>CM056584.1:32685704-33963204 GCA_029721435.1 Gymnothorax reevesii | reverse complement strand
CGCTGTACCATGGGACTATTTTTATGACAAGCGCTGCCGTAAACTGACAAAGCTCAATTAATTTTTTCAAATGACCTCCAAATAAACGAATTTCAAAGCTAATGTCACACAACGAATGCTGCGACTATATTTATAGTATAATGGCATCTACTGCAAGTCGCATCATGCAGCCACGACTCGATATGGCAGGTGTCTCTCTTGAACTCAGATCAGTTTTTTTATTGTCATTATTTTAATGTGGTTTGATGCATCTATGCATCAGCCTCTCACACTCTATGCTGGGATAGGGTCCAGCCCCCCCACAACCCAGAGCAGGAATAAGTGAGTTATATAATGCATGTTGAATTAAAGCCAATTTAGGAAGTTTTGGTCCTGTATGTAGAATATAATTCAATAGCCATACCCGTGCTCTATGGGGGCTGATTGTGACCAATAATCCTAATGAATAGTGACGTCACCTGTCGGCATGGTAACGAAAGGTAAACACTGATAAAATGGCCCAAATTTCAGTAAAGAGGCAAGTTGGTTCGATCCCACATGGTGAAAGACAGAGGCAGGCTTGTCTGGAATGCATCTGCCAGAGGACGGGGTGATCCGTTGGGCGGTTTGCGGGGAAATACGTTGAAAAGGCTGAGCAAACTGAGAATCAATATACATGGCCAGTTTACCACTTGTCAGTGGAATCCTATGCTTGGGGTCTCTCTTGAGACAACTCTCTCTCCCCATCAAGTGAACAACTTTACAGATCTGTTTGCAAGGCACTCTATATAAGAGCATCTCAGCACACAAAATACTTAAATGCTACAGTATCTCTTTTTAATTAAAAAAAAAGGCGGTAGTGAATTTTCAGCGAACAAAATCCACTTATTCTGCATAATCTGATAATACATTGTACATTAAATAAAACCCTCCATTCTAGAATGTTTTACGAAAACCCGTGCTAAAACAACTCCAGAAAAGTCAAATGACGAAGGTGGTGGCAAATTAACTTAACAGCTGGGAAGAGGAGGAAATGTTACATGCCATTTTCTCAGGCTGAGGACGTGGGCGCAATAAGACGTCAGAAATCAATCATTTCAAATCAACTGCCAATAAACAGCCTTTTCAAAATGAGATGCTAGCTTGAATTGACCCTGAACCCACTGTTAAATACGAATCCATTGCAGGTATGTATATTGTATGTCTGAATACACAACATTTCTACAACTTAAAATGGATGGGGGTGGGTGTGTGTGTGTGGGGGGGGGGGTTGAAAAATGCAATCCAAATTTCCAGCCTGCCTGCTATCACAGCATGCCAAACCTGACCATTTACACCAGAAGGGTGGTTACTGAGGCAATGCTGGGTGACAAACACTAAGCAGTAACACTGTGAGCGCAGCTACAATAAAATAATCTCAGTTGATGCTGAAATGTTTTAAATGAATGCACATTCCGTTTACATAATTGAATTAGCGTGACGCTCCATGATGCTTCATTTGTCATGATACCCCACACTGTTGTATTCATGTATGGCAGGCTAGCTCTCTCACAAGTCTCCTAAGATGCAGAACAGCCACATATAACCATTACATTCAGGTCTTGCCGTCAGACGATTGCAGTCAAAAGGTCAGATGCGACCAAAGTTGATTGTTTTGGTCAGATACAGCCTTCGCATATTTGTAAACAAAACAGGACCCAAATAAAGGCATCTCACACCTCGGTGAAATATGGTCCTGGCTCAGTGATGTTTTTGGGCTGTTATTCCCAATGTCTTGGGACAGTAATTAAGATCAATGGATTCCACTCTTCGTAATATAATTTTGGCAGACAATATGTTTGCCACTGCCAGAAGGCTGAGACTTGCCTGCAAGAGTTGCCAGCAAGATGACCCAAAGCACACCTGAAAATCCGCACAGAATTAGATCTGGGTCAATTAATTCAATGTCCTGCAATGGCCATCTAAGTCACAAAGCCACAGTCTAATTGAAGGCCTGTCAGCCTGTCTAAAGCGATGGTACAAAATCCTTCCAAATACATTCTTTAACCTTGTCAAAAAGAACACAAAAAGACTCCATGCTGTTGTCCGTGCCAGACGCGGCTGTACCAACTGCTGAATTAGGAGTGCCACTAATTTTGAAACCTTGATTTTGAGGACACAAATTTTTAATTAAATTAATATATTTTGGACACTAGATTTTTTTTTTTTAATTTTCAAATTACTGGCATCTGTAGAGTGTGAGTATTATTTGAGGCAGGTGAGTGTCCTGGGTACTATAGCAGCTCATGTAAATGACCCATGTGTGTCAGACCGCAGGATTTTCACTTTGCCCGCGGGTCAGCCAGTTTTGTTTATTCTGCACATCGCTGGCCCAGAGATTATGTTTCTAAGCAACTGGCAGGATTATGAAAAAAATATTTCTAATGCAGCACTGAACCAGGTCACAGTAGCCTAGTCCAGTTCTCTGAAGGTGATTATCTGTTTGAAAAATAATCTTTATAACACAGCCCTGCATAGAAGAACAAGTGTAACCTCGGGGAAACAATGAGGATGATCTCAGCTTTCAATGAACATTCCCCAGCGGTTTGGCATTTGGCCTGTTGTAACCAAAGTCCTGCCATTGCTTTTGATAAAAATAACATTTAACAGCACACTGCAAAAACTGAAAAACAAGCTCAAAGAGAACTACAATACACTGAAAACTCTGGTAAGAGTGGTGAACTCAAATGTTTTGTGGAAACCGATCTCCTCAAAAAAATTGTGTATGCCAACTTAATGATCTTGTGTTCACAGCAAGCAAAGACATGTAAAAACTAGAGGCACTCCTAGAGTGCAAACCTCCACCAAGGCAGCGCAGTCTAAATCTTGCTGAGTGGAAGCAAAGTTCAGTTATCACGTGTCATGGGATTTCAAGATGGCTGCCGTGGCAGCCATATTATTTGACTGATCGCAGTCAAAATCAAAAGGGTTCATCCCTGGTGTTATTTCAGAGATATCTGTTCATTACTTTTTGAGTTATCTTGTTCACAAACAGACAAACAAATGACACCGATCACATAACTTCCTGCCAACATTGTTTGGGCGGAGGTAATAACTTTACCTTGTTTTCTTGACATTCCCTCCACACAGTGCAATTAAGTAGACCTACACAATTTGAGGTAATCAGTAACCACAAAACATTTGAGTTCACCACACTATCAGGGTTCACAGTGTACCTCATAGAGTTCAGGAAAAGGGCACTGTGGTAAGAGAGGTCTGTGTGTAAAACCTTTTCCAAAGGTCTGCATGATTTTGAAAGTAGAGACCTCTCAAAAGGTGACAAAAAGAAAAGGACCTGAATAAATGTATGGATACATGTAACAAATGCAGAGGTTTATGTTCATTTTCTAGTTTGTGTCCACTTGTCTGCTTAAAGGCAGAAGAGTCACTGCAAATCCATGCAGAGTTCCTGTGTCATCACCTTTATAAACTACGATGAAGCATTCCAACCACGACAGCAGTACTCGATTCCGGGAGAACAAAAGCCCAAACCCCAAAGGGCACAAGGGGTCAAAGAATGGTTTCATGATTATGAAAACAATCCTATGCTGCCACTTTTACAGTCACAAGTTCTCAAACCAACAATGTGTTAGATGGCACTCTCCGTCACCATCATAAAAACACCAAATGAGGGAACAGTTCTCGGAAGAATGGTACTTCATCCTTTCTGTATATAATTATACTTGTAGACTGAACCAAAGAGGGTTCAGCTGATCTGGCAGCTTGTGGAGATTTCACACCATATCAAGACTGTTCATGTTCATTTTTTCTCCATGAATTTATCACCCCTTTGCATGTGTGTGTGTGTGTGTGTGTGTATGTACATGTATTGAAAAAAAAATGTCATCTTAAGGCTTTGTCACACTAAAATAGTTCTCAAAATGTCCTGCCCCGTCCTAAAATAATCGTACATCGGGATGTGGTTGGGGTAGAACGTGTAACTTCAGCCAAATAATGTCTAAAATACGATGCTAGTTCGTTCATAAACATTCCTCAATAAGTCCATCTTGTCTTTATCCCGTCTGCAGTCCGTTGGTATCAAGTTCAGATCGGGTAAAATTGCTCGTTCACCTCACGTGTACAACGTTTCCAAGCAGTCCAAGCCCATCCGTAGTAAGTTTAAACCCGGTACGAAGTAGTTCCACCGCGTTTCTAATACGTCCAACTCCGTTCAAACTAGTTCTTAACTCGACCACCTCGTTCCCAGACAGTTCGTCACTTTCTCGCCACGCCCTCATCTCGTCCCTAGCGCATTCAAAATGTAATTGCAATCGTGTCCTGGCCCGACTGCTATAAATATCTGGCTCGCTTTCGCCACTTCCAAGTACAGCTTGAAGTGTGCAGCTGAATTCAAGGACACAAAAAATAATGCCTCTCTAGAACAGACGGGAATGACCATTTTCTAATTTAAATGTTAAATAAACCGTCTTTGCCTTAATTGGGATTTTTGTATTTCATATTTTTCATTCCCCATTTTATTTCAGATTTTTTAAAATTTGTTGACCCTCAACATTAACTAACAAAATGGCCATCTTCATGGTGAATTGACTTTATTAAATGTGAATCGTCATAGATAAAATGCCGACTTTAGTTTAAGAAATGTGATTGAAACAGAATAAACTTGTATTACCTGAACTTAATCATGTGTAAGCTTAAACGTTACCCATTATGCTATTTTCCCAGGTTTAGATTTTGGTCTTTGACTCCCCTAGAGTACGCCTGATTGTGCAAAGTAAAAAAAGGGTTTTTTTTTGCTCATACTCCCATCCTCAAAAAACTGCATTTGTAGTACATTGTCGACTCTGCCTGAAACGTCTCACTCGAGTGGCTCTTCTGCTATGGCCCGCCATCCCCGTTTGCCCACTTTCTTCTGACTGGCCAGCTCTGAGGAGGGCGGATCTAGGCGGGACGAGGCAGAAGAACGCAATTTTCCGGGTCCGCCTCCACAGACTGTGAACCTGAGATGCAGCTCCTATCTGAGAAGGACTTGACGGGCCAATTCCGCAGTCAAAGGCAGTACATGTGTATAGATCTAATGAAATTAACTTGTTATAATAAACGCAAAGGCAAAAGTGGAGGACACAGTGCGAAAGTCTGGCAGCTCAAGCTCGAATTTGCTGACTACCTACAACTATGGTGAGTTACACCAGTGTTTCTACTCTAGCTAGGATTGAGGGAAAGCTAGAATCCACCCCATATAGACACATTTGTAGAACGAGTCGACAAACCCAAGTGTAGAACGGAGACCGTAGAAATCTGGTGGGTCTGACTTTAGAGGGCAACATGGGAAAATGAGGAGCAGCTAAAAGAGGACCAACAGCTTATGGACTGCTTCGGTGTGTATTAGGACCTGCTGGTTCGTGTGCATAACTGTGGTGTGTCGTTAGTGTGGAGTAACAAACAGCTTCTGTGCTGGTAACTTATATGACGAAGCGGCGAAAGCTCCAGGCTAAACGGTCTTTTCGGAATTTGCCCGTGATAATGGTTTACTTATTGCATTGGAATGGCCAACATTCGCTTGCGGAAAATGTGCGCGATAAGCAGCTTTCACACCGGACGCGAAACAAATTTTTCGTGCAACAGATTACAATCAAAATCAATGGCAGGCAAAAATTTGTTTCGCGTCCGGTATGAAAGCTGCTTGACGCACCCATAACGAGTATATTTGCATCTTTGCATTGAGTTTGAAGGCAACTTATCAGTCGCGCGAACAATTCGTTTCGCGTCCAGTGTGAAAGCAGCTTGACCTGCCAATATCGAGTTTATTCGCGTCTTTGCATCGACTTTAAATGTAATATGTCGGCAAAAACTTAGTTTCGCGTCCGGTTTGAAAGCTGCTTGACGCTCCCATAACGCCTGTATTCGCATCTTTGCTTTGACTTTGAATGTAGCAAAACAGACGTGCGAAAAATTAGTTTTGCGTCCAGTGTGAAAGCAGCATTGTGGATAGTACGCGACAGCAATAGAGAGCTTGGTTAGCTCGGTTCAATTACATTATTTGCCGTTATATCGTTACTTACAGCTTGTGGCTCCGCTTGCTTGATCATGCAGCAGCTTCAGGTTTCAGAAGCAGCTGAAACGCAAATCCAGTGTCGAATTATCCTTTATTGACAAAACTGTCTTTGGTGAAATGCTGAGCACAAGCAGCTAATGTTTCCTTTGGCCGAAGCGGTTTGCTGCCTGCAAACAAAAAAAGCAACCCACTGATTTCTGGTGGTAGTTTTTCTTTGCGTCCAAAAGTAAATGGACAAGCAGCTTTGGGAGAGATACTGACAAAACTGCACCTCAAATGATCTGCGGTTCTTATTTTGTATTTCCAAAAGTGTAGATGCTACTAAGGCATAGTATGATCTGCCATTGTTAGTGCCTGCTAGAATAGTTTCCGGTGTGGGCAGGTCCAGCGCCGTGATTGGCTCTGGCTAGGTCCGTACCAATTGGACGGCACAACCTGATGTCAGGTTTTACCCAGATCTCGCAAAGATCTCGGGAGGAGATGTTCAGAGAGGAAATCATGAACGTGAAATCACATTCTTGAATTACGGCAAAACCTCTGTATCTTATGTTTAGAAACTTTTCAGAGGTTGAGCATGGACATCCAACGTTGTAAAATTACCTATATGTATTAAAAGAAGGATCAGCATGATAGGTCCCCTTTAAATCATGTTAGCAGTAAAAAGTTTTAGTTACATTATTTAAATGTGTAAATGAGATGTAGTGAAAGGATGATGTTTATTGTAACAGCTTAATTCAATAAACGAAAGAATGCTAAAAAGTTATAAGCTAAAAATAAACAAAAAAAAAATAAATAAATAAAAATAAACATCTTGAAAATCTTCAAGTCAGGAAACATGTGCATGCCAGAAATCTCGAGGCCAAATGATGAACCAGTGAGGAAACGGCTGTATTTATACCCTACCTTGTCTTATCGTACTGCAGACGGGTTGGATGTAGTGAGAACTCCATTAGAACCAAAGAACGAGCTCAAAACGAGTAGACCTTTTTGAGAACCTACTGCAAATTTTTAGAACTGTGCGGAAACGTGTTGCCAACTCCTTCAGAGCATTTTATTTTGTTTTGAATGTATTTGCTCAGAACAACGACTCACTAAGGACGTAAGGCGGTCGAGTTGGGTCAGTCTGCGAACGGGATGAACGAGGTACAAACGGATCCAGTCGGTGTGCACACGGACTGCAACTGATGCCCGACTGCACCAGGTCGTAACGTGTCCCAAGCAGGTTCAAAGTAGGGCAATTCCGTTCTTAGTACGTCCATCTCATTTTAAGTACGTTGTCACTCCGTCTAATTGCAGAACAGGATGGTCCGCTAGAAAATTTTGAGCAGGCTTGAAGCTCTGGAGCACACCTCCCGTCCGAGCCCATGCATGAAGTTCATAAAAAGACCGTTAAAAGTGGCTACCACGTCCATTCCATTTGCATACAGTTTGAGCCCGTTCGGCAACATTTTCAAGAACGTAGTAAGAACCAGTTAGGTGTGATGGGGGTATTACACTGAATCTGAGTGAAAAGGTAATAACTCCCTTAGTTATTCAATCAGACAAATTTATTGGTGACTGGGTTGCTTTACACTAGATCCCGGCTTGATAACTGTTGAATCTAAGCATCTAAACCACTTAAACCCCAGCAATTAATTTATCCCCCTTTCAGACACGTATCATTTTAGAAGACCTATATTATAGAAACCTATATTACATGAAAAACTTGATGAAAATACAAATGAAAATACATGTGTCACACATGATGAAACTTCTCTCACGCTAAAAAAAAAAAAAACGAAGAAACTTTTTTATTTTGGGATGTCAATAGGATGTACACTGCCTGGCCAAAGGCATTTTTCATTTTTCGAACAACCATGTCAGAAGACATAGGCAATGGTTGAGTAAAAGATGTTACTATTGGCCTACATCAAGCTAAGAAAAAAATTAAAGCCAATTGCAAAAGTCACTAACGGGGTCAAAAACTGTCCAATTCATTATTAACCCATTGAAAGCCTTTGGGATGCCCTCGAGAAGACTTTAGTGAGCGGTTTGACTCTCCCGCAGTCAACACAAGATCTCGGCCAGAAATGACTGGAACTCTGGATGGAAACAAATGCTGTCATGTAGCATAACGTTGTTTCACAATAATATGACAAATGAATGGTGTAATCAAAGCGAAAGGCAGTCCAGCAAAATATTACTGTGGGTAATTTGTTTTGGCCTGGCAGTGCATGTCAAAATACATTATAACCCAAAATGTAACTGTTTTTACTCCAATAATACTATAAAATCTATACAAAAATATTGTATTTGCTCATGGTGCTGGGGGAGTACAAGAAGACCCATGGAGGTGGCAAATTTGTGTAAGCTGCTCACATGTTTTTCTCCATACAGCAGAAAACAAGTAAACATCTGCCAATACAGAATGTCCATGCATAAACTCTAAATAATTTATGATTGCTCGGGATGCAGGTGTCCCAGTCACTCGGAGACTAGGTCAAATTCCCCCATATGAAGATGGCAAAAAGGACTTAATGAGCAGCACAGGGATTTTTTTGGGAGCAATGCAATAACAATTTATAGAACTATATCGGTCTGAAAGGGGTTACAAAACCATTTCAAAGGCTCCAGGACTCCAGTAAAGCACAGTGAGAGAAATTCTCTCCAACCAGAATGACACTGAAACAAGTATACACCTTCACAGGAGTGGCCAGCCTACCAAAAATCCTCCAAGACTGTATCATCGACTCAACCAGGAAGCCGTAAAAGAACCCAAACAAATATCTAAGGGACTGCAAGCCTTGCTTGCCTCAAATAAGGTCTGCAATGTGCATTTTGTTGCGCAGCCCCTATTTGATTGCAACATCTTCTGCAGACAGCAGTCACTGGCACATCCATGGCTACCAAGATCAATAAAGCAGGTGTTGGCGGTGCTTTCTGCAATACGGTAAAGTACTCGGACATCAATAGAGGTCTCCCAGTGAAGATTTCTATCCGCAGAGGTCTCCCAGTGATAGATTTCTATCACATTGACTTAACAGCAGTGTAAGGTTCTGCTCATGCCACTAGAAAGTGCAAAATGGGTGTGGGCTCTTTTGTGTCTATGGATTCGTTCTGATCACCTGATCTGCTGAGTGACATCACAATGCCCTGACTAAGAATGAAAGCAACTGCTACTCAGATGTCAGCGGCAGAGGAACACCGGTGCAGATCTACACTGTGCTCAATGTATGCCCGCGTTGTTTCTCTTTCGAAAACAGCAATAATCAAACATCAGTTTCTCTGCAGTTTCTAAACCAATCTCAGTGCCATTTTGTGGGTGGACAGGCAGCAATCTTCACTGACTCAATCTTGGCATTTCTAGGCTATGGCAGCCCCATGTCGCAGATTGCAAAAATATCTCAATTTAAATGGGTCAAATCACAAAAGAGACCCATTTTGTTGGTCACTTGGATAAATATGTGCCTTTTGTACATTGATTATAAATCCTGCCAGGGGATCAGTTTTAATAACAAATGTCGAACAAGAACAAAGCTAGAAGTAACCTTTGACTGCTCTCATAAAAATATCCATACTCTCAGCCACACTGAGGGCCTATGGCAGGTTGATCCATAGGCTGATGCCATAGTGACTCTGGGCAGCCTGAGTTGGGGCCCACAAAAATAACAAATAATGCCTGCCAGTGGACCTAAGGGATATAATATGAGCATATGCATCTTGCAAGGTAGAAATTCAGGCTTTTTGAAGCTTATAACATGCTCCTTTTTGAGACTGATTGAAGCATGGATTTATTCAATCCAATGGTAATTTGTAGAGCTGTAGTTACCTGTGGCTACAGATCTTTTGGCTCTTGCTGCTTTTATTGTTTGGCAAATGATGTCGGAATTTTTTACAAAAGTTCCCCGTGGCATCTTAAATAGTTTTGACATTTTCGTGATCAAAGAACCTGCAATTCAAGCACCAACTACTTGGGCCATTTGAAACTGTGTTCGTACCAATGCGCCATCTGTTAGACCTCTTTTAAGCAGACATATGGTGCCAGTTTATATTCAAATTATTAGGAAAGATACTTTTTAACTGTGGTTTTGAGACCTAAAAGTTTAACCCATTTCTCATATGCAGCATATACAGATGGGTGACAAATAAATGGAAAGAAATTGACATAAAGAGTGTTCGTAAGAGGATGGGTCACCAAAAGCTGCTAGAACAGCTTCAGTTTGGCTTGACAGACTGTACAAGGTTAAAACTTGACAAGAGGGCTGGAGAGGCATTTCTCCAAGAGATAGGTATTCCCTCATTGTTTTTAATTTGGCATCTCCATTCCCACCAAAATCTGGCATGCCTATTCAGACAACCATGCACACAAGCTTGCTCGTGTGCGACCCCATGTTCGAGAGATCATGCTGCCTCAAGAGAGTGCAGGCAGTTCGCGGCTCTCCTCCAAAGCACGCGCCTGTCAGCCTCCGCTTCTTTACACTCACAGCTTGAAAATTCGCAAGATAAGAATGAGGGCGGAGGATACGTGAACCTGAACAAGCTCAGAATCTTATGCCCCGTTCACACATATCGCTACTCGCTCATCTCTGAGCGAGAACCGTCAATAGAATGTGAACGTGTTCCAGCAGAATGTGGCGAGGACAGGCGAGTCGAGGACTACCGATGCGATGTGGGCGGGTACGGACATAAAATATTTTTTACTGTCAGCGATGCGAGTGAAGCGAGTTACCAATGGGAATGTATGATGGAGATGATTGACACTTGACGAGAACAGACAGTTCCACAGAGAGCTGCCGTTTGAACACCACGTCAAGAATATTGGTTCCTACCATCATGTCTGAAGCAAAAACTTGTTTCCCTACGACACTTCTGCGGTGGGAAGTAAACTATCGGGAAGCCATGGCAACCTACGCCAGCGGCAGAGAATTTTCCTACCGGCGAGTAAAATTTTAGCGAGAAGCTAGGGGCGATGAGCGAGTAGCGATATGTGTGAACTGGGCATTACTGCCGAGCACCCAGCTGGCCAACAGGAGGCACTGGAGCAGTGAACAAAGCGACGATACGGATATCCCAATCAGGCAGTCCCTTCCCAATTTATTTCCCTGCAGTGCAAAGCTAATTGTGTGTCGCTCTGACAAGGCTACTGACCAATGCCACCTAGTACAACCAGGGATGGATAATTGGTTGTTTTTTTCATGATGATGGACAGTGCTGTCTGATAGGTGATTCAAATATCTCCCATATGAATTCAGCACTCAGTTCTTGTAGTCAACATGCTGGATGCGGGAAAATGTGACCTGAGCGACTTTAAAAAGGACCAAATCATCATGGACAGAAGTCTGGGTCAGAGCATCTCAAAAGCGAGGCTTGTGGGGTTTGCCTGCTCAGCGATGGAGAGTACCTACTGACAGTGGCCCTGAGAGGGACAGACCACCGACTGGTGTAAAGGTGTTGGACATCCAGTGGTCATCGATGTGTGAGGACTATCCTGTCAGAGAGACAGGCAACAGTGGCACAAGTTGCAGAAAATTTTAATGACGTCTACGGGAGGAAGAAGTCCCAACACACAGTTCATCATACCTAGCTGCATAAGGGCCTTTGCAACAACAAACTGCTCTGAGTGGGTATATAATGCGTATATTATGGGCATGCCAGCACTGAAACAGGGCCTTTGAGCAATAGAACAACGTCGCATTGTTTTTTTTTTTTTTTTTTTTGTATCCTGCAAATGAATCCTGAAGATAAAGAGTACATTTCAAATACCAAATGCTAATTTTAAAATAATTTACAAATTAATGTTTGTAAGTCATTAAAAGCAGCAGATACAAATAAAGTAGCTTTGACAGAGCCCTGATTTCAACACCTGAAGGCTGTCTGTGATTATCAGGAGACTGAAGCGAGCGAGACAGTCAACAGAAGACCTGCAGCTCGTTCTCCGACATACTGGAACAATCGAAGCTCCAGTCATCTTATTACACTAGAGGATTACTGGACA
Source organism: Gymnothorax reevesii (assembly GCA_029721435.1). Lineage (NCBI taxonomy): Eukaryota > Metazoa > Chordata > Actinopteri > Anguilliformes > Muraenidae > Gymnothorax > Gymnothorax reevesii. The sequence continues at coordinate 33,951,199 of CM056584.1, read as the reverse complement.
ACGTGCCTAATTTTAAGGAAAGGGGTACCCACACCAAATCTTGATTTTATTCAGATTTTAACAGTTCATGTCTCCTTATGGAAAATTATTAAATATCAAGAAACCTTTCATTTCATAATTTTTGCCGATATCTTTGCCTGACTGAATAGTTCTAAATATAACAAAAACTCTAACACAGAATTGTGTATATATTTGTGACAGAGTGACCATTTGGAAATAACTGATGTCCAAGGCAGCCAAGCACACAACGATACATAGCCCCGCTTAAGGCGCATGACGCATTTTCCCCTGAGCAAATGAGGAAAGTAATATGGCCTGATGACTCACACTTCTTTAACTTCTGAAATGGATGTGGAGGTGGAGAATCTGTTTTGGTATAAGCAGTCACTCAACGGCAGTCAATGTAATATAATATCTGTAAATATAATGATACTATAGCAAAAAACAATGTGAGCATCCATACTATTAAGTGGTAGCGCTCTGCAAACAAAAACAATCTAAAAATCTCTCCGCTATCATCTTCCATTTCGTATGAGACGTACTAAACAGTTGGATGGATTTTTATTGCATGACAGTATTTTTATAATTCATGCAGCCAGAAAAATCATTCTGAAAGGGATGACTGACATTGATGTCAATTCTCATGCTTCTTCAGTTGTGTTGTGGACTTTGCTAACCAATTCACTCTAGAAGATTTTTTAAATTTACAGATTCATTATACTTATCATTCTTTTGCCACATTCTTCAACTTGAGTGGAAAATCCTTTTCCAACAACTTCTTCCTTTAAAGACCTGAAGGCATTTATTCATGAAATATGCTCCAATATCGAACGACAAACAGTTCAGAACTTGTAAAACAACATTCCAAGGAAAACCGAAGCTGTTAATGAGGCCAAAGGCAGCCCTACTTCACAGTGGTAATGTGATATTCTTACTTGTGGTGATTTTTTCCCTGCCTCTGTATTCAGAAAAAATTAATGACTTTCCATGCTTAAAAAAAAGAAAACAAAGTTCTTTAGCCCACCCCCCCCAACACCCCTCTCTCCCTAAAAAGTTGGGACAATAAGGAAAATGCCAGTAAAAAAAAAAAGAAATCAGTGATTTAGAAATAATCTTTCATCTGTAATAAATTGAAAACATAAAAACAAAACATTTCATATTTTACCCTATCAACTTCAATTATTCATTAGGAAATACATGCTCATTTTGAGTTTCATGCTTGCAATGCATTTCAGAAAAGTTGGAAAAATATCCATACTCTTAGCCACACTGAGGGCCTATGGCAGGTTGATCCATAGGCTGATGCCATAGGGACTCTAGACTCTAATAGAAGATTTGCAAAGTGTTGAAATTCTTAAAAAAAAAAAAAAAAGAGTGTACTGGAGTCGAACAGCTGATGCTGCCGTGCTCCCCTACAAGAGGAGCACCCACAAAAACGCAGCGTTCCACAGGCAACGATTGGTCGAGGTTCGTGGCAAAATTTTGCGACTGAACTATCTATTACTTCAAAAACAACATAAAGAACACCCTCTACAATGCATGTTATTATTATAAAGATGGAGAATCTGGAAAAATCTCTGTGTAAAGGATGATGCAGAAACCAAGTGGAATGTGTACTGCTTCCTAGGCGCATTATTTCTTAAGGGATCATTGATCTTTCAGATGGTAATGTATTGCAAAACAACATGCTTACGTGATGTACACAAACAACCACATGGGCCAGACCTAAGTGAAAACTTTTGCTAATTAATATCGTTCATCGTTGCATCCAAAAATATGAGAGAAGACCAAATTGCGCACTGAGGCCTGGAAATGCTGTCACATTTGCTGAACATGAGCTCATCTTAAATGAACTGATGCACAATAGAAACATGCCGTTGTTGGACCAGTCGACCCCTCAATAGGATTTCGGTAATACTGGACATTTTATTCTCCATGCTAAAGAAGAGAAGGATTATTTCAGTTGTTATCAATGTAAGGTTAAAAACCAGCACCTATCATAGTCTGCCATGGTATGCTATTGGTCATGGCATGGTTGAATTGAATAACTGTGTCAGTGCCATTGATGCTGAGGGACATTTTGGAGCAACGTATGCCATCTGCTAGATGATGCATTTTGAAGGACGCCCTTGTTCATTTCTATAAGACAACAGCAAGCCATATTCTGCATGTTACAACAGCATGCCTCCCATTTCAGATTCTGTGGCTGCTAGGCTACCCAACCAGCAGTCCAAACCCATCTAGAGCAGAAAATACATTGTGCTTTGAGAAGCCCAAAATACAACAATAAAGACTGTGAATGCTTGAGCAGTTAAAAAAATCACATCAAAGAAGACTGCAAAAAAAATCCATCAAAACTGTAAGAACTGGTATCCTTAGTTCCTCCAAACCATTGCTTGGAGGGCTGTTATAAAAAAAGTGATGTAAACACAACCCTGTCCTGACTTTTCTGGAATGTGCTGCAGGCACAAAATTCAATATGAGGATTTATTTTCTTCTGAAACAATGAATTATTGGTGGAAAAACATCAAATATCTTGTCTTGCACCATTTTCAATTTAATAATTGCCAAGGATAATTTAAATTTGCGGTTTTCTTCACATTTTCCATGTCACTCCAATTTTCAAAGACATGGAGTTGCTGTTTTATTTCACTTATTACACTGGAATGCGCTAACTCTTTATGGACAGTGGTCAGTCTATTGCATGCCTGATTGACACAACAGACATAAAGGTAACTCCAAACTCGAGAGCATCTCTGATCAAACCAGTCGCAACAACGAAGCAGGAATTTCTTACAGTATGGCTCAGAAAATGCCTATCTTCGAACTGCCTTCCGTCTTATCACAACTATTCACCCATGAGCTGCATCTTAAAAGGTTGTGATGCTACCATGTTCACAAGAATCGTCCAAAGACAGATAAACAGACAGACAGAGAAATATACACACCTTTCCTGGTAGTTTTATATTTGTTTCAGAGTAATTTCACTGTGGTTTGGCCTCATGGCTAACAGACACACAGATCATTTGAAAACAATCCCAGCTTCGCTATCCTGGCTGATAATAAAAGGTAGAGAAGTAGGATACTTAACAGGTGCATTGTATTTCTAGTCTTGTATTGCAACAGAAGTCATTCAAACTGCAAAAAGAGTCATATCAAGATAAAAAAAGACATTGGAGTAATGGAGTCACTAACTATGTTGCTGTTATGCCTTCTGTATCCTCGCTCTTAATCCAGTCAGCAAGCCTGCTTAAATGTCAGTGTGAGTCACTCAACCTTCTGGACATATGAGAGACCATCGCCCAACTGGTCATTACCGGATTTGCACAGGTTTTTTTTAATCTATTTTTTTTTTTGGGTAACACGACGTGCTTATTCACATTTCTATAAAATGCCTGATGCTAGGGGAAAAAAAATGATCACAGTTATGATTGTGAAGTGTGAAACAGAATATGAAGTGTAAAAATGGACATGGATTGCTATTTAACGCACAAAAAAAAGCAAAAATTGGCATGGCATATGGATAGATGCATCTGCTCACTAGTGTCTATCACCAGCCAGGCTCACTGATCTTAAATGAGTAGCATCTTTGGCAAGTCAATGTCCATGAACAAGCAGGCAAGCAGTTTTATATTTTTTCCCTAAAAAAATTGCGTAATACATGCACCCTTCTTCCAGCAGCAAATCAAATGTGATTGGCATCAACGCTCAGGAAATGGAGTCGCTCGTTATCTTGCCTACCACCAGCCACCAACCTCCACAGCTCAATGCGTTGTTCACCAACGCTGCAACCATTCAGAACACATTTCTCAGTGTCACCATGTTCAGCAGTCCACCAAACCATTTCAGTCAATGATAACCTAGCCGTGGTCTGACAGCGACAATACAATATTTCACTTGAACAGCAATTAGCTTTACAGCACATGAGGTAAAAAAATAGAAGGTATGAAATCAAATAGACGCCGCTTAAAAACATTTTCATCCAGTACAAGGAGTGACTGAATTCATGTTACCACATGCAAGATGCATATATTAACTAATGCAAGAGCACACACGTCTTGGCTGATGTTGTGTTTTGGTTGTAACTTCGTGCCCATACTTTTGCCCTTCCTAATTTTCTTGGTCGTCGTCATGCAATCTGGTCAAAAGAAAAACTAATGTAGGTACCGTAATATCAAAAAACTGTCATCTTTCAGTGGTAGCACAATGTTTACACCAAGACAGCCATGTTATACATCACCAGCTCCAAGCTGTTATTATCACGCTCATTATTCAGGCCCTGTTCAGATGCGATACCATCGGCTGGTAAGTGATGCTTATTCATCTCCCTGCGGTCACCAGTATGCTGCTGTCTGACTCATCTACAATCTACCAAATTATATATGTCACTCATCCCCTCATCTCCCTTCACTGGCAACAGGTTGTGGCCCAAATGAATTGCACATCCCTACTTATAGCCTGTGTGGCAGCAAAAAAAAAAAAATATCATGATAAAATCACAAAAAAGGCTCAAATATCCATAGTTTACAAATCTTTTGCCATACACATTCTCAATGAGGGTAAAACCGTGATTCAAAACACTGGTGCAAATGCACAAATCACTTAAAAAATACAACATTAAAACCTTAGCAGCCATTCTCAAAATCACAAATTTAAGGTAATCCAAGACATTGGTAAGACAACCTTGTTCCTGGAGAGCTATGCAACTTCCTGTGGGTTTCCCTGATGTTTACATTTGTAACAGTACATGCGCTGCAGAGTTTGCACATTTTATTGCGTGTACTGTTTGACTATCGCATGTTAACAGCAAATATACATCGAGTTCAAATAGTTTGTCTTCAAACTGAAGCATAAACAGGGCGCAGAATAGAATCCTCACTGTTCAAAATTCATTTTCAGTTAAAAGGTCTTCCCACTCAATGTAGTCATGATACATACATGCACACACGTCACAACACTAACCATAAGGGGCAGGTCACGCTTCCACAGTCTGCAAGGACACGATGTGACGGACAGAGTTACCTGATGGGGAAGTAGTGTAAGGTCACACAGGGCTTGACGTTGGCAGATTTGCACAAGGCACTGCCAAGCATATTCGCTGCGCCGATCTGTTCTGAGCGCGCTCAATTAGATAGGATTACGCAGTTCACTGAAACCTTCGCCGCCAACCTGCTGAGCCAGTTCCATCAGATCTGTGTAGTACCACACCCACTGCATGTGGTGACCCTAAATGAAACTGCGCCAAACATATCTACTACCGAGCACAGCAGGAGCAGTGCAAACATGTCAGTTTTTCCAGTACAGTACTTTATCAATAATGTCAGGGACATATCGTTTTCATTGTATTGTACTCAATTCTCTGAAATATAGTGTACCACTTATCATCTACATGCAGTATTTTTCCAAGCAGATCTGTGAAGCAGTTTTGTAAGCAATTAGTTCCAAATGGCCAAATGATTACAGTTACTGCCAAGAAAGTAGCTTGGCATTGACAAGTAAGAGGAAAGATACACCTGATGGATGGCCTTTGGCTTTCCTTTCCGTGGGGATTTGAAGGATTAAGGGCCGTACTCACGAAGCATCTTATGCATCAAAGTAGCATTTAACTGGCCGATTTAGGAGTGACTTTAGAGCAACTACTTTTTCTCTCCAACACAGAGTAATTCACAAAAACCTTTAGAGCTAAAAGTCGATCCAAAGTCTAAGAGTCTAAGAGATGTTCAGTCAGGAAAACTCACGTTTCAATAACATACAACAATTTATTCATGGGTATAAGAATTGCATTGTATTTTGGCGGCGGTTCTGCTCTGGGGGAATGTCCTCCCTCGGCACAGCAAACATACAAACATAGTCATGAACAGAAATCAAAATCCCCCCGATGTGAGCAGAACCAAAGAGGTGGAGGCTGGGGTGGAGGCGGCAAGCAAAAAACCAAACAGAAGCAGCATAGCATGAAAAGTCATTGCAAACTGCAGAAGTAAGTGACGTCTTTCAAATAGACCGCTGTATGACCTCATGTGATATGTATCCTCCAATTGTGTGCCTGCTGATGCTGACGTGCTGGTAGCTCACCAGGCTGCTGTCAGCTGATGTAGCTCTTCAAGTTTCCTGCCTGAACTAGTCACACTCATTTGAGAGGACTCCTAAGTCACAAAGAGCAATTCATAAAAACTCCTAATAGCTGCTGACCAAGAACAAGCTTTGTCCTTCGGTGAACTTTGATGAAAAACAATGATATAGACTTCTCAAAGTGGTGTCACCGGAATCTCAAAGGCAAAATTACAACATGTAAGTTAACGTCCAGGCTAATGCATGCTTACAGTTGAGTTTATTTTGTAACTGTGAATTACAGCATTGATAAAATCTTAAATCAGAATCACTTGACAATCAAGCCAATTGACAATTTACCCCCTGCCCCATTATGCTAGTATCACAGTACCCCTGAATACTGTACAATGCCCAGGTAATTGATGAGAGCCTGTGATGCCGAGTATCCGTCTGAATAAACCAAAACATACAACATGTGGTTTCATCTGTGATCACATTTTTGTTTAATATAGATCTCTAGATCACTTCCAAAATGAATAATACATTAAGAACTAGGCATGGAAGTTGTAAAATCTAAGAGTGGCATGTATTTGCCTTTTATATCCTGCAATCTCTGCGCCTGTGTGTGACTGGCTGCTCTGAATAACAATGTTTCTCACACTAACTGTTGGATCATATAGCAATGGAAAGACGGTATTAATGTGGGAACAAAAGTCATTCCGCGCATTTCTTTTTGTTTGCGATCCAATGCCTGATCTGCAGTTCCCTTTGATTATTCTTTGCATCTCATTGATGTGTTGTGCCAACAAAAAAGTTGTTCCAGCATGCAGTTTGCTTTCCTTCTGTTAGTTTGATACGCCTTCAGTATTGGCTATGATTTCCCCAGTGAAAAATCTCTATTTGGGGTTTATTTAGGCTATAACTGGGTCAACACTGATTAATTGTGCAGTTGTCCTCAGAAATTTGACTTGGCAAAATGATTGCGGCTGGTTGAAAGCAGCATAATGTTTTGGGAAATGTATTTGTTTCAATGGGAAACATTATTCACGTAAACCCGGCTACAGCAGACCTTTCCTTACAAGGAAAAAAAATGAGTTTAACAGGGGGCTGTCAGCAACTGACTTAGATCGGCCCCTAATAACCAATGACAAAGAAGTTTTTGCACATGCTAATATTTTGTTGGACCGCCTTCAGCTTTGATCACTTTAGACTTTGAGGCATTGTTTTGATAATTCAATGTCTCAACATTTATTTCTGTCCAGAGTTGCATTAATTTGAGGCCAAAATCTTGTATTGATGAAGATAGTGAAACCACACTGTAAAGCCTTGTCCAACTCATTCCAAGGACTTTCAACTGGTAAACGTCCAGACTCTGTGATGGCCAATTTATGTGTGAAAATTATTCCTCATGCCCAATGAACCACTCTTTCTCAGTTTGAGCGCGATTTATCTTGGCATTGCCATACTGAAATATGCCTGTCTCCTCAGGGATTAAAAAATGGTGCCACAGGCACTGTATCTCACCTGGATTGTTTATCCTTGTACAAGCTGTTAAATAATGCCATGAACAAACTTTTCCTCATGGGTAGGAATATGCCAAGCTTCAGCGTTATAGGTCCAATGGTTTTGGATAAGAAGATGTTTAAAGTAAATACACATGGCCAAAGTGCGGAGATCAAATTTCAAAATTCCGCAAAATATGTTTTAGGGCTTGCTTCAATCTACCCATATACCAAATATCAGCATAATCACTTCAAAAACTGCTTCACAATGGCTCCAAATGGCATTTTCAATATGACCTCCATGGCGGCCACATTTGCAATCAGATCGGAACGCAATGAACCAACTATGGTCTCCTCAGCGGTAGGAACATATGTGGCAAGTTTGAGCTTCATCAGTCCAGCGGTTTCGGAGAAGATGTTGTTTACGGACCATGCTGATGACGACAACGACAACAGACAGATGGCCCATGACATAAGCTCACCGGACCTTCAGTCAAGGTGAGCTAATAATCCATTGATGGGATCAGGAGGTCATTCACTATGTTAAGGTAGTTAGCTGACTTCATTTTATTGTTACGTAACACTGCTGAGGTTAGACCTGACCGACTGAAGCAACCCCAGGCCAAAGCTATGCCTCCAGAGGCTCTTACAGTGGTCACTATGCACAAATAACTTCATGGGGCTCAGTTTCTTACTCTAACGCACCCATCGCTCTGGAACAGGGTAAATCTGGATTCATCAGACCGCATGGCCTTCTTTCATTGCATCACAGTCCAATCATTATGCTCCCTAGCAAATTCAAGTTGCTTATTCCTCAATTAGTCCCACTAATGAGTGGCTCTCTTGTGGCCATGCAGCTGTTTAATTCCAATCTTGCAGGTTTTTTTTTTGCATTGTGGAAGTGGAAATGGTTTTACCTTCACAGTTTAGCATAGTCTAGAGTTCTGTTGATTTTTACCATGAAACTTTACTAAGTGTTTTAGTGGCCTCTGACCAGGATCAATCACGATTTTTTTCTGAACCATTTCTTCCGCAAAGTTGACAGCTCACCATTATCCTTCCTATCCTTCCACATTCTGAAAATGCGTTAGACAGTTCTTAACCCAATTACAGTGATATCAGCAATTGCTTTAATTGATTTACTATGCTATGATGCAGGTGATTAATTTGGCCTTCTTGACACACATGGACATTTTTTCCATGACTAAGGAGGGATACGTCTTCTAATATGCATGTTTAAGAAATAAGGCGCAACACACTGCATCAGTCAGGGTAATAAGAATTAAGGTCAGATGAAGCATATTAATCACTGCAAAAATGATTCAATCATAGGCTGTTAAGTACTTGCTTATTTCAACCTAATTGGCCATTTTTTTCTTTTTTTGGCCTGGCAGTGTAGCTGATAAGAACATTCATAGAACACAACATCATCCTTAATGATGATTTCAACCCCATCCTTACTCTTAATGCTGGAGTTTGCCCAACTCCTCAGTAATAGCTGCTCTTAACAGCTTAGCAAATCGCTTTTAAGAAGTGCCTCTTAATTAGGAACTTTTAATGCCATGTATGAGTACTCCCAGTGCGTTGATAAGATTCTTTGTGAATGCCACCGCTGTTCTCCAAGTGAGGGGCTTGACTGCAAGTGTCAGCAATCATAGGCTCTCAAAGGTCCTCAGACAAAGAGACTGAGAAGAAACGCACCAATAAAACAATCATAAAAAGACTATGCTAATGCAATTTAAAGGGTTCCTGAGGCATTTTAAAGAAAAGAAACTGCCCCTCCAACTGATTCAGAACATTTGAACAAACTTAAGTCTTCAGCCAAAGAAAATTGTCCTGAGGAATTTTGTATGAGGCAGAAAAAAGCGTACCATGTTTGCAGAACAGTATCCTATGGTCTTAATTCAACCTTTCAATCTTACGTGTTGCCCATCTGTGTTAGCCTTTCACTTGCAAAGTATTATCAAACACAGCTGATAAACTACTTTATCGTGCAGCGATTAGACCCAAGAAGAACATCAGATGGAGGAGATCCTGATGTGATGACCTTTAAGATTGAGATTTCAAGCAGGCTTTTACAAAACAGAGCAGTGTAATTATTTCATAACTGTTCTCTCTAATCTCTGGTGCTTATGGACGCGAGCAGGTAAAGTCCAAATTCTTTCCATTTTTGTTATCTCAGTTTATGCAAGGAATGTGAAAGTGTCATTTACGATGGAGCGATTGGCAAACTTTCCTTATCTCTTCTGACTTTGTAAACGTGCGAAAGAGGGCCAGAAATCACACAGTTTCTCTCCAATAAAAGATTCTGTGCACATAATTCTAATAAATTAAACGATAAAAAAATTTTACCTTCAGTCTATAGTTCACATTCCCATCCTTGCCTTACATATCACACCAATTTGAAGACAATGAGGGAAATCTCCTCTCATCTGAAGGAAGAGAAGAAGAGTTGCTGTGCTTCGCTAAAAAAATGTTGGCTGGTAATATTTTGCGCCAGTCCTTCATTTGGGAGGTGTAACTAATAAATACAGGGCCACCTGTGCTCTATTCTATTCAGATGTTGCAAGCACGATTCCCTCCCAGATTTGGAATGTGCAGTTCATGATTCAGAGCGTTGTTCACGTGGCTAAACATCCATGATTCTCGACTGAAATGATTGCTGTTGCCACCACAGGCCAAGCTCACACATGGCTGAAGGAAAGACTATGCTCGCATTTTTGGAGAGCAGAGGCCCAGGGCATATGACCAATGGGGTTTAATACAGAGCAATAAAATAGACTTAAAACAAGCTTAGCTCTCTGTATTCAGACAACACAATTGCTTGCGCAGTCTAGCCAGTGGCAGGCCACACAGTTTTATTTGTGGCTCTCTTAATTGTAGCACTTTGATACTACAGGGTATATCACACTGCCTTGACTATGTCCAACTAACAACAACCGACTCTCATGTTCCATTTTTTGAGCAGACTTAGAGCTGGAATGGGCCAATGATACTTAACATTTCACCAATTCGACTCCTTACCGACTCATCAATCCAGTGCCGCGGGCAACTACTTGAACATCTTAAATTACCAAGTAATAGTCACATTACTTCTACAAGTGATGAGTGAGAATTTTTCTAATTTACATGAGATCACACGAGTCATACAGAAGCAAAACTATTTCCGTCGCCTGGGTCCAGGGTGAAGCCGTCATAACTCCTCAAGCCCAGAGTGAGGAAAGATCTAAATAATCAGTTTTGTGCCTCGTATCAAAACAAATAATGGCAGCGATTTCATTGGATGAAAAACTTCCATAAGAGCAGCAATTCAAGTACTCAAACCAGCAAGTCGAATCATAACAAACCCACAAAAATTCCCACCAACTCCGACCAACTGCAGGCAACCAGTGGACCACTTTTATGATAGAAAGTCCGTGTTCAGTCGAGTTGGGCATAGCCAAGGCGGCGTGATATGGCCTTAAGGCCGAGCAGCTGTGACACAGCCAGCACTGTTTTTCGGATTCAGATTTTGCGGTAACCGCACAATGCATGGGAAAAAATCTGGATGCTGCAACTGCGCAAAGAGCCCACGATGGCCCACACTGACTGGCGGTTGTGACACATATTAATCGGAAACTAACTTCAGATTCACTCAGTCCATTAATCTGACCAGACATTCCATAGTCCTGTCATGTGTACTGGTTGGACCAGACAAATAATTCAAAAACCTGACAATGCCATCAGCTTGTGTTGCCTATGTATGTCTATAACATCACCTAAGATGAAAACAGACCCTCAATGACCTCTCCTGTCCAAGAGCATGGACAGGGACTGCTGTGGCATCACTGCACATTCAACTCTGTAAATCTTTCATTGTGATCGAAAACAGCAGACACACAAAATGTGTGACAGAAGAAAAGGTGCTCAGTCGTAACTTCTGCCCCCAACACAAACTCTTAAAAACACAAGGCACAGCTAATCTTCCCAGGGTGAACTTCTTAGTGCACAAGACACTGCTACTATTTCCCCATGTTAACCCCATATTGACCTCCAGACAGGCAAAATAACCCACCAAATAACCCCTCTGACCAAAATGTTTTCAGAAAAAACAAGGTTTTTGTTGGAATTGTGAAAAATAACCAGCACATTCCTGTTTACTCCAGTCACTCAATAGCAGGTGAGGAGAGAGGCAGAGGGCAGAGGAAGGATGGACTGAGGTCATTTGAATAACTAATTTACACACTGTACACCAACATTTGCCTGAAAGGACAGTAAATGAGATAATGCACCAGGAAGTAAAATACAAACGTTGCTTCATTTACAAATGAATGGCAGGTAGAATTACATACTCATCATTAATATACAACTACATACGCTAAAGATGGATTTTATTTAACACGCATTATATTTCCATAAGAGGCTATATGCGCTCTGAATGAGTTGATTTAACGCTGAATATTTTAATGAGTATGAAGTTCACAAAGAACTACGAAAGGATGTATAAATCATTTCAGCAGTTACACAAGATGCGTGTAGCTGAGGTACGCTGTACACCGAGTTGGATGTTGTGCAATTCCTGATACCACAGAAATAATTCACAGCTACAGAAATTTGAGAGCATTTTCTCACCTGCATTTTTAATTTCCTACCAGTATGCAATACCTAAACTTTTACAGACTGTCAAGATCTGCAATTTATACTCAGTAACGAAAGTTTAGCCACACCTGATATAAATGTACAATAAACTAGTAAACAACTGAGAAATGTGTATTTTATTGTCTTGACCATTACAGGGAACAATCAGACATCCATGGATCGCTGACACAGTGGTGACTCAAATCGGTGAGATGAATAAACGTCACTCAGAATACATGGGGATGGGGTGACCAGTTCCCCATAAGGCTGTTGCTATACCTAAATAGTGAATGTGACGGCCACTGGCCTGTTGAACCGCATGTCACTCAGTTACATCGTGAAGCGATCTTCACGAGCCGTCATTATACGTGGTCTATAATCGCTGTGCGGTCGGTCTTTGACTGTTCCAGTCTGTGCCATACGTGTCTGAAAATGTGAAATGGTGCTGTGGTGGACGTTTAATTGCTGCTCAACTTATCACAAACTCATTCCTGCTCGTAACATGCCAATGGCTTCATGTCTGGTGTTTTCAGACATTCCTCTATGATGCCCCATAATTTGGATTTTGCACTTTACAGTGTTTTTCATTCAACAAAGAGCATCCCTAACATGTCAACCAGGCTTTTAAGAGATTCGAGTGACAGGAGCCACGTGGGCTATGAATCGTGCAAAATCATGTGCAGAGCACATGAAAATGAACACGTCTCAAGGATTCAGCGTAACTTGGTGTGGTGGTGCGATGTGTTCTGTTTAGGATGACTATATAGTTTGCCATTTCATTATGTCTTCTTTTTTTTTCCATCAATGTTCAAAATTTGAGTGTTGCTACATTGTCATTGCTGAGTATATTACGAGCACAGGAGAACAAGTCGGTATCTCTATATTGGCACACTCAGTCAGCCTATCCCAGAAGTCTGACAGGACTGCACACAGAGGTGCAAAGGGCAAAGGTTCAGGAGTCAGAAAGTAGAAGTCTTTTCTTTCACTCATGAACTCAGTTGGCTGAATTAAGTAGCCGTTTCCACCCGCAGACCAATAATTTGAACTCGTTATAAATCCAAATTATTAGAACAAAATTCGATGAAGAAATTTTATATTCTGAAACTAGATTAAACCCCTCTGACTTTGTCAAGGTCCAAAGCGCAGGTCACTCCATGGTGCATGAAAAGTCTTTAAGCACAGCAGTGACCAAACTACAAGGGCCTTACAGATTCAATTCACAAGCTTGTACGCCCAGGTACTGCCAGACTCATCAAATAAAGCAGGCATAGAAATACCTGGCTTTCACATTCCACGGTGCCTGAAGCAGAGAAAAAGAGGGCGATAAGGAGTAGCAAAGAGGGGGGTGAGGGGGGGGAGGGGAAAGGTTACGGCGGACAGGAAACTGAGGAGGGCTGCAGGGGGTCTCCTGCTACCTTGTGGTCTTACCTAGTTCTCTGGAGACTGGTGAGACTGCAGCATTCTCTCCTATTTTTGCCACGGCATCATAGTAAACTTTTCCAGCAAGATTCATGGCTGCATATTAAAAAAAAATAGCAAAAAAGTCAATGAAGCATTTTAGTTTAAATATTCAACATTTTTAAGGCTTTCTCCAGTATAGAGTGATGGGAACATTGGGAAAAGATGGAGATATACATGCTCCACTGGTTGTGCCACTGAGACACGCCCAAAATTTTAGGTTTTCAACATTATCTTTCAGTGTGATCAATTAATATAAACAAATTATTTTTATTTATACCACAAGTCTGTTGAATTCACAATTGTTATTGGTTGAAGGACTTTCGAAGGGCGTGCATTATATTCCGATAAATGCACATCTTTGGAGTAGTTCCAAACAAATTAGCCTTTTGACTCGATGTATTAATTCACCATCTGTGGCTAAATTCCAGGCTAAATTTAACAGGCTTTTTCAGCCAGAAAGTTACAAGTTACAACTTGTTACAAAGTGAATGCTATATCAAACACAAAATTGCTGAATTTTCCAAAAAAAATTTGGCGAGCGTGGTCATAATGACAAATGGGAAAAAGCAATGATGCAAATATGGCCATCCGAGTGAAACTATGACTCTGTGCATTTGAATGAAACAGAACAGATCTAACTAACACACTCCTTATTTTTTAAAATTAATTAATTAATTAAATTATTTTTTTATTTAAATTTGGCATCCCTAATCCCACCTGAAACTGGAATTCCCAATCTGAGAACTACGTACGAAGCTTTCGCGTATGCAACCCCCTATTGCCAGCTCAGGAGAGAGAGAGAGACAGTTCTCGGCTCTCCTCCAAAGCACACGCCTGTCAGCCCCTGCATTTTTACACTCATTGGTCGAAAGACTCGAAACTATCGCAAGTTCAGAATGAGGGCGGAGGATATCCGAGCTTGAAATCTCACTGACGAGCGCCCGGCTGGCCAAAAGAAGGCGCTTGAGCAACAAACAAGTTAATGATTTTAAATTTCCCTTCCCAGCAGTCCATTCCCAATTTGCAGCCCAACAGAGCTTCAGCCAATCGTGCACGGTTCTGAAAAAAACTGCCAACCACTGCTGGTTGGTATGACCGGGGATCGAACCCACACCACAGTAGTCACTACTGCTCCACAAACGCGGCACCTCAACCGAGTGAGCTAACCCGGCAGCCCTAACACACTCCCTTCTAAAAGCAGCAAAAATTTCTGCCATCTCAACACAACATAAGTTAATAAGTTGGAGGAAGAAAATGGGAGCTAATGAATGCAATTTTTGGGCGAAAACACAATAATTACATCTTCAACTAAGCATATGTGCGTGACAGGCTAACCGTGGTATGAACGCAATAAGCAACTTGATACCACTCATACAAAAACAATCGCACATATTAGCAGTTAATAGCCCTCTGCTTCACATCAGCCCACTATACACCACTTACAATGCAATAACAATCTTACAAAGCACTTTCATTCTGTATTAAGACTTAAACACTTATTTCTATCACCTTTTCTTTCTCAGAAAAATAAGATTTGAAGTAATTTTGACTCATTTCTAGATTTGTCCATCAGGTAAGATCATTTCATTTAACCCAAGGACAAATCTATAACGGCCTCAAAATGACCTAAAATCAGCAGACAACTTTAGTTTTAATAAAAAAGGAGAATGAAATAAGCGTTTATGTCAAATAAAATTTTAAAATGATTGGTAAGGTTTTGTTTTTGTAATGTTGCTGAGCATTTATTTTCGCACGATGACTGGCATATATCACTGTTCATTGCCAACTTCATTGTCAGTGTTTTTTTTTTTTTTGTTGAATAATTGTCATTTTTTCCTGAACATTTTTGATGATGATTGAGGATATTTTCAAAATGAACTGATTAACAGCAATTTACCAACAACTCCATCCCACCCCTCCCACCATTCCACACTCCACGTAAACACCAGCTGGAATGTAGAATAATTGATGTCTGTCTTTTATTACCCCAAAACATTCCATAAAACTAAACTCACTCACCAGCTACTGCCTTCTCATAGCTCTTTCCCAGGGTGACCAGGTTCCGTAACCCCGGGTTGAATTGTTCCATAACATTCTGGGAGGGGGGGGGTTGCAGAAGGGGGAAGACAAAAAAAAGACCTCATCAGTTGCCAGTTTAAAAATTCTGCCACTCCGTACTAGCCATAAAATCTAGCCATAGCCAGTCAATCCACTGTGAGAGTTCACACCATCTAACTGTTCATGTCTGCTGGACTCAATAAGCTCGTTACACACATGTTCTCATTCTACGTCATGTCAAGCGCGAATGCCATGAAAAGCCATTTTTCGCTACTTCGTAAAGTAAATCCAATTGATGTAAAACAACGAAAAACTTCATTGGGCAAAAGCATAAATTAAACGTGCAAAGTTTCCCAATTTTTTCAGCATGCGGTAGAAGTCAGAGATTAGTATAGGTAGAGAGGGTGGTTGGGATAGAATGGAGGGTGGACTTAAATACAAAATATTGCCCTGCCTCTTAGTCAGACTCAGTCTGTTTGGAATTTGTTAGGGGAACGCTCTATTGGAAAACCTAATAAATGAAGCTGTGCAAGACAACAGACTAATAATGAAGTTTGTCTTTGCCAGACACCTCTACATGGATTTGCACACAGCAAGAAGCACACTTGCAAACAAAGCTGGAAGCAGCCAGTTATTTCTTTCAGTCAATTAATGCTCTTATTCATGAAATTCACTGCAATCCACTGATAAACTCCTTCTGCCATTTAGTGGAACAGGACTTAACATTGTCCAGCAGCCAGAACCACCAACTAGACACTTGCTGTGTGCTTCCACTCACACAGCAACAACACGGACACTTCAGAAAGTTGTCTTTCAACACATCACCATCACAGTACAGTCTGCTAAGCTCTGCCTCTGGCGTATTCAAAACCATAGCAGCACGTGACAGGCTGAGGGTGCACCAAGCTCTATCAACACGGAAGATGCTGGAAACAGGTTGAGGCCAACTGAACTGAAGGAGCTGTCATGGTTCCATTCAGCAAAAGACCAGCATTCAAGACAAAATAGTTTTGCATAAGTGGTTTGTAGGGGATCTTGAGCACTTTTTCTTTCCAGTAACTTTCCTGATATATAATTTGTTGATGTATGCAGTTTATCCAAGTTGGTCTCGTTGTCAGTTGAAGTCACTGAAATATCTGGTTTGATTATTTTGTAGCTGAATGTTTTACCACTTTGTTAGCTTATTTTCCATAAACTCAGTGACCTCCACTGAGTTATAACACTGATTTTCAGCCACTGCTATGATTCTAATACAATAGCATGATAATGCAAGTAGTCTTTCAAAGGGTTTTTAGCTTTAAAAAATTGTAATTTGCTTTTAATAATTAATTTTTTTTAATTCTTTAAAAGATTTAGGCGCTGTAAATGGAATGAGAAAAAGATGTTAAAATATCGTAAATAAAAAGAACATGAACAAAATAAAACCACACAACCAAAAAAAAAAAAAAGAAAGAAAATCGACTCGCGGGATTTGTTCGTAAAAATTGTGCTTAAAAATGAATATCAACATTTGGCACATGGGTAAAGAGAGTCATTCATTCCTTAACAGAAAAAATACAGCCAAAAAATAAGTTTTTCAATAATTACGACCTTTGATAATAAGCGCAAAGTAACCCATAAGTCAGACATATGTAACAACATGCAATGTATGGTCAAGCTCATATATGGGGTCAAATTTGAGCTTGACCTCATATATGTGCAGAGTGAAAGGAGATGTCTTTCATTTCATTCAGAATGTCATCTTTCACTGTTGCTGAATGGCAGTTTGGGAGATGTAGTACATTTTCTTTGGCAATGCATCCTGCCAGTCAAAAGACTGCAGCATTTTGTTGACTGCTAGTTTTTTGCCTATGTCAAATGGTTGCATCTCTGTGACTGTATATTGACTTATGACGTCTGTGAGCATGCCCCTGCGCGTCATGTTTCATTTGCACGGTCGGGCGAAGGCACCCATAATAACAAACTGTCAAGAAGGCCCCTCTCCATCTCTACCTGCGGTTTTTGTTCCCATCCCATAAAAATGGATGAGATTGTTTCCCACTAAATGAGCTTTTAGGTTTGCTATATTGCCACTGTTTGTGGCCACCGTTTTTAAACAATGTCGACATACTGGGTCATTCATGTATATGGGCTCTCTCCTCTCTCATTTGGTGGTGGTGCGAGACCCAAAGTGGTCTAACACCACAGCTGCAGAATGTGCTTTGATACCCAGTCCTTTGGACTCATCCTAACTGTCTGGCCAGAATTATGCAGTCATGTTGAAAACACCTATGAGCTTTGAGTAACATGTTATCTTCGCTTCACTGTCTCCGTCACTGTGAGTGTGTTTGTCCTGTACTTACTACACAGTGAGGACTAGAAAACACTTTTTTCCTACAGAGGAAGTGAGGACCTTTTCCTCTTCCTAGAATGTGCTAATTAGAGTGCAAGGACTGTGAGGAGGGTGGTCACAAAGAAAGCTCCAAGATGACGGTTGAAGAATTGCAGATATTTATTTCATATTGGTGGTCAGAAAATCTCCAGAACTATGATTTGATGTCCAGTTCCAAAAAGTAGGAGCCCGTGCCTTTGGCATTTTTAGAAGAAATTAAAGGTAGAACATTTTTCTATGATGAACCAAGTGTAGACAGAGGGGTACAGGGGATATTATCCTCATTTAGGGAATCCAAAATACATTTTGAAGGAGAAAAGCTGTTCTGAGGTTCAATTTTTTTCAGATAGATGTTAAGCAAAGAAATACTTGAATTCATATCTTTATGGCCCCCGGAACCTGAATTTCATATAGCTGCTACCTTAAGATATTTTTCTGTCAAGAATAAAATTGTTTCATTGATCCTTTAGCTATCCCAGCCACTCAAAAAAAAAATGAAATAAAAACATTAGTTGTGATGTCACATTCCATACACATTTTCACACGCCACACCTGCGTGGGCATTCCTCAGAAGGTGGCAAGCTCTGAGCTTACATTCAGCTTCAAATTTGGCGACTGGTATGTTTTCCGTGACAATTACCAACCTCCCCTCATTTTAGCTTATTATATGTTAAATTCAACTTATTCCTGTGACCAAAAAAAATATATATATATATATATATATATATATATATATATATATATATAAATACTATATGTGCGTGTGCAACCAGTTCAGCAATTACAAAGTCAAGACATCACATTGATATCGACTAAAAATAAAAAAAAAATTTTAAAAACCTGGCTTAAAGCCCCATAGTCCCCCTACAACCTCAATGACTAATTTTCAATTGCAAAAACTTGATATGAGCCTACATTTAGGGTTTGAAGTGAAATAAATAAATAGGCTAAATGTGTCACAACCCTCCTGTGTCAATTACTGGTTCCTCCCCTGCTCCAGGAGTCCTTGTGAGGTGTTTTGTGGTTTCTCTACTTTATTTAATTTTTTCCTCATCTTCTCCTTTGCTCCCCAGTGTTATCATTTGTTTGCAGGACTAGGAAAAGGGGTCGCTTGGGATTTTTTTCCATTCTGAGATTTACGGGGTATCTCAGAGATAGTGATATCAAAGCACTACTGTACTGTCAATTTACATCACTTTGTTGTGCAAAAATTCACCCAATTTTTTTCTCAGAATGAAAAACTTGGATCACTCTTTGATTTTGTTGGAAAATCTCAATTTTCAAAAAATGACCCAAGTGACCCCTTTTCCTAGTCCAGCACACATTTGTATCTCTGGCCCCTTCTGTGAAGTGTCCCATCTATGTAATTTCCTTGTGGTGACAGTGCAGTTGCTGGATTGTAATGGTTCATTCCCCACTACACCTTCCAGTCAGTTTGTCTCTTCTATTACGGAGCTACACAAGAGCTCTTCTTTGGTGCGTTTCAGTAAATTAGTGAAAAAGAAAAACATAGCTACATGTCAGAGTTGAATTAATGGGAATAACCTCCCAAGCCTTAAAGCAGCCTCCAGCATTCGGACCGTGTTCATGTTAAACCCTTCAGTTCTGTTGGCAAGCATTCCTGCTCCCGCGAGGGGCATTCACCACCAGGCTTCTCTTTTGGGACGACCATTGACCAGCGCAAAGAGATGCCCCTACCAACTTAGCTGGACTGCCCCTCTTCTGGTTTGGGCTAAGGCTTTCCCTCTTCTATAACCGCATTGCGGTTAATATATAGTCCCTAGTGGATTGTTCCCTGAACTTGCGTTTTGTTGCTGGTCTGGATCATGACATAAATGTTTTCGAGTACAGGGTCATTCCATATGAACTCAACCAAAGTGCAAGAATCTTCCACGGTCACAGACTCAGACTTGGCTCAAATTTATTTTGGGAGTACCTCAATGATGCAATACACAGGAGATCTGATGCAATACCCATGGAAGATGATGCAATACATGGGAGATCCTAGAGAGGGCATGCAATATCATGTCAATATGGACCCAAATTAACCTGGGTAGCAATTTTCACCCAATACCTATGATTTGTTCCAAAAATATTGGCCTCCAAAATCCCTATAAATTAACATTTGCAATTCACGGGGACTTGGCCCTAGACTTTTAGGGGGCCAAATCATGGAAACCCCTTGGAGTAAGACACAAAAATTTTGCATGTGTTCATTATGAATATAAAACTACTTCCAAAATAAATTTGAGCCAAATCTGTGCCAGTGACCCGAGGACCTCTGGTTGACTTCATATGCAACGACACTGTAGAAATTCTCAGTTGGACTGTATTCTCAGACCAGATCAGTGGGCATGCACCCTGTTTGCTATACTGTCTCTCACAGAGACCAGTGTTCGAAGAGAAAACATGTCCACTCCCATATGGAGCAGCAGATGCTTCTGCTTGTGTTATATGGGTTCTACTTCCACAAATCTGGGAGAGCTTCATAGGTGAGTGACATATCAAATTAAAGTTCGAAGTGTGCTCTTTTTCAGGCTGGTGTTCTTGAGGTTTGACTGAGGTTCCCCCTTTAAATGGTAGAAGAGAACCGGTCAATAAGGACTAGCGCAGGTTTTGAATTTACATGTGAGAACACCAGCACACCTCCAGACACATTCAGCCAAATCATTTCAGCTCTTTCCTGTTATTTTTTCAGCATTTCCTTTGCAGATTAATCCATATTTCACGGTTCCACTGATTTTTCAGCAACTGTACAGAAATCCTTCTCGAAATTGCAAGTAAAGTGCACCCATAATCAAGACAAATTAGTTAAGCTGCCATTGATATTCTGGGTACCACTCTTGAGGGGGGCTGGGGGGAGGGGGCAATCACAACATCACACTCCCTCAGCCACCAAACTTTGTGTGACGGTGTAATGTGTGCCACTGGCCTCTGCATATTCATCGCTGTCCCAGGGAAGGACGGCGGTGAGCAGGTGAGGAGACGAGTGGACCGCAGGGGCGAGGCCACAAACTGATGTCTACGGCTCACCATTCAGAGGAGCTCCAGAAATGAGTGTAACTAGTTCAGGCAGGAAACTCGAGAAGAGCTACATCAGCTGACAGCAGCCTGGTAAGCCACCAGCACGTCAGCACCAGCAGGCGAACAATTGGAGGATACACATCACGAGGTCATACAGCGGTCTATTTGAAAGACGTCAAGCTCACTTGCTTCCGCTGCTGTTTGCAATGACGCTTCATGCTATGCAACATGCTGTTTGGTTTTTGCTTGCCACCTCCACCTCTTTGGTTCTGCTCACATCAGGGGGATTTTGATTTCTGTTTCTGACTATGTTTGTGTGTTTGCTGTGCCTAAGTAGGACATTCCTCCAGAGCAGAACTGCCGCCAAAATACTATGTAATGCTCATATCCATGAATAAATTGTTCTATTTTATTGAAACGTGAGTTGTCCTGACTGAATTAGCTTTAATAATTATTAACACTCTTCCTTTACAACAGAGTGAAACCATCTTTGGAGTGTAACAGCATGGACTCTTTCCTTCTACTGTTTGACAAGGTTAAGACACACTTGACGAGGGACTCTGACCCATTGCACTATGCAGATCCTTTCGAGATCAGTCACGGTCTTGAGTTTGTGCTTGTCAAAAGTTTCCCAGAGGCAACCAGTTCATCAGCCAAACTTGCCTGAAACTCGGAGCAATCCATTAAGCCACCGATTTTTACCGGGGTTTTATAAACTCTGGAATTACAACAGCACAAAAAAAAAAAAGATCCCCCACCACGGGACTGAAATGCCTTTCCATGCCAATGCAGAGTCTGACAAATAAAGTTTAATTTTGGTCTCATTTGACAACATTAGCTTCCTTCAGCCATAATTTAGATGACCTTCCACAAATTACAACTGCTTGTTTCAATGTCTTGGTGTCAGAAAACACTTTCTTCTGGGAATCCATAAAAAAAAGACAGTGGTTAAGGAAGTGGAGACTGATGGTACTTTTGCAACCTGGTGACCCTAAATTTCGCCATCGCCTGAAATTCATTTTAAGTGATGCTTAGGGATTTTTTACCTATTTCTCTTGCTTTCTAGCTTCCAATTCTAAAGGGAAAAATACCAGTCAGGTTCCATTTTAATTTTTTTTTTATATATTTGAATGATTGCCCTAACGACAATCTGTTTCTTCTGAAGACAATTCAAACAAATGTTGGTGACTTTCGTGTGTAAAGAAACAAGCATGTAAACACAACAGGCATCATCAGAATCATCAAAAATGATTGTAGTCATGTATATATACTGTGCGGTAAGTTCATAATGTCAATACTTTCACAGACCTGATGCCAATGTCAAAAAAATCTACCAGGAATGTGTCTATTTGAATACATAGACTGCGAGGAGGCTGGTGGCAAGGAAAACTCCAAGGATCACAATTAGAAAACTGCAGATATTGTGTACTTCGGGGTCAAAAAGTGTACAGAAATATGATTAATGCCATACGCATAAAGTACAAGGTGTTTAAGAGGGGTGCCAAAAAAAGCCTCTGTAGTCACCAAATAAAAAACAAAACAAACTTGTGCCGACTGTTTGCCAGACGGTACAGGAACTTCCAACGGGACTGGATTCTGGGGTCAAACAAGAACAAACTATAGCTCTTTGACATTAAACAGCATGAAAAAATCAACATAAAAACAAAAAATTGCCATTCCACAAAGAATCCCATCCCCACTGTGAGGCGTGTGGTGAGTCTTTTATGGTGTAACACTGTTTTTCTTCCAAACGTGTTTTTTTATCCTTTTGTTTTCCTCATGGTGCCTGATGACAAAATAATTTTGTATTCACATTTCCTTGAAGGGGCTGTGTCATCCGCTGGGTATGTGCAGTTCAGTCACGAGAGCTTTCTTATGCTTGGCCCATGGTAAACTATCACTAAAGGTAGTTGGAAGGGGATGTGAAGTAATCCAAGCAAATCCCAGCCATTTTCCTGGTCATTCAGGTCATCTGTACCAACAGTCAGAGAGCTTAGCTACTTAAAACTACTTTTTCATAGAAAATCTTACTCAGTTATGCAATTCGGACTTCAAAATATGGCAAGGGTGAACCCGAATGTGAGCGGGCCCATCATTTCTTGACCGCTGCTTTCTCCCGAACTTGAAAGGCTTGAGACAAAGTGCAAATGCGCATATGGCTCACAAACGCTGAATCAGAAGCAGAAAGACAGGTCTTTCTTAGGTTTTGCCAAGAAGCGACCACTTCTTGGCCCCTTATGCGTTTATGCATTTTTGGTTCACGACCAAACTGCGCATCCCCAGCTGGTGGCACAGCCTCTTAAATACTCCCCAGTGAAACAGGAAGTGATGTAATGACACATCAAACATAAATGAACTGAATTAAATTGAACTTCATTTCTGGTTTAAGAATCTTGGATTCAGCCAACCTGGTCCTAGGGCACCCCTGTGTATGCTGCTTTTTGTTCTAACTGCAACAAATCACAGGACTTCAACAAGCAGATATTTTGTCTTAACTGAGAGCATTTATGTTTAGAGCAGTTATTTATCATCTTAAGTCACATTGACAGATATATTATATATATATATATATATATATTACACACACAGACACACACACGCCATGAAGAATGAATCGTCAATATTCACATTATGATAGAAACAACTGCAAAAAAAAAGAGAGTCAATTAACTTGTTAAAGTAAACAATCAGTAGGTCCTAAGTGGTTACAACTTTGGACACATGGTTTCAAAAAACAGATGATTTATAAGGCAAGCGAATGATAGAGATAACTAATTCTAAGAACTCAAAAAACCTACATTAAACACCCTCATTTGGGCTTAATGATTTACCCAATTTAGAGTTTGATCTATTTAAAAATGTTACCCAAAATTGGTTGCATATAGAAAAATAAGAACAATTTGTTCAAGGGTCTTTTATTCCACATGGCACACATAGATCGGTCAAAATAAGGCTCAAGAGTGAATAACAGCTTTAAACACGAAATGCACCAAATTAGGACAAATTAACAGCTTATTAAAATCCCAGGACTGCAACTGTGGTGCCCCTGCAGGACCAGGCTCCATGAATCATCTTGTTTGGTGGTTTTAATGAAGATTTTTTTTTTAAAGGGTGTCATTAATTGTGAGACATTGACTTGGAAGAAGTTGTGAGACATCTCTGAGCCCTCTCCATGGATTTTACCAGCACAGGATGGCCGCATGATCACATACGAGAGGAACTATAATGTCGTTAACACCCAGTTTTTGCTTAATGTGCAGTAGGACATACACTAACAGATTGCCGCTTTGACAAATTATACATTGAAATTACGCAGGCTGGTTCATGCTGCAATTGCCAGGTCATCCAATTGGTGAGAAGCATGATGTTTCCTAATTGGGGGGAAAAGACAGAGTCTACTCTTAAGCCTTTTGCAGTACTCTGGGTCTCCATTGTTTTTACCACAAGGCATAGTGTTTTCTCTGGGGCTAAATTATCATTGAGAGCCCCACACAACTTTTCAGGATATTCACCATTGCTTTACCTTCAGTGCTTCACTCTAACAGCTGACCCCACACAAACACTGCAAAAAAGGATTGCACATTGTAGTTGAGAGTTAGATAGCAGGAACCTAATTTCAGGCACTGAAGCCAGTGATCCATCATTGGGCGACTGTACACAAAGTTTGGAATACCCCCAATCCCCACCACCCCACCCCTTCCCTCACCCCAACAGCTCAAGGTCAAACCCTAAAAAAAAATAAAAATACCTGACCATTTTACTGCAGCAAACATTAAATATACAATAGATATGTAAATAAGTGTATAAATAGAGAAAATATCCGAAAGATATGCTTCAAACTAGTTAGCAAAAAGCCAACAAAGATTTTCCTTATAAATTGGTACTATGAGTTTCGATTCTATGAGAACAGACCTCCTGAGATGTCACCTTCCGGAACGCACTATAGTAGATTGTGGCTTATATTCATCACAGAGTAGGAGTGCTGATACTGGATTAGGTTATCCTTGTTTTCTCCTGAAGTAGACGTTGATAAAATATTGATGGGGAAACCTCATCCATGAGGCAAGCCCTCATACTACGAGACAAAGGTATGAAAATTTGCCTAGTGCTAAGATTCGCATGACCTTTTAAAACTATACTGTATAACTTGCTTGCTGAAATTCCAAGAGTTATTTGACATTCAGGGTGCTCCTAACAGTACTATAATGCCCCTCAGTTCCAACGGAGGTACACTGATCAATGCTTAAATCTATCAGACTGCAAGGAGCTACATTGATTATTGATTGAATATGAATAATTCTAACAGTCAATTTGACTATCATAATTGTGCTTTACATGGTATATCAAATCATGAATTTAAGGATTCATTATGTTGTGGAGAGATTAATCTCGTTCTGCAGTGGTAGAAGGAGTGCACCATACACTACTCGATTATGAGTTGTGTCAATTGAGATTCATGTAACAGGTTGTTTGGTTGTTGATTCTTGGGCAAGGTGCATTTAATCTCACCTTACTGAGTGTGTTTTATCATGCCAAAGCGAAAGAGATAAATATAAGATGCATTAATAACACAGAATGTGGGCGTTTCCTAAGTGAATCATATCCCATGACCACAAACTTTAGTCATAGCAAGTGAAAACACAGATTTTTTAACCCTTCTCTTCCAGCTAAACAGTATCATTGTGAATCTCTTTTTACGACTACATTTAAAAACTAATGTAACTCGAATTCCTCTTGAAATCAAATAACACATTTTTAACTGTTTATGAACCATATCTATGGTTACAATATTATTTATATACTTCAGCAAGTGTATGAATAATGTCTCTCAACCGGTGAGCCAATGGTGACAGAAATGTCTTTTGAAGGGTTAAAATAATTTTAAACATTTTTTTTTTAATTATTGAGGCTGTTCACAAAGCCGTCTCCTGCCACTCAAGGTTGATTCTCCCTTTGTACAGGTAATGTTATCACTCAGCAACATTGTGCTTAATAATCTATACAACTCTCAGAATAGCTTCTAGAAAAATGGAGCTGTAAGACGAATATATATTTTTTGATCAACGCCCACTCATGGATTTTGTACCCTCCTATGTTCCACGTTGTTGGCAAGAGCTCAATTCACAGAAATGAGAGGTAAATGCTCTGCCATTTATTTATCAGTCTCAGATCACTAAATAAGTTCTCCAAAACCTAAATTAATTTATAATAATGGGCACAAGAAATGCAAAGAGGATGTTAATGTGATCTACTGTAAATAACTCATCTTTGATTAGAATGTTTACATTTGTGTAACATATCTGTGATAGCTGGAGCGGTACTTAACAAGGCCTTGAGAATGTATTGGAAGGCGAGTGATTTAAATACCTGCAACACTTGCACAGACACATGCATTAAGAAACTGAAAGGCTTCAAACGAAAGAAGACTGCATCCGCAGAGGTGGCATGTTGCTATTCAGGTCATGTTTAACTGCTGACTCAGACAGTAATTAAATCTAATCAAATTAAAAATTTTCCCGTGATTCCCCAATTAACTGAGGATTTGTGTAAATGAAGAAACTATGTTGCCATACACTGATCAGGCAAAACATTAAAACTACGTGCCTAATATTGTGTTGGTCTCTTTTCTGCAGCCCAAACAGCCATGACCCATCGTGGCATGAACTCCACAAGACCTCTGAATGTATCCTGTGGTATCCATCACCGAGATGTTAGCTGCAGTTGCTACAACCCCTGAAAATGGTGAGGTGAGGCTTTGATGGATCAGACTAATTTTTCCAGCACATCCCACAGATGCTACATGGAATGGAAATCAGAGCCATTTGGGACCCAAGTCAATACCTTGAACTCTTTGTAATGTTCTTTTTAACAATACCTGAACAATTTTTGCAGAGTAGCAGAATGCATGATCCTGTGGAGAGAGGCAATTGCCATCAGGGAATAATGTTGCCAAGAAGGGGTGTACTCTGTCTGCAACAATGTTTACATACAGTGCTGTGAGAGTATCTGTCCACTGCTCGATTTGTTCAACTTTAGCTTTCCTGTCATTTTGAAATGTTTCAGATCATCCAATTAATTAAATACAACAAAGTCAGCATGAGTAAACACATAATCAATCTTTCAAATGATCATTTATCAAAAGGTAAAGAGTTATTCAAAATCAATTTCACTCATAGAAAAAATAACAACCCCTGGAAACCTGATAACTGGCCGCGCCCCCCTTTGGAGGCAATAACTGAAATCAAGCGTTTGCAGTAGCTGGCAATGAGTCTTTTACATCACTGTGAAGGAATTTCAGCCAACTCTTCTTCACAGAATTGTTTTCTTTCAGCTACATTTAAGGATTTTCAAGCATGAACTGGTTGATTACAGTCATGCCACAGCATCTCAGACTCAAATCAGGACTTCAGCTAGGACACAACAAAAACTTCATTCGGGTTCTTTTGGGCCATTCAGAGTTGGACTTGCTTGTATTCTTTGGATCATTCTCCGGCTGCGTACCTCAACTGCGCTTGAGCTTTAGGTCTCAAAGTGATGGCTGGACATTCTGCTTCAGGATTGTCTGGTAGAGGGCATAATTCAGGGCTCCATCAAATATGACAAGTCATCCAGGTTCTGAAGCAGCAAATCATCCGCGGACCATCTCATTACAACCACCAAATTTCTGTTGGTATGGTGTTCTTATTGTGGAATGCTGTCTCAGCTTTGTACAAGGCGTAATGGGACCCCTCTCTTCCT
Organism: Gymnothorax reevesii; assembly: GCA_029721435.1. Classification (NCBI taxonomy): domain Eukaryota; kingdom Metazoa; phylum Chordata; class Actinopteri; order Anguilliformes; family Muraenidae; genus Gymnothorax; species Gymnothorax reevesii. The sequence goes on along the minus strand of CM056584.1, from coordinate 33,923,380 downwards.
AAAAGGTCTATTTTTGGCCGAGGCCACGTCCTCCCGGATATTTTTGAAAACTGAAATTTTTCTACATGTTTTGGCCCATCATCCAAACGTAAACGCCGTTTTTGGTCACTCAAGTTGACATTTTTTTACACGCATTGTAAAGTGAAGATTTTCAAAAATGCTGGATTGTGTGTTTGCGTGGACATGTAAAACAGAGCTTTTGCAAAGCTGTGTCGTCACAGCTCATTTCGCGCGACTCCACTGCTGCGTTGTGTGTAGTTCTTCTCCAGTATTACACTGTTAAATGTAGACCTTATCACCACCTATTGGGCGGAAATCCTTGATTTGAGCGTTTGTAGCCGTTTCTGCGTTCTTTTGAGGACATAGATATTTTATAAAATGGGGGTCTTGCAGACAAAATTTTTTTTTTCTAAAATGGGGAGAGAAATAACTGTTTAAAAAAATATCAGGATACAAGTGGATGGGGCCTGAGTCAACAGAATATTATCCAAAACAAGTTCGAGGCCATCAAGAAGTTTCTAAGAAAATGTGAAATGAGCCTTTGTGTTCTTTTTAGTCAGCAGTAGTTTTTGCCTTGCAGCTCTCCCATGGATGCCATTTTGGCCCAGTCTCTTTCTAATAGTAGAATCATGAACACTGACCAAAACTAAGAAAAGTGAGGCCTACAGTTCTTAGATGTCATTCTGGGTTCTTCTGTGACTTCCTGGATGAGTTGTGTATGCGCTCTTGGGGGAATTTTGGTAGGCTTCCCACTCCTGGGAGGGTTCACCATGGTTCCAAGCTTTCTACATTTGTGAGAATGGCTCGAGGTTCTCAGGAATCCCAGGGCTTTGGAAATGGAGTTAAGCCTTTCCAAACTCAATAAATTTACATGAGCAGTTGAGTAGTCAAGCTACGACTATCGCTCGATTAGGCTATTAAATCTGACTACTGTCCTTGTCTCAGTATATATGCACGGTAGGGAAATCGGTTCATTGACTGAAGCGTGTCCATTTCCGCTACAATCGGTGGCAGTATGCCCCCTTTCAACTTATTCATGTTGGATGTTTTTCTGTTTCACCCATTACGTCACAGACCAAACAATCAACAGACAAGTTGGCTGGCAGCAAACTAGTAGCATCATGTTGAGAGGCGAAAAGATGGATAATTTTACAGCTCTGTAAATTTCATACATGCTGTCCGCTATGCTTTTCGTACAGTCGAGACGCACGCCATCCCTGGTGGACATGGTGTTGGTCGAAGGCTGATGGCAACGTTTTACGCTCCTGGAGTGCTCCAATAGCGTGACCTCCACTATGCTCCACTTCGTGCCCTCTCTACTACCCTGGGGTGCATTTCCAAAAAGTGTAGTTGCTAACTAAGTTAGCAACTTACATTATTCATTCACTCAGTGGTTCCAACAATGTAAGTTAGCATCTGTGCTTTCAGAAAACGCACATCTGACTTCCCATACGTTTGATGCTGGTCAGGAGCAAAGACTGATAGGAGAGAGTAGTTTTGAATGAGTTTCTGATGAATCAGAATCAGACGACTTTATTTGTCCTAAAAAAGGCAATTCTGTTTCTCCAATCTACCGGAGAAGGTGGATGATGAGTGGAAGGAAAATTTCCGGATGACGCGCAGGTCATTCAATAAATTATCCAGATTAAAGGCAGAAATTATGAGCCTCCAAAACGTGACAGTTCGAGCACCAGTACCAGCAGATGAGGACTGCTACTGCTTGGTACAAATTTGCTAGTAGTGCAGAGTACAGAGTTGTTGCAATCAGTTGGATTTTCACAAGTCCTCAAAACTTCTGGGTCAATGCCCTGCACAATGTACTGTGGAGCATGCTCACAGCACATAGTGCAGTTCGGTTTGACTCAAGCGTATGCACGGAGGAGTAATCTGACATGTAAATGCATTATCTAGGTGTGTTTGTCTGACTAAGGAATTCGATTTTGTATGATTCCATTTGGACTAACAAGTGCACATGAATTTTAAAAGTCTGGTTTTAGTCAGACTTTTCTAACGTCATGTAAATACACTCACTGATGGAGGTCTATTTTGTTCCTGGTCTGTTCCTAGATTTTTTTTAGATCGCAGCATCATGTGCCATTTCTTGCCAACTTTGCATTTCCAGACAGGTTCCATTGCAGCATTGTTAGGATTCAGCAGGGCTCACAGTAATCATGCCAGGGTGTGTTTACAGAAATTGAATCCAATTATCAAATTAAATTTGTTTAATTGGTTGAGTTAGTACCAGGGGACAATTATTTTCTCACATAGGGCCAGGTAGGTTTGGATTAGTTTTCTTTCCCTAAAAAATGAAATACTCATTTAAAAATTGCATTGAACATTTACATGGGTTATCTTTGTCTGATAATAAAATCATTTTGATGATTTCAAACATTTAAGTGTGAAAAATATGTGAAAATCAAAGACTTTGGGTCGGGGGCAAGCACCTTTTCACGAGCACAGTGGGTGGTACAGGTCAAAGTAACAATCATATGAATGCCAGGACCCAAAATTTACCAGCAAAACACTGCTCAGAGAATAAATCTGCTTCCGCCAGCTTGCCTACTTCCCACATCCTGGTGCCATCCCTTTCCCAGGTAGCCTAAATGGCGCACACGCAACCACCCATACACATTATGTTAAAAAAAATGTGATTCATCTGACCCACCGCCTTCTTCTATTGCTCCATGGTCCAGTTCTGACATTCACGTGCTCATTGTACGTGCTTTTGGCAGGGGACAAGGGTCAGCACACACACCGTGACTATGCACCCCCATACCCAGCGAGTTACAATACACTACATGTTCTGACCCCTATTTTTCATTGCCAGGATTAACTTGTGCAAAAATGTATGCTACTGTGGCTCTTCGATGATATCAGATGGGCTAGCTTTCACTCCCTGCTAACATCAATGGGCCTTGAGAGCTCACAAGACTGCAGCCTGTCCACCTGTCCTTCGTTGGACTCTTTTCCGCAAATACTAACCACTGCATGGGGGGTAACAAACCCACAAGGCTTGCCATTTGGGTGATGCTCAGACCTACTTGTCCTTCCGCTGGATAAATTTTGCAGCCTCCAGCACATCAACTTCAACAACTGGCCATTCACTCGCTGTCTAATGTATTGGACCCCAAGACAGGTGCCACTGTGACAGGATAATCTAGATTCATCATTTCACCTTTCAGTGGTTTTAATGTTGCGGCTGATCCGGGTATTTGAATTACGTGTCCAGTAATGCAAATGTTGTGAGAGGAGATCAATACTGTTAATTCCAATATCTATTAGAACTCTTTATAGTTGAAACATATAATGGACGTGGTTGAAATCCTACTCATAAAATATCCACAAATAAAACTATTAAAACTATGCGACAAGTCCCAAGTCCAAGAAGTCTTAAAGTTGCGAGCATTAACAAGCACGCAAGGAAGAATTTAAACGCGTTTTAATTGTTTTTTTTTTTACGTTCCACCTGAGCAGTAAACGTGCGGAAGACCAATTGACTCGAGAAGACTGATCGGTATGACAAATCCAAGCATTTTTGCCGTTACTGGGTGTGCCATCGGCGCACTGGAAAAACACAAGACGAGCCATCGCCGAGGCTGCAAGTTTGGGATTTCAGTCATTGGCCACTGATCATCTCATCGACACCATTCCCCTCCAGTTCCGTCGAAAAGAATTTCTAGGAAACTATGGCTCATTCGACCAAAGCAGAAGCCGATTAATGATGTCAAAATGAGACGACGGAGGACTACGCATAAATATCCTATACCAGAACTTATTAAAGCGCCCCCAAGCAATCAAATTTAAACTTGAGAGTTCAATAAGACGACGGGACATTACTCACTTACCTTGTATGTACTTTCGGTGAGCTTGCTCACTCCTTCAGGATCCCTAGACATTTTTTATAATCCTTTTAAAGAACGTATTTTACTGTAAGAACAATTCGATCGTTTTCTCCCCAAACGGAAAACTATACACACTTCCAACACCTGACGAGTTGTCCTCGCAGTCAATTTAACTCCCTACATAGTAGCCCGCGCTACTTCGCCTAGTTTCGGTTATTTAGCAAGATACCTCAGCGGAATAAAGTATATTATTTCACGAAGAAACGAACTGCAAGTCTGGTGAAAGCGTGCAGCCTAATGCCAACGGGCTGTGGTTCCGGAGCGAAGCTGTCAAACGTGTGCGACAGTGTGGAGGCACGCAAAGGTAGGCTCCGCCGCCTACGTCACACCTGCCCATCGCCGGCTCCGCGCTTCGGATGGCGAGTTTTCCACCGGTCGGCTGTCAGAGTCGGGCGCTCCCCGGAGGCGGCCTGAATTACTCTCACCTGCCCCGAGCTTCCGGGATGCATGTGATACCTGCTGCTAGGTTTTTGTTAATGTGACATTATTGGTTTGTGAATTCGGACTGGTGGCTTTTGGTAAATCTTTTCATAAATTCAGTTTGCTCCTCTCGCACCTCCCGCGAAGATGCTGAGCATTTGAACATGCGCCTTCGTGGACCGTTTTTTGTGAACACTGGACTACCAAACCCTCTAAGAGCGGAATGCCTTCTTTGCATTCAGTTTATAAATCTTGCTATTGTGTTAAAGCGAGGTCAATGGAACTCCGCCAATTTTCGCGGTGTTTCGATAACACCAAAGACACGAACACAGAAAATTAAAACACAAAACTTTGGGGGCCGGGATGTTGCAATAGGGAGTGAATGATAGCATCTACTGCGTCGCCGATTTTTCTTTTCTTTTTATTGATTATTCTTCCTTCTGAGTTTTCACCATCATCCCCCTGTTGAATCATCAAGCGCCTACACTTGGATGCTGCCTTTGCATTTAATATAGCGCCCTCAAGTGGTTTTAGGCTACACAAATTTATTTGCTTGGTGATTAAAAGGCGGTGAATGAGTGTTTGTAGCATCTGCACACAGTTTTCCATCATTTCCCTTGTCATCAACACCCCCCACGCACACACACGCACGCACACACACGCGCGCGCGTATCATATGTACCAGATACTGTTATACACAGTGACTGAAAGAGCCCCCAATATAGTGGGCCAAAGGGCAGTGATTTTACCAAGTTATCAGTGGAACTGATACTGTAAACCTACGTTCTACTACTTAATTATTGTTACCATTTACGAAAATAACGTCAGATGCTGATCACAGAATAAGGCAAACAGGTTCTTTTTCTTACTCAATTTTAATGCCAGACACAATCAGGGTGCCAGTTTTGTGATCACCTGGGGTAAAATATTTGTTGTCATTGATAATCAAGGTAATGCCATCTGCTCATACATATGCATTAGGGACATTCAAATCCAAAATTTCATGAAGTTATCTTTCTTGGTTAAAAAGTTACGGTACTTTGTTTAAGGTCACCATATTTTGTAAATTTGACCGTTGTGGACTCTACCCTCAAATATTTATTTAAATTACTTTAAACCTTTGTATTTCTGTTTAAATACATGCCAGACACAATCAGGATGCCATTTCTTTGGTTATGTATGTTATGTCTGTAAACACAGCAAATACTTGGACAGTGATTGAATTCTATACTGTCTAACAATCAGTTTGTGAAACATTTTCCAGGTCGTTACATGCGAAGGAACCAACCCGTGTAAATACAGATGAAAGTTATATGGCTCAGGGTAGTCAGAAAATATGTGTTATAAATGTTCACATGAAATTATTGCTGTTTTTGATCAAAGAAATAATACCTACCTCTCAAAACTAACATTTGCTGCATTGTCTTAAAGTTAACATTTTATCTCGATTTTTTTTTTTTTTTTTTGCTGGTTATTTGAAACAGATATGAAAATTGGACGAGCAGTAGAAGGATGAAGATGATGGCCCACTCGTTATACTTTTTTGATTTTTTTTAACTGTGTTCATTCAGTACCATCCTAATATTGTGTAAACTCAATAAAAACAGGTATAAATGAACATCTATACTCAAAAAAAATGAAACCCCATGAAATGTTAGATTTACTTAATAATGTTATGTCAACAGGTTTCGCACAATTGCTTTGCATAACCTTTATTTGGTTTCTAACATTTTTTGGCCAGTTTAATTAATTGCATTGAGTGGAATGTACTCAACTCAGCTTTGTGGAAAAAGTTTTCATAACATTGTTAAGTAAATCTAACATTTCAAGGGGTTTCATTTTTTTGAGTCTAGCTGTTGCGGAGTATGCTCACAAACAAAAAATCAACATTATTGAGTGCTAAACACACATTTATTCAATTAAGTGGATCTCAAAAGCAAAACTTGGAAAGTGGGCAATTTCATGTAGAGTCCGCAACAGTCTTCCCGTAACATAAGCCATGTACTATAAAAGTCCTTTTGTATCTGTGCTCATGACTTCTTGATAAAGTAAACAAAATGCCAAAAGTACAATCAGTTGTCATTACATTAGACATTGCGACAAGGCCTGCCATTTCCATTGTGTAGAGTCCGCAACAGGTGTAGAGTCCACAACAGGTGTAGAGTCCGCAACAGGTGTAGAGTCCACAACAGGTGTAGAGTCCGCAACAGGTGTAGAGTCCGCAACAGGTGTAGAGTCCGCAACAGGTGTAGAGTCCGCAACAGGTGTAGAGTCCACAACAGGTGTAGAGTCCGCAACAGGTGTAGAGTCCGCAACAGGTGTAGAGTCCACAACAGGTGTAGAGTCCGCAACAGGTGTAGAGTCCGCAACAGACACACTTGTTTTGGTTGAAAGTTTCCCACTTTCCAAGTTTTGCTTCTGAGATCTACTTCATTGAATAAATGTGTGTTTATCACTCAATAATGTTAATTTTTTTAGTTTGTAAGCATACTCCACAACAGCTAGACGTTCATTTATACTTGTTTGTATTGAGTTTACTCAATATTAGGATAGTATTGAATGAACACAGTTAAAAAAATCAAAAAAGTATAACGAGTGGGCCATCATCTTCATCCTTCTACTGCTCGTCTAATTTTCATGATATCTGTTTCAAATAACCTGCAAAAAAAAAAAAAAAAATAGAGACAAAATGTAGACTTTTAGACAATGCAGCAAATGTTAGTTTTGAGAAGTAGGTATTATTTCTTTGATCAAAAACAGCAATAATTTCACGTGAACATTTATAACACACATTTTCTGAATACCCTGAGCCATATAATGTTCAACTGTATTTACACGGGTTGGTTCCTTCGCGTGTAACGACCTGGAAAATATTCATGTTTCACAAACTGATTGCTAGACAGTATAGAATTCAATCACTGTCAAAGTACTTGCCGGGTTAACAGACATAACATACATAACCAAAGAATTGGCATCCTGATTGTGTCTGGCACGGTTACTTATTCAAAAGCACTTTAACTGAAGCTTTGTCAAGAGACGGTCCGAAGTCAGGTGGCGGCGAACTGGATTACTGAGGGGTCAGGCAAGAACATGTTGAAGATCAATAACTGGGACGGCAAGTCGAATGAATCAGGGCACACAGGCAGGTGCTCATCTTCAAACTGGAGTGTAGGAGACACTGGAAGAAGCCACTCGGCAGGATGGCTAGTCCTGGAAAAAGACTCCCTATTGAATAACAATTTGTAATCTAGAAGTTTACTCTGAGGGCTGAAAACAATCCAGTAGAAGGAAGACATAGACCATGAACTTAGATACAATAGACATAACAATGGGGAACAGGTGAGATTGAGAGCAGAAAGGGAATGGCTAAGCACGGGACAAGTGAATAATGACAGCTAATCAGAAAAACTGAATGAAAAACGGACAATGACGCCTTGATTGCGGTCGGAACAAAAACCGACACGCACAGAGGGCCTCCCGGACCGATGTTGGATACCACTGATTAAGGACTATTATTGAGGTCTAAAAAAATGAATAATGATGTGATTTTAGACAGTTTAGACAGGTAATTGTAATCATGATTTGGTACAAAAGCAGCATCCAGGAAAGGTGTAGTCATTTATCTGTAAGTGGCATAACTACATGGGAACCGGATTACTTCAGCAAACCTTTGTCGAGTACTACAGCCCCAACTCAGAAATAGTAGGTATGGTATGTAGAAGTGAAAGCAGTTATTTGTAAATCATTACCCCTGCCCAGGAGGTTTTGTGATCGGTTGAGTTGGTTTGTTGGTTGTGAAAACTCGTACTTTCCCAAGTATGTTGATTGTCATGCCTGCCTGTTCTCACTCTAGCATCCATAACTCTTAAGGTATTCACTTGAAATTTATACCACAAGCCATATGGTCAAGAATCAAAGGTTTCAGTTAATGGAAGGTAAAGGTCAAGGTTGTCAAAAAGGTCAAATATACATTTTGGCCAATATCTTGCCTCCAAAATATGAAAGAGATATGAGACCAACGCCAAAATTTCAGGCTTGTCTCTTGTTTTTGATTTTTTGCAGGTGTCACTCTATAAGAATTTTTACTTGTTTTTTTAGTGAGCAGAATTATGCAAAAACCAATGGATAGATTTGAATGACATTTTCTTCTGAGGTTTTTCTCAGTCCGACTTTGAGATTATTATCTTTTGGGAATGAGCTTTCGAAGGATTCTTCTCCACTGTGAGAGGACAAAATTTTGCATTTTGAGTCACATCTGATACACTGATACACGACAATGTCAAGAAATCATCATAAATTTGGATATCTTTCTGGATCTGTGTACTCAGCGTAACCACACGTGGGGTGCGTGCATACGTCATTTTTGTTAAGTGACTAATCGAGGTACAGATATCCAACCAACTGTAAATTATTGTTGAGGTGATATACATCAATTAGCCTCAAGATTAAAACCACCTGCCTAATATAGTGAGGGTCCCCCTTGTGTTGCCAAAACAGCTCGATCAAACTGACATCACTTGAATTCCCAAACTCAGGGTTTCGTAGCAGAATATTTCCCAGAGTGTCACATTCCTTCCACCAGATTGTTCTTCTTCCCACAGTGCATCCTGATTCCATCTCTTCCCAGGTAAATGGTGCAAATATACTAAGTCAAAGCACATGATTTTTAATAAAATGGGTCTCACAGAACCAGGTGACCTTCAGGTGCTCCAAGGTCCAATTCTGAACCTCAGTTGCCCACTTTCACTGGTTGTAAGCTAATCATGATAATACACAGCAAGGTATAGTGCATTGTCTGTTGCGACTCATTTCTTATGCAAATATTATTGAACTTCTCTGTGACTGATGCCACAGTCGCTGTTCTGCTGGTTTTGACCAGATGGGATAGCCTCCCTTGCCCTCGTGCATCAATGAACCTGGGGTGCCCAATACTCCGTGGCCAATTCATGGTTTGTCCCTCCTTGGACCACAGACAGTGGTACTCAGATCTGCTGAAAGGGAGCACCCCAGAAGTCAATTGGCTCTTTAGAGGTGCTGTTACCCACTTGTCAGGCCATAACAATTTGGCCCTTGTCAAAGTCATTTGGCTCCCATTTCTCCCACATCCAACATGTTAAATACAAGAGCCAACTGTTCACTTATCATCTAAGACCTTGGCATATTCCATTGTCATGAGATAATCAACATTATTCGCTGAATCTGAATGTGGTTTTAATGTTTTGGCTCATTGGTGCAAATCTAGTTGAGTGTTGACAAATCATGGTTCCTGCTTCATATAAAGAATAAAAAAATATGGAGAATCTTTTGAAGGAGTGTTAACAAGGGCTTGTTCAGCCCTGGTGGAGATTTCCATTTTAGTATTGCTTCTGAGAATTTTTTTGGCTGCAGTTTTGGGTAACACTTTACTTGAAGGTACCGTCATAAGAGTGACATAACACTGTCATAACTGTTACATGACACAGTCATGAACATGTCATGAACATTATGTCAATGTCATAAACATTTATGACTCAAGACAACCCAAACAATGTCAACCTCTCATTAAAAAAACCAAATGACACCTAATGACAACAGTCATAAACGTTTATGACTTTGACATAATGTTTATGGCACATTCATGACTGTATCATGTAACAGTTATGACGGTGTCATGTCACTCTTAGGACGATACCTTCAAGTAAAGTGTAACCCAGTTTTGTTCATTTTTATCAAGGCCATCAATAATTGTGAACTTGACTGTGTATGGTAGTTGTACAAGGCTTTACTGGTAATAGGCACAAGTCATCCTTCAAAAAAACATGAAGGCTCAATTGAGAATTCATTATAGTTCATCATGCATGGTTTTTCTGGTAGTATACATTCGCCTGTTTCTTGTATGACATACTCTCATACATAGGTGTGTGGTGTGCAAGCATGCAGGCTTGTTATATGACAAGTGAATGTACGTACTGAAGTAGAAACGTGCTGCTTCATGGTCAATCCAGGTTCAGAAAGTTAGTCCTCTTTAAGTATTTTGTTGCAACTTGCTGGTTTTGATATAGAATAACCCTTCAGCCAGGAATTTTGAACAAAGTAAAACCAGCTGGTTGAGCTCCTGGATGGAAGAAAACGTGGCAGAACTTTAACTTTTTTCTGGAATGTGAACTCCTAACTGAGAGACAAAGACTCGTCAGGCTATTTAACATCTTTGACTCTTGATTCAAATGGAGGCAGGATGGATTTATGGCAAATATACTGAAACACGGTGAAAATGCATCACCTAATTTTTTAAATTGTGGCAGATTTTTTTGCAGCCATCAAAATTTGAAAAATAGAAGAAAATATGGTGGTATGAAGGTTAAAAGCTGGAATTTGTGCAAGTCCGGGTTCAAACCCAGTTTGAGCATCTGTCAGGGGATCACTTCTTCAAAATGTAACTTAGTCATGTCATTAGCAGAAGGTTGAATGCATCACTTGAATATCATGCAAGTGCAAAGCAAGACACTGGATGCATAAAAGGCACAGTGTTTCATCCCCAGCAGCATCAGTGTCAGAATTTCACTGCTCACAGATCAGCAGAGAGAGTGAGCTTTGGGGCTGCTGCTTGGGGGAACATCTCAAAGAGAGGTTGCCTGCCGGTTCAGGGTCAATCCATCCACCCTCAAAAGACTGGAGCATCGCTACCAACAGACAGAAAGTATTCACCACCGCCTCCGACCAGGACAACTTCCGGTTACGACGGCATGTCGGGGCTGACAATCTGAGCGGATCCATCTTAGGAACCAGTCCAAACAGCAGCAGACAAGGCTCAGAACATGACGCCATGGATGCCTCATCCATGCCATGACTGTGATTTGACGAGCTGCGGGGTTAAGGTGCTGGAGGCCATATGGAGGCAACATCATGACACAACATTATCAAGACAACAGACTCTAGTTGGCTCAACGTCATCATCTTCAGCTGCCGCGAGTCTTCCATCGTTGGGTTTTTTCAGATGAATCAAGGTTGTGTGTCTCATTTGCTGATGGCTGACAACGGGTGTATAGAAGGCAATATGAACTTCATCAAGACAGATGTGTTCTGGAGAGAGATCTGTTTGGTGGGGGTAGTGTCATGGTCTGGGCTGCTATTAATGTTAGGTTTTGGACTGAACTTATTGTGATTCATGGAGCTCTAATGGCACAGCGATATGTGGATAAGATTTCAAGACCAGGTCTCCAACCACTGTTGAACAACCATGGACAACAATGATTACTATTCACGTTCCAACGCGACAACATCAGTCCCCATATTGCACGCCTCACCATAGACTTTCTCCAACAAGCAGGGGTTGATGTTCTGCCTTGGCCACCCATTTCACCCGATCTTAACCACATTGAACACATGTGAGATGAACTGGGTTGTTGTGTGCACCAGCGTCAACGTCAACCACACAACGTCGCCGAATTGACGGCAGCGCTATAGGAGGAGTGGAGGAACTTACCCCAAGCAACTGTGCGACGTTTGTGTGAAATGATGTCTCGCCGTTTAAGCTCTTGTGTCCAAGCACAGGGAGTACATACTTGCTACTGACAGTTTGGAGAGGGTCTGTGCATTCACAGTGGCATATCGGAAACATTTGTTGAGATAATGTGATGAAACTTTACAGTGTTATGGAAAATGAAATAATTTTTCTATTCGTTTTAAGAATGAATTGAGAAACACTGGTTGCTTCTTCTTTTTGGTTATTAAATATGGATGTTGCATTTTCACTGTGTGTCAGTATATTAACTTTATATTTATTTAGCCTGTTGCTAGATTTTTCTATAAAAGATCGACCAAAATGAATTTTGTTGGTGATATTTTTTTTTAGTTTGCTGCAGGGAATTGAAGATGCACCTCAGGGCTGTCATTTCTAATTGAAATTATAATCAGCAGTTCCACTGTCATCCGCCAGGAGGCAGTAAATCCAAAGGAACATGCAGTGTCCCCTGAGATCCAGCAAAAGCTGTAGCCATGCTTTAATTATAACAGCCAAGGCTAATATCAGGGGAGAGCTTTGTTCACTGATCTTTGTAGAATGGATATTAGCAATAGAGCATTCATTTAAATGAGGGCTATGGAGTATTGAGGCCTGTGTGCGCCTATCTGATGCTTCTGTTGTTATTGACATGGTCATCAATCCATGAAAAAAGCGCATAATAGTGAGCACAGACCGGATTTCTCATCAGAGGGCCAGCAGACTGGAGATCCATGTGTACTAACTGGCAGAGCTGTAAACCCTGGCCCCAAAACCCCCCTGCCCATCCCTTCCACCCTCATTTACGGCTGCGACTGTGGTGTTACAGGGTGTTTTAATCTTTTATTCAGATGACATACTAGTCCTCTGATGAAGAATCTCTCTCATGGTCACGTCTATTTTTCATCTCATTTGTGTATATGTGCCTTCACTCATTAGTGTGCGTCGTCACGTTTCAATTTTTGCATATGCACTGTATGTGCATTTTTACATTTGTTTCATGCACTTGCATGTGCCAGTACATTAAAACCACTCACGGATGAAGCAAATATGATGCTGATTAGTTTGTTACCATGATGCATGCCTGGGTCTGCCGACTGAGCATAGACAGTAACTAAACATTCAATTCTTGTAGCTGATGTATTGAATGTTGGATAAATGAGACCAGAGTGACTTTGACTAGGGCCATATCCTGATAGCCAGATGTGTGGGTCAGGGCATCTCTGAAGTGCAAGGCTTTTAGGGTACTCCAAGGCAGCAGTTATGAGTTCCCATCAACAGTAGTCCAAACCATGAACATGACAAACCATGAACCATTGACCGGGTATTGGAAATCCAAGGTACATCAATGTCTGAGGACAAGAAAGGCTATCCCATCTCACCTGAACCGACAGGCTACTGCGGCTCAAGTTACAGTGAAACTTAATGATACTTATGTGTGGAATGTTACCCCATGCAGTGCATTGCACTGTGCTGTTTTGCATTTTTTAGCTAGCAGGTCAGTTGGAGTGTACATTTTAAACCCGGTCAACCTCTCAAAGCACCAGCAGAGGAGATGTGAGCACTGGTTTTCTTGATTTCCAGCCTGGTTTATTTGATAGTGATTGGGTTGGGGCTGTTTGCAGCAGTGCTTACAGTGAGTCACAGTTGTTTAGACCACTTTCAACTGGTGGTCAACAGCCATCAACTGGTGAAGTGCCACTCATGTGTGGCCCGTAGGCTGAGGTCCCCCACTCAATGCTTCTCTCCATAGGATAGTGCTTGAGTTGAGAGTCTATCAGGCCCAAATTTTGTGCCGCTGGATCTGGCGACCCTGGAGGTGCTGCCACTTCTGATGATACAGTACTGTTTGCGAAAAGACAGAAGTCTAACTAGTTACAAGGTTGTGAGGATAAAGTAAGAAAAACGGTAGTAAATGGTTAGGGACTGGTCGTCATGGTCAGCTGAGCAGCTTATGTATTCACACTATCGGTAAACGTAGTCCGGTGCAAGGTCCGCCGTCTGTTGTCAGCATGAGTCTAACCATGTGTTAGTACACAATGCAGCTCAAGAGCTACATGTATCGTAATGTTATGTAGCCTTACAGGGTCAGATACTTGCCTTCATAAACACTGGTCACCGCCGACGAAAACTGCCAAACTGAAAAAGAAGCCCAAATTATGAACCCCAGAAACGTGCAATTACGGCGAGAACAATCCTAAATATTGGTTTACTGCAAGCTTAAATGTACTATTTCACTTCGAGATGGCACTCTTATATTTGCATTTCAGACATAAAACTGTTCCATCAAAAGCACAATGTTATTAAATGTCCGACCGATACTTTTCCTATGGGCTACTTGGGGATTCTGTGTTACGATATTTTGTGTCAAGAAAATTGGTATATATTGTGGCGATCCTGCCCCAGTTGTTTCATGTTCAAGCTTTCATAAAGCATGTTCAACTTTAGAAAATAGCGGTGTGTCACAATTGGCTGCACCTGGGGAGGGAGAGAGAGCCAATCAGGTCCGGGGCGGGGGGTATAAGAGGGCTGAGTCGCCAGCATGAGAGGAGTTACTGTGTGATGTTGTTAATGTTGTGTGACGGACAGAAATGAGTCTGTTTGGGAGCTGTGGGGAAACGGCCCTTGAACAGCAAATAAAATGAAGCCCGCCCCGGGCGATGCGAGAACCGCTATTCCTGCCTCAGTCTCAGTCCTTCGGTAACGAGACCGCTACAATATTTTGCATGTATATTCTGTTAGAAGAAGTGTTTTTCACTCATTTTGGGATATATAAAGTAGAATCACTGACATGTAGTCACTTCGTCTTACACTTCTCGATTCTTTACATCACTTCACACATTCCACTCGCTATTTCATATGCTAATCCAGTTTTCTAAGTCTTTGAAGCTTTGTTTGGCCTTGCAATATGTCTTGCAAGATTTTGGTAGTACTAATATAAATGGTAATATCGTGCGGTAATATCGCCCATCGAGGAAGACAGGTTCCGTGAAAAATTTGTCACTGTAAGCAGACCCTCCTTGGTGAAAACCCAGTTAGCCATAGTTACTAAGCCGGTAGGATAACAAAACAATACTGTTAGCTAACTGATAAACCTTCCGTCTTTTCGCGAACAGTACTGCACTCCTCTTAAGCAGCAGTCACACCTTGCCAGATAGCGTTAACAGATGTCTGACGGATAGAAACTTTGCAAAAGAATATAATCTGGTGGTGAAAGTCGTCTCTGTTGCTGTTTGAGGCTCAAAATGCGCACAACTTCCTGCCGGATTGAACAGACCTTGCCGGACAAGGAACGCATTCGCCGAACGAGCAACTGCTTAGAAACGCTTGTGCGCAGAGATGAATGGATTGAAAATTTTGCTGTACGTCGGACGCCATCCGGCAAAGTGTGACTGCTGCTTTAGTTCTTGCTGCAGCCAAGAAGGCGGGTGACTTGCACCTTATTGTTGCGTCCCTCTTGTATGGCTATTAGTGATGATTGGGCGTTGGTGGAACCACGTCCAAATCCGTCATTCCTGGGAAAAGTCATAACCTCCTTTTTTTGGTCGAGAGTCAATTCACCTGAGGCCATTTATCCTCCTGCCTCACGTCGACAGGAAGGAGCAGCTTCACACCTTGCGCTCAGCGTACCTGCTCTGCCACAATGGTGTGAGCTCAGCGCCTGTGAGAAGTCTGAGCGGTTGTTCATCTGCCCTGGTGGTTGGGCTCATGGGGCCTCTCTGTCGCAGCAGTGGCTTACTCACTGTGCCTATGAAGTCAAGTAATAAGGCTGCAGGTTGCCCTCCTGAAGCAGGTTTTAGGTCACATGCCACCAGAGGCATTGTGTCCTTTCAGGTCTGCCTCTCTGGAGGACATCTGTTTGGTTGCTTCTTGGTCCTCTTACTTCAACCATGTGCCCAGTGCACTGTCTGGGGGGGGGATCTCGTCTGCAGCCAACTGAGGCATTTTCTGATGAGGCCCAGCTAGCGCTGGTTGTTTTGCAGTTTCAGAGCAGCACCCTCAGGCAGGCAGTGCTGGACTGCTGGATTGCTGTTGTTTTTTGGTCGTGTCTGGGTCCTGGCTAGTGTTGTTTGGGCCCTACTGGGGGTACACTGCACCTCTAATGGCCTTCGCCTTAGGTGTAAACCGGAAGCAAAGCCCATTAGAGGTGCTGAAAACAGCTCATTACTGGCATGTTTCCCCAAAAACTATCCACAGTGCTGTGAAACAGTATTTTCCCCCTCCCTAATTTCTTCCATTTTTGCTTATTTTTCATTAAAATTAAAATGTTTTATTTTTTCAGATCACTCAACTAACATCAATATCAAGACAATGTGAGTAAATACAAAATGCAGTCTATAATTGAACGCTTCATTTGTTCAAGATAGTTATTCAAAACCTATGCCACTCGTGAAAAAAAAAAAAAAAAATCGCCCCTTTAAACCTGATAACTGGTTGTGCCGCCATTGGCCAGCGACAACCACAATCATGGAGGAATTTTAGCCCACTCTTCTCTGTACAATTGTTTTAATCGAGCCACACTAGAGAGTTTTTGAGCTTGAGTTGCCTGTTTATGCTCATGCCACTGCATCTCAATCAGACTCAACTCAGGACATTGACAAGGTCTCTCAAAAGCCTTCACTTTGTTTCTTTTGAGCCACTCAGAGGTGGACTTACTTGTGTTCTCTGGATCATTATCCTGCTATATAACCAACCTGTGCTTGAGATTTAGGCCACAAACTTATGGCCATACGTTCTCCTTCAGGTTTTTTGTGAGAGACAGCAAAATTAATGGTTCCATCAATCATCACAAACTGCGTATGTCCTGAAGCAGCACAGCAGCTCCAGCCCATCACACTACCACCATTGTGTTTCTGTTGTTGGCTTAATGTTCTTATTGTGAAATGCCGTGTTAGATTTATGCCAGATGTAATGGGACCCCTATCCTCCACACATACTCATCCATACTCATACATACCACTTGTGAACTGGGAGAAATCGCTGAGGCACGATCTTGTCAGCTTTACCTTGGAAAGTAGCAACTCGCAAAGTGGCACAGGAAGAAGCAGAAAGGTAAATTAACAAATATCACTTAAATTATAGGGAAACTGAAAATTGAAGCACCTATTACTTAAACCCCATAAGTCACACTTGACTTGACTTGACTTGACTTGTGGGGTTTTAGTAATCAGTGCTTCAATTATTGATTTTGTGAGTACATGATTGGCTATCAGGATGTATAAACTTGAAGCAATTAAAAGAACAATCAGATCAGAAGGATCTAATAGCTGCGACCTCGCCTAGCATCCGTCACGTGGCCTAGTGTCCATGACTGGTGGTTTCTTGTACAAGTGTGATCTCGAAATTGGCAAATGACCTTGAAAATCAATAAGGGGACCCTTCCTCTGTACCAAGAAGCTTTTTGTAAGATGTAATAGCCATCCATGAAGTTAAAGTGGAGTGACGGTGCGAAAACTGTGAAATCGGGGCAAAATTAACACTTTTTTGACCGGTGCGACCTTGGGATTCGACAAATGACCTTGAAAATCAATAGGGAACCCCTCCTCTATGCCAAGAAGCTTGTTCTAAGATTTCATAGCCATTCATCGAATGAAACTTGAGTTACGGTGCGAAAACCGTCAAATGGGGCAAAATTGACAGTTTTTTGACCTTTGTGACCTTGGAATTTGACGGATGACCTTGCAAAACAATAAGGAACACCTCCTGTATGCCTAGAAGCTATTTCCAAAATTTCATAGCGATCCATGAATTCTAACTGGAGTTACAGCGCAAAAACCTGCAAACAAGGTCGTGACCTCTGTGAACTTGACCTTTGACCTTTGACCTCGAACTTGTGCATGGACATCACTTTGCTGAAGGTCAATAACTCCTGAAAATTTAATGATGATACGACGACAGGAACATGGTCAAAAAGGTGGCACAGACGGACAGACAGACGGACAGACAGAAGCGTTCTTAGAGCTGCTTGGTTGCAGCTAAAAAGGCTAAAATAAACAATTACATTTGGCTCCACCGCAACTGTCAAGAACTTCCTGGAGTCTGCAGTAGTCTGGTGCGCTGAATGGTCATCCTGGTAATCACGATCTCTCGCCACAACGTCTTGTGTACTGGTGCGTTTCCATTGTTAATGTCATGATCTTCAACATGTTTTGAAAACTTTGACCCACAAAATCTCAAAATTATTATTTTGTGACACAGGTACTTCTTGCACACAAGTCTTCAATTACTTTTTTTCACACTGGGCCGGGTATGGTTGGATGGCTTTTTTCCTTCAATAAATGATATCATTTCAAAACTGCATTTTGTGTTTATTCAGGTTATCTCTGTCAAATATTAAAATTATTTTGATCTGAAGCATTTACTGTAGTATGACAAATATGAAAACATACAAGAAAATGGCAAGGGGGCAAAATGCTTTTACACAGCACTGTAACACGTTCCTTGATTATAAGTTGTGAATACAGATCTACAAAATTTTACTCTGATATAAGGAAAACTGTCCATCCTTCTGTCATTTTTTTCTTCTCAAACAGTTTTCCAATCAATCTGAAACTGCTCATGGGCATCGATCATTGGCTCATAGGAAGAGTCTGACGATGCAGATTTTTCTTTTTTCTGAAATGTAAGCTGTGTACAAACAAATTTAAGCTGTTTACAAGCTTTTTTTTTTACTTGTTTGAGCAGAATTATGGCATGCGCATCCCCAGAGGTCTGCACGTTGTTCTGGGGATCTCATTCCCAGGTTTGGACGTGTTGTACATCATTTGCGAAAATGGACTCATTTTGCAAATTTCTTGCTAAACGCTATTTATTAGTGTCTTGAGAGGTTCACCCATGTATGAAATCAAGCTGTGTGAAGCTAAACTATGAACTTTGCCAAGGCTCTCAGTACTCTTATGACATCCATCACTGCAAAATAACGGTTTTTGGTTGGCCTTGCTTTAAAATTGGCCTGTAGTGTTGTAGAAAGATATAGGGGAGACTGGGGTAAGATGAGCCATTTTTCATATTTAGGAGCACTACATCAAAGCAATCATAGTTTTGTCAGTAACTATTATATCTGCATATATTTCAGGATGTTGTGCATCTCTTCAAACAAACAGAATGAGTGTAAACATAACTGTTTCAATAATATAGAATGTTCAAAAAAAGTGGTCTCGTGGCACAACTTACCCCGTGAATGGGGTAAGTTGAGCAGAGGAGCGGGGTAATTTGAGCCATATCCTTACTCCCTCCTATGGTCCTCCCCACCTCCATCACACCCCTCCCTCACCTTCTCCCTCCCTAAATAACAGTCACTTCTTCACATTCATGTGTATTTTGATTTACACTCAACAAAAATATAAACGCAACACTTTTGTTTTTGCTCCCATTTGTCATGAGATGGACTCAAAGATCTAAAATTCATTCCAGATACACGATACTACCATTTCTCTCAAAAATTGTTCACACATCTGTCTAAATGCGTGATAGTGAGCACTTTTGCTTTGCTGAGACAATCCATCCCACCTCACAGGTGTGCCACATCAAGATGCTCATCAGACACCATGATTAGTGCACAGGTGTACCTTAGACTGTCCACAATAAAAGGCCACCCTGAAATGTGCAGTTTTTGCTTTATAGGGGGTCTGGGGACTCAGAACCAGTCAGTATCTGGTGTGACCACCATTTGCCTCATGCAGTGCAACACATCTTCTTCGCATAGAGTTTATCAGATTGTCAATTGTGGCCTGTGGAATGTTGGTCCACTCCTCTTCAATGGCTGTGCGAAGTTGCTGGATATTAGTGGGAACTGGTACGTATACGCCGATCAAGCACATCCCAAACATGCTCAATGGGTGACATATCCGGTGAGTATGCTGGCCATGCAAGAACTGGGACATTTTCAGCTTCTAAGAATTGTGTACAGATCCTTGCAACATGGGGCCTTGCATTATCTTGCTGAAACATGAGGTGATGTTCATGGATGTATGGCACAACAATGGGCCTCAGGATCTCATCACGGTATCTCTGTGCATTCAAAATGCCATCAATAAAATGCACCTGTGTTCTTCATCCATAACAGATGCCTGCCCATACCATAACCCCACCACCACCATGGGCCACTCGATCCACAACATTGACATCAGCAAAGCGCTCACCCACACGACGCCACACACGCTGTCTGCCATCTACCCTGAACAATGTAAACCGAGATTCATCCGTGAAGAGAACACCTCTCCAACGTGCCAGACGCCATCGAATGTGAGCATTTGCCCACTCAAGTCTGTTACGGCGACGATCTGGAGTCAGGTTAAGACCCCGATGAGGATGACGAGCATGCAGTTGAGCTTCCCTGAGACGGTTTCTGACAGTTTGTGCAGAAATTCTTTGGTTATGCAAACCAATTGTTTCAGCAGCTGTCTGAGTAGCTGGTCTCAGACGATCTTGGAGGTGAACCTGCTGGATGTGGAGGTCCTGGGCTGGTGTGGTTACACGTGTGCGGTTGTGAGGCCGGTTGGATGTACTGCCATATTCTCTGAAACGCCTTTGGAGACGGCTTATGGTGGAGAAATGAACATTCAATACCCGAGCAACAGATCTGGATGACATTCCTGCTGTCAGCATGCCAATTGCACGCTTCCTCAATGCTTGCGCCATCTGTGGCATTTTGCTGTGAGACAAAACTGCACATTTCAGAGTGGCCTTTTATTGTGGACAGTCTAAGGTACACCTGTGCACTAATCATGGTGCCTGATGAGCATCTTGATGTGGCACACCTGTGAGGTGGGATGGATTGTCTCAGCAAAGCAAAAGTGCTCACTATCACACATTTAGACAGATTTGTGAACAATGTTTGAGAGAAATGGTAATATTGTGTATCTGGAATGAATTTTAGATCTTTGAGTCCATCTCATGACAAATGGGAGCAAAAACAAAAGTGTTGCGTTTATATTTTTGTTGAGTGTATAATACACAACTGACCTATGGCTAAGCCCCACCCTCAAACGCGATGAGCCAATAACAGAGCGTTCTCTCCCCATATACTTGGACATTCTGAGCCTAAACTTCCATTGAAATGCATTATGGAAACTGAATCATTTCCAAAAATCATTTTATGGGTTTTTAAAATGTTTCTAAGTAAATAAAAAAAGGTCAAACGCTGTGCTTGGGGTAAATTTAACTCTGATACGAGGTATCCCAAGAGGCGATGGGGTGTATTTTATACCCTTCCCAAAGCCACATCATAACCGAGAGAGGTGTCTCTTCTGTATAAAGCTGCTTTCACACCGGACGCGAAACATTCAAACTTATTGCAAAGACGCGAATACACGCTTGTTGGCGTGTTTGTATTGACTTTGATTGTAATCTGTCTGCGAAAAATTTGTTTTGCATCTGGTGTAAAAGCAGCTTAAAGCTTTGTGGAAGACCCCACTATCAGCTTATAGTAGCTAACGAAGGTCAACAAGATTGTCTACATTTGTTCCAAGCTAAGTCAACATTGCGTTTAAGGCGACATCTTGTCACTTCGCTGGAGAGTATTGTAAAGTTATCTTTTACATCGCTAAGTTCGCTAACAATAGCTAAAGTTAGTAAACTCTGTGGCTAACTTCAGTGCTGACGGACGTTGGCTTAATGGGAGCTCCAGGCTGCGTTGCTCACCATGTCACCTTGTTTACTTAAACAGAGTTCAGTCACGGCAGGTTAGATTTCTTAAATTCGGTAGCAATAATAATATGTAAATTAAATTTACTACCCTGCGGTGCATGAACAATGCTGATCCTCTATCTTGTTGTGTGAGAGGGTGATGGAAACGAGATGCAGTGGATCGCGTTTGCATTGATACCTAAAAATTTTAGCTACTAATTTTTCGTTGACCTTCTCCACTCTAAATTCATTAATGTATCCCTCCAATGCATAGTTTAACCCTTTTGCTGATTTCTCGATGATATTTAAGCCTTCTATCGCAAAAATTCATCGATAGCATCCTGAAAAATATCTCCGACTGTGATACCAGCCATTAGCACCTGTTCTAAAATGTTGATTGTTTGTCCTAGTCAGTGGAAGGGCCGGGGCTTAGCCAAAAGTCAATTCAACAGGTACAGTAAATTCATTGGTGGCTCTTTCAAGAACATCAGTGGTGGCTCCCCTGCTTTTTTTGCGCTTATAAACCCGAGGCATGATGTCCACTTTGTAATCATACAAAAGCAGAATCTTGATTTAATATTTGAGACATATAGGCTACAGCCAAAATACACTTGAGTGTACCGGCTCAACTTACTCCCACAGGCTCAACTTACCCCTGGCCAAATGGCTCAACTTACCCCAGAGCTACCATTTCGACTTTATTAGTCCCCACAGCTAAAATGGCGCACTTTTATGCAAGGTTTATGACCTCATGTTGTAGCTCATAGATACAACAATTGATGTATAAAACAAATTTAAAATGATCTATTTTGGTCTAAACACAATTCACATGAAACTTATGATAGACTAAATTCACTTTCAAGAGTGAAAAATGGTTATTTTGAAATAAATGTCTAACCATTTTACCCATGTGGTTCTTACCTTCACAGACTCCATTAAATGATGCCTTCCTCCTAAGTATTTGATCACATGATCAATGTTTTTTACTGTTTCCTAGCAACAAGGGGTGGCTCAACTTACCCCAGTCTCCCCTAATTATAAAGAGTAACTTTATTCCTGGGGCTGACGAGGAATGGAAAAGAAAATCTTGAGCAAGATGGCTCATCTATAAACCTTTATCAGCACAAATGGAATAAAACCATTTTTGATAACTTCTGCTGCAAGACGTCGATCAAGTACCTCAAGGCTGCACGGAAATCATGAATCAAAGACTTGTAGTCCTTCAGCGTGTCAGTCATAGGAGCTCGCGCAGATGTTAGCTGAGATCAAAATTCTTCTCATTATTGCCCAAGATGTTTAATTCAACAGCTCTGCATTAGTGTTTTCCAATTTCCACAGCCTCATTTCGAGATTATGTACGTAAACAGAGTGCATACAACAGGGGAAGACGTATGCTGCTGCATTTACATTCAGATCCTGTGGCAGGCCAATCTAGCTCCGGCTGCCTTCAGATTCGATTTAATTTGAATTCAGACGAATCTCATAAATGCCTTTCTTTTGTCCTGGCTCAAATTGATTCAGAAACGGGAACATGTTGCATCGTGTAAATGAGACCTTCATGAGGGACTTGCGTAAGACTGAGATACATGTGTATAGAAGAGAAAAATAACCACACAAGCTGATCGTGCAAGAAGCTGTTTTAGCTGATCAGCACTTTGAATGGAAATTTCCAATAAAGTCGCAAGTATAATCTCTCGTAGCGAATAGCAGTCAGTCACAATCATGCATACGCAAAATGTATTGAGGAAAACCCTGCAAATCCTTCAAGTGACCAGACCCCCAATACAGCCTGTGTGCTGGAGGCAGAACTTTACTGCAATATCAAGGCGTTAAAGTGAATTTGCATATGGGATTTCTGGTTAATCTCTGTGCACTTTAGCACTTACACTTTTGGAGTTGATTGAGTTTTTGTCATTTTGGCCTGAAGTCTCTCGTAACATAGAAGACTTTGAGTCTCCTGATTTACAAACATTTCAAAAGTTCATGACCAAACTAAAAATTAGGCCCAACAATCTGCCTTTCCAGACTCACTCAACATTTACTTGGTACCCTATATTTGCCACCTACACACTATAATTTGTTTTACATTTTCAAGTGTAAATTGCACTCTTACTCTAAATGCTATCCAGCCTGCTTTTGAAGTGACACGACTCCCACTGCTCTGCATCCTGTGATCAAGTTTTTTTTTTTTTTTTTTTTTACAGCACGCAGTTATTCTGTAGATCCTATGTGGGTTGGTAAATGCCTTTTGGGATTCTGCCGCTGTACACTGTGGATTTTAAATGTGCCTTAATGAACCATTGCGGGGATGAAAAGAATTTCCTCAAGTGAATCATCTGCCCGAACGTGCTTCTGGGAAATTCCGGCCAGCAACACTGCCCTTTGTTTTACGCATCAAAGGATTTTTATTTCAGGCTGCGGGAAATCTGATTTACTAAATTTGGGTTTTGCTTAGCAGTGTTTTCAAAATCGTGAAAAAATCCCCAACTCCATCTTCCCAAATGGACCCCGCTCCGATCTCTCAGAAAGACCGTTGCATAACTGGGCCAACACATCGGCATACAGCTATTCACAGCGTGCTGAGATGGAGGAGTGGGGAGGCAGCCTGAAAACCCTCCTGTTGGTTTGGGAGTCTTATGACATGTTTCTCTCTCCCTTACCCTCTCCCTCAACCCAATTATTCTTGTAACCTACTTTCTCCTTCTCCACCTCTTTCTGTCTTTAGGAACATTACTATGTGATGTTGGTCCTGACAGGATGAATCAGGTGGGTGAGACGGGGGGGGGTGGGGGTGGGGGGTGGGGGGGAGGTTGAAAATGGAACTGACAAAGCTGCCATATATTTATAATTAGATTTTTTAAAATAAAAATTGCTTGTTCATTTCCTTTTTATGACCTCAATGGTGACATTGTCATCATGCCCAGCATGCGTTCGCATCTGCGCTGTGAGATGTGTAAATACGTGCAGTAACACTGGGTTACGGGACCATACTATGGGAACAGGGAACAGGCATTGCTGTGCCCTCTGGTTTGGGAGACTTGGCCTGTTTGTTATTCCCCCCACGACTCCCCAGCCTGTTTCAATTGCTGTTCATGATCTCCAGACTTCATCATCCAGGGGGAGAGAATATCTTCCACCACCAAAGTGTGCACCCTAGGTGTAAGCATTCCTGAATTTAAGTTAAAAAAAAAAAAAACTCCTTCAAATCTGCAGTCAAATGTTAAGTGGTAAAACAGAGCTCTCTCAAATGCCCAGTCAAATGTAAATATAAAACAAAACCTTCAAATGTGCAGCCAAATGTAAACAGCAAAACAAAACTTTCTTGAATGCGCAGTCAAATGCAAACGGTAAAACAAAACTTTGTCAAATGCAAAGTCAAATGTAAACTATAAAACAAAACTCTCTCAAATGCGCAGTCAAATGTGCAATAAATGGTGAAGCAAAGCGCTCTCAAATGCGCAGTCAAATGTAAACAGTAAAACAAAACTTTTTCAAATGCAGTCAAATGAAAACAGTGAAAATGATCCTGACTCATGATTTTCCTTGCCATCATTGCCCGGCACCATCAATTGAGTGAGATCAGCAGCTCACATATATTCTATAGCATAGAAATGCAACTCTATGATCATACTGCTGTCCTGTTATACATCTCCCTTCATGCATTAGTGCTTCATCTGTCATCGTACCTGCCCCTCCACCTCCCCACTGCCTCACCTTCCATCAGTGTCACCTCTTCATTGGCTTCATCAGCTCCTTCATCGTCATCTGCAGTCTTCAGCCACCACCACCAGCACTATCCGGACCCCACTGGCGGATTTATTATGCAGCTGCTCAGGGCTGATGCAGCTCGATTATGAATCTTCTTGAGGAGGAGGGATCCTCAAATCTGGCCCGTAAATCCAGTTCCATGTCCTGATTTTCATTACCCTTAGGTAATTAACTAAAGAATTAGCTCTGCTAGGCTGGTTTCACACTGGATTCCCAGGTAGTGGGAGGGTGGAAAACCAGCACGGCTTGGCCCTTGAGGACCATCATTTTTGTTTTTTGTCCCTACCTCAATTGCAATAAAATTGAAGCGCTGATTACTAAAACCCCACAAGTCAAGTCAAGTCAAGTGTGACTTATGGGGTCTTAGTAATAGGTGCTTCAATTATTTTAACAAGCAGCTATTTTTTAAACTAGGCGCTTGTCATGCAACATTGCTTAAAATAATTATCACATTACATCAGAATGTACAGCATTGTATGATTTGTTCAGGCACATTTCTGTGGACATGTAGTGCTTACTTGGCTATATTGCAAACATACTTACATAAAAGGAGGTGAATAATCTCTGACCAAATTGAGACTGATCTGAATCAATGGGGTGCTAATCATTGGAAGTCCAGACACCTGGCCACCAATCATAGCCATCTGACAGGTGATAAACAATTCAAAGAAACAGTAAATAATTATGAGGCATTGTATTGATGTTTATCTCTTTTCCCCATAATGAATTCATTTGACACCTTAACTTTTTCCCCATAAAGATTGACACCTATATGTACACTCAACAAAAATATAAACACAACACTTTTGTTTTTGCTCCCATTTGTCATGAGATGGACTCAAAGATCTAAAATTCATTCCAGATACACAATATTACCATTTTTCTCAAACGTTGTTCACAAATCTGTCTAAATGTGTGATAGTGAGCACTTTTGCTTTGCTGAGACAATCCATCCCACCTCACAGGTGTGCCACATCAAGATGCTCATCAGACACCATGATTAGTGCACAGGTGTACCTTAGACTGTCCACAATAAAAGGCCACCCTGAAATGTGCAGTTTTGTCTCACAGCAAAATGCCACAGATAGCGCAAGCATTGAGGGAGCGTGCAGTTGGAATGGTGACAGCAGGAGTGTCAACCAGATCTGTTGCTCGGGCATTGAATGTTCATTTCTCCACCATAAGCCGTCTCCAAAGGTGTTTCAGAGAATATGGCAGTACATCCAACCGGCCTCACAAACGCAGACCACGTGTAACCACACCAGCCCAAGACCTCCACATCCAGCAGGTTCACCTCCAAGATCGTCTGAAACCAGCTACTCAGACATCTGCTGAAACAATTGGTTTGCATAAACAAAGAATTTCTGCACAAACTGTCGGAAACCGTCTCAGGGAAGCTCAACTGCATGCTCGTCATCCTCATCGGGGTCTTAACCTGACTCCAGATCGTCGCCGTAACAGACTTGAGTGGGCAAATGCTCACATTCGATGGCGCCTGGCACGTTTGAGAGGTGTTCTCTTCACGGATGAATCTCGGTTCACATTGTTCAGGGCAGATGGCAGACAGCGTGTGTGGCGTCGTGTGGGTGAGCGCTTTGCTGATGTCAATGTTGTGGATCGAGTGGCCCATGGTGGTGGTATGGTTATGGTATGGGCAGGCATCTTTTTATGGACGAAGAACACAGGTGCATTTTATTGATGGCATGTTGTGCCATACATCCATGAACATCACCTCATGTTTCAGCAAGATAATGCACGGCCCCATGTTGCAAGGATCTGTACACAATTCTCGGAAGCTGAAAATGTCCCAGTTCTTGCATGGCCAGCATACTCACCGGACATGTCACCCATTGAGCATGTTTGGGATGTGCTTGACCGGCGTATACGACAGCGCGTACCAGTTCCCACTAACATCCAGCAACTTTGCACAGCCATTGAAGAGGAGTGGACCAACATTCCACAGGCCACAATTGACAATCTGATAAACTCTATGTGATGAATATGTGTTGCACTGCATGAGGCAAATGGTGGTCACATCAGATACTGACTGGTTCTGAGTCCCCAGACCCCCAATAAAGCAAAAACTGCACATTTCAGGGTGGCCTTTTATTGTGGACAGTCTAAGGTACACCTGTGCACTAATCATGGTGTCTGATGAGCATCTTGATGTGGCACGCCTGTGCGGTGGGATGGATTGTCTCAGCAAAGCAAAAGTGCTCACTATCACACATTTAGACAGATTTGTGAACAATGTTTGAGAGAAATGGTAATATTGTGTATCTGGAATGAATTTTAGATCTTTGAGTCCATCTCATGACAAATGGGAGCAAAAACAAAAGTGTTGCATTTATATTTTTGTTGAGTAAATATTAATGGGCCTTTTCCCCAGCCTTCTTATTGATTGGCATCAAAATGTTGACGTTATTCATATGGCCAGGGGCGTCATTATTGCCAACCAAGTTAGGAGCCTATAACCTCAGTGGTTAATGTTTCCTCTTTTTATGTAATTTTGTGCTATTTAGCAAGCAGCACAAAATAAACTGCGGGGTTAAATGTATTCCTTGTGATGTTACATTTTTTGGCATAATTTTGATCAAGAAGTAAGTAATCCACAGTAAAAAAGAAAGCAAGTACTCAAGAAATATGTGTAGCTTGCAGATATTATTTTATTGCAATTGTGGTTTGAACAAAAACGGCATATACCTGGGGTCCCTCACGTCCGAGTTTGGGAACCGCTGATTTAGCTAATGTGGGTCAAACCAAACAATCATTAAAACTTTATATTTCATAGCATTAAAAACAGTCATCAGAACAAAAAATCTTGATTATGCTATATCACTCATCATTACGTGCTGGCTAATAATAGCTCAAGTATCTTGACATTTCTGGGGCATTGAGAAAAACAGTCTATATCTTAGAGGAGGTGATTTTGTGAATAGTTCTCTCTGCAGAGCAGCATTGCAGATCTATACACTCAATGCAGCTGAATCCTTGAGATTTATAATTAAATTCAACATGTTTTCTCTGAATTTTATTTGGTACCAAATAGCCATGACATTGTGATTACATATGGGCAGTATGTTTGCCCATGGCTGAAGTCGGTAATCATTAAATATTGGCTCCTGTTGTCAACTATAAGAATAGTTTGTCTTCACCCTGTCTTTTGCTTGACTCTGATGAAGATGTTGTTGCGCTGAAATACATCACTTTTTGCATCATGAAAAGGTCTTGTTGTTTTGTATCAGTGAGCTCAAGATTTTTTTTTTCCTTTTGAAGTAGTTGATGCCCGTCAGCCATTTCATGCCAGAGGGCTTTGCATACTCTGGGAGAATTTCAGAGGGCTGGCCCACGTATTTTTAACATACTTTCATGCAAATATGAAAATAAAATTATGCAAAAGGTGCAGCAGGTTGACAGTATGCCTGGTGAAGCTTTGACCATATTTGTTCTGTCTTTCATGCCAATTCATGTATTGCAGGAGCCTTGTGACTGTGAAGCAGTCTCTGATTTTAGGCGCGAATGGGGTATGGTTAGGTTTGACTGCAATATGCCATATTTCTTCTTTTGAGGAAATTGTGATACGTTATTTGAAACATTCCACTTGTGCCACCAAACATTTCAAACTGCCACTTGCAGAAAAGCAGCTGTACAGTTTGTACTGAATACTATTCTTTCCAGAGAAAGCCATCAATTATGCCATGGCGCTACTGAACATTATCATCACGTGATGTGCTTTGCCCGTTAGTATTCACCTTATGCACCATAGAATCAGGGACGTCAGGTAGCTGGCTATTTTCTAAACACACTCCCATTTCAGAATGCAACTCAGATCAGAGTGACAGTTGACAGAACAGTCTGTTATCTATTTTTATTGATAGCTTGGTAGGTATCATGCCGTTTTGTAAAACATTATTTGCAGCATGGTATATGGTGGGAGAGCATGTCTTAACATTTTGCTTTCTGTTAATTTTCCTCGGCAGGCTAGCCATTTACGACAATGTCTTTGCTGTCACCTGTACTGGTTTTTCATTTCACTGGAAAATAAGTTACAAAAAACTAGATGGCACTCAGAGGGTGCATTACCCCCACCATGTTGCTATTCACCGACGGAGGGATTATTATTAAAATGTGAGGGTTAATCAAGTCTGGACAATGCCATCTTAACATGCATATAAATTCATATGGCTTCTTCATGCTGCAGTACGTTGACAGAAGAATAATCATTGAATGTGAGTTTTCAACAGCTCTCAGCAGTGCTGTCTTAACACGCACAGACATTCTTTTGGCCTGTTGATGAAGATTATGTGTCGGATTTTCACAAAACTTTAATCACTTCCTCCTTAGCATTGTATCTATCAACACGTAAAATTTCACTGACATCCATCCATTCATTTTTGAGATATTCGGTTAAGGAACATACAAACAAAGAAACACTGTTGTGTTCCGTGGTCTGTGTGCCTGGTTAGTTAATTTTAGGTTTTTATTATTTTGGTATGTCAGTTTTCAGTCCATGTCTTAGTGTTCACATTTCATTCCTCTCCCGTGTTAGTCCAGTCCACGTTTTACCCATGTACTGTCTTTGCTTTCTCCCCGGTCATTGTTGGTAGCAGTTCCTGTCTTAATTGATTGTGGCACTGTTTCGGGTGATTTAATGGATTCTGGGTTTCATCCTTCCTTCCCTTCTCGTTTACTAGTTTCCCCTTGCTTTCCTATATCTACTAACAATTACTAACAGTTTGATGTTTTCTCTAAAATTACTAACCACTACTAACATACTGTATATAATACTAATCTACTAACGAGCACCCAAAATTGTATAGCTGCACTTACTAATTGACTAATTATATCTCAGCGGTCGCCCTGTTCTAGTCTCCGCCCCTTGCTTTTCTATTCACTGGCTTTGCTAAATTTTCTGCAGACCCTCTGCATTCTTATCTATTCTGGCTCTTATTCTGTACACTTAGGAGTCTTTTTACCCAGTTTATTTATCCCGTTTTTGGGATTGTCTTGTGATCCTCGTCTGTGTGTTAATGTTAATGTGTTTCATGTAATTAGGTTTCCCTTATGTTCCACCCTTTGTTAATTATATTAAGCTCCTGCACCTGTGTCTGTCCATGCCCCCTACCTCACATCTGTCAGCCTCTGCAGCAAGCCTCCAGATCTGACTTCGCTCCCACTCCTGCTCCCATCACTACTCCCGGCCCTTTGCACTATCCTCTGGTCCCCAAACTTCTTCTCTGTCAGCCGCTTACCCAGCCCAGCCTATCCTTCCTGCTGCTCTGCCCCTGGTGCCTTTGTCCTCCAGAGCCCAGTGTGCCTGTCCCCTTTGCCATCTCCAGAGCCCAGTGTGCCTGTCTCCTCCGCCGTCTCCAGAGCCCAGTGTGCCTGTCCCCTTTGCCATCTCCAGAGCCCAGTGTGCCTGTCCCCTTTGCCATCTCCAGAGCCCAGTGTGCCTGTCTCCTTCGTCGTCTCCAGTCCCCAGTGTGCTGGCCGCCTTTGCTGGCTTCCCAGCCAACGTTCTTGCCGTCTTGTCTGCCCCCCTCCTGATGTTCTCTCTTACCCCTCTCCCGGCCAGCTATGCTATCCAAGTTAGCCATCTGCCAGCTGTGCCCACTGTCTTGTCTTGTGCCTGCCCTAGACCCTGCTTCCCAGTGTCCCCTAGCTCCAGTTCCCTAGTGTCCCCTCTCCGACTCTGCCCCTTCAGAGTGTTTCCCTAGCTCTCCTTCCTGAGTTGTCCTGAGTGTCCCTAGTCTGCCCATTGCGGTTCAGTTTTTGGATTCCTTAGTTCTCCCCTTTCAGTGTAGTTGCATGGTGGTTATGTTGGCCTGAGTACCCCGTTTTTCCCCCCTTCTCTGGTTTACTGTTTGTTTAATAAATTATTATTTTTGAATCCCCGCTCCTGGCGTCTCTCCCCTTTTTGTCTCTCCCAGTTCCGAATGTTCCGAGTTCCGTTCCGAGTCTTGTTTCCGAGTTTTCCAAGTTCCCAGTGCTCCTAGTGTTTCCCTCCCCAAATCCTTAACAAACACTGGTAACACTTTACAATAAGGGTACAACAATTAACATTAATTAACATTAGTTCATTAACTATCAGTTAATTAATGTTAATTGTTGTAACTAATGCGTTAGATAGCTGAATAAGAATTAGGTAACCATAATTGAACATTTATTTATTTTCTGTGTATCCATAATTGTGAATTTAAAAACATACCTTAAGTATCCCCTATGTAGCATTTAAACTAAGAAACCATCATTTATAAATTAATACCTTAGTTGATGTCAATATCATTTGTAAATGATTACCAGGTGCATTAGATAAATGTTAATTACCTGTTAGTACATGCTTATTACTGCATTAACTAATTTTAATAGTTGTACTCTTATTGTAAAGTGTTACCCAAACAGTGAAAACTTATTTCCTCCTGGCGGAGGAATTATAATTTGATATGGAAGTTAGATATGGATGTTGACAAAGTGGGTGGGGCTGCATAAGGACAATATGCCTCAGATGTTATTCCCTTTGGGTTGCTAGCATTTTCAAGATTTCTGGTTCACTTCACAGTATGGACAAAGAACATTAACAAATGGTTAATAACAGTTACATAATATTTATTCTGCACTTATTCAGATGCATTGGTTAACTGTTAACTAACTGATAGTTAATGTTTAGCTAATATTAATTAATGAGTCCTTATTGCGCACTGTTACCACAAAAAATTATCTATTGGAGAAAGAGAAACTAATGAGATTTTGTTATGATCTAGACAAGGGACCAGATTCAGAGACTGAGTACAATCCAATAGAAGGGTTTTTAAATAGTAATGCAATAATGACTGTAAGGGACAGATCCCAGAGTAGAATGGCAGTGTTAGGTTCAGATGGTAATAGAATTGGGTTTAGGGCATGTCTGTTCCCAGCCAGTGGCGTCCCGAGGGCAGAAGCCAGATGGAGCTCACCGTGGTGGGAACAGGAGTGTGAGGTGGCAGGTTTGGAGAGTTTAGTAGGAACACAGTGTCAATCCTGATGACAGCAGAAAGCTTGCGAGATGTTTCTAATAAACTGGGCAGAAGACCAGACTAAAGACTAGCGAGCAGGAACACGGATTCAATCCTGGACACCAAAAAAGAGTCTTGGGAGCTTGGCCCTCTTACTGATGGTTCTTTTCCACTACGCAGTACCAGCTCTACTCTACTCTACTCACCTTGTTACCGAGTAGTTTTTTGGGGTTGCTTTTCCATTTGAGGATACTACCGCCTCCGTTGTACCTGCTCGTCGTAGCGACGCAGCATGTTACTGCCACGACGGCATCCTCAGTTATATCAAGTTTACTTTTATTCCATCGATATTGTTAAATATTTATGTGTTTAACACAACGTCACCAAGTTATGGCACTAAAGTCCGCAAGTGTTTAACACCACGTCACCACGTTATGGCACTAAAGTCCGCGAGTGTTCAACTGTAATTCCTGCTTTACATTGTCCTGATGCATAGGATAGCAGCTGGTGTTGGGTCGAATTCGGTTGCACAAAAACGCAAAGCAATGATATCCGTAAAAGACATGGTGTATTCATAGAAAAAAGTAATATATTCTCAAGGCATTTGTGTACCAACAGTATTCCATAATGTAATAACTACAACCCCTGGCAAACATTATGGAATCACCACACACCAAGGATGTTAATATACCTTTTTTCCTTCATAACAAAGAAGCAAATAACACATATGACAAAATTTAGTTTATTATTGTTTATTAGCTTGACATTCAGGCTTCAATAAACATTTCACTTTGAAATTGAAGGCAAAACACACAGCAAATTCGCAAATCGCAGGAGATGGCAGAGTATTTGAATTTATCGCTTTACGATGCGTCATCTCATCTAATACCTTTCCTATGAACCAAATGCTTCATCTGCACCCATAAAGTTATTTTCCACGCAATTTTTGTAAAATAGGGGCAGCATAATAACTTTCTCAAGGCAAATTGGGGGAACAGAATTGGACAAAACACCGTTGCTTCTATTTTCGCTGTGAACAGAGTCACAGACGAAGAAGCACATTTCATAAATGCAACAGCTTCGGTGAACAAATGCAACCTCGTTTTAAAGGTAAGGCAACACACATTATATTCATCAAGCCGCCTGAAACACACGTTTCGAAAACACAATTTGAAGACCCGTCTCAATGATGGCAAGTGAAGCCAGTTTCCTGGCGATAATGCGGAAGCGAGTTGTTTTTCGCAGAGACAATTCTGTCTGACCAATCAGTGGCTGCTGTGTTGTCACGTCACACTTTAGTACCAGTTAGCCGAGCGGGTACATTTTTTGGAACCACAAGAGAGCAGGGACCAGAAAATCTGGTACCTGGTACCAGGTAATTTTTCCTAATGGAAAAGCAAAAAAGGCAAGTAGAGTAGAGTAGAGCCGGTACTGCGTAGTGGAAAAGCGCCATAAGATTAGGAACAGTACTTCCATATCGAACTATCTTTAAAGGTTATAATAATTTTTGAAGATGATAAACTCTGTACTCGCAAAATACTGACTGGTTTCTTTGAGGTCATATAGTAAGTGACAGTCCAGGAACTTGTTGACTCAAAGCAATGCGTTATATATGCCACGGACACATACAGGAATGGCCAATACCAATACATGACGCCTGGCTGGGGAGACATGCAAGACGTCAAACCAGTCAACAGCGACAATAAGTCAAAAAAACACACAAGTTGATGAATGGGAGGAGTAACAATGGGAATTCACACGAGGGTTGCGACAATTATATCTAAATTCTTATACTGCAAATGAAGTTTGGTTGCTTAGGTATTTGTTGGCTGGCTAGTTAATGTCAGACTAATTTTCAGCAGGCTGGGCTTGGAACATCAGAAGTTTGAGCAGGAGTGGAGTGGGTGTATTTTTCATGCAATGCAGAGCTGATGATTATTGATCTTTTGTTTTGCTGCACACATCTTTGAAACTTCTGTTACACAACCAAAGCAGATGCTTTGCTACCCCTGTTTGCAACTGTGTGCCCAGAGAATTAAGCAGGCTTAGGTGGAAGAATTTATAGAAGTTATGGAATGATAAAAAAAAAAGACTAAATGGGGAGAAGTATTTTAAAGTTTAAATTGAGAGTATTTAAAAGTTTAGTTGTGGAGCAGCTGAGGTGAGTGTGCTGAAAGAGTGGTACTTTTGAGCCGAAGAAACTGGTTGGAGTAATCGCTACAACTCTCTGTGCAACTCTTAAGCCGCTTTCACACCGGACGCGAAACGAATTTTTGGCACAACAGATGACATTCAAAGTCAATGCAAAGACGCGATACACGCGTTCGCGAGTATTCTCGTCTTTGCATTGACTTTGAATGTCATCTGTCGTGCGAAAAATTTGTTTCGCATCCGTTGTGAAAGCAGCTTTATGCTTGCAAGTCACGATGTATGCAGCACACGACTCCAATCTGTCTTAAAATTTCAAGTATAATTTGATAAATTTGGGTCATTAATATGAATGTAACACAACACCTGGAAAAAGCTATTTGATAAGACCTTTTTGAACAAGGTTAAAGCACAGAACTCTCATTGTGTTCACTTACCATTCAGTAACTTGTTTTCATGTCAGAATGATAACTCTTGATGCGCAGTACATTTAATGTGCATTTTTAGATTAAAAAAAAAACATTCTGGTTATGCTTTAACCACACCTACGGAGGAAGCATTACTTCCCTGAAGAAATCCATGAAACATTGTTATGGGCATCACTTATAATAAGTATATAAGGAGGTTTACCAGATTTCCCTGGCATCTCAGCAGGGAGTCTGACATTTGATGTATTATATTTAAATTAGTCATTTATTTGTGATTATGAATGGCATCGTGACTGCTGATTATGTGTCGGGGGCTTGTTGCGTGCACAACTCTGATTGCAACAATGATTTCATCTGCTTTTGCATATACCAAATGCACGTGTTTGTATGAGTGTTTCAATGCACATGAGATTGCATGCTCTTCTATCGGTGCGAACATTTGTGTCTGATATTAATAATGAATGTAGTACCCTTGTTTACAGGGAATCAGCTCTCCTGGGTAGTGTGCAGCTGAGCAGGCAGAAACAGCGAAGGGAATGATATCATCAGCGAGTGATATGATTGGTTGGTGAGCAGGGCACATTCAAACTCCCACATCTCCTGGTTCTCCTGTTGCATCATCATAAATATACAGTAGTGTCTTTCTGTCAGAGCCCTGCACGTTTGCTCCTTCGCAAACAAATGGAAACTACTGAAAAGGATGGAAGAAGGCTTTGTCATTATTATTGCAATCTTATGAGTTTGTACATGACACCTACTATTAAGAATCGAAGAAGAGGATTATTAACTTTATTGAATGCCTTGGGGATGTCTTGTATTTACCCTCTGCATCCATCCTAATGACTCATGAGTGCATATGAATATTCCTTTGATACACGTCTCTAGGGATTGGAGAAACCAGGACAACATGATTCAAAATTGATGTGACCAAGGGCCAGAATATGGACACTCCATGAACCTTGAGCATAGATGCCTCAGTATAATTACAGAATGATCCATTCAGCTGGGACAATTTTCTACTGCCCTTTATCACACTATCTTTGTTTGCACCCCCCCGAAAAAAAGGACTATGCCTATAACTGACCCTGCTTTCAGCATGCTTTCAATATGCCTCTATTGTAGGGATAGGGCTGCCCAACCGTATCCATATATCACTGATTTTTATGGCAGCCCAACACTAATATACCTGTATCTACTTACCGTGGTCTTGATTGAACCATCAAGCTTGTCAGTCAGTTAGTGGAATCAGGTGTTGTAGCCCTGGGCTGTAACGAAAACCTGCGACCATGCTGGCCCTTCATGGGTAAGATTGGACACCCCTGCAGTCTATTGCCCATGACAGAGCTCCCCAAATCACAATCCTTGAGGGCAAAAAACTGCTGGATTTACACCCTGCTTTCACCTCGGAGTCAGGTGTGATGACATCTGGCCAATCAGTGTCAATAACTATTCATTTAATTGCCTGGAAGTTTAAAAAAAAGAAAAAAACAGGACTGGATTTGGTCAGATTTGGCCAGCCCTTGCCTATGAAATTTTTAGTTTGGATGCCACATTACACATAATCCCAATCGAATGTCACGAGGACTAAACGGTACATCTCAATCTTCTTCATGCACAGCTGTCATTCAGTGCAGTCATTTGGAACGGGGAACTGACTGAGCTTCCCCGGTGAGAGAATGGATTTATAATCTATCCACGGCACAGGGGGTTTGGAGCTCTCTCATTAACGTTTGTTAATTACTGTATTCCAGCCTCCCTGAGCATTAAAAGCCCCTGTTATGTCCCACTGTGCACTAAGGAGCGGGAGAAAGGTCAGTCCCGGAGAACTGCCGGGAGGACGGGTCATCACATCAGCTGGATGTAGCTCGGCAGGTTGCAAAGCATGGTGCCCAGTTCTGGGAACTCTCCTGCGTAGACTGCTGTTTCTGCGTCATTAATACAGGCCTTTAAAAATAGGATAGTAGTTTGGCCATTAGTCCCGTTTTAACATGCCATTGAATTGCAGCAACAAGCTTACTTCACTGGCAGTGGTTCACTGAGGTGTCCCTGAGCACGTGCAGAGATTACTACCACAGAATCCCGTCTGTTTTTAATGCACTGCAATTCTATCTTGCACACAGAGTGTTCCATAGAGAATGAAAATTCTTTGCAATTTTATGGGGGGAAAAGTTATTCTGACATTGTTGAGCTTATTTCTGAAAGACTTTTAACACCCAGTCATTTTGCCAATTAACCTAATTAGATGTGAGATGTTCCACTAGATGTATTTTTTTTTTAGTATCACACAGTTTTGTTGCCCCTGTCTCAACATTTTTGAAATGTTTTGCTGGTTTCAAATTCAAAATGAGCAGTTATTTTTCATGAAACAAAAAAAATTTCTCAGTTGCCACCTTTTTGGAAATGGGGTTATACAAAAAAGCAGACCTAAACAACAGGTGTAGGCGGGGATAGGAGTGGCAGGAGAATGCAAAGCAACTGAACATTCAGAGGCAGTTGAGTGGTGGTCTAATCAGCAGTTAAAAAAAAAAGAGCCTCATCACAGAAGTGGTGTGTGCAGCCATGACTGGTTTGGTAAGCTGCTGCAAGAGTTTCCCAACTGAACTGCTGTATGCGTTCTATGCACAAGGTTTGCTGTATTTATCCAGTACTAAAATGTAATCGTCTTTTGGCAAAAATCAATTGCTCGCTAGTTACTCATTTTGTCAAATGCCCCCTGTAAAGTGGAGATATTTATGTTCTTTCCCTGAAATTATTCACTGTTCTCAGAGAGAAGATTTTTTTTTAAATGTCACATTCTAAGACAGTGTTCCTCTAGCCCTCAATCACTGTGTTAGCGGCAGTAATTTTTACTATCGTCCATTAAGAACAATCCCAAATGCATTTTTGATCATACTCCTTAAAGGGTTTGCCAAATTTAATTGATAATTGCGTTAATTTAGACTAGACACATCCAGGCCTGATTAGCTACTGGCAGCTCTGTTGAATCTCAACAACACGTATGGAACCGTGATAAGTCTTTCCCTCCAAGTTCAACAGATCATACTATTTAGTACAACAAATTCAGATTTGTATCCTTACTCAACATTGTCTCATTGAATGAGTGTTTTTATCATGATCAGTATAGCAGAAATTTAGTCCCAATTGAGCTATATTGTAGTTGAATATATAAATATAATATAAATCACTACAATTGAATGGAAAGTTGATTGAACAGAAATTCCTGTTCAAGTATTAGACTCGAGGAACCTCTATTGAAAGTTTCAATCAGGAGTGCCTGACCCTGTCCTTGAAGATCTATTATCCTGTGGATTGTCGCTCCGTTCACAACCGTTGACTGAATGTAATGATGGAAAAGGTGAGTCCAAAACATCTTGATCGCCATCTAGAGGGTGGCTGCAGTACAGGTTATAAACCTGCTGCCTCTATGTAAGTGGATGGGACACCAGCCACTCTAAAAAAAAACTGAAGTACATATCAAATAAGTTGTTCATAAAGACAGTTTCTGTCATTTTTCAAAGTTCTTACAAAGCCGATGTACTTTCAGGTGTTCATTTTTTTCCTGATAAGTTTGGTTTTATTTAGTTATTTGATACTATGAATGTACAGTGGCCGACAGGGGCAAATTCACTTCAATGGCCAAAAACATCTCCAATCGGAGAAACGCGCTGCAAAAACAGAAATGATGCAAATTCAAAAATGTCCAAACCGCAAATGCATAAGAAAAACGCTGCATATCTATGTCAACACATACGTATGCAATGGCCCAAAAAATCTCCATTTGGAGAAACGCGCTGCAAAAACAGAAACAATGCAAAGCCAAAAACACGCATACCAAAAAGCAAATGCAGAGAGAAAAGCACTGCATTTAGATATCAACACAACAGAAATGCTCCCTAGTCACTATGGGGAGCGCCAACTAAAACAGCTTTTACTTCTATCCAGAGCGAGACTAGCTGGCTAAGCCTTTCTGGCTAGCTAGCCAGCTACCTAGCTAAAGTTAATTTGCTTGTTTAGCTAGCAAGTTTGCTAGCCTAGCTGGCCAACAGGAAGTCAATAGAAAATAAATTAATAAAAAAATCTGTTATTTTGCCATCTCACTTAGCAAGAGTTGAACTACGAGCATTTAAGTT
Source organism: Gymnothorax reevesii (assembly GCA_029721435.1). NCBI lineage: Eukaryota > Metazoa > Chordata > Actinopteri > Anguilliformes > Muraenidae > Gymnothorax > Gymnothorax reevesii. The sequence goes on along the minus strand of CM056584.1, from coordinate 33,884,488 downwards.
ATACTAAATATAACTGTCAGCTAGCTAGACTAGCGGACTAGCAAGCTAAGCAAGCGAATTAAGGCTAGGCAGCAGCTATATTTGGTATAACATAAATGCTTGCGGTTCAATTCTAGCTAAGGCCGGGTTCAGACTACAAGATTTTCGGGCAGATTTATTCCCGATTCACTCCTCCTGACAATCGGAAGAGAAATCTTGTCTGGGACCTCGGTCGGTACTAATGTTCGGCCCAGATTATCTGGCAATGTGCAGGGTTTACCGATCCAATCTTAACCCTGCTGATTTGCTCGCAGACTGATCGGGGCGGCCCCAATAATTTTCAAACATGTTTGATATTTCGGAGTGAAACTCTGGATGATTACGTCATTACTTTCCAAACTGAGCCACAATAGCCAATGAGAGACAAGACTCAAGCTGATGGAGCTGAATGAGGGTAGTTTAAAATGGTGATGGCGAACAGAAAGCAACAGCAACCTGTTGTTCGGGTGCATTGGACAACTGAGATGGAGGAAAGGCTTGTGGATATGTGGCAGGAACATGAATGCTTATATAACGTGTCTTCCATATCATATCATAACCGCACGGACAAGAAGAAGAGCTGGGGAGAACTCTCCTATCATCAATATTGCTCGCTGGTGGCCACTTTTTAAGCTGCATAAACCCAGTGACCAACTGTTTCTTACCTTTCTTGCCTCGGCATGTAATATGTTGCCATTTTTTGTCACAGTAGCGCCAATGGTTTATTTTCATTACACCAACACAATTCTACATTTCAACTGTGGACAATGTCGCCTTTGAACTAGCTTGTTAAACGTGACGGTTACAACCTAACGCTAGGTCCGGGGCAGTTGAACGAGCAACGGTAAAGATTTACAGCCTTTGAGACTAATCTAGTTTGCAACTGTTGACAAATGATAAACAAAAACTGAAAATTAAAAAACTTCTCGCTGAATAACTGACAATCCGTGCTGACTGCGTCTCCCCAACCATTTTCTCACCTAGACCCATTTCATTTTTTGCTTCCTCTTCCCACTGCACGTGATTATAATAGCAAGTATGTGCTTCATTTCACTCACAATTTTTACATTTTTTAATCTCCAGGCTTGCCCATGAGATCGCGTGAGATCACATCAGGTGGAGCGCTGCTCCCTCTGGCACAATAATCTTAATAATATCCTCTAGTGTGAAATGCTGCATAATTTTCAAATCCTGCGGTGTGTACATGTTTAGGATTAGACAGCAGATTATCTGTGAAGATTTTTCTATATGTCTGTAATGCAACCCGATTTCAAAATCGGTTAGGATCTTAAAAATCCTGTAGTGTGAACGCGGCTTAAGTGAGAGAGCAAAATAAAGGTTTTTTTTTATTCATTTATTTTCTATTGACATTCGAGCAACAAACTATTTCCTAGCTAGGCTAGCGAACTTGGTAGCTAAGTAAGCGAACTAACGTTAGCTAGGCACCTGGCTAGCTAACCAGAAAGGCTTAGCGGGCTAATCTCGCTCAGGATAGAAGTAAAAGCTGTTTTAGTTGGCGCTCCCAATAGTGACTAGGAGCACTTCCGCTGTGCTGATATCTAAATGCAATGTTTTTTTCTCTTGCATTTGCTTTTAAGGTTTGCGTGTTTTTGGCTTTGCATCGTTTCTGTTTTTGAAGCGTTTCTCCAATTGGAGATGGTTTCGGCCATTGCAGGACATATTTGTTGACATGGATATGCAGCATTTTACTTTTGCGGTTTGTATGTTTTTGAATTTGCATGTTTTTGGCCGTTGCAGCGCGTTTGCCCCTGTTGGCCACTGAATAAATGGGGGTGTGAAGTCATGATTGACAGAGGTGATTGAAAGTGACTCTTCAAAGAAGGCCAGCTGGCTTATTTAGGTAGTTAGAACTAAGTATAGAACCCGTGATTGTTGGGCGTTTATTTACTCGAGGACTCTAGCGATTTACCTTATTTTGAAGGATTGGCGCGGATTTTTGGAGAAGAGTATTATGAAGTACCTTCACCATAGTTAATGTATTAGCCAGGTCCCTAGTAGATGGCAGTCCGCACAAGTTAGTTGTGACTGGCAGAACCAGTGGGCATTGGCATAGGAGTCAAAACATGCACTGTTAAGGATGAGGTAAGCAGAAAATGCATTCACCCTTATATAACTGTAGTTGCAAAAAAATTTGAACTAGCACACCCTCCAACAAGCTTTCAGTTTTAGTAGAAAGGTGATTTCAATAGGCCCAACATTTGGTTATGCTTCTGAACAAGACCATATGGAGCAGAGGTGTCCAATCTTATCCATGACGGCCCAGCGTGCTTGCAGGTTTTTGTTTCAGCCCAGGGCTACAACACCTGATTCCACTACTTAACTAATCTGGGGGTTCGGTTAAGACCACGGTAAGTAAAATCAGGTGTGTTAGTGTTGGGCCAGTATATGTTCACCATACTGGCCCTTTATGGATAAGAAATGACACCCCTGATATAGAGTATATTACCACTAGCACTAGCACTGACGCAGCCATCCAGGCCACATAAAAAGCTCAGGGGATTAGAAAGAAACCTCAGGTGCTCGAGACTGAGTAGGGCAGGACCTAGATACTGCCACTCAACCCAGCATTAGGCAGTCGAGACGCATCGTCCATCTTTATATACAGTCTGCTACCCCCACGACCCCGCCCAGGATAAGGATGGATGGATGGATGGATGGATGGAAGGAGTGACCAAATCTTACCTTGTCAACAGTTATTTTCTAGACAGTGTTAATAATAAATGCTGCTTTTTTCTTTAATAAGTGGCTTTATTGAACATGTGACAGCCACATATTATGCTTGCAATTAATTATTGTCCCATTTGCAACGACCAGAAAGAGCTTGAGTTAAGATAATATTTTACTGTGTTATCACCTTAACTGGTCAGATTGGAAAGCTAATGAGTCGACTCTCTCTACAATCAGCAGCTCTGAGGTCTGTTTTTCATTTTACCCAGGTCTGCTGCCATCTTTTACCAGCCCATATCTGCTTTATCTGTGTATTATTCACATGGAATGGAGCTACTGTATGTTCCCAACCTCTCATTAGGAAAAATCCACCACAAGGATTCTCATTTCAATTATTTATAGAGCGAACAGATTGTATGATTGACCACACTGATGGGCACCTTTTCTGTGTGATTTTTTGTGACTGCTCCTGTCTGTGTGCTTATTCCCCTTTGCCAATCAATTTGTTTTTAGTGTCGAACGGCCCTTGTTTTTTTTCATCACCTGCATTATTCTACCTGATATAAATTCATTTCCGGTTACGATAAAACATCTTTGAGGCCATGAATAATACAATTACATTTAGTTAATCAAATTTTTTGGTAAATGCATCCTTTTCAAGTCATTTGTGTAAAGGCAGGGTACTTACAAAGTTAACAAATTAAAGTAATAGTTCATGAAAGTTAATTACCAGTGCTTATATGGGAATAATGAAAGTTCAAAACTGCCAATAAAACGCCCACCTGGGCTCGGCAGTACAGCAATGTAATTCATATTCCAGGCCTGGGATATTGGAGAAGGGACATCTCACCAAATACTGCTCCGCTTGCTCAGCCCATTGAGGAATTATGTAACAGTGGTTTAAAGGCACAGCTCGCCAAGTCTCGGACATGGAAAAAGCTTGTTTAAGGGATCTGTTGACTTGTTGCGCACAGTAAAATCAGAACGCTTGGAGCGTGCGAAAAAAAAATTGCTCCAAAAATGAATTTCAAACATTGGCTTAGCTGACACATGGCTTAGTGAAAACAAACTGGTGATTCAAATTGTTTCAGGATTTAGCAGAGTAAGTGGCAAACTGTGCATCAAACTTTTTGTGAGACTTTTTTTTTTCATCCCAAACAAATCTACGCACTTTGCTTGACAAAATATACCAGGCATCTTTTCCAGGATTTCAAAACAGTTGGTCTTCCAAAGAATTACAAATGATGTGGGATACGATCTCCTTTTAGTTTAATACTCACATTTGTTCCTGCAATTGCCTTTATTGGTTTTATTAGTATGCATGCCTTCTGCATGCTGTTTGATAACTGAGGCCCTTTGCATATCATTAGTTCCCAATTTGAGCCGTCTTTCCTAACTCATATGGTTTTTCTTCAGGACCAGTCAGTACTCTTCCTTGTCTAGGGGTGCTTTTCATAAGTGGCTTTATGGCGGACTTCCGGTGGCGCGGTGCGGCTGCGACTCGGGCACGATAGATTGTTTGGTTGTTTGTTGTGACGAAAGTTGGATGCAAGCTTGAAAGTGGAGTTTTTACTTGTAAAGCTTGTCAAGTCTATGTGCTCATGTCCTACGCGATGGGGAGGAAGATGACGGTAGTTTTTTTGTTGATGATCCTGATCCCATTCATTGTTTGAACGGAATATGCCGGCACCTCCATGCCTGCTGGGGGAAGCGATTAGCTGCGGCGGGCCTACGGGAGAGAGTGGCTGCTATCCCTTTGCACAGAGGGCGCCCCAAAACCAGGCTTGTTGGATTATTTGCCAGTGGAACTGGTGTGGCAATGAACGGCAAAGAAAACACGCAAACGAGGCAGGTGGGGCGGCATCAGACAGCGTCTAAAGCGGGGACTTGAAAAGTTACCCCTTCCATCCATTATATTCAGCAATGTTCGATCATTGAGGAACAAGATGGATGAGCTTCGTCTGTATACAAGAACCTGCCATGAATACCGAGAAACTTACCTTATGATTTTCACGGAGACCTGGCTCCAGGATGACTTTCCGGACCCTATGGTACAGGTACCGGGGTTAGAATGGACAGGGATGGCAATTCAGGGAAAACAAGGGGAGGTGGTCTCTGCATTTTTATCAAAGACTCGTGGTGCACCAATTACACAGTAAAGGACAAAGCGTGCACTCCAGATGCGGAGATCATGTGTTCAAGCCTTTTTATTTACCCAAAGAATATGGGAACATTTTTATCTGTGCGGCATATATCCCTTCGAGTGGGAACGCATCAAAAGCAGCTTAAGGGAGTGAAATACGGAAGTACTCTTCCTAGTATTACTTCCAGTGATGAAATCCCTCCTCTAACGTAGTGTTTTGGCGCTCCTTGGCCATTTCGCAAAGCATGGGCTGCATCCTTCGAAGGCAGCATTTTTATGCTGCTACATCATTTTAGGTTGTTCCATTGTGAAGGGGCTTTCGAATACAGCTGAGAATCGCGGCTAATATCAGATGGAATTTCAAAATGGAAATGGAGTGTAAACAAGCTTGAAATTCCGTCTCATACCAGGGAAGACAAAGGCTGCATATCTTGGCTGTATTCAAAAATGCCTAACCATGGAGCAGCTTGCGATGATGTAGTAGCCCAAAAATGCAGCCTTCGAAGGATGGCGTCTACGTTTTCAGATATGGCCATTGTCTTCATCTGGTGGTCCCTTGATTCTGTGAATGAACCGCCTTTTGGCTTTCCCAACTAAGCCCGCCATTGGTTCCTTTTCAAGATCATGATAAATATGCATAATCTAATGGTATTGCAATGATGCTCAGAGAATTTTTGGACAGATGCAAGTATATCATTGTAAATATTGAAAAATATTAATCTTCTCTGTGTTGTTTTCTGTATGTTGATTTAATCATTCTGTTTTGGTTCGTTCACTCGTATCAGAAGAAATCCATATGCACGTTCAAAATTTGCAACTGCCAATTACCTGTGGCTCTGATGACTATGCTGGAAGCAGCTGTTCATGGTGTCAAAATATTCATTAAACAGCAGGTTTCCATGCTCCATTCTGCTCAGTTTGACTAAGGTGTAAAGAGTAAAGCTCTGGCATAAATGAGTCATGAAGAGAATCACAAGAATATATGCTGGGGTGTAACACAGATGGAACCTCATTGATCTTGACTAATTACAATCATATTTTAATGATTACATTCAGTTAGTGGCTTATTTTTGTCAGGCTTGTTATGATATCCACTTCAACAGTATTTGGACATTTCCAACAGTTTACCACGACCAGTTCAGGTAAGAGCATTGTCTTCTGATCAATAAAAAATGTGTTTATTTTTGTTTTTTTTTGTTTCATACTGGCAGATGAAAAATATGGTAATGACACCTCACTTGCATCATTCTTAGACTTTAGTTTTAGCTTCCGAACTTTTTAAATAATGTATGATAGATGAATGAGGCTGTGTACTTGATCACTTTTATACAGACTCCTTGTCATTCTTCCAGTTTTGATTTGGTAGTGAGATTGGGAAGGTTGCATGCTTTCACCTTGTTGACTGCATTCTTTATCAGAATGGCGGTTTTCTATCCTTATTGTGCTCTCTAATGGCTTCCTTCTGCATTCTGAAGATGTTCTCGGTGGTGGTTGAAAATGCTGTCTCTTGTCGTGGCCTCATAAAATACGCTTGCACATGCATCATGCAATCTCCCTCCGAAGCTTTTAATTCAGCATTGTATGATTGAACTTTCCTTTCAATATAAGTCTGGAAGTAGGATGGCGATCTGCTCTTTTTAATTCACCATTTCTAAAGCCCATTTTATTCAAGGCTGATCTTTGCAATTGTGGACGCTCTGTCTCTCTGAATGCCACAGATCTTTGAGTTTCAGACAGCATTCAGAAGTGAGGCGCTATTTATTCCAATATGAAAAATATGTTGTGTGAAACTTTATATGCTGAGAGAGCACTACTGTATGTTTGTTTGTGTATGCTAGTGTTAACAAGCGTGCTGGGGCCATGCATGTGTAATTTCCGCATGAAGCCTTAACAAGTACGGCACCAGATCTGGGTACTTAATGTAATGGATTTTGCACAGAGACGATAGTGTTAATTGCAGATACGCAGTAAAGGCTGAAGCAGAGGTTTTTATTGCTTGGAGACCACAGCTCTAATGAGTCCCATGGAACATGAGAGCAAAGAGGAGATGGAAGCTAATTACAGGAACATGGCTGAACAGAGCTCTGCACTGAACCCCTCCATTCCAATTTCCTTGACTTGATATGCTGCGGGCAAAAGGGGGCGGGAAATTCAGCGAAATAGTTAAATTGTCAACCAATCAAGGGCGAAGCTGGCATCTTAGCTTTCCCATCTTTTGAATTATGTATGTAAAGAAGCAAGACATCTAAAACATGCAGGGCTGTGGCTCTCCAGGAGCAGGGCTTCCTACTCCTGACCTATAGAGTACTGAGGTGATATGTTATTGCTAGTTCACCGCTGAACTTGGAAGTGAAATCTCTGGGGGAACTATTAATCATTACTCAAATTAAAAATCATATTATGAGTCAAGATGCTCCAAGATAAAGGGTGCATGGATGCAAGTAGGCACATCAGGCACATCTTGGTTTATTTTCACAGATGTAAAGACATTACACTTGTATATTAATTATATATAATTTTTTTTTTTTTTGTATTTCATGTGGTACATATCTAACACAAATGCACAAATGGTCACTCCTGGCCGATTAGATCCCTCAGTTTCAGTCAGACATTTTAGGGTCCCTGTTGAGAGCTTCAAGTTCTCCTTCCACAATTCTACTTTTATCCAAATTGCAGTTTTTCCAAAGAAAGTGCAATGGTACCATGACTGGTGACAAACTGCAACTACAATGCCTACAAAAACATCTTTAGGTTCTACAGGTTACCTTGACTATTCAGCTCCAAGAGAGCAATAACTAGCTAGTCCATTCGCAATCTGAATAATTATTCCCGAGCATTAATGAGCTTTTGCTCAACCAGGCCAACTCGCCAATGGAATTTTGGTGAGAAAAGCCAAACTATCTGTCTACTTCCATGTTGGACCTAGTTTGCTACTCTTTTTCGCTCATGGGGTAACTAAGCGGTGACCCCCAGAACAGCTTAACTTCTCCTCATGCCCTAATTTATATTGGTTCTCACCCCCTCTAAACTTTTCTCGTGCTCATTATAAAGATTAACAATATTGCTAAGGGACACCATGATGACTAACCACAAGATGGCTGTTCCTTACTAGCAAGCTTGCTAGTTGTCCGTATGTCCCGAATCCTTGCCAGCGAGATATCTCAAGAACAAATTGACGGATTTTCTTCTAATTTGATGTCAACAAGTATTAGGGTGATACCCCGGCGCCAGTCAATTTTGGTGACCTTTGCGTCACTCTCAAAATCACACCGAGAGATTGCTCATTTTGACATGATTACACATTTTGTGGCGGGAGACAAAGACACGTTAGTGGCAAATACTTGTTTATAGCTAATCACACTTCTGTACTTGGCCAGAAATCAGGAACCAAATGAATCATAGGACTTTAAGTTTTTAGACTAAAATTAGCATACTAATGATAATTACCATAGCATGTATGTTCATACAAACCACAATTCCAAAGAAGTTGGGACGTTGTGTACAATGTGAATAGAAACAGAATACAATGATTTGCAATGATCCTTTTCGACCTATGTTGAATTGAGAACACTACGAAGACAAGATATTTCATGTTCAAACTGATAAACTTTATTGTTTTTTGGAAATGTTCACTTGTTCACACCGATTTTGAATTTGATACCTACAACACGTTCCAAAAAACTTGGGATGGGGGCAAAATTGAGGTCTTCTCAAGAAACACCTGTTTGGTACATTCCACATGTGAATAGGTTAATTGGAAACAGGTGAGTGTCATGATTAGGAATAGAAGGAGCATTCCCTAAAGGCTCAGTCATTCACAAGCAATGATGGGGTAAGATTCATCAGAGTTCACTTTTTGAACAACTGCATGAGCAAATAGTCCAACAGTTTAAGAACAACATTTCTCAACTTGCAATTGCAAGGAATTTAGGGATTCAATCATTGACAGTCCATAATAACATCAAAAGATTCAGAGAATCTGGAGAGACATAAACGCCAAGGCTGAAGATCAACATGGAATGCCCCTGACCGCCGGTCACTCAGGCGGCTTTATAAACCAACATCATTCTGTAAAGGATATTACCATGCAGACTCAGGAACACTTTGGAAAATCATTGTCATTCAACTCAGTTTGTCGCTACATCTACAAGTGGAAGTCAAAACTCTACCATGTAAAGCGAAAGCTATATATCAATGACACCCAGAAACGACGCCAGCTTCTCTAGGCCCAAGCTCATCTGAGATAGACTGACGCAAAGTGGAAAAGTGTGCTGTGGTCTGATAAGTCCACATTTCACATCCACATTGGATGTCATGTCCTCCGGGCTAAAGAGGAAAAGTATAAAAGTTAAAAATTCTTCTGTTATATTTTCTACTAAATATTCTGAGTGTTCGGAAACAATCAAGGACATTGTAAAAAAAAGCACAGGTATATTCTCCAATGGGATCCTAATCTTTGTCATATTTTCAAACACCCGCCACTTGTGGTTTTTTAACGGGGAGCCAATCTGAGGGATCACTTAGTAAAATCTGATTTAATCCCGTCTTCTGATCCCAACCGAAGTTTACTTGCACCTATCTCAGGTGGTAATAGACGCTGTGGTTCCTCTTCTCAGTGCTACCATACTTATCTTTGTAATTCCTTTAGACTTCTACATTCTGGTAAATCTGTCCCGATTCAGGGAATTATCTCCTGCCGTAGTAAAGGTGTGATTTATCTTATTACCTGCCATGTGGGAAGGCTTATGTTGGTAAAACTAGTAGGGGATTAAAAACCTGCATTGCGGAGCACCGCAGAACTATTGGATGTAAAAACCTTAATCACCCTGTGTTGTGATTCTGACTGTCTGCCATGTCTCTGCCCTGCCTTGCCATGTCCATGATCTGTTCACCATGTTTATATTTGGATTTTTGCATGTCTGACTATTCTCTGTAATGTGTATTGTGATTTGGCAATTTAGAGTTCATGCATTGTCTTAGTTTTGTTTTTTCCATGTTTTACTTTTTACCACAGTTTTAATCCGGTCCATGTTTTGCTTTCCACCATGCGCTGCACTTTGTCTCCCCCTGTCTGGTCTCTTGTCTTGTCACTGCTCACAGCCCCGGTATTGCGTTCCACTTCTGGTGATTTAATGGTTTCTGGATTTCAACCATTCCTTCCAATCTCGTTTACTTCCTTCACCATGCTTTTCTATTTTACTAACTCATACTAACAGTTTGTTATTTTGCTAGAGTTACTAACACAAACTAACATTGTATATTATACTAACTTACTAACGAGCACTAAGGGATTGTATAGCTGCACTTACTAATTGATTAACATGCGCTCAGCACTCGTCCTGTTCTAATCTCCGCCCCTTGTCTCTCTCTAATCTTCTCTGCTGCGTTTCTGTAGATTCTCCACACCTGCTCGCACTGTCCTTTCTCTCATTATCTTTGCACGTTAGAACTCCTTGACCGGAGCCATATGTTTGTCTATAGGATTGCCTCGTGATCCCTGTCCGCGTTTTGGCTTTTGCCTATTTTATGTGATTAGGTTCTCCCTCTTGTTCCCTCCTTTGTAATTAGTCTCATTTCCGGCACCTGTGTTCTGCGTAGCATGTGATTCCCCTGGAGTGTATGTAAGGAGTCTTTTCACTGCACGTCTTTGTCAGATCGTTTCTCTGTTTGCTTGTGCCATGTTTCTTTCGCCTAGTACTCTCAGTGATTCCTTTCTGACTGGACCATCCCACTTTTCGATTTTTGGCTTTGTGATTTTGGATTAATTGTTTCATTTGTGTTTTTTGACCCTTTTCTGCCCGACAACGAGTTCTATGATTGCTGCCCTGGTCACGGTTTGGATTACGCCAACTGGATTTTGGCTTTGCTTCTCTGACATACCTGAGCCTGTGTACCAGCCCATTTTTGTCCGACCACAAGTACTGTGATCGCTGCCCTGGTTTTTGTCTCTGTTTTTGCCCAACTGGATTGTGATTTTTGGAGTGTGGACTTTGTACCGTTGCCTTCTGCCCTGCGGAGGTTTCCCCCCTTTTATTAATAAAATCGGATCTACTGCATTGCTTGGTTCTCGTGACTGGTTCCTGATGGCATCACCACACACTGTGGCTGCTCATTTCAGAGGCTAATCATCCCATAATCACTCTCGTATATTGGCATTGAGAAGGTTTCCCTCCCTAGAAGAGGGGGCAATTTAGAAAATCTCCTATCTTGAAGGGAACACTGAATACTTTGGCACCAAACGGCCTCAATATTGATTTTGATTTAAGGTGCTTTATATGATTTTGTGCTCCATTGTTGCATTATATCCGGTATCAGGTGCAACCTGGTTGCTGGGTACTGACTGACCCACGCTGCCTCGCCATTGATATATTGTTAGCTGATTTGCGCACTATTTAGATATCTACATAATCTTACTTGTGCACTTTTCAGGTATATTGAAATTGTTGGGTCTCCTTGGTTTAAATACTTCAAACCATGTATATATTTGCAGTTCTAATTTCTGAATGTGCCACCTAAATTAGTTCATTAATGTAATTGTCTTTGAAATTTGTTGGATGCACACCAGGTGTGCTTATCACCTTTTGAAGGCTTAAATTCCTCCTTTGTCTCCTGTACTTTAAGACTTGACAAAGGCTGTCTGCCGAAACGTCCTATGGAATTTTTTTGAGTCCTATAAAGAAATTTGGTGGAGTTGAGTGTGCAGCGTCTCTCTCTCTCTCTCTCTCTCTCCTATTTATGCGGTTGCCCCGTCGCCTGCATCTCGACTTTTGAAAGACTCTTTGGTGTATGTTCCCCCTTTTTACCACAAAAAGGAAAAGGTCCATTCAGATCATCAGCACAAAATTCAAAAGCCAGCATCTGTGATGTTATGAGAATGCGTTAGTGCCCATGGCACGGGTAACTTGCACATCTGCGAAGGCACCATTAACCAGACATGCAGTGAGGTGAGGCAGTGACCCTGACTTTTATCACTGGCTTTTGTGAACCTGTTCCCACGTATTATGCCTGATTGACAATCAAAACAATTAAGACCAAGCATATGGGAAGCCCGCATACTGATAGACGAGATAATGACAAAAAGATTCATTCATATAAACGCTTCAATTCAAGACTGCAAGGATGGAAATCTGAATAATTAATCAGGAAAAATTCTCGACTCTTGGTAATTTTGTATATTTCGTTTTAACATTTTGTTAATCGGATTATGTAAGAAGACTGAAAATAAACGCCATTTTTTTTTTTTTTTTGGGTCTAAAAGTACATATTTAAAGGAGTATATTAATATTGTATATTGATCAAGCATTGAATTCTGCATAAGTTGAACTGTTTTAACATTTGTTGATGACATTGCTTTGGCTCTCTGGAAGCAAATACGTGCAAATCTGCTGTCTAGTGAGCATTTCAAGTTTGATATACTGAGTAATAATGCTGCGGAAACTGACCCATCATTCTGCCTAACAGTCTTTCATGCTAAATTAATCAATCGTCTGATTACTAATCAAGCAAAGTAATGGGGAGTAATTGTTTAACGGTGAGCCTTCGTAGTAAAAGAGTGGGGCTAATAGACTGGCCTGCCTGCAGTTGAGATCTGTCTCCCATTGAAAATGTGTGGCACATAATAAAGCGCAAAATACGACAATGGAGACCCCAGACTGTTAAGCAACTGCTGTCGTACATCAAGCAAGAATGGGAAAGAATTCCACATACAGAGCCTCTACAATTAGCGTCCTCAGGTCCCAAACGCTTATTGCGTGTTGCTAAAGGGAAAGGTGATATAACACAGTGGTAAACACGCCCCTGTCCCAGCTTTTTTGGAACGTATTGCAGGCATCAAATTCAAAATGAGCAAATATTTCCAAGAAAACAATACAGTATATCAGTTTGAACATTAAAAATCTTGTCTTTGTAGTGTACTTAATTGAATATATGTCGAAAAGGATTTGCAAATCATTGTATTCTGTTTTTATCCACGTTTTATACAATGTCCCTCACCTCAAGCTAGCTTCCCGAAATTATAACCTCGAAATTAGTGATGTAGGTTGTGAGCCACTTACTCTGCACTCACTAGCAACAGATTATTGCACCGGTGTAGGTTTAATGTGAGAATTGGTTGACTGGAAAATTTTTGTAAATCTGAGTGAAGATACTGCCTTTACTGTATACAGAGATCATCCTAATGAGTGTTTCTCCATTTTTTAATTATACTACGCAAGGTGCCTCCAAAATTTATTTTCCGGTATAAACTAAGTTAAGGTAGCTAGCAAGTTTTCATTTTAAGTAACTATCTGTTTCTGACTGGTTAGATTACTTATTCAACCAACACTACACTTGGCATTCAGTTTGGTGAAATATTAACAGCATGACTTAACATGGAGCAACGTTTTTTCCCCTCACGCTCTCAGACAATGAAATTTCCACAAAAATAACAAAAGCGATACGTGTCTAAGGTAATATCAATATATGTCATGAGTTGGGCCATGGGAAAGGTGCTATAGTTACGCGATGAAGAAAAATCTGGAACAAATGCTTTTCTACAGGTAAGCCATTACAAACACATGTAACCAAAGCTGGCAATCCAGTTGCGCGTCTCAAGCCCCGCTTTGGATAAAAATGAATATTCATTACCTGAATAGCGCGGTTAGTTTACTCTTGACTATTAGCCTTCAGATAGCCCAGGTCCTTTCAACCAATCAAATGCTAGAATGCATAAATGGGTTGTCTTGGAGACGTAGCCTCCACAATTAGCTTTTATCACCTTTCCAGACAAGCCATATAAGCATGAGTTCACTGAAATATTGGTAGGGACAATCTGGCTTTCCAAAATATTGGTAGGAACGTGTCCTGACCTTCCATATACAAACCTACGCCCTTGGATTATGCCTTTTCTGAGTTTTCACTTTGAACCCATTGACCTTGGTCCTTTGTTTGTGAAGCATGTAATTCATGTGTTTTTGCTCCGCGCTTGTGTACTGTTCCTCAGTATGACACACTGGGTGTTTTTACTCTGTGCTCACCTGATTCCAGCACGTGATCATAAAGGTTGCTAATTGCATTTTTTTCCTCTAACCCAGTAAAAGATTTGCATATATGGCCATAAAATAAACATTTATTTATTCATTTATTGAATAAGGACAGAAGCATTTCATTGACAAAGAGTCAAACCTTCTCATATCAGTTAACTATCAACTATATCTCCTGGTTAATGATGTCACTGGATTCTGAGACTGGGGGAAGGAGTAGGAGGATGCAGGTGTGTGGGTTTGTGTGTTTTTGACTGAAAGAGATTCTTCAGAACTGATTACTCTTCACCCGTGTCCTCAGAAGCTTCAGCTCTAAACTCATTTGCCTCCCAGCGATGCGGCACCCACACTAGGTGAGGCCAGGTTTCTGCTTTTTAACCGCCTCGTTAATGCCTCCTTACCAGCACGCTTAACATCCTGACCTCATCGCAGCCTTTCACATAGGCCTCACCTCTTCTTCATGAAAGCATAGAAAATGAGTCAAGATTAATAGCAGTTTTTCGTAAGCTTGGCTTTGTAAATATGCTTTATTTAATCAGCAAAAAATGAATAAATTGAGGGAAAAACTGAACAATTTAACAAAAATTCTGCCTAGGAGGCTAGAACCTGTAACAAAGAGTTTGGTTGACAGTCTGTAGAAGAAAAAACGTCTTCATGAAGAACCTTGTCAGCATATGAATACAGAGAGAACCATTTCACACAGGACAGGAAGGAGGACAAGGTAAAATAACATTAATATTCAGATTCCTGGCACAAAGCAACAATGCAATTATACATTAACAAACAACAGTTCAGATTTGAATACAAATTTACATATTTATACACAATATATTTTTTCTATTTTTTTAAAAAATAGTGTTTTTCTGGAACAAATAATGCATTTACAAAAACACACCGAGAACAAGAAGTATGTAAAAAGTGCAGTCTAAATTACTCATGAAAATTCAGATATGTGATTTCTTTACAACATTTGTTTTTATTTAAAGGACATGCCAAAGGTTTTCTTTCTTGGTCAGGCATTGTTCTAGCAACTCTCCCTCTCTGGACATTCCAATAGTTTAATGAGTTTGATCTCTTCATTGTCTTTTACAAACCTTGCGCCTGCATTTTTTTTTTTTTTTTTTTTTTTTCCATTTTACATATCACCCCAATTCTAAAAAAGTTGGCACCGGTCAAAAAATGCAGATAAAAATAGTGATTTGAAAAATCCATGTACCCTCTGCTAAATTGAAAATAGTTCAGCAACACATTATTTGGTGTTTTATTTTAGCTTTAACTGAATGCCAATTGAATAACTTACTGAAATATAGGTATATAATATTTCCTTCAAGTGTTATTCCATTACACTCCAAAAAAGTGACTTACAATGATAAAAGGCAAGTTGCAATATTGAGGAGATGTGAATCAGGTATCATACAAAAATAAAGCATCTGCACTGTCCGAAAGAGCCACTGACTTATATGGGCTTAGAATCATCTGAGATGAACATTGGCAAAGTCAAAGCATGTTTTTTGGTCTGAAAAACAGCCGCCATGCTCTCTAGACTTAACAGCTAGGGTTTTCCTTGTTGTTTTATCAGTGTCAGGTCAAAAAGTGAGCATCTTTCATGGTATGGAGGTATGTCAGTGTGCATGCCATGGGTAACTTTTACTTTTGTGAGGGCATCATTAATACAGAAAGATTCGTACAAATTTTTTCACAACATATGCAGCCATCCAATCGTTTTCCGTTCAGAGGATGTCTCAGAATTTTCCAAAAAAAGATAATGCCAAACCACATTCTGTACAGATTACAAGTGCACGGCTGCAAAAGTAGAGTGGGCAGGTATTAGATTGGCCTGCCAGCTGTCTTAATCTGTCTCCAGGCGAGAAAGTATGGCACATTATGAAACACCATACATAGCAAGGAAGGCTTTGAACAATTGCACTTCTGGAGAGCAGCATAATGGAGGAATCTGAGAAAATTCCACTTGCTGGACTTTACTAAATGATGCCTTCAGTGCTCAAATATTTAATGAGTGCGATTAGAAGACATGCTGATGTTACACAGTAGTAATTTGTCAACTGTGATAACATTTTTAACTCATCATATTGCACAATGAGCAACTGGGCAGCACAGGGCTGTTGTTAATGCCAAGTGCTGTTGCCTCGCGATATGGAAGTTTGAGTCTCAGTTGGCTAAGACCTCTTTGCATGGTTGTTACGCGTTCTCCCCATGCATGTTGGGTCTTTTCTCCTGAGCTCTGGTTTCCCTCACCCCAAAAAAACATGCACTATAAGGACATAATATAGTTGTACTACTTTAAATATAATGGCAGGTGAATGCGTTTTGCAATTCAGTCCTTTATGGTTTTACTTGCATTTTTGACGATGTGCCAGCTTATTCAGAATTGGAGTTGCACTTTAATTCGGATGCATATTGATTTCTACGAGTGTTTGGTCAGTGACACAATTATTGGGGGTAGTAATTCCTAAAAAGTTCATGACACAGATATGACCTCAAAGTGCAGACTTTAAGATTTAACGCAAAAGTATTTGCAACCTGTGCAATTTCAGAATGTTTTCATCCACATCAAGTTGACGGCATAGGAATTGTGGCCTTTTATTTTATTAAATTTGGCATCTCCAATCCCACCCGAATCTGGAATGCCCAATTGGTGAACTATGTACAAAGCTTGCTCGTATGCGACCCCTTGCTGCCAACTCAGGATAGTGAGACAGTTCACAGCTCTCCTCCAAAGCACGTGCCTGTCTGCCACTGATTCTTATACACTCATCGGTTGAATCTTCGCAAGTTCAGAACTAGGGCGGAGGATACCCGTACATGAACCAACCCGGAGTCTTCCTGACGAGCGCCCGTCTGGCCAGCAGGAGGCGCTGGAGCAACTAACAAAGCTGTTATTATATATACCCAAATCCGGCAGTCCCTTCCCAATTTGAAACCCTGTAGCGCGATGGCCAATTGAGCACTACTCTGAAAAGGCTGCCAACCCCTGCCGGTGGGTACGCCGGGGCTCGAACTCGTGACGTGGTGATCACCTCTGCACTGCAGAGCAGTGCCTTAACCGTGTGAGCCACCCGGCATCTCAGAATTGTGGCCTTTTAAATAGTTATTCGTAGAAACCACCAGCAGCTTTGCAGGTCCCAAATGAATGGATGAGAATGTTTCTGACGACGACCTCCAGACAAAGACTCCCTCCATTCGCAAAATCCCCATGGGAATTGACCAGAAAATAATATGAACGTTTCAAACAAACTCTGCGACTGCAATTAGCATCGTGACGTGGCCACTACCTTTTCATTACCTTGTGTTTTCCCAAATGATGCTGTGAGCAGTGTTTTCTTCAATGACCATTCAGTTTCAATATCCTGAGGTGTAGTTATCGTAGTGGCATCACAAGTCGTACCCCAAAAGAAGGTCCCAAATGGACAAATAGGCCTCGCTAAATGTTTGAGGCAATTCAGTAAACCAGTATAGCATGGGGCCTGTAAATTTTCATTGAATATTTTCAAAAGAAACTTATTCCAATTTCACAGGCTTCATGCTGTAATTGGAGGTGTTGTTTCTGTTGCCACAGCAGCTCCTGAATATTATTTTGAAATGTAAATGACCGATTTCAACGAGCCAAGCTAAACAAGTTCCTTATGAACCCTCCTCGACATTGCATTAATCTGCGCCAAAGAGACGGATCGGGTTAGGTTCTTGCCCTCGTTTGGTTGTTCCGTCTGCGAGCAGGATTGCGGAGAAAGTTCAAGACTGGTTTCGTTTAAACTTTGCAGGAAGTTATATATAGTATGACAACTGCAAAAGGTGATTAAATTGTCACAGGTCAAGGTCTATAAAGGTCAATGTCAACACTGTACAATGGTCAAAAACAATCGTGCTGGCTGAGGTTTCTGCTCTACTAAGTGCCCCTCTATTTTTACATGAAAAGAGATCACACTGCACTGGACAAATAGATTGTATTTTTTGTAAAAAATATACTGCATTAAAACTGGAAAAAAAATTAATTAAATTGAACATGTCCAAACAACCACACATGCACAAGCTCACAAAATTTTGGCATCTGACTTGCATGGCAAAAGCCAAGAAGAGAACAATGTGTTTATGAACCTTGACCAAAGAACCTCTTAACCTCACAGAGAGCAACATCCTCATCACAGAGGAAATTAAACAGAGTTATTTAGTTGGTTCAGGCGTACAGAGACAGGATGCAGTCCCCTACTGAGTCTTTCATGTTAGAGTTCTTTCCCAAAAAGAACTGGCATTTTGACTTCATGGGTACAATCAGAGACCGGTGAGATTTTACACAATAAAGGCGTTTACTTTTAAAATAATGTTTTAATTATCATTTGGCGAAAGCTCCTGCACAAGAGCAAAGCGGCAAGGCCGTGATGGTGAGGCACAGCTTGTGCCGGCTTACGTTTAAAAGCGAAAGATTAAGAGCCAGCAGTGATAAAGCGAGCTCTCGCACAGTGGTCACGTAAAAGGCCCGGTAACATCAGCATATGTATGTCAAATCGCAAAAGTATTGCACATTTAGCCGCGGAAAAGGATATGACGCCATTGTGTATGGTCATCTCAGAGCTGACTGCAATCCAGGCACATTCTTATTCATATTCGATTTTTATCATTGGCCAAAGCTGTATTTTGCAAAATTTCACTATCAATTGCAACAAGTCTAGCGGAGAGCAATCAGAATCTCTGTTGGCTGGCGTTAGGTGGACAGCGTGAATTCGTCGGGTCCTTTCTGCAGTGCGAATATGCAAAATCGCTTTGTTAGCTGAACTGTATTTTCACCTTTGGCACAAATTTGAATGACAGGAAGTGACGGACAGTGAAATTTTGCCAATTTAAATGCTGTTGTGACCAGGCCTTAAGAGCAAGTAAACTCACTACACACTAATTACATGCACTGCACACATGATGGTGCGGGTCAGGACGGAACAGTGGTTCAGGGGACTACGTAAAGAATCATTCCTGGTTTTGGAATATTTGGTTTCACATAATCCTGGTTTTGGAGTATTTGGTTTTACAAATTTTTGCCATAACAACTGCATCTATAGTCCAAACGGATACTCTGTGTTCGTCACATAATGCAGTAGGTGTAATAAATTAAACTGGGCTTTTTGGTGCACTTCACTAATATTTGCACCGATGGTGAATTCTAGATTTGTTGTAAAGGCAGATCCATGAATCTCTCCAGGAGAACTGCAGACATTAATCAGGTCTTGCGGTCAGACAGTCTCCAAACCTGCAATCAGCCAATATCTTTTAAACAGAATGTTTTAGAAGGTTGCTTAGAAAAAGTGTACCATGAAAAAAAACTGTTGCACTGACAGTTTACGAAATGGTAGTGGAATTTCCAGTAGGACTCAGTTCTATGGTCAAAGGAGACATAATTAAGAGCCGTTTGGCAAAAAAAACAGAAATGGGTTTGGCGTAACAACAAAAATAGCCATTTACAAAAGAACTTCATTTCCACTGAGAAGTGAGGAGGTGAATCTTTTTTTTCCTCCATAGACAACTTGTTAGGATTCATGGTTTCATTCCATCAAGCACCAGCAGATATTAAATGGGCACCTGACAGCCTCTGCTAGAAAGCTCAAACTGGGCCATGGCTGAGCTTCATAAAGCATTGATTAAAATTAACTCAGAATTGTGGACTCGAGAATTTGAAAGAACTGGATGGATTCTGCATGGAAGAATAGTCTCAGATGTCTTCACCAACCTAATGGGAAACTAAAGAGGAGGACTGCAGAGCTCTTACTTTGGTTAGGGGAGGCTTCATAGGAAATTGAATGACAAGGAACCAATATTTATAGTGCACATTTTTGAGAAAAAAGTTTGATTCATGATTGTAATTACTACTTTCTGTCAATCCTTGCATTTCAAGTAAATCTTATATTCATGATAATATTTTGGAAGAAAATCTCAAACGCATAAAAGAATGATTCCATTAATTTATAATCGCTTTTGTTTGTATTTGCCAAGGGTGCAAATATTAGTCGGGGTCATTGTATGTAGATTAAACTCGTATTCACTGCTTTCAAATTCAAAGTACTGGAGCACACAGCCAAAATACAGAACCTGAGTTGCTGTCCAAATACTTATGCACTGTGCTGTATGGCCAACTCTGCTTTACATCTGAAGGTGCTAAAACTTAGAATTTGTGAGCATCAATTGAAGTCAATAATGGTGTGAATTCAGCTGAATGTTTCAAAGGACCTTCAGAAGTACTGAAAATCTTGTAATCCCAAGAGCATCCAGTGCTTAAAAATGAAGACTGAACAGTAGGAACACAGAACTGAGTCTTATAATAATATCTGAAATACTAAAGAATGCCAGACATTCCCATGTGAAGTGGGCTCAGTCGAAAACAAACTTCTTTACATTTCACAAGAGGCCATTACTTTCCTTAGTGGTTATGGCACTTCAAACAGACTAAATGCAAGTTGACTTCATGAAATTTTGCAGATGCTCTTGAATGTGGATCGTTTTTTGCCGAAATTTGGGTAAAGCTGCGGTTATGCTTCAGTGGGCCGTCACAGCAAGCGTGACACCAGGCCCGATTTCAGTTTGTGTTGCTCAAAAACGTACACGTACAGCTTCAGGCTAAGGCCTGCTGCACGGCTTAAATTGAGAGTATTTTTTATTGTTTGTGTAATTTGTATGGTTGTGTGGCTGCGCAAACAGCATGCTTTGTGATCAAATGTGGCTGTTTCAGTTTTAAAGATTCAGATTCTTTGCTCTTTTCATGTTAAAGTGCTCCTAGGGCAGGGAGACGAGACAATGTCATTAATTTCGCGCTTGGTTGTGATTGTCCATGACACATCAGCACCTATAAATGGTAGTTTCATGTATAAGCAGACACAAACAACAGTTCACAAATATTCCAAAACAAATATTCCAAAACCCACTTGTTACGAAGTTTTTTTTTTTTTTGAAACCTCCAAACACACCAAAAATTCTGACATTCAGGAGGAAAAAGTGCAATCTTCAATCTTATCTAGCTGTTTAAGCGCATTGACAGAAACCACATGATACAAGCAGAGAAAAAATAAATGAAAACCAACAATTTGCAAACCAACAGCTGACTCACATGCAAATGCATATAAGTTTATGAACACAGTCATTACGTTTAATCAAAAAGGGCTGACTCTCTTCGAAAATAATAAACATAAACCCCACTTACCAGAAAAATCTAGTAGGGTGCATATCATTGCATGTCATGGCCTGGGCAGGGGGCTGCTCGGGAGTGGTGAGGTTGGAGGTCATTGGGGCAGGTTTTGCGCTTCTCTGATGAACTGCAGTCTGCATTTTATGAATCGTACATCCTGTCCTCGCACATTTCCAATGCCCATTTGGTGGCGCCGCCAAATACCTCCACATTGCTGTCCACCCAGGGCACCACATTCCCCGGCATGTAGGAGGAGCAGTTGGCCAAGCTCTCGATGTCTGCTGCTTTCAGAACGCGGTCCCACACGTTGAACTGGCTCAGCTCCCCCACAAACGCCTGCGTGGCATCGAAACGCCCCCCTACAATGTCCTGTCACAAACAAAAAAAAACCCAAATATATATTTATTTCTTTTTTCCCGTGAGAAACTTGGCATGATGGCTAAATCCCAACTATCTCTCATGTAAATGTGAGAAACAATGTGCTAAAACTTTTAAACATGATTTATTTATGATTTATATAATTATTATTATGGGAAATGTGGTATAGCTTGCACAGCTAGTTCTGGCAGAAGACTTAAGACATGGTTAAATTTTCAAAGACACTCCCATGCATGCCAGACACTGCTCTGCCCCTCTGGTTGGTGGGCTATGTAAGCTGCTCTCCTGCTCTGCCTCAGTGGTAAACCCTGATAGTGTGGTAGACTGAAATATTTTGTGGAAACCAATTACCACTAAAAAATATTGTGTAGGCCAACTTAATTGCATTGTGTGGAAGAAACTTAAAAGAAAATAAGGTAAAGTTGTTTTTTTTTTTTTTTTTTTTTTTACATGTTTTTAAGTGTTTTTAAGATCTTGAACACAAATTTATTAAGTTGGCACTCAATTTTTTTGAGGTAATCAGTTTCCACAATACATTCAACTTCACCACACTTATCAGGGTTTACAGTGCAGTAAGAGCCATTCATGTGGTCACAAAAATTATTTCATACTCAAAAATTCCGATGCATTCTATCTGTATGTAAGAGAAAATTATTTGCACTATTTACAACCCCAATTCCGAAATTGTTGGGACAAAGCGTAAATTGTGAATAAAATCAAAACGCAATGACTTTCAAATCACACCAGCCAGTATTTTATTCACAATAGAACAGAGATAACAGCAAATGTTGAAACAGAAAATTTACAATTTTACCCACAAAATTAGCTCATTTCAAATTTGATGGCTGCTACAGGTCTCAAAAAAGTTGGAACAGGGGCCTGTTTACCATGGTGTAGCATCCCCTCTTATTTTTAACACAGAGTGGAGGCATCTGGGCATTGAGGAGACAAGTTTCTTGAGTTTAGCCATTGGAATTTGATCACACTCTTGTTTAATACAGGCTTCCAGCTGCTGGAGAGTTTTGGGTCACTTTTGACGGACTATCTGTTTAACTATGCGCCAAATGTTCACAATCGGTGAAAGATCAGGACTGCAGGCAGGCCAGTTCAGCACACAGACTCTTCTACTTGTCAGCCATGCTGTTGTAATAGCTGCAGTATGTGGTTTTGCATTGTCCTGCTGAAATATACAAGGCCTTCCCTGGAATAGATGTCGTCTGGAGGAAGCATACGTTGCTCTAAAGCCTTTATATACCTTTCAGCATTCATGGTGCTTTTTAAAACATGCAAGTGTCCCACACCATATCATCCCCATACCATCAGTGATGCTGGCTTTTGAACTGAACGCTGATAACAGGAGGGGTGGTCTTTCTCCTCTTTAGCCCAGACGACACAACGCCCGTGATTTCCAAGAAGAATGTCAAATTTGGACTCGACTGACCACAGGACTACTAGAAATGAGCCTTGGCCCACAGAACACGGTGGCGCTTCAGGATCATGCTCACAATGGCTTCCTTTTTGCATGATAGAGCTTTAGGTGGCATCTGTGGATGGCACGGCAGACTGTGTTTACAGACAGTGGTTTCTTGAAGTATTACTGGGGCTATTTAGTAATGTCAATGACAGAATCATGCCGGTGAGTGATGCAGTGGCGTCTGAGGGCCTGAAGATCACGGGCGTCCCTTACACACAGAGATTTTTCCAGTTTCTCTGAATATTTTGATGATGTTATGCACTGTCCATGATGAGCCCTTCAAAGCCTTAGCAATTTTACATTGAAGAACATTGTTTTTAAAGTATTTCACAATTTTTTTACGCCAGCCTTCACAGGTTGGAGAGCCTCTGGCAATCTTTACTGGACGACCAGAGAAACTCAGCCTCTCTAACACATCCCTTTTATAGCAAATCATGTTACACACCTGATGCCAGTTATCTCAATTACTTGCAAAATGTTCTTCCAGCTGATACTCTTATATTTTAATTGTTTTTCCGCACTTTTCTGCCTGTTTCCCAACTTTTTTGAGACTTGTTGTAGCCGGAAAATTTGAAATAAGCTTATTTTGTGGAAAAAAAAATGTAAAATGTCTCAGTTTCAACCTTTGAAATGTTATCTCTGTTCTTTTGTAAATAGCATATTGGCTCATGTGATCTCAAAGTCTTTGCATTTTGATTTTATTCACAATTTATACTTTGTCCCAACTATTTCGGAATTGGGATTGTAATGTAGAATATTATTTTAATTAATAAAGCAGAACAGAGGAAAGCATAAAAATGGGGAGTACAATGCAAATCTATTCTTTGTTTAATATATATAAGATTGAAACAAACTGAAAGAATTCTAATATCTTTAATAATGACTGTATGATGAAGGCAGTCGGCCTCATTCATGTCAGTCTCATTCATGCACAAGTCACTCTGTTCCTTCCTCTCCTCGCACAGTATTCCCAGGAGGCACCTGAATGTGACATCATCGGTTCTCAGCGGGCAAAAACACGGGGAGGGGAGGGCGGAAGAGCTCCTCTTTGCGTGAGAAGCGCTCACCTGCTCCTGGCCCAGGATAATGGCTCCTCCAGGTTTAATTGGGTGCCAGGGGGCCAGGTTCTCGCCTGAGCCCAGCTTTTCTCCATCCTGATAGGCCTCCCAGTATCCGTCTCTGGTCGTCCAGGTGACACAGATGTGGTGCCAGTGCCCATCACCCACTGACAGAGGCAGCTGCGCCACCTGCAACGGAGAAAGTGGAAAATGGTGATGAGAGAAAAAAATAGAAGACAACAGAGAGGGAAAAATATAGAACAAGAAAATAAGGACATCAGTGGAGGTGGAGATTGAGCTGACAAAGATAAGAATCAAATAAGGAGTACAAAAAGATACAAGAAAATATGGGACAACACAGACAGGTGAAGTATGAGGCAATCTCAGTATGATAGCTTTCAATATATAACCCCTGATAAATGAAAGAAAGATAAGGGGTAATCAATAATTGGGACATTATGTAAGGAGATATAAATAATGTTGACAGCATTAGAAATGAGGATATTACAGAAAGTTATAAAGAGGGCTATTATGGAGATAATGAAGATCGATCCATAACACATTTCTTCTGTAGTATCTAAAAGTACTGAGTACAAATAGTTAGAGAAGCACAAATCCCAGCCAGGCAAACCTTGAATTCTGTCAGAAGAGATTAGAAAAAAAGATCCCCCACCCCCACCCCCAAAAAAGCTTTTTTTTTCCCCCCGAAACACCTTTTCTGCTTTATTTTTGGCCCTCTCTGGTAAACAGAATAAGGTGAGCGAATTCCCTGAATTCCTATTCCCAAAAGATTAACGAACTTGCTTTTTTACTCTCAAAATGCATCCCTTCAGCTTCCATCAATAATTGCACTGGCAAGGTCTCGGATATCATCTGTGTTTGACATACAGCCAGACTCTAATGCCCTATGGCTACATTTCAATGAGTTATTATAATGATTGGAACAGAGATACTGAATATGGAGGGCATCGCGCAGGCAACAGGGAGAGAAGGTGAGTGTGAGAGTGTGAATGCATTCATAGCTGAAGTGTGTATTTCTCAGCATAGTATCATCATTAGCAGTACCGATACTGAACATAGTGCAATGTGAATCAATGCCAAACCACAGGCCTTCGTCCCTCTTCGCGCCATCTCTGTCTCCCCTCCTCCCCGCTCTCACTCCTTCTCTCTGCATCTTCCTACCTCTCCGTTTATCTCAGATATCAATATTTTTTTGTTTCAGGAGTAATGACAAGTTCAAACAAATTCCTGCCCCTTAAATTTTTTTCTAACCCAAAAAGTCCTTGAAATTTCCTCCATTGCCTCACTTTTCTTCATTGTCTGTCTCTTCCCTCTTTCACCCTCTCCTCTCCTTCTCTTTCACAAACTGACGCACACTCTTCCCCCTTCTCTCACTCCTCTCCCTCCTGCTTCACCCAGTCCTCTCGCATGTATAATGCATGCAGACGAAGAAGCTGTGTCGACAAACTGCCTCCAATGCTACGTTTTTTTCCCCAGGCTAAAATCCTTCTCAGCTCTGTGCAATGTTTTTCGCACCACTCACCTCGCCCCCCTTCCCATATCCAAATTTGTGAGTTTAATTATGCAGAATGTCTTATGAGTTTAATTTCAAGAGTGACGTATGGGAATTTGCGTGGCTCTGTTAAATACTGATGCTGATGCTAACGGTGCGGTTGATTCTAACACTTGTTGCTTTGCACTTGTGTAAGTTTCGATATGTACTCTCCTTTATGGTCTCTGTTCCTTGTGAATGGCCTTGTAGCCTGAATTCATGCTATTTCATGTTACGCAAACAGGCTCAATGCTCCTAGTGTTTATGAATGCAATTGTCGGGAAATGTTCGAGGGCTTTCTGCGCCAAGGCTCCATAAGAAGAAAAAGAAGAATTTCCCATACAGAGTCTAGACATTATGACTTGGATTTTTTTGTGTTGACTATGTAAAGTTGTACAAAGCTTCAAATGAAAAAATTCAACCAAACAATAAAAAATTGAAGGTCGCCATCTTTCCATCCCTCAAAAAGTTTAGCCTATGGGAGGCCAAGGAGTGCTTTGGCATTCATGTGACATTGACGTCAACTATGCCTGGCTAAACCAAAGTCTGTTTAGGCTTAACTAATTTTGTACTAATTTCCCACTTGTTTTTAGCAGTTTTTTTTTTCAGCTTAAATTGGTTATTGCATGATCTCATGCTCCCCTATCTTTCTGTATTGGTTGTCTAGCAACGGGAGATTCATTTATTGTCTGTATTTTCTCTCTCTCTCTTTCTCTCATTTTTAGTTTCTTTTTTACTTGGTATGTGTAAGTAAAACGTGAGACATCATTTTTATTCGTCATATTGAGTGTATATTTACATTCCCGCAGGTATTACCGTTACCACCTGTATGTCACTCTTTTTGTAGTTTTTGGATCTGGGAAGTTAGCCGTAGATTTGATTCTTGCCCACTACCAGTGTGTTTAGCGAAGGTAATTTATGCTTAAGCTTTTGGAGTGGGTTCAGTGACACTGAGAGTGGAGTTTAGGGAGTGGGATTAATAAGATTGAGGGTGAAGCATTGGAAGTGGGATGAATGAGATTGAGGGTGGAGCTTCGGTAACTGGATGAATGAGATTGAGGGTGGAGCTACGGAAGTGGAATTAAAAAGATTGAGGGTGGAGCTTCAGAAGTGGAATTAAAAAGATTGAGGGTGGAGCTTCGGAAGTGGAATTAAAAAGATTGAGGGTGGAGCTTCGGAAGTGGAATGAAAACGATTGAGGTTGGAGCTTTGGGAGTGGGATCAATGAGATTGAAGGCGCAACTAAGGGAATGAGATCAATAACATTGAGGGTGGAGTTAAAAGAGTGGGATCAATAAGATTGAGGGTGGAGCTTTGGAAGTAAGATCAATAATATATAGGGGTGAAGCCTTGGGAATGGGATCAATAACATTGAGGGGTGGAGCTTTGGGAGCAGGATCAATAAGATTGAGGAGTGGAGCTTTGGGAATGAGATCAATAAGATTGAGGAGTGGAGCTTTGAGAGTGAGATCAATAACATAGAGGGGTGGAGCTTTGGGAGCAGGATTGAGCGGTGAAGAAGACAGGCGGGTGAGTCTCGGTAGCCAAGCACAGTGATTTGCAGGAGTGGCGGAGTAGGACAGCTCTGTGACTGGAGGAAATGTGTGAGGGATTCCCTGGAGGCGGGGTTTGGCCACGGTAGGGGGTTGGGCTTTGTGACTGTATCAGAGGGGGCGGGGTTTATCAGTGTCAGGTTATCAGCCCACCTTGTCATTGACGAGCAGCTCCATGGGATTAGTGCCCCACTCGATGAGCACGATCTCGTTCGGTTGACCAGGTATTCCATAGGAGAAGGGCGTCCCAATGCCTGGGCTGGCACTGGACTTCAGCCACATACAGATAGTGAAGGCGTACATCTCCGGCAGACTCTTCTTAATGCGGCCATACAGATAGTTAGTGCGCAGCGGCAGGGACAGTTTAAAATCCTCCGGCGATTTAAACTTGCTGCTTCCTGCAGCAGGGCAGAGTCAAAACAGTGAGTGTCACCTGCAGTTACAAATGGCCTGGTGTTTATTATGAGTGTTACAAAGGAAGTGCAAGTTGTCATGAAGATTGGAAAAATGTGTTTGCGTGTGTGTGTGTGTGTGTGTGTGTGTGTTGCTGCTTAGGCTTGTGTGAGTTTGTTCTGGGTCTAACTGTGGGTATACACTGGTGTTTTAAGTATGATGTGTGTATTTACAGTTGCGTTTGCAAGCATGTTTGTACACTCTAGAAAACTTACTTGTTTCCATAAAGGAGCCTTTTAAGTCCTTAATAGAACGCTCTCCCATAAATGTGAAAAGTGTGAAACTAATCATTTTGCCTGACAAAGATCCCTCAAGCTTGAGAGTGCTTCTCCACAGAATCACAGAAGAGCCTCATTCTTTACATGAATGCAATATTGGTTTGAGGCCAGAAAAGGCAACAGTGGTCCAGTACCTTTCTCCAACTCGGTGATTCTCTCCAGCAGCTGGTTGAGGGTTGTCTCGGTACGCTGCCGGTGGGCTGTGGTCTCGTTGTAGAGCTGGGACTTCTCCGCCTCCAGCTCAGACACTTTGCTAAGGAGCTGCTTTTCCAGCTCGCTCAGACGACTCCTCAGAACCTCGCGCATCTCGCTGGAGTGCGCTGCCGCAGACGTGTTCAGTCGGATCTGCTGCTACACAGCCAACGGATGCAAGTTTTAGTTATAAGTGGTAGCCCAATGTCCCAGATAAAGTATACAGCTAGCGTTGTAATTTTAAGCTAACTTAGCTTTTTGGGAAAATACTGCATATGACTCTGCCTACATAAACATGATATAAACCTATGAATTCATATTCCTGGTTCTCATACTAAAGCCTCCCTACTGGATGCTGTAACCTGCAGACTGCTCTGATTTGGTGCATTCCCAGGCTGTTCTGGGGGTTATCGTGCTTGCTCCTGGCAATGGCAGCTTGGCTAAGCCTTTACCATAAACTTCAAAGCAATACTACTCTTTAATTTGTCAAAAATTCCATTCCTGATATTCACATAAGGCAGGAGAGTAGCACTGAAACCCTGGCAAGAGTTTGCCCCCATTAGGTACAATTACACTGCAACAGCATCTTTAGTCTTGTGTCTAGCTAAATGGCTCTAAATGATTCTCCGGGAACCATAAATACTCAATTTTCCCATTTTAAAGCAAGACTTCACCTGTATCCCAAGGGGTCTGTCGAGGCAACGGAACAGGTTAACTTATCAAAGAACAAACAAACAAAGTAGGAGAGGAAGGAAATCAATGCACAACCCTCCCGACACAGCGTCCCATAATCCTCTTTGGGTCATTACCGTCGTAGCTCGCAGATAGGAGGGAGTCATGATGTATGCTACAAGCCAGCCATTAACAATCCAACTGAGACAGCAATTCAATCAGACAAAATGCAGTCATGTGTTCGCTTGAAAAAGATAGACGAACAATGGTTCACTGCGTAAATGGCTGCGTAAGGGGTTAGTCACTTGATGTAATGAACGTAAAAAAATACTTTTTTCGATTATGGATGTAGAACTCTTTTTGTACGATATTTTCAAGACATATACGACGTTAAAAATATATGTTCACGTATAGCACATTGGTTTACCCCAATAGGAAAGGTTCTCCTTTGTTTAATGGGAACTTCAGGAATCTTTCATCGCATACACGGCAACTTTCAAAATCAACCAAAATACGTTGGTATTGCAAAGAATTCGGTTTGAGTTTATATCGACTCAATCATCTTGGAAACAAACATAGGCCTGTTGATGGGAATCCTAACTGGAGCAATACGTTGTTGCGACTTGCAAGAAGTAGTATCTATCAGTAGAAGTAGTATCAGTCATTCACATTCCATCAATATGACCACTTAACTCTGGTGTGGCAGACGTCAGAATTGGACCCTTAAAGGTGTGTGCAATTAATACTGAATTTTCGTTTCATTATGAGCTGAGGGCAATATCTGAAATTATTGTAAGGAGTGAATCGTGCCGTAGACGAATTGCATGTTCCCTCTTTGTCTGACTAATTTGTTTTATAAAGCATGCATAGACTATAGCCTCTTACATAAACGCAACCAACATCATGTTTCATTGCTTGAATTAAACCTCTTTCAAATGTGGTTTTGTCTTTTACGACATAAACTCATTTTCATGAATTACTAGTATAACGTCGCGATTGTTTCACACGAAACTACTTTAAACTCCTCTTAGTTTGGCAAATTGTTATCCGGTTCGGCAGCCCACACATAATCGATCATTCATTCTCAAAACCAAATTTGCGCAATGAAAAATCACCGCTAAAGTCTCACCTCTAAATTTCCGAGTCGATCCTTAAGACTTTGCATGGTCTTCCCGAGGTGATCGATAGTCTCGGCTGGGTCCCGAGGGAGGTCCCCCATAGTGTTTTTTCCTTGGTCTTGTTTCCAAGACCCTTGACCTGGATATTTTCCGTCATGCAGTGAGTCCAGTGCGGCGTTCTCGCAGCGCGAAAGTTTAGTGGTCAGTTCCTTGATTGTGCCCTGTTGGTTGACGATTGTCTCCCGTTGCTGCAAAACGTTTTCACGCAGCTGCATGACTGTGCCCCTCAACTCATCTTCCTGTGTGCTCGTGCCCTGCATGAGATTCGGGCAGCTCGGATCTGCGTTTTTTGGGATCGCGCTGCAAACAAAACGGGTTCCTTTCGCCTCCTGACCTCGCGCAATTCTCCCACCACCCAGTGCGCAAAAGTAAAGCAGTCCAGCGACGAAGACCAGCATACCGGCTACAAAATTGAAAATTACTGGCTGCCTTTTACAGGCTGTTGTAACAACTTTTGTCAAATAAGCAGCCGAGTTCCGCTGATGTTGGGGACCTTGCTGTCAAATGCGATGAATGGTATTTTTGCTCCAACGTGAAATATAATCAGATCACGAAAAGATGTATGAATTCAGTCCAGGAACTGGAACCATCCAGCGCTCATTTTAAACAACTGATTCTTTGTAAACAAAAACACAGAGCGATAATATTTAGACATGCGTGAGTATTCAAAATATCTGCAAAATATCTGCAAATATCTGCAAAATGCACCGTTATGTTTTTATCATTGTAAAACAATGAATCACTGACTACTGCGCTGCCCTTCGTGCACGGAAACTGTAGACTAAATTAAGCATAAAATATATTATAATAAACACAAAAATAAAGAAGCATGATTTTTTTTATATCCGATTGCGGTAGAAGATGAGCTTTGGTTATTTGCAGTTCCGAAATGATACGTGGTGGTGCTGAAAAGACAGCAACGCTTCTTCAACAGATGAATATACGGCGCTTGGCGCTGCCAGTAAAGCGCTTGGATTGGCCGAAAGTGACATTGCGTCACTCGCACTCTTTGAAAGTCAGACTGCGCGTGAATCAACGATTGCATTTATCAGTTGGGGTGGGCATTACATGTTTTAGGCTGAAAATGTGTGCCAGGGTTTGTGGTAAATTAATTTAACATAGAAGTTATGCCCCGTGTAAGTATTCTGCATGTTTCTTTCCAACGAATATCCACTATATTGTGTTTGTTTCCATTTAATGAATTGTTTAAAATGTAACTTTTCCTAAACAGGAAAAAAACCTCAATAACCCGAATTTATTATTCTTAATCATGGAGAATACACCCCCAAAAAGCACATACAGTAAGTTTATGGTTAACTGGGGTGCTAAGGTTTTTTTTTTTTTTTTTTTTTAAATTAAGGGTATTGTATTTACATGGTATCACTGTGTATGCTGAAATGCCTCCAGAATAGCTTTGATCATTTATTTAGATTAAGGTATTGTGTTTATATGGTATCACTGTGTATGCTGAAATGCTTCCAGAATAGCTTTGATCATTTAGAATGATGTTATGTAACTTAGTGTCTGAGGTGAGATGTTTTCATTCAAGTAGGCTACGAAAGCCTTCACTTGCCTGAGAGATGAATAAGGTAGAAATATACTTTTCAATTTTCGCTACAGACCTCCCCCCAAAGGTTCAATGAAATATTGATCTAGTCATTACAGTCGCCATTTGAAAGGATTTAACTTCAGCCTTGTGCTAATGAAAGCAAATGTGAATCTATTTGATATGGTGCATATCATCTTAGAATATGGTGATATAATAGCGGAACAGTGCTTGCACTGCAGAACGCATCTGAGCTTTGTGAAATTATTTCATTTTCAATGGCCCGTGTATTACCAAACAGAGTAATCATCACGCCCACTGACTTGCATCAAATGGCTGCTGATACCATTATAGACCCAGCACAATGTTTTACAGTTGGCCACAGTCACTGGATTGAATGCTCGATTTCACGTTCTTTGGGTTCAAAAATACTGCAGTAATGTGACTAGTGTAATTTCAACGCTGAGCTTTTGGCATCTCTGGAAAGATTCAACACCTTCTGCTCGTTTTGAAACTCACATATTACCTTGCATTTTATCAGCCTTCTCACTACGGAAGCAAATAAGTGACGAATGCATTTGATTTTTAACAGCCATTGAATTTTACTTTTGAAATATAAACACCGCTGAATTCATAGCATTGAAACATTTTACTCTGAAAACCATCTATCTGAATTTATTTGTTCTGAATTGATCTCTTTGAAATTAAAAATATTAATTGTTTTACATGCAATTTCAAAAGCTGAAATTCAATGCATCTTTTTCTACTTCATCAAGTTCAGATCCAAAAAGTCAAGCTTTGGTATTTCAAAAAAAAAAAACAACTAATGGCTCAAATTCAGACTCAGAATTTAAATTTGCCCGTTGCATGATGACGAGCTCGCTAGGCATTGTGGGATTGAACTCAGGTCTTGCTGTCTCACTTTGCACATTAACAGATATTGTGTTGCAGATGAACTGATTAAAGTTTGGCTGAATCTGTGAAGTTGCATCATACTATACTACTCAACATTTGATAGGGATATTGAATATTTTGTATCACGCAGCTGTCGTGAAATGCATTCAAGTGAAATAAATGCATTCTATTCGTATCATACACGATTACATCATGCTCTGACAGGCATTAAAAGTGAAAGAAAAAGAGATGACATGATAAAAAGGCCTTGAGGTCATTTTTGATGAAATCATCCAGCTCTGTTATCCAACTTTCTACATTAATTAATATAAATGGTGGGAGAACAATGAAAGCACAATAACAGGTTTGGTATCCCCATGCATTGATTAGCCCATTGATGCTCTGACAATGAAAACTCATGCTCTTTATGAGCTGACAAATCTCTAGTTGAGGAAGACGGTGCCTCCTCTGTGATCGTCCAGCACCCAGGGTTGCACAACTCGTTCGGAAACTGCATGCCCCAACATGTCCCACACATGCTCAGTTGGATTGAGGTCTGGTGAGCGTGCAGGCCATTACATTCTCACAGTTGTCTCCCGCTCCAGGTAGTCTGCCACTACCCTAGCCTGATGTGGACGAGCATTGTCACCCATCAGAATAAACTGTAGGCCAACCGCACCAGCAAAAGTCTCACAATGGGACGGAGGATCTCATCCCTGTAACGAGCCGCAGACAGCACTCCATTCCTAAGGACATGGAGAGGTGTTCTTCCAGCCATGGTTATGCCAACCCAGACCATCACTGAGCCCCCACCATTTCTGTAATGCTCAGCGACCTGTTGCCTCTGGAATGCTTCTCTAACATGTCTGCGTGTCCTTGCTGTTAGGTCAGAGTAGAACAAACAGAAATGAGACTTATCAGTGAAGAGCTCTGACCTCCGGTCATCCAGGGTCCAATTGACATGATCTTTGGCCCACTGCAAACACGCTTCTGTATGACGTCACGTCAAAGGCACTCAAAGAACTGGTCTACGTGACCATATTCCTGCATCAGGAACACAACAACGCACAGTTTGAGTACAGACATGCACACCAGAAGCATTCTACCGATCATTTTGCAGCTGAGTTGTGGTTTCCATCGGATGATGTCTTCTCTGAATGACCAAAAACCGACCATCAGCGGCCCTAGTTGCCCTTTTCCGACCTCGCCCATGCTGTTGGGCTACACTTCCAGTATTTTGATGGCAGCTCCACATGCGGGATACCACGCTCTGTGAAACTTTTAAAGTTTGTGGCCCCTGTTCCTGTGTAGCACCTTCTTCCAGCATTCCCAACCCCATTGCTATGTCTTCATTGCTCAAATATCATCTTTGGAGATGCCTTTACACCCTTTCTCACATTAAATCAAGAAAAAAACCCAAGATTCGATAAAACAGGCCGTTAGCTCTGATTGTCGTGAATGCATTCACCCTCTAGCACACATATGGACAGTAATGTACACATCATGCGCGTGCAAAATGTGATTTCTGATGCTTGTGAAAGTCAAGATTTTTTTAGGAACCATTAATTATTAATACAGTCCAGTTTGTTTCCCCAAAATGTAATAATTTACTGATCCCTATCAAATGTTGAGAAGTATATATTAATATGCAAAAGTGCAACCGCAGCGCATAATCCTGAAGAATCCCGTAGGACTGCTCGCTGCTTCCGAGTTTGACGTGTTAGCTAGCTTGCTTTTGTGTTTCTAGCTCAGTTGAAGTGTACTGCACTGGCAATACTTGCCTATACCTTCATTTTGCATCTGCAATAACCAGCCAGCTTCCTAGCTATGGAGCTACATGAAAATTGTGGTGTTGAACAGACCATTTTTTGTGTAGCTCTGTAGCCAGCTTGCTGGCTGACTATTGCAAATGTGGAATGAAGGAAGGCGCCAGTTATGTCAGTGCAGTACATTTCAACTGAACAAGAAGCGCAAAACAAAATTGCTTGCATAATTACAGGTAAAATCAAGCCTTTCGAAGGCTTTTCCAGAATCGTTAATAAGTTTAACCACTGGATTGTTCAGGACTGTGCAATACAATGCTTTCTTGCATATTAATATAGTGTAATGCAACTTCACAGATTCAACCAAACTTTAATCAGCTCATCTGCTACACTCTGTTAATGTGCAATTTACTGTTAATGTGCAAGCAAGACAGTGAGACCCCACTTCAATCCCATAATGCCTAGTGCACTCTTCATCATCCAATGGGCTAATTTGAATTCTGAGCTGCTCTTTTAGGTCACATCCCTGACATACTGTGGTCTGATAGGCCAGATGTCAGTTTACCTGCATTCAGGGTCAATTGCCTACCCTTTCCTGAGCAGCCAGGATGTTGCGATCTGAAAATACCTCACTTCAATTTTACTATCCAAATTTGACATATCAAATTTAAGAAAATGTATCTGACATTTTTTGGCTTGAATTTTCCAGTCTCAATTTAACCAACTGAATTTGAGGCAATTGATTTTTTTGCTTTTGGAAATACCGAAGCTTGAATTTTAGGACCCGAATTTGACAACATCGCAAAGGAGACATTTAATTTCAGCTTTTGAAATTGCATGTCAACTTATGTTGTAACCCTCTTGTGCATGGAGTACATACAAATGCCTTGGACTAATTTTTGGGAGTTGGTGCAAGATTTTGTGTGTGGGGGAGGGGGTGGTGGTGCAAATGGGTGGTCTGTCTGCCCATTATTTTGGACATTATGCTTGTGGGATGCATACTGCCATCCAGTGTTTTGGACATTATGCATGCGGAGTGACAGAAATAATGTGAAGTTGAAGAAACCTGGTAATTGATATACATGATTATCTATCTGTATTCTGGACATTGGTTATTTGAGCTATTTACTCGGCATGAATAATGTCCAATATTTTTGATGGAGCACAGACTCAGATGTATTCCAACAAACAAACATGCATTACATACGTTATGTGTTTTCAGTTTGTGCTATATAATGTATTTCCATCCCCCAACAGAAAAAAGTCTGATCAAAACTTGAACTATATAAAACTACTTCTGACTTTCATCAACTTACCTCTAACTTGTGGATGCAGCCATTGTAATTGTTTGTGGTAAATCATGTGACCAATCAGAGAGGAAACTATTGAGGAAATTATTATGCGGAAATGTCCAATAAAATGTACATTTTGTGTTTTCAGGGTATCTATGAGCCGAGAGAAAATAAACCCCACTCAACTTATGTCCAAAATATTGGACAACATGCAACAAAGGGTTAATGAGAAGAGATCAATTCAGAACAAATACATTCAAATAGATGGTTTTCAGAGTAAAATATTTCAATGCTATAAATTCAGTGGTTTTTAAATTTCAGTGTTAATGATTCAATTGCTTTTAAAATTAAAATGCTTATTTGCTTCCATATCTTACTACTTCCGGTAAATATTTCTGATTGTACTGTAGTTTCTCGCTTCCATTATTTTCTCCTAACCATGTATACTGCCATACTGAAGGCATGCTGTGTTTGTGTGTGAATATGATCATAAACTGTTCTCCTTTCATATAAAGCAAATCATCTTTATATCTTTTATATTTGAGGTCTGCCATTCATTGCTTT
The DNA here is from genome assembly GCA_029721435.1 of Gymnothorax reevesii. NCBI lineage: Eukaryota > Metazoa > Chordata > Actinopteri > Anguilliformes > Muraenidae > Gymnothorax > Gymnothorax reevesii. Next base: position 33,848,592 of record CM056584.1, on the reverse strand, counting down.
GCTGTGATTCATTGCATACCGTTGTAATGTTCTAGAATCCAGTCTTTCTACAATGTACTTCTCTGTCATAAATGTGTGCATACATGATTGGCAGCACATCAGTTCACCTTGAGATCAATAAATCACTTTAAGTATTGCTGTAAGTATATTTGATTTGTCATCATTCATATGATCTGTCTTTGATATTCTGTATTTCTGGATTATAAAATTTGGCATTGCATCCCTGTCCTAGTACTTTGATCACGAGAATTGCAACACATTTTAAGCATCCCTGCTCGGTCCATTCTAGCTCCGCCTCATTCTGATCCTCCTGAAAAATGATGGTAATATTGTAATATATATAAATATATAAATGTCATGACACTTACAGTGCTGTGAAGAGGTATTTGCCCCCCTTCCTGATTTCTTTATTATTATTTTTTTTGCGTATTTGTCACATTTAAATATTTCAGATCATCAAACAAATTTTAATATTAGACAAAGATAACCCGGGTAAATACAAAATTCAGTTTTTAAATTATGATTTCATTTATTAAGGGAAAAAAGCTATCTAACCCTAACCCCCCCCCCAAGTAAGATATTACTTCAATAGAATCTGTCTGATAAAGTGAAGCAAGCTAAAAGATCTCAAAAATGCCGCAATTTCTGAAGAAATTCAAGAACAGATGAGAAACAAAGTCATCTATCAGTCTGGAAAGGGTTACAGGAGCCCAGCGAACCACGGTGAAAGGCATTATCCACAAATAGGGAAAAGTTGGAACAGTGATGAAACTTCCCAGGAGTGGCCGGCCTACCAAAATTACTCTAAGAGCGCATGGACGACTCGTCCAAGAGGTCACAAAAGAACCCTGAACAGCATCTAAAGAGCTGCAGGCCTCACTTGCCTCAGTTAAAGTCTGTGTTCATGATTCAACAATAAGAAAAAGATCGGGCAAAAATGGCATCCATGGGAGAGTTCCGAGGCAACAACCACTGCTGACCAAAATGAACACAAAGTCTCGTCTCACATTTGCCAAAAAAAATCTTTATGATCCTCAAGACTTTTCGAAAAATATTCTGTTGACTGACAAGTCAAAAGTTGAACCTTTTGGAAAGTGTGCATCCCGTTACATCTGGCGTAAAACTATCACAGCATTTCATAAAAAGAACATCATACCAACAGTCAAACATGGTGGTGGAAGTGTGATGGGCTGGGGCTGCTTTGCTGCTTCAGGACCTGGACCACTTGCCGTAATTGATGGAACCATGAATTCTGCTCTCGACCAGAAAATCCTGAAGGAGAATGTTGGACCATCAGTTCATGACTTCAAGCTCATGCGCACTTGGGTTCAGCAGTAGGACAATTTTCCAAAACACACCAGCAAGACCACCTCTGAATGGCTTAAAAAACCAAATGAAGGTTTTGGAGTGGCCTAGTCAAAGTCTGGACTTAAATCCAATAGAGATGCTGTGACATGACCTTAAACAGACCGTTAATGCTCGAAAACCCTCCAAAGTGCCTGAATTAAAACAATTCTGCAAAAGAAATTGGGCAAAAATTCCTCCACAGCGATGTGAAAGGCTCGTTGCCACTTATTGCAAATACTTGATTGCAGTTGTTTTCGCAAAGGGTGGCACAACCAGTTATTAAGTTTGGGGGCAATAATTTTTTTCACATAGGGCCAGGTAGGTTTGGATAGCTTTTTTCCTCAGTAAATGAAACCATCATTTAAAAACTGCATTTTATATTTACTCGGGTTATCTTAGTCTAACAAATTTTAATATAAGACAATCTGAAACATTTAAGTGTGACACATATGCAAAAATAAAACAAATCAGGAAGTGGGCAAATACTTTTTCACAGAACTGTACATTGTACTGTTTTGAAATTGTTCTAATTGACTGATGGTGGTCCTTTGGAGATCAACTGTACGGTCTCACTGAGGACTCATCAGGTCATCAGGGAATGTCATTCCTAGCTCACAGGGTCCTGTAGTGTCACTCTGAGCTCGGTGTCTCACTAAATCCCTGTAGTCTCACTATGTCTCTTATCTCTCAATGTGTCATTGTGCTCTCACTCTGCCTCTGGTCTACTCGTGTCTCTTTAGCATCAATGTGAGCTCACAATGCCTCTTTCCTCATGTTAAGCTGTGGTGTAATGCATCAAGTAATAATTGTGTTTCCGGGTCAAATTGTGCTTGACACTGTACTGGCATTATGTCAGAGCATTGTATTCTGATGTGTGTTAATCAGTCAGACACGTCTGGAGTTGCTATCTTATCGCTTGCCGGTTGACGAAAATGTGAAGGGGAGATGAATACAGCTCATAAGGAAAGTTAAAAAGAATTCAGTGTAACATCGGTCCGGTGTGAGTAATGTTAGTCCAGTATACCCCTCACTCACATTAACATTTACAAGTGGGCCTTTTACCCTCATATTTGCCACCATATTTGCCCTGTTCTCACGAGCATGGACCCAACACTGTTCTAATTATATTAATCCTTTTTTGATCCGTTTGGGGATCTCAGAAAATAAATTTGTCTGCGTGAACATGGTAACTGGCTCGGCCATGTCAATTGTTTACTGCATGTGATTTTGTTATGTTTGAACCTGGAAACAGCATTATCACATGATGCATTACGACAGACTTATCAAGAGGATAGTCTTACTTCGAGCTCTAAGTCTGCAGCCTCACTAGGTCTCCAGTCTCACATCTCTGTGGTCTCACTCTGAGCTCAATGTCTCTGCCTTCTCCCTCTGAGCTGTAACTCTCCCTGCAGCCTCACTATGTCTCTGTATTCTCAGTCTGTGGTCAAAGAGACTTCGCTCTCTCTGTGCTCAACATATGTGTGTAGTCTCAATATATCTGTGGGATCTCATTTTGCCTTTGTGGTCTCACTTTGAGCTCAATCTCTATGGCCTCACTATATGTTTGCAGACTCACTCTCTGAGCTCTGCATCTCTATAGTTTCACTTTTAACCCTGAATGTCACATTTTCTCACTCTGAGCTCAAAGTGTCTCTGTTACCTCCCTCTAATGTCAAAGTGTCTCTGTCGTCAAACTTTGACCTCACAATTTCGCTGTAATATCCCTCTGGGATTAAAGAATCTCAAAATATTGTCTTTTTAATATCACTCTGAGCTCAAAGTGTCTCTGTAACTTCATTCTGATCTCAAAGTGTCTTCGAAGTCTCGCTTCGACCTCAAAATATCTCTGCAGTGGCAGCTGGTGATCAAAAACATGAGAAGGCACCAAATATTCCTTTAAGCTAATGATTGGTCTTGACCTGTTTTCGATAATTTTTTATCCCACCCAAAGGGGGAGAGCATATTGTTTTGGGTTGGATGTGCTCTGCACCCAACGTGTTGCTTTGGTCTAACTCTAAGCTCATAGTGTGTCTGTGGTCTCACTCTGGGCTCAATGTGTGTCACTGGTCTCATTCTGTGGTGAAAGTACTTTACGTCTGCAGTCTTATTCTGAGGCCAATGTCTCTTCGGTCTCACTCTGTGCTCGAAGTGAGCCTGTAGTCTCACTCTGGGCTCAAAGAGTCACCATGGTCTCATTCTGGGTTGTAAATGCACAAGTGATCCCTTGCTCTCATTGTGTGTTTACAGCTTCTCATCTGGCTGCCTCAGAAGCAGTCTGCCGTGTTGAGATTTCAGGCACACATCCACCCACTCGCCAGAGATCCGCCATGGGGTCTTTATCCACTGCCTCGTCTGGAAAGCCAGGACTGGGTGCAAATGAGTTTTGGCAATGGTCAGAAAGGATGTTCACCCTTCTGTGGAGTTATGAAGTAGAGGAGAGACTTCCACAAGCCATCTCAGTGAGTTAGTATGACTGCACAACAGCGGTGAAAATGTGCTTTGCCTGTTAAACATAACCCAATAAAAACGCCATTTAAGTAATTTCAAAGGTGCTATACGGAAATGAAATAGTCATGATTTACATGAGAATAAAAGTGTGGTACTCCGAGGCCTTTTCGCGCTCTCATGCAGTGCGGGTAGAATGGGAGGCGAAGACTCTTGAAGACTGAGAGGGCCCTGTCCTTCCACATGCTCTTGCTCTGCCTGCTCTCTGCCATGACCTTGTTATATATTTCATACAGTTTTCATCACTAGTTTGCTGCCATGCAGCTGCGCTCATTTTTTTTTCTCCCTCCTCTTGTCGCACCTTGCGAGTTTGAAAAAATCATGGTGCTTTCCTCAGAAGAGTCCGGAGCTCTTGAAGGGAACATGCGAGTTGCTTTGGTTCAAGGGCCTTCAGATTTTGACTGTTCAGACCTGTTGGCCTTCTTCGCTCAGTAGAGAGTTGCTGGGAAGAGCAGTGCCCAATTAGGTTTAATTTGGCTCTATAAAAAGAAAGCTGTGTCTCAGAAGATTAAAGAAAAGGAAATTTCCATAAAACTTTTTTTTTTTTTCAGAAACATTCTATTGTTAGTCCCCCATATTTTCTAGTTTCTTTATAGATTTTTTTTTTTTTTAACAGGAAGCTTGAAATTATTTTAACTGTAATTATGCTTTAAGATACTGACTATGACCTGAAACAGTAGAAATTGCATACAATCTAGTGTTAAATTTTACATCGTAAAGTTTGTTGTTCAGTTTTTAACAATGCTTACACCTTATAACCTTTTCCCCGCGTATGATGTATCAATAATGCCTCCGCAAGCATCAATAATGCCTTTGTGAGCAACAGTTGGTAAGCATTTTTCCAAGTTTTATTCCAAACTCTGTTGCACTGTGTGTATTCTTGCATCTGTGGGTGTGTGTGTTTGCATCCATGAGTAAGCATGGTGTAGGCAGATAGGGCATGTGTGTTCACGTGTGTGTGTGCCTGCGCGTGTGTGCGTGCATGCTTATCCATGCTGTCAGATTACCAGTCATTGGCAAGATTCGCAGCCCCTGCCTTTGTTGGCGGAACACGGAGGAGACTGTGCTCATTTTAGCCTGTAGTGTCAAACTTCCCAGAGTCGCGGTAGCTCAGCTGAGAGCGCGCTCATGTTTTTAAGCCACATCATTTATACAGTCTCACGCTTAATGTTAAAGGTGTTTTCATTTCATGGAAAGCAAACAACATATTCCTCCGCCCACAATTGTGTACTGCCAGCAGTGCAATTCCATACTTTTCTCCCGCGCCATCCTACGCAACACATGGTGATTCTATCATGGTCTGGCACAGGTTCAGCCACACTCCCTAGTGGCATGATGACTGGAACGCGAACTTGGTCCATTTTCTTGAGTCCTTCTCTGTGGACTGATACTGGCAGCGCCCTCAAGGAAACTGCAACTCCAATTTACCTCCCTCCTCATTTTACACACAGAGCTTTGAATTATTTAATTGCTTTGATGCCAACAAACTGGTGAGTGACAGTTTTACAAGCTCACCTGGTCCATAGGTCCAACAACTCCTTCTCAAGTTATACCATGCAGATTTGGATCAGACTGGGTACAAGTGTTTTTCTCATAGCCCTGATCAACTGTTGTCATTTTTCAGCTGGATTTGGAACCTAATATGGTGGCCCTGGCCTCTGATTTGCTGACGCATTTTCAATTTTGTCTCCAGTTCCACTGATCAGCTTTGAATCAGACCTGGTGCACTCGTTTTGCCTTAATGGCTTCCCTGCTCTCGGATTGGCTTACACATTTTCAAGTTCTTCTCCAGTTTCACTGATCTGAATTATATCAGACACGGTTCATTTATTTTCTGCTATCCCTGACTAAGTGTTGTTTTTCGGCTCGTTTCAGTGAGGTTCCGCTCAGGAACCAGACGCGAGAACCAAGTCGTCCAAAAAAACTTGTGCTTTATAGGAATGGGGGTGAACCCTCGCAGAGCAGGAGGCAACAGTACAAAGTCCACAATCCAGAAATCAAAATCCCAGGGATGTAATCCAAGTTGTAACCAGGGCAGCAAACACACACTTCGTGATCAGGCAAAGAAGGTTCGATACACAGATGCAAACAAATTCAAGTCAAGGCCAAAATCAAAATCAGGGATGGTCCAGTCAGAAGAGAATCACAGAGAGTACAAAGCATAAACTATCGTAGCACAGGCAAACCAAGGGAAACGTTCTGACAAAGAGCTGACTGTGAAATGACTGCTTAAATACACAAATGGGAAGTCACATGCTACAATGGGAAACGGGTAAGCTGGATCAGACTATTTACAAAGGAATGAACACGTGGAAGTTCCTGATTACAAGAAATTGGCAAGAGCCAAAACGCAGACAGGGATCACAAAGACAGCCTATAGACAGACATACGGCTCCGGTTAGGGAGTTCCAACATGCACAGATAAGGAGGCAGAACAGAGTTTAACAAGCGCGGAGGTTCTGCTGAAACAGCCGCAAAGTACATTGAGTAAAGGGGTGGAGACTAGAATAGGGCGAATGCTGAGAGCTCATTACTCAATTAGTAAAAGGGCAGCTATCCAGTACCTAGTGCTCGTTACTTAGTTAGTTAGTTAGTACTATGAACAATGTTAGTCTTGGTTAGTAACTTTAACTAAAATAGCAAACTGATAGTACTTGTTAGTAATTATGGAAAAGCAAGGCGAAGGAAGCAAACGAGATTAGAAGGAATATTAGAAATCCCAGAAACCATGAGATCACCCAAAAGTGTGGCATGTGGTACTGGGGCAGTGAGCAATTACCTGACGTGAGACCAGACTGGGGGAGACAAAGTGCAAAGCATGGTATGAAGCAAAACAAGAACCGGAATCTAACGAAGGGAATGGAATCTGGCAGACAACAGACAAAGCAAAAACAAAACATGGCACGGTTACAGAATCATAATCAAATCATGGTCAGACAAAGCAAAGTCATTATCAAAATATGGGAAGACAAGGCAGAATCATGGGCAATACATGGTCAGACTCAGCAGGATCATAAGAGGTTCAAAATCCAACATGGCCGCCCTGATTTTTGAATGGTTGATACATTTTCATCTTATTCTCCTGTTGCAGCGGTCTGATTTGAATGAGACTTGATGGCCTTGTTTGCCATTTGGCCCTGAGCAAGTATTGTTATTTTTCAGCTCAATTTGGTATTCAATATGGCTGCCTTGGCCTCTGATCGGCTTACACATTTTTGATTTCTACTCCAGTTCCACAGGTCCGATTTGGATTAAACTCGGTGTACATGTTTGTCTCATGACCTTGACCAAGTGCTGTTATTTTTTGGCTTGATTCAAAATCCAATCCAGCTGCCCTAGCTTCTGATTGGCTGACACATGTTCCACTTCTTCTCAAGTTCTAAAAGGCAGGTTGAGATAAGACTGGGTACAAGTGTTTATTTATCTTCCTTAAGTGTTATTTTTTTTCTTTTTTGGCTCTTTTCAAAATACTTTCATATAGTAAGATTTTGATCGCCCTTGGTGCAAATGTTTGTCTCATTGACTAAATGTAGCCTTGACTAAATGTAGTTATTTTAAGGTAGATGGTGGATCTGCTATGGCTACTTTAGCCGCTGTTTGGCTGACGCATTTTCGTTCTCTTGCCACATGGTTCATTTGGACCAAACTTGTTACAAATGTTCATCCCCACCCTAACCAAGTATTGCTATGTATTGGGTTGGTCTAGAATCCAGTCTTGTTGTCCTCGTATCTGATTGGCTGGCATATTGTAGGGTTCTTTTCAAGTTGCAGTGGTTAGATTTGGGTCAACCTTGCTAACAATGTTCAAAGTCCTTGTCCAGATGAAGTTGATATTTTTGAGTGCATAGATCACTGGTGTAGCTACACATGTGCCTGGATGTGCCGGTGCCACGTAATCAGGCTGCTGGCACACGCAGGCCAGAGTCATAGAGAGAGAGAGAAAAAGAGAGTTGGGTCATTTCCACTGACTGCAATGGACCAATTTTTTCACAGCAGTGGAACAGTTCCCGGAAGTTATCAAAGAAGACAAGTCACTCTGCTGAGTTGAAGCGAAGATGATACGGTCATGATGCATTCACTGAAGGTGTTTACTGAAGGTAAGATGTTTAAAGAATGATATTGTATGTCGTCAGCACATGTGAATTTAATTTAAACGTACAGGAAAGCATTCAATTGGATTATCCCCCTCTAAATATGCCGATGTATTTAATGTTTATGGACAACAAATTAGGCTAGGATACTAACTAGCTAGTTAAATTTGCAATGCATAGTAACTTGCGTTAAACACGAGCAGCATAATAGCCAATTGTAAATTCCATTCTTTCAATGCCATTTCATACTCTGCCGTTGTGGAATTGGAGAAAAATGTCTCTCAGACGTGATTTTTTTGGGGTGGGGGAGTCAAATATTAATTATTAATTTTTTAATTGGTGAAAATATATTGGTTTTGTCAGTGTTGTGATGAGTGGAGGTGATGAAGTGAGGTTATTTATTTTAAGTTAAAGGTGACGTTAGTGTTATAAAGTTTACATTATTCAATAATAAAAAGGGCTTATATTTGTTGTGATGTATCACTATTAATATTGATTTTATGTGTAATTTTTTTTTTTTACTTGTATGCAGTAAAATAAATCGTAACCAATGGTTTGAGTGTTTTGGGATTTGTGAATCAGTTGACTGTTACCTGCTTAGATTTTGTTGCTGCTCAGCTGATTTAGGATTAATGGCAAATGGTGAGGGAAGCTGGAGACCAAATACAAGATTAAAACCGAATAAAAAGTCAAACTGGGCCAAAAATACAAGGCCAAGTGGGGAATCATAATGAATGCAAAAAAAGAAAAAATAAGCTATACTGTATTACATGTCTAAAAGACTTAAGAACATGAGACATCTTTATATTTATTCCCATGACATCAGTAACTGATCCCACTTTCCATACTTTATTCAATGTCAACATACTGATGATGTTCTATTGGGAAAGTGAGCCCCTCCACATCTCCTGTGCAATTTCTCATTTAAGCCAATATTGGTGTCTAACCCTTACCTTTTTTTCACCCACTCTCTTTTTCAGTACAAGAACCACAGCCAATTTGGTTGGAACCAATTTTGGTTAGCAACAATTGTTTTTATGCAGTCCAATATTGTGCAGAGATGGCAAATTATATACTTTTCAGAAGATTAAAGACTCAACATTCAACCTGCGTAAGCCATTTCTGATTCAAACACTATGAAGCAAATCATTGGCATATATCAAATATCTTCATGGCAACCCTCAGAATGCACTATACAGTCCAATGGGTTTGATTGTGTTGAATTCTAGAAATATATTGAAATATGTTTATATTTATTTATTCTCCCAGGTCAAATGTTTACTTTGACCCAGACAGTAGCTATGTGTTTTTATTTATGTGTATATATATATATATATATATATATATATATATATATATAAATGTGTAAACTGTTCACAGATGGGAATTGACGTGCATCTCCGCATCCATCAATATTTTAGTAGCTCTGATCTTTTCGTAGCTACTTCCAAAATCTACGCATGCTGCTGACCACACGTAGTGCTTGTTTAAATTTAAGAATGCACATAGATAATGCTTGTCACCATTGGAAATTAAAATTTTTATTCATATTGCGCTCTGTTATGTACACAATATGCAGATGCCAAGCACATGATATAGCCTAAACATGACAAACTATTAAAAATATAACACAGTAGTTAAATTAGTTGGCAACTGGCAGGTTTAAGATCCAGATTAGGTTGATGATTGTGAATTATCAATGTGAATCGACTCAATAGATTACACGTTCTTTCTACATGTTGAATGATGATGATAAAAAAAGTGGAGGCATGTCGCTGTCTCCCCATATGCCAGTGATGCACTCGTCTGCCGTTGAGAGTTGTGACTGTGAGCCTCCTCCTCCTGTGGCTGATGTTTTTTTTTGTGTGTGTGTGTGTGTGTGTGTGTGTGTGTGGCATGCGCTTATGTGTTTCTTTGCCTCCAGTCTCATGTCAAACCACTTACGCATCACCTCAGACATGGTTCTTTGGACTACAGAGACAACATTAACGGCATCTGTCTCCTCCCTCCAGGCCTTCGCTTTGCCTGTCCCTGTCACGCCACTGCTAACAGATGAAAATAAAATGTTTTTTTCTTATTCACTTCAACCAAAATTATTTATATCTCCGCTTCGGAAAAATTCTTTTTTCTCTCTCTCTCTCTTTGTTTGCGCCATGACTGACAGGTAGACAGGATGCATCTACACCTCCTTATATGGTGGTCATTGGCAATTCATGGGCGGGGATTTATGCTAATAGCTGATTACCGGGAGCACGCTGTCACTTCATGATGGATCGGCATTCATGATCATACACACGTTTACGATCAGATCTGAGTTTCCCGCGGTGTTCATGAATGCGGAGTAGGGTTTTAGTAGCGTAGGCTTTTATGTACAAATCTACGCACAAATTTACTAACGTTTCATGAGGTCGAAACTATTGCGAGCTCAGAATTGAAGATAAGATATCCGGAAGATATCTGAACATGAGCAAGCTTTGAATCTCACTGACAAGCTCCCGGCTGGCCAGCAAAAGGCGCTTGAGCAACGAACAAGGCAATCATTTTTAATTTCCCTTCCCAACAGTCCATTCCCATTTGGCATCCTTACAGCGCTTCAGCCAATCATGGCTGTTCTGACAAAGCTGCTGACCACTGCTGGTTAGTACGATCGGGTATCGAACCCATGCCGTGGTAGTCACTACTGCACCGCAAATGCGATGCCTTAACCAAGTGACCTAACCCGGCAGCCCGTAGCTTTTTTGTGTTTTTGTGGATTCTAGATTATTGACTCTGCTTGCAAATCTTTAAGCCCTCCAAGTAACTATTCTTGGCTAATTTAACTGTAAATTAAGTGTTTTTTTTAATCCAATCAGGCCTCAGTCCAATATTGGGACTCAACCTTCTACAGATGACATGGACAGCCAATGGCCTGGAACTTCTTCAGAACAGACAGAAACAATAGCCGATTGATAATTGTTAGCAACGATGTACATCATGAATGATTGCTGCCAAAGGAGTCACAGCACAACAGGAAAGGGCTTTCAGAAATTATGCATGCTTGCGGGCATGCTAGTGCTCGCAATGAGAAAGAGTACAGTACTGGAGACTGAAAATCTGGCTAGAGATGGACAAAAAAAAAAACATCTTTCAACAAAGGTTTTGACAAAAAATGCTGAAAATAGGGTGCTGTATTAAAGGATTCATTGTTTTGCCAGGCAAGAAGGTTGTGGGCTCAAATCCAGCCCGGGCCCTTTCTGTGTGGAAAGTTACTGTTCCAGCGCTTGCATAGGACTTCTCTGGACACGCAGTTTTTTTCTCACCTGCACGTTTAGCCAAAGTTGCCTTAAAAGTGAGCGAATGGGGTATGATCATTGTGATGTACAGTATCTGGATGCTCTCCGCTCACCCATTGTATATCGGGATAGGCTCCAAGACTCAGTGACCCTGACAAGGAAGAGACAGGTTGAGGTAATGTATGGAAGTATGGATATTTTTCTAATACAGAGACCCATTCAGCTTCTACCTCTCTAGTCAATACTGTAACCTCTGCTATCAATTCCAGAGGACACAAGGGTATATATTCTCTCTCAAAATGGGTGCCAGGGTTCTTCTTCCACAAATCACTGGAGGACCCTCCATACATAGCTGGAGAAAGTTGGCTGCGATAACCTAGTTGGCCATTGGGGGCAGCTGGTGAGCTGGGGTTATCCGAACCATGCAAACATCGACAACAGGCAAATGTGGTCCATTGTAAAATAGCAGTCTCTTTTGCAAAGAAGCATCCTATGCAGGTAGCATTTAGGGAAATATGGCTGTTTGGGACCGTCTCATTTCCGTAGAAAGCATGAAAAACAAGGCGTGAAATGTCGTCTGCATTGATTATACGGTCATTATGGCAAAAGGGAGGGGGAGTCTACAGGGAAAAGCGTTAAAGCACAAGAAACACGATATTAAGATTGATTAACTCACTCTGACAGATAATGTGTGTTTTGGTGACACACACACACAAAGCCCCAATTCTGAAATAGTTGGGACGAAGTGTAAATTCCAATGACTCAGGTCACCTGAGCCAATATGTTACTTGCAATAGAACATAGAAAACTTTTTAAACGTTAAAACTGAGACATTTTACATTTTTATCCACAAAATGAGCTTATTTCAAATTCTCTGGCTGCAACAGGTCTCAAAAAAGTTGGGACACAGACAATAAAAGGCTGAAAAAGCTATTAATACATAAGAAAATCAGCTGAAAGAGCATTTAGCAAGTAATTAAGTTAACTGGCATCAGGTGTGTAACATGACTGGCTATAAAAGGGATGAATTAGAGAGGCTGAGTCTCTCAGAAGTAAAGATGGCCAGAGGCTTGCATAAAAGGCTTGCATAAAAATAATAAATACTTTCAATACTTTAAAAAAAATGTTCCTCAATGTCAAATTGCAAAGGCTTTGAAGGTCTCATCATCGACAGGTGCATAACATCATCAAAAGATTTAGAGAAACTGGCAAAAGGCCGAAGACTTTTAGTGGATGCTCATGATCTTCGGTCCTCAGACGCCACTGCATCACTCAACGGCGTGATTCTGTCATTGACATTACTAAATGGGTCCAGGAATACTTCAAGAAACCACTGTCTGTAAACACAGTCTGCCGTGCCATCCACAGATGCATCCTAAAACTCTATCATGCAAAAAGGAGGCCATTTTTTAGCGTGATCCAGAAGCGCCGCTGTGCTCTGTGGGCCAAGGCTCATTTCTAGTAGTCCTGTTGTCAGACTAGTCCAAATTTGACACTCTTGTTGGAAATCATAGCTGTTGTGCCCTGCGGGCTAAAGAGGAGAAAGACCACCCCTCCTGTTATCAGCATTCAGTTTAAAAGCCAGCATATCTAATGGTATGGTATGCATTAGTGCATATGGTGTGGGACACTTGCATGTTTTAAAAAGCACCGTGAATGATGAAAGGTATATAGAGTCCGTGTGCTGATCTGGCCTGCCTGCAGTCCTGATCTTTCATCGATTGAGAACATTTGGCACATAATTAAACAAAAAGTCCATCAAAGGAGACCCAAAACACTCCAGCAGCTGGAAGCCTGTATTAAACAAGAGTGGAATCAAATTCCAATGGCTAAACTCCCAGACGCCTCCACTCCACACTGTGTTAAAAAGAAGAGGGGAGGCTACACCATGGTAAACAGGCCCTTGTCCCAACTTTTTTGAGACCCGTAGCAGCCATCAAATTATAAATGAGCTCATTTTGTAGATATAATAGTAAAATTTTTCAGTTTCAACATTTGCTGTTTTATCTCTGCTCTATTGTGAATAAAATACTGACTGGTATGATTTGAAAGTCATTGCGTTTTGATTTTATTCATAATTTACACTTTGTCCCAACTATTTCGGAATTGGGGTTGTGTGTGTGTGTATATATATATATATATATATACACACAACCCCAATTCCGAAATATATATATATATATATATATATATATATATATATATACATACATTGTGATATACTGACTCACACAAGTTACAATTGCATCCATGTTGTTTATAAGCATATTTTGATGATATTTTTTGACAAGCAAGTACATTTTGATTCAACACTTGTGCGATGAATTGGTGGAATCAATGCAATGTTTAAATGGCATATTTTATTCAGTCATATTTTATCACATAGGCTGGTAAAATTTTAAAATAAACTGGGAGTGATTTCTTTTCATTCATGGTGTAGAGTGTGAAGTCTAGTTTAGACTTTTAATTCACACTGAGTACTTCAATTACCAACAGTACAACAATGTTGTCTCTGCAACAATGACACAGGGGCCAACATGTTGCTCCCCATGGTGATTTAATGCATATGTACCTTCTAAAGTGGATGAAAGCAAAGCACACCTTGTCTTTGTGGAATATCAAGCAACATGGCAGTGTTCCCTGGCTAATGTCTGCTCCATCTTGCCATTAATGCAGTGGTCCAGGAGGAATTGGATTTAAATGATTAAACATACGGAAGTTCTTGCTCCCAACTGAAAAAGCGTTCAAAAACCAGACAGTGCTCATTGTGTTCATGCTACTGCTTGGCTCCAGATAGAAAGAAAACAAAGAGAAGTGCACGCAATTCACGGATTAATTATGGAGTAATAATAATCTCTCATTTAAAAGCTGCATATAATTTACAATAATATCAGGGCCGCCAGAATCAGCACGACGCAACCTGCATAAATATTGCCGCCAGGGTCCATTACTTTCCAAAGACTTTCAGTCATTACACGGCAACACTTGACTAACTTAATTAAAAAACATTAATAAATGCCAAACTCTGAGTGCACATGCTTGCTGATACAAAGCTCGCTACGTCAGCTTGAGGCAGTTGTTTTCCGCAGAATTTGAGCAGGACCCTGATATGCTCACTTCATTCATGTTGGGAGTCTGGGCGACTCACTCCATTCCAGACTTCTTTCCTCATTCAGCCGTGTTACTATGACAACCACAGATGCTCAACAGGCCTGGGTCTGTACAAATGCAAGATCCCAGACCATTACAACTTGGCACTTTAGGGTAAAGTCAACAGAAGGTATCCAGGCATGTAATGAATACAGCCGGGATACTGCATTTTATTTCTTTCATACTGGATTTAATGGAATATGTTAAACATTTCAAGGTCTGTGATTGACCATGTATCCAGTAATGCTACATAACAGTTAGAGCACTTGCCGTTAATGCTGTTGTTCGACCAAACATCTGTCAGAGATAACTGGAACCCTGTGCTTTTCTGATTCACTTCCTGAAAGAACACTGTTGCACATTCTTTCTCTCTATGTGCTGCAATATTGTGAAGTTGCTTAGGCGTAGAGAAATTTATGTATATGTTATCTTATAGTTGAAAAATACGATTCAGAACTGCTGAAAAATAATGGAAAACTATGAAAATGTGGAACTTGCAGTATGCAGTAATATAAAGAAAAGGAAGGTCACAGAATTGCCAGAAATGGAATACACTGATCTGCAACTTCCCAGACAAACCACAATATGAGGATTCAGCTCTGCATGCTAATAAAGTCTACTTTAAAACAGCAACAGGCCTTTACCTGTAGCCATTTACTCCATTAGTTTTTAAATTCACAATCAAGTGACTCAATATCTGAGTCTTCCCATGTCTTTCATTGAATTACCGCATGCATTTATCAGTGGCGTGCTGTCGTAGTTTGAATTGCCTGCGGTGACCTCACCCTTCCACAACTGATTACTTGTTTTTGCTTACTTGATGAAAACAATTAAGCCACAACCAATATGAAGCTTATAATGTTTAAAGGGGACCCATTATGCTTTTCTTTCAAGTAGTAATATTCTTGGATGTCCAAAAGGGAAATATCTGGATTTTTTGCCAAAAAAAAAAAATCCATGATATCTAGGCAAGTCTAGTCATAATTCCCCAGCCACTGGCAAGACTCTAAATACAGATGACTGAATCCGTAGCTTGCAAGCTAACCATTGAACAACACAACGGGTAAGGAAAGGTAATGTCTGCGCGCTAAGCAAGCATGGACGTTACATGTTCAGAAGTGCAAAATGCAGTCACCATAATAGTTCTACTACATTTGTAATTCAGTCTCTGATGTTACGGATGGTCCGTAGCTAGCATCTGTATGGTGGCAACTGTTAACCAGTGTTAACATTCAATTAACTTTACTAGCTGCTCCATTAAAAATGCACTGATTTCAATTTAAAATGGTCACCCATTCTATCTATTCCTGTCGATGTGTTCAATTCATTGCTTCTGGCTAAACTAGCAACAGTTTCTAAATTGACAGTCAATTTAGGGGCTAGCTAGCATATTAACCACACAATGATTATAGAAAGCTAACATGTGCATGCTTGCTAAGTAAGTTAATTTTGAGAATAGCATTTAGCTAGCTAGGTAGTAACATCAACAACGAGGCCATACACATTTAACTAAGGTTACATTTAGAATTCAGTTTGTAAATTGACAGGAATTGGAAATGCATACCTAGCATGGTACTGATTCTCCTTGAAAATAAATCAAAACCCCTGCTTTTTTATACCTTCCGAAAAGCATTATAGGTCTCCTTTAATATAAATTTTGTTGCCTGTCCTGCGTTGTACTGATCCAGGTCAGTAGTGGACAGCACACATCTAGCAAGTTATGTCTGGGCTTTTGCCGATTGAAGCTGGGATGGTGCCATAAAAAATATGCCGTGGGCGAAGATATTCAGATTGAGGGGTGGAAGAATTCTCACGCGCCTGCATATGATGTAGGCGAGCCAAATCTGAATGCCTTGCTGCATGCCATGTTTCATGAAAAAGGCATTTTGCAACAAAAAACAAAAAGAGCGACTTGGTTGTTTTTCTTCTCAGCTGGTGGGCTGGAAAGTTCTTCACATGCAAAAATGTATGTTTGCGCACAAGAACTGAAAGGGTGAGGTTTTCATAATATGTTCCGTTTTAGAAAAGGTAATGACATAGTGATTTCTAGTTCGTTACATACTGTATGTGTGTGTGTGTGCGCGCACACGTGATACATTTCAATATTGCAAAATGGATGTCATATTGTAAGGATGGTAATGATTTGACAAAAGGCAAAAAATCTAAAACTTTCTGATTGCCTTCTCTCTTTTTTTTTCCATTTTTCAGCAGCATAATTAATTATATGATGTTGAAGAATGTTATAAGCATTCAAAAGCATACATCTGAAAAGAAATCTTCGGCACATAAAATGATGCCAAAGTTTCAGGCAAAAGGCTTTAATAACAACAAGACTTTCCATATCATGAGCTCTGTGCATTCAGAATTCTCAAAAAAATCCGCTCATGACTACATATGTGGCAGAGATGGGAGGGGCCATCAGACAGAACTTTGTTAGACTCAGCTCTGCATGGTGAAATCTCAGCTCTTTGTGCCTTCCGAGTATTTCCTTTGTGTGATTTCAAAGCCTTGTATTTTGCTGCACCCACGTCTTGTCTGCCCCTTCTTTAAGTCTCCCAGTGTGTCCGTCAGTCTAGTTAGGTCCAGTTTTTGTTTTTCTAGTTTAGCCACTCTTGGAGTGTGTACTTCTGTTTCCCCCTGCCTTGGACAGAGTACCTTAGTTTTCCCATTTGTTCAGTGCATGTGCACGGTGTTTTATTTCTGGCGTGTCTGCCAATTTTCTCGTAGTGTTTCAATAAACACTTCAGTTCCTACATCTGGTGTTGACTGGCTTTGTTAGGAAGTAGACAGGTGATTCTATCAATTATTCATAGCAGCTGAGTTAATCCATCTTTGGTTGCTGAGTGGGAAAACAAAATCGCTCAAAGTTTGGCATAGTTAAGCATTAATAGGTGAGTTTACCAAGGGCCTTTCATACCGCTGACAGCACTGCATTACTTCTGACAGAATTTATTCCTACTTCGAGTAGCCTATGCAAGCTTCAAATAAGTATTTCACTCAAGTACAATAAACTTCAGGCCTCTACAGTGTCACTGCAGAATTTTTGTGTGACTTTGTCGTATTTTCTCTTTCAGTGGCACTATAGCTGTTCTCCGTGCTGAAAATTTCAGTGATTCAAAATTGTGAACAGGTGTTTCAGTTCCCCCCGCCCCCCCAGTTCAAAAATCACACAGCACTGAATAGATGAGGTCTGTTGCAACAGCATTTCAAACTATTCAAAGCTGAGCTGAAGAATGAAATATCTCTAAATTATGAAAATTGGAAATCAGGGAAGATTTTTGCAAAATTTAATCTTATCTATTCAGTAGGAATAGGCAAACCTGTCCTCAAAATTAAGTTACTATTTATTTAACAATAATGCTACAGTGGATGGCTAGGCTGTCTAAAGTCTTCAAGGACCGTGATTTGAGGAACAGGGCAATATACATTGCCGTCCACTAGTGTTGGCAGCCTTGGTAAATTTGAATAAAAGTGGAGGGATCCTGGCACCTGCCAAGTTTTCTGGCCTGAAGTTTGTATCATTGTAAAATTTGGGATGTCTCTCCCTCTGCATGTCCTTCACAATAGCTGCAGCTGCGGTTGATACTCTTTGAAGGCGCTGTCTTCTCTCAATATGAGGTCTTAATTCTGCCACTGCCCGTCCCAAGCCCAGATAAGAAAAGAGGAGGGGTGAGTGAGATTTCTTTGCGACTAACCACGAATATGTCACAAAGTAATTGAAAGCAAAAAAACTAAGTAAATAAAAATGTGTATGAAAGGAAAGATCATGGGATCACTGACATCAATATAGTTCATTTTGTAAGAGTCAGTAAGTTTGAAATGATTAGGATGTAAGCTATTGAAGATACTTAATTATTTCTCATACAATTCTCATATTGATAGTTTGTCCTGATGATGGCACTAGAGGAAAGGTAATGGGGTAACCAAAATCAATAGGATTCATTCTTTAAGGGTCATGCATGTGCAGGCCAAGTTAGAAAAGATTTGGATGAAAGATTTTCAGGATACAATAATTCTAAATGGGAAAGTTAGATCTGATGGTAGTTCTACAAGGACGGTCTTGGGGTCACTAAAATCCATAGAGTTCATCCTCTTGTGGTCATTAATAGGGTCAGGGAGTTTGGAAAGATTCGAATGAAAACTTTTCAAGATACCCCAATTCAAATTTGAAAGTTTGGCCTGATGGTGGCGCTAGAGGAAAGGTCATGAGGTTACCAAAATTAATAGGGTTCGTTATCTAGGGGGTAATCAATGTGTCTATGAAGTTTGAAATGATTTGAATGAAAGCTGTGGAGTTGTCACACTAACACAAAAACTCCGTGGCAACAACGGCGGTAACGGTCACGCAGCGGTGGCAGTCTGGGTAAAACCGTAATATCCTCGATTCATCACTTGGGTATATAATAAAAAATAAAGCCATTTAAACCTCAAAAACATTTTTCATTCCAATTTTATGTCAAAAAGATTGATTTTATTGTGATTTGCATATTTTTCCATAGTTGCATATTAGGTATTCTGAATGCATGGAGTTAAGGTTGGTGGATGTGGGGGGTGGGGGTGGCGTGTGGGAGGAGGGGAATGTTTCATTCAATGGGCTATTTAGGTCTTCAGCCAATAAACCAAGTGCCTGACACAAAAACTTGGTTTACAACTTTAAGCAAATAATTTTCTGGAGGCAGTTATCCCTGGGGTCAAACTGACCCTGAGGATAAAATGTCTTCATAATATTTGAGGATAACAGGAGGTTTAATGCAATGCAATGGTCATAAAATTAAAGGCAAAATTCAAAGACACTGCTCTGATATTGTGAATACTGCATCAGTATTTACAGTAAGTACAATGATTATAAGAAAATTAACAAACTAAAGTTAGCTACATAATGGTCATGAAAATGTACTGCATACACGCTAGCTAGCTTGCCAGTGAAGAAATGTCAACTTAGTTATGTGGGTGGCACCTAGCATGCTTGCAACTGCATTAAGCCATACCGATTTAACCAATGTTACGCTTTGATTTCAGTTAGGTTAAATATTAGCAGCGTGATGGAACGTGGAGCGATTTTTTTTTCCCCCATGCTCTCAGCCAATGAAATTCTCGCAAAAAAAGTGATACCACCCTAGGGTAATATCAAGGCTATGTTATTGTCTGGGCCATGAGAAAAGTACCGGAGTTATGTGATAATTAAGTTTATCGCAGCCAGAGCAAAATCAGCTGCTGGTTGGGCTAGATTGACTTTTAGCAGGAGAGAGATTGACTCACTGCGCTCTCAATTCACTATATTGAAAAAACTGTCGATGCTTTAAAGGTGACATCAAGACAATTACATCAGGCAGGAGTTTGGTCTGCCTCCCATCTTGCCTACATTTATTTCTAGGTTCTACCAGTCTCAATAAAAAAGCCATGAAATTAGACAGTAACTGCATCTGTGTTCTACTCCGCTGATACGCGAATACCACACATGTGGAAACTTGCATACTACCATAGCCTAGAACGCTGTGTGATAGCCTGAATAAAAACATAGTCTTATGTAAAAGAAGAAATTTTTCAAAAATACGCACTTAAATGGAGACTTCAACAGATTAAAGATATCAGATATTACTGTATTCATGCAAGTGTTACATGATCATGCTCTAAATGATAATGGTCAAATGGCTGTAGAAAATATTGGGTTTACACCTGGACTAATTTTGTTTACAATGTTTATGTTGGGGAAATACCTCTATGACATATGAAATAGCAAGAATAAGTAATTACTAGATTAATATTCCTGTACGATGCTAATCTGCTTTAGCAGGAAACTCGCCAATTTATTACTCAGTCTCATAAAACTACTATTATAATCAAAAATAAAGAATTTTGATTAATAAATAAATGGGTCAGGTTATGTCCATTTTCCAGTCAAATATTTTCCTGGTTCTTTTACAAAGATTTGAATGTTTTTATGGCCAAAAAGCACCTAGTTACCGCTGTAAAGGCTGCATCAGCAGCATTTCAAAGGAAATTTTCCTTTGAGCTGAAAATAACAGGGGCTTCTAACACAAACTTTCCCACCGCCACTCTACCTTGGTTTGATTCAAGGTGTACCAAACCAGCCTCTAGTCGGACACTGTGCAAATGTGTTTCATAATAATGTAGACAACAAACAAGGCATTTCAGGCAGTTCAGAAGCTGTGAAAATGTCCACTTGGCATGGAGTTTGGGCCTTGTAACATTGCAGACATTTTACAAGCACGAAGGACTATATAGTATGCTAAAGAAAAGGAAAAAACTGAAAAAGGTATAATAAAAATGGGAAAGGGGTCACCATGGAGCAGTATTCCTGGTTTGAGTCTCTTATAGGAAGTGCGTTTAGGCGCATTGTAAAATTTGCCATGGAGCATTTACTATTGTGCTTGGAGGTGTGTGTAACTACAAGCTGCATGCCGTGGGAGAGAGGCATGCTGTTCATGAGAGGAACAACATTTACCAGATGCTCTTTTTACTTGACAAATGAGAAGGTGTTAGCAAATGACATATGTATAAGTTACACATCCCAGATCATGATAGTACAACAAAAAATGCATTTCATCAGGAAATGGTTAAGGATAACATGTTCGCGCATTTTAGACTCCTGCAGATATGGAGCTGCTCTATTTATGCACCCAGTTCCACTATTCTGTCAATAAGGGGCACACACAAAACTGATATTGAAAATTCACAAGGAAGTGGTGCCTGCTGCGGATTTAGAATATGGACGAGTTAAGTCCATCCCTATTTCCCAGGCATTGTAAGAATTAAACTTCTCAGCCAAGCCTGATGTGCAAACTGCCTATTGTATCTATATTATCTGCCTTTAGTATCTATCCAGCAGTTAATAAATATTATCTCTTGTGACAAAAAAAAAAAAAAAAAAATGTCCTTTGTTGCACCTACTTCAGCTATAATAGACTAATGGTATTTCAATTAAGTAATTAAAAAAATCATTATCTGAAGCAAAAATTCAACATGGCATTGATACTATATCATTCTACAATCAATCATAGTCATCAGATATTAAAAATTCCTACTGCAGAACTCACGCAGCTCGACCAAAGGCGGAGGAGCCAGGAGTTAAGGTTTACGCGTGTGGATTCCAGCTGTTATGAGGCAATGGAAAGTGTCAATTAAATCTTTCACGCCTGTGTCCCGCCTTAGACCCAGCCTGAGACTTACCTGAGGTATTCTCAGTAGTTCTCCGTTCGAAAATGGGGCTTTGCGGAATCATCTAACTTAATGTCGTGCTGCGAATAATCCCAGGTGCACGTTGGGACACACGCAGCAACTGAAAAAGTCAGATTTATGATTACAATGTTACTCTCGCTTAAAATCTGACTCCATAATGCATTTAGAATGCCAAATTTAGTTATATCCTCGTTAAATATCTGACTCCAAATTAGAATTAGAATTGATAGTTTTGGGACAGCACACATGAATCTCGGTACAGCTACTCCATCAAACTTGTCTGTGAAAACCATTGTTATTCAGCCAGCGCCCCCAGGGTAATAAACGCCGCTGCCGGATCATAGTTCAGTGATAGTTCTAGAGGATGGAAGAAATTACCATTATAGTAGCATCTAGACATAAAGAAAGTAGCACTGAGCATAAACGTATCACGAACCCAGGTTTATCTACACCCAAGGGTCCCTTAAGAATACTTAACCGGGTACCAGCTTATGTGCCCAGGGGTACCTTTTAAGAGCCAAATCTCCAGGACCGGTACTACATAAACCCTTTAGGGGTAGACCGTAATTCACAATCCAACTTAAAGCCCATCACTACCTACAACAGCTAGCTAGTCTGGAATGGTAAGGAATTGCCCCCAAAGTATCGGTCATAATCTGGCTAGAAAGAATAAAAAGATTAGGAGTCACAGAGGTCACGCAAGCTTAAAAGAATAACAATAATTTGTTCACCAGGTAGGCAAAAGCTTAAATCAAACAAATCAACGTCAAACTGATTATAAGTTGGACACAACTTATAAAATGAGAGAAGGGTCATGCTTGGCGAAAAGGCTACACACTAGGCCGTCGTGCAAAGTCTGAATTGCAAAACTTCACTAAGCTAGAGATACGCAGGGACGGAAGTATGGGAAGTTGAATGCGAATGCGAGAAACTAGGTCGCCTCTCACAGATTTAAGGTTTGCGGCGCCTTTGATCGGGCCCAGTCCGCACAGATAGCCCTAATTGGAATTTAGACTTCCCTCTCGGAGGAAATAAGAAAACAATTATTTACTCAAAGGAGGTAATAAAAGTTCTTAGATACGTGAGAGGACCTTGAAGACAGACCGTAGGGGGTCTTGCAAAGGGGGAGTGATGATTCGATACACCTCAAGAGATAACTCTGCTTCAGGACAAATTATTGCTGGGGAACCGAAAGTATGTTTTCTGAAAACACATTTCATATGGCGTGCATTCCCATTCAACTCCTTGAATTGCACAGATGGAATACATACCAAACATGACAGTATATGGTACTATTACATCGTGTTTGTGGAATAAAATAATTATATCACATATACAGCAATATAAACAGGGTACGAAATGTACATTAATAATGAGAGGGTCAACTGTGTACTGTTGAGCAAGGAAATATTGTCCATGGATTAATATGACAAGGAGAAATGTTTAAATCAGGAAACAGGCTGCTAGGACAGTGTGCCCAAAACTCTGCTCAGGACAGAACAGGGCTCATGCCCCCTGTGGGGAAATTACTCTGCAGTCTCCAGACAGGGCATTTACAACCTTTTGGGGCACAGAGCAAACTGATGTCCAGTAAGCAGTGGTTTGTCTCAGAAGCTTCTTGGGTTCTGATCAAAAGCAATTGTTTATCTGGCAGAGGACATCAATGACGGAAAGTTTTTCTTCATTTTTATTGAGTGCTATGGAGCGATATGGAGTGCTTATGAGTAACTAGCTGGCTGGCTAACTGTTGTTCAGTTTTTGTTTACTATAGCTATTCGAGGTGCACGATATATATCGGTCCGATAGAATATCGGGTCGATTTGGGCTTATTTTCTATCTGCCCGATGGTCATGTTTTTCCGATAAAACATCCGATAATTTAATGAAAACGCAGGAACTGCGTTCAAGCCGAGTGGCGACTTTTATTTTTTTCATCCAGGCCGAGTTGGCAAAACAAGCCATGACGCGGAGTGTCACGTCACATCCGATGCCTTACTGGCAAGCCTGGGCTGCAAAGTTACTTCCTCTATCAGCCTATCAGCCAGTGAGTAAAGAAGCATGTCTTCACCAGCATGGTTGTTCTTCGCGGTGGCAGAAGATGATAATGCTGTCGCTATATGCAAAGCCTGTTCAGCGCGGATTGAGAGAGGAGGAAAGAAGTCGTCAAGCTTTAACACGACTAATCTTATTGCTCACCTGAGAAGCCGGCATCGCGGTGAAGAGGTATTTAAGGAGTATGAGGCAGCGACTGCAGCCGCGAGCACTAGCATTGTTAAAACTAAAGCAACTACAGCACGAAAGTTCGATGTCCCCATTCTGCAGTCTTTACCTTTTCGCCACGACAGCCCGCCGTAGCGGGTGCTTACCATACGCCACGATGACCCGCTCCAGCGGACTGACTGGCTCACCGCGGTAACCTGTTGCAGCGGGTATATGGTTACGTGCTTTCGTTTGTGTGTTTTCGGTACTGTAGCGCAGCTAAAACGAGGAGACTCAAGAAAAAGATTGTTCGGGCGCCGACCAAAAAAAGTATGCATTTAAACTGCGCATATTTTTTTCTTTAAATCAGAGGAATGCAAATACCGATAACAAGAAGCACAAAACCCAATTAATGCAAATAGCAAATTCAAGGTACCTTCGTCATTTTTCGTTCACAAGTTCAAACATAAAGAAAGACGTGACAATGTCGGCCAGACACTTATGCCACTGAGATTAAACAAATCAATTAACCCCGATGCTTACACATCCATATTCAAGAATGCAATGAATGACGAGAAAATAAAACAATGAAACGAAATATAACGAATTAAGGCGGGGGGAAAGCATTTAACAATATTTAACTTTATATTCAACCTTGGTGCTGACGCAGATATTCCGGGAATTTATGGAGCAGGGAAAGCAAGTGCGAAAGGCTTGATTGAAATGGAATCCTGGGCTTGTACAGACCTTATCGCAGTCCGCATTCATTCAGTCCGCAGGAAAAATATATATTAATTTCTCCAAACCGTGAAGGGTGTAGTCGACCGGTCCGCATTCACAAAGGGTGTATACAATATAAGTGAATGTCAATAGAACATGTTGAAATGTAAAGTGCAGTCTGTAAGCTTTGTTTTGATAATATGTCTTTATTACTCAAATATTCACTGAATTACGGCCAATACAAGATGACATGAACGTTTCTAAGACATTTGCCTGGGAGCCCAGTGTACAAGGCCTCATTTCTATGGATTCGCGGCGTAAGCGCGAATTTCCGCGCGGGATTATAGTGGTGAAAAGATTAAGTATAATTTTGTTATTCTTGTTACTTTACATTCAAGCCTCTCCCTCAGAGCCCACAATTCCTCGATCTGAGAGCCCCTTGGACAACTGGAGAGGCAACAAAATCCGGTTCCCACAACTTGCCTCACTCGTACGGAAGTACCTGTCCTCTCCTTGCACAAGTGTGGACAGTGAACGTCTATTTTCTGCTGCTGCAAATGTTATTGATGAAAAACGAAACCTACTTGGATGTGAGAAAGCAGAGATGCTTCTGTTTGTTCAGAAGAATCTCCCACTGATGCCCTTCCCCAGAATACAGAAAAGATAATGTAGACAATGTCAAGTTTGGGGGGAGGTTAGGATAGGAAATGTTGAGAAGAGGAAATCATTTAAGCTTTAAGTTTTAAGCATTTCAGTTTTTTGTTGTTAATCTAAATTAGTTTTGTTTTGCACTTTATTTTATAACATTTTTTTAAACAGACTTGAATACTTACCTCCATAAGGGATGCACCTTTTTGTTAAAATTAAGATGCACTTTTGATGCATATTTTTGTTAGAGTTGTCTTGCTACATGTTTATATATAGCAAATGACCACATGATGAAAGGAAAAGAAATAAACATTTGAAGAGTCAGAAAGTTGTTGTTTCTTGTTATAGATATGTCAGAACTGCTAACATATCAGTTTCTATCCTGCACAAACAAGATTATATCAATATATCATATTAAATATGAAAATGTGAACATATCGGGTATCGGTATCGGCCCTGAGAAGCAGGAAATTATCGGTTATCGGTATCGGTTGAAATTTTTAATATCGTGCATCACTAATAGCTATGATAATCACCGAGCTTGTTTGCCATGTTGGTTAGTATCAGTAACCATAAGCCTTTGCTAATAGTACTGTACATGATGACATTTTGCACAGTATAGCAATGCTTTAGAATTTACACAGCATTCAACGACATTGAATGCAGTGCATGCCAGGAAAAAATCGCATGGGCACTATCACTCCTGCCAACTCTCCGGCGGGCACTATAATTTTCACTCCTGCCATATGTTTGGCAGGTATGTTTTTCACTTACCAGCTCCCATTGTTCTTCAGGTTTAACAGCACATGTATATGTTGTAAGCACCGTGCAACTAGGCCAAGAAGGGTTCTAGCTGAGGTGGAAGGTCTCGGCGTGTTTGCCTTAACAGCCAAGGAAAAGAAAGTCCCAGCGGTCTCCATTATAATAATGGGGTCTGGCTACTGCGTCAGCACTAGACCGCTGCCTCAGGCCAAACGTGATGACGTCTTTCACGTTCTGCTTTTAAATGACCTGAAACGTGCCTAGCGGATGCTGCAGCCCTAATATCTTAGCGGTTGCAATACATCTGACTTTATATTACATTTAGAACACAACATTTAGTTTTAATCCTTTGCGGTGACGATTAAATAATGAGTTTCCGCAAGATTGATCTGACTCCAATTTATGAACTACTACTTTAGAGCTCTGTTGTGCATCGGACTCATGACTGGTCTATACCTTACTTCGCAGGACAAAAACATCTGTACTGTCCAATTCGGTGAATCAATGCAGAGGTTGGAGGTATTATTAAGCGCGATAATTTGACATAGAAAATAGCTATGACTAGGGATAGCTATGACTAGGGAAACCGAGTAACTCCAAAGTTTAAGGGACGCGTTCAAGGACTTGGGGTTAGAATTGTAAGATCTCCGTTCAGGGACTCAGATGGTAAAGAAATACGCCCCAACTGCTCAGTGTAACGGAGTCTCCTCGAGGCCAATCAAAATAACACTCATCACAACGTGGAAAACCCACTTTATAACGCAGAAACCAAGTGTGTTGATCAGGCACGTGATTACGGACTATGTTACTCAATCTGCAGACAGGCTCCGAACTGGAAAGAACGTTAGTCATTATCAGACTCCCACTACCGAATGCAAATATCCATTTATTTCGCCAGGCAGGCACGCTTAAATCACTAAACCAATTACATTGTTACAGAAAGATGAAAAGAAGAAGTCCTCTCATACCAGGAGCAGTTCAAAACTACACATATACACAATGTATATGAGGGAAGGATGAAAAATATGGAGGACAAAATGTGCGGAAATTAAATAAATACAATAACCATTAAATCAGTAATTCAATGTGTCATTAATTAATTAAAATAAATACATTCACCATTAAATAATTAATTTAGTGTCATTAATTAAAATAAATAAATTCACCATTAAATAATTTAATTAATGTGTCATTAATTAATTAAGATTGCAATTAAATTCATGCATGTGTTATTAAATGTGTAATTAATTAATTAAAATACCAATTAATTTTATGTAAAAAAATATATATCATTATTTCACTATTTAATTTATTAATGGTCCTGTGTTGCAGTGCTTCATGAATTTATTTTATCCGTCAACCTCGCCCATCAAAGTTGGTGGGCGGATCCAGGTGTTAGGATCCCCCCACCAACTTTGATGCCTAGTCGTTAATCAAGTACATGTTTGATTTCAAACATGGCTGTTGTTACCTTAGAGAACACCCTGCATGATATTTTTAATTACAGAAATTCACCAAAGAAATTTCTATACGTAGTAGATAATGCAGTTAATAGAATGCTGTTTTAATGACCATAAAATAAAGGGGCATGCCTGAAAATAAATAAGCAAAGCCAGTTCAGGTGTGCACCTTCCTCTTGTGCATACCCTGAAGGAAATTTGATGAATTACCACTTGTCATTTCTTTTTTCGGGTATCACATAACACATGCATAAGTTTAAACACGACCATAATAGCATCCCATTGATGAATTGCGAATGGGATTATGATGGCCCTAGCATTTATAACATATGATAGGAAGATTAGGGCCCTTAATGTCTTGTTTCTGGTAGTTTTTTGGTTTATGAGACAGACTCACTTCAAATGAAGAGAAACACTCATTTAAACAAGAGCCATCTGGCAATGGCGTATCCCCCCGGCCCCCCACATTCATGGATTGACTGCTCAAGAAATTCCTAAATACCAAAAGGGACATCTACATGATATATCAGGTCTACACATCCAATTTCGTGAAGAAATATTGAACAGTTTTTGAGTTCTGCCCCGGAAACGAAATGATTACAGACGGACGGTCAGACAGACATGGCTATTGCTATATCCCCCCGCATTACATGCCGGGGGGATAATAAAGTATTTAGAAGTATAACAGTGATGTTTCCAGTTGATTTCTGATTTGTGCAATGGGCTGCTTGTATGGTTGGCAGTGTGCACAGACACAAGTGCTACAGAGTGGCAAACTGGCTGTTAGCAGCACCACATGCTGCCAGAATGACTGTGCTGGTTCTGCCGTCTGTAAGCTGCACCTGCTGATGGAGCGCTAGCAGCCATAAATGAGTTACGCAATCTTCTCACTTTCTATATTCTAATCATTTTGTTCCTTTACCCAATGGAGACCCTCACTGTGCTGCAGGGTCAAAATGTCATTTTTCTCCAAAAAACTGCTTCAAGACGCTTATAGACAACTACAGATTATCTAAAACCCTGGTGAAAGAGCCTGTTGCATAAACAGTATGAAATTCAAAAAAAAAAAAAAACAGTTCAGAAATAATGGGTCACCATACTCACAGTACAATGACTTTCACTGGTATTTAATAAGATATGGCTTTTCTGTCACTGTGAGCAAGTATATTACATCAGATCATCTTCACATCATAGTACTACATCCAAACATAACTACCAAGTTTAAGTTGGTCAGATTTGTTTCCAGCGCAAAGTCAGTGCTGCTGGGTCTAAATCAGTGCAGTTCCGGCCTGTGGTCACTGGTTATCTGGGTCATAACATCACATTTACTTCGATGTGCATCACTGTTGCAAAACATGTCTTGGATATAGAAAAACTTGGATATTTTTGCATATTTAGTGGCGGTATCAATTCTGCAGTTTTGGTAATTAGGGAATAATGCACTCACTGTTAAGGGCTCTGATGGTTCTACAGGTAGAGCATGCGATACCATTTTATCATCCATTTCCATCACTTATGAATGTTTTCTTTGAAACACTCCAGGACATTGAACAAAAGCAACAGCTTCACTGGGCTTCTTTTTGTCATTAGTTGCCATGTTCCAGTTGCATCACTCTAAGCGCTTACAGTTCTAATAAGCTGCACTGACAGGCACAGGGCTCATTTTGAGAGTGCATGCGTCGATGCAGTACAAATAAATGTGCATTGGGTGTGGCAGTTTTATACTCATGTTTGTACTGTGGTCAGGGAGACTATGACTCTGATTGGCTGAAGAGTGTTCATTCATTCCTGATATACGGCCACTTACAAAGTAGTTCCAGTGAAATTGTCTGTTCACTGTTCTAAATGACTGCGTTACCAGGGAAACGGAGTTATGGCTCGAGAAAATATTAGCTTTTGATTATTAAATGAAAGAAAATATAAATTAATGATTTTTTTTTTTTTTTGACAAGCGACCACGATATAAGCAGGATAATGCCCTGTGAGATGTTGGCCAGTTCTGTCCTCCATGGTGTCCATTTATTCCTGATAATGGACACTTCATCTGGCAGTATTCCCTCTGTATTTGCCATGCTTTACATAACATGCAGAAGCTGGGCTGAGAGAGCATGAGGCAATGCTGAAGTCATTTATCATTCCTTTTGCAGCTCTCTCTCTCTCTCTCTTCCTCTCTGCTCTGTCTGTGGGTCCCATTGACATACTCTTTTATACATCCCTCTCAAGGATGAGCTTCGAGACACATTGAGAGAACAAGAGAGACGGGGAGATGAGCGAGTTGCACGGCAGGAAGCTGCCCCACTGTCTCCCGCCCCCTGCGCTCCCTCATCTCCCAACCCCCTCCCCGGCTCTGCCCCTTATGTAACCACGCACTTCTCTCTTCTTCTTGCGTCCTTTTCCCTCTTCATTTATCTGCTTTTTCGCTCCTTGTTTAAAAAAAAAAAAAAAACTTTGTTGCATGCCCAGAGCCAGAATGGTTGCTGGACTCGGGGGTCAGAGGAAAAGCTCGTCCTCCCAGAGAGGAGAAAGTGGCGGCGAGCCTGGAATACAGATTGAAGTCTCTACCAAGCTGCTGTGCCTGGATGCCCAGATAGGTTTGCCGTGAAAATCAACCCCTCTAATCGTTCTCGCGCTTCGTTTGGAGATGGGCTGTCATATATTGTGAACAGGCGTCCACCTGTTAGAAGCTGTCAGCTGCACAGAGCAGGAATGTCTCGCCAGGGAATGCTAATGAAATCCCAGCTCCCAATCCAGATAGTAACTACAATTAGCAAAACTGATGAAAATTTTGACCGCACCATTGAGACAAATGCATTCTGAAAATGAAAAATTCCCAAAAGCAATTTTAATTGTAACGTGCGTAAAGTGTGTAATATTTATAATGACCATGCATACTTGTTTAATTACATGCAGACTACCATCGCAAAATATTATTGATAATGATTTATTCTGAATATTTCAAAACCTGATCAATTGCTCAAGGAGATCTCTGGCGTTTGAGTGAGGTGTTTTTAGTTAAGAGTAAAAAAACCAACTGGAGAGCTTGTCTCGGGCAGAAGAGATAGGAAGCTTGCATTCATTTTCGTGATTTCTGCACGGCTTCCTCAGCAGGGGAACTTCAGCGCTGTCTCGGTCGTGAGTAATACAGGTGACTCCCGAGGGTTCCATTTCACAGAGGGGTTAGGTGAATATGAGATTTAAAGTGCCGTTATCTGCGTCAACTTTTTCAACTTCTGCTGAGCTCAGGGTTGGTATGTTAGAAGGCACATCTAATGATTTAACTGAAAAGAGACTTTTACTGCCAGGTTGGTAGTATTTTGTAAAAATGGATACCCTTTATAAAATTTAGCTGTATGAAGTCCTATTGACGCAGGGAAAACAATCTTTGT
This sequence comes from Gymnothorax reevesii, assembly GCA_029721435.1. Taxonomy (NCBI): domain Eukaryota; kingdom Metazoa; phylum Chordata; class Actinopteri; order Anguilliformes; family Muraenidae; genus Gymnothorax; species Gymnothorax reevesii. Next base: position 33,817,853 of record CM056584.1, on the reverse strand, counting down.
CCTTGCAATGTTTTTGTCACCGTTGTGGCAGTGATTGCTGTTTGCAGGTTTTCACTTGCACTGGGAGACAGGCTCATCTCAGATTTGCCTCAGTGCAGTTTACAGTCTCAGTACTGTGAGTGCAAAGCTGTTCTACCCCAAAAGGCCATTGTGATTTGATCTCTCTTCTCCCTGGCTATCTCCAAGAGTACCTGGAGGCTATCTCTGATGGGTCCAGACCTTCCGGGAATATCTCTCACAGCTTTCTCTGATCTCCACGGGAATCCTGGCCCCCTGCCATGACAAAACAAAGAATCTGTGAAATCAAAAAGAAGTCGAGGCCAGTATGGCAAGACATCACCCAAAGAGAAAATGCCTGATTAGGCAGAGGGCTTACGATAGCCACATTGATCCACCAATATGAGGGTAGGTGAGAGGGCTTCTTCACCTGAACTGCACCAGGTTGAGAGGGGGTTTCTGAAAGCACAAAAACATTTGCAGTCTCCGTTCCTTGAGTTGCCAGCTGATGTGCTGCCCAAGGTGAGCCTTTCAGAAGGAGACATTTAAACTGGCTGGGTTGGCCAGCATCCAGGCTGCTGGTCACGTTGCATTATTCAGCTAGCTCCTGGGCAGGCAACCTCTTGCATTTCATGTTGGTGTTTCTGCTCTGACAGTGTGATGCCAACCTGTGGTCTTGAAAAAACAGTCAGGGCCAATGTCCCAGCTCAGAATTTTTAACCCTAACTGTATTGAAATCCATGCATGACGCCCTGCCCCCAACCCTCCCAGGACTGCATGCACAACCTCACCACATCCTATCCTAGGATGTTACATCCTGCAGGGATTACTTTGCCTTTGCCAGTACTCCATCACTGCTTTCTTTAAAATAAGTATTACTGCTAATACTATTATTGCAGTAGTAGTTATATTGTCATATTACTGTATATCACTACCTTCCTATATCCGTAATTTTGGCATGTATGTGGTCTCTATTATTGATGTACTTTTGGGGTTTTGAGTCTAGAATCAGTTGCAATTTTAACAGGCTTTGCATTTTTATTCGTTTGACCATTGTCAATAAGTGAATCTGTTCATGTCTGTAGTTGTAGAAAGCACAGCATTGCCGTACTGTCTGCTAATTGTCATGGGTATTTTTCTGCATTTAACCACAAAGCCAATTACTGTGTAATAAGTTGACTGAATTTTGCTGTTAATTTAACAATGTAATTAGAGTACAGGACACATCTAACTGTGGTTTACAGTTAGCGTTCACGGAACCACGAAATTAGCAAGTGTCACTGCAGTGGTCCAGGCTTTACACAAAGCCGAGGTTGATGGGGTACGGCGGCTCCTGACTGGCCCACAGGCTACCCGTGCAGTTTTGACCCCTCTCAAGTTACAAGTGATATGCAGGAGGTTGGGGATTTGAATCCCCATTTGCACTGTGTTATAAACTGATAGAAAATTACAATTAAAATAACTGGCAAGAAAAGGTGCCAGTTTATAACAGTGTAATGTCTTTATCCCAGCCAGCAGTTTGTCAGAAACATCTGTAAATATGTGAAATATTATTTCTCACACATTGAAACTTAGCGGTGCAAAAACATGTACAGAAACAGAAATAGTTTCCAGAATTTCAGTTGGGTCCTGTATTTGATATCCTTAGTGATGAAAATTTACTTATAAAAGTCTTGTTCTTGCAAACGAGGAAGTATCCAAATACAAACTCAATTCCGAAATAGTTGGGACAAAGTGTAAATTGTGAATAAAATGAAAACGCAATGACTTTGAAATCACACCAAGCCAGTATTTTGTTCACAATGGAACAGGGATAACAGAGCAAATGTCAAAAGTGAGAAATTTTACAATTTTATTGCCAAAATGAGCTCGTTTCAACTTGTTGGCTGCTACAGGTCTCAAAAAAGTTGGGACAGGGGCCTGTTTACCATGGTATAGCATCCCCTCTTCTTTTTAACACAGAGTGGAAGCATCTGGGATTGAGGAGTCAAGTTTCTTGAGTTTAGCCTTTGGAATTTGACCTTACTCTTGTATAATACAGGCTTCCAGTTGCTGGAGAGTTTTGGGTCTCCTTTGATTGACTTTTTGTTGAATTATGTGCCAAATGTTCTCAACCGTGAAAGATCAGGACTGCAGGCAGGCCAGATCAGCACACGGGCTCTTCTACTACGAAGCCATGCTGTTGTAATAGCTGCTGTATTCGATTTTCCATTATCCTGCTGAAATCCACAAGGCCTTCCCTGGAATAGATGTCGTCTGGAGGAAGCATACGTTGCTTTAAAACCTTTATATACCGTTCAGCATTCATGGTGCTTTTTAAAACATGCAAGTGTCCCACACTATATGCACTAATGTATCCCAATACCATCAGAGATGCTGGCTTTTGAACTGAGCGCTGATAATAGGAGGGGTGGTCTTTCTCCTCTTTAGCCTTGAGGACAAGATGCCCATGATGTCTCGAGCCTCAGTCGTACCATCCGGCAGTGGTCGGTAGCTTTTTCAGAGTAGCTCACATTTAGCTATTGTGCTACAGGGTTTGAAATTTGGAAGGAACTAAATCAATAGCTTTGTTCGTTGCTCAAGCACTTCCTGTTGGCCAGGCGGGCGCTCATCAGGAAGATTCTAAGCCTGTTCATGTCCGGGTATCCTCCGCCCTCGTTCTGAACTTGCAAAGATTCAACCAATGACTGTGTAAGAAGCGGTGGCTGACAGGCACGTGCTTCAGAGGAGAGCCGTGAACGTTCTTCATTCTCCTGAATTGGCAACAAGGGGTCGCAAATGAGTAACCCTTGCACATAGTCCACCAATTGGGGATTCCAGATTTGGGTGGGATTGGAGATGCCAAATAAAAAATAAAAAAAAGACTTGTCTCACCACAACACTTTGCTGCAGTCCATTTTAAATAAGCCTTACAGACAGTGGTTTCTTGAAGTATTCCTGGTCCCATTTAGCGATGTCAATGACAGAATCATGCTGGTGAGTGATGCAGTGGTGTTTGAGGGCCCGAAGATCACGGGCATACAGTTAAGGTCTTCGGCCTTGTTCCTTGCGCACAGAGACTTTTCTAGTTTCTCTGAATCTTTTGATGATGTTACGCACTGTCTATGATGAGACCCTAAAAGCCTTTGGAATTTGATGTGGACGAACATTGTTTTGAAAGTATTCCACAATTTTTTTACGCAAGCCTTCACAGGTTGGAGAGCCTCTGGCCATCTTCACTTCTGAGAAACTCAGTCTCTCTAAGGGGTCTATTCTCCCATGCGCTTAAGTCGAAAAAAGCGCGTAGCTACGCGCTTTTCAGCCTACGCGTATTCTCCCCTCGACTTAAGTCTGTGCATTACGCGTCTTGAAGGCACTTACGCGCTTGGGGCGGAGCAAGGCCAAAATCGGGGCGTTTCCGGGCGTTTCTCATGCAAATAGCACTTACGCGTATTCTCCCCCTGGCTTACGCGCTTTTTCCGTTAAGCGCTTTTGAGGGCTGTATTAAGGTCAAGCGCCAACATTAGGCGAAATTGAATATTGCGTTTGATGTCGGTTATAGGCCGAATTTTAACATTACTTTTATTTTATTTAACATGGTAAAGGTTGAGACATTTAATATTTGATTGTTCTTCCTTATTTCTAAACTACATTTCACAAAGCCATGATAATTTATCAAACGAAATCATCACATGATATTACACATCAGCCTCTTCTCCAATCAGTTAAATTACAAACGCAAAACAATTAATTAATACGAGTATACATAAGACCATCATTCTACCGTGCCCTCAAAATCTAAAGCCAAAATGCCAGTCCTATATTTGCTTGCACTCTTGCGTGATTGGGAAAGAGTAAGAGGGGCGCACCGAGCTCGAAGACGAACACGCATACATCGACTTCGTTTGGACATCCTGGGACAAACAAACATCGAGTGCATCCAGCGCTTACGCCTGGACCGTGCATGAGGCAATCATCTATCTTTGCCGACTTCTGGATGAACAGCTATCGAGCCGCAGCAATTATCCACAAAACATACCCGTGGTCATCTACGTCAGAACTGCACTGTCGCTCCTGGCATCTGGGTCGTTTCAGAGAGTGGCTGGTGATGTCATTCACATCACAGGCGTCTGTGTCAAGGTGTCTGACGCAGTTCGTTGGCGCTTCAAGTTCTTCTCCATGCACTTCCACTGCAGAAAGAGTAGATGGCATCCCCTCCTCCTGTGCAGTGAAATGCACAGGGGATGATGGTTGCCCACTGTTGCGTGTGCAGTTCTCCAGAGAACCTGGCTTTTACAGTGCCCCGCAGATCTCTCCATTTATGCTTTGAATCGGGGATACTGCGCTCACATCTCCCCACCGACGCCACATCCAGAACGATTCGCAGCTTAATTCCTCGGATCTGCCTTCATTTCTTGCTTGCCATACAACACCAACATCTGTGAAATTTGGTTTTCGGCTTTGGCTCGACGTCGCCATCATTGTCTTCCATGTTCTATTAACAAATGCGACTGCCCTATATGTTCGTGATAATCTAAAAATTTGTGATATTCTCACGAGTGAGGGGATTGATTTTCTAATTGAGGATATCTGAATTAACTAACTCGAGTCCTAGTAATTTTTCACCATTGGTAATACTGTGTAAATTAATGTGTGAATAAAGATATTATTAAATAGGCTACTCTAGATTGAGCCCTACCCTGGCAAATACCAGAGCACTATCCATTTGTTAATCAATTTTAGCCTTTAAAGAATAGCCGACATCGAAAGAATCGTTATCAGTAAATGGGATAATTGATTATAATAAAGTATTAGTGTCAAGTTCAAGTGAATGTGTTGCTCAAATCAAATAGGATGATAGGCTATAGATATGGAATTCCGTCATTACTGAGGAGGTTTCGGGGCGGGGAGATGACCGCGTGCGGGGTAAGAATCCTTGTTAAAGCGTTTCCATGTCCTTTAGTTGCAAACCTGACATCGGAGTAGTTTTCAAGTGCGCAATTTCTAAATGAGATCATATAAACTGTCTTTGATTGTCTTTGTGTGACTAGAATGTTCCCTTTGTCTTCTTCCCTGTCTTCCATGGAACAAACAGGCTGGTGTAGGAGGGTTCATTTTCAATGATCTGATTGCGCTGATTGAGAAGCGCTAAATTCTTTATTTATTATTTCATTATCGCGGCAATTTGTTTGTATACATAGCTCTAATGCCATGGTGGCTAGAGTAAGAAATAACAAGTGTTTGTCAGTAACATATCCCCCGCCGCCGCAATTTTATGTGTCCGTACGGACAGAGCCCAATGCTATAGTAAGTAAAGTAAAGAGATGTCTGAATTACGTCTTGTAATTGGTACGGCCTCCTATTACAGCGGCATAAAAAAAACTTTGTATCTTCACAATGACAAACTTCACAGGAAAATCAAAAATAAATATAAAATAAAATAATAATAATTATTATTATTATAATACAAATGGATAAATATAGTTTAACATAAAAATGTTTAATTTTGCATGTAAGAATAGTGGACATACGAGTTTTTGTTTCTTATCAGTTTGGAGATACGAGGTTTTATCAGCAGGCCGACGATATTCAAATTTAAAGTCTGGTTTGCATTTTCCACGCACCACAAATGCGTTTTCATGGTTAATCAGAAAATCCCTTTTCCATGTTTTCCTGATAGCCATAATCAATGAGCTTTGTACAGAGTCTGCCTCTCTTTTGGATCAGTCACACCTCTTTCTTAAGGCCGCCTACATTCTGAAGTTAAGCGCTGTGGGCGTGATCGAAGCGAGTAGGGGAGAATACGCGTAACTAAAAAGCGCTTAACTCGAAGCGCGTAAAAAAAGACTTACGCGCTAATGGGAGAATAGACCCCTAAGACATCCCTTTTATAGTCAATCATGTTACACACCTGATTCCAGCTAACTTAATTGCTTGCTAAATGTTCTTTCAGCTGATTCTCTCATATATTAATGGCTTTTTCAGCCCTATTTTGCCTGTGTCCCAACTTTTTTGAGACCTATTGCAGTCAGAAGATTTTAAATCAGCCCATTTTGTGGATAACAATGTAAAATGTCTGTTTCAACATTTGAAATGTTATCTATGTTCTATTGTAAATAACATATTGGCTCCAAGTGATCTGAAAGTCATTGCATTTTGATTTTATTCACAATTTACACTTTGTCCTAATTATTTCAGAATTGGGGTTGTAAATACGAAAGCAGATCAGGACAGTCGGGAAGCTCTTCCTGCAGCTGCATGGTTGAATTTAAAGAACACGTCCTCTATCACATGATGCTTTGGATAATGTGGAAGAACAACACGGCGATGCATTAATATTGATATCCATTAAGTGGTAAACTCATTTGTCAGAGACACTCAGCTTTTAGGGTCTTATAATTCTTATTAGCAAGTTTTTGATTGTAGGTTTTAGAACGTAATGTCTTGATTGCCCACAAAGGATCCTCTGGCTGCCAAATGCTATTTAGGCAGCATCCAAGAACAATACACTTGAAACAAGTTGGTTTGGTGTGGGTTTTTTTTTTTTGAAAGGGAGGAATTAGAGCTGTATAGTTCGATATCCTTTTGAACCATTGGCAGCAGATTCAGAAGTGGTTTTGAAATATGAATGAGTCTGGTAAAGTGCTCGGGGGGGCAGCAGTTTCTGGGGGTAATAAATCGGCATCTGCTTTGGAGAACTGACTGGGTTGATCTGGGATTTGGAAAAATCAATTTGATGATGCAATTGCGAAGATAAAAATGTCAAGGTTATGCCACGAGCTGAGGCCAGACCAGCGCAGGGAAGCAGAAAAGTTCTTTAACACTTCATTTCTGCACCTAAGTTCACATAAATTGTTGCAACTGAACCGCAAAGGATAGGCAAATTGTCCGGAGTCCTGCCTCTTAGCAAATGCATGCTCAGGCTCCTGACCCCTGACCCCAACCGGAAATAGGCAGGTTAGATTTGATGAATGGATGAATGAATGAATGATGAGGTTACATCACCATTCACATCTCTCCCCTGATTGTCTCCTTTTTTATTTCACTCACCACAGTGAGCACCGTAAAAACATACGCTTGGCTAAGTCTCTATGGAAACGGAAGGAAAGGGCTTCAAAGAATGCACACATGCTTGCTCTGAGAAAGTGTTGAATTCATAAGTATTTAAGGGAGACATCAGAAAACCCAACAAGCTCTCCCTGTCTTTCCCCAAACCCGGTTTGAGGATTATAACCTCCAAATTGAGAAAAATCTGGAGGTAAATTTTGTTTGTGGTCATACTTTATGTCAACATTTTTTTTTTTTTCTTAAATGTTCATGGCTATTATTCTTGGTAATCAAGCGCAGTCTGCCAACTCACTGTTTGCTGCACACCCAAAGAATTCGCAAATTGTCTTTAATGTAGTTGAAGCAACAACGCACAAGAATTGGAATTTTATTGAGTTTCTTTTTTTCACCACTGTCAGGAGCAAAAAATTGTGCCTCTTGACCCCCTTTCATGGACAGCTGCGCATTTTTTTTTTTGACAAGCTGACTGATTTGAACTTGCAAAATGACATATCAAAAGAATGTTGTCAAGTAACACGGTAGAGTAAAATACTGGATTTTAAACAAATAATACCCTGGGTATGACTCTGGGTAGTTTTGTTTTAACAAATATTTATGTCCAGCAGAGGTAAGCTAAACGTATGTCAAAATGGACTGACTTCGTTTTTGATCAAAAACCAGCGATCCAACAACTTTGCTAACACAGTCGAATATCAAGTTAACATGGATACACAAGACATAGCAAGGCATGTAGCTAATATTTCTTACTAGTCCAATGGAGGAAGGCCAACTCGTTGTCTGTCTTGTAGACTCTGATTTTGCCAAGCTGTACCCAATGACTAAAAGCCAGTCCTATATTTACTTGTCTTTACTCTTGCTTGGTCATTTTTTTTCTTATAAGTGTCCTCATTGCCTCAGCCTAGGTATCTGTGCTGGAAATACTGAGGTAGCCTTTTCTTATATCTGGCAGAAGTCCCATAGTTGGTCGTGTGTGACGCAGTTTCTTACATGCTCTTCGTGGGTGATTGTATTCGATCATTCCAAGTTGTATAGTGCGAGAACAGCTGTTTGAGGTGCTGAATGATAATAAAAGATGCGCCATAAATTATTTTGATCCTCTTATTTTAAAGTAAAATATTTGCACAATATTGACTTAACGTATCAATGCAAGTTAAAGTAAAGACCGCACCGAAATTCTGCTCTATTTGCCCACCAATTACCCGCTCCAATTTATACCGCCCCAATTCTGCCATCCTTGTCTGATATACCTAACATTCTATGAGATCAACTCACCACAAGTTCTGGATCGCCAGAACAAAGTTAAAAACTTACCAGTGACATGAAGTCCCTGCTAGGAGCTCCTGTTTGTTCCTCAAATGCAAAATTTGCTCCAAACTTTTTTAGTCAACAGAATCAAAGAATCCCAAGAATTTTTTTTCTATGCCTCCAGTTTAGATTTAGTTTTCTCATACCGGGTTATAGACCAAGGCTACAGTTCATATTCTATGCCAGCGGACCGCCAACTTTCCCTAGCCCAGCAGCTAATCCCCCCACACTCACCATATCAATGGGGAATATTTGGAAGCTTTTGTTTGGCTCTGGCATCTAGTGGTTAACCATGAGCCAGTGTAAGTGAATAATATTCCATAGGCTATTGTGTATATACATCATTTTTTCTTCGTATGAATTGTGAGAAACAAACTAAACAATGGATCAATACTAATTAAATATTCATAAATGATAATTAATTAATCAAAAAATCTTTTTTTTCCCTTGAAAAATTGAAAACTAACCCTAAAATTCTGTGTGGACATTACAACAAAGATTCATAACTTTCCAACTTATGGCCATTACAAAGGAATTATGGTGTAACCGCGAGACAGTATCTGAAAAGTGAACCCATTCTCATCCCGACTTGCCATATAGTGACGTTCTGCCCAAGCGTTGGTATATGATGAAAATAAAAGCTTTTAGTGTCCTTATTGGACACCATTGTTAAAATTAACCCTAACCTCTAAACCCAACCTGAACCGGAAACGTCAAATTAGGATTCCAAACGGCTGTATTTGCATTGTATATCGACACTTTGGCAGAAATCGTTACTCTATGACCAGTCAGGAAGAGAACGTGTTGGAATAGTAGGATAAAAGCAGTATTTTTGAGGCCACACCTGAGCGCAAGTGGTTATTTTGGCACAAAGAAAATATTAGGAAAAAAGCAGAAGTTTCTTCACTCACTGCTGACATGAAATCAGATAGAACTTTGTGTGTGTTGAGAAAAGTGAATTGGGCTGGAGGAATTTTTAGGATCTTGCAAAATTTAAGAAACTGTGCGACAGAGACGGTGAAAACATGTTTTCTGTCCATTTATTTTCATATGCACAAGTAGATAAGCTTGTTGGCCAGCCTGACATGGTACTGATCCAGTAATTTGTGGCTGCAGGGCTGGTAGCTCAGCTGATTTTGTGAGGGCTCTCTTCCTGTTAGCTACCATAGCTAGTGTGATTCAATTCAAACTAGAAAAGCACTCAGAGAGCGCAGACCTCCACCAGGGGGCAGCAAAACCCAAAAGCACGGCGATTGGAACTCATTGGAAGTTCCCATTGGAAAGACTTGAAATCTTGAACTTTGGCGTATATCTCAGCAGTACTTTGGCCTAGATATGCCAAAATGTAATCACATGTTCCTTGACTTAATACCCACCTTCTCTGAATCTGTCCATAACTGTCCAAAATCTGTCCATAACCTTTTGAGTTATTTTGGAAACCTACAGACAAACAAACAAACAAACCCAGGCAAAAACATAACCTCCTTGGCGGAGGTAATTATAGAGAGGCTAATCTGCCTATTCCTTTTCCTAATACTTTATCCCATACCTCCTCTCTCCCTAAGCCCACCCTTCCATCTTACCAAACCCAATGTATTTTTGTATTCTTCAGGTGCACTTTTTACAGATGCTCTTCCAGATATGACCATACGATACATTCAAAAAATTACATTTTATACCCCCTCGTTCCCCTGCTCCCTCATTCCCATTTATCCCCTTCGTGCCTCGTCCCCTCCTGTCCCTCATTCCCTTGTACCCCGATCTCCACACATGTCGTTATATCAAAACTTCTATTTCACAGGCAACATATTGTCAAGACAGCGTGATGAACACAAATGATAAAATGTCACTTTCCTCCTTCCGTTTGTCCCTTCGTCCCACTGCTTTAAAAATGGATTTATTGTTTTTTTTTTCTGCCAGTGACCTACTGGACATGACTAATTGACCATCTGATAAATGCCATTTCTGTAATGTCTCAGTCACCCAAAACAGAGAAATCCTGCCCACTACTGAAGCGTGAAATACGTAGGTTTCGTTTCCCGCAGAAAAAGAACTGGGACACTCATTTGGGAAATCTTTCAGCCCAGGGATTAGACATGGGGACATGTTTTTTGAATCATGTACACAGGCCTCACTTGAATTCTTCATTTTTCCTAATCCGCACAAGACCAATCATGTTGTAGCCAGGTGACACTCTAAGATGGAATTGCTAAGGCGAGTAACAAAACAATTCTGACCCAAAGAGCCTCCTAAACCCTTGTTCACATACTGAAACATTTTCATGGAATTCCTCTGTCTGGCCTCCCTTTGTGATTGTGCTGGTTAGAATCATTCACAGCTCTGCTCCCCATGCTCTCCAGCCTTGGCTGATGACAATATTTTAATACCCTGTATTCCACCTGCTTTCGCCATTTTCCTCCAGCGACATAGTCCGCGGTGAGCCTCATTCTCACTCGTACTCCAGAATCCATATTCAAATACTATATCATTTATCGAGGTCTTGCCTCTATTTTTGCCACATTTAACGAAATCCAGCATACTTTCTTATGGTAACTCAGGACATTTCTTTTGATATCACTGATGCCACCAAAGCCTTTAGCATAGAGTACCTGAATTCACTATTAACTACTCATTATTCATTTAGGGGTCTATTCTCCCATGCGCGTAAGTCGAAAAAAACGCCTAGCTACGCGCTTTTCAGCCTACGCGTATTCTCCCCTCGACTTAAGTCTGTGCGTTACGCGCCCCGAAGGCAGTTACGCGCTTGGGGCGGAGCAAGGCCAAAATCGGGCCGTTTCCGGGCATTTCTCAGGCAAATAACACTTACGCGTATCCTCCCCCTGGCTTACGCACTTTTTCTGTTGAGCGCTTTTGAGGGATGTATTATAATGGGAAATATAAGCATGATAAAAAGTAGTGTCCCTTGATCAACTTTTCGTGAACTTCATTTCTGACAAGCGTGTGCATGTATACGTACCCTGGCTAAAGCACAACTTTTGGTGGAATAGATGGAGCGTTGACGACTCAGAAGAGATTTTTCCTAATTCCATCCAACCCAGATAGACATCCATACCCCATCCCATCCCTCCAACACGACTCCATTCTGCACGACATCTGATTCCATCCGCCCCCTCCATCATGTGTTATGATAACCGTTTTACAATTTGTCAGCCAGCGGCAGATGGGCTTTCCCTCTATAGGTTTCTCCTGAGATTTCTTCCCACGGTTGATCTTTTTCCTCTTACTTCTATGTTAGGGTTTTCTTCCCGACTGTGAGGTTTTTTTTTTCACCATTTTTTAAGGGTTGTCTCCCCATTGGACGTTTTACCTCATCACTGTTTGAGGATGTTCTCACCATCGGGAGTTTTTTCACCACTATCTTAGGTTTTCTCACCGCTGTTTGAAAGGTTACTTTTCCTCTTTTCCAATTCTTGGGATTCTTTTGATAAATCAAAGTGTCTTTGTGATGGTCCATTGGCAAAAATGTGTCATACTGATAAAACTGGATCTGAATGGGATCAAACTATCTTCATTCATTGCAATAAATAAATAAATAAATAATACAGTCGACTTCAGTTCTGAGCTCTGGTTACTTAAGATATGCATGATGGTGTCCCCTTGCGATGACGCTTGATATTTTTTCAGCTCCTGAACTCGTTCTTTCCTGCTTCCAATTAATTAAAGATGTCTCTTTCCGCTGTTAGGAGGCTGATAACCAAAGGCTTCGCAGGATGGTTCATATGGAGACAAATTAATTATATGACAGATTTGATAGGCAGGCACAGCAGGTGTTGTCAGGATCAATTGTCTCATTTTGCACCCAACAGGGTGACTGAACTTCACCTTTAGCAGCTTATGCTTCAATATAAACCACCATGCAGAGGTTAGAGACCATCCTTTCAGTTATTCACTTTCCAGTTCAATCTGCCTTCAGATGCACGATAATATTTTCTACGATATGAGACTATAATGCTTCCTTCCACCACAACATATTCCACCGGCCTGGATTTGCACCTGCTTTTTTGTGCGCTCGACTACCACCTTAAGCCTTCCATCATAACTCCATGCTACAGCTTTCCAACAAAATACTCTCAACAAAATACTATGGGACTGATGCTGTATTTGGGACGCTTTGCCATTGAAAGACGCATGCATTTTAAAACATTAATACTGCATGAGGAATGCAAAAGTACATCAGGAAATTATTTATTATTTTTTTTAAAAAAGCACAGAGTTTAAAGGATTATCTGAAGACACAGAAAATGTGGCTCCTAAAGCCATGCGAGAACTGGTGGGCGAGCATTTCCAAATCATTGTTGTTTGCTGAAGTGACATCAAATGTGCCCTTTGTCCTATTCTTCATATTTGAATTCTAAAAATGCAACTAAAACAATCCCAATTCACTGCCAGAAAAACAATTAAAATGTGTCTGGTTAATTGTTAGAAGGGCAGTTTAACTTCCTGTTAACATATCAGTACATCACTGAAATTAGAGAGTGATACATATGGATTAACATTGAATAAATGGTGCAAACTTCACCATCATAAAGGCGGTAAGTTTATATCTTGGATTGACTTGAATAATTAAGCTATGCTCTCACTTCAGATCATAAGAAATTCACAATGCATAGATAAAATTTTCTCTGCATCACACAATTTAAAAAGAAGAGCTGCAATAATGGAAAAAATTTCTATACTTAAACAAAATCACAATAAGAGACCCAGATGGCTGTTTAGTCATGATCAATGAACACGTCAGAAATGTAAAAATAACAATAGCCAATATTTACAGACCCAGTGACGATATCTCACGTTTTTTTTCACACAGTACATTCACATGTCAATAATTTTTCTGATTCAACAATCATTGCAGGGGGAAATTTTAATACAATCCTTCATCCAACACTAGACAGAAACAATCCTGGAAACAATCGCAGAACAAGGAATTGATCTGAGGTTATCATAAAATGGAGATTTTGGACAAAGCCATTGGTTGCGTTCAAGGAACATTTTAAACAAAGAATTCTCCAGCAACTCATCCCGTCACAAATCTTATTCTTGCATTGACCACTTCTTAGCTATTAATTTTATATCTCAAATTAATAAATCTGAAATTCATCCAATCATAACCTCTGACCATGGCCCTGTCTGCTTCAATCTAGAACAAGAAATAACCCAAACCCCTAAAAATTCAACACTTCACCCCCTGCAGACAAAGATTTCAACGATTTCATACAATCAACAGACCCCACCATTGGATTACAAGCCGCCTCTGCACTTGATTACTGGTCTGGACCAAAACAAATTGCGACTAAAAAATAAGCAGTAGCCAACAGATTATGTACATTCTTATCTACATTAATCCATCCAGACCAAAGAGGATTTATAATGGACTTTCATTGACCAAAAGGTGCAGACTACAGCCTGGATAAAAAAAGTTGCACAATCTAATATTTTTGTAGACTTCCTTTGGCTTTTATCACAGCGTGCATTCATCGTGGCTTTGTTTTAACCATCATATTCAGTGTTGCAATATCTTTTTTTCTGACTGGAGCACCATTAATTCTCGGCCAGACTCTTGTAATGAGGACAGAAAGGCCAAACCAGCCTGCAAAGCTCTCTCCGGCACATTCTAAAGACTTTCACTTGGTCAAGTTCAGGACTCTTTGGCAACCGATTCCTCATGCTCACAGAACCACTCTTTCACAATTTGAGCCTGATAAATCTTGGCTTGGACTGTGATCTTGGAATATGCCTGTCTGGTCAGGGATTAAAAAATACATTGATGGGATAACCTGGTTATTCAGTACATTCAGATAGTCTGCTGACTTAATTATATTGCTGCATAAGGTAGCTGAGCCTAGATCTGATCAATTTAAGCATCCCTAAATCATGACACAGTCTCCAAAGGCTCGCACAGAGGTCACTCTGCATGACAGGAGCATCGCTTCATGGGCTTCCTTTCTTACTCTAATGCACCCATTGCTCTGGAATAGGGTAAATCTGGATTAATTGGACTACAACCTTTTCCCATTGCTCCACAGTCCAATCTTTTCATTCCCCAGCGAATAGAAGTTGTTTTTTACCGATCTTTCTCGCCAGCAAGTGGCGTTCTTGTGACCACACAGCTCTGCAAGCTCGTCTCTCTTATTTTCGCAATTAAACGTAGCTATCTTCTCGTCTGTTGAATTTTTATGATGAGACTTCACCGACTGTTGTAGTGATCTCTAAACATGTTCATGCATGACCCATTTCTTTCACGGAGTTGATGATTCACTATTAATCATCCAGGTTTTAATAATTTGATGGACAGGTCTTAACCCAGTTCTAGTGAATTCTGTGATCTCCTCAGTTGTTTTTGTGGCTCAATGCAGGGCAATAATTTGGCTTTCTTGAACCCCGGTAACATATTTTCTATGACTGGGATATGCTTACCAAAATAGTCATTTTAGAAATAAGAAGCAACACACTGCATCAGTCAGGGTAAAACAAATTGTTGTCAGCTGAACCATATTAATTGCTGCCATAATGTTTCATTCATAAGCTCTTGAGTATTTAAATACAAATGGCAACAACTTTATTTTTGGCCAGACAGTGTTTTTAACTTAATCAGTCTATATGAGGGCAACTACCCATGGACCAAACACCACAGCTGCACCATGAATGCAGAATTGACCAGGACATTACTTTTCACTCCGCTTGAGCAATTTGGGTTCAGGGAGTTGTTCTCTCAGTGTGCACTAAAACTGCACAATTTGCCATCTGCATCAGTTTTAACTAATAATCGCACCTTTCAACACTTCACACTACAGCAGGGCACAAGACAAGGATGTCCATTCTCTCCTCTACTGTTTGCAATTTTCATTGAACTCCTGCCATTGAATAAAACATTTGTATTACAGGCATACAAAGAAGTCATTTTCACCACAAAACTAGCAATGTGTTGATGACATCTTGTTATATCTAACAAGTCCCTAAACAGCCCTTCCGGAGGCTTTCAGTCTGGTGTGCAGATTCTCAAAAAATTGTGATTATTCTATAAACTGGTCTAAATCTAAATTTCTACCATGCTGTGAGGAAGGTCAGAATGCTGCTTATCAAAACTCCCCCAGTCAACAACAACAGGTAACATCAAATGACTTGGTTTCAATTTTTCGACCAAGCTCTCACAGCTATTCCATCTGAAATATTCACCAATACTATAAATGACATCGTAGCTTCCCCTCGAGGGAACAACTTGCCCATCTCACTAATTGGAAGAAAAACTGCATAAAAACTTTCACACACCCAAAAATAAACTTCTTTTTCATGACCCCGGAACAACGTTAGACTCCATAATAATTGAGTTTTAATGGAAACATAATACATATCAAACGATCCTTTCCATGAAAATTGAGAGACCGTGGAAGTATAACCACCCACAATTCCAATTTTACCATCAAGCAAACCATCTTCTGTTATATACCTATAAGGCTGCAAAAGAGTCAACAATCACACTCCTGGCTGGATACAGAACATTATGACTGCCAAGATGTATCAATATCAGACCTCCTGTTCCTGATCCAGTCAATTAGAGAAAATAAATGCCTCAAAAAACCCATTCGTAGCAGCTGCTATGACAGCTCAGTGGAAATCAAACCAAATACTGCACACTCCTCATCTTCAAACAAATTCACCCCAATTTGGCACAACCCAGACTTTCAGGTCAAAAATAAAAATAGCCTTCAATTCACAGGAAAAAGTAGGAATTACACACTTCAAACACTTATTTCATCACGGCTCACTGAAATACTAAAACAGGTGCATGACATCGGCAGTAACTCTCAACTGAAACATAGTTTAAAAAGAAAAATCAGCACATCAAACAGCATTCTGCAACCAACTCGGATGATCAATAAACTCAATCTCATAGGCCCTCAGAAAAAAACACTCTGCACACTGAATGTGCGTATGTGATTAAGAGCTTTTCAATGTCCAATAATTCCAAACTGCAAATTATTCAATCCAGAATTTAGACTGAGTTCATCTTATTCAGAATACACTATACACATTAGAACTCACTGACACTGACACAACCCTCAGGTGAATGCTTCTCATCTCTCCTGGCATTCAGGAACTTGCGAGTCTATTGTAGAAGTATGTCTCCTTTGATTGCTTCATGCTTTGTGAGTGACTGCATCCCCTGCTGTGTCTTGTTTCATGGTTACTTCCTCATGCATGTGTACTTTCAGTCACAAGTTGCTGGTGCAATGGTGGTTCTAACTCATAAGGTAGCCTCTGCAATCCTCCTTCAGTGCCCCACGCTAGCTGGAAAGAGACCCCCCCCCACCCACCTACACAAACACACACAACTGCAATTACAAGAAAAAATATATATATACATAAACAGAACTATGCTTGAACTAACTTGTTTACTGAACATATTGTCATAACATTTAACATTCCACTTCCCCAAATGTCACTAAATTTTCACTCCCAGATACTCAGCCAATTCCCTGCACTGGTGCGCGATCATGTTGGTGTAATAAAGTCACTTCCAAAACTCCTGTTAATAGACAAAATGCCTTCTCAGAAACTATTAACCCTCCTATTATCCTTGGGGTCAATTTGACCACATTCAGTGTTTATCGTTCAAAAAAATAATAGTTGACTTTTTACCCCTCAGCCCTCAAGGCTGATGGGGTATTGTTATCCTTCGTGCGGGCGGGCAGGCGGGCGGTCGGGCGGCGGGCAGGCAGGCGTCTCCAAAAACTTCGACATCGGGCTGAGGGGTATTCCATGCATTGCACGCCTATTTTTCTTTTTTGCTTCATATTTCATGACTTTTCTTAATTTGATGGGGACAACTGATTAAGCATAAAATTTTCATGGTGATATTTTTTAAATGTGCTGAACACATATTGCACGCATTGGTGTTCCTCTGGGGTCAATTTGACCACAAGCTGTTTTAACTGTGTAACTGTGTAAACTCTGCTGGTGCAGAGTTGATACTTTTGAGTTGATACATAACAGGGGGGTGGGGAAAGCAACTATTCCCTGGAGAACTTCAGTACTTCTCATGGTGTGGGCATGTGGGAAACAAATTGACATGTGAACCCCTGCCAAAATGAGGAAGCCAATGTTGCGAGTTGATCACATCCAAGTCTTTCCAACTACACATGCCTCCCCTGTAAGATTATCATCTCAAGTGCAATATTTTCATATAATGGTTATATGAAGAGCTCGAATAATGACTCTAAATTTCAAGATAAATAAATTCTAATTTAAAACTTAGGCCTGATGGTGGCGCTATAGGACAGGTCAACTCACTAGTAAGTTTCATTATCAAGGGGTTATTCATGTATTCAACAAATAAAGTGCCTGACACAAAAACTTGGTCAACAATTTTAAGTAAATTATTTTCTGGAGGCAAATATCCCTGGGGTCAGATTGACCCCAAGCGTAAAAGGTGTTAGTAATATTTACGCATAATAGGAGGGTTAAAACAGTTCCTCCACATAAAAATGAATCCCTTTGCCACCAAACGGATCCATCTTTTGGAAGTTTCAGACCACTTGCTGTATGTGTAAATAAAAAGAATTTGATTTTCCTTTTATATTGGAGCGTGGGCTGATAGGCCTACACTTACTGTTAGATCAACACATAACAGCCAGAGGGTCCACTTATTTTGTCCCTAATGGGCTACTGTACAATTTAAACACTGCATCATCAGTAAAAAGAAGCTAATTATTGTGAAATTCACAAAGACCTGCAGCTACTACCTCTATGTCAAGGTCCATTTAGTGACGTTTGTACAAGCTTGCTTGTTTTGCGCATTAAAAACCATAACAGGTTTTTATCTCTGGACCACTACCAAAGTAAGAACATCGACTACAACATATTTTGACAAATCTAAACAATGCTGTACAATTGAACCAATCAGGCTGCATAATTTAAACAATTTTAATTACTATTTTCACTGTCGTATTTTCATCGTACTCATGGGTGTGTTGGTCTTAAAATGATGTGTGGTCAGGTGCTAAGCTGGCCTCATGCAGGCTTAAGGAAAGCTCTTGTGCCTTTTTCCTGCAAAAAGCTGGTTTATAATCAGTATTCAGTTTTAACTGCAATATTGAGGATGCATTATTATGAATATTATTCACTTTTATCTGTGAGTGCTTGACGCGCGTACCCTCTGCCTGTTAGATTTGACACAAGGACGAATTGCAGCCCCCACACAAGCAAACAATTAAAAATAATAAACGACTATGTGAAAGATTATGTTCAAGGTATTTAAAATAACAAGTATCAGAAGGGAGATTGCGATCACTCCACGTACCCACATCAGAGCATGCTGTGATGCAGGGTAGCTTAATCGTAAGGGAACCTATTCCATGGGATAATTTGCGATTCAACATGTGAGGTTATGCATGCTACAATACAAAGATTATACTGGATAAAGCCACAACTCTTTAATACCGGCAAACTCTGTAATTCATGCTGTCTTCCAGAGGTTCCCCCTTGGAAGGGTGGCTGTTCGGCAACAATGGTAGGCTAAAATATCAAATACATGGCATATAATGTCTGAATAATGCATGGATTGTCAGTCTGTTACACAAAACATAAACTGTAACTGAACGAATGTTTGAAGCGCTGAAATGCGCATCAGAAGTTTGGATAAGTCCTGCACAGGTAGACCCATTCAATGGCGCCAGGGACCTTTCATTTTGGGGCAATAATGAGCTGAAAAAGCAACTGCCATGGTTACATGACGACTTTATATTCGGAATGAATTCATCTAAATGAAACCATTCGGAATGAATTTTATCTCCTGCGAGTTTACATGGAAAATAGCCATTCCGAATGGGGGTTTTCATGGAAGACGCATTAAATCGCTTTCCCGTAAGTTTTGGTGCTGGGAAGGCTTCTGATTGAATAGGGAGTGGGTCAGATATGTGTATATGTGTTTCTGTTTAGCCTAATGGAAGCAAAATATTAGGCTTATCTTCGTTCCTAATAGCAACAATATGAATGATGTAAGCAGTGCCTTTTTCGGTCTGATTTTGCTTTTATTATGCCCCCGGAATCGAAGATTCAGGGGCATATAGTCTTTCACCTGTCTGTCCGTCCGTCCATCTGTTTGTCTGCAGCTGAAAAAAAACCTTTAACCTGCAATACTTTAACCAGCCGCCGGGGGCATCAGTGTTCCACGAACACAGCTTGTTTTTGAAGCAGCAGTATGACCACATCATTTTAATTATTGTAATTTGTCTGTTAAGGAGCTGAAGGGAGGTAGAATACCAGAAAGGAAAGGTAGCGAGCATGCGCAGGAAGAATGGAATGAACTTAAAGAGGAATGAGTGTCTACAAGTACACTGGACAGAAATACAAATGCCCCATGTCAAATATTGATACCACGTGGAGTTAACAACTCTGTGAGCATATGCTGACTTTTACTTGTACAATCGGGATATTTCTCTTGATTTTAGTGCCATTTTTAATCCATCTCACTGACAATGAGCATTTGCTCAGTGATGCAGTGATTTCACTCAGTAATGAGTGTAACTAGTTCAGGCTGGAAACTCTAGAAGAGCTACATCAGCTGACAGCAGCCTGGTAAGCTACCAGCACTTCAGCATCAGCAGGCACACAATTGGAGGATACACATCACGAGGTCATACAGCGGTCTATTTGAAAGACGTCAAGCTCACTCACTTCCGCTGCTGTTTGTAATGACTCTTCATGCTATGCAACATGCTGTTTGGCTTTTTGCTTGCCGCCTCCACCCCAGCCTCCACCTGTTTGGTTCTGCTCACATCGGGGGGGTTTTGATTTCTGTTTCTGACTATGTTTGTATGTTTGCTCCTCCAGAGCAGAACCGCCACCAAAATACAATGTAATGCTTATACCCATGAATAAATTGTTCTACTTTATTGAAACGTAAGTTTTCCTGACTGAACATGGGTATGGAATTTCCAGACGGTGATCAGAAAGAATGAGCAGTACCCTGACAGTCCTTGTGCTGGGGACAATAAAAGGCCACCCCAAGATGTCAAATTTTGTCAAAATTTTAGATTTTTGTCATCATGCCTCAGATGTCTCAGGTCATGAGGGAACATGCCATTGACATGCTGGATGCAGGGATGTCCACCAGAGCGGTCTGCATGCAGTTCCTTGAAGCAGAACACTTTTCAGTGCTGGACTGGCCTGCACATTCGCCGGACATGTCGCCCACAGAGCATCTTTGGGATTTTCTGGATCAACGTGTCTGCGACCGTGTTCCAGTTCTGGATGATGTGCGCCAACTCCGTGTAGCCCTCCGGGAAGAATGGAATAACATAATATAATGATAATAAGAATGGAATGTGTAAATGTTGCGTTACTGGACACCAAATATAGCCAAATGTGGCCAGCTAGTGATACCGTTTTCCTGTGCCATTTGGCTTATTAATTAGGTTAATGTAGCTAGTGAGCTTGTGGATGATGGACTTTATGAAGAAACACATTTAGCAACAGCTAGCTAGCTCGTTAGACAACGTGGGATAGGTTTGATTAGCTATAAAGTTTACGATTTATTTATACTGGGAGTCCGACTGAGAGCAAGCTCTCCTTTGCAACGGAGCCCAGTTGCGAACAATAGCAAACAACCAAGAACAATAAATAAAAACAATGACTACATTGTGCGTGTACATTCCAGCTTTGCGGCAGCCAATTAAAGACATTTAAAACAATTAATTGAAATAAGACTTTCCAACTAGCCTCTCTGTACAGAATGTTACTGATACCGTATCGACAATTGCACTGAAAATGGAACAAATCAATTTGCAGCGAAGCAGCGGTCATTGTAGCTCTTGCAGCAAGACAACATGAAAGGAGAGGAGACTCAGAGCCAGAACATGACTGCATCCCTACAAGGGAGGAACAACAAGGGACATAAACTTTGCTAGAAAGTGTGGAACAGGCAGCAGCCTCAGTATCAGCCACAGAGACTGGTGAAGACTCAGCTAGATTTAGGCCAGCCACCACTCAACCTTTCTCAGGACCAACAGGTGAATTTATCAGCGTGTCTTTGATAATGAAATGAATGGCTACAGGGTAAAATCATTTGGATAAATCTGTGGTTATTGGGTGTGTACAGTGAGTGAGACATTTTCATGGTAATTATATAAAACCCTTGATTTACCTTTGTCAGTAGTTGAGAGTAAGAATGGTCTGAATAGAAATGTTCATTGGCAAATATTACAGATGTCATTACAATGGAGAACGCTTACTACTCATACTATTTGAATTATAATTATAGTTGTAAAAAAAAAAAAAAGCTGTATTGAAAACTATTGGAAATGTTTGTGTGTTTTTTCTGGAACTTGAGGCATGCAGTACGTGACCACGGGCTGGAGCTGAATCCAGGTTATCACAAGGAGGACTGATTTGCTGTGCCACACTAAGATTCACACTGGCCCCATCTGGCCACCCCTATGACAATTTTCTGGGGGCGCCACTGGGCCCGTTATCTGCAATTATATTTCATTTGGAAAATGGATTTATTGTTTACAGTTTGGAGAACAAACTAAGTAGCCTTAAAACCCGCCACTTTTAGAAAAGGAAGAGGCTATTTGCTTTGGCGTGAAAGTTTAAAAAGTGAGGGCGGATTGTAAAATGAAATCTCTTATTGGCCCAGCTCCAGGGCAAACAGCAGAAGTGCTTCTCTTATCCGCCTGGCCACCGTGCGAATAGCAGGACTGCTTCTCTCGTCCGCCCCACTGCGGGACAGATAGTCAATCCCTTTCCCTCAATTCACCCCGCTGAGAGGCGATTAGCCACTTCCTTTAAGAAAAGGAATGGATGACTTCTGTTATTAATCCGAATTTCTTCCTTATATTCGACTTGACCTTCAATCGTAAGACAAGCGGAAACAAGTTCTTGTCACTCGGTTTGGATATTATTGAAGGGGTTGCGGTACTTGATGAAATAAAACATTAGTTTTGTTTCTTTCTTGCCATGTTTCTCATTCGTTTTAATTTCTCTTTATCATTTCCCCATTGGTTCTGCCCTGATTTGCCCGAAACATCTGAACTGGACTTCCATCTGAACTCTTCTTCCAGGTTCCATCCCACTGTTATAATATTACTATCACTGCTATTGGATTGTACTCTGCCTCTGTACTTAACTCATGGTCTGGATCATAAGAACACCTGCGCACACTCCATATTAAATAATACCAGGGGGTATACCTTCATGCCACGTGGCTCTTCCCACCAATTCAAATATAATGAAACTTAAACTTAACTCTATCCTCAACCACAGATTGCAGCATTCCAGCCTCTTCATCTAAGTCTGCAAGAAGATTTTTCTTCAGTTGATCTGTCACAGAAATATGGATAGCCCATTCTGGTCACCTTAAAAATCATTGAAAAACCAATCCTCCTAAAATCGAAAGACAGATCTGACCTTTCAGCATCAAGTTGGCACTTTCTACTATCCAAATACATCTCAACGGGAAGACAAATAACATTAAAAATAGTGATCAATACATGCTGGACCTCATCAATATCACTTGCCTAAGTGTGTAACACCAACTATTATGCATTATTAATCTTGTGATTTCATTTTACATCAATCACGTGTGCTATAATGTGCGCTAAAACAGATTTCGCTATCATTGTTATAATTATTATGATTACTTCAACCTTGTTTGTTTTGTGTCGTAGAGTTTGTATGTACAATAAAGTAGCTGAGTGCACATCCAACCCTTTCTTTTCTTTGCCTGATGAAGTTCCTGTCGGGTTGAAATATTGCTTGGTGGTCTTGGGAGTTATAATCCAGTGTGTGTACATTTCTTGCCTTTAATTTATATTGTTTTATGTATACCAAGTCAAATTTATTTGTTTTCCTTGTTCTATTCTATTCCTTCAGCATTTTATCTCTTTTTCTAATATTGTTAAAACTGTCACGACTGTTCTGTTTTTGCACCAAAATAATATGTGGAAATAAATATATAAATAATCCAAAACTATTTCTGTCAATCCTACTACTGCAAGAAGTTCTGGGTATGGAGTGATGCGAAGCTGTCAAAAAGAAGTGAAAGGAGTAAAGAACAGAAGAAAATCTGCACAAGTACACTAAAGCTGGACACCTGAGGTGAGAAATAAGTTTTTTTTTATTTTTTTGAATTGGTGAGTCATTCAAAACTGAGTGAAGGCGATATGCACTGAGAATCATGTCTACAACCAACAGTCGAGTTGGCAGTTGTTTGACAATAACTAGAGTTTAGTGCTTTGTTTTCATTAAGGGTGCTATGAATACTAATAAATACAAGCAAATCTTAAAATATCATCCTATATCTTGCGCTGGGCCTCTCCCTGTCTTTCTTCACTACAGACCAAAAGTTTGGGGCCACCCTCAGATTTTTCTTCCCTTATTTTGTTCTTTCCTTATTTTTTGCACATGAAATGACTTCAGTGCATAAAATATAGGAAGCCAGTAGGTTTTGGGTGAATTCCAGACCTCAGACCACATTTTAAAGCTGTCTTGACTGATTAATCACTGACCACAGTGTTTCATAATTGAGTTCCAATGCCAATTGAGTTCTAGGACGTGAACAATTTCATGTAATAAGAAGGCATGCTGTATAAATGCCTTCCCCAAAACCAAGGGGTCACCATTAAAAATCTGAGGGTGGCTTTTGGCATGTAGTGTATCTTTTTTTTCTCTTAGTGTCAACTCTACGCGGTGCTACTTGGTGCTAAAAGGAAAGCTGGGATGTTCTCCTTTTCATCTTCAGTCTTGCTGCAGGCAGTTATCAGGTCTGTTTTTTTGACTCACCATATTCTGTTCCCTGATCTACTCAGCCGTCCAACCCACGGGAGACGGACAGTCACCAATCTGATCACTGGCCACTGACAGCTGCGATATCGCTAAGGTTATAGTTCAGACTGCACTACTGTTTCGTGTATCAATGGCCAGGGATTTAAACCCCCTCCAAGAAGGTCTGGAGCCCACAGCATCTTGCGGTCTTTTCTTTGTGGCCTTGAACTGGACGTTGTCATAACGCTGGTGCTATAGCCTGCATTCCTCTGCCTAACCCCATCGGCACAGTTTTGATAAAGATGATTCTTGTGCTGTCTGGTGGGAGAGAGATGATACTTGTAGACGTTTTTTGAATGCATTTTTTGTTATTTATTTTTTTATTTTTTAGCGATTTATCTGTGGTGTGTAAAATTACGTGAGTAAGCCTGATGTGCGGATCGATCAAACAACATCAATCCTCAAGAACCACAAAAGGGCTGAAAAAGCTGTCTGGTTAAAGCAAGTATCGTATTCTCTGTTTAAGGGGTGTAAACCCGAAAGCAAAAGGATTATACACTGAGCCAAAGTATTGCATTTGTAAAACTGCATTACTTTAGGCATTCAAGCTATATGTGCAGGTAGATTGACGTTTTTCCCCAGGTAAAAATCAAGAGCCGGTTGGAGCTGACGGTAGTTGGCGGTTTATTCTGCGTGGTGGCTGTTCGTTGCGCTGAGCCCCAGCTCATTTCATCCGCCAGCCTCCAGTCATTAAAGCGGCTAGCGGAAGACTTGATGAGCTCGTATTAAAAACTACCCCAGAGGAAACATAAAAGCAGAGGTTGATTAATCATTCATGGCAGAAAGGTACTGAGGGCCCCCGTGTTCAGGACAGCACCCGAACAAACGGTGGGAGTCCCTGCGTTTGTTTCTACGGCAAAGATTACCCCATCCACAACCGACAGCTCGCTGAAAAATTCATAAATCCCTGCCCTCATTGTGAACAAGATCATGCCAAAAGCTGCAGCGCTCGCAAGGAAATGTATCAAATGAAAATGTGTTGGTTTTTCTGCTATGTGAGCTGATTCTAAATCTTAGCCTACGACATCTGTGCAAAACAACAAAGAAAATCTTTCATGTCGAGTGATTTAAAGCTCAAGGTTGGTTGTTGCTTACATGGGAAAATGTTGAAATTTTACTAAATCCTGTGGAGCAACTGCAAATGTCCTGTCGATCTTTTCACATTTTGATCTTGCGTTTTCAGTTTGACCTATGTGACGCGTCTGGCAACGAATGCAGTACGCATTATCAACAGCCCCTCGTTATCTAACAGCAGTTATAATCACTGACACTCACTTGGTGCAGGCAATGTGACCTATTTTCTGGGAACACTAACTGGTAATTCTGTGCAAATTATTTAGTAACGTGGATTGAAATAGGCCTATATATTGCAACATTTGTACTGGAATAAATCTTTGTAAAACCACTTGTTAATAGTCTTCATCTTGCCAAAATTTTATTCAGTAAAATAGGATGTGTGATTTGAGGGAGATTTTAAAGGATTCGGGATCTGGGAAGATTTAAAACAATGTGGGATTTAGAGGTGGTATCAAAGAGTATGTGATGTCAGGGTGATGTAAGACTGTGAGTAATTGTGGACTGATTTGAGAAGAGGCTTGAGAAGAGGCTGTGTGAAATAAGGTGTGTGATATAGGGTAATAATAACGCGCTGTGGATTAGGGGGCAGTATAAAAAAGAAATAATGCGCAGCAAATGACTCAGCCTTGCGCAGGAAATGGAAGTGTGGATGATCGAGTTTGAGCCTGGCCGCTCCAAGCGTGAAATCCTGGCCAATGGCAGGCTTTCAGAATAGAACTCCAACAATGGAACTACTGTCGCCTCACTGATGAATGAGTGATGATTGGAGGGGGTTGTGGGGTGTTTGTGTGGTCGCACACCTGAGTTGCATTGAAAATACTGAAAACAGGATGCCTGACTGAGAGCCTTGTTTGATCTGTGTTTCTATGGCAACCAAACACCCTCCCGCACCTTCGCTGCGTTTGTACTGATCTATGGTTCCTCTTCTGCACCTGTGCCCTAAAACCTGGGCCACAGCGCAAACGCTGTCCTCCCTCCTGAGGTCCTGCCATGGCGCACGCCATTAAGATCAGCGCTTTTCTTTTCTTCATCCAGTTCATTTTTCCATCATTTCTATGCCTCGGTCAGTGACGTGCAAGTGAGAAAATGATTTTGCTGCTACCTCTGGCCGACAGGAGGGAGACTGATTAAATTCAGATCCTGGTGCGATGGCTGAGCACAAAGCATGGGAACTGGTAAACTGGGGCTTTTCATAGAGAATATAACGCAGAAAAGAGGCAGCGGGCCATTCACCGGAGTCCGGAATTGAGAGATGAGCATCGACAAATCACTTACAGCACCAGCAGAGCAGCAGTTTTGAGTTTAAGACCAAAGAGGGTGCAACTCTTATTAACCTCCTCAATCAAACTGTTCTGTAATTCTTTTAGTGGTGGGTTTTGTCATTAATCTTTTAATCCTTCCAAAAGGCTTAGTCATTCACAACATGCTGCAAGCAAGTTTATATGTGAAACACTTATTTACCTGCTAGTTGATGTTAAAACCTCTCGAGCAGTTTCCTGAAAATGACATAAATGGAGAATTTTGATGTCTATGTGGAAATGAATGCTTTTCAACCTGTAGAGTATGTGGCTTGCACTGGTGTCTTGTGTTAAATAATTTCAGCAGGAGGATTCTGTCCAAGTCTTGTTCACTGCCAAATACTGAAGTGGCGCAATGGGCAGCCAGGTTTTAAGTAATGATGTTGCCAAATTTAAAACCAGCTTTTTCTGGCAGTGCGAGCTGGGTTTCCGCGGAAGGACTTGCGATATGCGGGGGGAGCCGTGCAAAACACAAGAGACGCATTGTAGAAACAGCAGGTGGCTGCGCCTGGAGCGGGGGTGGCGAAAAGCAGGGCTCATAGTGCCCTTTTCATTCTGTTAAATAAACATATCCTCTGCCAAAGCACATACACATCAGCAATTTGCAAGTGTGCGTGTGTCTGTTTGAGAAAGAGTGCTTTTGTGTCTGTGTGCGGGAGAGAGAAACGAGAGTAAGACACATTGTATTTCTGCATCTAAGAGGGATTGTGTGCGTGTGCGTGTGTGTGTGTGTGTGTGTTTTATATATAGAGAGAGAGAACCTGTGCCTGCCCAAATCCCAAATAAAAGTATCTGACTGGCCAGCACAGCCACTGGCTTACGAGTTCTGTAATGCCAACAGAGGGAAAGAAGAAGATATCAAACAATCTGCGAAGTTGAGTCCCCACTGTTGATCGTAATTCACGGAGGCAGGGCCTTGGGCATTCCCATTAGTAAACTGACATTAGACATCAGTCAGAGGGCGTATTTAACTGGTTAGTTAAAGATTTATCTCAGGACACCCATTTTGTATAAAACCATCATGGTTCATTCTAAGCAAGATTCTGATTTCTTACCGCAAAACATACAACCAAAATACAGGAGGAAAAGAAGTGATTGCCGAGCACATATTTTCCAATCAAATATTATTTTCCTTTGTAAAGACTATCATGGTTGATAACCCAGCGTTGAAATGTGACAAGATAGTCCTTTTTGTTTTTTTAAGTCGTCATTGTAAGGACATGCCTCCTGCCATCCAGCTCACCGGTCTACTAATCCCAGGGAGCTCATTGCTTATTATTCAGTTAACACCTGCATCTGTTTGTTGTTTCCGCTGAGTGGTAGCAGAGATTTATAAATACTAGGTCATTTGTTACTTGCCTTGGTCATGTCTCATAGTGCAATGCTCTAACGGTGCTGCAAGTGTTTTTAAACTGTATCCATACCAGCATGTTCAACTTAAGTGCTGCTACCTTTAACACAGACTTTTGATTTGCATATTTAAAGGAACCTTGTTTCCTTTTTCCTTTGTGTAATACTTAGCTATAGTCTTATAGCCATTGTCTGTATGACCCATTGTCTTTGCGGAACCTCTGTTCCATTTTATTTTTGCGTGACCTGCAACATATGTGTCCACTACCTTAGGTGTGGGCATTATAATAACTACACCAAAACCCTTTCCTGCACCCGAGTCCAGTCCGCCTCCTTCCTGCGTCCTCGGCACGAGGCTCCAGACGTGACAATCATCATCAAGTGGCGTACAATATTGCGTTATTAATAATGACATGGAAGCATTGCTAGATTCAAAGAGTAAGCTGCAAATCTGACTCAAAAAATTTAAGACTATGGCACTATTAAGACATAAAATATAGGAAGCCAATAGGTTTTGAGTGAATTCCAGACCTCAGAGCACATTTCAAAGTTGTTTTGACTGATTGATCACTGACCACAATGTTTTATAATTGAGTTCCAATGCCTTTGTGTTACATGATTTTATGTCACTAGGACATGAACAATTTTATGTAACAAGAAGGCATGCTGTATAAATGCCTTCCCCAGAACCAAGGGATCACATTAAATTTGGCGCACCATTAAAAATCTGAGGGTGGCCCCAAATTTTTAGGCTGTAGTGTACCTCAGTCCAAAAATAACACTGAGATTTTGAGCATCAATTTTTTTGAAAACGCGTCATATTTTTTTTTATTGTAGCACAGCATGGAAACTATTGGTGTTTCCAGGGGCAAACGAAAACAGTGGGAAAATATCCATGTATTCATTTTGGACTTAAGTGCTTATTTCTGTTAAATACTTGGGCTTAAGTGCATTTTACCACTAAATGGCTAACAGATGAAGCCAACTGTCTAGTCTCCATAATTGCCATTTTCATGGCTAGTCATGTGACAAATATTTGCATTTTGATTGGATAGTCATGAACTCAGTATTTCTTGCGCAAACATTATGGTCTTGAGTATTTCCCACGCTGAAGTTCAGTGAATTTGACAATGGCAACACACCAATACTCAGGACTTGAATACTTTCTTTGAGAAATCTATGGTATCAGATGATGCTCAGGCCATTGTGGCTTTTAATTCTTGTATGAGCTCATTTTTTGCCAAATGTGACTTAAGCACTTCTTGCAGGCAGGTCTTTAACTGCTATTATTCTGCTTGGGCTAGATACAACTGGGCAGAAAGATGAAGATCAGGGGAGTGTCGTTTATATGAGGTCATGCAAAGCAATATTTGGTATCTTTCTCATACATAAGGCTGATCGCATATGACTTGCGAGACCCAAGTCTAAACTGAAGCGTATAATTTTTCCAGAATTTGGTGACAAACTAAATAACGTGTCACAGTATGAAAATATCAGTATGAGTGACAAATCATGATTTTATCATGTTTCATATTGTGAATATAAAATTATTGTGGCATTACATTATAACATGAATTTAAAATTAGTGTCATTACTAGCAGGCAAACATTTCACATCTAACTGAAACGTTAGGAGTCTCTGTCAGACTGTATGTGTGTTGGCTATGTCTGTCCTTAGATTTTTTTTCAGCAACCGTTCATCCAATCGTCATCATGCTTGGCGAGTGTGATGCTGAGCACCCAAGAGAGTGTTATGTCCAGTGTGAAGTTGTTTTGGCTGAGCGGCTCTTGAGAAAGCCACAAGCAGCAATCCCAGTGGTCCAGCAGTCAGCCCATTCCTTTGTTCCATTTCTCACAACCGACTTAAACTCACGGCAGGTTAGAATGACGTCATGGTTGAAGAATACTCAAAATGTGTCAGTCTTGAGGTAAAGTGAGACTAAAAAATATTTGTATACTCAATTTTATGTTATTCTACCTACTCAGTTTAGAATTGTAATTTTTGGTACATGTTCTGCGTACATTTGTGTTGATTTGATAGAGTAGCCCATGGAATACATAATTGCCTGAAGGCAGAGAAGCACAGATAATACATTTGAAGAGTGTTCTAAATGTAACTGAAGTGGAGTGCGGGAGAGATCTTTCTCTGACTGTCAAGGACATCTGTGATCTAAGCAATCCAACTTCCCTCCCAGTTGCTGGAAAAATATGAATAGCCTTGCCCATATATTCCATTTGTTAATTAATTCATTTGTTACAAAGCAATATTCTGTATACCCAACTGTGGAGTTGCGTTTTGGCTGCAAATGAGTGATAATGGCCATAGTCACAACTAGGAGGCTATGCAGTGTTAAACCAACATGAAATGTACTGGTATGTTAAAGATACATACTGGATGACATACTGTACTATAATTGCCAGTGATTCCCCAGGGCCTCAGATCGGGGGGGGGGGGGATTTGGAGATTTTGGGGAGTGGGGGGTGGCTATTAACTTTTAATTACATTCCTTACATCGGACTCTTACCCTTTCTAAGCAGATCAAAGCAGTTTAAATCAGCTCCACATCGAATGCTGCTTGCCTTTACTCATCAGTATGTAACAATGTAACATTTTAAAAATATATCAGTCACAGTACAATTTTCTGTAAAAGCAGTACTTTAATACCTTACTTTTACGTTAGTAGGACTTCAAATCCAGGACTTAACTATTTTTATGTCCGCCAAACGAAGTTGGCAGTAGGTTATGTGTATAAGATAACTCAAAACGTAATGAACGGATATCTCTGAAGTTTTGTGGGTGGGTCGCTATTACACCAGGTATGGACCCTATTGATTTTCACTGCGATCAGACGAACAATATGGCTGCCAAGGCAGCCATCTTGAAATCCTACGACACGCAATAACTGAACTTTGCTCCCACTCAGCAAGATTTGGACTGTGCTGCCATGGCGGAGGTTTGCACTCTAGGAGTGCCTCTAGTTACGTAATGGGATTGATATTTTTACTTGCGGAAAAGATCTGAGTAAACCCCACAACTGTTTATAATCAGTGGTTCTCAAACTCGGTCCTGGCACCCCACTGTGTATGCTGGTTGACCTCCAAAGGCAGGTGGTGGAGAGATTATTTTTTTAAATTCATGGGTTTAAAAGGGATTGACAGCTGCAGATCTGATTGGCCATCGTGGAACAAAACCCCAACCGAATTCACAGGTAATCATTTGGAGTTAGATCTACCGTTTTACAACAGCGCCACAATCACGCTTTTGCATTGTATCACAAAATTACCAAAATGCCGTGTGAAAGGCTCCGTTTCATTTTTCTGACTGTGTTTTGGCCATCTAATTAGAGCCCAATATGTTCACAGGTGTTTTATACTTCATGACATACGCAGCTACATTTTTGTCGAGACAGTGGATATTTCTGGCTTAACACAGTAAACAACTGCTTCAAGCATGAAGTGCACCTAATTAGGACAAATTAAAAGCTTATTAAAATCCTAAAATTGCAATTGTGGATGGAACAAATAGCATACACAGGGGTGCCCCAGGACTGAGTTCGGGAACCACTGGCCTGCGCAGCAAAGGGTTCTTTGTTGTTTTCTATACTATACAAAACAGGCCAATCAATGCTGCACTGCCAAGACCCAGGTGATTTAACTGAGCAGACTGTGGAATGTGATATTGTTCTTTTTCTTATTGCAGTAAATGCACCAAATAACATTCTGTGATATAATGACTAACAAAATAAATAAAATGCCTTATCGGACTAATGTCCATAAAATAAAGACAAGTACCTTAATGAAATCTTTTAAAAAATATATAGCTGTAAGCAGAGATAAGGGGGCCAAGTAGTCCAGCAGTGCAGAGTTGCTATGGCAACTTGATGTGATCATGTTAAAAGCATAGCTGTAAATACTGATAGGAAGTTTTTTTTGTGAATAAAGCAAAGATTGAAGGTAACTGAGTTATAAGTTACAACCCTGTTTGGGTTCCTTTTCCGTGATTTGGTTTTAATGGCCAAGCGGCTTCAAAAAATGTAAAATTCATCTGATATCTTTTGAGGCTTAGTCTGAAGATCTTTTACAAAGGAGGTTTTGCAGGGTAAAGGCAAACTTGCCCACAACCCAATTTGAACCATCTTCTGGTTTTATGTACCTACTTGTGGAACTGTCCAGAAAATAGATTTGAAATGTGAAATTTGCATGCAGGAAGTGAACTGTGACCCATGTAGTGATTTCAAGATTTTTGTGGGACAAGGCTTCGGAAAGTCCATATTTAAACCCATAAATGACTCTTCTGAAAAACCAGATGATTTTTAAAGGCTACTCAACATGACGGACATTTTGATACCAAACCTAAGTAAACGCGAAAAATCGAAGAAGATTCAGACAATTTTCCACTGAAAAATGCATGTCTTGACCTCTTGGAACAAAAACCAGGTTCCTATGAAAACACACCTAAGATATTGTCACAAAAGTTGCCTCATAGTTGGTTAAATAATGTGCTAGTGTCGTTAAATTGCGAGATCAGTAACATGCATCTGGATTGCGAAAATTTAAACCATCCCTGTATTCACAGCATTTCAGGTTCCACAATTTGTTATGTCCAAAATTGAGTAAATTCATTTTTTTTTCCATAAAATTCAACACACAATACCTCATAAAGACAATGTGAAAAAGTTTTCGAGATTTTTGCAAATTTATTAAAAACTAAGAAATCACATGAACATAAGTATTCACAGCCTTTGCTCAATACTTTGTTGATACACCTTTGGCAGCAATTCCAGCCTCAGGTGTTTTGAATATGATGCCACAAGCTTAGCACACCCATCTTTGGGCAGTTTCGCCCATTCCTCTTTGCAGCACCTCTCAAGCTCCATCAGATTGGATGGGGAGCGTTAGTGCACAGCCACTTTCAAATCTCTCCAGAGACGTTCAGTCGGATTCAAGTCTGGGCTCTGGCTGGGCCACTCAAGGACATTCAGAGTTGTCCTCAAGCCACTCCTTTGATATGTTGGCTGTGTGCTTAGGGTCATTGTCCTGCTGAAAGATGAACCGTCAACCCAGTCTGAGGTCAAGAACGCTCAGGAGCAGGTTTTCATCCAGGATGACTCAGTACATTGCTGCATTCATCTTTCCCTCAATCCTGACTTGTCTCCCAGTTCCTGCTGAAAAACATCCCCATAGCATGATGCTGCCACTGCCACGCTTCACTGTAGGGATGGCATTGGCCAAGTGATGATCAGTGGCTGGTTTTCTCCAAACATGACACCTGTCATTCACGTCAGAGTTCAATCTGTCTCATCAGACCAGAGAATTTTGTTTCTCATGGTCTGAGAGTCCTTCAGGTGCCTTTTGGCAAACTCCTGGCGGGCTGCCATGTGCCTTTAAGTAAGGAGTGGCTTCCGTCTGGCCACTCCCACAGAGGCTTGATTGGTGGATTGCTGCAGAGATGGTTGTCCTTCCTAAAGGTTCTCCTCTTTCCACAGAGGAACGCTGGAGTTCTGACAGACTGACCATTGGGTTCTTGGTTACCTCCCTGACTAAGGCCCTTCCCCCCCGATCGCTCATTTTATACGGGCGGCCAGCTCTATGAAGAGTCCTGATGGTTCCGAACTTCTTCCTTTTTTCTGTACCCTTCCCCAGATTTGTGCCTTGGACAATTCCTTAGAGTTCATGCTTGGCTTGTGCTCTAACATGCATTGTCAACTGTGGGACCTGATATAGACAGGTGTGTGTCTTTCCAAATCATGTCCAATCAACTGAATTTACCACAGGTGGACCCCATTTAAGCTGTTGAAACATCTTAAGGTTGATCAGTGGAAAGAGGATGCACCTGAGCTCAATTTTGAGCTTCATGGGAAAGGCTGTGAATACTTACAGTGCCCACAATAATTATTGGCACCACTGGTCAAGACGTGTTTTTTAGCTTCTAAAAAATTCATTTTTTTTTCTAAATATTATACCACAATGAAAAAAGAGTAAAATCCAACCTTTAATTCAAGTGCAACTTAAGCTGTACATCAAGCAAGAATGGGAAAGGGTTCCAACTGAAAAGCTTCAAAAATTGGTCTCCTCAGTTCCCAAACGTTTACTGAGTGTCGTTAAAAGGAAAGGCGATGTAACACAGTGGTAAAAAGGCCCCTGTGCCAACTTTTTTGCAATTTGTTGCTGCCTTTAAATTCTAAGTTAATGATTACTTGCAAAAAAAAAAAAAAGTTTCTCAGTTTGAACATTAAACATCTTGTCTTTGCAGTGTATTCAATTGAATATAAGTTGAAAAGGATTTGCAAATCATTGTATTCTGTTTTTATCTATGATTTACATAACGTGCCAACTTCACTGGTTTTGGGTTTTGTACTTATGTTTGGTATCAGAATGTCCGTGATTTTGTTATGTAGCCTTTAAAAATCATCTGGTTTTTCAAAACAATCATTAATGGGTTTAAATATGGACATTGAAGCCTTGTCCCACAAAAATCTTGAAATCACTAAATAGGTGACATTCACTTCCTGTATGCAAATTTCACATTTCAAATCCACAACCCCAATGCCGAAATAGTTGGGACAAAGTGTAAATTGTGATTAAAATCAAAACGCAATAACTGTCAAATCACACCAGCCAGTATTTTATTCACAATAGAACAGAGATAAGATAGCAAATGTTAAAACTGAAAAATTTTATCCACACAATGAGCTCATTTCAAATTTTATGGCTGCTACAGGTCTCAAAAAAGTTGGGACTGGGGCCTGTTTAGCATAATGTATCATCCCCTCTTCTTTTTAACACAGAGTAGAGGCGTCTGGGCATTGAGGAGACAAGTTTCTTGAGTTTAGCCATTGGAATTTGATCCCACTCGTGTTTAAACAGACTTCCAATTGCTGGAGAGTTTTGGGTCTCCTTTGACAGGCTTTTCGTTTAATTATGCGCCAAATTTTCTCAATCGGTGAAAGATCAGGACTGCAGGCAGGCCAGTTCAGCACACGCACTCTTCTACTGAAAAGCCATGCTGTTGTAATAGCTGCAGTATGTGGTTTTGCATTGTTCTGCCGAAATACACAAGGCCTTCCCGGGAATAGATGTCATCTGGAGGGGAGCATATATTGCTCTAAAACCTTTATATTCTTAGGACCCTGTCGTATATTTGTGAATCTGTTATCTTTTCTACTGGGTCGTAACAATATACCTTTCAGCATTCATGGTACTTTTTAAAACATGCAAGTGTCCCAAACCATATGCAGTAATCCATCCCCATATCACCAGAGATGCTGGCTTTTGAACTGAACACTGATAACAGGAGGGGTGGTTCTTTTCTATAGCCCGGAAGGCACGACGCCCATCATTCCCAAGAAGAATGTCAAATTTGGACTCGTCTCACCACAGGACACTTTGCCACTTTGCTACAGTCTATTTTAACTGAGCCTTGGCCCACAGAACACGGCGGCACTTCTGGATCATCCTCAACAATGACTTCCTTTTTGCATGATATTAGGTGGCATCTGTGGATGGCAGAGTGGACTGTGTTTACAGACAGTGGTTTCTTAAAGTATTCCTTAATAATATCAACGATAGAATCATGCCGGTGAGTGATGCAGTGGCGTCTGAGGGCCCGAAGATCACGGGCATCCAGAAAAGGTCTTCAGCCTTGTCCCTTACACACAGAGATTTTTCCAATTTCTCTGAACCTTTTGATGATGTTATGCACTGTCGATGATGAGACCTTCAAAGCCTTTGAATTTCACGTTGAGGAACATTGTTTTTAAAGTATTCCACAATTTTTTCACACAAGCCTTCACAGGTCGGAAAGCCTCTGGCCATCTTTACTTCCGAGAGACTAAGCCTCACTAAGACATCCCTTTTATAGCCAATCATGTTACACACCTGATGCCAGTTAACTTAATTACTTGCTAAATGTTCTTTCAGCTGATTCTCTTATACATTAATTGCTTTTTCGGCCATTTTTTGCATGTGTCCCAACTTTTTTGAGTTGTCTTGCAGCCAGAAAATGAGAAGAAAAAGCTCATTTTGTGGATAAAAATGTCAAATGTCTCAGTTTCAACATTTGAAATGTTATCTGTTCTATCGTAAATAACATATTGGCTCATGTGATCTGAAAGTCATTGTATTTTGATTTTATTCACGATTTACACTTCGTCCCACCTGTTTCGGAATAGTGGTATTTGTTGGACAGGCCCACAAGTAGGTACATATAACCAGAAGATGGTTTAAATTGGGCTGTGGGCAAATTTGCCTTTACCCTGCAAAACCTCCTTTGGTGAAGATTGGGCAGAATTTGAGGGTGGAGAAAGTTTTTTTTTTTTTAATCTCTCGATGAAAGGCAATATGGCAGATGCATCAGTTAGGTTCACATGACAAGTTGCCATGTCTCAGCCTCAGAATCTCCTGCAATATGTCTACACACAATTTCTTTAGGGTCTTCACATCCACATCTATAAGCCAAACCAAATATTATTGCAATGCCACCTAGTGGTCAAATGATGCAGAGTTTTGTGTGCTTCTTGAAGGTGAGCTCCTGAGTCCATGGGTGCATCTCAGTTCTCAAACATCCACAATCTTAGCACATACATTAATCTCCTGCTCCTCATTAGTGTGTGCATCATGTTGCATGACTTGTGATACTCTTCAGGTTCTTTCGATTTTTTTTCCTGAATTTGCTTTTAAAAAGTTGATGATATAGATTCAGTTGATATATGTACAAAGTTGTCTTCAAGTGAAATGACCACAGAAAAGCGGAGTCATTTTCTGTGTTACACAAGTTAGTTTCTTTTAGAACTCACCAATTGTACGGACATCGAAGAGAAACTGCATGTGAGTGAACTTGTCTTTTGACATTTTATTGACTGATGACGATTATACTATCTCTGCTTCCTATAAGAACAAGTATTGCCTTTGCAACTCAATATATCATTTAAAATTCAAGTTAGACCTTGTTTTTCTTGTCTTTTTTGTCATGTCCATCACGTTTCATGAGCCAAAATATCGAAATATATCAGTGCGGAATCAAATAAATTTTACACATGAATTCATTCATTCATTAATTAATATCTTGCAAACTTGGAGCACAAAGAGTACTAAATTGTCATTAAATCATCTGATTTCTTTGTTTTCTATTTCTGTGTTTTTGTACTTTGAAAATTGCTCAAGAGCAAATAGGGAGCCCAACCACTCTCATTGTTGGATCACGGAACAGGCTGAGACAGTCCGGTGTATGTGTATCGCAGATGACTGGAGAAATCGGGCCCAATAAGTCACACACCAGCCTGCTCAGGCTTCATGACAAAATTCCTCCAACCTTTTTATTAAAATCCTATAATCCGGCATAACTATACTTTTATTTTGATCAAAATATTATTGGTACTACGGCTGAGAACTGGCATTTTGCGACATACTGTAAAAGAATGGTGAGACACTCAGATTTTCAAATGTCCTTCATCCTATTGAAGCCCAATTCACTGGTCTTTTGCAAAAACAAACTACTTACAAATGGGCTACACATAGTATTTAAGGAAAAACAACATGGCTAGAAATAAAATTACTACACATGTCCCCTAATAAAGCATTCAGGCTGCACTCACCTGGACCAAAAATCACATATACTTTTGTGTGTCTGATGCTTTTAACCCTTTTTTAAAGGTTAAAGCAGGCCAAACATCTCTTTATCGTTTTTTTTTTTTTTTTTTAACAGATCTGTATGGATTGAGGCATTGGATAAAGGAGGCTTAACATCTTCTGGAGTATCGTCAGATGGACAAGACAGACCTTCCTTCCCACATTCAGGTTGCATGAGGCACCCAGCACACGCTCACTTTTTGGATCAAATTGTTGTCACGACAACCGGTCCCGCAAAAGGGCGGTCAGATTCGTGACACTGTGACAGTCATCATTGAATTTTGGACTGTAAATCAGTTGCTTTTTTATTTTTTTTTGCAGTTAAATTTTAATGCCACTCCATATGATCATAGTTCTATTATTTGTTTGCTATATTTCCTTTGAAGACAGACAACGCATTGGGAGCAAGAAAATGGTCTGTAAATTTGAAAAAGCAGCAGAATAGGATTTAGGTTCTCAAGGACTTGGATTGCTGACAGGGACGGTGTTCTGACAAGTTTTGCAACCAATCAAAATATGCTACCTTGCGGTTCTGCGCTTGCACAAACCTAAAATCTTGAGCTGTTTCCTCACTCACATCTTAAGTATCTTCAAAAATCATAAAAATAGATTTATTTTCGGAGTGCATTTCGACCTGTAAGCGTACATATATTTGTATGTACACGCTGTGTTTTCCTGATAATTCAGAAATTAGATGTATAATGGCGTAAATGGGCATATATCTTAAAACAAACTTATCCAACTCAGTATAACATCTGCTTTTGTTATAATCGCCTAACAAATAACAAAGTAACTATTGTAACCTGATTCATATTGCAATATCAAGGCGAAACAAAGACTTTACGATCGTTTTGTATTACGGTAGCATTTTTTGACAAGGGAGCAAAATTTGACAGAACACCGGCGGTCGCCTAGACGATTGCCTCGGCAAAAATTCACCCCTTTATTGGCAATAGTTAGTCCTCGCTTGTTCTTCATGGTTTTCCTTTATTAACACGTTTTCCAAATTAAGAAAAATCAAGTGGCAATTGAAGACACGGCTGCTCTCCCCCTATGCGATCTAACAGCGACAAATGGGCTACATTCAGTTCAGAAAAATAATTAATTATAATTAAGTCTATGCACTGGCACTCAGCGACGTAACTTTTTCCAGCGAGAGCGGCATTTCAGAACTCTTCAGCAAATGAAGGTAATTCTGGTGACAAGTGCGTGGTTTCGTCCGTTTACATTTTCCAATCGGACAGCTGTCTATTTTTTTTTTGTGTGACCCAGCAAATTGTGTGACCCAGCTGCAAAAATAGGTGTGCGTACTTGTCGCCGAAATTACCTTCAATCGCAAAAGAGTTCTGAAATGCCACGCTCCCTGGAAAAAAAATTATCGTTG
The DNA here is from genome assembly GCA_029721435.1 of Gymnothorax reevesii. Classification (NCBI taxonomy): domain Eukaryota; kingdom Metazoa; phylum Chordata; class Actinopteri; order Anguilliformes; family Muraenidae; genus Gymnothorax; species Gymnothorax reevesii. The sequence continues at coordinate 33,778,926 of CM056584.1, read as the reverse complement.
CTGAGTACCAGTGAATAGACCTATTAATAATTTAATTATTTTTCTGTACTGAATGTAGCCCATTATTTTGTCGCTGTTAGATCGCATGGGGGGGAAAAGCCGTGTCTTCAATTACCACTTGATTGCTCTTGAATTGGAAAACGTGTTAATAAAGGAAAACCATCTAAATTATCCATGACTATTTGTAGTCAATAAAGGGATGGATATTTTCCCCCAAATTTTCAGGTCTAGCGCTGGCCCTGATTGTTGAGACCGATGTCTTCACAGTGCTGTAAAAAAATGTTTTTTTGCTAATTTGTCATATTTAAATGTGTCAGATCATCCAACCAATTTTAATAAAACTGAGAAAGCACAAACTCCTGTTTTTGAACTTATCTTTTTTATTTTAAGGTAACAAGTCATTCAATTCTATATGAATGACTCCCCAAAACATTATTAGTGGTTGTGCTGTCCTAGACAGCAACAACTGGAATCAAACATTTGCAGTAAATCCTAGTGAGTCTTTTACATCTCTGTAGAAGAATTTTGGCTCATTCTTTCTTTTGTGCAGAATTGTTGACCACATTGGGAGGTTTTCAAGCATAGGCCATTCAGATGATTGGCCTGCTGCATAACCCAAGATTTAGGTCATGAACTGATGGCTGGATATTCTCCTTCAGGATTTTCTGAAAGAAAGCTGAATTCTTGGTTCCATCGATTGCCCAGGTCCTGAAGCAGCAAAGTAGGCCGAGACCATCACACCATGACCATATTAGACTTGGTATGATGCTTCAATTGTAGATTTCTGTGATAGCTTCATGCCAGATATTACCCATATCTTCCAAAAAGTTCTACTTTTGACTCATCAGGCCACAAAATGTTATCACAAAAATCTTTTGGGTCATTTTTGGCAGCTGTGAGACAAGGCTTTGCGTTCTTTTTGGTTAGTTGTGGTTTTTGCCTTGCAGCTCTCTCCCATGGATGCCTTTTTTGCACAGCATCCTCCTTACTGTGGAATCATGAACCCTGCCCCTTAACTGCAGCAGGTAAAGCCTGCAGTTCTTTTGTTGTTAGGTTCTTTTGTGACCTCCTCGATAAGCTGTTGATGCACTATTGCAGGAAGTTTGGTAGGCCAGCTAATTATCAATTAAATTTGTTTAATTGGTGAATTGAGTATCGAAAGGGGAAAATACTTTTTCACACTGGGTCAGGTAGAGCTATAATGAAATAATAATGAAATTGTCATTTAAAAACGGCATTTTCTGTTTACTTAGGTGTCTTTGTCTTTTAATAAAATCAGTTTGATGATCTGAAAAACTTAAAGGTCATTACCAGGTCACAATGATCCTTTACAAGCCATTTCAAAATCTGTTATTTTATGACAGCATATGGTGAAGTAACTGCCCACTGATCAACTTCAGCCAGCCAGTCAGTTAATCTGTCCGTTCTTTATTCATGGTGATCCCTCCCCCTTGCGATGTCACGAAGGACAGATTTGGAATGGATTGTAATGGCTAATTGACTGTCGATGATGAGACCTTCAAAGCCTATGCAATTTGACGTTGAAGAACATTGTTTTTAAAGTATTCCACAATATTTTTACGCAGGCCTTCACAGGTTGGAGAGCCTCTGGCCATTTTGACTTCTTAGAGACTCAGCCTCTCTAAGACATCCCTTTTATAGCCAATCATGTTACACACCTGATGCCAGTTAAGTTCATTACTTGCTAAATGTTCATTCAGCTGATTCTCTAATATATGAATTGCTTTTTCAGCCCTTTTTTGCCTGTGTCCCAACTTTTTTGAGACCTTTTGCAGCCAGAAAATTTCAAATGAGCTCATTTGATTTTATTCACAATCTAAACTTCGTCCCAACTATTTTGGAATTGGGGTTGTAAATAATGTAAGCAGATATGAGGTATGCAGCTTATGAATATTTTGTATTGGAACATGAAGCTGTTCATTCTCATTATGAAGACCAAATAGCTCTCATTGCTAGTGAAAGAAGCCATCATGAGCCTGAAAAATTTGAGAGATAAGAAAAATAGCATAGAATGAATAGAATGAATGAATAGAAAATAGATGACCACTGGTGACAAGTGCAGTAAATGATGTGAAAATTATTTTCTTTGCAAGGACAAACCCTTTCACAGACTGGCCAGATGGAGAGCACCTTGAGGAGGTGGAAAAATCTGTGTCAATGCCAACAATCAGGAAATGACTTCAATAGAATGAATACAGATGGTGTACTTCAAGATGTTAACCATCGGTTATTTTTTTTTATCTAAAAAAAAAAGCCTGTACTGTTCTGGGACAACATTGCCATGACACGAATCAAAGATCAATTTGCAGAAGAGTGATGGAAAGAGGACAGTATGCAGAGGGAATGGAACTGCCAATGCCTGTGATGTGTGGCAATGTTTGGCTGCTAATACAACTAGTTCATTTATTTATTGAGGATGTGACTGATGGCAAAAAGCAGCAAGTTGAATTCTGAATTGAACAGAATTATATTATCACCTCAGATTCGGAAAAAAGCTCCAAAACTCACTGGACACTGCTTCACAGCATTGACAGCAACGACTCAAAGCATGCCGAGAGCAACACGTGACCTTTTAAATGCAAAGGAGAGGAACGTTCTAAAATGGCCAAGTCCGTCACCTAACCTGAATTCGATTCATCTCTCACTTTGTTGGCAAAACTGATATTAAAACATCCCAAGAAAAGGCAGAAGCTGATGGCAGCTGCAGTGAACATCCGGCAGAGCATCACTTTCCAAAAACTCAGCAGCGGTGCATGTCTGCAGGTTCCAGACTTCAGGCAGTCATTGACCGCAAACCATTTGCAACCAAAAATTATAAGTGAGATTTAATTTCTGAATCTTTTTCCAAAGTCTTTCGAGCCCCAAAAATTGGGGGGCCTGTGTATAAAAATGGTTGTCATTTCAACATGATGGAGACAATATTTTTGGAAAAACCCTTAAGTTAAACCTGAACGTTAACCCTTCAAGCACATCTTGGTTGATTCATTTCAAATCCTTTTTGGTGGCAAACACAGCCAAAATTGGGACACTCTCTAAGTATTTATGGACCGGACAGTAGGTTCCAACATTTTGCAGAGCAATGGGAGAGTAGCAACTGGCTGATCATACTTGACAGCAGTCCGATGTTACTCAAAGTCTCATTTTAATACTCAAAATGCATGCTCCGTCTCTCCATTCATCGCTGTCTCTGAGTTTGGGGACTCACCTGATGTCAGCTGTGGAAACATTTGACATCTGGAGGGTAGCAGACCAGAAAAAGGGAGGGAAGGATAGAGGTCAAAACTATGCCAGAACTCCTTGCCCATAAATTCAGTTTATGATCATTGTCCTAATGTCTGAGCTGACATTACTTGTCAAGAAAAGGCAGCTGTGTGAGCGTGCACTGCAGGGTCGCTGTGTTACAATGGGTGCTCTCTTGGTTTTTGGCATCCTCAGGAAAGGAGTAATGCAAAGCTTTGACATCGAAGGCAGCCCGTAAATGAAAGGGGGGATGGAGAACTATGCACTCATAGTAGAGTTGGCACGGTTCATTTAAATCCACCCCCCCCCCCCAAAAAAAAAAATAAAAATAGTAAATATGAAACAGCAGAACAGCAGCACAACAGTTGTTTATGAAAGGATCATTTGTATTTGAACCTAATTTTCCATATTTGTTGCCTTATTTCTTTACAGTTCTATTTCCTGTGACTACTGATGCTTGTTGTTTGTAATCTCAGCTCCCATTCATTAGAATGGAATCCCTGAATTATTTGAGTTGAGACTCCAGCAGCCTACAAAATGTGAGACACTGCTGCTCCCTAATGGCTATATCCAATAGTGCACAATACTTCATTTTTGAAATCGCACTGCTTGTAATCATCAAAAATCTGCTTCATAGCAACCACTAATTCAGTTTAGTCTCGTCTGGTTAAATAATTGAACAGTTAAAGTCAAGTGCAGTCGGGTCCATAAATTTGTGGACAATATCAATATTATTTTCATTTTAGCTACCTGTCACATAATATTGCTGATGAAACTAAAAAGTGAATATTAGCTCAAAGTGAAGACTTTCATTTTTTTTTTTTTTTACTTTGATGAGTATTTAACTCCAAAGTGGGTGAATGGTTTAGGAATTAAAGCAGTTTTAACACATGGTCCCCACTGTTAAGGGACCATCAAATTACTGTTTAGTAATTTGACATGTGACTGTATATCCATTACACGACCAGGCATATGCTATTTACAAGTAAGCAGAAGAAATGGGTATTTGCATTTGGAATCTGTAGCAGTCTACTCTCACTAAAAATTCCAAAGAGCTTCCACTGCCAGTGAAGCTAGCCATTAGAAAGGTTCAAAGAAATTGGAAAAAACATTGTGCATGACCAAATCAACTATTTGTTTCATTCTTACAGACAAAGAACACTCCACTGAGCTCATGAACTCCAAAAGGCCCAGAAGACCACAATAACTGTGGTGCATGACAGAATATTTTTTTCTTGGTGAAGATATACTTTCCAATGGAGGTACCGCGCCTTGAAACTTGATGCCAGGTGGGTGCGTAGGTTCCAATAAATAAATTGAGAACAAGCAAAGGGAACTCGCACACGTGTATGCCGATGCAATACTGTTTTATTGCATAGAAGGGGGAAAAAAAAAAAAGAAAAGTGCTACCCAAGTGAGGAGTGCAAACGTTTCGGTCCCAGTCAGACCATCATCAGTGCAAACATTGAAAATGAAGAACACGCCCTTATATAGGTTAGGCCACGTATACGGAAGACAGGTAGTAGGTATACAACCAAGCTTGATTCCAGGCTAGGGTATGTGGCTGGAGACATCCTATCAACAGTACCGTACCTGTCGTGGTTAAACCTATGACCTTGATGGTAAATACCATAAGGGACTAAATAATGAAAATAAGAATAATAAGAATGAGTACATAAAAATGAATCATAGCGAAAAACACCTGGGGGGGAGGGTTGGCTATATATCAAAACAATAAATATCATCATCAACAGACAATACGCGCAAGATGCAAGTATAAAGGCTATTTATAGAAAACAAGTTAAATCAAAGTCATCGTTCAGTCCATTTGGTTGCAGTGTTTTTAAATAAAAAATCCATTTGGCCTCACATCTCAGTAGAGATTGGCTAAAGCAGCTACTCCTACGGTTGGGGAGAACTCTATCAATGCCAGCAAACTTCAAGTCCTTGGCCGAATGTTTGACATCATTGAAGTGCCTTGCAACCGGCGATTTGAGGTCCCCCCTGTTTATTGCGCTCCGGTGTTCGTTGAGACGAATTCTCAACTGTCTGCGAGTACATCCAACATATTGAAAACCACAGGGACAGCTAAGGAGATAAATCACATTCACAGAATTGCATGTTATGAATTGTCTGATGGTATAGCGTCTTCCTGTTGAAAAACTGGTGAAGTGGTCTGTTTTATGGATGTTGTTACAAGATGCGCAATTACTGCAGGGGAAAAAACCTGTGATGTCATCCAATCGTGCACACGGGCGTTTGGAGTGATCAAAAGTATCTGAATGCACAAGCCTGTCTTTTAGGTTCAAGGACCTGGAGTATGTAAAGAGGGACTGGTGAGAAAAGAGTTCAGAGCAGAACGTATCAGTGTGGAGGACATGCCAGTGTTGTTTAACAATGTTTTTTATCTGGTAGCTGAAGGGTGTGTACGTGGTGCAGCAGATGAGAGGAGGGTCCTTGCGCGGTGGTTTCGCTCCTGGACGAGTGCGGCGTGAGTTACCTTCAGATTTCGCCCGGTCCAAGGCAGAATCGAGGACATCGGTGGCATAACCACGCTGGACGAACTGTTCGTACAACTTGTCAGCCTCTTTCTGAAAGCCATCATCCCTTTGACAAATGCTCCTTACACGTAGGAATTGACTAAAGGGTAACCCACGCTTGGTGGGCTCAGGGTGAAAACTGGAAGCATGCAAACAACTGTTTTTCTCTGTGGGTTTTCTGTACAATGTAATGAAAAGTTTCCCATCTTTACGTGTAACCCAAGTGTCGAGGAAATGTATTTGACTCTTGTCATATTCCAGACTGAATGCAATGGTATCAACAAGGCTGTTCATATAACAGTGGAAATCTTTTAGTTGTTCTTCTGTGCCTTTCCATACTACAAAAAGGTCGTCTATGTAACGCTTGAACATCACAATGTTGTCAATAAAAGGGTTATTTGTGTGTACGTGTTTGTGTTCCAAGAAACCCATGAACAGATTTGCATAGTCGGGAGCGAATGTTGCGCCCATCACTGTCCCTCTGATCTGAAGGAAAAAGTCATTGTTAAACAAGAAATAATTCTTGGTTAGAACCAATTTTGCCATTTCAGTCAGAAAGTCAGTTGGCGGAGAACGTTGGGGGCGCGTGTCAAAAAAAAACTGCAGCGCTGCAAGGCCAATGTCGTGGGGGATATTGGTGTAAAGGCTTGTGACGTCCATGGTGATTAAAAATGTGTCACTTTCCCCTATATCAACTTGCGCCAGTGTTTCAATGAAATCCCCTGTGTCCTTGAGGTAGGAGGGTAAGGCCTCCACAAGGGGTCTTAATTGCGCATCAATGAACTTCGAGAGGGGTTCCGTTAGTGAGCCTACGCTCGACACGATAGGGCGACCAGTAGGGAATGTATTTTAAGCTTTATGAACTTTCGGTAGTATATAAATGACAGGAATGGTTGGGTTATCAGAGGAAAGGAATTTCCTCTCTTGTGTATTGACAAAACCCTTCTCAAATGCATCATTAAGCCATTAATGCATCACCATTTCTTGGTGAAGAAAAATCCTTTCACCACAGTTGGCCCGATCAACAACTCTCTCCAAGAGGTAAGCATATTTGAGTCAATATTAATAATCAAGAGAGGACTTAATAGAGTAAATAACGAGGTTTTATCTCAAGATGTACAGTGTAATACACTGGTAAGTCTCAAAATTAGGATGTTTGCAAAAGAGCATCTGAAAAGTCTGTACCATTCTGGAACAACATTTTATGGGCAGGTAAGACAAATATAACTGCAGTGAGGGTCAGGTACAGCATCCTCTGGGAAGAAATCTCACCTCCAGAGATGTCTAAGGGTTCTAGACTTCAGGCAGTCATTGGATTAGGATTTTCCGACAAGTATTGAAAATGAAAATTAACTTTTTGATCATTTTTCTTTGTCCAAATACTTTTGAGCCCCTAAAACTGGATGGACTATGTAATAATTCCTACATGGTACTTATGATACATCTGAAAGTCTATCCTTCATGTAGATTTTGGTTAATTTCCAATCCATTGTGGTGGCTTTGAGAGCAAAAATGATTACATTTTTGTCAATTCCCAAATACTAATGGACCTATTTGTGTCATTTTAAGATTATATTAATTAGATGCTACATTTCTGCCGGCACACCCTATTAACGGTGAATTCAGTGATTTCTTTCAACTTTCGCGCTCTTCGACGCATTGCTCTGCCGGGCATCACAAAAATAGATTGTCTGCGCATAGCACTAATATCCATGTGTCCTCTGGACCCTGTAAATTCAGAAATTAAGTTTTCTCTCACTCCAATTTGTTCTGAAGATGTAAGCCAATCAGTGAAGGGCTCAACTAGGAAGCGGGCTTTCGTACTTGCATTCTCAGTATGCTCGTATAGATAAATAACTCTAGAACCTAGCACTGACTTCACAGTAGCATCAGCAATTGTCGTTCAGTCTAATGACTTGAGCCATTTGATTCAGTTGATACAAAAGATTTGTTCATTTGACTCATTCACTTTGTTCACATCTGTTTTGTAAGGTGGCTCTAAGAATCTGACTCTGTGTGACTCCCCAGTCTGCACCACCTGCGCAATTTGTTCTACACATAGACAGCTACCTCACGCATGAGCACACTACTTTCTCACATCTGACATGGCATAGATCTCTATTCTATTTGTACAACAGAAAATGACTTGTCACTACCTTCCTTTATTAAAAATCCAAAAATAAAGTTTGAGCTTCTCAAATGCCTCACGACTTATACCTTTGAGGGGGTTCATGGCTCCCGTGCTGACAGGATAACACGGCAAAATATTGTTTGACTGAAGGAGATTTCCTTGGTTAAAAGCAGGGGTGTGTATAAACATTTGAAACCCTCGGGGCTAAGCCCGAAAGAGGATTCAGCATGAATTAATTAATTTATTCGCCGAGGCATCAAGAAGTCTCTCACCTGGATCAAATCAAACCCAGCGTATAGGCCTAAAACTGGAATTTCAAAACAAAGTGACGAATGAGATAAAAAAAACCACAAAAAATAATAAAATTAAATAAACATAGGTCTACATAATACTGGATGTAGCTCTGCACAAATGTTAAATTAAAAATACTATGTCCGATAATGACGTAATGACAAACAAAGCTTCAGAGAAAGAATTTGACAAAGTGGAGCTCATTAAGCCAGATAGTATTATAACTGCCACTCGTCTCTTTGGCTGGGCTTCAGTTTACTAATCGTTCAGTTTCGTAATGAAGACTCATGACGATTTTGTCTTTGCGTTTCTGTTTTACTTTGAGCTTTACTTTATGCATTTTCCCAACGTGTGTACATTAAATATGGATGTATAAATTCCAGACATTGCCACACTATCCCTTGTTTTAGGCAATGCTTCCAGAAATAACCCCTTTGATTAGACTTGAACTATTGTCATGTTTTTTTGCTATATATTACTTGTGGTGTTTGGAATTCTGGGCATTATGGGGCTGGATCAGTCATTACCATGAATTTTATTATATAAATAAATATATTTTTTGTTTTTAGGTGTTCATTGGCTGTACCAACTACAATCTGACCCTGTTTTGGTTTGCCCCATTTTCCTCTGTATATAAACCCCTACCCTCACCCCTGTCACGTTTGGAAGTGCACCTGACGAAGGCCACGTCGGCCGAAACGTTGTGAATATTAAACTCACTTGGGGAGCTATCAAAACAGTGTGCGGACTTTTTGTTAATTTTTCTTCAGTTTACTAATGTCAGCTCACACTCCATCCATCGTCTGTCAGCATGTTTGCGAATGTCACCGCACATGAAACATGCGAGCCACAAAGTGGGAGGTTAGTCAGCCAGCTAAAGAAGCCAGCCAATCACAGACAGTTAATATAAAACTGTGCCTTGATTACTGACATCATTGGTAAGTAAGTGACCCAGAAAACAAACTTTCGCTGACAATTTTCAAGTTTGCTCCATACTTGAGGAAGAATGTCCGAAGGTTGGCAACTAGTGTTTCATTAGCTCCATGACATTATCAGACAATGGGAGCTAACAGTTTGGGCCTGCTATAGCTATTATTATTCAACTTATCAATAGCATCCTTACTATTGCTTGGCTAAAATCACCAATGAAGGCATATTTAACCATGGTAAACTACTGTTTTTGTTGCAAAAGGTTCATTTTATACATATTTCATATTTCACTGATCTGTTTCCGCTGAGCGGGAGATAAAGATTTTGAACTTGCCGTGACCTGTGCAGTTCTGAGCAAGTGTGGGTTCAAAAATCCCGAGAGAGGGCTGAGAAAGAGGTGATGGGGGAATAGAAGTTTTTGTGACTGATCAGATGGAAGTTAGCTAGAAAGGATAAACATGCTGAAAGAATCTTTTTTAAAAAAAATTCTTTATTTGTAAATATTTTTGGGGGTGATGGTAATTACTCCGCACACACAAGTACTGCTTAAATCTGAACACAGATTGTTTTTAGTATTTGTGCTGCAGTGCACCTACTTTCTGACAGGAATTACCTCATTTCAGTCTGAACTACTTTGATCTGGTTCAGTTCTGAATCCTAAACAAGCAGAGAAGTTTTGAGCCACTTAGGGGATGTTTGTCAGACTAATGTATGGTTATAGTCATGTACATTACTTGGCACTTATTTTTAATTCGTTCATTGCGCATTGCCATATAAATAAAAGATTGTTGTGGCTGGGTGAGTTTAATTAATCTGATTTTACCCATTATAGACCTTTTTTTTTTACCGTGTAACGGCCACGATAAGGCTGGGAGGACCCAGATTTATACAAAGCACAGATGTACTCTCTGTTTGCATATTACCTTAAGGCCACAATTCTCAAAGTGCGGGGCTCGTCCCTCTAGTGGGAAATGGAGAATATGCAGGTGGGGTGCAACAAAATCTACTGATTTCTTTTTCATTGCCTTTCTCTATTGTCAATAAAGATCATACACTCTGAACAAAAAAAAAACATAACTACAACCAATAACAGCTTGGAAACACTTCCTGTAGCTCGCAAAGAGACTTTGAATTCTTGTCTTTGGAATTTTTCCCCATTTTCCTGACAGAACACCTCTAGCTCAGAAATATTCTTCGCCCTTCTTGCATGCACGGCATGTTTGAGGTCTCTCCACAGATTTTCAATAATATTCAAGCCTGAACACTGTGATGGCCATTTCAAAACCTTCATCTGTCTTTCCTGGAGGTACTTCATGATGGATTTTGAGGTATGCTTTGGGTCATTGTCTTGCTGGAATACCCAACGTCTCTTCAACTTCAATTTCTGGACTGAGCTTTGAACATTAGCCTCTAGAATGTCTTGATATTTGGTGGAATCCATTCTTCCTTCCACCCGCACAATATTGCCAGTGGCACCAACTGCTACACAACCCCAAAGCACAATGGATCCACCTCCATGCTTAACAGTTGGCAATGTGTTCTTCTCTACAAATGCTTTACCCTTTTTTCTCCAACCATACCTTCTTTTGCTATGGCCAAAAAGTTCAATTTTGGTTTCGTCAGTCCAAAGCACATTGTTCCAGTACGTCTGAGGTTTCACTTTTGCATATTTCAGATGCTTAATTTTGTGTTGAGGTTGTAGGAAATGCTTCTTTCTTGCAAATCTGCTGTGTGGGTTTTTGTTGTTTAAGATACGCTGTACTGTTGTCCTGTGAACAACTGGACCTGTATCTGTTACTCTTTTTTTGCAGGTCTTTTGCAGTGATGTGTGGATTCTTCTGAACATTTCTCACCAGATCTTGGGCCATACTATCTAAAATCTTTCTTGGTCTTCCATATCTTGCCTTGACTTCAATTGTTCCATTTATTTTCCATTTTCTTACAATGTTTCTGACAGTAGAAATGGGTATTTTGAAACGTTTTGAGAGTTTTTTTTGTAGCCCTCTCCTTGTTGGTGGAAGTGAATTATCTTGATTTTGACATCCTTGGACAACTGTTTAGAGGAACACATGGTTTTTAACACCAGACACAACAGCCACCACAGTTATATACGTTAAAAGGCATGGAGTTACTTCAGAATATGTAGTTCAACCCTGGAATTATATTCACCAGACTCACTAAAGTCCTAACAAGTAAATCACCTGGGTTTGGGCCTTAGTAATCATATTCTTAAAAGGTAACAAAGAATAATCCAAAGGGCTTCCCAAACTTTTCCTTTCTTATCATTTAAAAACACTGAAAAATTTGAATAAAAAGAAACCTTGCTTTTAAATTTGCAGAAATGTGTCAGGCTTAACTTTGTAGCATTTAGTGTTCAGGGTTACTTTCAATCACTTGAAGATGAATTGTAACAGACATTTAAACCAGGAGTGCCGAAAAAGCCTCATCCAGGCTAGTGAAAATTGACACGTTTGTGCAGAGATTACATGTGACCATGTCGGGGATCCTCGCCTACTCTCCACTTAGAGAAAATATTGACAAAAGTCACCCATCTTTTATCCATATTCTTATCATTTCACTCATACATCATGAAGAAGGGTGACATCCAATAATAGCCCAGTGCAAATGCAGCCTCGAAAAGCAAGTTATTCTTCATAATTTCTTTTGTGTTTGTATGTAAGCGGCTGATACTTTTGGCTATTGTCCAAACCGTATCTTTAATATGGTCTACGCTGTGTGCACACATAATGAGCGGAAGCTCCGAAAAGTGGTTCACCGTGGCCATCGACAGAGTGCGTTATGCCACGAAAAGAAGTACAGTATTTTTTATTTGATGTCCTTACTTGATTCATAACTCGTTGGCATTTTAATAAATTTCAAACTTGCCCTATTTCATTACCATTTTAATGGGTTGATGAGAGACAGGTGGAGCTTAAAAGCCCCTCCGCCTCCAAAGTGAGGAATAACAGAAAAGGTTTGAGAACTGCTGCCTTCAGGTGTCATGAGTCAGACCTGGTTTCTCAAAATTATACAGCAGTGGAGGGGCAGTCAACCCTGGTCACAGAGGCCTGCAGTGTTTGCAGGTTTTGTTGTTAATCATGGCTTGATTACTTAAAGCAGATGATAACACAGTTAACTCACCTCACCTGGTTAATTAAGTATAAAGTGGCTGGTGAAAAGAAAAAAAGCCACACAGTATAGCCCTCCAGGACGAGGTTTGGCAGCCCTTGCAGTTGTGTGACCCTGACTCAGGGAGATGTTTCATGAACCAAGATTCCTAAGTAATGCTAGGTTCCCACAATCACGATTCGCGGCACGATTGAAATCGCGGTCTTAATTGTGGAGTAATCGTGGCGATCCTATCAAATCTTGAGGTCAGTCGTGGCAATCGTGTTGATCGTAGAAAAGTTTTGGACGGTTCAGAAATGTCCAAAGATCAACACGATTAATTTCCAATCGCGATCATCGCATCACCTCGTATCCAATCCTGGAATTTTTAAGCCGCTTTCACACTGGACACGAAACAAATTTTTCGCACGACAGATTACATTCAAAGTCGATGCAAAGACTTGAATGAAAAGCAGCTTCAGAGAAGATCCACGATCAGCTATGAATGGCCAATCATGGCGTTCGTAACGGAGCGCACGACAGTGGGAACGAAGCATAAGCTGAATTACTCTGCTTGTTAAAACCCTGCTCATCCTCTGTATTTGAAAAGCTCCCAGAATTTACTCAATGTATTTATTTAGCTAACTCAGTAATCTTGCCCTGCAAAAGTGGGCACAAATTTAAACTGACATTACGAAAATGTTATGACTGTTGAAAGTGACGTTATTCAGTAACGGTCATGTTACTTTTTATGTGTTGTTCATGTTCCAGGTGGAGGTAGAGATTCATGAAAACTCAGCCACTCAGCTTTGATGAGCCATTGTAGTAATTATGTGCAGTGAGACAGACTGGAGAAACAAATTTTCCATTCCTAGTTTTAAAGAGGTGAAGCCCCTGTGTTAGAGCCGGCTGTGTCTGGGGCCTCCCAGTTTCTCTAGAACAGGACAGGTCAGTATTGTGCTCAGCACTTTCTAACCAGCAGAGGGCACTACAGTGACACAAACCGGCAAAACCAACAGCACTGTGCAGTTGAAATAGTGAGTGGAGGGGTGTGAACATTACAATGTCTAAACCTTTACTTTGACTGTCTTTGCATGGACACGAGTCAAATATAGGAAATGGAGAATCAAACCGCTTTGCACAGCATCAATTTCCAATTAACCCCAATTGCAGGGGAGTAAACTGGTTCATGAACAAAAACAAAAACTGATAAAGAAGGCTACTTTTGGTGTAGAAAAACATAACCGAGAGCAAAAGTGATAATAGATGTTCCATAATGTAATTTTTATCCCTCATGCAAGGAAACCAGTTAATAACATTTCTTTTTGTTCAGAGATTAAACAATACCATACTTTGACTTAAAAATGCTCACTACAGCTTTTGCAACTGGCTGGGAAATCTATGGCCCTCATGCAATGTGTTGTAATCAGGGCCTGTGCTTGTTTTAGCCTGTGATGACATCAACGTGGTTTAATAGCTTCATAAAGAGCTCCGGAATAAGTCCTTGTGTGATACATGCATCTAAAGTCCCTCCTTGTGACTTCTAGTCTCAAAATAATCCACAAGGCAGCAGCACTATTCTTCTTTTGCACAACATATAATCCTTCTCTGGCAGTTGACCTCCTCTATTTCCAAATGAAGAGTTTGTTTCCAAAATGCAATATATCCATTTTACCCACTTTCAGTAAATCAGCTTTTTCTATGTTGGCACCTATTGCATTTTATAGAAAAACACAAACTTTGACCATGAAAAAATGCACCTTATAGTGTGAATTTCTAATGACAGGTTTTTGCACCATGTGTAGGAAGCACAGGACTGTCGCTCTATGGTATTATCTCATTGTTTGTAATTTTGGCATTCTTTGTGTTTTGGAAACAAACTCTTCAAATGTTTCACTACTTATGCCACTGGCACATTAGATGTAGATGGTTCGCTTTGTCTCCCCACGTTTACAAAGTGTATTTCACTTGTGCGGCATGAGACACTACACTGCAAAAGTTGAGAAATGTGGGTGAGTTTTTTTATCCTTTAATCAGTTTTTTCAACTTTATCTGAATGAATGATACAGATATCTTCTATCTTTTCATTTATCTTTTTTACAGTAGGCCTGTGCTATCAATATGCATACTATCAATAAGTATTTTATTGGTTGGATCTTTATGAATTAATACTTTGTTTCTGCTCAAGGCGGTTCAGAAATGTATTTGATGTCAGAACGTTCAAACCAAAACAAAAGTCAGCAACGTTGGACAGAACCAAAATCAATATAATTTTGTTTCACTCCCCTGCCCAGTTGAAGCTCATACTTAATATTTAACAAATCTGCAGAATGTTAAAACTATTGTTTTAGTTTAATCTTTCAAATGCTGATCATTCATAAATGTTGATCAAAGTGCAGATGGTTTCCATCTACATTAGCAATTGAAATATATATTTGTGTCTGCTGCATCTTGAATGTTTATTTAGAATTCTCTCAATGAGAGTGCCAGTAAAAATAAAGGCTGAATACATTGATTAAAGCCTGCGCAGGAGCTCAAAGGCCTGAATGGTGCACCTGCATTTCTAATCCGTGAGCAAACACACGCCACATCTCATTTCATCCGGCAGTGATCTCTGCTATCTGGTAGTCCAGTGAGGGCACAATGGGCAGATAATTACACTCTCTATCTCCCTTGCCTTTGCGGTTCAGTTGACTAATGCTTTATTTAAATGTGCCTCTCTCCCTTCCTCAGCCTCTCCCCAGCGTGTCCCCATCAATGGTTAATAAGAGAGGATCTTATGATGGTCTTTGAATTATTTTAATCAAACCTCATGTGGTAAAGTCCTGTCCATTCCTCCCACTCTCCCATTATCTTTCATCTCCTTTCTTTCCCTGCCCTCTGTTGCCTGCTTTCACCTCCCTCGTTTCCTCTACTCCTTTGATACTCCTGTATCTCTATTCCATCCCTTCTTTCCGTCTCCCAGTTCCTCTCTTGTCCATCAGCTGCTGCAGAGCAATCAAGGTAATAACTGACCCTGTGACCTCGCCCAGGCTCTGAGAATGCTTCAGGCATTTGTGAGCTACAGCACGAGAGCTCACTTTCTTTTGGTCTTCGGTCTCGTTATCTGCCACAGCTGTAGCCAAAAGCTCGGGAGCTTTATATAACCATTTCAAAGGGCTGTGAAAACATAGCTGAGATTAAGCTACACTGGAGGCTTGTTTAATAGTTGAGACTAACTTGGTGTGTTAAACCACAGTACAGCAGCAGAGAATAATTAGTTTTAAGGAAAAGGCATCTCATTCAGGAGATGAAAGTCATTCAGGGCACCACCACGCCCCGCCCCCTTCCCCATGGCCAACCTCCTACAATGCCAAACACCACCCAGGTTTTTAGTTAGACTGTAGGGCAAAAGGGGAAGTTACCTTTATTTTAACTTATGGCCAAGAGGCTAAAATGAAGGTCTCTTCTAACAACTCATATTTAAAAAACAGACTAAGAGAAATGGTTATTTTCTTCAGCAGCTGCATCTCCGAGCTCAAGGCCAGAAGCTTATTTAATGATGTGTGACATCAATTTGAATGTGTCAGTCTGTTCCCTTTCTGACGCTTGTCTGGGCAGCATCTTTTTCCGAGGCACAGAATGGCTGCTGAGGCCTTGGCAGTGCAGATTAATGGTGAGATGAAAGGAACAGAGGTCTGTGAAAACTAAGTCCACAAATCTTCAGATGAAGTTTAGCATTCACTGAGAGTCCAACATACTGTATACGACAACTTAAGGGGCAAGGTCCTGAATATATAACTAGAGATGGCAATTACTGAAGAAATTGCAGTGTGAATGCTGGATGATAAAAGAGAAATGCTGAACTGCAAGGTAGCTTTAGAAGTTGAATAACACCAATGATGTATCAAAGATGGGGAGTATTTAAAGGTTTGTTGATCAGCTGAGGCTAAACTGAATAACTAGCTTTTAAAGTGGAGTAATGTCAATCATTTATGAGAGCTAAGGACTGTTTAAATGTTTGTTGAAAAGCTGATGCTAAAGTGAATGGCTAGCTTTAAAAGTTGAAAGACGGTATGCAATGAAGCTCCCTGGTAGTTACAAAGGTATTTCTTGGCGGCTGCTACAATGCTTTAAGATGGTTGCCAGGGTGTATAGGGTTGTAGCTAGGGTACTTCTGGGTGGTCATTAGGGCATTTACAGTAGGCTATATGAGGTTGCTGAGGTGTTATTTTGGTTAATGCTATGGTGTATAAGGTGGTTGATAGGGTATTTAGATGTGGCTGTTAGGGTGTACAGGGTGTTTGCTATGGGGTGTCTGGGTGGGTTCTAGGGTGTTTGTAGGTGGCTGCTGGGATGTCTTTGGTTGGTTCCCAGAGTGTTTCCCATTGGTCTCAATGATGTTTCTTGGTGGTTGCCATGGAGGTTGGTTGTAAGGGTGTTTCTAAGTGGTTACAAAGGTGTTTCTGGGTGGTTGCTAGGGTGCTTCTCAGTGGTTGCTAGGCGATGTCTAGGTCAGTGGTTCTCAATCTTGGGGTCTAGGGGCACCCTGGTGTATGCTGGTTTTTGTTCCAACCGCACTGCCAATCCCAGAATTTTAGCAAGCTATTAATTTCCCAGACTAGGAGCTTATACTGTGGGAGTACTTAAACTCTTCAATCATATTCTGTCAGAAATGGCTATGCAAGTATCTTCTGTGGGCACGAAGTGTGTATTGGATTAATACGCAAACAGTTAATTTCATCATGAAAGGCAAACTCTCTATAACCAGTGAAATTAAAGACTGATGTCAACCAGCAATCTCTTAATTGGAATGTACACCTGAACACCAGTTGCAGTCATCAGGATGATAATGAAGAATTGAATAACAACACAAATGATAATGAGGCCCACCTGTTTTGCATTGAAGTTTGTGGTAAAAAATTGCTCATTATTGCATGTATTGCATTTAGTAACCAATTAAGTCGTTAAGTTGGCCAATTAATCTCATTCATTTGATACCTCTTTTTTGCCTAGTGTACAATAAGTACTCTATGAAATTGATAATCTTCAGGGCACAGCAAAGTTATTTTTGACATTCTGTGTATTAAGATGGTAAATAACCTCTTTGAACAACAAAAGCACCTAATTAAGAAAAATGAATAGCTTGTTAAAATTCTGAATTTGCATTTGTGGTTGGAAATAAAACCAGCATCCACTGGGGTCCCCTAGGACCGAGCTTGACAACCACTGGTCTAGAAATTCCCTGAGCAGGGGTCCTCAATCTTTCCCAGAAAGGGCCAGTGTGGGTGCAGGTTTTCATTGCAACCAAGTAATAACACACCTGATACTACTAATCAACCCCTGGACTCTTTGCTAATAAGCTTGATTAGTAGCTTGCAGTTCCCCTATTGGTTGCTCGAGTGTTTCAAGGGAGTTTTTTAGGTTCTTCTTGCTGTTTGATTGGGTGTTTCTATGGGGCTGCTAGGGTTTTTCTCAGTGGTTGCTCAGCCGGGTTTGTCTCAGTAGTTCCGCTTGTGTTTCGGAGTTTTTTTACATGGAATTTCTAAGTCATTGCGAGGGTGAATCTATGCAGGCATGTGTGTGAATGCATACAGTAATAGCAGGGGTAGCAGCAGCCTATGTGTGGACTTATGCAGCTGTAGCAGTAGTTGCGCTCTGAGCTTTCGAGACGACAAGTGCACATGCAATGGCAACAGTCGTAGCAGTAGCTTTAGCAGAAAGAATAGTCTGTGATACAAAACACTGGAAGAGTTTGTGAAGTCTGAAGAGTTGCAAGAGAGTGTGTTATGAAATCACAGAATGCTTCATGCATTTGCACCAATTAGAGTGGTTCTAAGTCAGAGGTGGGCAGCGAGGGCCGTATCTGTCCTTGGTTTTCACACCAACGTCTGGTCTTTAATTAGTTGATTGTCTCAATTTGCCAAACCATTTGTGAAATCTGACGTTTCATGCGCATTTCTTTAAATTATCATGACACTACAAAGACTAGTCTTGTTTCCCTTCATAAAACATTTTCCTTTGATCGAATCATTGTAAAAATCTTTATTTGTGCATGCAATCAATTAACTCAATTAGTCAGGGTAATTGATAGGAATAAAAACCTGCATACTCACCGGCCCGCCAGGACCGCGATTGCCCACCCCTGTTCTAAGTGAACATTCTGATGTCATTGTAACAATAGGTGTTAAATTATTGCTGTACAATAGCAGGAACATACTTAATGCACTCCCCTACTGGTCATCAATAAGTGCCTTCCTCTCCACACCACCAGTTCTGATAGAATCTCATTTACATGCCCCTCCCTCTCATTCGTTTCTGTCTGTGCCTCTGTCTCTCTTCCCCTCCAGGACAGGGCCCAGGGGGTTCCTTTGCCAAGCTGTTCTCCACACCGCGGGCTCATTGCTATTCTTCTTTGTCCATCTAAAATTTTTCCATTTAAATATAAACACTTGCTTAATAAGCATCTTTGTATTCCATTGAAGGTTTGATGGTGTGGCTCTTAGCTCACAAATCTGAGATTTGCTAATAGAAAGTGCACTTACTTTCCAAAAAAAACTTACCCTTTACAGAGGTTGGATTTATTTTTTTCACATTCTATTTAGTTTAAACTGATAATTGGCACCAATATTTTGTTAAACATTCAAAAATTGATGGAATTTCACTTTGATTAATGTTATATCAGTGCTGTGGTTGCTTATATATATAAGTATATCTGGTATTTTCAAGTGTTAGACTTCTTCTGCCAGAATCTCACAAGGACTCTGTTTTTGAGCAGCGCCAGGGTGGATCACTTTGTGGTCTTTGTGCATAATATCTACTGAAGAGCAGAATCCAGCTGCTCCACTCCAGTCTCTTCAGTCCCCACAGTCTCCTGGGGTGATAATCATAGAGTTGATCAGAGCTTGCTGACTCTGCCTCGAGCCATGCTGCCTCTGAGGTTCAGGCACATCTCAGAGACACAGCTTTGCAGGGCAGCAAATGAGGGAAAAAATAGGGTAAAAAAAAGGGAGTAACTCTCCATCCCGAGTGCTGAGATGACACTCAGTAGAAAAGCATGAGATGGAGGGCCTGATTTTTCCAATGATACGCCATATTGGACTATTGGACTATAGCAACCTCTTCTGTAATGTTTCAATGGCTGTGGTTCTTATAGCTGCAAGTAGTACTAAAACATATCTCTGGAATCAATAAATATCATTTTGTAAAAGTAGAACCATTGAAAACTTTGCATATTCGGCTAAGGAAATAGTTATTTTGACTACACCGGGGAGGGCACTTGGATCATTTCAATTGCAGATGTGCATGACATTTAGAGAAATATCTCTGGCACTCGTTGTCAGTTAAGTTTAGATACAAACATCACTGGTGGAACACTTAGTAAATGTTTCTCTTCTTCAAGGTAATGACATATTGTCCAGCACAGTGAAAAAGTTCCCAATTTATCATGTATAGTCTAGTCTATGATACTAATTCCGTTTGCTCCTTTCTTAAAAACAAAGGATGATTTGGACCATTTCCAGGCCTAGTCCTCCAGTTGCAGACACTTACATCACTCCTGACAGAACATGAAGACTTGTGTCCCAGACCTGACAATTGGGAGATGGTGTGAGTGAGACAGTGTTCTAGAGTCTTCCTCTGTAGTGACATTTAAGGACTTTCTCACGACCTCACTCCTGGTTTGGGGCATGGTACTCTCAGACCCAGGATACACTAAATCCCCATTTGTCCCCCTGCTTGAGTTACTAACAGCTCCCCTCATACATTCTGTCTTGTAATATTAAGAATGCCGGCAAAAAAACCATAAATCTTATTACCTTGTCAGTAATATTGCGGGAGACATGATGGTACAAATGGTTAATGTGCTGGTGTTGGGATCAAAAGTTCTGAGCTTGAGTCCTGGCTGTGGATTTCATGTTGTGTTCTTGGGCAAAATACTTCACTCCCACCTCACTTAGATGCTGATTGAGTTCCAGCAAATTGTAAGGGAAACTAACAAACTATCGGAGGGTAACCTGTGATGGACTGGCATCCCATTCAGAAGGAGTAGCAAAACTCCAAGTCGCTTCATACTACAGAAGCGAGATGAGCCACTTGGCTCGGAGCAGACTACCTATGTACCCATCAGTTAACATTGACAGCAGTAGGAGTAGCACTGTGGCTCATTTGGTAGCATTTCACAAACAATGCAATGGCTGTGGGCGTGAGCCATGATAACTACATTCGCTGTGTGAAAAAAATACATGAATTCATATGTAGTCTGTGACTTTGGATAAAACTGTCTGGTAAGACTTGTCGATAACACTTTACAATCAGGGTACAACAATTAACACTAATTAACATTAGTTCATTAAATGTCAGTTTATTAGAAGGTAACCAATGCGTTAGCTGAATAAGCATTACGTAACCATAATTGAACATTTATTTATTTTCTGTGTATCCCTAATTGTGAAGTTGAAAACATCCCTTAAGTATCCCCTATGTAGCACTTCAAACTATTAAACCATAATTTATAAATTGATACCTTGGTTCATGTGAACACCATTTGAAAATGAATACCAGGTGCATTAGTTAAATGTTAATTACCTGTTAGTATATGCTTATCACTGCATTAACTAATATTCATTGTTGTAACTTTATTGTAAAGTGTTACCGAATTGTCTTTTATGAAGATTTAATACAAAAGCCTGATAAACCTGCTCTAAACAAGCCATGTTTGAGAGCCTGATTCCATCACAGTTATGTACAGTATACTGTCTATATTGTTGCCCATCTATCCCACTAATGGTGAATATTAAATCAATTAATAAAAAATAACTCACATGATGAGATGCTGCTTTATTCATTTTTATGAGTGGTGTTTGCTGAATTCGCTCTAGCATTAGCACACAGTTGAAAAGGAAAGCATCAGGTATTCTGACCTTTAGCAATTTAACATTATTAGCTCAGCCCCAATGAATTATGACATAAGATTTTTTTTAAAAATGCGCAGCAGACTTCCCCGAGCACATATTGCTTTATTATTCAGAATTTATTATGTGTGGTTTTTCTGTTATTCAAATTCACTAAGCCAAAAAATAAAAACTAAAAAAAAAAAAAAAAAAACCCGAAAGCCACTTAACATTTCAATTTAATTACAAGGACACAAAATGCAGTGCAGTGAATTCTCATCGGGGAACATCATATCTGATGAGAGCTATCCTTCCTGCGCAGGTAATTAAACAGCTCTCTGGACCCTGAGCTCAGCTCACCCTCTGCGCTTCATCCTGGAGCCACAGGGGGTTTGTTGACTCCACCAAATAAGTGAAATCGCCCTGGGAACCACACAGCGTGTTATTTCCTCAATGGCATTTGCACTAGACGCCTCATTTTTTAGGTCTGAAAATAATTTCTTTCGCTTGCAGTAGGACCAACCTCATTTGCATCTAGCCATCCTCATGTTCTTTTGTGTGTTGGTGAGAGAGAGAGAGAGTGTGTGTGTGTGTGTGTGTGTGTGTGCTTATGTGTGTAAGTGATTGATTGAGTTTGTGTGTAAGAGATGATGTAGGTGTGAGTGGGAGAGCATGTGAGAGTGTTTTTATGCCTTTTTATGTAGCACCTCATCTGTGGCCCCTGTGTAATTTATTTCTAAGTTGTAATGTTATTTTACTGACCTGCTGTCACTTAGAGACCATGCCTTGCAGTCAGTAGCAGGTCATAAGCAACTGTCTGCTGTAACATTTATGATACTCATAAATAACTTAATCCTATTTATTTCTCTCCACAATCACAGTTCTTAATCTGCGGTAGCCGGATATCTGTTGCAGGATATATTGGGAGAAGCTGGATGTTTCAAAACGATATTATGCTCAGACATTTCTGTGATCCCTTTCGTGAAGAAACTTGACATACTAAAAGAATAATTGCAAAGTACTTTAATCAAGTAAAGGATGTGATTAAAAACACATTACTCATCGAGGCAGATTCAACTGTGTGGATTTTTTAAATTGGTCAAAATTTTGAAATATTAAACTCACAAGATTACAAGCAATCTGTTATTGATACAATGGTAATCATACTTTCTAATGATTATTGACTATAATCTAAAAGCCAGCCTAATAACTCTGTGCTGAGCTGGCACTAGAAATATTCAATTTTTGATACTTCCCTATTATCTCATTCTGAGAATCCAATAGTGTAATGAATGAAAAACTGAAGGCTGTCTCCTAAATATCTTGTCATTGACTTGTACTTCCATAAAGCAGCCATTCCGACTTCCCCCTGTAGGGCACATGAGTCTCTGGTCTAAATCTCAAGAAACAATGCTTAAAATGAGCTGGTGCTTAACCGTGCACAGGACCAAAGACTTTTTCGTTGTTTGGACTTCGTGTTGGATACTGGCTGATACTTTATGCCCCCAAAGTTCTTTTCCTCTCTTTTGGTGGGAACACACTACACAATAGTCTTAACTTTTTAATTTTTTTTTTTTGCTTTGTTGACAGTGGTCGATATTTCCAGTACTTTTGTCTCAATGAGCCTTTGGTCCTGTGCTTATGACCACCACTTCAATTAACTTCAGACAATTACATTTATAATCAGTGAGTGACATTAAAATCAGTCACTGAACTGATGCTTGTGCTTTTATGTTCACTCAGTGCATCTATAAACAGTTCTGAGCCATTCAACTAGGTGCGGAAAAATGTATACAAGCTTCATGAATATTACTGAGAGAGCAGCAGTAGGCTGTCAGTGAGATTCAGTGCACGTCATCATAGTACTGTAATCTGAGTGACAAACCCATTGTTGTAGTGGATGTTTTAAATTCATAGCTGTGTTGCGAGTGAAATAAAGATCTGTTTTGACCAGACCGGACAGAAATCGAACAACGGAAAGTGAGCCATCTCACACTGAAAGAACCTATATAAACATATGGGTTTTAATATAGGGTCAGACCAGAGCACTGTTATCTGCACGTTTTTATTGTATTGTTTTATTGTCATAAAAAGGTGCAGATAATAGTGCTCCGATGATTTAATTTGAGTAGTCTTATTGAAATGGCCTGGTAATTATTTCTTTTCCCATACCGCACTGCATATCTGCTAAGCCACGCATTGCGCTTAATCAAATTGATTGTAATTGTGAGCCATCTGACCTGACAAGCAGGTTGTGTCAAAATATAAGTTTAACTAATTTCTCAACACAGGTGTCTTATTTATTTATTTATTTATTTATTCATTCATTCATTCATTTATTAATTTAGCCTATTTATCTATTCAGCCTATTTATTCATTTTACTAATAAGAGCAACAACAGCATGACGTCCGCTTTGCTGCATGTGGCTAATTAATCATTTTCTCAGCTGCACTCCTTCCTGCATGTTGTTCGCTGGTTTCAAATCTGCGTGCACCTGGTCAGACGTGGCGTGAGATTTTTGCGGACCGTTCACTCACGTTCAGATTGATAAATGCAGGCCAATGCGTCACAGCAAGGCGTGCCATTTCGGTGGTACGCAGCGCAGCCTTGTTTGCAGCCTGTTCGCATACTGTACACGCATAAGTTACATACTGTCTATGCAATGCGCGGCCAAAAATTTGAACTATGCATGAAAAATGCGTGAACGCTTCGTGAGAAGTTCCTGTCGTGCGCAAATGGTTCGCGACGTGCGCAAATGATATGTGAGCTGGGCGTGCCACGATCACGTGAACAACTCGTATCAACACCCTAACATGGCACGTGTCGACACACACTGTCGGCAGTGTTCGCGCTGAGTTTGCGTAGTGTTCATGCATGCGGGGACGGATTATGGGTCCTCTGGGCCCCTGCGAAAACAGTTTGCACAGGGCACCCCCCCTGCCAAAATAAAAAATTTAATTATCAAAAATTCCAAGAACGCAATTGTTGCAGTGCTAAATCCATCCAGTTTGCAACATTGCACAACCTAGTGTGCTAGTTCGAACATGAAGAAATTGAAGCGTCGGTATGTTGCTTTACATCTTTCCCGAAGAAGACAACTACAGCCTGGAACATTAAACCACTAACGTCTCAACAGCCAGGGTTCTGTGTGTAACCAGAGTTAAAACCAGCAGAAAGACAGTTAGAAGGGTAGCTATATGCACATGGCCAGCAACGAAGTTAATGCAAAGACGCATACAGAATTAAGTTGTCAAGTAAGCGTAGTCAAAAAGACTACCAATATCCTGCCCTATTCAAAACTACTGGATAAACCACAACACGTGGGTTGTCTGTCAGAAGTGCACCGTGTACTCATATAGTTGAGAGGTGGCAGTGCGTTAACTAGACAGTCTGTCATGCCATGAATCTGACTGTAGAATAAGATATAACACATACACCCTACGTGAAATAAGAAGTCCAAATAATATTTCTGGCGACTTTCTTGGTATCTAGTGCCATGGCAGGCATATGATAAAGGAAACCCTATTGTCTTACCTTAAATCTTTGTGGCTACAGTAAATCTTGCTATTAGCTGTATGATCCATTTGTCCTCTTGCCGCCCATACTATGAAAGTCTTACTTTGTTTAAATCTGTGATTGGAATGATACGTTCATTACATTAACTTTCGTTCTATTATTTTCTGCAATCTAGGTTTAGCAAGGGAAGAAGAAAGGATACTCTAACAGAGATTAAAACAAAAAACGAACACCACGTTGCACTTTCACACTAGCAGCCTGCATGTGTTACGTTCTAAAGGAGGGGGGAGATTTGATACATTTGTGATCCAGCTGTGAAACTGGAATAAGAGCTCAGTTTAAGCTAGAAGGAGAAATACAATTTAATTTTACGGTTTCCACTCCCAAGCTAATGCGCTATTGTGTATCATATGTATAACATTTGGGCATAAATGTCAATGTAGGTCTCATAACAGATATTTTGTCGAGAAGTTTAAAAGGGAAAATGATGAACCTAGTGTCAATAACTAACCCTAACCCAAGAATCAGTCAATAATCTATTTAATCTAAGTTTCTTTCTACTCTTCCTTCTTGCAAAGTCATCCACTAATTCATCAAAATTAAGCTGTCTGACCAACTCTGATTCAATGACCAGAAGTGACAGTGAGCTCAGGCGGTTTTGGCACATCCTAATCCTGAGTTCATTTTTAATAAGTGTCAGTTTGGAGAATGAACTCTCCCCTTCACAATTTGTAATAGGCTTTGGCACTGTCAAAAAAGTCTAAGTGCTATGTAGACATTTGGAAAGGTTG
The DNA here is from genome assembly GCA_029721435.1 of Gymnothorax reevesii. Taxonomy (NCBI): domain Eukaryota; kingdom Metazoa; phylum Chordata; class Actinopteri; order Anguilliformes; family Muraenidae; genus Gymnothorax; species Gymnothorax reevesii. The sequence goes on along the minus strand of CM056584.1, from coordinate 33,753,487 downwards.
ATTGTAAACCCAAATCTATCATGGTTTTGAGCATTTTACTTTTTTCTTTTTCTGATATGAATGATTTGAATTGTATCAGTTCATCTGCCAGGTTCATGTTTGAATCTCAAGGATATGCTGCAGCGAGTGAGTTAGCCTTTAAAGTGAGCTCACTGTTGGACATACTGTCGGGCATGAAAAGAACATTAAATAGCTCGGTTAAATGTGTGTATGCATTCTAAAGGTGGTCAAGACAGGACAAAAGTTTGTCAATGACAACATTGAAAGTTTCCATCGGAAACTTGCCCTTTGCATCAAATGCTACACCTGGCTCTGCACTTTCATCAGGCATTCTTTTGCGCTTCTTCGCGCGCTGGAGGTCATGCCTGTACTCTTAAGAGACAGTAGCACTGACATTTAAAGCTGCTCCTTCAAACACCTCAAAGTGATCTCTCTGTGCTGCCACAAAGTCCCGTAAAGACAAGAGAAGTTGTGTAGCTGTACATATGTCAATATCATGCCTCTGCAACTGCACGCTTGTGGCTTGGAATCTCTGTAGTATCATGTCCCAGAAGTGTGCCATGAAGGCCATCTCCAGCATGTCCAATTTGCCACAGGGTGCAGAGGCTTCACTTCGAGTTTCACGTTTCTCCTCCATATCTTTAGAAATAGCATTGAATGCCTCTCTCAGTTGTGCATAATACTTCCAAAGAGCCTTAGTCGACTCAGCCCGTGCACTCCACTGAATACCTGACACTGATTTCAGAGTGAGTTTGACATCAGTGCCATGGAAAACCTTTCCCCACCTGTGTGCAGATGATGTGCAAAATGTGTACATTGCCTGAACAAAGTAAAAAAAATGTCCAGCTTCTGGGCTACTGTCAACAGCATTGACACCAACTAAATTCAATGAATGTGCTGCACAAGGGACATAACAAATCAATGGGTTTCTCTGTTTAAGATGAGCGTGGACTCCATTGTACTTTCCTGACATGTTACTTGCATTATCATATGACTGGCCCCAACAGTTAGATAAGTCTAGGCCCAGATTCTCAACCATGGCAACAACACACTCAGCCAAACTGTCCCCACTATGGTTTTCAATAGGCTCAAAAGCCAGTAAACGCTCAACTACAACAAACCTGAAAATAAAAGTGAGTTGGTCCACATGAGCAAGATCTGGAGTGGAGTCAACTATAACCGAGGAGTGGTTTGATTCTTTGTTCTCATTAACAATTGCTTGCTTTGTTCTCTCCCCCATTAAATGGATAAATTCTTCACAGACTGTTGATGATAAGTAGGACACAGAGCCTTTCCTCTTGCCTCCAAACCTTTGGAGGTGTTCAGCTTGGAGTGGGTCAAATTTGGCCAAGAGTTCAATGATGCCCAAAAAATTACCATTGTGGGCTGATCCTAGTAGCTCATCATCTCCCCTCACAGCGAGTCCCCTCTCCCCTAAAAACTGGATGACTGCAAAAACTCTTTTCAAAACCTCCTGCCAGTATTGTCTCTCTGCATCAATTTGTTTGACGATATCAGATTAAACTGTTGCTGTGCCTCTGGAGCGATTATGTAATGCTAGCATGCAAGCCCTGTGCTCCACACTCCTCTCATGCTCGCCAATCCGCTCTGAATGTTTCCAGTCAGAAAATCCAGGAACAAAAGTATTGTACTTACTGGAAAACAGTTTGCAAGTGAAACAATACACACAGCCAGTTGAAGGGGAGTAAAGTAGCCACTGCCTAGTCACAGTTTGCCCATTTGGTAGACAGCAACTGAGTAAAGCATTTGTAAAGCTTCTACTGGTACCCACAATGCTTCTATCCCTGACTGGGTACTTCGCACTTCTGTTTTGAGATGCAGCTACTCCTCTACTAACAAGAATGGACTTGGCTTGGTCGTTAATGGTACTGGGCCATAAAGCAGGGTCGTTGACAGTTTCACACCAGGAGTTGGGTTCCTTGCCCTCCTCATTTGAAAGAAGTTTCTCAGGCGATTCAGCTAACTGGTCTGATTGTGGCTCTGACGCACCTGCAACTTTCATTTCATAATCTCTCTGCTGCTGGTGGTCTGTGGGAGCCTGGCAGGGCTGGCATCCCTGTTCTGCACCTGACTGGGTCTGCAAGGGTTCATCGTCATTGTAGGGTGACACTAAGCCAGTGGTGATCACATCTTCATTGCTAGAACTCTGGTCACTGCTAACATTAGAGATACTAGTCTCGCTGATATCCTGCGGCTAATCAAAAAAGTTAGAGATCAAAGGAATGTGATTTAGGAAAACGGCCTGCTTTGCCTGCTTAATCTTTCAGGCTTTTCTTTTTGAAGCACCACTTTTTTGTTTGGGATCCATGTTATTGATGGCAAGTGTCTCTTAAGATGCTAATATAAAAACTTTGAAAAAGGCTTTGAACTGAACTGAAGGCTTTAAGGTGTAATCGTACTACTACTAATATAACATAACATTACAAGCCTTTGAAGACTTTTACCTTTAAAAAAGGTTTTTAGTCCTTCAAAAATGTAAAGTAGGGTATAATATAATATACAAAAATAATATATTATAAAATAATATAATGCAATGTAAAGGGCAATGAGCCTTTACAAAGGCTGTTGGTTGTTGATCTTGTGGTAACAAAACCTACGAAAGGCTGTATGAAGTACAGAGCAAGTTCTCAAGCTGAACTGTCCGAATGTGAGGAGTTTTGATACTGGCAAGGGGTTTTATATCAATATTGGATTTTCACTTGGATTGTCAAAAGTTCTTGCAACACCTGATTGGCTCATTCATGTCCGTATCAGTGGTCTGACAGAAATTGACTAATCAGAGTGAGATGAAGATTCATCTGGGGGCGTGGCAAAAAAATAACACAGCTGCTCAGTTGGGAGCGAGTGAGAGCACAGGCACGAAAATTGTTTCCCAAAATGTGTTTCCCCTGCAGATATCACCAAAACCTCCACTGTAAAAAAATATATTAAAAAACATGTAGAAAATTCAAATACCCTCCACAACAGTACAAGTCTGTAAGAGATTCAGATCCCTTTGTTCCTCACTTCATGCAAGTTGAACAGACAGTCTGAGTGTATGATAAATAATATCAATGACATTTCAAATACCTCACATAAGTTTTAGATTATTTTCTTTTTGTGCAGACCTGCCACCTTCTACATTAAGTAGTTGCTGTTGGAGCATTTGTTAGATGGCAGTTTCATCCTACCCATGTCTAATACTTGTATAACTGTAGTACTTGACTATTGGAGGCAGCCCCATTGGGAATTTAGAGCGATGTAACAATTTTTCAAAACTCTGAGTGAGAGAGTGGGGGAGGGGTAGACACTATCTACAACCAAAAATGCATGCTGTCTTTGTGAGTTGCTGTTTCATCATCTGTCCCCAAACCAACATTGTGCTGCTGGGTGAAATTCGCTTGCAGTTTTGTATGAAGAAGCACTGTTGCATTTGTTAATTTTAACAAACAAAAGTAATAACTTCAAAATAATACTTATTTAGAAACAATAAGTAAGGGCATTTATAGCATGAATGAAAACATTAGCTATCAAATATGGTAGCTCGCCTCGCAGTTTCACAGTGTTTGCAACTATGTATGTAAGTGTACTGTAGTTCAAGAGGTTCAAGGAGCCATGGTAAACGAAGAGACCAAGGCTCTGGTAGTGAGAGGGTGTCCTGAGAGAACACAGAGCTTGTGTAATGCCTTTTAGGGCGTACTCACGCTAGCCATCATTAGTTAACAAGCTAGTTCTGGTATCAAGTGAAATTAAAATATTGATTATGAAATCAGAAAATATCAGAACCAGTCCAGTTTTACTCAACAGTGCAGACTGATGATGTAGTTTGAATGTCATGTCATATAATTCACTATGCTCTGAAACAATGAGTTTAAAGAAACACCAGTTATTAACAACTTTCTCAAATGCATTGACATATGTATTATTTGGAGTCTTGTCATTGACGTCATGTTTGAGATCCGTGCTGGGGCACGGTTAGCGATCACACTACATGTGTATCGTGCTAGATTTTAAGTGTACTAGTGTATCATACCCAGGTACAAAAGACCGATCAAACCGGACTTTGGGAATCAAGTGTACTTGGGTACAGTATGGGCTGCCTTGTGTGAGTAGGCCCTTAGTGAGGTCAGCAGCCCTTGTAGTCAAAGGACTGGGGGCCACTTATAGTCCATGAGGCGCTGGCCCCGCTGGCCTGGTCCGTAATCCGTCCCTGCAATGTTGCATGGTTCACGGATGTGGCACGCACATGGCTCGAACATTTTGTGCCGAATGTGTGCCGAATTCTTGAAAATTTCAAAATTCTCTCTATGACATGGCATGCACCCCACACCCTTCACACACTCCTCACGCTCGTTCCCGACGACTTCAATCGTTGCCATGATGCATTGGGTGGCATTGCAGGGACAAAAATCATGCTAGTGTCAGGGTGCCATAAGATATAGTGTTGTGAGTCCCTGGCAGAAAATAAAATATCATGCTAAAGCAATTTCTTTGCTAAAGCAATTTCTAAAGCAAACATTTTTCTTTCAGTCATTAAAAGGACTGGTTGATGCATTTAAAAAAACTGGTAACATCATTACAAATACTGAATCGGAAAGGCCCAATTCCACTAAAGTACTATACATGTCAGGATGGCCACTGTGTGTAATTAATGGTCATGAAAGGCAGACAAAAATACTAATACATTACCTAATGTGTTACCTAAGGCTAAGTAATACATAATAAGGCGCGTTCATGTATTATTAAACAGTTAATTAATGGTTAATAATGCACAAACTAACGTTAATTAAGGGACCCTTATTGTAAAGTGTTACCGACAAAAAGCCAGCAGAAACTTTTGCAAGAATTCAAAATATTTGATAGAAAGATTCCTTCAAGGCAGGGGTGGGCAATTCCAGTCCTGGAGGGCCAGCATGCATGCAGGTTTTTATTTATTCCAATTACGCTGACTGATTCAGCAAATTGGTTTTATACAGAGCCATGGATTTGCTCACACAGTAGATTAAAGAAAAATGTCTCATTTAGGGAGACAAGTACAGCGTTTGCTGGCCAATTCTGAGAATTTAAAGAGATGCAGCAGAAACATCAGATTTCTCAAATGCTTTAGCTAATTAAGGTGATTAACTAAGTTAAGGTGAGAAATTGGTGTGAAAACCAGGGACAGATATGGGCCCCCTTGCCCACCTCAGTTCAAGGGATACAATTACCAGGGAACAGTCTCTTGCTGTTTTTAAGTGAGAAGGAAGCGCTGCTGCTATCTGAGAAAAACATCAAATTGGATATTTTGAAGCTGAGTGGTTTAGCAACTGTACACAGTGTGACAATTATTTTTGTTAGACAGTGATGCTCCAGAGAGGTGTTTTCAAACATGCAACTTAACCACAGTTACGCACGAGAGGAGAAATGTTATGGTGTGGGGACGCTGTGATCAGTCAATTTATGCTGGCGAATGCAGAAGAACATTGCAGAAAGACTAGCGTTTCGCCTCTAAATAACTTTTCTCGGGGGATTAATGCACAAAACTTATCTTTTAATAAGTCTACACCACAAAAACCACCAAAATGTGGCATGAGTACAAATACATCAGTTATATGTTTTGGCCTGATTAAAACTCTTCAGAGAAAACAAGTAGACATGATCAATAACATCCCCCACCAAAATGCCTTCTTTAAAGATAATATGAACAGAGGCTCCCAAAAATGCCACAAGGGCAATAACTGGGAAAAATAATTGTGTGCTTCTTATTTTCGTACTCCAGAAGAGTCTTTATGGTCTTAAGCTTCACACCAAATTTGTTTATCCTATCTCAAATAGTTTCTGAGAAAAGCTGTCCCCTTTAGAGATACCGCAGAAAGAGTGCAAAAATACGGATCAAGGGCAATAACTGAGGGAAAAATAATCACACTCATCTCATTTTCGAACTCCATCAAGGCCTTTATGGTCTGAAGCTACACACCAAATTTGGTTGTCCTCTCTGTAATAGTTCCTGAGAAAAGTTGTCATGGTTTGGGAGCTTTGAGAGCTCTGTTTGTTACTCTCGTCCGGGACGATATTGTTTTGCTCCCTATCGGATTCCTGGGCCAGCTGGCAGTAATTGGGGGCGTCGCCCAGACTCTATTTAAGCTCCAGTTTCGCCTCGCGTTCCTTGCTAGAGTGTCAAAGCATCTTTGGCGCTTTAGCCGGTAAGGTCTATTGAGAGATTATTGTAGGGACTTAGCTGCATAAGAGGATCAGTGTGAGTGAGTAAGGGAATCTTTGATTTATTTCCCTTTTCTTTTGTTTTCCTCGAGCTCTCTTGTTTTCAACCACAAGCGGCGTCTGGTCCGTTGGTAGCATGTGCCTCGTTATTTCTATCTGTTTTTAATCTCTCTTTACGCTATGAGGTTTGCTTTTTAATATTTGGCCGCTGCTCTTGACGTCTGTCGGACGGACGGACGCACGGACGCAGCTTAAACCTATATCCCCCTCACACTTCGTGGCGGGGGATAATGAAACATATTTGGTCTTCTATTGAATATAAAACTGTTGCAAAACATTGACTGACCACTTATCAACTCCTTGAAATTGAGTGATGCAATTTTAACTCTTCATTCTGTAATAAGATGTCTACAAGATTACCCGAAAGGCTTTGTCAAGGATTATGCACCTTATGTGGTCATTAATCTGTTTTTTAAGATCTATGAGACACTTAAAGATATTCTTATCTTTATTGTTCTAGTAACATTAGTCATTAAATTAGGAGCAGCTGCAGCTGTTTTATTTGCAGGCTAACTTTGTTCAGTACCTGTTTTGTCTCTACCGCTCTGCTGCTCTGCCAGATAGGCGTGGAACTCGCAAGCAGTAGGCAACTGGAAGGGATGCGGCGATGGATGACAGACAGGAAACTCTGCAAATCGTTTTATTTGGACCAAAGAAAATGATTGGTCAGACTTTTATCAGAAATGTATGAGAATTGAATATTGATGAGTTTCGACACCTGGTGGATTTCTTTCACATTTTAGTGTGCCATACGCTTATTAGGAGTATTTTAAGATTACAAAAGAAAAGTGTAAAAATTCCAGAAAGGTAAGAATTTTTTTAAACTACCATAAAATTTAATTCACCAGTCATTACTTAGGCAGTAGCTTGTATACAGTTATGTGCAACTTTACCCAAGTTTCTCTACTTGGCTTGTCTCCTTTCTACACCTACCACTAGTTATAGCCAAAATAAACCCCTCATGCAATAGCCACGCAACTGAGTGCAAAAGAAAAGCTCAAGGTCTGTGTGTGCAAGCAACAATCAAAATCAAGTTTTACTTAACTAGCCAGCTATGACAAGTACAAATGTGTGGATTGGTGGAAAAACTACATCTTTGAATGTTTGCCTATTTAAATGACTCAAGTTAACTTCAATGAGGGAATTGCAGTTTTAGGTCGCGAGATTGCAGTGTCCCAGCTAAATAACTTCGAATTTTGTTGTTTTGTAGCTAATGTTAGCTTGTTCCAAGCACAAGCAACATATCTGTTATTAAAGTTATCAGCTCTATTCAATATTTTCTATGTTTGCATTCTTTGTTTGTTGGACCGTAGCTGGGAGCACGAGGTGGAGACAGTCAGTCATGCCCATACAGTCCTGGACAAAGAGTGATAGTGAAATATTCAACTATTGAATTAGGAAGGAGAAGATGTTTTTTTTTTCTCCATCAACCCATGGTCTTAAAGTACATCAAGAACGAAAGAAATGCCTGAAAACCTCCAACCTAGGGTCCTGCATTGACCAGATCCTGTCAAGAGGAAGGTTAAATCAGTCGGATGACACTCAGCGGCAGGAAGAACCCCACAGTCTGTAGAGCATCAGCACCCCAAGGGATGAGGAAGAAGCTTCAGGCAGAACCATCAGTCCAAGACAACCCCAGCAAACCGCAAAAGTGAGAATATGCAAGGAGATAAGCCAGTGGTGAAATGGCCCATGTCTAACAGCAAGGAGTGGGAAACTATCAATACAGATTTTAGCCTTATCCTAAGTTACATCAAAGGATCAGCAAAAAAGAAGCTGGAGTAGATGGGTGACCTAATCTACTGCTATGGAGAGGAGAAATTTAGAGCGAAGAAACAAGTCAGGAAGAAAGACATGCTTCCCACCCCCAAATCCCGTCAACTTCAAGTAATCCAATAAATTGTGAGGGACAGGCGATGGAAGGAAGTTGTGGAAAAAGGCGACAGCAGAAGAAAGGGAAGGCATCGACCTGCTTCAAGAGCTAAAGCAGAGGCTTTCTAAGCTCTGCTGTGCTGAAAGTCTAAGGATGCGTCGGAAAAAGAAAGAGAAGACTTCTACAAAGACCCCTTTAGGTTTGTGAAAGGCATATTCACAAAGGAAAAGAGTGAATCGCAGAAAACATCAAAAGACCAGGTTGAAGAACATCTGAGAACCACCTATACTGATGAGCGAAAAAATGAACCGATCTTTGTCCCCACTGACATCCCTCCAATATCACCCCCACAACATCAGTTTGATATCAGTCCTCCCAAGCTGAGTGAGGTGAAGCAGGTGGTGAAAAAGGTAAGATCGGCATCTGCCAATCAGTGTCACAATTAGTACAGTATCTACAAGAACTCTCCAGATGTTCTGAAAATCCTTTGAAAAATATGAGGGTGGTGTGGGACTAGCAAGTTATCCTGAAAGCCTGGCGAAGAGTTGGAGGAGTGCTTATCCGAAAAGAAAAGAACTCGGCCACCATTGAACAGTTCAGCCTGATAAACCTTCTGAATATCAAAGGCAAGATCTTCTTCAGTGTGATGGCACAATGACTGACAAGGTATCTGAATCAAACCACCTTATTGACTCATCAATCCAAAAGACTGGTATAGCAGGATTCTCAGGATGCCTCAAACATTACAGCATCATATGGCATCAAATCCAGATTGCTAAAGTAGAAGGGAAAGATCTTCATGTCTTGTTCCTTGATCTGGTTAACGCCTATGGATCTGTTCCTCATTCACCACTGTGGACTGCTTTGGAGTTCTTCCAAGTGCCCATGACAATGAAAAATCTGGTAAAACACTACTTCCAGGATTTGCAGTTTTGCCTCACAACATCAGGCTTCATCACAACGTGGGAACCTCTGAAAGTAGGCATTATGGCCAGATGCACCATCTCCCCCTTAGCCTTTATGATGGCAATGGAGATCATCATCAGAGCCTCAAAATGGATGGTGGGAGGAGCACGACTACAGAGTGGTCAGAAGCTACCACTAATACAAGCCTATATGGATGACTTCACAACACGGACAACAACGGTCCCCTGCACCAAGAGACTCCTGGAGAAACTTCATCAGAACATCACATGGTCGAGGAGGAAGTTATAGCCCAGCAAGTGCAGTGCAGAAGCATCTCCATTAAAAAAGGCCAAGTTATAGACCAGAGATTTTATGTCGGCGGAAAACCTGCACCAACGGTTTCAGAAATGCCAGTGAAGAGCTTGGGAAGATTGAATGACGCAAAGCTCAAAGACCCCGAGCAGTTTGAACAACTAAAGAAGGATACCATCACCTATATGCATCGCATCAATAAGACCATGTTGCCAGGTAAACTCAAATTGTGGTGCTTTCAATTGGCATACTTCCAGGACTCTTATAGCCTTTAATTGTGAATGAGATCCCCATCTCAACGGTGGAAAAGTTGGAACGGCTGATAAGCACACAGTTAAAACAGAGGCTTGGAGTTCCACAGTGCCTAAGTTCCATCAGACTGTACAGGAATGTTAAATTGGAATTACCAATCACAGGTCTTGTGGAAGAATTCAAGTGCATCAAAGCAAGGCTGGTCATGACCCTTTCTGAATCTGAGGACACAGTCATTCGAGCAGTGGCCCCCCAGGTGGCAACAGGAAGGAAGTGAACTCCGTCAGAAGCAGTTCAGAGTGCACAGCCTGCCCTTCACTTCAGAGATGCGGTTGCATAAGTCCAGCATCTGAGAGCGGGTCTCGGGCTCATCCCAAAAGCTCCTCTATGGCATAAGGCAACATCAGTGCAGAAGAGACGGCTTGTGAGAGAGGAAGTCAGGTGGCATAAGGAGACGGAGCGACATGCTTAAGCTGTATTAATGGCTAGGCAGGGGAGGTGGATCGACTGGAAGAGCCTGGAGAAGAAAAGGCTCAGCTGGTGTAACATCTGGCAGATGGAGGGAGCGCGGCTGAGTTTTACCATCAGAGCCATGTATGACCTGCTGCCTTCTTAGCAAAACCTGAAACTGTGGTACAGAGGAGATCCCGCCTGTTCCCTGTGTCGAGCACCTGCATCCCTTGAGCAAATTCTGTCAGGATGCACTACAAGTCTCACCCAAGGGTGCTATACTTGGCGGCATAACAAAGTGCTCAGAGAGTTGGCATCAACACTGGAACAGAGGCGAACCACCACAAATAACCTCCCACAAACATCAGCAGGAAAGGTCCACTTCCTACGGTTTTTACTAACAGGCTAACATCAAGAGAACCAGACATCCGCAAAGGATGGCAGCATCCGGCAGTCTGCTCGAGATTGAAAATTGGAAGTGGACATTGATAAGAAGCCTGTGTTTCCCCCAGAAATAGTGGCTACAACACTCCGGTCAGACGTGGTCCTGTGGAGCTGACAGTTCCATGGGAAGATGGGGTTGAAGAGGCTTACGAGAGGACGAAAAACTCATATCCTGACCCGGCAGCAGAAGCATTTCAGAACGGCTGGAAGGCCACCATCTTCCCAGTAGAGGTGGGATGCAGGAGATTCGTTGCTGGTCTACCACCAGTCTGTTGAGGAAAATGGGGGTGAGGGGCTGCCCCCTCCAACAGGCTATCAAGACTAGGGGTTTAACGATTCTGAATCGATGTTCTTTTAAAGCGTAGTAACACCACCTGCTACCATGGGGCGAACATCTGAGCTGCATTGCTGCATTTTGAAAATTAAATGGGGATAGAACAGCACTGCTTGAACACGATTTCCATTGCCACAGCATTTCGTGCGACCGTGATAATTTATATCCCACATTCACGTTTCATCCGCTTTTCAGAATGTTTTTCACCTTGTGTATTTTTTAGACGCTCAAACTCCAGGTCGATCTTATAACAAATCTGTTTTAAATTAATGTTGAATAATGTCCTAAAATGCTACAATGAGAAATGCAATTCAGAGGAAGATTTTTTCTCATTGTTCAAATTGGCATTCTTTCAATCTAACTCTGTAGCCCAGTCAGGTTTGTCTGCTTTTCACCATCACATCTTAATCGTTATAGGCTACTGGCTAAATTTTTTGATTGTTATTTAGGCTAAGAACATGGGAGCAGGTTTAAGGAAGGGCAGAGCACCTGAAATTAGCAAAATCTCAACTCAGGCTTCATCCCGACGGCATTCTAAATCGTTTTAAGCCGCTTCAGGTGTGTATGTTTCAAGAAATTACATGCGACTGCCTACACACGCCATGACGGCATGTTGTCTCATCAAACTTAAAAAAAAATCCTCGTTCAACATCTCCACATCCCAACTCAGTATTTCATCTCTCATTGTGGTATTTTTAGGAGCTCTATAATGATAAAAAAAGAGATTTATTTTCAGATCGCCCTGGATTTCAAGCGTCTACAATATACACAAGGTGGAAAACATTAAAGCAGATGAAATGTGAATGTGAGCTATAAATGATCACAATCACACGAAAAGGTCAAATATGCGCTCTTGCAAGTCTATGCCCATTTAACTGTCAGAATGGGGCAATCAAACATGCTGTCTTAATAAACAGCTCTACTCATTCAGCAAAGTAAAAAAGAGAATCGCTGGTTTGATTACTAATTGAGCAAAGTCAACAGCGACAAGATGAGGATAACCTAATTGCTTAAAAGGAGACGATTCTGTAGTCCTTTACTTGGTTCCATGCAGCATGTCGCCGAAATGGTCAAGTTTTTTTTTTGGAAGCATTTCTCATGCCCTTTGATGTTTGCACTTTCGTTCAAGACTGCATCAGGTTTAATAAAGGAAATGGTTAAACTAGTATCTTCACCCCATGGCGGTCCTATGCCTTATAAACATTGATACGGAATCGATTCAGAATTGTTACACCCCTGATGAAGACCATGTCAAGTGCTGCCAAAAAAAGCAGCAACTGGCTCTGGATCAAACAGGATGATAACAACTGGGCACCAAGAGAAAGACAGATGGTATGCAGCCAGGCGTACACCTGGCTCAGGGAGAAGGACGCCCGTACCATGCAGAGTCCACCGGGGGACATAGAAGTTATGGCTTTGAGGGGGGTGTACCTGAGACTCTGGGTACTCCATTGAGCCGTCTGGAGACGTTGTGGGCTTCAATCAATGAAACGTCGATGAAGCAGGGTGCCCACCTGATGACCCCAATGATACAATGATACATGCTCTCACTTTCACGACTCCACACTGACCGCTACCTTCTAGAGTAACCTACTTACCAAAGGGATGGAAACATCTAGTCCTATTAGCTTTTCCAGAGCTCCCTCTCGTCAGTATTTATTAGGTACAGATGTTCATTATTCTATGGTTAAATTAAACCATAATTAAAAATTGATTAAAAAACTATCCCATCTTTATTTATTTGATCAATTTATTTATTACCTCCGCTAGGAGGTTATGTTTTTGCTTTTTTTGTTTGTTTATTTTGTATTTATTTATTTGTCTGCCTGTTAGGATATCTCATAAACGGCTGCATAGATTTTAACCAAACTTTGCAGGATGTAAGAGTAGCACAAGAGTGATTAAATTTTGGCGTATCTAGGCCAAAGTACAGCTGAGATATAGGCCAAAGTTCAAATCCAGCTATGCTGGCGGAGGTATAGGCTCTCGCAAGTCCAGCTCTAGTTAAACATCTTTTGTTGATTTCCTGTCTACTGCTTTTTTTCTACAAGCATAAAATTTTTTGTTATTTATGGCCAAGCCCATTTTTATCCCGCAGATTGTAGATGATGCAACTCAGTGGTAAACATGCCACTTTTCCATCTTTTTTTTTCCACTTGCAGATGGCATCAAATTCAAAGTGAGCAGATATAAATAATAATAATAATAATAATAATAAAGAAATAATGATAATTCCCAGTTTCAACATTTGATATGAAGTCCAACTATTACTTTCAACTGAATATGGAGATGAAATTATTTGCAAATTAGTTTTTATTGACATTTTACACAGTATCTAAACTTTTCTGGAAAACGGGGCTGGATAATGCCTAAGTCTGTTTTTGCAAATGGCACCACATTTTTAATGGCACAGTTTACTGCTCACCTGGTGACAAAATGCACTCTCAAGAGGCATGAAAAACAGTATGGCTAAGTGTTGTAACTGTGTTACTTTAAACCAGCTGCAAATGTACCATAACATGGCTGGCTGCACGGCAAAATTAAAGCAATACACATGCAGCCATGAGTCGAGACAGTAATCAATATATTCATTCAAAATTCTCACATTATTTATGCATGCCCATGTAGACAGGGAAGTAATACTCTTTTAGGGCTATAATTCAGTAAAACAAGAGTAGGAAGAATAGTGATTTTATTTTATGGAAAATAAAAGTTAGTAAAAATACACGAGTATAAACAATGTGGTCCGCACATTTGATTGAAACGTGAAGTCATACAGAAGGGGCAGGGGATAGGTTGACCATACCCATGGTGTGTGTGTGGAGCTCTACGCTGTTTATTCCCTTGCTCATTAGTAATTTTCTTTCCACTTCAATAGATGGTTTATTTCCAAAGGCATGATGACTAATTCCATTCTCTTTACAACTAATGTGCAATTCATTAAGCTAATAGACACTTTGTTCCACGACTTACATAACATCACACAATAGACAGTCACCATCTGAAGCTGAGGGTAAAACACTTTTTACACTGATATTTTGGCCAGTCCCATGTCAGCAAGGTTACATACAAACTGGACAAGAAAAAGAACACAAGAAATATTTGTATAGTAGCCTGCAGGCACTACAACCCACTGTAATTTGGGCTGAGTGGCCTTTTTGGTGCTACTTAGCTCCAATCTGAAAGCTAGAGAGCCCTGTCACTACTGTCACCTTCCAGAACTACACGTGGGTAGTCTAGTACATACGAATGCCCTCCTGTACCATGTTCATTGAATTAGTCAAGCTTTAAACAATCAAGATGTCTGCATAATTTGTTCATTCCCAAGAGTTCAGCGAATGAACATCACTCAATATGAACACAGCATCCAGAATGATATTTAATGTACAACGTATTTACTGCTCAGTTCTGCATAGGGTATGCATTTAGCAGCAACAGTGCTGTGAAAAAGTATTTGACCTCTTCCCAATTTCTCCTATTTTAGTATATTTATCACACTTACAGTAGTGTGCAGTGATGATAATAAACCTAACCTGAAGATAAATCAGAAACCAAGTACTATTCAAGGATTTATTTCATGTAATATTGGATCATATAAATGTAAATAAATATATGCAAATAACTATATATATAAAAAACTAAAATTATAATGTCTTTTTCAAAGAAAAAAATCAATATCTAGTGTGGGCACTTTGCTTTGGTTACAGCATTTCATCTTTCAGGTATAGTTGACAGATTTTTTTTCCTCACTCACACCATTACATATGGTTTGCAATGCATTAAAAAGCAATTCTCTCGAAGTTACAATTGATTTGTTTATCTTGGTATCAAGCAAATCCTGGATTTGCTCAATAATATTAAGGTCTGGACGTTGGGCAGGCCAAGTTATAATTTATGTCACCAGATGATTCTTTCTGACTGAGATAATTCGAGCACAACTTAAATGAGTGTATAGAGTCGTTATCTAATTGAAAACGAAATCCCGAAGCAATCAGTCTCTTTCCAGATGGCAAAGCATGCCTCTCAAAGATGCTTTAATACTTCTTTTTATCGATGATTCAATCTATTTTTCTGAGATCACCAGCTCCTTTCGAGCAGACTGGACCTCGATAAGCATCTGATTTCAATTTTTAATTTCATTTTCGGGGTGATTTTGAATCCAGCCTTCAATCCGTTTATGATTTTGGTTTCCATTGACTGTCACGTTGTTTTTTTCTTAAAAAATTATACAGTGTACATCAGTAAAGATTTTCAACTTGAATAATTTGTATATCAAGATCTGATATATGATTTAAGTGTTCCCTTAATTTTTTTGTGCAGTTTATTTCAGGTAAAATTATTTTTATTATCAGACAATGATAACCTGAGTAAACATAAAATTGTCACAACCCTAATATGAATGCCTTCTGTATCCCCTCCCATTCAGCAACTTGAGTGTCAGTCGGAAGTAATGTTTCCTTTCATTGGTTTGTGTCTTGCCTGCTCCCTTAATCCCCGGCGGCGCCTTTTTTCACAGTGACCTCACCTCTCGTGTGGTCCGATGTGTTTATACTTCCTCTTTTGAGTTGCAACTTGTTGAGCTGTAATTTGTTACAGGCGTTTAGAACCAGTCAGCATTTACTGATAAAACTATTTGTCTTTTAAAAGTAAAACATAATTTGATAGAAATTTACCAAAGTTTTTTTTGCCAGTTTAGTTAGTAGAAAAGAGGTTTTAAGCCTTTCTCATGGTCTCCAAGATAAAGACTGTGAACCTGCTCATTCTTCCTGAGGATGAATCTGTTAATCTGTTCTTCTGTCCAGTTTATAAGGAACAAGCTCCCAATCCTTCTGCGGTCATGATTGGAAATGCGTTCTTCCTCGCTACTCCATCCTGCCTTCGGACAGTTTTACTCAGGTAAAGTGTTCGCTCCAATTAGAAATCATCCCAGAAAGCCACTAGCTGTAGATTGACAATGCCTACACTGTTTCATATTAAACATCTGAACCGATCTCTGCTATGCTTCTCTGGGCTCTGTCCTATCGTTACCATAGTACTATGACTAAACTCTATCATTGTATTGTGCTCTGCCTCCGAACCTGATTCCTGGTGTGGATCATAACACAAAATGCAGTTTATAAATGATGATTTCAATTATTGAAGGAAAAAAGCTATCCAACTCTACCTGGCCCTTGTTCACTCCAATGACTCTTCAAGAAAATAGATTGTTGAAATGGGAAGAAGATTGGATATCTGAAATGGCTTGATTTTTTTTTTTATATTCAGTAGAGAAGAGATTATAGGGCTTTAGTCATCATCTTCACAACAATAATATTTTGGATGATTTTACGTCAACATACCTTCTGTTAAGAAATGCTATGAGGTGGAAAAACACTATTTTTATTGTACTGAATCTGGCCAATGTGGAGAAAAGTAATTGCCCCTTTAGCAACCAAATCATCCATTTTCAATTGTAATAAACACATGCAGGTCTGATTAATGCAAGCCCTGTTGAGTCTAGATATCCCTTAAATACAACCTTGTCTGGCAATGTGAATTAGGCAAAAGCTTCAGAGGATGCTGCAATCTACAGAAACTGAAGAAAAGATGAGAAATAAAGTCATTGACATCTGCCCTCTATACCTGTGCATCCTGAGGGAGAGTGTCTGGCCATTAGTTTGTAACTGAAAGCTGAAGCACAGTTGGGTTTTGCAGCCGGGTAATGATCCAAAGCACCTTGACAAGTCTACCTCTGAATGGCTAAAAAGAATCGGAATGAAGGTTTTGGAGTGGTTAGTCATAGTCCTGACTTGAATCTGATTGAGATGCTGTGGCATGATCTTAAACAGGAAATTCGTACTCGAAAACCCTCCAAAGTTACTGAAATAAAACAATTCTGCAACGAAGAGCGAGCCTAAATTCCTCAGCTCTGGTGTAAAGTACTCACTGCCAGTTATTGCAGATGTTTAGGTGCAGGTATTGCTGCGCAGAAAGGGGACAATTAATTTTGCCACAAAATGTCTACTTTTCTGAAAAAAGGGTATGAATGTATGCACTGTGTATTAGATCCATAAAATTTGCCAATTGAAGACCCCAGTAATAAATCACAAATGTCCATTCATAGAAAATTGAGAAAATCAGCTTGGGTTACAATAAAATATGTTTTCCCATACTTACCTCATGGGGTGTGTAAATGTGACCTAGATACTTTCAGCCCCAGACACTTCAATTACTCTTTACCTTCAATAAATCAAATGATAATTTACTTGTTAAAGCTGCATTTTGACTTTCTCAAGTTGTCGTTGTCTCATATTAAAACAAGTGGTGCCGGGCACAACAAATCCCGCCCCTCGCACATACTGTCACCTACTTTTTCTAAATTCAATTGGCATCTATTCTGGGTCAGTGGCAATCTCTAAACCAAATTTGGGGTGAATCTGGCCATTAGTTTTGCTGCTAAAGTGTTAACAAACAAACAAAGAAACATACACACACACACAAACATGCCGAACCAAAGACAATAGCCCTTGCCCTTCCCCTTCTGGCGGGGCAGGGTAATTAGTTGGATGATCTGAAATATTTACATTAAGAAAATAGGCAAAAATGGAAGAAATCAGTCAGGGAGCAAATGCATTCACTGTATCGTAGAAGACCTGCAGTAGAATGTTCATCACACATTACGCCAATCCTGCGCAGCAACTGTCTGGTTATACCCTGTCCTCTGTTTTAACTCCTGCTTCTTGAGGTGCAGGAGCTCTTTGAGGTCTTTGACCTTTGACTTTTGCACAGCCCAGCACTGTAAGGTGGCATGTGACTTTACATTGTCTGACTGTGTGAAAAGATTTGCATGCATTTTTTTCCCCCTCGCAGGGAATTATGTCAGAAATACAAATGGGCAACAAATTTATGGAAAAACCAAAATTAATATGTGACGCTATGTACAGGTGTAGTGGATGATAAAATCAAGTATTCAAATTTGTTCATGCTCTCTAACTAATTAAAAATTCTGAGCAGTCCCTGTTGACCCCAATTTTGGATCAAGATCACAAGAAGAGGACATCAAAGGGACTTTGAGAAAGAGTTCATCGCTCGGGCAGAGATAGTGAGAGCTTATGTCAGAAAAATGGCTCAGTTGGCTGGTGTTTTAATGGTAAGGTCAATGGGAAAGGCATCAGAAAAAGGGTCTGCGACTGCTGTCGAAAGTTTACACTTGATGAAGGTGAAGCTCATGCATTAATGTGGAATGTAAGCAAAAATAGAAGTGCAACTGCAGAACCTTGAGCTAAAAGTACGCTAGTCGCATTTTCACACACGGTGAGGCTAGGATGGGAAAACATATTTTATTATTGCCAAGTTGATTTTATGAATTTTCTCAAAATGGATATTTGTGACTTTAGTACATTTAGCAGTGGGGTCTTCAGCTTTTCTTAAGATGGCGAAGTCTGTCAGTGCAAGATGTGAACAGACTGTGTGAGCAAGAACACTGCTATGAACTCGCACTTTTTTGCCAGTTATTTTAACTGGAATTTTACAATAAGAATTACAACAGAGTTCCGTGTATGTCAAGTGTAAACCACAGTTGAATGCGAGCAGGACTCAGCTTACAGTGAAAATACCTGGCAAAATAAATTTAGAACAGTCAATTGGCAACTGCACAATCAAGAATGTTAGTGTTGGGTCAGGTTGCATTAAGCACTCAGAACGAAGAGGAATGCAAATTTTCGAGTTAACTGATGCAAAAACCTTACGCCCTGGCCTCCAGAGGGAAAGTAGTCCGGACAGATGAGCCATATTTGGAAGTGGGAGAAGTGCTTGTGTGACATACACCAAGAGAACTTTATGGACTTGAATGCTTGATCCTTAAAGCGAAGTTATGGATTTTTTTTTTTTTTTGCATTTCTGCTGATGCAAGTTTGAATCATTGACTGTATAAAAAGACGGACGAAGCAACCGTGACGTAACCCATTGGTTTCAGCATACCATTTAGAAAGCCTCGATTTTGGCAATTTGAATAGCGCTATTTTGTTATTTTGAAACCGGATGTGATTCCTATTGGACGAGAGCATGAATTGAAGATCAAGGGAGGAGCGAGGGGTGGATCTACGGGAATCTGACTGTATCTGATGATGACCAGAGGATAGCCACGCCCCTAAAGCATATTCTGGCTTTATCCCTCATTCTAGTCTATTTGGGACCATAATTTACAAAAATGAACGTCATGATATATCGAAGGAGACTTGAAACTTGCGATAGGTGCCACAAAATAATGTGGAAAATCATTATTGGAATAATAAATCAGGTGGCAAAGTTGGGTCATTTTTATGGACTTCTATAGCAGTGCACTTCTCTCTGCATCAACAAACATCGCCATCTGGTGGCCATGAAATTGAATGCAATTTAAGAGATTTCCGCATCAGCCTCACTTATCAGACCTGGGTGCTGCTTTCATTTTCTTATACGGTCTAGGGCAGGGGTGGGCAATCACGGTCCTGGAGGGCCGGTGTGTATGCAGGTTTTTATTCCTATCAATTACCCTGACTAATTGAGTTAATTGATTGCATGCACAAATATAGATTTTCTCAATGATTCGATCAAAGGAAAATGTTTTATGAAGGAAGACAAGACTAGTCTTTGTAGTTTCATGATAATTTAAAGAAATGCGCATGAAACGTCAGACTTCATAAATGGTTTGGCTAATTGAGACAATCAACTAATTAAAGACCAGATGTTGGTGTGAAAACCAGGGACAGATACCGCCCTCGCTGCCCACCTCTGGTCTATGGTCTGAATCCCAACCTCTACTAAGACTTGAACCAGAAACTTTAGAGTTTACAATCGATATCCCTTATCCAGAAAAGCCATTCATTTCACGTAGGTGCGTCTGAATACCCATTTACACTTACGAAAGAGCAGGAAAAAAGCTGTACGTGAAATTCGTAGTATGTCTGAATCTTCTGTATCAATAAACTGGTATGCAAGCAATACTGACTGCATTTGGCAGAATTCTGCTGTATGAGGCCAATGAACAAAGCGCTATCCCATAAGGCTACTGGCACTGAGATGACATGCTGCTTTCAAGCTGATGAAGGAAGCAATAGCTCTCCCCTGAAAATGATACATGAAGTAAATGTTGTGATCTGTGCATTCTGCATGTCATGTTTAAGTTCTGTGCCTGGCCTAGCCATGTTTAGGATTTATATGTTTAGATCATTCAGTTTTCCATGCCATGTTTTCATTTCCATGCTTTGCACTTTGTCTCACCTGTCTTGTCTTGTGTAGGTCTTTGCTCACGGTCCCTTGTCTTGCGTGCCACTCATTCGGGTGATTTATTGGTTTCTGGGTTTCAATCTTCTTTCATTATCTCGTGTTCTTCCTTCCTCTCTCTTTTACTGTCTTACTAACACGTACTAACAGTTTATTGTTTTTGCTAATTACTAACCACACTAATCTTGTATATTTTTACTAACTTTCTAACATGCACTCGGAATTGTATAGCTGCACATACTAATTGACTGACGATCTCTCAGCAGTCGCTCAATTCTAATCTCCGCCTCCTTGCCTATCCCTAATTATCTCTGCTGCAAGTTTCTGTGGATTTCCACTTATACTTTGTGCTTTCCTTTTCTTTTATCTTGGCACTTTAGTACTCCTTAACCGGAGCTGTTGTTTTGGACTTAGGTTTGTCTTGTGATCCCTGTCTGCGTTTTGGCTCCAGCCAAATTAATGCAATTAGTTTATTCCTCATGTGTCTCTCCCTGATCATTGTTACCATTGATTGCACCTGTTCTCCCTGGTCATGTGTTTACCCCGGATGTGTATATAAGATGTCTGTTTCGTTCACACTCTTGTCAGATTGTTCTCCCTAGTTTTCTTGCGCCACGTTTCTCGCCTTGATTTCTCAGTGTTTATCTTTCTGACTGGATTGCCTGACTTTTGATTTTTGCCTCTGTGTTTTTGGATTACTGTTGCATCTGTGTGTTTTGACCATTTTTCTGCCCGACTATGAGATCTGTTTGCTGCCCTGGTAACGATTCGGATTACGTCCTGTGGATTCTGGCTTGCTTCTCTGATAGAACTATTCCTGTGTACCAGACCCATTTCTGTCCGACTACGATTACTGTGATTGCTGCCCTGGTTTTTGATAACTATTTTTGCCCAACTGGATTTTGACTTTTGGATTGTGGACTCTGTACTTTTGCCTTCTGCCCTGCGGGGGTCCTCCCCCTTTATTAATAAAACAAGCTCTACTGCATTTCCTGGTTCTCGCGACTGGTTCCTGATCGCAGTTACAGTAAACAACATAGAAAATAAACAGGAACAGTTTATTAGCTTTTATTACAAAGATTTATTAATGCTATCTATTCTGGGGTAAAGTTGTCTTTAATGCTTATGCAATATCATAGGTATACCGAGTCAGGACATGGGTGAGATGCAGCTGAACAGTATTCCAATTTCCCTGCATAGGGTGCTGATGCATATAGCTATATCAATTGTTAAGTGAGAGGCAGAAAACCAAATTTGGCACAAACAGATGTAGTGTGGAGTTGAGGAGTAGAATAAAATGTGTAACTGCACAGTTGGTACTTGAAAGGGGTCAGTGTGGGGTTGCACAGCACAGAGACACCTGATTCTACTGATAGGTCTTGAAAGAGCATGGTTTTTACTTACATCCCCCAATTCAATAATGACCTTTTGATGAAGAGCTTTTGCATTTTACCTATCATTTGCCTCATAAAAAATGCTATTATACGACCTCAATTCCGAAATAGTTGGGACAAAGTTTAAATTGTGGATAAAAGCAATGATTTTCAAATCACACCAGCCAGTATTTTATTCATAACAGAACAGAGATAACATGGCAAATGTTGAAACTGAGAAATTTTACAATTTTATCCACCAAATGAGCTCATTTAATATTTCATGGCTGCTAGAGGTCTCAAAAGTGTGGACAGGGGCTTGTTTACCATAGTGTAGCATCCTCTTAATACAGAGTGGGCATTTAGGAGGCAAGTTTATTGAGTTTAGCCATTGGAATTTGATCCCACTCTTGTTTCATACAGGCTTACAGCTGCTGGAGAGTTTTGGGTCTCCTTTCGTTTAATTTTGTGCCAAATGTTCACAATCAGTGAAAGATCAGGACTGCAGGCAGACCAGTTCAGCACACAGACTCTTCCACTATGAAGCCATGCTGTTGTGATAGCTGCAGTATGTGGTTCTGCATTGTTTCTGCTGAAATACACAAGGCCTTCCCTGGAATAGATGTTATCAGGAGGGGAGCATATATTGCTCTAAAACCTTTATATACCTTTCAGCATTCATGGTGCTATATAAAACATGCAAGTGTCCCACACCATATGCAGTAATGCATCCCCATACCATCAGAGATGCTGGCTTTTGAACTGAACGCTGATAACAGGAGGGGTGGTCTTTCTCCTCTTTAGCCCGGAGGACACGATGCCCATGATTTCCAACAAGAGTGTCTAATTTGGACTTTTCTGACCACAGGACGCTTTGCCACTTTGCTACAGTCAATTTTAAATGAGCCTTGGCCCACAGAACACGGTGGCGCTTCTGGATCATGCACAACAATGACTTCAATTTTGCATGATAGAGTTTTAGGTGTATTTAGTAATATCAATGAGAGAATCATGCCGGTGAGTGATGCAGTGGCATCTGAGGGCCCGAAGATCATGGGCATCCAGTAAAGATCTTCAGCCTTGTCCCTTACGCACAGAGATTTTTCCAGTTTCTCTAAATCTTTTGATTATGTTATGCACTGTTGATGATGAGACCTTCAAAGCCTTTATAATTTGATGTTGAGGAACATTGTTTTTAAAGTATTCCACAACTTTTTAAGCAAGCCTTTACGGGTTTGAGAGCCTCTGGCCATCTTTACTTCTGAGAGACTCAGCCTCTCTAAGGCATCCCTTTTATAGCCAATCATGTTACTCACCTGATGCCAGTTAACTTAATTACTTGCTAAATGTTCTTTCACCTGATTCTCTTTATATTAATTGCTTTTTCAGCCCTTTTCTTCCTGTGTCCCAACTTTTTTGAGACCTGCCAGAACATTTGAAATAAGGTCAATTTGTGGATAAAAATGTAAAATGTCTCAGTTTCAACATTTGAAATGTTATCTATGTTCTATTATATATAACATATTGGCTCATGTGATCTGAAAGCCATTGCATTTTGATTTTATTTACAATTTGCACTTTGTCCCAACTATTTCGGAATCGGGGTTGTAGTATTCTGTCAGATTTTTTTTTTTTTTTTTGCCTACTTGGACATGTAATCATTCTTGTTTTGAAGATTGATAGTAGTTATCCATTCAATATTGGTGTCAGTGAATACTTCTTGCATTTTTAATCATGTTTTTATTTTGTTTTCTCTTGTGCATCTCCATTTTCCTGTTTGTCTTTTTTCTGTCTCCATGTGTTAGTGTTTCCCGTTCATGTTTCACGTCTCCCCATTTTATTTGATTATAATATTCAGTGAGAGTATTGATACCTCTCCGCTTCTCTCTTGCATTCCCTGCAGTTTGCATTAATAGCCAATGTAATTGCACCCAACAGAGCGCCCATGGGTGTGTTAGTCTTAAATGAGGTGTAGTCAGATGCATCGATGCCGCTTTGCTATCTTGAGGCATCAGAAATATATTGCACAACCGACCAACACAAACCTGGTCTTAAGTCAATGGTCATTATTAAACTGCCATTTTAAGGTCGCATTGTTATGATAGTATTGTGTGCTTTTGTCAGCGAGTGCACAAAATGTTTCTTTCTGCTTGTTACATACAGTGCTGTGAAACATGATTTATCCCCTTCCTGATTTCTTTTTTTTATTTTTTATTTTTTTGCATATTTGTCACACTTAAATGCTTCAGATCATCAAACAAATTTTAATATTAGACAAAGATAACCCGAGTGAAGACAAAATGCAGTTTTTAAATGATTATTTCATTTATTGATGGAAAAAGCTATCCAAACCTACCATGCCCTATGTGAAAGAGTAATTGCCCACTAAACCTAATAACTGGTTGTGCCATCCTCCGCGTTAACTGCAATCAGGTGTTGGCGAAAACTGGCAATGAGTCTTTCACATCGCTGTAGAGGAATTTTGGCCCACTCTTCTTTGCAGATTAGTTTTAATTCAGAAACACGGGAGGGTTTTTAAGCATGGACGGACTGTTTAAGGTCATGCCACAGCATCTCAATCGGAGTCCAGACTTTGACTAGACCACTTCAAAACCTTCATTTTGCCTTTTTTAAGCCATTCAGAGGTGGACTTTCTGGTGTGTTTCGAATCATTGACCTGCTGCTTAACCCAAGTGCGCTTGAGCTTGAGGTCACGAACTGATGGTCAGACATTCTCCCTCAGAATTTTCCGGTAAAGAGCAGAATTCATTGTTCCATCAATTACAGCAAGTCATCCAAGTCCTGAAGCAGCAAAGCAGCCCTAGACCATCACACTACCACCACCATATTTGACTGTTCGTATGATGTTCTTTTTATGAAGTGCTGTGTTAGTTTTACACCACATGGAATGGGATGCACACCTCCAAAAAGTTCAACTTTTGCTTCATCAGTCCACAAAATATTTTCCCAAAAGTCTTGGGGATCAACAAGATGGTTTTTGTCAAATGTGAGACGAGCCTGTGTGTTCTTTTTGGTTAGCAGTAGTTTTCACCTTGGAACTCTCCCATGGGTGCCATTTTTGCCTAGTCTCTTTCGTATTGTTGAATCATGAACACTGACCTTACCTGAGGCAAGTGAGGCCTGCAGTTCTTTAGATGTTGTTCTGGTTTCCTTTGTGACCTCTTGGATGAGTCGTCGATGCGCTCTTAGAGTAATTTTAGTTGGCTGACTACTCCTGGGAAGGTTCACCACCGTTCCAAAATTTCTCAATTTGTGAATAATGGCTCTCACCTTGGTTTGCTGGAGTCCCAAAGCCTTAGAAATGGCTTTGTAACCCTTTTCAGACTGATAGATGCCAATGACTTTGTTTCTCATCTGTTCTTGAATTTATTTAGATAGCGGCATGATGTGTTGCTTTTTGAGATCTTTTACTTTGTCAGTCAGGCTCTATTTCAGTGATTTCTTGATTCAACAGGTTTGACAGTAATCAGGCCTGGGTGTGGCTAGTGAAATTGAAGTTTAAAAAATGTGGTTAATCACAGTTAATTCGTGATTTAACAAGGAAGGGGCAATTCCTTTTTCACATAGCGTTAGGTAGGTTTGGATAGCTTTTTTCCCTTAATATGTAAACTCATAATTTAAACAGCATTAACAGCATTTTGTATTTACTCTGGTTATCTTTGTCTCATATTGCAATGATCTGAAACATTTAAGAGTGACAAATACGCAAAAAAAAAGAAGAAATCAGGAAGGGGGCAAATATTTTTTTCACAGCACTGCACTACACAGGGACGACTAGCAGTACCCACGCAAGCAAACAATTAAAAATAAAAATATTACGATGTGAAAGATTATTTTTTAGATGTTTAAAAAATACATGACAGAATGGTGAGTGGGATCTACATACCCACATCAGAGCCGTGATGCAGGGTATTTAAATCATAAAGGAACCAGAGGTTCCCATGAAGACATTCATGTTAAGCAGCTACAAAGCACTTAACAAAGGGAAAATGTCTGAAATTCTAACTCCACATTTTATTGGCATGACATGTATGTCCCAAAAAATATACACTAAAATATTTCTCCTTTTCCCGGTAAACTTACACATTTTATAACTTTAAGTGGTTCCTGGAATAAGACAGGACTACATTTCCTGTATTGATGATGAAATTTGCGGTTCTTGGTGGTGATTTATTTTGTCCAGAAATGCACCCCTGGTCTCCTCTTTTGTAAACGTGAGAGAGTTCAGCCAGTTTGCTTGAGTCTGCTGCAGATTTACATTTCCAGACTCTGATCATAAACATTTCAGCTCATAGTTTTCCTATGAGCATAAATTTTGTTAAGGAGCACACTTGTCATGCTTGTAGTACTGCAAGATTATGAGCATAGCTCATAGCACTGTGGATTTATTGGCGCATTGGCAAAGCTCAAAAACTGAAACAGTGCAAGGATCCTTATCAAGCTCAAAGTACACTAAGGCAGCGGTTCCAAAAGTCGTTCCAGCGGTATCCTTTTGTATCCTGGTGTTTTTTTCAAACCGCAGTAGCAATTGCAGGTTTTTAACAAGCTATTTATTTGTCTTAATGAGGTGCATTTATGTTTAGAGCAGTAATGTATCCTCTTAAGCCACATTTAGATGTCTATATGTTCCACAAAGAATAAAAAATCTATGTTGTGATACATTATAAATAACTGCATGAAAGGTGGAAGACAATTTGAGCCCATCAAAGTACATAATCAGTGCAAAATCAAAGTACATAATGCTTGTATATAGATAAATAGACACAATATATTGAAACATCTTTTGATTTTTCAGGGCACACATAGATATTTCTTTGAAAATGTGGCTTACGAAAGTAAATAACTGCTTTAAACATGCACCTAATTGGGACTAATTAACTGCTTATTGAAACCCTACAACTGCAGTTGTGGTTGGAATAAAAACCAGCATACACCGAGGTGTTCCAGAGCTGCGGCTCCAGCTATTTGCGTGAGAGTCGGCAGGTTTGCAATTTTGAATAACGTTGATTTTAAATACAGCAAATACCCGTCCAGATGAATGATTGTCATCTTACCTAATCGGGGAGAACAAGTGGAATGCTCCTGGAGTGAACTTTTTTTTAGTTATGAAAATGACTGAGAACAGGTCAGGACTAATAATTGTCTTAAACGGATGTTCTGTGCAACCCAGTTCTCTGTTTTTGTTCTGCAACTGTGCTGAATTTTGCCCATTAGTTAATCGCTGTTTGATCGCATATGGAGAGAAACCGTGTCTTCAGTATACATACCGCAATGCTAATATTTGCTTACACCTCCCTTGGCCAGTTGCACTTCAATTAGGCACTTTTGGTAGCCATCCACAAGCTTCTGGCAAGCTTCTGGTTGAATGTTTGACCACTCCTCTTGACAGAATCGGAGCAGTTCAGTTAAATTTGTTGGCTTTCTGACATGGACTTGTTTCTTCAACATTATCCACATGTTTCTGATGGGGTTTAAGCCAGGACTTTGGAAAGGCCATTCTAAAACCTTAACTCTAGCCTGATTTAGCCATTCCATTACCACTTTTGATGTGTGTTTGGGGTCATTGTCCTGTTGGAACACCCAACTGCACCCAAGACCCAACCTTCGGGCTGATGATTTTAGTTATCCTGAAGAATTTGTTGGTGATCCTTCTTCTTCATTATCCCATTTACTCTCTGTAAAATACCAGTTCCATTGGCAGCCAAACAGGCCCAGAGCGTAACACCACCACCACCATGCTTGACGGTAGGCATGGTGTTCTTGGGGTTAAAGGCCTCATCTTTTCTCCTCCAAACATATTGCGAGGCATTGTGGCTAAACTTCTAAATTTTTTTTTCATCTGACCGCAGAACTTTCGTCCAGAGGGTTTCATCTTTGTCCATGTGATCAGCAGCAAACTTCAGTCATGCCTTAAGGTGCCACTTCTGGAGCAAGGGCTTCCTTCTCGCACGGCAGCCTCTCAGTCCATGGCGATGTAAAACGTGCTTGACTGTGGACACAGACACCTGTGTTCCAGCAGCTTCTAATTCATTGCACATCTGCTTTTTGGTGGTTTTCGGTTGACTCTTGACCATCCTGATCAATTTTCTCTCAGCAGCAGGTGATAGCTTGCGTTTTCTTCTTGATCGTGGCTGTGACACGACTGTGCCATGCGCTTTATACTTACAAACAACTGTTTGCACAGTAGCTCTTGGGACGTGAAGCTGCTTTGAAATGGCTCTAAGTGACTTTCCTGACTTGTTCAAGTCAATGATTCCTTTTTTCAGATCCTTTCTGAGCTCCTTTGACTTTCCCATTGTAGCGTTTGTGGCCGAGTCTAATGATTGTGTCAAATGAGCCCTATTTAAATGGGCTCAGAGAAGTCACCAGCTGTAGTCAATCATAATCACTCACAAGATGTTAAGAGGCCATGCCACGAAGCTAATTTAATTGCCACAACTTTCTACATCACCAAAATTGATAATTCATGTTTCTGTATGTACATTTTTGACCCAGCAGATTTGGTCACATTTTCAGTAGACCCGTAATAATTTGTAAAAGAACCAAACTTCATGAATCTTTTTTGTGGCTAAGAAGTATGTGTTCCAATCACTCTATCACAGAAAAATAAGAGGTGTCGAAATTATAGGAAACTCAAGACGGCTATGACACTATTTTCTTATACGAGTGTATAAAAACTTTTGACCACAACTGTACATACCCCTTATTGCCTGTCTCAGGTGACATAATTGATTTTTTATAACAAAGGCTGAAAATACAGACATGTTTTCTGATTTTTATAGTGTAATCAGACGAAAAAAAATCTGTGAAAGCTCGCTAAAAACACTGAGAGCTTAAAACGGGCAGTGATGACAGAGAGAGGCGCTGCGGTGCTTTAGAGAGCCCTTACTGGGGATAATTACTTTTCACACTATCAGATACAGCCTTTGATCTAATACCTGCGCGGAGCTAAATCGTGTCTGACTTGCTTGGTTAATGAGGCGCCTGCCTTTGGCTCACACAAAGAAATATAGCAATGTTTCCATGGTGGGTTTTCAGCTTTAATCTGCAATTTAATGCCATGATTAGTATAGCAAGTGCTCTAGACTGCCGGCTGTGGCCAAGAAAGAAAGCAATATAGATGAGACTTTATTTTGGATGGAAGGTTTTTCTGGTACATGTATGAATGGTAATACTATCCTGTTTTTTTCAGTGACAGAAACTAATGCTACCAAGATAAAATAAATGAATACCACTTTGTTTAGTCAGTGTTGTGATGTCATGGCATTGAGTTTAATTACATTTGTAATCTTACAGAAAAATACATGTGCTTTAACATGAAGTGCTATTTGTATGTAAGATGTAGTTGGATATTGGTTCTGATTTTCTGAGAATTGTTTTAAATTGATTTAACACAGGAAGACCACCGCTCCACGCAGCTAGCATTGGCTAAGGTGCTGAAAGCATAAAAAAGTGCAAAGCAATAAAAAAATAAAGATTTCAGCACACTTAGATCTAGGCAAAATGTATGCTATATTGATTCCATAAAATGATCTTTGGTAAATCTGTAGATTACAGCATGGCATTTCTAACTTAACTTTCCCTGGATGTTTTGCCGGAGAGATGATTATCAATGTATTGTCTGCAAATATAATTCGAAAAACACGGTCTCGCTGAACCGAATAGCACGCTCAACTCAAAAATACTTAATGATTCTGGGTGCACGGTAAAAAAAAAACAGTAATACTCCAGAGATAACCAGCACTCATGATAAAGTCCAATTCACGGACAATTTAATAAACACAAAACACACAGTGCAACCGGCAGATCTGACTACAGATATAGCCATACCTTTCAAGCCCAACAGCAATTTCAACCTTTGCATAAACCATCTATAATGAACATGTGCTCAAAGATTTGAATGTCAAAGGGATGTCCTGTGACTAATCTAATAAGAGTGGCAATTTCTTTGTGGAAAGAAATTTCCACGCTTTACTGCAAGCGTTTTAGAAAACCTGAATCTTTTGAAGTTTTCTGGGCTAAGAAAAATGTAAAAAGCTTCTTGAGTTGAGTTGCTGAGTTGAATGACTTCGCTGAAAATGCTCACACGTTTAATAAAGTTTTATGAATGTACTGATAATTACCAAACTATTCAGCCTGACCCACACCCATTAGACATGAAAAAGTGAATCATGTAATGATGATTGCACGCATTCGTAAAATGTAAATAGTGTATGGCTATTCAGTAACACCATAAGTGCATTACTGCTAATGTTTTTCTCAAATCTCAAGTTCTTTTAAATCTCAGTGTATATCATGCTGTGTATGAGTTAGAGCATTAAATACATTTTCCAAAAAGTGTGACACTTGTATCATCAATGTAGGATGAGTTAGGACCAGGGCTCTGGTTTTATAGGCTTTGTGATTTTGGTTCGTTCAGCTTCCAGACAGCCTGCCAACCAAACACACTCAGACTCACACACACGCGCACACAAACACACACACACACACACACACACACATACAGATACCACAGATATGCATAAAGGGATTTCAGAAAACTCAGGGCTTACTATACTAAAGGGCATTTAAAACACATACAAAATAAAATACACTGTTTTAAGTATTGGAAAATGGTTTCTTTCGTAGTTGCAAAACATGGTCTCGGGAAACTGTTTTTTCTTTTGTAGTGAGACTTGCCCTCACTGTTATCGTTACATTGTCAGTCAATTCAGCAGTTCTTATGCATTATCTGACATGGCTGAGGATGTTTTACTTTATGGAATGTGTTTTTGTGGCGTAACAAACGACGCACTTTGTCGGGGACGACAGCTGACACATCTGGTCATTCTGTGTCATCCCTGCAGTGGACATTAATGTGTCCAGAATCTTTTCTTTGAGGCTGGCAATCATCTAGAACCGGGAATTGGGGGGGCGCAGACACGTCCCTTTATGACAATTAGTCCTGGCTAGTTCTCAATCATTTTCCTTTACTGAAGCGTTTTCCAATTGTCGTAATTGGCAACTAAAGACACGGTTTCTCTCCATATGCGATCGAACAGCGATGAAATCATGGGCAAAATTCAGTACAGAAAAATTATTTACTTTTTAATTGGCCAGGGCTTCGCGTTGATTGATCAGGTCCGCGTTCCAATGAAATATGGTCTTTAAAAAAAAGAGGCACTCGGCAGTAGTGCCTGCTGCTCAAGCTATTTGCGTGAGAGTCGACAGGTATGCAAATTTGAATAACGTTGATTTAAATACAGTAAATACGCATCCAGATGAATGATTGTCTTCTTAAAGTAACCGGGGAGAACAAGCAGCACCTGTTAAGTGTGGAGTGCTCTCGGAGTGAACCTTTTGTTAATCATAAAAATGACGAGAACAGGTCAGGACTAGTAACTGTTTTAAACGGATGTTTTGTCACAATTCTCAGTTCTGGTTCCGCTTCCGCTGAATTTAGCCCATGATTTCATCGCTGTTCCATCGCATATGGAGAGAAACTGGGTCTTCAGTTGCCAATTAGGATAATTTGAAAATGCGTCAGTAAAGGAAAATGATTGAGAACTAGCCAGAACTAATTGTCGTAAAGGGACGTGTCTGCGCCCCCCCAATTCCCGGTTCTAGAACCGCCACTGCTTCTGAGATTCATTTGTTTGTGGCATTTGAAGTGGGAATCATGTGACTTTGTTTATGTGTGTTTTTATTAGCCCTAATCTTCAACTTTTCATGTGCAAAATGATTTCTCCCAATGTGATTCATGACCATGATCCAGGGAACTGTGCTGCATTTAGATGATCATGATGAGGTGTTAAACCAAGAAAGGATTCAAACCCAGACACTTGACATTTTGCAATGCTTACCATACCTGATGGTCATCATGTCAATCAGCAAAAAGAAAAACTATCTGTTTTCAAATTAGACGATAAAAACCACTTTGCGTTTTCAATGCCCCTCAGAATGTATCTGAAGCCTGATTTAAAAGAGCCACCACAGGAAATCCTTCAGAAGCAGCAAGGAAACAGCACAGAACACCAAATACCAAAAACACCACATTAAATCCTGTCCTGACTATAAACTGGGCCTCACGCTGTGCTACTGTCAGCCCATTATCATCTAATCAACTGATAAACCTTACTATTAGTGCTACTACTATAGCAAGAAATGTCAACACTAAGATAATAATAATAATAATAATAAATAAGTTTTTTATTATTATTGCTATTATTATAATTATAGCTGAAAAATAGTGAGTCTGGCATTTATGCAGCTTACGCCACAAGATGCTGCAATCAGCCATTCAATTCTAAGGCTGAAAATGAAAAAATAATCTTGTGACATACAACGCACATTTATCTTCTCCCTTACTGGATCCTTCCATGATTGCATATTTGTCACATTTCATCGTTAAATTGTATATAAGCCGAAGAAAACACGAGAAAGCTTGAAATGCTATTCAAACCGTGATTTCATTAATGGAAGAAAAAAAGTTACCCAACTCCAACTGGTCCTGGGTCACTCAGTCATCTCAGTCAAAAAATGTCAATAGTCACTCAACCATCTCAACTACAAAATTTACTTCATAATTGGGTTAGATAATATCAGAAAACCCAGGCTTGAACACCACCAGCCCTATAGCATCATTTAAATAGAACCTTTAGGAAGAAAGTTATTGAATTTCCGTACCAGTCAAATTTTTACCTTTTTTCTTGGTATTGCCCCATGTACACTACGGGTCAAAAGTTTTATAACACCCTAATTTTCCAGTTTTTCATTGAAAACAATGCAGTTTAATGTGTCATTGTTCTCTGGAATAAAAGCATAGACATGATAATACAAATGAACAATTGAAGTTAAAAAGAAATTGTGAAATCAGTTTATAAATCAAAATGTATTCTAAGATTTTGACTCAAAGTGCCCACCTTTGGCAGATATAACAGCTGAACACACTGGTGGCATTCTTTCTACAATGGAAATCAAATATTTCTCAGAAAGTTCTCCCCAACTCTGTTGCAGAAGTTCCCATAAATGTGTGGAACTTGTAGGTTACTTTGCTTTCACTCTTCTGTCCAGTTCATCCCAAACCATCTCGATGGGGTTTAAGTCTGGAGACTGTGCTGACCACTCCATGTTTTCAAGCTTTCTTGTTCTTTTTTCCTAAGGTAGTGCTGGCAGAACTTGGACTTATATTTTGGGTCATTATCTTGCAGTAGGATGAACCCCTGCCCAACTAGGCGCATACCAGAGGGCACTGCAAGGCGTTGCAGAATGTTATGGTAGCCATTTTGTTCAGGGTGCTTTTCATTCTATAGGTCACTGACCTGGATCCAGCAAAACAGCCCCAGACCCTCACGCTTCCTCCTCCATGTTTGACAGTTGATGTCACACACTGAGGAACCATCCTTTCACCTACTCGATGGTGTACAAAAAACCAGAGTAACCTTCCCTTTTGTTTAAAACTTCTGGCAGCTCACCACTTACCTTAATACCATTTCAAACTATTCATTGGACTGGAACTGCATAATTTTCCTATAAAAAATCTGGAGAAATTGGGGTGTTCCAAAACTTTTGTAGTGTACATACCTGAGCCATTTCCGCTTAGCACTGCCACACAATTTAATGTTTGAATTAACGGACTAACATAAGAAACCCAAAAACATTTTCTTTATCATGCCGTAAGCAGATTTGTTGTACTGCATTGAATTGACTGTGATGTCCCTTTGTGATGAGCAGAACATTTTTAGAATGGAAGGATAACCGGATGGCGCACAATACAGACCCTATTTTGCAGTGCACTGCCAGAGCTACCTTCATGGAACACTGTAGGTGAGCCTCGTTGTGATATGACCATGTAGTACACAATGTTGTTCCTATACCATTGCAACTAGCTACTATACTTTATCCTACTTCTGAGGATCTTTTCCATCCACAACCCTGAGTCCTGGACCATCCAAGCCTCCCTGACCATGAGCGCTACCTGCTGCTGTCCTGATCCGGTCCTGATCCAGTTCTGCACCATCCTCTACATGCCACTTCCTGGAGCTACCGAAGCCACTGTTTAGATCAGGGGTGTCAAACTGACCCATAAACGGGCTAAGAGGCTGCAGGTCTTCAATCCTACTAAGCAGAAGCTCACCTGAAAGCACTGATTTAATCAGCTGATCTAGGCCTGCACAACTGATTAGTTGTATCAGGTGCGCTTTTGCATTGTTGGAGTGAAAACCTGCAGCCTCTTGGCCCGTTTACGGGTCAGTTTGACACCCCTGGTTGAGATGAACTTTACTGGAACTCTGTTGCCATTTTATTCTGTGATTACTTTATTTTGTTAATAACTAGCTAGCCCGCGGAGGATGGGCTTCCCCACTATAGCCGGGTTCCTCCTGAGATTTCTTCTCACTAGGGAGTTTTTTCTCACCACTGTTTGAGGATTTTTCTCCATACTGGGAGTTTTTTTTTTTTTTGTGCCTTATTTGCTGTAGTGGGGAATAGGCTGGGCACTGCCCTTTCAGTAACTCATCTCTGATTGTAAAGCGTCTTATTGACAGTATATCTGTGAAAAGAGCTATACAAATAAATTGAATTGAATTATCCTATTATAGAGAGTAGAATGTAGCATCAGCAAAATACTGGTGTTTTAGGCAGTATGTTGGATACATGTCAAACAAGGCTGATGAAAACAATGAACCAGAAAACCCTAGCAGAACTTCTCAATCATTTACCTCTGTTTACCTCATATAACATGCTGGCTGACTACCAGTCCAGTGTGTGGTGCAACGTTGATATCTCACTTCAGTAACAGAAGCGGCACATGGCCACAATAATTATGGCTTTCCCATAGTTGGAAATGAGGGAAAATAAAATTAAAAAGAAATTATGTGTATAAGCAACCATTCCAAACTTTACTGAGTTAAAAAAATGTGCCCCTAAAATACAGTTAAGCTATTGAATGTTCCCTAATTACTTGCTTTTGAAACATAAGTGCACAATAAGCTTACATAGGTGCAACTCTGTACCTGTTTTATGCTTACAAAGTTCTGTGATTTTTACCTGAGACTTTGTTTCTTGTCTGTTCTTGAATTTCTTTTGATTGCAGCATCATGTGGTGCTTTTGCCTGCATCACATTGCCAGAGAAGTTCTATTGAATTGATGTCTAGGTTCAGAAGTTCTGGAGGTAATCATGCCTTGGTTGTGTCTTGTAAAATTGAACTCAATTATTAATGAAACTTTTAAATTGTTTGATTTGATGATGAATGAGGCAATTGCCTTTTTATACAGGGCCGGGTATGGTTAATAACTTTTTTCCTTCAATACATGAAATCATCATTCAGAATCTTCATTCTGTATTTGCTACGGTTGTATTCATCATATATTAAAATTAGTTGGATGATCTGAAACCCTTTAGTGTGAAAAATATGCAAAAAAAAGAAGCAATCAGGAGGGGGGCAAATACTTCACTGCACTGTACATGCAGCGTTATTTTTTTCTTCAGGGTAGCCAATAATTCTGGATGTGCCTTACTTCCTTTGCATGGCTTGGCGCTCTATTTCCATAGTACTGCATTTGATCCTTTCTTTTCTGGGTGTGGATTATGCATGATCCAAAGTGCCAAACTGCCATGCATAATTTACCAGCCAAAACCCCAGCAGAAACCGTGGGACTACATTGACGTTCTGGTATTTCACTCTTTTTGAAGGGATGGTATGTAAGAGCTCTTTGAGAAACATCTTTCTTGCATTATCTTCTCAGTGAAGCACTATATTAACTACTCTTTCAAAGTTGCTTACAGCTAAAGTTATCAGACCATTGACGCTCTGCTGCTTAATCCTGGAATGCACCCTGGCATCCCGGAATAGGATTGACTGGCCTTTAAATGATTTTTGATGCTTTAATGCTGTCAAAGATATTTAGAAATTGAGGGAGTGGGTATGAGATGTCATTGAGATGGTGAAGTTTTAAGCCTAAAATTCCATTTCGGACTCCATTATCCAGAGTTCACCTCTTCGGCTCTGAAGTACCTAATGGTGCTTTTAATGCAGTAAAAATATATTCAGACTATCTTGGCCTGTGGTCAGAGACTTTGTGAGAGATGTTGAGCTCCAACCTGTCCTCCAACCATACGCTCAAATAGGTTGTTTATTCTCATTTACTCTGATTTACAACCCAAAGGAGCGTTTCCTATAATCACGCCCCTACTGGCAGCAGGAAGGCTCTGTTAGAGTTAGTTTCAGTTCCAGATACAGTTTCAGTCATATTTACACTTAAAACAATGGTTTGGGTAAGGATTAGGGTTGGGATTAGGGTTAGGTGATGTTGATGATGGAAACCAGATTGTGGTTATTATAATGACCGCTAGGTTTTTTAAATTGCTTAACTCCCAAACGTAACTTTAGGTCGTAAAAAGCTGCTTGACATACAACCTTTGCGGGCGTATTTTGTTGGAGGGCTGACTCGAAGATGAAGTTTAAATCTTAAAATGTGAATAGAACTACATTACCCACTATTCATCTCCACAGTATGTACGGCCATCAATACCACTCGTACTACAAAAACAGTGGGCCTTTTAGAAGTCTCAATCCAGTGGAGATAGCTCACTTTCCTCCTTTTCATTCCCTGCAGGGCAAAAGCTCAAAAGGGGAATTATGTCATGGCGCTTGCCGTCCGTCCGTTCGCCTGTCCGTATTGGAGGGTACTCGACTGGTGAGATCTACTCCTCCTATAGTTTTCATAGGGCATCCTGAAACTTTGCACATATGCTGCAGGTAGACTGGTGATACGCATATCACAGTCGCGACTCTGGCGGGGGATGCTGTGCTCTCAACTCAAGATGAGATGAAACAGTTGTGGAGAAATATTGGATGCACCCCTAAAAAATGACTTTAACTTTGAAGTCTCTAAACCACAAGTATGTATAGGGGTCATTCGAATTTATTTGAGAACTAATTAGCAGCGTGCGTCTGCTTTAAAGAGGTCTAAATAACAGCTCTCTGCCAGGTAAATCTTCAAAGCAAGATAAGGACACTAACAGAGTTTCAAACAGCCCAAAGAGGTGGTGCTTGTTTGCATGTGCGTCAATAGTAAAAACATCTAACTTTTTAAGGTGTTGAAGGGAACTGGAACAAAAATCATTACAACATAGGCTTAACACCAAAAACAGCAATGGAAAAAAAAATTGCAGTCACAGGTCAAAACTCTCCAAAATAAACAAATATACACTCTACGTTACTGTTTGCCGCAGGGACTACTGCTCTATGAAATTAGTGCAGAATTGAATTGATTCATTTCTGAGTCAGTCACAACAAACTCAGTTCATTATGGGCTTCACAAGCCTGCTATTTATAGCAAATGTTTCCAATGATATGACCACCCCTTGTAATTAACTCTTAATTAGGCTGGTGCTGACGCAGCTTTTCCTGGGGCAGTGACGTAATCCATGTATTCTCTGAAGAATGCGCTGTGTATACCCCAATTATATCTTTGCCGTATTGTTTTTGACTGCATCCAGTCTTGGAGACAATATCTCTTCACCTTAATGACACAGTATTTGTGGTGCATGTATGAATACCCTACTGTTCTACGATTTTTGGCCAACACAGAATTCAACAGCAATGATGTGTGTCCCAGTTAGCGCACCGGTCCCCAGTGGAGCAGGCTTCTCTGAGGTACACTTTGCTTTCGTTTGGTCTTACTGAACAAACACAGCAAAAACATGTTAAGCACATCAGTCATTTAAATTATGGTCTTTGTTCATCCTGTTTGCTAATTAGACTCTTTTATATTTTTCTGCACCTGCTGAGTGATGCAGGCTCTTTGGTCTGTTTGCCTACAGCGATTCTCTGCTGACAGCAGGTCTGTGGCAGAGAACAGACACACTCTGTGCCCACTGACTGCAAAACATTCATCGGCGTTCTCATTAGAGGTGCACCGATCTGACTTTTCTAACCCGGATACCAATACCTGGACTTTGGGTATTGGCTGATACCGAGTATTGATCCGATACCGATGTGAAATAAATAAGCCTCACTGTGTGGAAGACGGTGTCATTCCTTTCTCTCTCAGCAACATCAGGCTTGACTTAAACATTGCTTTCCTAGCTTTCCAACACAAAATTTATCAAACGAATGCATTGATATTCATTTAGTGGATTGCTATTTATGATTCAAATAAATAAAAAAGTAAAGGAATAAATAAATGTGCACCTGCAACTTGGTAAAAAAAAAATCTTCTAAATGAACTGGAATTATAATTAAAATGTAACCTTTGAATTTCAGGAACTCGTTGGTCAGGAATTGAAATTTCAGGATAAAACAATTGAACTGAATCAAATACAAAAAACTGTAAATATGAAATTGCAGTGAAGTCACAAACTACTAGTCAAAAAAACTTGATATCGAGAAGCACAAGACAAGAAACTAATTTGGAGCACCTGCTGCTCCTTGAGCTGTAGCTGGGTTACAACATGCATGGGTCTAAATTTAGAAAAACCATACTTGCACTTGCCCACTGGGCACGTATCTAAGGTGACTTGCCCCTACTTAAAGGTACTCCTCAGTCCTCATGATTTAGTCGCAAAATCATAAAGAGTTGGTGGTGAGGGGGAGTTCTGTGTTTGTGCTCTAGTGAACTCTGTAGCCTAGATGGAAATAGAAGAAGAAAACATGGTAGTGTTTCGAGTGCGTTTTTTACGTTCAGTTGATGAAATGTTCACAAAATAGCATACAAGAAATACAAAGCAAACTTTCATGATGTT
Organism: Gymnothorax reevesii; assembly: GCA_029721435.1. NCBI lineage: Eukaryota > Metazoa > Chordata > Actinopteri > Anguilliformes > Muraenidae > Gymnothorax > Gymnothorax reevesii. The sequence goes on along the minus strand of CM056584.1, from coordinate 33,715,294 downwards.
AGACATCGCTCTTGTGCCTTGCTAGTGCGCTTGTAGAGGATGCTTGCTGAAGGCTCCTATGCAACAGTTTTGGCAAACATTATTGGTGTTTGTTGCTGCTTGTTGGTAGTTATTCATGAAAAAGAAAAAAAAAAGGAGCGTATCATTTCAGAGCACCAATTTATCCATTTAATTTATCACTTTAATTTTGCAGATTTATCCAACTTGACTTCAGACAACAAGAATAATGCATTGATGCTGGTTTTTGAGTTTTCATTGCGTGAACACACTGATGTCAGAAGCTGTTTAAATAACGTGGCCAACCATCAATTTATGTAGAAACAGCATGAAGCATGAAGTTTCAGTTGTTATCAATCGGCTGTTTTATTCTGGAGTAATGGCAGTTACCCCCGCATCGGTCTCTGCAGTTCAGCTGAGAGCGTACATCTCTGTCAATTATTTGGATATCCGAACTGAATAACTCTGCCTCATGGTACATGTCATAATGGTTTATTTAAATTTTCCCTGATAAGTTTAGAAGCCTTTGTATTACGTATCACCAGCTCGTGCAATAGTTGGCTCCTATGTGTACCCTGTGCTCTTAGTGGAGGTTTAAAGAAGCAGGGATGACAATTTGGAAATCATTTATCGTCCTGTCCAACTTTGGATCATTTTGGGCGATTGGACGACAGCTTATCTGGGCCAAGTGACATGTCTGATGTTGGGTGAGATAGTAAAACAGATTGTCATGTTATCCAACTTTATAGGAACAGTTTTCTGAAATTCTGTCCTCCACACTCATCTCGTTTTCAGCCTCCTCTATCTACTGTACATTTTGATGCATTAACAGGTGTGTGCACTGTGCATCCAACCATTACTGCTGCTAATTAACTAGCTGTTCAATTTCACATTATAATGCTGTTCTTTTTCTTGTGCTATATAGGTTGGCTGAGTGGAGGCAGTTTGTTGGCGCAACTGAATTTGTTTAACTCTCCATACAAAAGCTTGACTGGGCTTTGCATTTGAGTCAGCTATACAAACTTATCTAATCCTTCATCATACAAATTTTTCATAGATTTTGAAGAAGCTGTCATTCCAATGTTAACTGCTTTTGTTATATTCCCCCTGACTATGTAAACATAGAATTTAATTGAATAGATCGGTTCAGGATTGGCTCCATTATTACTGACACCTGATCCAGCTATTTGAGGAAGTTGTTATTACAGTGATAATTGTTATTGTAATATCACCCATGCCTATATAAACAAAGAATTGAATTGAATAGATTAGGGAGGGATTGGCCCCATCCTCACTGACACCCGATCCTGCTTTGTAAGTCCGTATCAGACCACTATCCAATATTACTATCAGATCATTGCATCTCTAGTTCTTATTGCCTCTGAGTAAGATCTCTCATGATGCGAGCCACAGGAAATCACACCATACAGATTCTAATGTCCATCATCTTACCGTGAGAGACTACCAAGCGATGGGGTCACACCAGCAGTTCCTCCTTCTCGATGATATCCAATGCCCTCACTCAGACTGCACCCACCTTCAAACTCTGCCTTTAATTTGATCTCAACTTGCACGGCCGTGATGCTATTGTACTGTCTGTGGACAGACGGACATATACTCACATAAACATTGGGCAAAACATTCAAAACTGCCTCTCTGGTAGCTCCTACTATGATTCAAACTGTAGGTGTATCCAGGGACACATTTTTCCACACTGTTAAAAAAAAAAAGTTGTCTACTCTCAACTGAAAAAAGTTAGTGTCCAGGCTGCCTTAAAATTTGAATTTAACTGAATTTAAGATTATAAGTTGAATATTGCCTCAACTTGCCATCTCACGGTCGATGAGCTTAAAATTTTAAGGCAGCCCGGACACTAACTTTTTTCAGTTGAGACAACTTTAGTTTTTTTACAGTGCATGATCACACACACACACACACACACACACAAACTTCTACGGTGAAAAAAAAGCCAGCTGGCAATGTTTAAGCCAGATAAAGTGTGACTATCTGCCTGTAGTATATTTCTATGTGTGTGCAAAGCTTTTATTATACATTATTAATGCAGGGATGGGTCTCTGTATGTGAGTTAATGTGACCATGTGAGCATGTGAAGAGGTATTTCCTCATTCTCTGCCACAGTAAATTGCCAAGAATGACCAGGCGTGCCACCCGCCCGTAAGAGCCTTACTTAAATGAAACCCTTTCTGTAAACTACAGTAAAATTGTTGTGGAGAATACATAACTAAACAAGGAAATAAATAAAAGATTGAGGAAAATAGGAAAAAGCAAATTTCTCCAACAACCTCTTTTGACAGCTGATTTGTCACTTATGCCAGATTAGTCTGTGCTCCTGTTTACTGGTGTTCTACAGAGTGCTTTCCTCTGGGAAGCTGAGTACTAATGCTCTGTGCAAACGTACATCAAGCTGGAAACAATATATTCTCATTTTAACTCATTAGCTGTGTTATTGAGCAAAGAACATAAAATGCATTACAAATACAGGGCTAGATTTTAAACAGTGTGGCAGTGGCCTAGCTTCAATTCTGTGAAAAATATTTGCCCCCTCCTGATTTCTACTATTTTTGCTTATTTACCATATTTAAATGTTTCAGATCATCCTAATAATTTTAATATAAGATAATGACAACTTAACTACGCACAAGTTAGTTGCAGCTTTTAATTGATTTTTCATTTATTAAATATAAAGGATTATTCAAAATGTATGTCACTCATATGAAAAAAATAATAAACCTAAAAACTGGCAGTGCCTCCCTTGGTGGTAACAACTACCAACAGATGTTTACGATAATTGGCAATGAGTCCTTTACATTGCTGTGGTGGAATTTTGGTCCACTCTTTTCTGCAAAATTGTTTAATTCAGCCACATCAAAGGGTTTTCCAGCATGAATTGCCTGCTTATGGTCAAGCCGCAGCATCTCAAAGTGTTAGCAAGACATTTTCCTTCAGGAGTTTCTTGTTGAGGTCTATCATGGTTCCATCACTTATGGCTAGTTGTCCAGGTCCTGAAGCGTCAGTGCAGCCCCAGACCATCACCTGATCACCACCTTGTTGGACTGCTGGTATGATGTTCTTGTTGTGGATGCTGTGTTTGCTTTACGCCAGATGTAATGGGACCCTTTTGTACTAAAATTTTCAGTTTTGACCCTTAAGTCCACAGAATATTATTCCAAAACTCTTAAGGGTCATCAAAACGCCTTTTGGCAAATGTGAGATGTACTTTTGTCATCTTTTTGGTCAGCAGAGGTTTTTTTCCTCGCAGCTCACAAGTGGATGCCATTTTGCCAAGTCTTTTTATTACAGTGGAATTGTGAATACTGACCATAACTGCGGCATATGAGGCTTGCATTCCTCAAATGGTCCTCTATGTTCTTTTCTGATCTCCTTGTCACGCTCTAGGAGGACGTTTAGTAGGTCAGCCACTCTGGGAAGAATTACTGTTTTTCATTCCCGAAGTATATTACTGACCCGGTTGATATTAGCCTTTCAAAATATCTTGTGAAGGTTGGCTGTATCCTCTGGTTGAGCCTTTTAATGTTTCTTCTTTGTCTTGTGACCTTTGACCTTTTCAACTGCGACCTATGACCTATTTCCACAATTTTCAACTTCCTGAAAAATACTCAGATCTTTTAATGTAGCACATAAAAAACCCTCTCTGTTCAGACCAGCGAAACAAATGCAAGAATTGAAATGGACCCATGACCTTTACAGTACATTTTATGTGAAAACTGACTGATGACCTTGGTCTCAGTAATGTTTCGGGAGGACCTCCCAAACTACTTGCAGTGGCCTTTCAAAATGACTTCTTAGTCAACGACCACCTGGCAGGTGGGGGACTTTTGTGGTCTCTGACCATCCTGTTCAACAGTAATTCAACGTTAGCTGTAACTGTCTGTCAAAACTGACTAAACTAGATAGTCTAATCTAGCCACAGTCATTACACTCAGGAAAATAGAAATGGGCCAACAAATTGCAAGAAATTAAACTTTGTAAGCTTTGAACAAGTCAGTGGTGCAGAAATGAGAAAAGATGAAACCAATGGACAAATTAGAACAAAATGGGGATCGATTTTTTTGATTATCATAAAGACTGAAGCCATATTGCGGACAGCTTTTGAGAAGAGTCAAGAGTGTTCCGTTTTAATTTGAGTTTTAAACAGTTGGTCAGCGGTTGAAAAAAAATTTCCCGTCTTGTTAATATTTGATTTGAAACCAGGTTTTTTTCTTGAGGGTTTTATTCCAGACTCTGACCAAGCCAAAAAATGAGACTGGTGCAACTGTTCTCAAGCCACTTAATCATGATCTTAGCAGTGTGCACTGGAGTATTGCAAAATAACTTCAGATCATTCCTGCTCTGAAAACAAGCCTTTCTGGGATTATTCTTGTGTACTCAGCAGCATTTACTACCGCCCTGCACCATAAAACCTCTCCCTCCAAGCTTAATTGTGGATAAGGAGTATTTACAATATTTCATACCACTTCATCAATGAATCCTCAGTGGAGCTTCACTCTGTGACTCCAACCATGAATCATTACACCAAGTAACTCTGCCATTGAACTTTCCTTACTCTGCAAAAACTGCCTTCTGATCTTCACGTTCTTTTTTTTGACAGTTGTGGATTTTAAAAGGCGTCTGAGCTCATCCTCATGACACAAATACAGCAAGACAACCTCCTTGTAATTTTCTAGGAAGAGTCTTGTTGGTTGATGTTATAGATTCTTTAGAAAGTTCTTTCAGAGTTTTTTTTCTCTCTTTTAGGACCATAAATTCCAACTGTAGTCATTCCTGCATGAGGTGGCTTTCAGCCTTCATGATCCTTGACTTCTTGCAACACTTTCTGTTGTTTAAAAATGGTTGCCATTCAGGTATGTTTATTCAGGTATGTAGGCCATTGGCCCATGTACGAAAAAAAAAAAAAAAATGTGTACAATGTTATAGCATGAACAGGATTTGAAAATACATACTTTGTTGTTAAGTATGAATTCATATTGACATTACATAGAATAGCAATTTAACAGAGGACAGAAACAGAATTAATCCTAGGAGTCTTTTCTAAAGGTGTAGGGCTTCCTTAACAAACAGCACAGTGGAGTATAACATGGTAGTTTTTACTCTTAAGTAAATTTTTGTAATTAGCCATAGCTGATAAAGTGTTATTATAAACAGGCAGGTATTTTTTCCTTATAGACAGTAGACTGGACAAAAATAAAAAATTAATTTCATCTTCATTTAAATTACACACCCGACAAGTCTTTCTTGCATCTGCATTTCTATATGTTACACAATAAAGGTAGTTTATGTAGTCTTAACATATCTCCTATACTCCTTTATATGTACATTAGATAATATTTAAAATATTCAACATCCAAGAGCGATTTAATCAATTTAAAGAACGGTATATGAGATGAGTTGCTGATTTTACTTAAAGTATTTTGTTTAGTACTCCTGATTTAGCTGATAAAGAGATAAGGATTTTCTCTGCCTTTAGTGTCTTGTAAATTTCAGAATAATGACAGCCAGTGTTGCCAACTCTCACAAAACAAGTAACCAACAAAACATGACTACCAGGGGCAATTTAGGGCAATTATGCCACCTGGGAAACTGTACCAAGAAATAGTGGTAATGGAAGGAAATTCTAAAAGTCGTACATGTTTGCCACAGGTATTGGTCCCTGCCAGCTCTTTGGGGAAAGAATATAGATGTTATTCCAAATAAAAAGGATGAACTTAAGCTGGTCACTGGAAACCGTTGGGGCTCAAACCTACCAAGAGGCTGCCAAAAAGAACCATCAGGGAAAAGCACCACGATGGGCACTAACAGTTATTAACCTCTTAAGCCCTGAGCCTCTGGCTTGAAAATGACATGCCCAAAATGAGATGACTATCTCTCAGCAACAAATTGGTCGATTTGAATAGTCTTGGTATCACAAAGGCAACAACTTGGGGAGTTTTGTCATGGTGCAAAAATCAGTATTTATGTCACAGGGTCTTACAAATTATGGAATCCCCGAGCCACACCAGCACGGACACAGGAGGGCAGAGTTAGGCACCACAATAATTTTATCACAGCAGATTTTAAAATAATCAACAGCAAAATTCAAAATTCAAATTCAATTTATTTGTATAGCGCTTTTCACAGATAAACTGTCACAAAGACGCTTTACAGTCAGAGATGAGTTACTGAAAGGGCAGTGCCCAGCCTATTCCCCACTACAGCAAATGAGGCAAAAAACTCCCGGTAGGGAGAAAAATCCTAAAACAGTGGTGAGAAAAAACTCCCCAGTGGGAAGAAATCTCAGGAGGAACCCGGCTATAGTGGGGAAGCCCATCCTCCGCGGGCTAGCTAGTTAATAAGAAGATAATGACAATAGAGTTCCATAAAAGTCCATCTAAACAGTGCTATCAGTTGCTGGAGGAAGTGGCATGCCAAGGATGGTGCAGGACTGGATCAGGACAGCAGCAGCCAGCGCTCATGGTGAGGGACAGGGCTCGGATGGTCCAGGAGTCAGGGTTGTGGAGGGAAAGATCCTCGGAGAAAGACAGAAAAAAGTGGGGTGAGGCACTGGATAAAACTACTGCATATTAATAAAAATACAGTCCTGTGTCATGTGCCAAATGAGAATTTAGGAGCTGACTGGTCAGGAAACAGTCAACACCGCTCCATCCACTTCCAGCAGCACAGAGGCCCTACACTTATTCCAGGAAGATCACTTCAGATTTTCTAGACACTAGTACCAAATGGACCTCCCCGGTGACTAAGGCTGTAGCAAGCCCCACTGGCACCGTTAATGCATGCTCAGTGCCACCGGTTCCACATGGATTTGCTTAACAGTACACCAGTACCATATGGACCTCCCCAGTGACTAAGGCTGTAGCAAGCCCCACTGGCACCGTTAATGCATGCTCAGTGCCACCGGTTCCACGTGGACTTGCTTAACACTACACCAGTACCATATGGACCTCCCCAGTGACTGAGGCTGTAGCAAGCCCCACTGGCACCGTCAATGCAGGCTCAGTGCCACCGGTTCCACATGGATTTACATAACACTGGCTTCCAATATCGTGAACATGTCATAAATCAAGGTTGTAGTCAGTCCCACCAGAGCCAACACATAACTAATCATGAACTAATCATAGGCTTGACTAAAAAGATAAGTTTTCAGCCTACTCTTGAAGACAGAGAGTGTGTCCGAAGCCCTAATTTGTCTTGGGAGATTGTTCCATAGAATTGGTGCTTTATAAGAGAATGCTCTGCCTCCAATTGTAACTCTAGATATATTTGGAATTTTCAAGTAGTCAGTACCTTGTGAACGAAGTAATCTTGGTGGGGAGTAAGGAATGAGAAGACTGCAAAGATATTCCGGGGCCAAGTCATTTAAGGCTTTGTAAGTTAGTAATAGTATTTTGTACTCAATTCTAAATTTTACAGGCAGCCAATGAAGATTTTTGAGCACCGGGCTAATATGATCATATTTCTTAGTCCTAGTCAGAACCCTAGCTGCAGCATTCTGCACTAATTGAAGACGTTTCAGGGCTGAGCTAGTGCAACCAGACAGTAAGACATTGCAATAGTCCAGCCGAGAAGAGACAAATGCGTGAACCAATTTTTCAGCATCTTTAAGAGACAACATTTTTCTAAGTTTAGATATGTTTCGAAGATGGAAAAAAGCCACTCGGATGATATTGTTGATGTGAGCCTGGAAAGAGAGTTCTGAATCAAGAGTCACACCAAGGTTTTTAACGACAGCTCTGGCAGAAACAGAGAGGTCATCTAAGTTAAGAGAGAACTTAACGAATGAGTCTCTAAGACATTTGGGACCCAGTACCAATATTTCAGTCTTATCTGGGTTTAGTGAAAGAAAATTTTGCGTCATCCAAGCTTTAACAGCTTTCAGACACATCTCTAATCTAGTAACCGGATCATTTTCACCCGGTTTAAAGGATATATAGAGCTGCGTGTCGTCTGCATAGCAATGGTATTTAACATCAAGTGTACTTATGATATTTCCAAGCGGAAGCATGTATAGTGAAAAAAGCAAAGGGCCCAGAACAGATCCTTGAGGTATTCCAAAGTTAACCCTGGAATACTCTGAACACTTGTTATTTACCCGGACAAACTGAGATCTATCAGACAAATAAGACTTAAACCAAGAAAGGGCAAGTCCAGAAATACCAGCTAATTTTTCCAACCTACGAAGAAGAATATGGTGGTCTACTGTATCAAAGGCGGCACTTAAATCGAGAAGGACGAGAACAGAAATGCGGCCACTATCCATAGAGAGAAGCAGATCATTTACTACAACAGTGAGGGCTGTTTCGGTGCTGTGATGCTTTCTATAGGCAGACTGAAAACTGTCAAAAACCTCATTAGTTTGCAGGAAAGAAGAGAGCTGTTGGGCAACACATTTTTCAAGGATCTTAGATAAAAATGTGAGGTTTGAGATTGGCCTATAATTGGCTAGGACTGTGGGATCCAAATCTGGTTTTTTAAGCAGCGGCTTGATTTCTGCCATCTTAAATGAAGTGGGAACAATACCTGAAATCAAAGAAGAATTAATTATGTGAAGAATTGGGCCGCCAAGAATGGGCAGGAGTTCTTTCATTAGCTTTGTGGGAATGGGATCCAAGATACAAGTAGATGATTTGGAAGTAACAACTAATTTGGCTAGTTCACTCAGGGATATAGGAGAAAGGGACTCAAACTGGTTTGTGTGTAATGTGCAAGACTCCATATCATGAGAAACGCCATCGCAAACTGGTAAGGAAGCAGTGATCTTCTCTCTAATTCCAATAATTTTGCCATTAAAGAAATTTAAAAAATCATCACTGCTGCAAGAGACTGGAATTTGAGGGTTACTTGCAGCATGATTGTTAATTAACTTAGCCACGGTTTTGAACAGAAATCGAGAATTATTTTTATTTTCCTGCATGAGATTTGAAAAGTAACAGGACCTTGCACAAGAAAGAGCATGCTTATATGCAACAAGGCTCTCTTTCCAAGCACTATGGAATACCTGGAATTTAGTGGAGCGCCATTTCCGTTCTAGATGACGAGATTTTTGCTTTAGTGTCCTTGTCTGGTCAGTGTACCATGGGGCTGGCCTCTTCTTCTGAGTAATCTTTTTATATTTCAGTGGCGCGACTACATTAAGGGTACAACGGAGAGCATCAGCAAACTTTTCTGCGGTATCGTCAATAGAGGAGGCACTGACTGGATGCTCAAAATAAGATGGGAAAACCTCAGTGAATTTTGTAGAAGTTGTTGCAGTAAAAGTACGACCAGTGTACATCCTAGTTTCTAACAATGCAGGGTGGGTCAATTGTAAGCAGAAGGTGATAAGAAAATGGTCAGACAAACTGGGATTATGTGAATGAATCCTGACCGGCCCAATGTTAATGCCAAAGCTTAAGATCAGGTCTAAAGTATGACCATGAAAATGAGTTGGGCCAACAACACTCTGAGCGAAGCCAACTGACTCCAAAATGTTAGTGAATGCGGATGTTCGAGAATCATCTGTCCTCTCAAAGTGCAGGTTAAAGTCGCCCAATATAACTATTCTATCATAGCTTAAAACTAAGTCTGAAAGGAATTCTGAAAAATCTTGAATAAAGGCAGAGTAAAGGCCAGGGGGCCTGTAGACTGTCACCAACAGCAAGATACTTAAAGTACGGCTAAAAAGCTACATAGTTACCGGCCAGTATTCAGTAATAATATGAGAATAAAATAGAAGGGTAGTAATAATAAATAAATAAATAAATAAATAAAATGATCCTCGGGCTGTTCCCCGTGCGATGGCCCACTCAATAAATCATTTAATACTCAATCTTCTACAAATCCGTCCTGAGGCCGAGGCGTGGCTCCACGTCGGCTTGATGCATCAGCTGCCCTGTCTGATTGGTCCAACAACGCTCCTCGTGTGGCTCTGATGTGGAAGACCAGAGAACCAAACAATGGCAATTACTTATTTACACGCAGCAGCCCATTTACATGCTCACAAGTCGATCATCTGCCCTTTACTTATCGTAATCACTGGCTCATCACAAACTCAGGTCATCCGCCGAACCGTTTCGTCGAGGCACACACTGGGTCACGCAGGAGCTTGAATGGAGGAGGACGCGCTGCTATCAAGGCTTCTGGCTCACCGAAGGCTTCCTAGCAGCTGGCTGACTCGTAAATCGCCCACACCGGAGCAGCTGATGCACGTCTGTAGAGAGCAGGTACTGCTTTGCATGCCCAAGGCAGCCCCGGAAACCAGGCAAATGCCACCCAATTTATGTCGGAACAGGCTGACTGCAACCAATCATTGGCAAACAATCAGGAAGGAGCAGGATACAAGGGGGAGGGACCATACGTCATTGTTCAATGTCCACAGAGGCTTTTAACAAATACAGACAAAGTGAATCCACAACAAATTTCACGCAATATCTAATCTACTACAGTTACACTTAAAACCACACACCAAACAGTGATAAACCAAAATACCCAATAAAGCACAAAAACATGAATCTATTAGCCATAGTGTCATCAAAACACAACTGGATGGCCACTGCCACCCCGTGACATATACTTCACCGAGTCAGAGTAAATGAAGATGGAACACTGCATAAAAGAAATATCCTTTTTGCACCAAACAAAGTTCTACTTTTATCTGTCTTAAAATTATTCAGTTGCAGTCTGAAACCCCTAAAAAAACTATTGCACAGAATCTCACCATTATCTGTGCCAAAGTTTAATATAACCAATTGAAACAAAGCAAAATTAGAGAGGTTTTAGTTCAGGAATGTCTAGGCGGCCTCTCCAAGCTGACACTGTGTGCCATTTCATACTTCTCAGATATCAAACTGTAAAACTCAAATTTCACTTATATGTCACGACAGGCATACAATCCATCCAAATACAACCACTTTTTAATTTTTTGAATTTTTTTGAATTTTTTTATTACAACCCCAATTCCGAAGTAGTTGGGACAAAGTGTAAATTGTGAATAAAATCAAAATGCAATGACTTTCAAATCACACCAGCCAGTATTTTATTCACAACAGACCAGAGATAACATAGCAAATGTTGAAACTGAGAAATTTTTCAATTTTATCCACAAAATGAGCATGGTAATTCGCGCTTGGTGTGAATGGGCCTGAAAGTGGATAAGCTGCATGACGATGTTGTGATTAGGAAACATGCTGTATTTATTATGCATAACGACCAACCCCCGTACTGGGGCCGTCTGGGTTTAAGGGGTTAATTCAATACGATTGCAAGTCAATTAAAAACAGCATTGATTAACATTGAGCCTTACTCCCAGCAAGATAATGCTTGCAAATAAAATACAGTATGATCTGATAGAACAGAATTGACCATTAAAGGTCTTCCAGGTAATGAGAAGCATTTAAACAAAATCTAAATTGACAGAGCGCTGCCTGAGGGGGAATATACTCACTGCTATGGGAGATCTGTGTGCCACATCATCACCATGCTGTGCAACCTGTCTTACTCTGGGCATATAGCAAAATTAGTGATCATTGTGATAGTGAGACCGTGAAATAGTGTACTGGCAGGCACTGTCAAATCAGGCGTTAAATGCTGAAAAATTATTACTTCTAGTGTGCATTTATAGCATTGAGTTCTAAGAAAAACAATGGCCAAACAGCAGATCATGATAAGACACCTAAAATAAAAAATAATTCAAATTACACGCCAGCTTTATTAAAATGGATAAGTACGAAAACCCCAAGCAGCTGACTTACTGTACTACCCATTTGGGGCGTTGCTTGAGGGAAGCCAAAAAGGAACTGCAACCGGGCAGTGGCCCAACTGCCACATCGCCAGGCTACAAATTTCCAAAATGCAGGATTTCAGGTGAAGACTCATTAATATCCATGAAAGCAATATTTCCAGATTGGCCAATAATGCATTTTATTTGTGACATTGTCATGTGCTGTCTTCCTGAGATTTGTCAGATATTTTGAAGTACTTCCTGTAAGCCAATCGGGAAACAGGCTAAAAAGAGGCAAAAAAACAAGGCTAAAAATGCCAAAACACTCTGTTATAGACGCAGAGAAACGCCACTGCTGTATTATTAATGTCACTGCTGTGTGGATTTGGTGCGCCCTCCGCCGCAGGTCGCCACTATTCACCCCATTTAACCGCACTATGGTCGTATTAAAAATGCACCGTACCTTGCTGACAATGCGAGCCTGTCGTGGATTCAGTGTTGGTGAACATCGGCGGACGTCAACACGGCTTAACTTGGAATATGATACTGGCGTTAAAGAGCTCCAGCGCGGACATCCACGAAAAAATTTAACCTGTTTAATTTATTCATGAATTTCAGTGGTGCTTGCGAACGGTCACGTACCACTGCAAATCAGTTCACGGTGTATACGCGCTTCTCTGCTGGGGCTCCCCAGCAGGCACAGCGATTGTCGAAGGATGTGGAGTCCTGCTATGATATGATTTTTCTTTGTCATTAATGACATTACCTGTATAATCGTGAGGCCTCGCCTCCAGCTCTCAGCCCAATCAAGAAAACCACCTTATCTAATTATTATCACCTGCACCTGCCGCTCATTAGCAATGAGCTGAGGCAGTGTGTATATAAACCCTTTCTCACTGACCTGCGTTGGCCCGCAGAAGTGTGAGGTGTTAGCATTAATGTAGTTTCAAATACAAAAGTTGAATGGTATTCTGCCTCAGGATTGACACAGAAAACTAACTATTTATGCTTGAGTTTACAAACATATTTCTTCCTTGAATGTAAAGCCACAACGTACTCGTCATTAAAATTTTATACCTTTATGTTATATCTAAATATATAATGCTGTATATCTAAATTCTTTCATGGACTGGTTTGATGAAAATAAGATATCTACCTTAATCCAGTGTATGACTATAATCTAACATATATTCTATCTAAATGTGAAGGGACAATGTAATTGGCTATGACAGTTTGTAAATTTAATTCCACCTCAACTCTATCAATACCCAGTTATTTTTAGTTGTCCAATATTTAATGCAATCTAACCCTGACCCTTAATATTATTATTAGTAAAATTATCTTCCATGTCTGTTATAATCCACATCAGGAATCACATGTGCAGGGTACAATCCAGTTGTAAGGTTTATTGATAGTAATGTCGTAAGAGTGGGATGGACCTCAGAAGAAGAGGGCACTGTTCAGTTTAGATCTCATGGGCGAAAGGGCAAAGCCAATCTCCAACCGGTGCCATGTGTAGTGCACACTTTGCCAGAGCCGAAGTGTCCGCAAGAAAGATATTGATCAAGTCGATCAAAGGGAGCTTGGTTCCAATTCTGATGACCGAAGGATTGGGAGCTTGTTCCTAACTAACTGGACAGGGGACCAGTCCTTACCCTGGACCCTGAATGAGGCTTGAGAGATTGTTCCTATCAAACTGGACAAAGAGTGCAGACTTGAATTGGATTTGTTTGAATATGGTACCAGTCCTGGACCCTGAATAGGATTGGGAACTTGTTTGAATTAACTAAGTAATGAGGAAGGCTTCCGCAAATAACAATGATTAAAGGCTATGTTTAACATTCAAAAGACTAGGAGTCTCCAATAGGAAATACTGACTGGTTCTAAGCACAAACAGCAAATTACAGTCCAGCAACTTACATCTCAAAGCAGGAGGTTTAAACATCACATCACTGGTACATGAGGAAGTAACAGTGAAATGAGACACACCTGAGGATGAGGGCACACACAAGACGTAAACCATAAAATGAGACATCCTTCTTACAGACACACAAGTTGTTAAATGGGAGGAGAAAATGAAGTCGTTCACACATGGGCTGTGATAACAGCATTTACTCATGTCACAAGTTTTCAAGTTTGGTATAAGAACAATAACTATCTTCCAACAGATTTTTGACTGGGTGTCATTGGGTTTTTTTTAGTGTTTGTTTGCAGCTTTTTATCTTCTCTCCTACGCACCATAACGTAGACGTGCCATGTGTTCCTCTGCTCATAGTACTGTGACTCAAATTTTCTCCATATTACAAACAACATGGATTAGTGTGGCTAAAGCAGGGGTCCTCAATCTTTCCCAGAAAGGGCCAGTGTGGGTGCAGGCTTTCAATCTAACCAAGCCGTTACACATCTGTCTCTACTAATCAGGGTCTTCAGCAAAGACTCTAGGGGTTAATTAGTGATGTCAGGTGTGTGACTGCTGGGTTAGAATGAAAGCCTGCACCCACACCGGCCCTTTCTGGGAAAGATTGAGGACGCCTGGGCTAAAGCATCAGCAACCTACTGCAGCCTCAGTCTTTTCTTTCTCTGCACAAAAACCCTAACAAATTCATCCATACCTAGCCCAGTTGTTATGCCTTTCTCATGGGCCATAATCATCAAATTTCTCTTTCTCTCGGATGCAAGATAAAGTGGAGAAATTTGAGCATTTTGCCAAAGGTACTCCAATCACAAAGTTACATAGAGGCAATGGAGCACAGGAAAGGCTGTCTTAAAGTGCATATCCTGAACCAAATTTGTCTTTTTTTGTCTAAAAGATTGTGCCTTTATACACCAAATCCTAAGGGTTATTTTGCCATGAGTGGTCCGTGTATAGAACGATTTTTTGAAAATTACCAAAGACATCTGGAAAAATCTCCAGGGAGTCCTTAGCCATATTGACCCAGATTTGTGACGTCACCTGCGGTTCTCCCATATCCAAGGCGCTGAGAGACCCAGTGCCAGCAGGGATCAGTGCGCGGTCACCGACATTTAACGATTCTAGCTCAACAACAGTGTATTTGATATGGAATCATGGTCTGTCTATGATATTGTCTTGGAATACTTCAAATACTTCAAATAACGCCCAAAATCGCAAAAATAAACTCCACAAACAATAACGCAACCTCTGAGTATATCCACTGCCAACAGAATGACCAGCACCACCTATGGGCTGCGGTAACCGCACGTGACGTCAGAGAAAGTTTTTTTACCCGGGAGATTCAGATCGCAAGCTTTTTTTGCGCCAGATGAATTCTGCCTAAAATACTGATATAAAACCAAATTATTCTGACACTGACTGATGTGTTATATTGGCTAAAATGCATACAGTGACTAAAAATCCCATACAGTATCTCAAAATTGGATGCATTTTATGTTTTAAATCAGCCAGGATACGCCCTTTAAACCCTTGTGTTTGCACATAGTGGACAGGTCTACATCAACAATGCTGAACGTTTTTTTCCAACCTTACTGACATTTCAGTGAATTCCGGTGTGAAATTGACTTGGGGTGTATTGAAACCTGATAATGAGTACTAACTTTTGTCAAATATCCCACCTCTGTACGGAGGCAACATTTCGAAATACATGGCTTTTCAGCCGAAGCTCCCAACAGGCTTACAATGGTAGTGAATCGGTCATAACGTTGCCATGCAAATAAATCATTATTTTTTCATCATTAACAAGGCTTAAAGTAGCTCCACACTTAATCAGTAGAATTCCGAGGGCCCTGAAATTTAAAACGAGGCAGTGAGAACTTTGAAAATGCAAAGGTAGTTTATTAAAAAAGACTGTTTGTGCAAACCTAACCTTGAGATAGATTCCAGTCGCCTCTATCTTGAAATTCACAATAAGTCGGTTGATGAGCACGAACGAATAGATTGCAATATGTTCACCTATCCTTCTTATTTGTTCGTGCTCGTCAATCGACTTATAGTGACTTTCAAGATGGAGGCAACTGGAAGCTACTTCAAGGTACTGTTTGCATAAATAGTCTTTTTTAATAAAGTACCTTTGCATTTTCAAAGTTCTCAGTGCCTCGTTTTAAATGTCAGGGCCCTCGGAATTCTACTGATGAAGTGTGGAGCTACTTTGAGCCTTGTTAATGATGAAAAAAATAGCGATTGCTTTGCATGGCAATGCTATGCCTGATTCACTACTATTATAAGCCTGTTGGGAACTTTGGCTAAAAAGCCATATATTTCGAAATGTTGCGTGCGTACGGAGGTGGGGTATTCGACAAAGGTTAGTACTTGTTATCAGGTTTCAATACACCCCAAGTCAATTTCACACCGGAATTCTCCTTTAAGATCAAACAGACCATTAAGGTGTTCCTCTGAAATACAGATGACCCAAATCACAATTGAAAGATTTTCAGCATTGCGTCTGTCTCTAGTTCCATCGCTTTTAATGCAAAACCATCCATGATCTGCTCTGTTGTATTTATATATTGACCTCATATAATACTGCAATTATTTAATTTTGTATGTTTTTTATGTATTTTGAGGAATTCGTTCAGTAATTTCATCAAGTTTAGGGACCTTTGCCAGGATGTAAATTATAGAAGACGCATGCTGATTCAGTATGGTGTGAACCTTTGCAGTCCAGCAGCCACTCCGACATCACAATGAACATAATGTTCACAAAAGGGGCGAGGCATACAGATGATAACACCCCGGCAAAGGAAGGCAACGAGACAATAAATCAATTAAAAGACACAAAACTGCAAAAAAAAAACAAAAAACACTTGGTTCCCCTGGAGCAGGGGAGGAACCAATAAACAACACAGCTGGGTTCTGACAAATCTTTGCTATGACTGTGTCGACATGTACAAATTTATATTTCAAGAAATTATTTGATTAAAATACTGTATGGGTACAATGAATAGAATTAGCAATGTAGCATAAACTGCTAGACCCTACATCACATAATAATTTTATTAGAGTGTGCAAGTGCAGTGTGTGCGCATAGGTTTTTGTATGAATTGTGTAAGCTGAGGACAGTGGTCTGAAAGGAGAGTGGATATTTTTAGCGTGGACTTTCGTGGGTCTTTTTGAACTTCATTCGAAAGAAAATTAGCCTCTCAGCCAACATACTGATAGCCTCCTGGGTCACAAAGGAAGACATTTCAGCTCCTCATCTGAACATAATAGACCCGGACTGGTCAAGTCCACAGAGGCTTCTTTTTTGTTTCTCATTCCATACTCCTCTTTTCAAATGAGAATCTCACATCTCAGTCTTACTCTACATATCACATCTTCCTCTGTTTTCCATTGTCCCAACTTAAATTGATTTAGAACGAGAGTGAACTTCATTGGTAGTCCTGGCTACATTTTCTGCATTATCATCTACTCTCAACAGAAAACTCTACAAACTTTTTATAGGACCCCATACCATGGTTGCGTCCCAAGCCCTAGAAGACATTTATATGCAAAGCTTTGGAAAATTTTTTTTCCCCGTTCCTGATTTATTCTGTTTTTGGATCTTGTCACACTGAAATGTTTCAGATTATCAAACAAATTTTCATATTACACAGAGATGACCCTGACCTGCTCAAGTCCAGCCTCCTTCCCAGCCTGATCCCCCATCCAGCTCTAGACTCATCTGCCTTGCTGAGACTTTTTGTTATTGTTTATGAACGCTCTACTGAGCTTTTCTGCATATCTGCCTCTGAGCGTTTGGGGTCAAGCCTCCTGAAATTCTGAAAATGATGCGCAGTTGCTGAAAAGACATCGGATCGACCATGAAGGGATTTTATTTGTTGTCGACTCGGTGAGGGAGAGAATTACGTCTCCAACCATGAGAAACATCCCAATAAGCCCCGAAATAAAATGTCTGACAACACTTTGTAACTTGGCCACCGGAAAAATGCAACTTAGCAACGCAGACAATTTAGGGATTTCACTGTCATCGGTCAGTTGCTCAATTCACAAACAGTCATTGCGCACAATGAACCCCATATCATCCGACAGTTTATCCGGTTTCCAATGGACATTCGCCAACAACACAGAATCAAACTTGAATTCATGCACATCTCAGGTATGTCCGGTATCATCGGTGCTATTGACGAGACCCATATTTCAATTAATTCTTCGACCCAAGATGAAGAGGTATTTGAAAATAGAAAAAAAGTCTATTCCATCAACACCCAGATAGTATTTGATGCTGAATACAATATTTCGGTCATTGTTGCGAAATGGCCAGGATCCACGCATGACTCGCATTTTAATGGAAAGCAGCTGATGCCAATTATACTGAGCCAAAAAAGAAACACTCATAAATTTGTAAATATTTTCTTGAAACTTTTAATAAAAAAGTTTTTATTATCACTGGGGGTAAATGCGTTGTCAAAGACATCATGACACATCAACTCCGACGTGCACAGGTACGTAGCACGTGGAGCGTACTTAAAGCTAAAACCATGTTTTCTCGTGTTCCTAGTCACGTGACCATATGAGAGATGTGCAACTGAGCTCACGTTAGCACGTTAGAGTGACATCTCGGAAAAACAAGTTTTTACAGTTAATTATTCGTTCATTTTTAATGCCATGGCTGTCAAACATTCATTGGCATGCTGAATACCGAAACGTTTGTCACTGACATTGCAAGGGTTATGGGATGCAGTCGACGGACTTTCCGTGATTTTCGGACACATCTCCAACAAACTGGCACCACAGCTGACCGACCTCATTCTGGTAACCCACATGTGAAGTCAAAAGCAGAAGATCGACAAATTGTCTTACGTCATTTGCATAATCGATTTGTCACTGCAACGTTCACTAGGAATGAATTGTTTAGAGGTTGTGTGACTGCCAAAACCATACGTAATCGCCTGCGCACTGCTCTTATTCAAGTTGTAACTTACCATTTTTACTCTTGGACATTTCCGTAGCATTTCCGGTGGAACTGGTTACATAATGGACATTATTTTTATGATACACCATCTTTAATGAGTACAGAATTAAATAAAATCATTATTTAAAACCTCATTACTTGTATGTTCAACTTATCGACCTCCAAACGAGTGTGAAGTTTTTATTTTGGCTGAGTATATTTGACAGGCATTATGTGCCTGTGGGATGCCACTTGCTCGTGGACAGTGGCTTTGGTGCTGTACCTCCTCCTGCTATGCATGAATTATTTCATTAGGCGGTAGAGCGAGGGTTACATTTAATAGACCATCATAACAATACCAGCCTCTGTCAAATTTTGTATACATATTTAAATTGTAGGCTATAAATTACAAACAAAGCTTAGCATGCTTTCCTGTGTAAACAATAGCCCGTTTATAGGCTGCAATCTCAGATCTCTCTTGCGATTGCAGCCCGCAGTCGTCTGTCATCCGAGGATTTGCTGTTCACCCCTGAGCCAAATTTCCCTTTCATTACATGCTTTTGCTCCAGCACCAACTGGCCCAGCAGCAGTAACTGGTCGTAGCTCCAGTTGGGCTTTCGCATCCTTTCTGAACTTTCATCCATGACAGTTAAGGGCAAACAAACTTGAACGGCTCGACATTTAAATGATCACAACATATTCTCATTGGGTAATAAGTTGCTAATTATTGAGGAAAATGACGCATTTTATTTTTGACTCGTTTTATGCTATTGGTGTTTTTACAACTATCTCTTTCCTATGTATGTTTATTTGCCTAGAACGTGATTTGTGGGGACTGCACATAGTGCATTTTCAGCAGTGCTCAGTGCATGTTATTATTTTATGGGACAAACCAGCCACTTGGACTATTTCCTCATTTTTTCCTCCATGGGTTGTATGTGGGATATTTTTTTTCAATGGGCCGGCCTGCCACCAAACAACCAATCACCGTGCTCAATGTCCCAAGACTTGTGCATGAGAATTGACGTCAGCCATTGCAACCTAGATTACTCCCACCCATCTCAGAGCTACTCCTATTCTAGGAGTTACCAGTTTTCTTAACTAAAAGTTGCTCTCAACGGCTTTGTGAATAACTTTTAAGATTTTACTCCAACATAAAATGTTTTAGCGCAACTAAGCAGTTCTCCTAGCGGTAAGATAAGATGCTTCATGAATACGGGCCCAGGTCATCACTGGATTTACCTGCAGGACAACAATCTTGTACATACAGTATGTACCAATCAATGCGAAAATGAAGCTTCTGCCATGGTCATCCCATGTGAATTGAAAATCAGATGGTGTACAATTTGCTTTATGCTGCAAAGCCATACTCAAATAAACAATGTTATTCTGCCAGAATATCAGTCTCCATCATGAATTGGCAATTAAGAGACTGCATTGAGTGATCCAGAAGGTCACATATGTGGGTGGCAACTATGTAGGAGTTTACTCTATGGTGAATTAGCTGGCTCGTTTTTGCATACCCATCCATCACTTTGTGACAAAAATGAAAATTGCTCAATATTTTAAATGTTTTTATCTTATGTTTTGCTGCACTCTCGCTTTCCAAGTCTTCAAAGTCAGATCCCTGAAGGCAACCCCAGATGCACAGGGAAGGAAAGTACCTTGGAGTTAAAAAAGGATTTCAATCCTTTTCTATTTTTTTTGGGGGGGGGGCTCTGAAAATTTCTGGAGCTCTTAAAGCTTTTCAGTGCGTCTCCACACAATTAGAGACCATTTAGCTGAGAGAAGAGTATTCGTGAAGAGGTAAAGAAAGTTGCAGGAATTTGATAAAACTGAGGAAAAAACTGACATTAATGAATGCTGCCCCCATTCGCGATCAGGAGAAGGAAAGGCTCTGGAGGACAGATTGTATTTACATAACCCAACTGCTGTGGAAAATGCACTCAAAAACAGAAAGCAGCAATTTTAAAATTCAGATTGATTTGTCTTTTACTGCAGACAGTCTGAAAACAAGAAATGTAATATTTTGTCTGGTCAGCTTCATTCTTGTTTGAAAATATACTGTAATGCCCCTCCCCTGGCGGCCTGTCCCACACTTATTATTCAATTATCAGTTTCCCTCAGCCTTTATTATACTCACCTGTTTCTTTTAAGTTAATCTTAATGCCTCAGTTTTAGTCAGATAGCCTTTGTCTGGATTTCCCTGTTGTGTTTAGTGTGTATCCTTTTATGGTCTCCCGAAGTTTGTATTTGTTTATTTGTTTAGTAATCCCTTCACCTATTATTTAATGAACTCCACGTCCCTCATTTCTCACGAATGTGGGAAAATCAGTAGGTTAAAAAAAACAAAAAAAAACAACCAATGCTGCTCAAAAAAAGAAGAAGGAATTAAGATATTTCAGCCTAATTAGTGCATTGATATGAACCGGAGGGAATGCTCGGAACACACGGGGAACTCGGAAACACTCAGAAAACTCGGAACAAGGAAAGGAAACAAGGGGATAAGACGCCATATGCAGGGAACCAAAAATAATTTATTTATAAAACTAAAAATCTCGAAAGGGAAAAAACGAAGCACTCAGGCCAACACAACCACCGTACAACAGCACTGAGAAGGGGAAGAAACTCAGGAATCAAATAATTACACTTGGGAACACTAGGGGGGAAGACTCCGGAGCAGACTGGGGCAAACTCGGTACATCCAGGAGGCAACTCAGGAACAGACTGGAGGCAACTGAAGACATCAGGAGGCTCGGGGTAGACAACAGGCGAGGGGGGGGGCAGACACAGGACACGGCGACGGGCACAGCTGGCAGGTAACTGACTCGGGAGGCTCAGCTGGCAGGGAGCAGGCTCGGGAACACAGCAGGCTGGGCTGGCTTGGGAACACATCAGGCAGGGCAGGCTCGGAAACACATCAGGCAGGGGGCAGACTCGGAAGGGGCTGGTAGGCAAATGGCATGGACAGAGAGAGGGCGAAGGGGAACAGAGGGAGCGTGTTGCGAAGTGAGGAGTGGCGGGTGAAGTCAGATTTGAACTGACTGCTGGGCTGGAAACATTTATAGGGTGGGGGCACGGACCTACACAGGTGCAGAAAATAATAGAATTAACAAGGGGTGGAACACGAGGGAAACCTAATTACATGAAACAGAAAAATATTAACACACAGACGAGGATCACAAGACACTCCCAAAGACGGGATAAAATAAACTGAATAAATATTTCACTGTGCATAGAATGAGAAGCAGGACGGGTAAGATAAATGCAGAGGGTCTGCAGAAAACACAGCAAAGCAAGTTAAACAAACGCAAGAGGCGGGGACTAGAAAAGGGCGACTGCTGAGAGATCGTTAGTCAATGAGTAAGTGCAGCTATACAATCCCGAGTGCTCGTTAGTACGTTAGTCTAATATACAATGTTAGTTTTGGTTAGTAAATTCTAGAAAACAATAAACTGTTAGTACGGGTTAGTAACGGAAGGAAGGCTGAACCCCAGAATCCATTGAATCACCCGAAATAGTGCCACAATCAATTAAGACAAAAACCGCAACGAACTAATGACGCGACCGGGGAGGAAGCAAAGACAGTACATGGGTAAGACGTGGACTGGACTAACACGGGAGAGATACGAAATGTGAAACACTAAGACATCAGACTCAAAACGGACATCACAGAAATAATAAAAACCTAAAATTGACTAATCAAAATACACAGAGACCCACAGAACATAACAGTGCATAACAAATATTTGAGGAATCTGGAGGAATTTCTTTACGTAAATGGCAAGAGTACCAGCCTAAGCTGAAGATCTGTGATTTCCTCTCACTCAGATGGCAGTGCATCAAAAAAAAAAATCATTTGTTTATGAGTGATATAGCCACATGGGCTCAGGATTACTTTGATAAATCTTTTTAAGTAGTACGAAACGTAGTTACATCCACAAATGCCAGTTTAAACTTTACTGTGCAAAAAGGAGGCCTTACATTAAGAGAGTCCAGAAGCGAAGTGCAACTGCCAGGCATAAAAAGGTAGATCTTAACCCTTAAGGCTAGTCTTGGCTACGTCTGACTTTGCGATTTGAATTCACTCCGAAAGCATCAAGCCAGACTGGCGTGTGGTTGTCGCTGCACCTGAATTATTGTTTGAATTATTTGAAGGGAAGAATACTTCTCCCAAAAAGCCATCTATAATCAGTCTGTGCTTGGCAATGCACAGGAAATGGCCCCAAACCCCGGGTCCCATTGTGTAAAAGTATAACCACAACAAGTTGTGCCAGGCACAACAAACCCTGCCCCTCGCACATTTCACCTACTTGTTCGAAATTCAACTGGGATCTATTCTGGGTCAGTGGTAATCCCTATACCTGATTTGGGGTGGATCTGGCCATTAGTTTTGCCACTAGAGTGTTAACAAACAAACACACAAACACAGAAACAAACCAATCCGAAAACAATACCCCTTCCCTCACCCTTCGGGTGGGGCGAGGTAATGAAGGGTTTTCATTCCTACCAAGATCAATAATATTAACCGTTACCCCTGGGGCAGGGAAAATGACTGATCAGGTCATGAACTGTGCAATTGTTAGGTTGGTTAGTGAGCTGACCTATTTAGTTCTATATCATACCTCCATATTTATTTATTTATTTTGCATTGTAAGGTCATGACTCAGTATTATTTGGAGAATGTGTGCATGTGGCTGAATGGGTAGTGGGAGAAGGCATTGTCCTCCAAGGCACGATCTGGCATAGGCGATCACATCTCATTCACTGCCACGTATTCCAATCTGTCGAGAATTTGTTCTGCACTGCTCTATAGTGAATGCACGGTGTTGCACTCTCTGTCATTTCGTTGTAGTGAATGGAGGCTTCAGCGCTTTCTGTCTCATGAGCTTTTTTAGGCATGACTGCCTCAGCAAGGGAAGTCAGTCAGTCATTTACGCACTCAGTAAGAGACCAGACTTATGCTAGGCTATTTTTTTTTTTTTTAATTTATTAAAACATTCACTCAATGCACACAGACCAATTCACTTCTTTATAGCACTGAACACAATCTGATTTGATTGCGCATCTCATTTTTCAATTGTATACTCAAGTTCAAAGTACTCGTACAAAATCACACCTCATCTCGTCTCATTGCTGTCACTTTCACCATCTCAGAATAACTGCTCTGCCGATCGCTGTTCCTTTTCAGCTCATTCTATAGACTGAATATGAAGGTTTTACCACAAGTCACATAGTAGCTCTAGCTGTGTGGTGGTTTGAATATTTTTGAGGCTCAGTCTTATTATCTTGATTTTGGACAGGTTATTTACCAGCGTACTGGAAGTCAAGCGATTCTTGGTAAGTTATACTGTTATTATTATTATCAGGGGTCCAAGCACAGCACACTGGAACCCAATTGCATCTGTTCTCATTTTTAAGGGTTCGAGCTGTGAAGCTGCTCAAACCCCATTGTACAACCCCAATTCCACAATAGTTGGGATGAAGAGTAAATTGTGAATAAAATCAAAATGCAATGACTTTCAGATCACATGAGCCAATATGTTATTTACAATAGAACATAGATAACTTTTCAAATGTTGACACTGAGACATTTTACATTTTTATCCACAAAATTAGCTTATTTCAAATTTTCTGGCTGCCACAGGTCTCAAAAAAGTTGGGACACAGGCAAAAAAGGGCTGAAAGAGCTATTAATATACAAGAGAATCAGCTGAAAGAACATTTAGCAAGTAATTAGGTTAACTGGCATTAGGTGTGTATCATGATTGGCTATAAAAGGGATGTCCAAGGGGTCAGGGGTCCAAGCACAACATACTGGAACCCTATTGCATCTGTTCTCATTTTTAAGGGTTCAAGCTGTGAAGCTGCTCAAACCCCATTGTACAACCCCAATTCCAAAATAGTTGGGACGAAAAGTAAATTGTGAATAAAATCAAAATGCTGTGACTTTCAGATCACATGAGCCAATATGTTATTTACACATTACATTACATTATTTATCCTGGTGTAAGTAATTTGATGTCAGCATATGAGATTGGCAGAACTGCGTATTGCGAGCGGATAGGCCCATATTTTGCTATGAAGCCCTGCTAAAGCCCATGGTTGATTTAAACATTTTCCAAACCAGCATGCAGTGGCCCTAAATAACTTCTTGCATCTGCCAAACTAATGAGTCTTTTGGCATATCATATGAAAGCAACATTATTTAAAATGTATCACTGACCAAAAGGGTTTTTATTATTGATTTATTTTATAATAGTACTGAAACCTAATTATTTCACTGAGCCATATATAACACGTAGATCAAATCAATTAAAAGAACAACAATTGTTCTTCTATTTTAAGAGCATTTCTAACTTTCATTGTCTCAGCACCTTAAATACCAGCCTTAATACTCAGTATTTGATGAATGAGAGCTATATAACAAAGGGGTGTAATTGCTCTTCTTCAACCTTATTGTAACTCATTTATAACACTGACAAGCTTGGAGCTTGAAGAGAAGAGCAGCTTATAGGAAGATCCCAGCTGAAGAATCAAACCCCCCCAGCACTGTTTGCCTTTACCCTTTATGATGTTAAATCACAAAATGTGATCTGATACTGGATGTAATAATCATTACTGCTAACTGAAACCAATGGAATTCTCAAACATTAACATCAAACGTTGAAAAAAATTACACTTAAAAGGCTAAATGAGGAGGAAGATTACTGAGAGCCTGCACCTGTACCTGCATTAACGCCATAGAAATCGCCATAGTTACCGGATTCATGTCCAAGCGAAAGGGAGTCTAGTTGCTATCTGTACTCTGTAACAAAATCATTGATCATTCTCCTTAGAGGTTTTATTTCATGTTCTGTTTTCTGTTCCATTATCATGATTATCATCTTTAGGTAATTTAATAGCTCCATCTATGGTAGACGCTGTCACCTCTCATTCCCCCAGTTAATTGTTTTCCCGTAGTCTAGCTGTCTGCATGTCTGCATGTTTTGGTTTAATTTGGTAACTGATTCTCATTGTTTAATTTTTGCCTCGTTCATCTCCTCTCCCCTTGTGAACTGATCACATGACCTCAACTTTGTTAATTGTTGTCTTCTGTACATAACTTCCTAGTCTTCATCTTCTCACAGCTAGACTGGTAGCCTCTATTCCTGCTGCATACCCTCTTTCTCAGCATTCCTTGTAATTCTGCTTTACTGTCCTCAACCTCAAAATGCTTTGTAAAAGTTTTGAGAATTCATATCTCCTGTCATTTAAACATACAAATACGGCTCATGAGTGGTCTACATGTGAATCATGTGCCTGAACTTTGTAACTAAACAATCTAGCTACCCAATGGAACCAACACATCTCCATCACTTCTGCAAGGCCATTTGTTTCCAAGGGATTCACCTACCGCAACCAGAGGTGGTTTCGCCAGCCCCATCAGTCCGTCGAGGCCATTTCTTCTCTACTCGCTTCTCTCACTGAGATTTCCCAGGGCTCCTCTGTTGCAGCCCAGACTACCAGTTCCATCCTCTTCTGCTCTCAAACCCAGTCATCCAGACCGCTGGCCCGGCATCTCCTTGTTGGAACCTCACGACAGCAATCAATTTGCCTGCAGCAGCTTCTTGTTGCAATGTTCTATGGTCTTCATTCTCCGACTGTCTTCCTTTCCCACAGCTGCAGGCACTATCACTGGCCTGTCTGGGCATGCCCGCAGCGGGGCTGCTGCATGCTGGGAGGCAGCAGGGGACCCTGCCTCTGCTGATGTGATTAAGGTTTTCAACTCCCTCTGACACTGCTGCTGCCACCCCTGACTCCAACCCCCAGCCCTGAGGGGCCTTCAGCACCTGTCCCCAGCCCTGAGGAGCCTTAAGCACCCGCCCCCAGTCCTGAGGGGTCTCCAGCACCCGCCCTCTGCTCTGAGGGGCCTTCAGCACCCACCCTCTGTCCTGAGGAGTCTCTGGCTCCAGGTCCTGTCTCTAGCCCTAGGGGGCTTCCATCTTCAGCTTCATTCCTGGGGATGCGTCAGTCCTGCCCCAACAGACGTCTTGGGTTTGGAGGCCACAAAAGAAAATGTGGCCCTTGAAGACCCAAGCTGCCTCACAGACATAAGCTTGAAAAGCGATACAGAGACCGAGCTGTCCACTGGCTTAAATCCCATGCTGCCCTGTAGTCTGGAGCCTGCGTTGCTGCTGCTTCAGAGCCCGGTCTCCAGCTCGGTGGGGTTTTGGTGAACAGCTACCATCTCCAGCCAGCCCTATTGCAGCAGGCGTTCCATTGCCCAGTCCAGGCCCCTGGCCTGACTGCAGTGGGTAAGGCTTGGTCCCAGGCTCCAGCACCCTCTCCAGTGGATAAGGTTTGGTTTAAGGCTTTGCCCCCCCACCCAATTCTGCTTGAGGTCAACCGTTGTGAGGGGTCTGACACATCTTGTCAATTGTTTTCCCCGCTTGTCTAGCTGTCTGTTAGTCTCCTGTTAATTAAAAATGCCTATGCGGCTCATTGGTGATTTGCATGTAGTTCCTGTGTCTGAAATTTGTGTCAAAAAGTGTCAATTAGATCTATAATTTTATGCCATGCATCTCTGTCCACGGTGCAACACCGTCATAAATTATGATTCAGTCATGGATGAAAATGATGCGTACATAGAGAAAGTCTGCGTAAATGACAGCGGTTTGATTTAGGTGTCTCTGATTCAGGCCATAGCCTTGGATGACTATCAAGTTTCTTCCAAGCTGTAATGATAAATCTTGTGCAATTGTCATTATGGGTGTGTTTTGGGGTGATTATAGTTTTAATGCATGGGTTCCAGCTTGTTATTAAAAAGATAGACCATGGCCTTGTCGTATGATATTGCTCAGACACCATACAGAAATAAACAGCTGTACATACTGTAGTTAATTTCCTTTTTAAATAAATAACTTTGAGATAAGGAACCTTATAGCAATAAAATTACACTTCAGGGCCAAATTAGTCAGTAGTTGTGTACATAAATTACATACCCAACACAAAAAATACTACTGCAACCACGGCACAAATTTGACTACGCTTTTCCTAACAGAAAATTGCAGCAAAATGTTAATGAGTATTTTAACAACATGTAGTTCTATTTCAGTCCTTCCAGACCGCCAGAGGCAGTCGATAGACTAGTGGAATTCCTTGTGCACTCAGGCATTGGTCGAGAAATGTATAAACTTATGTCATTACATGAGCATGCCCCCGCGAAGCACAGTATAAATACTCTTTCTCATTCTCGCCTTGTCTTGAGATTTTGCGTTAAGTCTTGCTACCGAATTGGAATATTAAGACTTGTGCAGCCACACGGAGTAGCTAATTGCCCTGAGAGGGTTTGTCTCGATTGATTCTCCGCAAGTTATGTGAGTATTGAGTTGAGTGCCCGTGTTATCGGCTCCTCTCACTCATTTCTTACTCTTTCTCGGATTGTGAGTGTTCCATATTGGCATCACACCACGGCATTGTTTTTCAGTCGAGTGTCCCTGCTACCATAGCAACACAGTTGTCTGTCCTGTGAAGTGCCATTAGGTCTCTCTCTAGCACGACGGAAAGTGGTGACGACACACGCGTCTCTAACAGGATGGGTGGGGGGGGGGTCTGGAACCACCAAGGAATACAGGGCACCTGGGAGCCGGACCTTTGCTCACGGCACATAAATCTGTGGGATCTGATGGCTGTGTGGCTCATACTTCATCACATCAAGGCCGACCTGAACGGGGCGCATGTGCTGATTCGGGCCAACAACACCTCAGTGGTGTTCTTTATCAACCACCAGGGGAAAACATGGTCTGGTCAGTGTATGGCTCTGACACGGAAGCTTCTCATCTGGGCGGATAGCCATCTGCTGTCTCTCAGAGCAGCTCATATTCCAGGGATTGCAAACTGCACAGCAGACATTCTCTCACGGGGAGGTCTGCGTGCAGGAGACTGGTGTCTGAACAGAGAAGTGGTTCAGATGCTGTCGAGGATATATGGCAGAGCAGAAGTAGATCCGTTCCCCACCCAGAAGTCGTCACAGTGCCCATCTTGGTTTGCGGAGGTGGACGAGCCAGGGTCGCTGGGACAGGATGCCCTTGCCCAGGAGTGGCCCAACCACCTGCTTTATGCCATCCCTCCTCCCTCCCTCATCTGGATGACTCTTAACTCGCATACGGGAGACGGACTGCTGAGTCCTGTTGATTGCCCCGCACCAACCGTCCAAACCATGGTTTCTTCTGTTGCTGTCCCTGGTGGCAGCCCAACCCTGTCCCCTGCCATGCAGACACGATCTACTGTCCCAAATGCAAGGGGCACTTTGGCATCCCCACCCAGAGAGGTTGAACCTTTGGGTGTGGCCGCTGGAGCAAAGCGGCAGCTTATGGATTGTTCACAAGGGGTTCAGAACACTGTTCT
Source organism: Gymnothorax reevesii (assembly GCA_029721435.1). NCBI lineage: Eukaryota > Metazoa > Chordata > Actinopteri > Anguilliformes > Muraenidae > Gymnothorax > Gymnothorax reevesii. Next base: position 33,686,311 of record CM056584.1, on the reverse strand, counting down.
GAACGCCCATGCCGTGTCCACACGCAGCATGTATAACAGCAGGTGGAAACTTTTTTCTACATGGTGTTCAGATCGTTCCCTGGATCCACAATCTTTTCCTGAGTCTCAAGTGCTGGAATATCTTCAAGGTTTGCTGGATTCTGGTAAATCTCCAGCCAGAATAAAGGTTTATGTGGTAACTATTGCAACCCATTATGACTTCACTGAGGGCACGTCTTTGGGTGCGCATAGGCTAATTACAACCTTTCTTGAAGATGCTTTCCATCTCTGCACACCAAGCCGTGTTAGAAGTCCACAATTGGATTTGCTCCTTGTTTTGAATAGCTTATGTGGAGCTCCCTTTGAGCCACTGGAAACATGTGACATTAAATGGTTGTCATATAAAGCTGCTTTCTTGTTGGCCATAACATCTGCTAAATGAGTAGGTGAAATTCATGACAGTCAGTTAGTCCTCAGTGCATGCGTTGGGGCCCTGAGAACAGTTTTGTCACCCTTTGGCTAAATCCTGCCTTTCTTCCTAAGGTCATGTTTCCCCAGTTTGTGAATAGGCCTTTTTTTCTGTTTGCGCTCAATTCAGCCCGTGAACCTAGCCATAGGGCCTTGTGCCCTGTTCGTGCTTTACAACAGTATGTTTCTGTCACTGCGCCGTGGCGGGCCTCAGATCAACTGTTTGTTTGCTTTGTCATAAGTTGACATCAGCTCTTTCCAAGCTAAGACTTTCCCATTGCGTCACAGAAGTCATCTCTGTTACTTACCGGCAAGTCGGGCGAACAGCTCCTGCATCCCTGAAAGGGCACTCAACTCGAGCTGTAGCAGCATGTTGGGCAGCATTGCGGGGCGCTCCCTTGTCTGATATCTGTAAAGCTGCAACGTGGTCTTCTCCTAGCACGTTTAAAAGGTTTTACAGTCTGAATGTGGCGTCACCCTCACTGGACACACATGGCTGTGCTTCCAACTGTCTTGCCTGAGTCTGAGAAGACTTGCTCCAGACGTGGTTCGCATATGTCTTCCACGAGTGTATCGACTGCCTCTGGAGGTCAGGAAGGACTGAAATAGAATGCGGTTACTTATGTAACCGTGGTTCTCTGAAGGAGTGGAAGACCGCTCGGAAGAACGAGAATGTCCATTGAGACCTTCATGCCCCGCAAAATGGTATTTATACTGTGCTTTGCGGTAGCATGGCACGTAATGACATAAGTTTATACATTTCTCGACCAATGCGTGAGTGCAGGGGGAATTCCACTAGTCTCTCTACTGCCTCTGGCGGTCTTCCACTCCTTCATAGAACCACGGTTACATACGTAACCAGCGTTACCCGACTCCCCAACACTGCTTATATAGGGCTTACTGATCCCCGTCAGGGTTCTACAGCACCCAGTGTATGACTTTCCCATCGCTGGTCTACTTTCTCTTTCACACCGCTGTGACCCCTGCATCTCACTAATCACACATTTCACAGGAGGCAAGTAATGGGCATTTACCTTCGCCAAATATGTAATCACGACTTCCTCAATTGCATGCATTTTAACATTTAAACACTGTTTTACCTCAGCTGAACTGTAACTTTGGTAATTGCCGGGGTTCAGCTGCTACAAGAGCAGAAAAGAACCATTTGACCCCTTGAAAGGAAAGAAAGCTGGCTGACTCAAAAGACCTTGTTTAAAAGCCGTCTCATCTTAAAGAAGTTTTCTGCAGCTGTAGAAAGGTATCGGACCATTCTATTGTGGATGAGTACCATATTATGGTAATGGCATAATTTAATTCAGTATTTCCCATTTCAAGGGATGTTTGAAATGTTCACGAGCTGTATCACTTTTTGAAATGGTAATTTTGAATTTGTTCTACAGAAACAGAATCACATTTCCTGGAATGTATTCAGACAGTCTCAAAGGCAAAGCAGAGGGTGATTATTCAAACCTTTTTAAGCTCCAAAAGTCAAATTCTCTCGTACTAAACCTGGCATAAGTGGTTATTTTGAGATGCTTTGTTTTCCACTCTCGGAAATTTATCGACACTGGCGAGAGTTTGGTCAAAATGACCCCTATTGCTCTGAAACCACCAGTCAATAACTGCATTGCTACAGTGTACTCTTTTGATGTGCCCTTGCTGGGAAGGTCAGCAAGGGCATTATTGGCAGTTGAATACCCTACAGCCAGAAAAAAAAAAAAAAATTAGCTCATTGGATGGCTCTTACCCTCAACTTCCCGCTGTATTGGAAACATCAGTCTTTTGTAACCTTCATCCAGGTGTCATCTATCAAAATCAACACTGACAGGGTGTAAATGGGAAGGAAAATGAAAATCACACCTTAGCAATTTTTGGCATACCAAGGTTAATTTGGTAGTTTTGGTCTGTTGCGTCTTTGTTATTTGATGGACACTGGTGTTTCTGCTCTTGGGAGAATGTGAGAGATGTTTGTTTTGCCAACGTGTACTTGGAAAATCTTTATTTCTCATGGAGGACTAAATATCAGAAATCTGAGTTTTAGGTGGATTTAGTTATTTATTTATTTATTAAAAAAAACAATGAGTGAAAGAGATGCAGAAAAAGACATGATTTACTGACCTGTAAAAGTAATTCTTTATTTTTTATTTAAGCAAGATAAAACTGTTTATAAAAAGACACTGAAACAGCTGAAAATGGCTGAAAAAGCCATCAGTGGAAAATGTGTGTCAGTTTTCATTGATATCACATTTCATACAAAGTCAACAGAAAGACATTTACAGTTCTCCCCTCCCTGTGCAAAGTTATTTTCTTGTTTGGTGGATAATTGGGAATAATTGAGGTTGATAGTCTTTGTAAATTAATGTTTTATGTTTTTTTCTAACTATAAAACAAGCAGGTCTTAATTTATCTTAATCTTTTCATCTTCAAGATTGAACTATGATGAGAATGTACCTGGAGATTCTCAAAACAAATACACAATCATCAGATTTGGGTTTCTTGATCATCAGCTCTGTGACAACTCTTTACAACTCTTACAATTTGGGACAAGGGCCATTTTTTAAAGATGAGCCATAATTTGAATAAGATTCTATGGCAATGATATTGCAAAGGATTTTCCTTTCTAAGTATCAGTATCTGGCTGTTTATCAGCCATTATGTTATTCACACTGCAAAGAAATGTGCATTGGTTCCTTCCTGGACTTATGGGTGACAAGGAGAATTCATTCGAGCTTCTTCTCTCCTGGCATGGAGGTGTTTGAGTAGTGGAAATGGTTGAATATTGCTAGCAGGAAGTGGTGACATGCCTCGCTTTGTATTGTCTTTAGATATCTTTTCTTCTTCTCCTACGTCTCATTTTCTCAATTTCCATCTCCCGGCCAGTGCCTGGCTTTGTTTATGGCCTGTAATCCATGTTCATTAAGCAAGACCGTCATGGTCTTGAGGGCAGGAAATGAGCCGTAATGGCAGGTAGCGGCGGCCTGTTACAGACTTATAATTTCTCTCATTCTTTCTGTTTTTCTGTATCCTTCTCTCATGATTTTTCGCTCTTTTTTCCTCTTTGCTCCTTTTTGCTCTCATGTTTTCCTCCTGTTCTTTCTCTGTGTCTCTCAGTTTATATCTTTTCCCCCCTTACTCTAAGTTTCCAGCTTTTCCATATAGCTTTCAGCCTCTTTCTTTTGCTCTCAAATTTCTCCATCCATCAACTATTTTGGTTTGCTTTCTTTCACTATACACTGCACTAGCATTGCTGTTCTCATAGATGGCTGCCATCCCCAACTTAAAGATGAGAACGTGCACCGCAGATCACAGCCAGCAAATGGATTCCTGGTAAGTTGACAAATGCTGTCTGGCATAGATGGACTTAACCTTTTAATGCAGGATTATTCTCATGCTTTCTCCGAGGAAGAATAACATTATTAATTTACTGAATAATAAAAACCAGTACGATGCTAACAATGAGAAGGACAATGTCAAAGAGGTAACAAGGCCACAATTTGAGGGTGTATGAACAGCAATTATCTGAATAATTTCTTGGAAACAAAATCTGAAATTTCTCTGAATTCCGTCAACCATAATAGAATTTTTTTAGATTCAGCATCGATGTGTGGCAGGCCGAAGGAGGGCCCCGGCAGGGGTTTGACCCCCTAACTCCCGGGTAAGAGTCGCACGCGCTGACCACATCGCCAAAGAGCCAGGCTCGTTAGCAAGGTAGCGTACTTATTAGCAGGCATTTCCAGTGACAGTGACATCAACTGTCACATCTCTCTTCCTCTTTCGGGAGCGAGTCCTCACACTCCATGCTTTACGCATACTGCCATCCATTGGGATTCCCTGAATCCTGCTGATTACGCCAGTGTGGGGCAGGCCGGAGGAGGGCCCGGACAGGGGATTAAACCCCAAACTCCTGGGTAAGGGTCACACGTGCTGACCGCATTGGCAAAGAGCCAGGCTCCTTAGCAAGGCAGCCAGGGCGCGTACTTATTAGGAGGCATTTTCTGTGACAGGACCCATCAACTGTCACAAACGCAATATATGTACGCTACTTTTCGAATGTTCAGCCTTTCAAACATTGTGCTGTGCTGTTTTTATGTGCATTTCGTGAATTCAATAAATGTAATGTAACACAAGTTTCCCATTAGTCCAATTGATTTTTTTTTCTTAGTTATCGAGCAAACCAATTGTTTGATTGCTAATCAAGCAAAGTGAATGGGAGCAGGTTGACTGTAATCATGACTGGAAAGATTGAAGATTGTGCCGACTCTAACATACTTTTTGATGGCACATTTCTGCTGGTTAGCATTAAGTGTGTGCCTCACTGCTAATACCTTTTCTATGACACAGTGAGGGGGTGCTGAGTCACAAACAGTCACTGATTCTTGGGGTGCCAACTGGTGCCAATCTCAGCGGTGCTAAATATTCACACTGTGCTTCTCGGTAGGCATCTCAGCCATGCGTAAGAGATGGGGGTGATCACATTGAATCAGTGATCATCCTCCGCGCCTCAGGAATAAATGAGGTGGAATACTGTAGCCACCCTCTCTCAGGGGGGATGCTGTACTTAACACTGCTGGGCTGGGTGAAGCAAGGCCGTCTCTAATGGCCTCATGCCTGTGGACTCCTCCGACAAATGTGTAGAACCGTTGGGCGCAAGTGATGAGGAGTAATGCTCTGAAATGGTCTGCCACTCAGCTTTGTGAAAAAGACATAACTGCCCTGCGTTTTTCATTTCTCAAATGTTCTCAGACATTGTGTTCTGCAAACGGCTGTAAATTTAAGCCGAGGTAACCTCCACGGCAGTGTGAAAGCAGGCATGACCTACTAAGCTTCTGTGTACCTGGGTAAGATGTAGTTTCTTTACTGCACTGAAAGGCTCTCTAAACCCTTCCCAGGCTCAGTTCTGGGGCTCTGAGTTGCCAGAATCAATACCATTTAGTTAACAGAAACAGTTTCTCAAGCCCACCAAGCTCTTAATTGCTCTAAATGAGATAAAGTACTCAGCCCTCCAAGGCCAAACTGTGTTTGGAACAGTCATGCATGCAGCAGTGATGCAGTGAAGAGTGAATATGCCCCACTCATGTATGGACTTCATAATCAATTCAGTTCTCTGTCAGTAAATTGGCCTTTTTGCTTTCTAATTTGCTCATAGGAAGCTCTTTTTCGTATGGCTTCAACAATGGAATGATTTATTAAATGGCAACCTTAATCAGAGAAGCGTCAAAAATACTGAAAATGTGCAACTGACGGTGTTTTGCAGGAGTATGGGATTGTCTGGACTCTCTTCAATTCGCTGCGGACATTGCATTTGTGAGACTGACCTAAGAGTGCACAAGCTATTGCAGAGAGAGAAAAAACAATGGGCATTTTGACCCTCTAAAAATGTCATTTCAACAAAAACTTTGCTCACTGAAAGCTTCTGAAAATGAAACTGCGATGACGTGTTTCAGTGACTCAATGACTGCATGCCTATATTTGTGAATGTGTGCTTCCACATGTGTGGCAAATGCTGGACCAAAGAGAGCACACAAAAGCATGCTGCAGTTGTATTTGACTAAGGTTTAAAATAGTAAAATAGGGAATGGGTGCATGTGGATTTTTTTTCTTTTTTCAGCATCTGCAATTTCCCAATGAATGCAAGCATTGCTTATCCCCTCATTTAAAGTATATTTGTTTTTCCCCATTCTTTTGAGTGATTGTGAAGCTCTTCAAACTATTCATATGAAAATAAAACATACAAAATTTATAACAATTTTTTTAAACATATGAAATTTATAACAATTTTTTAAAGGCCCATCTTTTGTATTGTTTGAAGAGCTGAGCCAGAAATGACTGAGGCAGAGTGACCTTCTAAAGCAGCAGTCCTTTGTTCATTGATGTGCTCCATGGTCCAGAACCACACTCTGCCTTCAGGCCAATGTGTGATATGCTGTTAAAGAAGTATTGCTAAGAAAGAGAATATGAAGTCAGCAAGATTCCCCCCCCCCAACACCTCACTGTCAAAATGGACCTATCTGGTTGAACAGGATTCTAGTCTTCTTTCAAAGCGGGTCTCTTGACTGAAGTTGGGATCATTTCATTTAGTTAGGGGTTTTACCTCTGATTACCTTCGCCAGCGACTTCGCTGACGAAGGTAATGTTTTGATCCCCGTGTATTTATTTGTTTGTGTGTCTGTCTGTCTGTCTGTGTGTATGTATGTGTATCGAATAACTCAAAAAGTACCAAACGGAATTTCATAAAATTTGGTGGGTTGATTTGGCATGACCTGAGGATAAATGGATTAGATTTTGGGAGTGATCGGGTCAAAGGTCAAGGTCAAGGCCACGAAAAGGTCAAAACCGACTTTCGGCCATATCTCGGTCAATTTTTATCCGATCGGCATGAAACCAACGCCAAAATGTGCAGAATTATATACCCGATCCTGTGATGTGAAACACGGTACAATGGGGTCAATACCCTTCTTAACGGTTGGGGGTCAAAGGTCAGGGGGGTCATTACCTTTCGAACTTAAAGGCATATTGATGTAAAAAAAAATATATCGTACTCTTCTCATTCATCGATCATTTAAAAAAATAAAAATTGGTCCTCAGAGTTATGTGGCGAGGGATTCAGTGGCGTCGGCGAAGGTATGCGCGCTACCGAGTGCCCGTTCTAGTTGTATATTAGTATGGAACAGAGCATAGAGGCCAGATTTGTTTTCATATTCTCAGGTTTGACCAAAGCTAAGAATACATACATACAAGAATACCTACTCCCGCATATGAAACTGCTGCATTTTTTTAAACCAAACGCCTGTGGTTTTCTGACAGATTTTTCGTGGCATGCCATCAAAATCCTCTCACTTTTTAATGCATGATTGCTTTTAACCTGCTCCCATTTTTGATTGCCTGATTAACAATCAAACAATTCATTTACTGAATAATCAGACCGATACATAAGGCTATAATCAAGGGTCATTCCATATGAACCCAATCAGAGGTCCCTCAGTGACAGACTCAGGTCTGCCTGAAAAAAAATTATAAATTGTGGGAGTACCTTTACATATGAATGTGATGAACACATGCAAAATTTCAGGCTAAGATTTCTAAGGTTTTCTGAGATAAATGGAGAGCCGTGCCAGGTTTTTTGCTAAATTAATTTGTTGGGGGTTGAGGAGGCCAGAATCAAGAAAAAAAAGCAGACCTTTGAGCTGAAAATTGTCACTCAGAGTAAGTGGAGGTTAGGATCTCAGAATCTCCCATCAAAATTGGTCGGCCTCTATAAATTTAGTGATATTAGCCCCTCAAATATGAATCTTTTCATGGGCAGAAATCAAAAATGCAATTTTCAAGGACTCCATTAGCCTAGGTGTTATGGTTCTGTGTTTTTGCTGCCATGATTCTGGGTTTTTGCCCATTTCTTCTCTTTATTCGTTTTGCTTCTTATACATCTCGGTTTTTCTGTTCATGCCATTTCAGTATTCAGTGCACTTGTCACCCGTCTTGTGATCAGTTTAGTTCAGTCCGTTCTCCCAGTCTGCATGCTTACATTAATCTTAATGTGCCTTTTATTTTCTTTTATATACTGATTGTAAAGCACTTTGGTTGCAAATGTCCTATACAAATAAATTTTACTTACTTACTTACATGACTTGGTTTACATGACAGTGGTTTCTGGTGTTTCACATTATTACTTCAATTCTCGTTTACTTCCTTCGCCCTGCTTTCCTTGATTACTAATATATACTAACATTTATATTTTGTATCATAGTTTACTAACCTAAGTAATCCATGTACATATTACTAACTAACTAATGAGCACTTGGGTTAATTTGTAGAATTGCACCGCTACTAATTACTACTAATGCAATCTCAGCTCTCACCCTGTTTTAGTCTCCGCCCCTTGCTTTACTTTCCCTGTATCTCCCTGTGTTTCTCTGAGATCTCTCGCATGTGCTTAATTGCTATCCTGCGCTCCTTGTCTGTGCACGTAGAACTCCTTGACTGGAGCTGTTTATCAGTCACAGGTTGTGTTCGTGGATCCTGTCCATGTCTTGGTGATTGCCAATTATCTGTGGTTTAGGCCCTCCCCGTGTGTGCTTCCCTGTGTAATTAGTTCTCATCCAATTCACCTGGCCCTGCATAGCATGTGACTTCCCTCTTGTCTATTTAAGGTCTTCACTGCAGTTTATTTCCCGTCATAACATTGATCATTTTTCACTTGTGCAGAGCTCCTTGTGTGCCTTTTGATTATTGCTTCTCCTAGGACATTTTTTGTGCGACCTTGAGATTGCCTTGCTGTTCTTGTTTGTTCCTGTTTGGATTTAGACCCTTTTTCTGTACGACCATGATTCCTGTTTTTGATGCCCTGAGTATGACCCAGCCTTCTGGATTCTGACTTTGATTTTGGATTACTGTTTATGTACCACTGCACATCTGCTTCTCTGGTTCTGACCCCTGCCTGTTATTTTGACTTCGCTTTTGGATTCTGATTTTGGCTTAGCAATTCCTGTGTTTTTTGGTCTAGACCCATTTTTGCTATAAAGGCTATGATTTGTGGAATTTCGGTTCTCGCGTGTGATTCCTGAACGCACCGTCACACCAGGATCATTTACAGAGGGTTAATGATGCTGCATTCCTTGTATTTAGGGACAAGTCTTTCTGCAATGAGAATATTGCTTATATTTAAGGCATATGATGGGAGTTTAGAGCTTCTGAAAAGGATGTTGGCAGAAAAAAATGACTTTTCTGGTAATTTTTGGTTGACACATTCACCATGTGGGCAGTCATCCATGAACTGTACACTTTACTGACTAATGGTAAATGTCTTGCATGTTGACACAAGGCTACAATCACCACCAAAATTCTTTTCCAATTTACACCTAACCCAGCTTTATACCAAAGAGGTTACAAATTTTTTGTATAACTGTGCATGTACTTCACATACAGTGCTGTGAAAAAGTATTTTCCCCCTTCCTAATTTCTTATTTGTTTGCATATTTGTCACACTTAAATGTTTCTATGGTGGCCCTGAAGTGCGAAACACGAACGCAAAAGAGAAAACACGAACGCAAAGACAAAGAGAACCCAAGTAAATACAAAATGCAGTTTTTAAATGATTTCATTTATTGAGGGAAAAAGCTATCCAAACCAACATGCCCCAGTGTGAAAAAGTAATTCCCTCCCCCTGTTAAATCATGAATTAACTTTGATTGACCACATTTTTTTAGTTCAATTTCACGAGTCACCCCCAGGCCTGATTACTGCCAGACCTGCTGAATCAAGACATCACTTAAATAGAACCTGTCAGACAAAGTGAAGTAGGCTCAAAGATCTCAGAAAGCAACTCATCATGCCATCATTCAAAAAAATTCAAGAGCAGATGAAAAAGTCATTGACATCTATCAGTCTGGAAAGGGTTACAAAGCCATTTCTAAGGCTTTAGGACTCCAGTGAACCATGGTGAGAGTCATTATCTACAAATGGAGAAAACTTTTCACAGTGGTGAACCTTCCCAGGAGTGGCCGGCCTACCAAGATTACTCCAAGAGCGCTTCGACAACTCATCCAGGAGGTCACAAAAGAACCTAGAGCAACATCTAAAGAACCGCAGGCCTCACTTGCCTCAGGTAAGGTCAGTGTTCATGATTCAACAATACAAAAGAGACTGGGCAAAAATGGCATCCATGGGAGAGTTCCAAGGTGAAAACTACTGCTAACCAAAAAGAACACAAAGGCTCATCTCACATTTGGCAAAAAACATCTTCACGATCCCCAAGACATTTGGGAAAATATTCAGTGGACTGACGAGACAAAAGCTGAACTTTTTGGAAGGTGTGCATCCCGTTACATCTGACATAAAACTAACACAGCATTTCATAAAAAGAAAATCATACCAACAGTCAAACACGGTGCTGGTAGTGTGATGGTCTGGGGCTGCTTTGTTGCTTCAGGACCTGGACAACTTGCCAAAATCCCGAAGGAGAATGTCGGACCATCAGTTTGTGATCTCAAGCTCAAGCGCACTTCGTTTCAGCAGCAAGACAATGATCCAAAAGACACCAGCAAGACCACCTCTGAATGGCTTAAATAAACAAAATGAAGGTTTTGGAGTTGCCTAGTCAACGTCAGGACCAAAATCCGATTGAGATGCAGTGGCATGACCTTAAACAGGCTGTTCATGCATGAAAACCCTTCAATGTGGCTGAATTACTACAATTCTGCAAAGAAGAGTGGGCCAAAATTCTTTGCCAGTGATGTGACTCATTGCCAGTTATCGCAACGCTTGATTGTAGCTGTTGTCGCCGAAGGTGGCACAACCAGTTATTTGGTTTAGGGGGCAATTACTTTTTCACATAGGGCCAGGTAGGTTTGAATAGCTTTTTCCCCTAAACCCCTTTCTGCAGATGTAGACGCTCGCGTCTATAGATATGCAAATTTAAGCACTTAGTAACAGTACTCGACCACGAGATGGCACCCCCGGATCAGCTATTGAATATTTGCAAGCAGGCGGAGCTGAAGCGCAATTTAGAGTATGGAGAAGTTCCCTCCAATCCAGGTTTTTCAGGAGTAGCATGACTTAAACTCCTCAGCTAAGCCTGATATGCAAACTGGTGAATATCCTTGCCCATAGTATCGATCCAGTAGATTTAAAAAATTACCACTTGCGAAAGAAAAAAACTTAGTACCCTGTAGCAACCATTTTAGCTACAGTGAGCCAACAGTATTCCAATTAGTGATTAAAAAAATATGTTTTGTGAAGCAAAAAATCCGACATAGTATTGATTCTCTCACATTCTACTGTCAATTACAGTCATCACACACAAAATACGCGTAGTTCCCTACCATGGATTAACGCGTATATTCCTCCATTGACAAATTCAGCGCTCCCTTCTATCCACCCAAGTACTGTTGTCAAAACGATAGCCAGTCACGCAATTATATACTCATATTCATCGGCGTAACTCTACAGTTATAGTAGAAATGGTAAGGCGTAAGCATCCATCGCCATGTTGGATGAAATACAAATCAACAACGCCGTCTCCAGGGGCGGCTGGTGAAACTGGTGATTTGGGAGGCTGAAACCCATCCCATAAAAATAATGATTGGTCATGACCTGTTTTTAATCATACGTTTAAATTACCATTTCAGGAAACCCGAAAACTCAAAACATTATCAAGTGTGGGCAGTTTTCATTAATAAAACGTACCTGTTAACTCTCATGCATTCGGCGTCAGTTTTTGCGACATATTTACGCTCCCCTGCTATAGTCAGCAATTACTCAATCAGCGCATACATACGAGATTCCTACGCAGAACTGAAGTCCTTATGCATGGAGGTTTATCATATTCTTGCGCTTTTCTTTACTCAGGGGTTGGAAGCAATGTGTGTGTTTCATTATCGTTTAAATTGTTTAAATTAAATAAGATCATTTGAAATGTCTTTCTTCCAATGATCTTATTTCATTGGAAATGAGGGCTTTCATAGCGCTACTAGTGTGAACCATCTTGTTCTACAACAGTGGGGGGGACAGAATTAGTTACTATAAGCACTGTAAACCGCAATCACGGGCACAGGAAGAATAGCATAGTTGCCTAAGTCATATATGAACGTTTTCGGAAAACAAGAAAAAACTCCATTTTTAGCAAGGGCATCGGTATTTGTTTTTTATATTGCAACAGTAAGTCAAAAAATTACTTCAGCAATTATGCTATGAGGCTTAAAAAATTCAAAATGCCCCAAGAATGAGTGGGAAATAAAGACAGCAGCAGTGATGTCTGGATAGAGCACCAGGAAAGAAACCAGCATCTTATATCTATGGGTTCCTGCCTTCAGGCAATCATTGAAAACATCATCCAAAAATCAATGCTCATTAAGAGTTCAGTCAAATTTGTGGAGAAGTGTGTTTCATTGAAACGTAAGAGTAAAAAAAAATTAAGGTGAAGCAAACATACATAGTACCAGTGCTGTTCAAAACAAACGGTCCCTTTCTGCAGCAGTTTTATGAACGGTTACACAATGCTTGACGGCAAACAATACAGACTAATCTGGCCATGTTCAGGCACCAGTGATCTGTCAGGTTTTGCTTTTTGGTGTCAATGTAACTTCCACGGAGGGATATATGTACCCAACAACTACCTTCAGTATGTCCAAATACCTGCAACCACTTCCGCATTCTTGCACTGTACTGCCAATTCAGGAGTTTGTAGCCTTTTGCAGTTCTCCTACAGAAAACATAGTGATGACAGCACTCAAAGGGCCTCCAGGTAGGTCACAGCTAAGACGTTCGTCTGTAAACCTGTGCTTGAACATTAAAATGCCAGCCACACCATGTTAGTTCATTGCTATGTAGCAGCAACTTCTGGTTAACCTGGCGCATGTAGCTGTATGAACCAAATTTAATGCTGACTACATGATCCTCCTATGGCATAAGAGATATACTTTATTGAACCCCATGGGGTAATTTGTATATAAGCAGAGTGTAGCAGTCAATGGGAGCAGGTTGCTTTGTGGCGGACTAAACAGTTCAGCTGTGTTTAGGCTGGAAAAAAAATTGCTCAGAGGTATTGATCAACTGAAAGTGCTGCTTGCTGAAACATTGACCCCTAACATATTGAACCTGCTCATAGGTGACACGATTACCAATTAACCATTGGAACCACTGGTCGAAGAAGCCAGTGCTACAATCCGAATTGGATCTTAGATATTGTAGGTCTTCCCTCAACCATAAAATCCTCCTTACACAGACCTCCAGGAATCAGAAAATCTAGTACTCAGCACAGAGTTGGAGGAATGAAAGAATCAGACATTCTACTCTTCATTGTGCACTTGAAGTCATGTCCAGTCACTTTACATGCAAAAGGAGGGGAGTTCGTAAAATATTCATTTTTATTCATGAAGGAGTGAATGCAAGGTCATAGTGTTCTTTTTGGGATTATTTTAGGCCCTGAATGCGAGCCAGTAAGTTGAACATGATTCACAGAGTTCTTCTGAATGAGTAGAATGATGCAGCTTCTACTGAGCAAGCTTCGCTAATCTAAAAAGTGAAGTAAATTGCTAATTACTTATTTCTAATCACTTCGCTACTATATTGTACTGAATTAAAAATGTTTTGTCAAAAACTATCACGCAGCACTAAAGCATTTATTCTGTTGTTTGACTGGTATGAGCAGTTGAGTAATGATGAACCATGTAGAATGAAATGAGGGTCTGCTGGGTATTCTCTGAAAGAAGCCCTGTACCATCTGCAAATGAAACAAATAAAAGCCATGATGTATAAAACGCAGTATGTATTTTTTCCAAAATATTAATGAATGAACACCTGTAAGGAGTGTGTGAGCCTGACTGTCCTGTCTTCCATATCTCTGCATTAGTTCAGTTCCATCTTACTCTTGTCCCTGAGAATTTGTTTACCTTCCTCTCTGTGCATCTAGGTTCCCATCCTCTTAAATGAATCTTGTTATACGGTTATTTTTTCTTGTGCTGTCTCGTCTCTCACCCTGTCTCCACAGTGAATCTCCTCTCTTGTTTCCAGTTTGATTCATTGAGTCTTCATTTATACGTGCTCCCCTTTCGGTTCAATCTGTGCTCGGTTTTTGTTAGCTGTGCATCAAATATTGTTCATACTGAGTGTGCCTTATCGGCATGGAAACGCAAGGTGCAGCTGTCCTGATTTTTTGAGCCTGCATTGTTAGCGCTAAATGTGTCTTTTCTGCTGAGTAACTCTCCAGTTACTCACTTTGAGAACATTCTGAACAATGTTAACGGCTGTGGTGAACTAATTCCACCGCAAAGTCTGGTGTTTTGTTCGTTTTTTTTTTGAGATCACAGATGAGCGGTTGGCACTTGCTTTTGCTCTAAAGGAGGGTAAGAAATAAAATTAGTTGGAAAAATGAACAACTTTTGTTAAATCAGTGCTTTAGGGCCAAAACAGTGCCAACAGTAACAACAGATTGCACTACCATATTCATTTATAATGGAACTTAGCGTAAAATAAAACTCCACCCCTGCTTTCAAGTGATTGGACAGCAGGGAAGAGACTGACAAAGATCTGAAGTGCTTTTTATTAAGGCGCCTCAAAGTAGGATTTTTTTTCAGCTGAGAACAGCCAGATGCCTGGGGCGCATTAACGCTCGGCTCCCAGCAGTCAAAAGCAGTGTCAAGAATGCTTCAAATTATTGTATATTAACGAGAAGGGTGCCTCACGCCCATTAAGTGCATGGTGTGAATGACCCCTTATGCTGCCAAGCAGCTCTGTTCGTTGTTTGTGCAGAGAATTCTCCCATCCCCAAGTTATTCAGCCCTCCCTTGTTTCGACTTTCGCTTTGGTTATTGACGACATTCTTGGATCCTATCTCGGTGCTATATTTCGCTCTCTCAGAAACCAACCTTGCCTTCCTGACCAATGGCCCCATATTCTGTCTTGGCGCTGCAACTTTCCCACCCAATTTAAAGGCTCGGCATGCCCGATTAACGAGTGTTGATAAATGTTTCTGTACCAAAGCCTCGTTTTTAAACTTTGATTAGGGATCTGAACTGCTCTCTGTGCCTGCGTCTGCGTTCCTGACAACACCAGCCCCCATTGTAACCTCACATCCCTTGTAAATTACCTGGAAGAGTTTTCCATGAACTTTCAATGTAGATATTGTCACTCTTAATACATCTTGATGTAGATCAAAGCCAAGTCTTTGCGGTCCTATTGCAGGTTCCATTTTCAGCCCAGAAATTCCTGGCCGCGCAAAGTTGTTTAACGGACATCGAGTCATGGGCTCCACTCATACACTGGAACACCATAACAGACACAAGACTGAACAGTTCTCTCGCTGGCTGAGCCACCTGGCAGCCGGCTGTGTTTGTGAGTAATTGCTAGATTTGCTGCGGCAGTTCCTTGTCCTCTGCATTTCGAATCATAATCATCAACAGTAGGAACAAATGGTACAATGCATGAAGTTGTTGAGTCTTGTATTCCCATGGAATAGAACAGAATAAAATAGAATAGAATACTTTATTACCATGTCAACTCACAGTTGATTGGAATTTGTCTCAGTGCAGTGAGGTTAAAAGACACAACAAACAAGACCAGCCCTCACATGAAGGTTTCACCATAGTTTCAACATGCCTGTCTCAGCTTTTTATTTCTTTGTGAGAGTACTATGTAAAGATACATGGTATAGTGAGAGTACAATTCTTAAACAGTATGACTGATAATTTACCACTACGAAGCACAAAACTGGCTGCTTGCCATGTATAATTCATACAGCAGTCTAACAAATCCTCAGATTTTCTGAGAGGTCATTGTTCATACCTCATTCTTTTTTCATTCAGCTCATTTTGGCTTAATTAAATCTGGGCTTTCATCTCAGCCGGCAGGAGATCCCCCAAATTGAGTTTACCAACCCCACTGTTGATAAATCTATGAAAAACGTATCCGTTTTGTTTTCAGATATGAGCATCACAGCATTCAGAAGCAATTAAAACCAAGGTTACGAAGTTACCATGCCCTAGCCCTGGAGCCCCAGCTGAGTCTTGGCCATCTCATTGGCTTCATCTTTCCATCTATACCCGATTAAGAGGTAGGCCAGTGATGGAGTGAAATCACATTACCTAAGTGAGCCTCATTTTCTGGCAAGATGAAGATTAAGCCGTTCGTATTTCACTTTATTGTCATCCGAGAGCCTTTCCCCAGAGCTCAATAACCATCAAACTAGGGACATAAATTATTGCCAGTGCCGTAGCTATCAATAACACAGAGAACAAACTTAAGTTATGCGACTCGCACACAGCGACTCCGAAGTGATGTTTGGGTCTTAAAGTAACCACGATAGGCATTGGATAGCGCTTTGCTCGTATCCATGTCATATGAAGAAAAAAAAACTGTTAGCATAATGTTTTGTTTTTGGTTTTTTTCTTTTTTTTTTGGCTCACCTGTTTTTGAATACTTTCAAGCTTTAAACTAGCTACAGGCATTCAAACACTTCTGATTCCGAGCCTCCTGCCCATTCTAACAAACTAACAGACATCAAAAGAAGCCCATTGCTGCTGAATTTAGATTTAAAATTCCTCGCACACTCTATCCAGGCAATTATTTCAAAACTTGAGACGTGGTCAGAGGAGGTTTATGCAATTTCATTTTCAACCAAAGAAGTAAATAACAGAATTACAGAAGTGTGTTGACTGAGAATTTTTATTGCTCGGGTAAGAATGTTGTAGTGAGCCAACTTGAGCGAATTGTTCATTGCGGTTTGCACAAATGGAGACAATGATAGTTTGTCATTTGGGTTCCGTCCTTCACCCACGTTGCGCCCTGTTGAGCTGGCGGAGAAGGCAGCAGTGAGTGTCAGGATATGCCCACAGGTTGATGCTGGGGCGGGATGTTAATGCAAAAGTGATGCGGCAACAGGCGAAGTAGAACATGCAGCAGCAGCTGAGTGATGTTGCACGGTGGCTGGTAAAGGCAGGTTTTCTGCTGCAGAGAAAGCTGCAAGAGAGCAGTTGAGAAGGTTAATCTCACAGAGGGGCGGCTCTACGGCAAATATACGCAGGAGACTCAGTCAAAAATGGCAGCATATTTTGAGCGATTCGTCTGCACCTACGCCACGAGCTATGCTCCATGAATGGTAATGTAACAACTGTTCATACAAGTTTGTGGATTTTGCTTCCATCTTCTGAAATGTTGCAAGCTTAATGATGATCACTGAAATATTGGGGCAAAAAGGCTAAATAAAACCATTGACCATAAGCTGTGGCAGTGTTAAGAGCTCTGACCCGTCTCCCTAAATATGTCATGAAGTTGGAGAGAACATAGCAAGGGATCTGAGATGATTCTTCCATGTAGAATCTCATCAAACTCCAAGATTAACCTTTCTGAGTTTTCTAACTCAGCTTGTTCTACAGGTTCACTACTGAAGCATACACTACAGACCAAAATATAATGAAGACCCAACATTTTTCAGAATTTGGCTGGTTTTCTTGTCATCTTAAAGTTCAGTTTGTGCAATACAGGCTTACAAAATCCCTAAGGGAAACTTGTATTGACTAAAAATGTTGCTTGTTAACAACTGTACTCCTTGAAATTTAACCCGAGTTGCTGTGGGATGTACTTGAGCGGGAAATCAGAGAAGTGCTTACTTCAAGTTCAAAAGGCACATGAAGGAACTCCTGGAAGCCCGGAATGAGTTACCAGGAAGTTCTCTCCTCAAACTGTGGGAAAGAATGTTAAGGATATGTAAGGCTGTAATCAAGACTAAGGGAGGCTTTATTAAGTAAAATTTGAATATGTATATCTCAACTAATAGTAATAGCACATTTCCAGTAAAGATATGTGTTTCAATGTTATTGTTTTTTTGTTGTTGTTGTTGTTGTTGCTGAAAATATACTTGAAGTTCAAACCAGCCAAACTCTAAAAAATGCAGGGTGTTTGTAATATTTTGGCCTGTAGTGTATGCTTGCAGTTCTGGGACTTTTCAGACATCGCTAGATGTTCTTGCCAAAGTTCAGATCCCTGTGCACAAGCGTCGTAGTTAGTGTCTGATGTCTGATGTGTTCCAGTTGTACGGTACAGTGCCGGCAGTAGGATTTATCGCTCCTCCTCTTGCTCTCTCCCTTTTTTCTTTTCTAATCTCCCCTGTCATCCCCACTGATCAGGCTCCTCTGTTCAAGCTCTACCCGTTTCCTACCTGTTCTCTACACTCATCAGTCGTATTCCCTCTCTGAAGTACTCTGAAGTTCAGAGAGTAACGGTGACGTTCCTCATTGCCATGGACCCAGACGCATCTTCCTGACTCGCTCTCCGCATTAATGAGCACTGCCATCTTGAAGAATTGCCTTGACACTTCAATGGCCTGGGAAAGCAGTGCAATGACTAAAGAGAAGGCACAATGTATTTCAAGCACCTGATAACTTTTTTTCGTAGCTTAACTTAGGCACAAAAAGCAATCTCGTTTCTGAGAAAAAAAAAGACGACCAGAGCTTTCACACCTCTCACATATGATAGAGGAATCCATAAAGAACTAAAAATGGTTTTTCTATGGACTGTTTTACTGATAGTACATTGGCTGGGACAGTCAGTAGTGTTGGTGTATAAATATTGACACAATTTCGACGTTTTGTCTCTGTATGCCTTCTCTAAGGATTGGAATTGAAACAGTTAAGATGAGGTGAAGAGTAACGTTCAGCTTTGGGTGCATTGTCAAGATATTTTATGAATCATTTAGGGTGTGATGGCCGTGCCCACAGCCACATCAAAGGTTGAAGCAGTCACACACTCACAAACACCATTACCATATGCTCAGTTACTTTGAGTTGCAGTCACTTAGATTACTTACCACACATTTTTTAGTTAAAAATTGTTTGAAAGCACTTTGACAAAACACTTTTTTCTAGATGGAGTTCCACATTTAGTTTACATTGTTTGTCATTTTGCTATCCGTTTGTGTTAATTCATTTATCTTTTCTTTGAGTTACCTGGCTGCTGTATGAGACTTCCGGGTTGGAGACTGTCAAAAGATGAGGCTGAGGGTGGAGCATGGCTTTATGCTGAAGGCCCTCTCATGGACTAGACCAATAGCTCTGACATCTTGGGGGGGGGGGGGGGGGGGTGTCAATAGTCCTGACATCATGGCGGGGGGGTTAGGGTTTCTTTATGGTAGTTTTAGTTCTTGTCTATATAGTTCTCCCTTGTGTGTTAAATTTGGTTTCGTCAGCCAGTATATATGTTGCCCCAGTGCCTCATTCTGGTAGGTCTGTTGGTTGAGTTCATGTCTAGTTTTGTTTACCTTATTTTTCAGTAGAGTTATATTTTGTTGACCTCTTTTAAGGGCCCTATAACTCTGATTTCATCATTTCCCTTGGTTTGTTTTGTAAAATCTATTTTCTTGTAAAATTAATATTTTTTTTTAAAACTTTGAACCTGTGTTTTGTGCTTGACTGCTTAGTCTGCGACATGGGGATAAAACTGTTTTCATGCATAGGCCCCCAATTTTAGTAACTGGACAATCAGACGCAAAATTAAAATAGTTATCTTTAATGCCTGGTTGTAAATCCTTTGCTGGTTTTCTTCTCTGATAATGCGCTGCTAGCCCTTCACTTCAGCTGCTGTATCTTCAGCTCCGGCTTGTTCTTGCAGTGTTTTGCTTCAGTTTTGCCATCAGCAAATGACAGGCATGTTCAAGTGGATTTAGGTCAGGAGTTTGTCTTTACCGTTGTATTAGCTTTTATTTATTTGCCCATGTACTTACCACACTGGTGCATATATATATATATATATATATATATATATATATATATATATATATATATATATATACACATATATATATATATATATATATATATATATATATATATTACCAAGCATTTTAATTTTGAATTTAATCTTATGTCTATTTTTTCTTTTTCTTAGTTAAACAAAAAATTTGACCACTAATGTATGATAATTATGGTTAATTTTTAGATTCGTCCGTGGGGTAAGATTAATTTCAGAAATCAAGCGCATGGTAACTTAAAATAAACTGATGTTTTTTACTTGTGAGAGAAAAAATATGAAGTCGAACAATATCATTAATTTGGTAAGAGACACTTTTTGCAGTGTGTCTTCAAAAACCTTTGGACACAAATAGTAAATCTGGTTTAATTTTTTAGTGACCAACCATCTTGAACTCATTCTATAAACTGCCGCAATTAATTATATGGGGCACAGCTTGTGCATCCAGTACAGACACGCTGCTGAAGACATGCCCTCATTCTCAATGACATTCTCATGCACATCTGCCACTACTCCTCTGCTCAGCAAGGTGGACCGTTTGGGTCACTCTCCTGCTCTGCCTCTGCTGCAAAAAAAAATACCTCTGCCTGCTGCTGCACTGCATCACTCTCTATTGCTGCTAGTTAATATATGTGCCTTCCTGTATACAAGCTGCTGCAAGTTGCCATTATAAGTATCCTACTCTTGGATGCAAGTTTCCTGCAGCTAATCTGAAGTTTAGTTGTAGACTACATGCAATAAAAAAAAAAAAATTGAGAAAAAATCATTGCCTTTGAGACCTCTTCAGCCACAGCAAACAGGTTATTTGTTATGGCCTGGCCAAAAATCTTGTCCTTTGGCAGGCGATTGTCTTATTTTTTTTATTCCAAAGTTACGCGTTACCCCGTATAAACTAGCACTTTGGTGCGATTGTATCTCTTTCAGAAGCTTTGTAATCCAGCCTTCAACTACAGTGCTTTTTGGAGACTTTGCAAAATAAATCCATAATCATTAATCCAAACACAATGACTTGATAATATATCCAATTCCCTGCGTTAAAAATAGCTACTGCCATCTTTATCAATCTAATGATCCCTTGGATTGAGTCCATAGACCAATCATTTGCTGTGTTCTTTACTCTTGAGCAATCGGGGGCTGTAATTTTGACCAACAGCCATGGTTTGTGGTAACACTGATCTGTAAAAATTATGAATATAACTTGATTGTTAATTACAGGATTGAGGTTATACACGCATTATTGCACAAGGAGATTAGGCAAACCAAAAACAGGGGGGAAAATGGCTTAGACCCTAGAGGGTTAAATGAGATTTCTTCCAAATTGTTTACCCAGCCTAGATGCCTCATATTTCAGCTGTTTGCTACTGATCCTCAGAAAGCTTCCCACATAAGCGTATCATATTTATAAGCAGAATGAAGTTTCAGGCATTACCTACTCCTAATTGGCATCCACATGCACTCACTAACACTCGCTTTCTATCTCTACCTTTCCATCTTTGAAAAAATTCCAGTCGTTGTATCTAAGATTGAAGCTTTATTTCCAATATATTTCACATTATTGTTGGGAGGTGCTATTCATTTGTGGGAGACTCCTGGAACCTGCGGCAGAGGTAGGATGTCTGTGCATGCATAGCAAACAATAAAATGAAATTCTGGAATGCAAAAAGTTGAGCATTGTTCATGGTACCGCAACAAAGCCATTTGGCCTTAAGGCAAATCACAAAGCCATTTCTATTGGCTTGTTTCAGTGAGTTAAAGCAGTGTTATCATGCTCTCACAGCAAAAAAGGCAGGAGTTTTGTTGGGTGTTCTGGTCATTAGCTGCTTGCTATCAGGCCTCATCAGTCATTGCCACATGGCAGGGCATCAAGCATGGATGCTGACATGATATTCAGTTGTGGCCAATATGTCAAGCTTGTAGTTCAGTTATTCAGCTGGCCTGCCATGTACTGAAACAATGTGATCAATTAAACAAAATGACACGTTTCCCTGCAAAATGAACCTAGCGTTTTGACCCGAGTGTATATCTTATTGGTTTTCTGCACAATCCAGCTGACCACATCAGTTTCTGCCTCTTTTTTTAAAAATTGACTCTTATCATTTAATAACTGTCTCATTCCATTCCCCTCCCCCTCTGTTTCTCTCCTCATGCCTTCACTGGCTTTTCCCATTTCATTGATTGTCATCTTGCATATTTAAGTTCTTTGTCTCTGTCTTACACTTCCTTGATTGTTGCTTTGTCTGGAGTTTCATGTCTAAGGTACATTTGTGTCTGTATTGTTCAATCAAAAAAAAGTTTCTTCAACCAAAAAACATACTTTCAATAAAAAAAAACCACTTCAATCAAAAAAAAAAACATTTTCATTCAAAGAAAAAAGTGTTTGAATGGAAAAATAAAATTGAGACCCAAAAAACTGCATTTGAACACTGTTTTTCTTCGATTGAAAAATTTATTTATTTTTTGATCCATTACTATCATACAGTATGCATATTGTGTTTGTACAAAATAAAATGATTTTCTGTTTCAAACAATACTATTCTCTCAGAACTTGCAGCAGTCAGAAAGTAGACTTTTGCTCTCAGCCAATCAAATATAGGTGCAGTAAAAAGCGGAAAGCTATATATGCTATGCTACATTCATAGTAAGTAACTCATTTTACTGGCTTTAAATATTTTGAACAATTACATTCAGAACAATTTCTTTATCAAAATGGCGGGCTAAATGGGTGAGTTTGCCCCCCAGTTCTGCTGAAAGTAAGGCAGGCATTTACAATGTAATTGCAGCATTGAGCATGGACTGTATAGTCAGTGGCTCCAACACTATAGGCTAAGCTGTTTCAAGCCAGTCTCCTTGGTGCAAGGCCAGTAAAGACAGCCAAATTCCACTGGCTCGAGACACTCGATCAGTGGCCAAGTCCAGTTCCCTCGTAGAGCCGAATAGTTACTGCAATGGCAAGCCATCGCCCCAAGCCAGTCCCCTAGTGATGCAGGACAGTAACTGCACTGGCAGCTCAGTGGCCAATACAGCAGGACAGTGGAGAGCGCAAAATGTTACAGTCCCTACTGAATTACCGCATGCTATTGTTATTCACATTTTACTCACCCTGATGCCCCTTGAATTTAGACTGTATGTGTTGGCCTTCAGCTGCATGTTGACGGGCTCCTATTGACCTGATTGAGCCTCGTCTGTGGTACTCTTTAGGCTTTCTCATTGTGGCAGTTTTATGAAGTACTATGCTTTTGAGAGCTAGAAATTATTTTTGGCTGTTATCATGGATAAGTCATTCCTTAATTTGAATGACAGTCACCGGAGCAGTCCTCAAATGCCAGTTGCTGCTTCCAGCTCATCGTTGCCTTGATGACTGTCATTTAAATAACAAGACTGAATCTCAGCTTACAAGTACAAGGTGCTGCTTTAATTTTCATTCACAACTTCCCAGCATGCTGTAAGGCATGTTTTGTGATCCAAGTCCTCCAGCTATCATCAGCAATATCAAGGGTGCATCCTGTTACCCTTGAAATCCCTCCTCTTTCCCACGCTACCTCCTCCTTTCCATTGTGACCCAGGAACTCTTTTTCACATTTCCATTTTGCTTTCGGCCAGACTATTGTAGGAAACAAATTAAGCAGCCTCAGACTTTCCTTCTTGGATCGTTCGAATGAGGAAACTGAGGAGTTTCCTACCAGGAATTTTTGAATGATACTCTTAGTCTATTGGCCTGAGACACGATTCGCCCACTTCATTTGTATGGATAATGATATATGGAAACAACGGATACTGTTACCTGCTACTTCCTTCTCTAACACCGTTTCCTCCTTTCCTTTCCTCATTTTCTCCACATTACTTCCTGGTAGGAGGGAAGCAGAAGTGATGGATAAAGGAAAACAAGCAGTAAGAAGACAAATGGAGGCACCCCAGGACTATTTTAGAGATGGTAACAGGTGCTAACATTAGCTGTACAATAACAGTATCATCTTTATAAATGGAGGCGGGGACATGTTGGTGAATATTACATGCATTGCCATTGGTCGCACTGTGGATTTAAGGCAAATTGGTACAAGGAGTCCTCAGCCATCAGTTGTCTCTATCTGCTCAAGTAAATGTTGTCAAAACCAATATAATCTCCATCAGACACGACGGGGAATGCTTAGTGCACTAGACTTAGAGGTAAAAAAACCATAATAGCTGCTGAGATGGCCGGCTGATTTGTTAATTCAGCATGCCTAAGATGCTGAGGAAAACAGTAGGCTAGTGTTATCCATTCGACTGGAAATTGGCGGAAAGTAAATAAGATCAGGTTGATTTGAATTGCGCTTAACATTTCAGTTACCTTGTTGCATCAGGGTTTGCTACAAATTCACTGTTTAAGAAAACAGACATTGTAATAATTGCTTTAATGCCATTCAATCGCACAAAGCCCACTCAAGCTCCCTGCGAAATTCATTTTATCATCCAGTTTGCATATTTGAGTTTTGTGCATCGATGGGTATCAATCCTTGTCTTATGCTTCTGTCTGACATTGACACCAGCACTGTTTAACATTTCAATTGCACACTAAACTAAGTGTGATGAGAGGTACTTCCATCCTCTTGAGTTTAAGCTGTGTGCGGGTCGCTGTTGCTCTTGAACTATAAATGCAAGCAATTTTGCTAAATCGATGTTATTCTGAATGTTCTAGATGTTCTAACCCTTACATGCACACCTTTGGAAGCTATTTTTCATGGTTTTTGTGTTAGTCAATGAAAAGCATGTGACAGCGTCCTCTATCTCTTCTGGCCTGCTGTTCAGCAATGTTGTTTTCAAACCAGTGATGAGAACCTGGTTGCTTGAATTAGAGATCTGTCCTTGAGCTGTGGTTGATCTCCAGATCGCTACCCTGCTCACTGACGAAAGATTGGTTCACCTGTAACAGCAGCCACGGGTTTTTCGATATTTACACTAAACTCATTTATTGCGACGTTACATCAAATTTTGCAAGTAAGAAATATTGTCCGCTCAAACGCTCATCAGTTCCTGTGCCATCTAAAGCTGCAGTGTTGCACTAATTTCATATGACACATTGGCCACATCTGTCTGCTGCTGCATTCAATTGTTGGGTAATTTAGGTTGGTCTCAGGATTATCATTAAGTAGTATGGCGATTGGACTTGAGGTACATTGGTAGGTTCACTAAGAAGTGTCTTCTCACATGAGAGCGGCCACATGGCTAAAGGTGCCTGCCTCAGTCATTGACACTCACAAAGAAATATACTCCTACACAGTTGCGGCTCTAGACCTGGGAATGGCGGGGCGCAGACACGTCCCTTTATGACAATTAGTCCTGGGTAGTTCGCAATCATTTTCCTTTACTGAGGCGTTTTCCAATCATCGTACTTGGCAACTTAAGACACGGTTTCTCCATATGCGATGAAACAGCGATGAAATCATGGGCGAAATTCAGTACAGAAAAAAATGTACTTATTAATAGGCCAGTGCTTCGCGTTGATTGATCAGGTCCGTGTTCCAGTAAAATATCGCCTTTCACTCTCGGTATTGTGTGGGTAGATAAAAAAAAGTGGCACTTGGCCGTTAAATAGGCAGTTTGCTGCTCAAGCTGTTTGCGTGAGAGGCGACAGGTTTGCAAGTTTGACTAACGTTGATTTAAATACAGCAAATAAGCGTCCAGATGAATAATTGTCTTCTTACGTAATCGGGGAGAACAAGCAGCAGCTGTTAACTGTGGAGTGCTCTCGGAGCGAACCTTCGGTTACTCATGAAAATGACTGAGAACAGGTCAGGACTAACGACTGTTTTAAACGGATGTTTTGTCACAATTCTCAGTTCAGGTTCCGCCACTGAGCTGAATTAAGCCCATGATTTCATCGCTGTTTCATCGCGTATGGAGAGACCGTGTCTTAAGTTGCCAAGTACGATAATTGGAAAACGCGTCGGTAAAGGAAAATGATTGCGAACTACCCAGGACTAATTGTCATAAAGGGACGTGTCTGCGCCCCGCCATTCCTGAGTCTAGAGCCGCTACTGCTCCTACATGGCAAAGCCCACTCTATGACTGCCTCCATACTTATGCTGGCTTATAAGATATCCTGCCCTCCCTGCTGTCCTCTTTTCAAGCTCAGTGGACTTCAAGGTGTGTGAGGGTCAGCGCCATGATGCCAAAGCATTGTACTACAATTAACTACAGTATTAACGCATGAGTGGGCTGACTTAAATGAGGAGCAGCTTGGGTTACACTTTACTTGAAGGTACCGTCATAAGAGTGATATGACACTGTCATAACTGTTACATGTGTCTTGTAAAAGTTATGACTGCATCATGTCACTCTTATGTGATGGCCCCAATTTGTTATTACATTTAAAACAACACAACAGCAACAGCAAGGGATGACACACAGTTTTTAAAACTTAAACACATTTAATTTAACAGACAAAGACAATAACAACTAATTAACAACTAATGAACCTAAAGACCAAGATTGATTAGGAAAAAAAAAATAAATATTTACAGTCCCTTTTTGTGGGGTGGCTTGGTGATGTCCTGGATAATGAAAATGCTCAAACACAGGCAAAGAAATCCACAAATGAAATGTCACAGGTCTTGAACAGAATGGCAGGTCTGGTCATCTTCTTGCAATTTCTCCTACTACTTTACTGTCTCAATTCTTTTCCTTATATACTCTTTTGCAGACCCCACCCACATTTAGACCTCTTTTTTTTTAACTTTCTGAGACTTGCCCCAGACATGTCCAGGACATGTCTAAACATGACTCCAGTCTGAGCTTAACAAAAAAAAGGTAAATACTGCCATCTAGTGGCCTATATTCACATTACACCTCCATTCCAAAAGGGAAAAATTTTGACTCATAAAGGCAAAATTTTTCTTTTCAATACAAAATGGTTAAGTGAACACTTGTCTATATATACATATCATACAATATTCAAACACATGATATATATATACACATTCAAACACGGGATAAGCAATCAGCAATTACATTGTCTGTACCCTTCACATGCTTAATTTCCAAGTCAAACTCCTGTAAAATCAAACTCCAATTCAACAATCTCCGATTCTTGTTTTTTCATCTTACTCAAAAACATTAACGGATTGTGGTCAGTGTACACAATCATTGGCTTTTGTCCTGTACAAACATAAACCTCAAAGTGTTGTAAAGAAAGGACCAGAGCCAACAGTTCCTTCTCTATTGTGGAATAGTTCCTTTGGTGGCGATTGAACTTCCTGGAGACGTATGCCACGGGATGCTCAATGTCA
The DNA here is from genome assembly GCA_029721435.1 of Gymnothorax reevesii. NCBI lineage: Eukaryota > Metazoa > Chordata > Actinopteri > Anguilliformes > Muraenidae > Gymnothorax > Gymnothorax reevesii. The sequence goes on along the minus strand of CM056584.1, from coordinate 33,659,366 downwards.
TCAGAGTCACTTCTCTGTAGGAGCACAGATCCACAAGCTTGGTCGCTCGCATCGACCGCGATGGAGAACGGTTTGTTGAAGTCAGGAGATTTGAGCACGGGGAAGTGACACAGCAGAGACTTCAGGCGATCGAAGGCTCTCTGGCATGCATCATCCCAGGTGAACTCCACGCCTTTCCTCAGCTGGTTAGCCAGACTGAGAGCAATCTCAGCAAAGTTCTTGCAGAACTTGCGGTAGTACCCGATCATTCCAAGGAAGCGGCGCAAAGCTTTTTTGTTGTCAGGAACTGGAAAGTCCATGATGGCTTGGACTTCAGCATTTATGGGTGCCACCTTACCCTGGCCTATGACGTAGCCAAGATAGGTGACAGTAGCACAACCAAAGTCACTCTTGTTCAGGTTAACAGTCAGGTTAGCCTGGGTCAGGCGCTGAAACAACGTCTCTACATCTTTTAGATGTTCTTCCCAGGAGTCACTCCATGTGATCAGGTCATCGATGTACGCACCCGTGTGTGGCAATCCGGCGATTGTAGACTGTATCATCCTTTGGAACGTGGCTGGGGCATTTTTCATGCCAAAGGGTAGGAATTCATACTGGTACAATCCAGATGGTGTGGCAAAAGCAGAGATGCTCTTGGCCCTCTCAGTTAAAGGCACACACCAATAACCCTTCAATAAATCAATCTTGGTCAGAAACTTTGCTTGCCCTACACTATCAATACAATCATCAATCCTAGGTATTGGAAACACATCAGTTCTAGTTACAGCATTGACTTTGCGATAATTTGTACAGAATCTAGTACTTCCATCAGGTTTTGGAACTAGCACACAGGGTGAACTCCAATCGGAGTTGGAGGGTCTGATAATATCATGTTTTAACATGTACTCAACCTCTTTCTCAGCAATCTTTCTCTTTTCAGGATTCATCCGGTATGGATGCTGTTTTATTGGTTTGGCATCACCAACATCTACATCATGAGAGGCTATAGTAACTCTCTTTGGAACATCAGGAAACAAATCCTCATATTTCTTGATCAACCTTTCAAACTGATCTCTCTGTGAGGGTTCTAAGTGCTGGAGTTTTACATCAAGATTTTGCAACACTTCAGTGTTTGACAATTTACATGAAAGAACTTCAGCTTTAATTCTTGGTTCATCATCTTGAAACTCCCCCTCATCTTCACACGTTTCGACCATTGGAGAATCTGAAGTGACAGCTGCAACCCTAGCATTTCTGTCATGATAAGGCTTTAGCATGTTAATATGACACAATTGTTTTGGTTTTCTCCTATCTGGAGTCTTCACAATGTAATTGAGATCATTTCGTTTAGTCAGAATTTCATAAGGACCATGAAATCTAGCCTGCAATGGATTGGACTGCAAGGGAAACAACACAAGGACCCTGTCTCCTGGTTTAAACTCACGGCTTCTAGCCTTATGATCATACTAAGTTTTCATTTTTCCCTGACTTGATTTCAAGTTCTCTTTGGCAAGGTCACAAGCTGCACGCAATCTTTCCTTGAACTTGCCAACATAGTCTAACAGACTGATATGCGGCTCTTTCTCTTGCCATTGTTCACTCAATAATAGCAAAGGTCCTCTCACTTCATGACCAAACACTAGCTCAAATGGACTGAATCCAGTAGACTCCTGCACTGCTTCTCCAGCTGCAAACAACAGCAAATGAACCCCTTCATCCCAGTCTTTCTCATGGTCATAACAATAAGTCCTCATCTTTGTCTTGAGAGTGGAATGAAACCGCTCTAAGGCACCCTGAGTTTCTGGATGATAGGCACTAGAAAGAATCTGTTTTGCACCTAGTTCATACACAACCTGCTGAAACAATCCAGAAGTGAAATTGCTACCTTGGTCTGACTGAATTTCCCTGGGAAGACCAAACAACGTGAAGAACTTTATCAAAGCCTTCGAGATTGCAGTTGCCTTGATGTTACGTAGAGGTATGGCTTCGGGGAATCTGGTAGATGCACACATGATTGTCAACAAGTACTGATTTCCAGATCTAGTCTTGGGTAATGGACTAACGCAATCAACAATGACCCTAGAGAATGGCTCCCCAAATGCTGGGATAGGCTGCAATGGAGCTACAGGTGGGTCTAACTGGTGTTTTCCAACTACCTGACAAGTGTGACAGGTTTTGCAAAAGTTGGAAACGTCTTTCCGAAGCCCAGGCCAAAAGAAGTGTTTCATGATCTTATCAACAGTCTTGTTAACACCAAGATGACCTCCTAAAGGTAAACTATGAGCCATTGTTAAGATCTCATTCCTATAGACCTTCGGAACAACAATTTGCCTGACCACTGCCCAATCTGCATTGGCAGGGAAATCAGGAGGGCGCCACTTCCGCATCAACACACCATCCTTGAGATAATACCCAACTGGAACTGCATCTATTCCTTTTTCAGGAAGGGCTCTCCTCTTTAGTACACCAATTTCAGGATCATTAGTTTGCTCCTCAATCAACCGCTTTCTGGACAGAGACAAGTCTCCAGACACATCAGAATCACCAGACCCATCCGGCTGGCTGAATAGAGAACTGATAAAAGTATCTGATAAGTCCTCAAACGGAGAAACCATAGTAGGCCAATCAGAGTCATGAGGCAAACCACCTGAGTCCTGACTATTCAATGTACTGGACGGCACCACAACAACATCTTCTTTAGCCTTCTTGGCCATAGCACGAGTCACTGCGCAAGAAGGATACAGAGATGGGTCCTCATCCCCATTTTCAGTGCTCGGCTGTGAAGTAAGATGTACAGGGGGAACTACTTTGCCCCCAGCCAGGTCATTGCCTAGCAACAGAGAAACACCCTTTATAGGTAGACTTGACATAAGTCCCACCTTTACCTGTCCTGTAACTAAATCTGACTTCAAGAATATAGAGCGCAGGGGTACAGATACAGTCCTCCCTTCAATACCTTGTACAAGTATGAAATCCCCTGAAGCGGTCTCATCACGTAACTCCAAGGAGTCCATCAACAAAAGTGACTGAGAAGCTCCGGTATCCCTTAGGATATATATAGGGACAGGAGTAGTATGCTCATTCAGAGCCACAAATCCCTCTGACACAAATGGAAGAAATTCCTCCCTCACAAAGTCAGCTGTATTAGGCTTTTTAGCCCCACAAGAAGCAGGCAATTTAGCAGATTGGTTATCTACTACAGGGGTTTCTAACCTTGTTTTCACAAAGGCATTTGGTTTGGTATCCTTTTCTTTTTCTTTCTTAGCTTTAAGGAACCAACAGTTAGTTGTAACATGACCAGATTTCTTGCAATAACTGCAAACTAGACCACTTTTGTCACTGTCAGCTTTCACACTTTGATCAGACCTGTTACTGGATTTCTGAGCACCATCACCAGATTTGTCTTTGTCTTTGGGTGAGGAATCTTGGGTATCACCGTAACCCTTTTTCTGAAATTGGGACCATTTATTGTTACTGCTAGACTGAAATTTGGACTTATGTGTGAGAACATATTCATCTGCAAATTTGGCAGCTGATTGCAAGTTCAGTGCTTGCTTCTCATTAAGGTAGGTCTTAAGATCATCCTTAACACAATTCTTGAATTCTTCAACTAACACCATCTCTTTTAGTGAGTTGAAATCATCCTTGACCTCCATAGAAGTACACCAGCGCTCAAAGCAAACCTGCTTCTCATTAGCAAATTCAACATAAGTCTGATTTTCAGATTTCTTAAGACCTCTGAATTTCTGTCGGTAAGCCTCTGGAACCAACTCATAAGCTCTCAAAATAACCTTTTTGACAACCTCATAATCAGAGGAATCATCTGCAGACAAAGCCGAATAGGCTTGTTGAGCTTTACCCTTGAGGACAGTTTGCAACATCAGAGGCCAGTGTTCCTTTGGCCACTGGCAACTCTTTGCTACCTTTTCAAAACACTGGAAATAGTTGTCAACATCCTTTTCCGAAAATGGAGGCACCAGTTTTACCTCCTGGCTAGCCCGAAATTTATTTTCAGTTTGAATTTTTATTTTTAGTTTCTCCATTTGGAGTCTTTCTTCTCTATCGAATTTCTCTAATTCAAAATCTCTCTGTCTCTGTCTCTCTCTTTCTGCTCTTTCCTCTTTCTCTCTCTCAAATTCTCTTTGTTTTTCTTCTCTTGCTAATTTTTCTAACTCAAACTGCCTTTGTTTTTCTTTTTCTTCCCTCTCAAATTCTCTTTGTTTCTCTTTTTCCTCCCTTTCTTTTTTCTCTTCTCTTGCTAATTTTTCCAACTCAAACTGCCTTTGTTTTTCTTTTTCCTCCCTTTCAATCTCTAGCATTTTTAATTTAAGTTCCATTTCTATATTTGGATTTTCCACTGGAAACTGTTCCAGATCTCCTGGTGCAAACACATTTTCATCAATGTAATATTCAACTATCTCTCTAGCCAGTCTTGCTTTTCGCATGGCTGGTTTCACCTCTGTCAGCTCTAAATGTCTGCAAATTTCTAGCAGTTCTGTCTTTTTAAAAGACTTCAAAACCCCTACGGTTGGTGATGCCAAGAAATCATCCATTGCTGTTGTCAATATATATGTATTCAATTAAAAAAAAATTTTTCAATTTGAAATGTTAGATTTTTAATAAATGACTCACAAAATGGTCTATCCCGGACCTTGAGCCCCCAATTTGTTATGGCCCCAATTTGTTATTACATTTAAAACAACACAACAGCAACAGCAAGGGATGACACACAGTTTTTAAAACTTAAACACATTTAATTTAACAGACAAAGACAATAACAACTAATTAACAACTAATGAACCTAAAGACCAAGATTGATTAGGAAAAAAAAATAAATATTTACAGTCCCTTTTTGTGGGGTGGCTTGGTGATGTCCTGGATAATGAAAATGCTCAAACACAGGCAAAGAAATCCACAAATGAAATGTCACAGGTCTTGAACAGAATGGCAGGTCTGGTCATCTTCTTGCAATTTCTCCTACTACTTTACTGTCTCAATTCTTTTCCTTATATACTCTTTTGCAGACCCCACCCACATTTAGACCTCTTTTTTTTAACTTTCTGAGACTTGCCCCAGACATGTCCAGGACATGTCTAAACATGACTCCAGTCTGAGCTTAACAAAAAAAAGGTAAACACTGCCATCTAGTGGCCTATATTCACATTACACTTATGACAAAGTTGTCATAATCAAGACAACCCAAACAATGTCAACTTGTCATCTCAAAAACCGAATGACAGTTAATGGCAGCGTTTATGGCATTTACATAATGTTTATGACACGTTCATGACTGTTTCATGTCACTCTTATGACGATACCTTCAAGTAAAGTGTTACCGCAGGATGGCAGAGCTTGTTAAGGCAGACTCTACACATGCTTTCTTTGTTCTAAACATTCCCATGCATATCTGTCACTGCTCCAGCCCTCAGCTTGGTGGACTATTTAAGTTGCTCTCCAGCTCTGCCAAAAAAAAACTGCTGCAGCACTGCATCACAATCTGCTGCTGCTAGTTACATGACCTGCTGCTGCCTGTTGCTAAGTAGCATACCTCCTCCACCCCTGAATTCACCCACGTGCTCTGGGAGGGAGGCATCCTGACACTTCATGCGCTCCTCTTTATGAGCTCAATAGGCTTCAGGGCATGTCAGAGTCGGGGCGTATCATCAGTGAATCCTTCAATTAACTTTTAACGCGCAAGTTGGCCGACTGAAAACATGGTTATCCAAACTGTAAAAATTCTTCTCAAAGACACTGGTACATTTTTCATCATTACTTGTTTTGTTGAGAATTCTTAGTCATCTTCAACAATCATCAACAATTGTTTGAAAATGCTTCTTGCATACAAATACGCATCTTATATGAAGTGTGTGGGGGGATTTAGCCCCGGCAACAATTTTTATTGTTGAACTTATTGAAAAGGAAGTTTTAAGAAACCGTTTGGGAATGTCAGAACTTCCGTGGGTGTTGAATACTGTTATTGGGCATTTTTGAGTGAGTGAGCAGTGAAGTCTCCATCCTGTAGCGGTAATTACATTTTCAGTTTGGGTGCATTCATGAGCTCTTTTTAGACTTGTGCTCTTTGGCTTCCCCTACTTGTGTCCGTTGGCTCCTCCAACTCTTTCTCCTTGAAACACTTCACCTTCTGATTGGACAGGACTCTCACTGCTCAGCAGTAAAATTCTAAGTGTTCTAGAACTCCACTGCTGCCAGTCAGCAGTAGTGACTGTTCGATCACTATTTTAAAATGTTCACTCAAGACCATTGCAATAAAATATTCCACCTTGAATGGTTTAACATACCTTTATGAATATACCTTGATTTCCTAATTCTTTTTCCATACAATTTGGAGCGTCCAATTGTATCTTATTGTATTTTCCCCCAAATAACTGTAGTGTTGTTTCTGCCACTGTGCCCCATACAATCAGTTTTAACCCCAGCACGGCTCAATACACCATCCTCACACTGTTCTAAAATAACTGAGGATTTTGTGCTCATTGGATAGCTTTTTCACTTTCATCTCTATATTTAAAAGTTGTGCCTGAATGTGTGCATCATCTTGTATGGGTCTTTATTAATTATATCCTATAACAAGATATATATGCAAGGTGCTCTTATTTTTAACCCTAGTCTCAAGTTCTACAACATTCAATCTTTCAGTAAGTGCGAAAATGTGTTGGCCGTCACATGCCCAGCCCAAGTAGAGCTGAGAAAAGCATTTTTTCAACAGGAGAACTCTCTTCGAGTCAGCTTCAAGTACATCATATAAAAGATGGATAGAATTCATTCAGCTGTTCCCGCCAAAGTCAAACCTGTATGATTTAATATTAATGAACTGTTGTAAATTTTGCATACTAGTTAAAGGAAGTTTCAGGTCCTAAACAGCTTAGAAAGTTCATTTTTAATACAATAGAAATACTTCACCACAATTCATGCACATTGAGGTGGGTTTTGGCATGATATAACCAGCATTAAAAACTACATATACTGTGATTTATTCTTTAAAACAAATTGAGCCCTATGCCTCTTCTTATAGCTTTAGGCATTTTTGGGATAGGGTGGATTTTAGCTATGTACTACTGCTGGTGTACAAACCAAACCAAAGTAGAGCATGGGTAGACATTTTGGAATATTAATCTAAGAGTTTTCGTTGTTCTCTCATGGAGTTTTTGAAAGTAGTCCTATAATTGATGATCATCTTAAAATACAAAACAAACTTCCCATGTCATGTGTCAGTTCAGTGCTGATATTTTTTAAAGACTCTTTTCAAAGGTAATTAATTAAGGATACTAATGTAATAAATAAATAAATCAACTTGACAAGCACTCTGAGTACGCAGACCTCCGCCAGGTGGCAGCAAAACCCAAAAGCACCGCGATTGGAACTCTGACCCATTGGAAAGACTTGAAATCTTGAACTTTGGTGTATATCTCAGCTGTACTTTGGCTTAGATATGCCAAAATTTAATCAACTGTTCCTTGTCCTAATACCCACCAACTCTGAAAATTTCATCAAAATCCATGCATTACTATTTGTGTTACCTTGCAAACAAACAAACAAACAGACAAAGAAACAAACAGACGCTGGCAATCACATAACCTCCTGCCAACTTCGTTTGGCAGAGGTAATGAACACAATTAATTAAAAATGACAGGAAGTACACTCTGAAGATTGTTTTGGGTGGTGATAGGTAATTCATTCTTACTTGCTTTAGAGGGGTCATGGTGTTGACTAAAGCTGGATTTATGGTTCTGCTTCGAACCGACACCGTCGCCATGCAGAGCCTCTGCGGCGACGAGAACCCCCACTGCAGAGCCTCTGCGTAGCCTGCCCTGCAGCTCGAAAATTTTCTAACTGCGCAACAAATTGACGCAGACCGCAAGGGCACTGATTGGTCCATTCTACTCGAGTCTCATGTGATTTCACGGCAGGTCCTTCAGAAACCTGACGTCACCTAGCGGTTTGCCGGTGAATTGCTTCGCAGCACAGCACGAAGCAAAAGACCTCAACGCAGAACTTCGAAAGGTCCAAGACGGCATCAAGGAGATCATCAAGGAGCCTTTGCGTGGAGTCGATGCAGAACCATAAATCCGGCTTAAAGATGATCAAGGCACTTTAGATGGACAGGGGGCAAAAATTTTTGATTATTGCAAAGTAGCTTTTAACCTCATGAGATTTGGGGATCCAGATAGGGGTCCATCAAATGCAGCTGCTGTATTCAAACCTTCAAACTCCAAGCCCATTTTAAATTCTAGTGGAGATCCAAAGGTTTTGAACAATCCCAAATATGTCCTGTTGAATTAATGGAAAATGTGTGCAAAATGATGTACGAGACCGAAATTTTCCAATCGATGTAATGTTGTGGCCATAAATCCATGGCATCCTGAATATTCAAATATTTCTCTCAACATAAGTGTGATGTAGCTTTGGTGAAGTGCTGCAACCAGCAGATACAGAATATGCATGTGTCATTGCCCTGCAATATGAAAAACATGCTTGCTTAATGTTGAATCTGCTTAAGGGAACTGAAGTGAAAAGGTCAGGCCATAAGGGGTTAATCATAACCTGGCTCTGCATTCATTTATTTTTAAAAAGTGCCATAACGCAGAAGAAAAATGTACTCGATGGCCACATCATTTAGATACGTTTCTAATACTGTGCATGATCCCCTTTGTATCCGGAGCTGTCTGAAATCCTTGAGGCGTGGATTCCAGAAAAAATGTATACAATTCTAGGAATGGATGGTTATGAGGCAGATGTTGCATGCAATTACAGAGTAGATTATGAATAATCACAATGTTTGGCCATAATGGTTATTATTATCCAACGCATATAGAAATCAAAAAAAATTTTGCCAGATTTTTTTTCTAAAGATTTACAAATTCTTCATACTTTTTAGCTTGCATATATTTTTCATTTATTTTCAAGGCACTCTGATAATCCTTCTCCTACTCATTCCAAATAAATTCAATAGGTTAAGGTCCAGACTCTGAGGTGGCCTGTTCATGCGTTAAAATGATTCCTCATGCTCGATGAACCACTCTTTCACAATTTGAGCATGATAAGTCTTGGCATTGTCATCCCGGAATATGTCTGTGCCATCAGAAATTTTACAATCCATTGATGGGTTACTGGTCATTCAGTATGTTCAGATGGTCCTGCTGTATTCATTTTATTACAACAGAACAGTGCTGAGCCCAGACCTGACCAAAGATAGCAACCCCAGATCATAACACTGCCTCTAGAGGATTGCACAGTGGCAATGCACGACAGGTGCATGGCTTCAGGGGCCTTCTCTCTTTCTCTGACATGCCCATCACTCTGGACTAGAGTAAATCTGAACTCAAGACCTCACAACCCTTCTCCATCGTTCCTCAGTCCAATCTTAATGCTACCTTGCAAACTGAAGTTGTTTTTCCTAAAGAAGCCTCATTAGCAGGCTTCATTTTTAGCATAATTTCTTGTGGTTACACAGCTGTTTAATCCCAATCCTCCAAGTTCTTGTTGCATGATGCGTATGGAAAAGCTCTTACCTTCATGATTAAATGTAGCCATGAGTTCTAGGGCTCTAGGTGCAGGCGCGGTGAATGGGGGGAGCGCCGCGCCAACGGGGTGTATCCAGGTGCATTTCGCAATTTCATGCCCGGCGCAAGTACTCCTCTGTCTTGCCTCCGTCCCTCCTTGCGCAAGTGGCAAAGAGGGAGGAGAGGAGGCGTGAGTGGGTTTAACACAGCCGAGTCAAATCTTCACCAATCAAATGAGGTCCTCTCCTCACCTTTAAAAGCGACGTGGGCCAGACGCAGTGCAAATTTCGTTTTACATAGATGATGTAGAACACAGCAGCAACACCAGACGGCCGAACTTCTGCCAGGAGGAAACTGATGTTCTGGTCCGGGAGGTTCAAGCTCGTAGTGGCCGAATATATGGTCACGCGAACAGACCTCCACGAGCTGATGGTGCAAAAGTGGCCGTGGAATTTTAAACCCCCCCTAGAACTGCTGCTGCTGCTTTTTTCATGGCAGTGCAAATGTGAGGCCATTTCATAATATTGTGTGATCACAAAGAGGGAATCAATGATACTGATATGGAATCAGTGACACCAGATGCGGGAAAAGGGAATGAGGATTTATTAATAAACAAAAACAAAAAACAGGCACGAGGGCCAACAAAAAACTTGGCCCAAAGGGTTGCAAAAAACAAACTAAGGAAGCTACACAGAGCTATAAACAATAAATGCAAAAGGCAAAAAACAAAAGGCACTGGAAACTCCAGGCAAGATGCTCAAGAAAAGTAAATAACAAGACTAAATATATATACACAAAACAAGAGGCTGGGACAAGACTTGAGACTAGAAATGCTAGGGAACTATGATAACAAGAACTTGGCTAAACTTGCACAAGCAGCGAGACACTGTCTGCCAGCCAACTTCCACCGCATCCAGATAAAGGCTTGGAAATCATGACATGAGGGGCAACACCTGGAGAAGCAGAAACAAGAGGCAGGGCAAGATCATGACATGGACAAGATTGGTTGACAAGACTTGCTCATTAAGAGAATGAGCGTGCTCAGCTTAAGTACCAATTAAGTATGCAGTTTGGAAGCAAGCATGAATGTTAAGAACAGAAAAGCACAGCCAGATCTTGAAATAGCAAAGCAGGAATCATGACAATAAACTCCCTGTCTAAATTAGTAATATTAGTAATGTGCCTAAGAATTACACCAACCCAGTGAGTGTTAGTAAATGTTAGTAACTTAAAAACAGTTAATTGTCAATTAAGCTTAGAGAGGCCCGAATCCAGCACAGCATGGAAGGAAGGGGAAATACCAAAGCCAACCATAGCTCAGAAATGTGCAACAACGAAGGCACGGGGCGGAACGCAGACAAGCGGTGGAGTGGCATGGCAGACCTGGCATGAACAAAAACATGGAAAAGTAAAAAACATGGACATGGAAATACAATGACTATGAACATGAACTATGGAACTATGAACTATGAAACATGAAACTGTTAAAACCATAAACTACTGTTCTGGCCAAAGGCCAGAACCCTGGAACACAACAGATACATTGTTTTTGAAAGAATGAAATTGAAAATTGCGAATAAATACATGTGAAATTATTTCGTATAATAATTAATTATGCTGACAAACATGTTATATGAGAAAACAGCGACTTGAGTCAACATTTGCCCAATTGTGTAGCCCTACTGCAACCAGAACAAATCTGACAATTATAATAATGTTTTGATAAATGTAGCCCAGATCAGGCTGTGCTTCTAAAGCCGCGTTCACACTGGACGCGAAACTAATTTTCCACACGATAGACTACATTCAAAGTCAATGCGAAGACACAAATACACGCGAAATGTATGTATTCGCATCTTTGCATTCACTTTGAATGTAATCTGTCGTGCGAAAAATTTGTTTCGCATCCGATGAGAAAGCAGCTGAAGGACACATACTCACATAGCCTACATGTGCACTCACTCGCCCACATGCACATATCTCTCTCTCTCTCTCTCTCTCTCATACGTTGCAGACAGTGGTATTTGCGGTCAAAGACATGACATTCTGGAAACCTGCCTGTGAGGTTTCGGTGACGTGTGACCACTGAGCGCCAGTCAGCCAAATTAATTTGCCACGAAATTGTCATTGCATCATGATGAATATGTGACACCTCCCCCTACTACGCCGCCACAGCTATCTCAGCGTACGTCCGTCTAACAAATTGCTAAAGTGGCTATGCACGGTGTTGCACCGCACAAAATTACCACTGCGTGGGCTGCGCCACTCTGCACTGCACCAAGAAATTAGAGCCCCTACTGTCAATTTTTTTCATGATGAGACTTTTAGCGGAGCATTTTAGTGATCTCAGATCAGGATCAGTCATGATTTTTCTTTAACCCGTTTCTTCAGTGAAGTTAACATTTCACCAATATCCCTCCAGGTTTTAATAGATTGTGAGACAGTCCCTGACCCATTGCCAGTGATTTCAGCAATCTTTTTAGTAGTTTTTGTTTGTTTTGTTTTGATTTTTTTGCTTGATGTGGACTAATGATTTGCCCTTCCTTAGACACAGTAATATCTTTTCAACGACTATGATTCACATCTTCCAAAATAATATTATAAGAAATGAGAGGGTACATGAGTCAGTCAGGATTAGAAGAATTATTATCGGCTGACACATATTCATCACTGCAATAATAATTCAGTCGTAAGCTTTTAAGTATTTGCTCATTTTAATCCAGGCGTTGACTTTTCTTTGGAAGGATTCACAGCAATCAGTACATATATACACATGCATACACCTACTATACCATATTGATTGCTCTTTGAATCAGAAGGCAAGTTCAGCAGAGAACGTATCGTTAAGTTAGAACACTTTGTCCACGTCCTTATTTAATGACAGGTGCTTTTCACGAAATGACCAGCTTTGAGCTACAACCAACAACTAGCAATTACAAAAACTACTCATATAATTCTCAAGAGGCAGTGATGACGAGAGCTTAACTGCCTTAGGTTGGTTGTGGAACTTACCAAAGGCGCTGGATGTGGACATTTTCTGGTCAGCCATGACTAATGTGTGTCGGACAATTTGCAGAGGCATGTTTTCATTTTTATCCTGTATAGTCCTCATGCCAGAGGTTTGCCACATGCATTAAATGTGCTGTTGGGAAAGATGTTTAGAAATGAAGTTAAATTTCCTTCCCAGCACTTATATGAGGTGAATTATTACGGTTTACCTTTTATCATTATTTTATTTTTGGAGGTGGGTGGGGGGGGGGGGGGGTTGGGGGGGCTGGGGCGGTTCCTGCCATTTTTTCCCCCCAACTCTGAACGCAGCCAAAACTATTTGTCCTCCACTGCAAGCTTCTTCCATGAAGAGCATGCCTCGGCACAATTCATTAGACTCGTGTGACGACAGGCCCTTGCTTCTTTACACATTACAAGTACACCTTCGATAACACACTGCCGATGCCACTGGAGGATCTCACTTGTCCATATGCAAGCACCTGGCTGACCAGGAGTGGCCGCTCAAGAGCAATAACACAAACCAGCTTAAACCCCTTAAGCCATTGTTGCCTTTCCCAAGCGGGCCTCCAGCCATGGCAGGGAATGGCGTGGCTTCGATTTGAACACCAGACTGCAGGGCTCCCAGTCAAAATTTTCTGCTGTGAGCCACTCGGAGGATTTTTCTCGGTTTTACAAACTGCCAATCACAGCAGGTCATTTCGAGCAGCCAGCCCAATGACAATTCAGCATTTGGCAGTGCTGCTGCGAACATGGCGAACTGTTTTGTTTACTGGGATCTGAAGTTTCCAGAATGCAGCAAGAGGCACAAAATGCTGTGACAGTCATCAGAGTGTGACAGTGAACTGTGGAGCAGTGTCGAAATCAGCCTATTTAATTGGTCACTCTGTCTGCAATCACATAAGTGGACTGTCTGGTGTGTGGCACTAGTATCCATGTCCCCTTGAGCCCCAGTAAGCTCAGAAATAGAATTCTCTCTTCCTCCTGTTTGATCCAAAGATGTAAGCCAATCAGGGAAGTGATCAGCCAGGAAGTGGGTTTCTGTACTTCATCTCTTAGCATGTTTGCAATATGCCTGCATAAATATCACTAGAACCTAGTGCTGACTGAATTTAAGGTGGAAAGTTCAAAAATCCTGATTCAACAAAATGACAGGACTAGACTTTGCTTTTGAATGGCTAAAGCTCATGAAGAGTGCTGAAAGGAAGAGGGCTTTGGAGAAAAAAACTGGATCAAGTGAAGTTCATCCAGCTTACTTTCTAACTGTCACTTGTCTCTTCAGCTGTGCTTTAAATTGCTAATGTTAGCTCACAATCCACCCAACGTTAGTTAGCATGTTATCTAGCATTACTATACTTATAAAATTCGGATAGCGAAGAGGGTTGTTAATTAGCTTGCTAATGAAGTTGCCAATGTCACAGCATATTAATTCATAAAACTGTGCCATGCTAACCCACAAGAGTGACCTAAAAAATACAACCTTTCCCTAATAGTTGAGAAAGACTGTTCAGAAGTTGGTAACAAGAATTAAATTAGCTGCATAATGTTATCAGTCAATGTCAGCTGGGAGCTACTGCAAAGCTAGCCAGTTGGGGCTTGTTATTACTAAAATTATACAAATTGTCAATAATGCCCTCACCACCACTAAAATTGCTCATTATGCAGTACGTGACCTCAGTAAACTGCTAAGTTCACTACAAAAGTTATATTTTTAAATGTATTTCACTGGGCTATTACCTCTGATATAGAAACAGAGGCACAGATTTCTGTCTTATCTTGACTAGTGCTGCTTGAGTGCATGTCATTAACATATCTGTGTGGGGCTATATCACTGAATGCACCTTTAACTGTTGTTTTATTGACAGAAGCATAAAGTACTGCTCAAAGACCTTTCAAAACCTTAGGCCTGACAGTATATGAAGCATTAATGGGGCCTGTTCTGCCAGTGCTAGCATAGATAGTCCCACAAAACCACGTGAAGTTTCCTTTAAAATTCAGCTTCTGAGCAAGTTACTTACATCCTGGCGTTTCGTGGGTTTTCGGAATAACCGACGACAACATCCAGTCTGGCGCGAGATATAAAATGTCAACAAATGTTTTGCAAATCATTGTCAAAAAACATGCAGAAGTACAAGTGTGAAATGAATGCAAATAAGGCCATAATTGCACTAAATTAGCAATACTCATTACGCCACTTTAAATAAATATGTGCAGTCTACTGTACTTGCTACTAGCCTACCAAATGGACTGAGAAAGTTCAGCTCACCAGAAGAAATAATTGTTAAGTCACTGAAATTTCCTTTAAATGTTAATATATACAGTATCTTTGCTTGTGATTTGCTGATGTGCTAGAGGTTATTGGAGGTCAATTCAATGTTTTGGAATGAGCACCTCCAGTAAACACAGTTCCAATACTCTTCACATGCAAGTCAAAGCCACATCAGTGTTCAATATTTAGCTGATGACAGTAAACAATCTTGTATCTTTGATACAGCAATGATATTTGCTACCGCCACCCTCTGCAAGGTTTGAACATTTATATGCAATCCCTCGAATTGGTGCTCCTGTCAAGGGGCTGCTGTACCATGTCATGAAAAAATTCCTAGACCATGCACTTTTGGCTGCCTTTTAGACAATTATATCAGCTCTGACCCAGTAACAGGATAATTATGCGGAGTAATGATAAATTTGCAAATCGCTGTCCTCCCATTCTCTCAATATGTCCATAGTAATGAAGCCTGTGACATAGAGGCCACTAGCACTCACACATCCCCTGTGGGGCATTGAAGCAGACCGGGCAGCCCACCAATTATAAGGTTCCAGCAGCCCTCTTAGCTCTCTCTCTTTAACACACACTTTCTCTCCCTCTCAATCATTATTTCCATTTTTCTCTCTCCTTTCCTTTTGTATCCTGTGCAGCAGTTGAGAGGAAGTGACAGCTGGCAGATGATACTTGGAGATGAGCAACTGTGCCTGCTTTCTGCTCTTTAATCAGTACAATAACAATGTCATTTTTTAAAGATAAATCCAAATGTAAAATTTTCAAAAGATTTCCTATCATTAAAATCCATGGTAGGAAAGGAGCATTCATATTGTACATCAGTAGTAAGCAATTATATAACTAGCAGGCACTCAGGAGAGGTAATTTCACAAATGGCAGCTGACTCAGCTTCCCTGGCCGCGACACCGGCACCCTGTTTCAACAGAGGGAGGTATCAATGCTGGCTGGCGTTCGATTAGCACCCATATCCCCATGGAAATAACATTCAGCTCATAGACTTTCATCAGAAATCATCATTTTCATGCCTCATAAAGTTCGGGGGTGGACTCAAGGCTGGTCATACTGCAGAGTGAATCCGCCTGATCATGGTCTGGCAGTAATGGAAAAGTATGCTCATCAAGAGCTTTACCAGGAACGACTGTACAACCTTTTCTTCATGCATTTATCCAATAATCAGTTAATAATGAGATCATGCATATACGGTGGTGTGGAAAAAAGTACTTACCCCTTCTGGATTTCTTCTATATTTGCATGCTTGTCAGATTTAAATTTTTCAGAACAATAACTAATTTTACTATTGGACAGATCTAACCTGAGTAGAGAAAAAAGCTATATTTAAGTGATTTCATTTCTTGAAGGATAATAGTTATCCAACCCTACGTTGCCCAATATGAAAAAGTAATTGCCCCCTTAGTAAAAAAAAAAAAAACACATTTATTTGATTATTGGGTTCAATCGCTCTTGGCTCACTCGGGCAAAGTTACTGCCAGCTATGTGGAATTTGAAAATCCCTGAAATAAAACGTATCTGGCTGTATGGAATGCAGCGCATCATGTTGCAATCTAAAGAACAGAAGAGAAACCAAATTCTTGACACCTGTTAGTCAGGAATGGATTACAAAGCCATTTCTAAGGCTCAGGGACTCCAGTGAACCACAGTGAGAGCCATTATCTATAAATGGAGAAAACCCTGAACAGTGGAGAACCTTCTCAGGAGTGGCTGACGTACTAAAATACCACCAAGGGCACATCAATGACTCATCCAGGAGGCCTCGAAAGAACCTAGACAAATATTGAGAGTACTGCAGGCCTCACTTGCCTCAGTTACAGTCAGTTTTCACGATTCCACTGTAAAAAAACAAGACTGGAAAGAAAAACTTACATCGCCAAGGGAAAACAGGAAGACTTTGCTCTACTCTGGGAGTGGTATATCAGCGGTATGACGGCAGGAGCAGAGCTCGCTTAAAAGGAAGTGGCAGACAATTGAACACTATTTTATTCTGCCATACTTTATTTCTCTTTTTAATTTTTTTTTCTTAATGATGAAGATGTTGGTCTAGGGTGAGAGGGAGGGCTATGGTTGCGGATGAGGGTGGGTAGATGTGTGTTTGGAATGTTCATGTTTCTGTTCTTGGTTATGTTATATTAAGTTACAGAAGTAAGTAAAACTTCATTTTTATCGCAGTCTTCACAGCACGGATGCACTGAGTGCTTCACCATGGTAAAATGAATAAATAAAAACATAAATAAAATATAAACATACAGAAAGTTCACAGTTCACAGCACAAGTGCATACAGTACTTCACAAAGGTAAAATTAATAAAGAGAAACATAAGTAAAATAAAAACAGAAAGTTCCCAATGAGGCACAGTAAAACAGCAAAAAAATAAATAAATAATAACGAATAACGAATAAAAATGACTATGCAAATTTTGGAGTAAAAAGAAGAAACGACTGATTATTAGGGACACTCACACCCTGCTTTTTAGCAGTTCCTTGAGAGGCAAATCTGCCCAGGTTCCACCAGGCAAAAGGCTGGATGAATGTGTGCAGTTCAGCATGCCCAGCTGCTATGAATTGCCATCACGTTTTTGGCCTCGGGCTGACCACTGACCACAACTTGCTTGATGGCCGCACTCCTGTTCACCCCTCGCTTGACCCAAGCCGCACATGACCTGTCTTGCCAGTTATTATTTTTCTGTTACTGCTAATTTCAGCTTGACTTCCTAATTAAAGTGCCTTATTAAATTGATGGCACCGTGAATTCTGGTCTCTACCAGATAATCCTGAGGGAGAATGGCCAACCATCAGTTCTTAACCTAAATCTAAAGCGCAGTAAGGTTATGCTGCAGGATAATGATATACTGCACACTAGCAAGTCCACCTTTGTATAGCTGAAAAAAAAACTAAATGAAGGTTTTGAAGCGGTCTAGTCAAAGTTCTGACATGAATCCGATTGAGATACTGTGACATGACAGGTAGTTCATACTCAAAAACCCTCCAACATAGCTGAATTAAAACAATTCTGCAAATAATAGTAGGCCCAAATTCTTCAGCAGAAAGGTAAAAGACTCACTGCCAGACATCAAAAATGACTGACTGGAGTTGATGCCGCCAAGGGCAGCACAACCAGCTATTAGGTTTGGGAAGGAGATTATTTTATCTCAATGGTGATTTCAGTATGGGATAACACTTTACCTTCAATAAACAAGATGATCATTTAAAAGATGCATTTTGTTTTTATTCAAGTTGTCTTTCTTTTACTTTAAAATTAGCTGGATGATCTAAAATATGCAAATATGACAAATAAGGAAAAATAGAAACAGTAGGGATGGCGGCAATTACTTTATCACAGCGCTGCAAACAGCATTCAATATTTACCAAACTAATCAGGATCAACTTGCAGTTTTGTGCGTGTGTGTGTGTGTGTGTGTGTGTGTGTGTGTGTGTGTGTGTTTCTTACGTCAAGTTTTTTTTATCACTTACTTAATGAAGGTGATTTAAAGACAAGGGATGTTGCACTCTGGTAAACTGTCAACTTTGCCAACTTTATGGGCCTCTGTTGCAGTCAGCACATTGCATATTTTCAATTATTATTTTTATTCAATTCAATTAACGACAAACAAAAACGAATGTATTCTTGTACTGTTTTTAGGTATACTCAAGGGTGAATGGACTTTTCAATCAAGTCTTTTTTGATTTTATTTGGATTTTCCTTGAGGTGCCGTGGAAAATCTGCCGAATATGCTGAATTGGGGTCGGTACATTCTGTAAATTATGTTTGAGATAACAAAGAGAAGTCGCAAATAATTTTTTTTATGCCACTTCGGAAATATGTTACCGAGTGAAAACCATGTTCTCATTAAGTTCATAAGAGCATAAATGAAATGTCAAGCAGATAAAAGTTTTTTGAACTGATGAAGTTCTGGTGTCTGTATGGGTTAATCAGTGGTGACTGAAATTATGATACTTTTGTCTGTATTTGGGCGAGAGCCCTCTAGAATTTTTTTTCTTCATTTAAAAAAGAGAACTAAGGAGTGCCAAATCTGAGAGAATTCATGAGGTACTGTCTTTTCCAGCTCATTTAGCAGTCTGTGTAGATAGCCTATTATTACCGCTCTGGCGCAGGAAGCTACTCACTAATGGCACTGGAATTAGCTGCACTAAGTGTCCGGCTCTCCAAAGGTCAGGCCTCCTCTTGCTGGCATGTCAGCATGATTCTTGCAAAGGAAATCAATTTTCCCCATGTGAGAGGCAGGAAGGCACAGAACCGAAATCCTTACCTGCCATCTCCTCTGCGACCAGGCGCCAGAAGTAACTCTGCTCCAACCTAACCCCATCCCCCGCCCCCCCCCCCCCCCCCACTCTCCCTCACGCTCGCCATTGTCCCGGACATCAGGTGCCTTTGAATCATATAAGAGTGTGATTAGGGCTTCAGCAGTGAAAGTGAGTCTTTAAATCTGATCATGCAAGAAATTTTTTCTTTTTACTGAAAATAATTTAAAAAATGTTAACAATAGCGCTGATTGCATTAATCTAGTATTCTGTGCTGTCAGCTTTAAATCAAAGGCATTAGTGCATTTAGGACAGATATAAAATTTAAAAAATCTGTGACACCATGCATGTGCGATCTTAATTTATTGTCTTAGAAGACTTCCTCAGTGAAAGTAATTTAAAGTGTAATTCTATTTTAACGGGGGTGGATGAAGAAAATGGCACTGCTGACCGTAGCCTTCAAGCTAGAATTGCTGTGAAGTGCTCCTACATAAAATGCAGTGCACTGGAAAAGAGTAAAATGACTTTGATATTTCTTTCCAGTGCATGCTGCTTACTTTAATCAGCTACGGTAACTATTCATGCCAACTTTTGACTCAGAATGTGTTAGCTACTCAGTCTGCTGAACAGTGATGTGGGCCTCTGAGCCCCATAGATGATATGAAAGCCAAGATGTACTGAACAGACTGCTCTCCGAGAGAAGTCATCTCTCAGAGGTTGAAATTAAGCTCTGAACATTAAGTGGCCATTAGTTTGTTTTAATATTTTACAAACACCCCATTCTGAACCAGCAAGGGGCGAACGGGCTAGCTACAGTGGTTCTATATCTGCTCTAGTGGGAGGTTCCATAAGCACTATTCATTTACATTTTATATGGTTAGATTTGTTCGATGCAGCCGATTTACTGTCATAACTGCAGCTGTGGCGTCCTCTTTTATATTTGCATTTTGTTCTGTGAAGCATAGATTAATCTCCGCTATTGTGCATGTAATAGTTTCCACTCCGTTGAAAACTGTAAATAACACTGGTCAGTGTTCAGTCTTTTAGCTTACTGGCCCTATGGGCCCATAAGCTATAGTCATGGTTTGGTGTCTGTTGTCCGGAACATTTTTTATCTTTATTTTTCTCTCGATGAATTTCTCTCGACCAGACCATATCTCCAGATTTTATCCTTCTTTTAAAATTTTTGTTTGAATCATTTTTGTCCACTTTATGGGTCATTGAAATTTTGGCCCCAGTGTTCAAAGATAGGATTTAAAAATGGAAATTTCAAAAATGTATTCCTCTAAAACTGCCGGATAAGTTTTCTTTTTTTCTGAATTTGGTAATCGACTCAGCTTGGTACCCTCAATGTACAGTGCGAGTGCCATTTTTATTGAATGGATGGAAGTGAGTCTGGTGGGGGCGCAGTACTTTAACATTGGGGGCTCTAATTTCTTGGCGCAGCGCAGGTGGTGAAGCGTGGCGCAGCCCACGCAGTGGTAATTTCGCAGATGAACGTGCGCTGAGATGGGTGTGGCGGTGTAGTAGGGGGAGGTGTCACTTATTCATCAAGCCGCAGTGATAGTTTCGTAGAAAAAGTCTTCACTGCAGTTGCGCAGAAAGCTCGCCAGCTCCAACCTGGTTCACTTTCTGTGCAGTGGTAATTTGGCTGACCGGCGCATAGTGCGCACACATCACCGAAACCTCACAGGCAGGTTTCCAGAATGTCAGGCACATTCCATTACAGTAAATAATTACAGCAACCACTGTTCAATGTAACTATCTGAATCAGCAAATAAATTATAATATCTATATCGATTGTCCTGATGTCAGATCAAAGGTGGTTGGCACGCGTGATGGAAACTCGACCTGACTTAATCAACACAACTGAATCAATGATGCAAATTAACGACTTCGCATCTTTCTCAGCCAACCACAAACTGACTCGGCATCAGGCAGTGCGTATACAATGCTTGCGTTCTATGCTCGGTAAAGCCTCTTGCACACTGAACGCGAAACAAATTTTTCGCACAACTGATTACAGTCAAAATCAATGCAAAGAGCTATCGACTTCTCTTGGTCTTTTTATTTGTCTGTTTTCTTCCTTTGAAGATAGACAACAGTCTTTATTCGATCTTTCTTTTGAAAATTAGTCAGAAGGATCGAACAGCTTCACGCTTTATTTCCACAGCAGATATATATTAGTGCTTGCAGTCAGAGAGTAAATCAATTCCATGACCCTAGACAGTGTTAATAAATTATCGCTTGCACGATCAAGACAGTCTGACGCGAAATGCAAAATACTCCATGTTCGGCACCCAGCAAAAAATAAAAGTGTTGATATGAGAACAGATTTAAAACGGAATAAAGAATAGAAATACGTATACATCACCAACCAACAGAACATCCAAAAAAGATGACCCGCAAATAAATTAATCGCAGCGTTCGTTGGATGTTCTGTTGTTAAAATGTGTCTTTTTATTGTTTATTTCGTTATCAATCTGTTCTAATCGTCCTCTTTTTTTTTTTTTTGGCTGTCAGATATGGCGGCATTGTACATTGTCTCGCACCAATGTCAACTCACTTTATTGAGCAGAGCTTAAACAGAAACATTGATTGAAATTCTCGGTACTCATCTTCGGGAACTGAGCCCTCTTATCAAAGCATTCACGTTTAATATCTAAAAGAGTCAGTAGATTTTAAGAAATTAAAAACAATAATAGACTGTCAGACACGGAGATATATTAAAACCCTGTCAGACTTTCGGACACAATACACTGCTTTCTATGCAATCTGTCGAGCGAAAAATTCGTTTCGCGTCCAGTGTGCAAGCGGCTTAATACTAGGCTACTATTATTGTCACTTAGGTTTTATCGTCTTTAGTGGGGGAAAGGAATACAGCCTGATTGCTATGATCTCGTGCTGAGTTAAGATCACATATTGAAAATAATTGTGTCACGTATCTTGCATTGTTGTCCATGCATGTTAATCCCAAAATTTAAAGCAGCAACAGTTTGTAATAATAGGAACACGCTATACATCGTTTCTCTTGCCAGTGAGAAAGATTTGACTCGGCTGTGTCGCCTTCTTTGCCAACTTGCGCTGGAAGGAGGGGCAGAGGCGGGACAGAGGAGTTCTTGCGCCAGGCTACGCTGGGCACGAAATTGCCACATACGCCTGGACACACCTCGTTGGCGCGGCGCACCCCCCATGCGCCGCGCCTGCGCCTGGTCTACGAAATTAGAGCCCAAGGTCATATGGAGAATATGCAGGCCAAATGGCTTAATGGTTGCAGATAGTGCTTAAGTTTGTATTGTCACCATATAGGAAGCCAAGCAAAATGTTACCATTTTCAAAGGTTTCTTGGCATGAAAATATTGAAGACAGAGAATGTACACTTCAGGCCAGAAGTTTGGAAGCAAGGCCAAAACAGGTCAAAAATTTGGAAGCAACTTCAATTTTCTGTTAACAATGCCTTTCTTAAAAACCAGAATGAAATCCATGGAATTTGGGATGTATTTACTGCATGATTAGACTTTTGTTTCATTGATATGCACCATTTTCCTTCATTTACCTTTAGGTACTGTATGCATTCATGTTACCAGACCATTGCTGAATAAATGTTAACAAAAGAAAGGAGGGGCTTAGTTTTTTGGTTGAGAAGATTTGCAAGACTCACAACTTCAGTGAAAAAGTAAAAAACAAATCACAGTTTGCATTATTCACTTTATGTCATGGTTTACAGCCCACCGGATACCAACAGCAATGTGGCGGGCACTAGGACCATGGGCCTAGTAATATGGGCCTGATAATTTAAATAAAAATGTATTCTGATAAGTGACTCTTTATACAATAATCATGTTTATTTTGTTGCAAAGTATGCTAATGAAACTATGATCTTTTTTTGTAAAAATTCGATCTTGCTTCCAAACTTTTGGCCTGTAGTGTATGTGTATTGAACACTTCATAAGTTTAATAAAAACCTTCATTTTGTGACATTGAACTTGATCTTCAGTGACCTTCGAAGGTCAAACTTCACGTAGCGAAATTTCAATTACTTCTCTCACCACAACTTTTACAGAGAGAACTTAGGTTTGTATTATAGTGATATAGGATTTCCCATATGAAGTTTTATTTGGTGACCTTCTACCTCACCTTTAGTGACCTTCAAAGGCCAAACTCAAAAAAAAAAAAAAAAAAACTCAAACAGTGAAATTTTAATGAATTGTATCACCAAAATCATTACTTATAGAGCCTAGGTTTGTATTTGAGAAATATAGGACGTCTCGTGAACTTTCATTTGGTGACCTTCCTTTTGATCTTCGAAGGTCAAACTTCACCGAGTGAAAATTCAATTACTTGTATGACTAAAATGGTCATAGATAGAGTCTAAGTTTGTATTACAGTTTGTGATCAGGGAGAAGCTGATCACATGAAATTGGCAGAGGCCAAAACGCAGACAGGGATCACGGTACAATCCTATAGACAATTGCACAGCTCCAGTCAAAGAGTTCTAAGGTGCACAGATACTAAGAGAAAGGAAAGCATGAGCAGGTGTGGAGACTCCACTGAAATGCAGCAGTGAAGATTTGGGAGAGACAAGAGGCGGAGACTAGAATAGGGCGAATGCTGAGTGCTTGTTAATCAATTAGTAAGTGCAGCTATACAATCCTGAGTGCTCGTTAGTAAGTTAGTATTATATACAGTGTTAGTTTTGGTTAGTAAATTAGCAAAAACAACAAACTGTTAGTATGTGTTAGTAATATAGAAAAAGCAAGGTGAAGGAAGGAAACTAGATTGGAAGGAAGGTTGAAATCCAGAAACCATTTAATCACCCGAAGGAGTGGCACGCATTACTGGGGCTGTGAGCAAAGACAAGACCAAAGACCAGACAGGGGGAGACAAAGTGCAATGCATGGATAAATCAAAGCATGGACTGGAGTAAAACTATGGCAAAAGGGAAAACATGGAAAAAACAAAACTAAGACAATGCATGAATGAAAAAGCAACCAAATCACAAAACACATTTCAAGGAATAGTCAGACATGGCCAGAATCCAAAATACACATATGGCAATCAGAACAAGAGCATGGCAAGGCAGAAACGGAATCATGGCAAGGCAGGACCAGAATTACAACACGAACTTGACGTGATACAATAACAATGACTTGCATCGCCTAAACCAGGGGTGGGCAATCATGGTCCTGGAGGGCCGGTGTGTATGCAGGTTTTTATTCCTATCAATTACCCTGACTAATTGAGTTAATTGATTGCATGCACAAATATAGATTTTCACAATGATTCAATCAAAGGAAAATGTTTTATGAAGGGAGACAATAATATAATATACTTTATTGAACCCCATGGGGTAATTTGTCCTCTGCATTTGACCCATCCTATAGTTAGGAGCAGTGGGCAGCCACAGAGCAGCGCTCAGGGACCAACTCCAGTTCTAAAGCCAGTTCCTTGGTCAGGGGTACTGGTTGGAGTGTTCCTATGAGGCATGTTTTTGTGGGTGGGGGAAACCAGAGTACCCGGAGGAAACCCACACGAACACGGGGAGAACATGCAAACTCCACACAGAAAGGCCCCAGGCTGGATTCAAACCCACAACCTTCTTGCTGTGAGGTTTGTTGTGAGGCAGCAGTGCTAACCACTGTGCCACCGTGCCACGTCAGATTTCATGAATGGTTTGGCTAATTGAGACAATCAACTGATTAAAGGCCAGAAGTTGGTGTGAAAACCAGGGACAGATACGTCCCTCGCTGCCCACCGCTGGCCTAAACAGTCAAAGATGGAGCGTAGATTTGTATTAGAGACATATAGGAAGTCATATATGAACATTCAATGACTTGCATCACTAAAATGGTCACAGATGGAGCCTAGGTTTGTGTTACAAACATCTAGGAAGTCACGTGAACATTCATTCATTCAACTTGACCTTCGAAGATCAAACCTGATATAGTGAAATTACAATGACTTGTATCACCAAAATGGTCACGGATAGAGCCAAGATTTGTATCAGAGACATATAAAAAATCGTATATGAAGTCTATTAAGTGTCCTCAACTTGACCCTCTGTGACCTTTAAAAAAAAAAAAGTTCACAATTGACGTTCCCCTCGAAGCTAATGCAGAGTCTGCTGTATTCAGTGCTAGGTTGCCATAGGATTATCATAAAGCAGTTTATACAACTACTTTCATCCATAAATGTTTTCCCTATTTATGTAAATACTTCAGTGTCTGATTAACCAACATGAACTGTGATAAAATGTTGAAATGTATAAATGAATCATCGGCTGTGCCTTTCGCAGGTTTTTTTTAAGCAACTGTATTGTAAAACTCAAGTCATGAGTTTCATATCATCTTTTAGAAATACGGTGTTGGAAAAAAATATTTCCAGAGAAGAAAGTACCTGAATGAAAGGTTTCTCTCATTTTAATAAACATTATTTCTTTTGACATTGGCAAGGTAATGATATTTAAGCAGAGTTGTACAGAAGACAGTATGTGAGAGAAAGCTTCAAGGCAAGATTAGCTCATTGAGCTGACTCATCATCAATCCAAGGAGACACAGAGTCATCCCAGCTGGCAGGACACATTGTTTGAGGAACAGAATATTCCTGAGCATTTAAAAAATGTGAGAGACTAATTTTTGATACTTTGTTTCATCCATTGTTTTTTGTTCGATTCCAAGACTGAAAAGTCTCGCTCACGACTTTCCATCGAGCAATGGGGGTGTTGGCCACATTTGCATACACAGACCCTCTGTGTCAATGGCAGTGGATAATTCACGTACAGTAGTGTGTCCAGCCAACTGTGGTCACAATTGACTGAGAATAAATTTAAACTATGCAGATGAGGTTGTGTACCTCAGTAGACAAGAAGTTGTTCCCAACAAAATCAAATTGTCTCTTCCCTCTATAGCAGTGGAGGTAAAAACCCCACACCAAAGTGAGGCTTTGCCCACACATTGCTCAAAGTAACCACACTGCGGGAATTTACCCAGTTTTCCAGTTTGACTTCAGTAGTAGAATGCAGTTGTCACATTCACTCTATTCAGTTACGAGCAAGAGTTACTGCATTAAACACCTTGATGGGGAGTCAATAACAGTAATTATCTGCACTGTGAGTGTTGACTTTGAACATTGTGAGCTGTGAATTTCAATACCAAAATCTCATCTGTACTTTTTCATAGAATTACTGTATTGTTTATATCCTAAAAGTTGATTTATACGATGCACACCCACAAGCAAAGACATGCAAACACCCTGACTCACCCTCGCCCACTTTCATAAGCTCTGCATCTATTTGTGGAGTGACCTATTGCATTACGAGATGCCCTTTTCATTTTGCTGGTGGCAAAATTTATGGTGGATGAATGCAGAACACAAAGTATGCCGTACGTCAATGTTTTCATTCTTGGTGCGAGGTAGGAAAACTCTATTTGCGTGTGTGTGCACACGCCGGTGTATCAGACTAACGTGATCATTCGATTTTTTCTGATGTCATGTAAGCGCACTCAGTCAGTCAGTCAGTCTGTCAAACAGGGACAGAGACTCTCAAAGGTTTTTAATAATGTTTTTGCTGTGTGGATTTGGGCTCTTACAATTGAAGCACTGATGACTAAAACCCCACGAGTCAAGTCAAGTGTGACTTATGGGGTTTTAGTAATAGGTGCTTCAATTCTGACAACTATGTAGAGAGTCATATGAGACAGGTGAGTGAATATCAAACTAATTCCGTAATATGAGCTATGGACAGCTCAGTGGCACAGTGGGTAGTACTGTTGCCGCACTGTCAGAAAGATCTGTGTTTGAATTCGGCCAAAGGTCTTCCTGTGTGGAGTTTGAATGCGCTCTCTACGGTTGGATAGGTTTCCTCAGAGTAAACCGGTTTTCTCCCACTGAAAAAGTCAAACAAAGCTATTGTTCACTCAGTGCATTTTTTTTCTCACTCAGCAGAACGATGTTAGTTAATTTAAACGGAACTTTTTCATTTATGGCTGAAGCTAAAAAAATACAGATTTAATGGAATAAATGATTGACATTGAGTCAACGGCAAATTATTTTGTGTAATGGAGTCATTTTTAAAAAAAAGTTGAAGCAGCTTTTTATTTTCTAGAGCAGTACAAAGACATGCATGCCAGGCGACATGGCGACTTTGGATTGCCCAAATGAATGTATATTTGAATTGTTCGTGATCCCTGGGAAGGATTGGCAGACTGTCCAGGGTGTGCTCTTGCCTCTCGCCCACTGTGCTGGGATAGGCTCCAGCGCCCCCACAATCCTGCCCAGGAATAAACAAGTTATGCAATGAGTGAATGTAATATGAGCCATTATCAAACCTTATGTGTTCTATGACTTACAAAGGCATTTCGCATTTGTGCTAGAAAGTAATAATTGAAGCACTGATTACTAAAACCCCACAAGTCAAGTCAAGTCAAGTGTGACTTATGGGGTTTTAGTAATAGGTGCTTCAATTATTCCAGGGATCACTGAATGTGGCAGCAGGCAGACCTGTGCAGATGTAGCAATGTTGGAGACTTTGTTGTGGAGAGATGAGGGAAGAGAATGCGCATGCAGTGCCTTCTTAACCTGGTTTGGCAACACTAACACCAAAACTTTGTGCAGATCATGGGTATTTTCTGTCTGTCTTTTACAGAAAAAAGGGAGGAATTTTGTTTTCAAGAGGTTAAGGGAGGTTTTAAAGGAGCCGTTTACCAATTTGTGACCATAAAATCAGTGGCAAGGGGACAAGGGACGCACTAAAAAAATGATTTTAATGCAACCATTTGTTCCAGATATCTTCTTGTATTTAGGAAAAATTGAATTTGGTATAACGTCAACACAAGTCTCCGCAGTAGGAGTTGATACTGCTTGGCTCTGGGTTATTGATGTTAGATTTTCCTACCCACCCAGCCTTCTCATTGGACGGGAAAACTTTTGGCGGGAAATTTAAACATTAGAATGCCAATTGAGTAATCTGAAGTTGAAAGTTACAAGTCATTTCAAGTTAAATTGTATGCTGACTGCATGATCCTCTGAGAGTATAGGCGGTGTTTAACTGGCGATGCAACTGCATTGTGCAAAGAAGCCAGGGTTTATCGTCACATTGATCTAGAAAAATCAAGCGTCGTGGCATCTTCCTCCTGGCTCAATGGGAGTGGGTTGCTTTGTGATGGGCTGAATAGTTTGGCTGTGTTCAGGGTGGGATAACAAGGTGAAGAATTTTTAAAAATTTAAACAGGAATTTATAAATTATTGCGTGGATGGCTCTTTTCAGCACAAGATGACAAAAAACTGCTAATAAAATGACAGGAGAAATTTTCTGCATGCTAACGTGATATGACGTTATCTGGCACTGGCACAAGTCAGATTCAGCTGTAGGCTTGTTTTATATTAATTTAAAGAAAGATAGATTACATGCCTCGCATATCTTTTCAATCATCCAAGGGTTTTGTTTGCTTATCGTCGGTGTCAATTGGAGCAAGCTAGCAACGGTAACATTATGCCAGTCATTTAGGCAAGATAACCTTACTGTTTCATCGCTTTCAGCGTAATTTCTGTCTATTAAAACTAGCTTTCAGTAGCATCAATAGCCTACTGAAGCTAACTAGCAAATGGAAAATTTTGCCTGTCGTGAATTTGGTAGCACGCGGTTTGGTGATCATTGCCTTGATACGCAAGAAAGCAGCTACTTGGTCTGCTAGTTTACTCACCAGTGACTGCATCAGTCTTCCTCTCTTCTCCAACAGGGGTTTTGAAGGTGAAAATGAGATTTTATTAAATGCTTGGATCTTGCAATGGAAAAAAATAATGGTATGGTAATGGCCCTCAGATTATGTTCCAGAGGACAACCCAGTCACTCCAGTTGGAGATCTCTTGTATTCCTCAAGATGAAATGCTCACAGCAAATTCTTAGATTTGAATACATACTGGATATTTGCTAGCATTTCTACTTTATACATTGGGTTTGGAATGGTCCATTGCCATTCTATTACCTGTTTGATATTTACAAGTGAAGAGTGAAAAATTACGCCTCAACATGTGGCCTTTTTGTGATCCATGCACCCGAGCACAGACCAAACCGTCAGCTATATTATCACGACCTGTCGTCTTCGCTATAGTATGGATGGTGCCTTTGATGCAGAGCTAGGTCAGCTGTGTGTTCCTTATGTGTCACAGATCCACGCCCTTCTAATGGGTAGAGAGTGTGGCTGGAATCGGGAGCTGGTGCAATGCATTGTGGGAGTTGCGTTTAAAGCAAATGCAAAAGGGAACTATGGGCCCATAACAACACAAGTATCTCAGGCTGCTGTGGAAAAATGTGTTTGACTGTTAGCATCTTATTTATACAGAGCTTAAACTTTTAAATTATGTATGGTTAAATATTGACAAACTGCTCCTGAAAGGTGTGCCTAAGTTTTACCTTTGCATGTTTACAGGAGAACACCGATGTCAGAGTCTTTGCCCCCAACTAAAACAAGCATGATCCGTGAGAATGAATTATATTCCATGTAAGCTCAGTTTAGCCTTCAGCTTTTAACAGATTTGAACAGGTAAGGCTGGTCCAAGTGCGCACTTTCACTGAGGGACGGTTTATGTCTCCTGGCCTTTATCCTAAATGAACTCTGCAGATTACTGTAAATCCTGCTGTGCTTGCACACTTCCTCTTGAATGCAGCCTGTGTGATGCAGGACTGGATAACACATCATATGAATAGGGTCTTGATTCCTGATAGCACTTGATTCCTGGTCTGGATGGTATCATGATCATAAATTCAATTGTAATTTTTTCATTACTTGGAAATCCTTTTTAGTGATTGCAAAGTCTGGAACCCACAGACATCACCAGACACTGGGATTCTTCCTTTGTGATTCTCTGCCTGGCCTTCATTGCTGTCTTCCGCTCCTGCTTGTTCTTATGGAGTTTTACTTTCAGGTTTGCCTTCAGGAAGTTCAATGCATTCTTAGATGGATTTATGTCAAGTGTTTGACTTGGCCGTTGTAAAGCCCTTAAAAATGTCTTTGGTCAAGGGGGATTGTTGTACATCCGTTTTGAAGTGCTGTTCAGTGAGTTTTAAAGCTCTTTCCTGAGTTTCAGTGGATAGTATTCCCCTGTAAAGTTGACAATACATCCTACTGCAGAGCTCCCCAAATATGGCCCACAAATCTAATGTCAGCCCTGGTTTTCTGTCCTTCCAGGTAATAAGGTGAAGCATTATTGCCACTCTTTAGCCGGACTGCCATCACAACTGACTCTGACAACTGGGTGGGAAACCAGCAGTTCTCAGCCCTCTAGGACCATGATTTAGGGAGCCCTGTGCCACAGCTTTTTTCAACATTCACATCAACTAATCGACTAATTTTTCGACTAATCGACTAATTTTTGTGAATAATTGCCGCCGAATTTTCAGGTGTTACGCCTCATTCACACATATCGCTACTCGCCCATCGCACCTCGCTGCTCGCTGAAATTGTACTCGCCGGCAGAAAAATTCTCTGCCGTCAGCGTCGGTTGCCATGGCTTCCCGATGGATTACTTCCCACTGCAAACGTGTCAAAGGGAAGCAAGTTGTGGCTGTATAAAATACCAGCGGGTGCATACACATAATTATCTGCCTTGGTTAAGATCGCTGACAATTCTAAATGCATAAAATTAACACATAAATAGTACCACTTATAGATCACCTTTTCTGTTTTCTATTGTCAGCTAAGGCATGGTTTAATGTCCACAGTTAGCTGACAATTAGCTTCCAAAAGCATATTTGGCTAAAGAGAAAAACGAAATTTAAAACATGCTCTCACCTGAAACGCAGATGATTACAGACACTCTGTTCCATTCGTCATCCTTTCGGTTTTTATTTCTATAATTTTTCAGGGTGGTATCATAGAGCTCCGGCTAGTCTGAGACCGCTGTTATTAGCTGCTCGTGAGACATGATGTAGGAACCGAAATTCTTGCGCGTTACGGTGTTCAAACTGTCTGTGGAACTGTCTGTTCACGTCAAGTGAATCATCTCTCTCCTACATTCCCACTGGTAACTCGCTTCACTCGCATCGCTGACAGTAAAAAATATTTTATGTCCGTACCCGCCCACATCGCATCACTAGTCCTCGAGTCGCCAGTCCTCGCCACATTCTGCTGGAATACGTTCACATTCCATTGACGGTTCTCACTCAGAGATGGGCGAGTAGCGATGTGTGAATGAGGCTTAATGCCAGCCCTGTGAGTGTTCAACTTTCAAATTTGAATTTGGGAGCTGTGAAGTTCGACTAATCAGAATGCTGCATTCGTGGACGAACGCAGTGCCCTGTCAAAAGCCCGGGTTTTGTGCAGGCTCTCCTATCATGCCCTCGGCCTCATTGCAAACAGTAGCTCGCTCGCAGGTTACCTCAACGCCCGTTTGTAAGGACACTGCGGCTCCTAGCGGTGCAGCCGGATATTGCTTCGCACATCATCATCAGGTTATATAAGTTTACTTGTTACCCGGAGTGAAATTAGCATTTTTTTGCGAGCATGACCGTTTTCGTCATTGAAACCTGGCTTAGGTGTTAGTTTGGAAGCACAAGTATCACGGCGTGAAATTAGAAAAAAATCCATGCACAAATATGGCCGTGCATGGCGAACACACAGACACACACCTTCTTCCTTATATATAAGATTTACACATCAAACCAACTATTTCGGAATCGGGGTTGTATTTTTCAGCCAAATGACGGCTTGCTTCACTGACTGTGATGCCTCTATGGGCTTCATATTACAAGGTAAAAAGCAAAAGACTTCAAAGTCATATTCCACACTTTGTTGCTAAATCAAGACCTTTTAAGTGCTTACATGTAAGAAAAACATACACCTGGCCTTGTAACAACTGAGCAGCTACTTGTTCAATCACTTTTGGTGCATTTAAATGAAGACCATATACTGCCTATGAAATGCTGTAATTCCTACGCAGTTCGCTTATCCTGAAATTTTTTACATGGAAGTCTACATTTGAGCTTGTTCATTATTTCATTTCAAACCCAATACTCTGTGTTAGACAGGTAAAATAACAATATTTTGCCAATGTCCAAATATTCACGGACATGACTGTATATAGAACAAATAGTGATGGTTATAATCATATTATTCCAGAGAATGGGCGGTGCTTTTTGTAGCATTGGCTCATACACAGGTAAGGCTGGTGGGTTTCACCGCTTCATGTGCAATTCACCCAGTAGATCAGCAAGCTCTGACTGGTTGATTGTGAATTAAGTATGTTCAACGTAATTTAAATACTGTATAATCAAGTATTTCAACACTGTATATAACTGTATACAACACTGTATATAACTTTGCTGTATATAACTAAACTAGTCTAACAAAACTAGACAAGCACAGGGCCTGTTGGGTTTCTTGTCATTATTTTAATATGAGGATCCAAGCCATCTTGCCAGCAGCTCCCTGGCCACTGCAGGTGTGTGCATATTAATGTGCCTTTAATGCACTCATCACTTTAATCTATGCCGGCAGGAACCTTTCAACAATGCTGCCAGAAAATAATTTGTCCAATGATTTTACTCCACATTTAATTTTTAAATTAAAAGCCAGAGTATTATTACACTGTAATTTAAATAAAGGAGAAGGACTGTTGCTAATCACCCCTATGAAAGGCAGGCCAAAACAACCATTAAATATTAAATATAACAACTTGTTTGTGCTCATAAATTATTAATTTCATAACCATAAAACTTCAAACTAGAAAGATAATCATACTTGCGCACGGGCACATATACATACATGCCCCCCAAGTGTACAAAAAATATTGATTTGCTGGAGCTTCATCCATTTCCCACGGTAAAATACGGAATATCTGTGATAACAGATTACTTGAGTCCTTAATGAGCATCTTGCTCAGCAAATATCAGTCATTGTGGGTGTGTGCTGTGTAAAGGATGCACTGTAAACCCTGATAGTGTGGTGAACAGAAATGTTTTATGGAAACTGATTACCTCAAAAAAATTGAGTATGCCGACTTAATGATCTTGTGTTCACAGCACTTAAAACGTAAAAAAAGTAACTTTACCTTATTTTATTTAAGTTCCTTCCTCACAATGCAATTAAGTTGGCCTACACAATTTTTTTGAGGTAATCGGTTTCCACAAAACATTTGAGTTCACCACACTATCAGGCTTTACAGTGTGGACCACCTTGTAGGAAAAACACAACAAACACATTTCTGCTCAGCTCTCCGTGAATTAATAGGTCTGGTATTTTCAGTTGATGATCTTACCCAAAAATTGCATTTATACAGGTGGATATTTACCAGTAATTTGAATTTTTTCATGTATGTGCAATTCAGCTCAACTACCCTGACCCACCTTAGAACTGAACCTGCAACTCTTGATTTATAAATGAGACATTTCACTGTGGACTCCGTTAATCTGAAGCTGTTAAAGTGGCCCCTGTTCGCGGGATGTTAATGCAGTAGGTTATAAATGTGGCCCCTGTGTGTGGGATGTCAATGCTGTAGGTTATAAAAGTGACCCCTGTGTGTGGGATGTCAGTGATGTAGGTTATAAAAGTGGCCCCTGTGTGTGGGATGTCAATGCTGTAGGTCATAAATGTGGCCCCTGTGCATGAGATGTCAATGCTGTAGGTTCTAAAAGTGGCCCCTGTGTGTGGGGTGTCAATGCTGTTGGTTATAAATGTGGCCCCTGTGTGTGGGATATCAATGCTGAAGGTTATAAAAGTGGCCCCTGTGTATGGGATGTCAATGCTGTAGGTTCTAAATGTGGCTCCAGTATGTGTCATGTTTGTGCTGTTGGTTATAACTGTGCCACCTGTGGGTGACGTCTTTGTGTTATTGGTTCTGAATGTGGCCCTTGAGTGACACGTCACTGCTGTTTGCTCTGTGTGCAGCCCAAGTGTGTTAAATGTTATTGGCTCTAATTGCTTCCCCTGAATGTACAGGTAGCTCAATAGTCGTGCGCACACACACCTCATGGCACCGCAATTAAGTCTCACAATGCCAGTGATGTCACAATTCAAGTGAAATCATTGTTCTTATCAGGCCCTGTGGTGCTTTTATTTATTTATTTTCAGACTCTGTGACTCCTTGGTTAATGAATTGCTCCTGACCTTGAGCGCTCTTTGTCTGGAGGCCCCATTAATATTCCCCTCTACAAGTCCTGGAGGAGTGCAGAGCTCCTTTGGGTAGTTAGAACAGCACAGTCTGTTGATGCACCAGCATCAAACTGCAAGCATATGCAGATTATTTCCCTTTTAAAGCAAGTCACAGAAAATGCTTGCAAGAAACATTGGGGAAAAACACTGAATATTTAAGACTTCTGCTCTAGCCTGGGAGAATTAACAGCAGGGGTATTTACACATCAGTAACACTCTCTTATGTCCACAGTGTAATTGAAGTATTTTTTTGAGCGTAATTCAAACACACATTTTGCATAATCGAGTGTCTCCAGATAAAGGAAGTTGTTTAATTTTATTGGCGATGTGAGTTGACCTGAATCTGTGGATCACTGTGGGTAAAATGAGGTACCATTGGGAGGTTAATTTCCCTGACCCCATCCCACATCCCTCTTCCCAATCGAATGCAAAACATAATATTGCATAAATATACTGAGATAAATTCTGCATTATGACTTAGTCACAGAAGTGAGGTGGTTTTGAATCCTCTGCTGTGGAGTCACAAGGTGCATATAGTCACATACTGGTGTCTCCCTGCAAAAAATGTGTTTTAGGAATCCTATAGGACAGTTCAATATAATTCTGTATAACTTTAGTACCTCGAGTCCTATAGAAAAAAATTCTATAGAAAATTTCTATAGGAAACAGTTCCAAAGAAAATCTCTGGAGGACTTTTTTATTCTGTTTTGCATCTTCAATCCCACCCAAATTTGGACGGCAACCACTTTATATTACATTTCCCAGCAATCCTTTCCCAACTTGCAACCCTGTAGTACAATGACCACTCGTGTGCTACTCTGACCGGGGCTCAAACCCAGACACTTCTGCTTCGCAATGCGGTGCTGTATATAACCTGCAATCACAAAATGAAGGGAAAAGTTCAAAAGGTCAAACTTTCAATGTAATTCTGTCTTCGTAAGCAAAAGAGGAACACAAGTTTTCCATTGTAGCACAATAAAGCTGTTATGCCTTACATTTATATTTTTGAATTGCTGCCGAGGAAATGGAAAGAGGTCATCATATACCGTAACTGAAATACTGCTAAGTTGTGTGGTCAGTCAGTTAATCAATCGTCTGATCAGAGAATCAATGAGTAGGTATGTGTCCGGTACCCCATGTGCTTATAAGCACACCTTAAAGTTAAAAGGGATAAGATTTCCTTGCTACTTCAGTATCCATCCTGGATATCACCTCATTTTGCACATTTTCATACCATTAGTCTGGTTTCTCACTTCTAGAACCCAGGTACACATAAGGTAAACTGACCCTTCGACAGAGCATCGCAAGGATTCATAAGATTTATTTTTATTTAACCCTTATTTAAGATGTCTTTCCCATTATGCCTCTGTTCTTTTAGAAGGTCCCAAAGACCATCAAAGTCCTATAGAACAGGTTTTTCAGCCAGGGTGTTCTACAGGAAGGTCTTATAGAACAGCAATAATCTTATAGGACTTTCTTTTCCACAGAGGTGCTCTATAGGTTTCAAGCAAATTCCTTCAGAACGCATGGAAAATCCTACAGAACATGCTGTTCTACTAAAATATTCTGTAGAGTTCCACTGATGTTCTATAGAGTTTTATAGAATTCTATAGAATTCCATCGAAGCCCCATAGAACATTTTTTGCAGGGCTGAGCCACATGGATATCCCAGTCAAATTGAATCATGGCTGATAATAAGAATTGAATATTGGCATAATGGACTTTTGCCTGGCAATTCTATTTCATTGTGAAAATATTGCAGACAAAGTTAGCAGGATATTCCTTTGAGGGTTCCAAGTCAAATGAATCTGAAGGCACAAAAATTGAGTGAAATATTTGCGTAAAATAACATTGAGCCCAATGTTGACAGCCAATGTCAGAGTGTTCCATATCAACCCAGATACAGAGCTCTATGTGAGAGCCAGAACACACAAACTGCCTCACAGGTCACTAACTTTTCACCCAAAAAAATGCACTATGCTGCAGGGCCACAGTGACATTTTCAAAGTGAGCCAAACTGAGTTGATAATGGCTTTTCCGGTTCCTGCCATCCTGACCTGGGTCAAAATGGATGGAGACACGGGCACATTTCACCAAAGATAGTCAAATCTGACCCCCATCCATCCTTGGTACTTTATTTTCTCAGTTAATTAACTGAACATTACTGCTACTGATTGGTCAGAATTAGGTCATACTTCCAGGGCGAGGGCGTAAAACCAGTATTTCTTGGTCGACGAGGGCTGGGATTTGAGGAACAGGGCTTCTCGCTGTCTTTGAGCCATTGAAGCCAAACTAACCAAATTACTGAAGGCAGCACAGCTTGAACCACCCTAAGGACATTCATGAAAGGGCCTGTCCATGTACTGTACTGCAATACTGCAATGGATATTCATCACTGTGCAACTGCCTATCAGTGGACTCAGCTTTGGGGGAGGGAGCCATTCAGAGGGAATTGTGGGACATGTAGGCCTCCAGGAAAGAATATGACCTGCATAGCCAGTGACAGGTTAGCTATTTTACAGAAAAGAAAAACAAAATAAGTAAAGGGCGAACCTTCATCTTGGTTCAGAAAAGATGCTCTTTCATCTGTTCTTGTTGGTGTGAAACTTTTAAGGGCGTTGCATAACTTTCAAAGTTGTTCACTGAAGGAGGAGGTTTTAATACTGATGTATAATTCATGAACACATTTTACATTCATGTCCCTGTCAAGCAATTGCATAGCTCTTGCATTCCCAGCCTGGGCTGCTGCTTTTATGGATTTTTCCAGATTGTCAATGGTGTGCCGTATTTATTTCTGATTTATTATCAGCAAAGGCAGTGAGCAGGCACCTCATGCCTACATTAGCTCTGCCAGCGTTGTGTCCAGTATCCACACACTTTATATCTCATTTCATTCACTTGTGTCAAGGCCGAGTCCCGTCAGCTTTGCTCTATATATATCTACAGCATTGCCGCCTGCTCCTGAGTTATTTGCACATTGTGCTGTGTACCGTGATGGCGTTGTGAATCATTTCGGACAGAAAGTGTCCGCCGAATGAGTAAATGTGTGTACAGGGAAAATGACTAGCATAGATCAGCTTAAGCAGTCTCTTCTCATCAGCAAACGTCCTGAAATGTTTAGGTGCTTAAATTTACTGATGTAATATCATTTAATGTACTCTAGACCCAGCCAACCAAATGAGTTTTTCCTTAGTAGCAATCAAATACAGTATGTTGAATGCGGTATATTAACAGTGTTACAGTTACCACGCTGGGCTGTTTTCCAAACCAGGCTTCCGAGCTCCAGGAATGCAACATGCAGCACACTTCAGGGAAAGAGCTGGGACCTCTTTTCACCAGTTTATGCACATGGAGTTAAATTATAACAGGATGGTGTGTAATATATTGTAGCACAACAGTAATTTATTATAATTAGATTATAATAATAAACTACTATCACATCTCACAATATTATGCACATTTTATCATAATAATCATCTTATAAGACCCTCCTGCGTACGGATTTGATGTTGTCTGTGATTACTGTGATTGCTGTCGTTTCGTTTTGGAGGCAGTACTGTGAGTTTCCATAGTTAGTCCTGTTGCTGCTTCTGAAAGTAGGGTTATCAGCATTGGAAGTTCCACTGGATAATAGGCTTGCAGTGACAACAGAGCGAACCCTTACATATGAACATGCACACAAAACCTCTTCCTGTTGAAATCATCCCAGGCAAGCCCATCAGCTCCTGTGTAATTAAGGGATCAACGGAAGACAGTCACGCCCACTCCAGTGAAGCCCTGAAGCCTTCCACGCCCTCTGTGGCTTAAATTTTTTATGACAAAATTGGTAGTTCTACAAACACAATTTTCAATTCAATGGAAAACAGAAATATATTCATCAAATTTTCCGAATGAGTGTCAAACGGTGTGTATTGATTTTCACACATTCAGACATTTGCGTTTAAACCTTATTTCTCCTCTTTGTGATATTGAAATTGCATATTTTTATGATGTTCGCGGTTGTATTCGGTAGTGCTTGTGTTCTCCATCAGCAATATTTACTGACTCGATTGGGGAAGGAGAGAAGAGATACTGTGCTGATGTGTAATTGAACTTCTCCTAATAAGCTGTAATGTTTGAGCATGACTGCGGCCAGCTCCACTGCTATATTTACACCTTGAATAAGTCACGTTTCTGTCTGGAGAATCTGGCTTTAGCCGGAAATCTATTTCCATAGTTGTTTTGTGACAAATACATTAATGCCTGTTTCACAGCTACATTACAACTTTGGGGTGAGGCTGTCTTGTGTCAGGCTGTTATCGCAAATGAATAAACATATCAAGTGTGTTGCATTTGCTGTTGCTTCAATTCAGCTTTTTTAGTGAATTCTAGATGTGAAAAATATGTAGCATGTTCATGGTACACAAGAGTATAGAATTTGTACCTATGCGTGTCATGTACTATTACCTATACTACCGGTCAAAAGTTTTAGGACACTCCAATTTTTCCAGTTTTTTATTGAAAATTGTGCAGTTAAATGTTTCATTGTACTCTGGAATGAAAGCATAGACATGATCGAACAAATTAACGATCAAAGTTAAAAAAAGAAATCATGGAATCAATTTATAAACCAAAATGTATTTTAAACTTTTGGCTCAAAGTACCAACCTTTGGCAGATATAATAGCTGAACACACTCGTGGCATTCTTTCTATAGTGGAAATCAAATATTTTTCAGACAGTTTTTCCCAACTCAGTTGCACACGTTCTCATAAATGTGTGGTACTTACAGGTTGCTTTGCTTCTACTCTTTTGTCCAGTTCATCCCAAACCATCTTGGTGGGGTTTAAGTCGGGAGGCTGTGCTGCTACTCCGTTTTCAAGTTTTCTTGTTCTTTTTTCCTAAGGTAGTGCTGGCAGAGCTTGGACTTAGGTCATTATCTTGCTGTAGGATGAACCCCTGACCAACTAGCTGCATACCAGAGGGTACTGCATGGCGCTGCAGAATGCTGTGGTAGCCATTCATTCTATAAGTCACAGACCCTGAATCCAGCAAAACAGTCCCAATCCCTCACGCTTCCTCCTCCATGTTTGATAGTTGATGTCACACACTGAGGAACCATCCTTTCACCTACTCGACTGCATGCAAAAAACCTGGGTAACCTTACCTCTTGTGCAAAACTTCCGACAGTTCATCACTTACCTTTCTATTATTTAAGCTATTTTTTGGACTGGAACTGCATAATTTTCAATAAAAAACTGGAAAAATTGGGGTGTCCTAAAACGTTTGACCAGTAGTGTCTCTGCATTGGCATTTTTGTTCATAAGTACAACTGCAGATCTTGTTGCTTGTGTACAAATTGTGTTTTTGCTGATGTCTGCCATTAAGCCGTAAACATTTGTGTGCGTAAGTGCATGTGTGTTTGTCTGGGCGTGTGTGTGTGTGTGTGTGTGTGCGTGTGTGTGTGTGTGTGTGTGTGCGGGTGTTTCTGATGGTCATGAAGACATTTGGGGCATGGATTGAAATAAAAATATAGCAGCGATAGCAGTGTTTCTTGATCAGATATGGTTGTGAGAAATATTAATACATAGTATTGATTTTTCACAAAATTTCAAAATTCAGTCCACTATGAGGCATGCTTGCTCAAATCATGACACAGCCCTGCATCATTTTTGCTGAATAAAATCCAGTAATTACTTCCCACTAATTTTGGGCTTCTGATTCCAAAAATAGTGTCTGTTTTGCTTAGACACGTCACATTTACTCTCAATGTATGATGTGCATTTAATTGCATTGTCACTTTCAGTAACCACTTGTAAGGCTAAGGCTTTATCACCACTCAATTTGTCAACGCTTTGGACAAGCATGGAAATTGGAAATTGGTTCAAATACTTGTGGAGACCCGTTTCAAGCTTGGACACTGGACAAAAACCATGGAAAAGCTTTGTCTAGGGAGGTGGAATACAAATATGATGGCTGACTACTGCCGGTGCCCTCAAAGAGACTGCCAAGGAGTCAGCTATTCACGTAAATCCAAGAGGAGGAAGTTCACTCCTTGAGCCTGTGCTAGCAGTGTAGACATTCCCTTGTTTGAACTCCTGTTTATTTCAAGTTCTTGGATGTTAAATGTAGTGTTTAAACATATTCTTGTATCTCTAAGCATTTTTTCACCCCTGTGCTGATTGTAAGTTGTCATATATTTTCAATACCTATTTTTGTCATTAAAAACAAAACTTCTGACATTTGACTGCATTTGTTGCTGTTTTCATCCGTGCATAAAAGCCATTTATAATGAGGAAAATCATTCTTATTTTATTGAAAAAAAAACCTTATGTGATAGAAACTTTTTAATTGCATTTTTTTAATTCAGCATCCTCAAATTAGTTAAAAATTAGGGCTTTTGGGTAAATCAGCAGAATTCTTTTCAATATTCAGGAAGGTTTAATTGATCATAACATAAATACTCCAGCTCCATAAATGGAAGCAGGTCTCACCCTACCTGTTGCGAGATCAGAGGTTGGCAACATTTTAATGTACGACTCCAGGCTGTGGACGGGTGTACAAACAGCTGCGCGACTTTGATTTTGTGACAGTTTTTTGCAAGGAACTACTTGCATACTGTTCATTGTATCCCCCGAACGAGTTCGGAGGATACTATGGATTTGGTCTCGTCACGCGTCCACGTCAGCCGCGTCCGCAGAGATTTTCTTGTGAACGCTCTACAGCCCACATAAGTGCACCGATTCTTTTCAAATTTTGCAGGGACATGTATTGTGGTAAGTTCACGACACCTATTGATTTTGGGTACTCTAGGACCATCTGGGTCCTACTGGGGGGCCTTCGGGGGATACATGTACTCGGTTGCCGAGTGCGCTAGTTTAAATTTATGTCACTGGTACATAATGGAATTAAAAAATGCAATGTAAATGAAATATCTTTAATACAGATGGAAATGTTGCCCATGTCTATTATTTTGCATAAGTGACTGTCGAACAGTAATGTGTGACAGCAGTGTATAAAGTGCAGACCAGGAATGACATTTAGACTGTGTCACATTCCACTTCAAAACAAGTCGACATGGTCTACAACATCCCCCGCCAATCGTGCGCTTCTCATTTTCGAACTCAATCAAGGCCTTTATGGTCTGAAGCTACACACCAAATTTGGTTACTGTGTCTGTAGTAGTTTCTGAGTAAAGCTGTCCCCTTTATCTCGGACGGACGCACGGACAGACGGACGAACGGAGGTCAAACCTATATCCCCCTCCCACTTCGTGTTGGCGGGGGATAATAACATTTGTCATAATATCGATGGTGAATAATGACATAAACATAATGCACACATAAAAATGAGTCAGCAACATTTTAACTTGCAATCATCTGTCATCAGTAAAGCTGTACTGGGGTTAAGCACTCACCTACCAGGGCACTGCAGTGATTTAACTATGTCAGTCATCACTGTGAAATTGTGGAATAAGGTCAGCCGTCTTATGTCACAACTACACATGAAGTGAATGAATTGCTAAATATGAC
Source organism: Gymnothorax reevesii (assembly GCA_029721435.1). Classification (NCBI taxonomy): domain Eukaryota; kingdom Metazoa; phylum Chordata; class Actinopteri; order Anguilliformes; family Muraenidae; genus Gymnothorax; species Gymnothorax reevesii. Next base: position 33,617,649 of record CM056584.1, on the reverse strand, counting down.
TCATGCTGTCATTGTTGTGATGATATAAAAACACAGATCTGTTTTTTTTTTTCCTTTTTTTTGCACAAATGATTCAGTGAGTTTAATTCATTAACTAATGAAGGCATTGAACGTCTAGTCTATACTTCACTTCCAATGCTCCCTTTCTACTTCCATCTTAGTGCCTCAGCTCTACCACACACAAAATAAACAGGGACGCTGAAGCAGGAACATGTATTATTAATCAGAAAAACTATATTTCCAGGAAAATGTTTTAATTAGCCATAGCTTCAAAAGACAAGAAATTCAATGTATTTTTGCAAGACCTCATGCTAATAGTAGTCCTGCTCCATCCAGGCACATCATGAATTCACAACCTTTGAAAATTAGAATTCTGTCCTAAAGAGATTATATAATACACTCGACACTCTTATTCAAGATCTATGAATTATGAACGCTGGTTTAGCTTCAATATCAAAAAGTGTTAATGTCCAGTAAGAGGACACGCCTAGAAGTAGGAATTAGGTTTTCTGAAAGAGTACTTGAATTTTTATCTGCAAAGTGGCGAGCCAACGCGTTGTTTGAAATATAGTTGAGATATAAAAGGCTATCGCTGCCAGTGTTCTGTGAATCTGTTTATTTTATTTTTATTTCATTTCAATTTGTTGTACTTATAATGCTGTTTCATTATCACTCTCCACATCTTGGTTTTCTTTCATTCTGCCAACTGTCCCTCCCCACTGCATTTGTCTTTAGTTCAGTTCATGGTCTCATTGGTAACCACACCCTTTCCCCGCTCCTTGGCCCACCTGCTCATCGGCACTTTATTTTCTTGATTTATCCCCAGTGTTTCCAGCCCTTAATCTGTTTAGTTTTTTTTTTTTTATTTTGAGTGTTTTATTTTACTATTCTGTTTATCCTGTTCTAATTTAGGTTCTTCCCTGTGTTTATGTGTATTCGCATGTTAATTTTTTCTCCTAATATTCTGCAGTCTGTGTTTGATTTGCCTCCTTTTTGCTTCACTGATCCTGTGTGGAAGGTCAGTGCTTGTGATTTCTTGTTGTGAGTCTGTCAACTTTCCCCCCAGCGTGTCAGGCTACCTTCCATACATTTACCTTCTCTGGTTTATGGTTTCCAGGTTCAAATAAGCAGCATCTTCAAGCTATTTCTTTTGATCTCACCAAATTTTTTTTTATTGAATAATATCCTTAATTATAATAGATGTTATACATTCTTGGCTAATATTATCATGCACGTAACCTTCAAAACAAAATGTACGCAGCTAGCAATATGAAGTTACAGTTGATGTTTACATACATGGAGGGGTGTAAAGTCCAGGTTCAGAAAGTAAAAATCCTCTCCTCCCCAGAGCTTTATTCCAACCCTCTGGATTTACTTCGGACAGGAGATTGAGCTGATCACTCATATTGGCTCTTTCTGTGGGAGGGAGAAAAACTTGGCAGGACTTTTACTTTCTTACACCTCTGCAAACACGTTGGTTGAAGCAATTATTTTTAACTGCTCTTCAGATTTCATGTTTACAAAATATAGTTTTGACAAATCAGTTAGGACATCTACTTTTTGCATGACACAAGTAATTCTTCCATCAGTTGTCCGCAGAAATATTATTTCACTTACGAAAAATGATTTATTGGCTATAGAAGCCTCTGTTAGGCTAATTGACATCATTTGTGAGTGAATTATGGGGGTACCCGTGGATGTATTTTAAAGCCTACCTTCAACCTCACTGCCTCTTTGCTTGACATCATGTGAAAATTAAAGGAAATCAGCCAAAAATTCTGAAAACATTCTTAACCTCCTAATGACTGAGTCATCCTAGGGAGCAATTTCAGCGAGATAGCATCTTCCTGCTGGAAGTAATTGGTCTGTAAAGACCAGCCTAGTGGCTCTGCTCTGCTGCTGCAAGTTGGCTACATCTTCCTTCACTCCTACTGAATGTCAGACACTCATCCCAACCACAGATCGAATACACCATTGCTCCCAAGTGATGAAATAACCAGCCTATGAGCAGCAAAGTCTCTGCAGATCTGAAGACTCATCTCTTCAGACAGGACCTGACTTAGGTTTATACATTTTTTATATTTTGTCACATACGCTTTCAGTGCGATGCCTCCTTGAAGTCTGTGATGCGTAGACATCAACACATGATGTGTATATTCCCTGTCGATGCTCCGCCAGGCCTGTGCTGCTGCCATCTTCAGTTCTTGCTTGTTTTAGGGACTTTTTCCCTTCAGGCTCCTCTTCAGCATGTAAAACTCGCGTTTATTTGTATTCAGATATAATGGACTTTTCTGACCTGTTCTGACCAGCTCCGCCCCCCTGATTTACTGTTGCTATGGGCCCCACACAACACAGATAAGTTCCGCATTGAGAACAGGGCAGCAGAAGTTAGAGCATCACTCTCTCGCACGTATTCCGAAAACATTGCAGTTTGTTTCTTACCGAATGCCTCCAACTTGTCCGGCAGAGTTATCCAGAGAGGCCTTAATTATTTTAAACAAGGATGTATCCATGGAATAAAAATTTAAATGGAACAGGTTGAGATACAGGAGTCACAGCGAAGTGCTGGCAAACGATGCAGAAAAGCTAAACACCCCATAAATAGAATGCTAAGATCAAATTGGACCAAATAGTGGAATCACACTGCGCATGTAAAGCAGGTTCAGTAGTTTTTGCGTTTGTTGCCATCACTGAGCTAAAAAATAACACTGGATCCAGTATGCTGCCTAAAGTCAGTTGGCCATGAATAAGACAGTATGCTACCTTGACTTTGTAATAAATCTTATTATATAATGCAGCAAACCCTTGAACTAGCTACATTAGACATAATCTAGTTATTAATCTGATGTTCATTATATCAGCGCTTTCCTCCAAACCAATTTCGATGACGTTTAACTTTACTCATTTTGGCTAAGTGACTGACGTTCTGTATTCGATTGTAGCTAGTTTGCTGGCTAGCTACCGGGCCAACTAAAGTTTCTATGCAGATTACATCATGCCATTATAAAATCCCTCACCGTCTGGCTAAAGGTTTTATATTATCTAGTGTTGCGAATGCCTGTGCTGAGTGGCATGAAGGACTAATGTTCTCAGCAGAATAGCCATTGTTTTGTGGCTACATCTGGTATTGTGTTGTAGAAATCCACTGGGGTAAAACAATCCTTGTTAACGTATGCTTCAATGATACATTTTGTATAATTCTGTCTTCTCAGCGAAAAACATATGCGCAGATTGTCAGCAGCGAACTAACAAGTGAGGGAGAAATGGCAAAAAATTTCATTTGCATAGGGTAGAGTGGGGTAAGATGCCCCTGAGGGTAAGATGCCCTTTGCTTATAATTCAATTCCAGCTTAGCCCAGTATGTGGCTCTGGACTTTGACAAATGCACTGCCACCTGGAGGCAAACCTGAGCAACAGATGTGTCAACAGAGCAAGTGACATGTGAGTACTCAAAGTATTTGTGTTTTTACTGTCTTTCTTATGAAAAATGAACAAATAAATCATTTTGCCACAAATATTCGAATGCTCCTGGAGTCTGCAGGACATGTTAGAGAAGGCATCAAGGAGTTACATTATATTTAAAAGGGGGTCCTGTGTGGTGTGAAATTGGGGTTAATGAGCCAAAACCAATATGGTAGTCCTGGGGGTAAGATGCCCTTTTTGGTTTGGGGTAAGATGCCCCTAGGGAAGGAAGGCCTCTTACCCCATTTTGAGTCGTATTGATCTGTTTTATGAGCTTTTTCAAAAAATTATGTTCTATTTATAGGAAATATATATCAGACATGATGATTTTTATAAACAACTTGGGAAAAGAAAGTTAAGTGTATCCATATATGTTAAAAGTAGGGGCATATGGAGTTACACAATAATCAATCATATATGCATCAATACCCATAAGAGCCTAAAAAGAAATATTTGGGTGAAAAGCATTATGGTCACTCTTAATTTTAAAGACTTTTCATGCATACTCATATACGTTCCATGCCGCTACATGTTTATCTAATGTGGTGCCTCATAATTTTTAGTAGTCCACAGGATATAATCATCTATTCCTTGATGCATTTAATGCCAACAGTACCTTGCCATCACTTGTGCCTTGGTGTTTAGTCAGTTAATAAAAAGTTAAGTTTAGGAGAATGTACCTCTTTCTTTCCCCATTTCTTTAGCAAGGATATTTCTAAAGAGATGTTGATCTTTTGTATGATGTGCACCTGCCAATTAGGACAGCTATAATATGATAATTACTCATGTGAAAAGCAGTAAAACCAGTGTGCATTAGGCTTTACAAGTTATTCTAAATAACATAAAACAGAAGGGCATCTTACCCCAGGGTTGGGGCAAGATGACTTTTTTTTTTTTAAATGAAAAAGTAATCAAGCATCTAAAAATATTTCTATAGCAATTATGTCATAAATATTTTGAGATGTGGTAGCCAACTTTACACACTGTCCATTCAAGCAAAAAAATAATTAATTCATGTTGTTTACCTTCAGTTATGAAAATCCTGCTTAAGGGGGCATCTTACCCCGCTCTACCCTACCTTCGACCAAACACGCCTCAATCCATCGCAAACACTTTTCCAACTGCTTTATTGGCCTCGGAAAAAGGATTAATTGAGATCCCTGCTGCCAGGCAGGGTATCTTTCATCAGTATTACAAGTTCCCTAAGTGCATCTAAGAGCCATTTTCAATAAAGTCAAACACCTCTCCAATTAAACACAGCTCATGACTGCATTGAATGAGGGACAATATGGAGGTGCGGCCAAGATAGGCCGGACTGAAGTAGGATAAGGCAATCTGACTGGTAGTTATTCTACACATGATTGACAGGTCGGAAAGGTTCATTGATTGACTCGACCAACAGAGCCTAAATACCAAAAACGTGTTGCTGCCCAATGATTTATGGCGCTCACTGTATGACTGTTAAGTAACTCCAGTGTAGAGCAGCCATTACATTCAGAACAGCTTCAGTCCCTGGGAAATCTGTCTGAGAAGTTTTCTATGGCATGAAGTGAGATACGAGTAATGGGCCATTTCACAAGGGGCAAAAACATCAAATTCCATGTTAGATACATGGGGTGGAAAAGTGACTGTGGAGGTCATTGATGTTATTTTGGTGCTCAACAAACTGTTCATGTGGTTGTAGCCTGTTAAGCTATGTACAGTGTCTTCCAATGGCCATCTCAGTCACCAGACCTCAATCCGATAAAAAAAATCTGTGAGCTGTACAGAAGCACGTAATTGATTAACGAAAACTCGTGTATGAGACTGATCTTGGAAGAATCTGCATTGAAATATGGTCCAAAATACCTCCAAATATGTACCTTAACCTTGTTATTAAAATTATTATGACTATATTAATGATATTGGACCATTAATAAACAACAATATTTTTCTTGGAATTCTCAGTTTAGCTCTGTAATGTTATTTTGATATTTTTTGAGTATTTCCTATCAGGGAATCTAGTAATTCTGGTACTCAATTTCCAGAACTGTGCTAAAGTCGAAGGCACCCTGCACTTTTTTTTAATTCAAATCTGCTTTAGATGTTTACTTTTTGTTTTCCACATTAGAGTTGCTGAATATAAAAATTAAAATTGAAATTCCAAATACTAATTTAAAGAGTTTATAAATAAATGCTTGTATTTCATAAAAAAACTGTCAATACAGATAATATAGCCTTGATAGAGCCCTGATGTCAGCATCATCATGGCTGTCTGCAGTTTTTTGAAGGGACAGACTCAAGTGAGACAGTCAGTCCGCAGAAGAACAGTGGCAAGTTTTCCACTCTGCTCTGAACAAGCAAAAAGCCGATCATCTTATAAACCATAGCACAACAGGACACTGTTCCAGATTTTTTGGCAAAAGGTAGTTACACCAAATATTGGTTTCATATAGTTTATAACAGTTTACGGCCCTAGGGTAGGTTTCCCGAAAGCCTCTTAACACTAAAAACCTCTTTAAACGGCTATTACGATCGTTTTTAAAAAAGCGTGGGTTTCCAAAACACGTTCGTAACTAAAGCGTCACTTTCATTTGCGCCTAACTAAAGAGAGATCTAGACCTCTTCCTCTTAAGGCTCCGTCTAATGACTGTCTGAGAAACCCACATAACGAGAAATTGTCCGTTGCATAAAACACTCATTAATCCTGAGATCCAACGTTATTAGAAAACCTACCCCTATTTAGTACATTTCTCAGTTATTAGAACCTTTTTATTTAATAATTTTTCCAAACATATTTGCCCTATGAAATTGCTTTAAATTTCCCTAAAACATTTGCACAATACTGTATTTAAGGGCCTATTTTTAGTGGATATTGGAACTTGATTTGATAGAATAAGGCAGACCGGGGTTACCTCATTATGATTTTCTATTCGGCTCCATAACTCTTTGTAGCTAAAACTTAGAGAAATACCTTTATGGTATATGTGTTGTGCAGAATGTCACCTACAAGGCTTGAATTGATGCAATCTCAATAAAACCTATATTTGCGTCACAATAATCAATTTTTGATATTTCACAAACATGCCGAAACAACCCCATACCCGGGGTAACTTTGTCAGATGGGCGGGGTCAAATCGTCATAGTTGGCAATCAGCTGAAGCTTATTATTATCATTGGTAGTAGTACAGTTGAGGACAAAATTATTAGCCCCCCCACAAAAATGTCATTGTTTTAAAAGTATTTCCATAGTGCTTTTAAACAGAGCAACACATTTTTACACAGCTTTTTTAGACATCCTAGTTTATTTTGGATGCTTACATTATTTTAGTTTACACACAGAAATGAAAATAATCCACAAAAAAACAAAAACTACCAGGGTCAAAATTATTAGCCCCCTGGATCCTAATAGTCAATTGTGTATCCTTTTTGCTGGATAACAGCCTACAGTCGTTTGCTGTACAACAAGTCTCTGACACTTCTTATGAGGAATCCCAGCCCATTCTTCTTTGGCAAATCTCTCAAGCTCCTCCAGATTTGATGGCCCTCTGACATGGATGTTCTTCTTTAGCTCACCCCACATATTTTTATGGGATTTAAGTCAGGGCTTTGTGCAGACAACTCAATTACGTTCACTTTGGTCTTCTGGAGATAGTTCTTCACCAAGAGAGACGTATATTTTGGATCGTTGTCATGCTGGCAGATGAAGCGACGACCCAGACCCAGTTTTACTGCTGACTGGGTTTTCTTTCAAAATCTCCACATATCTTTCTTTGTTCATGATTCCTTCCACCCTCACAAGATTTCCAGTTCCAGATGCACTGAAGCATCCCCTCAGCATAATACTCCCACCACCGTGTTTAACTGTGGGGACGGTGTTCTTTGGGTTATATGCCTCTCCCTTTTTTCTCCAAACATAAGCAGTGTCTCTATGGCCAAAGAGCTTCCAGTGTGCATAATCTTTCTCCAGGTTGTCCTGAGCAAACTTAAGTCTGGCTTGAAGATGTCTCTTCTTAAAAAGTGGAGTTTTTCTTCGTCTGCAGCCTCGCAGTCCATTCCTGTGCAGAGCTCTGGTCATTGTCTTCTTAGAGACTATAATTCCTGACGTGGCCAAGTTCACCAGTGTCGTGGCAGTTGTTCTGGGGTCTTTAAACACATCTCTCACTAGTTTTCCTTTCACTTCCTACCTCTGCCAGGCTTGTTCTGCGTGGCTGTCTTTAAATTTCTGGATTATATTTCTCACTCCAGTTTTTGACACTTGGAAAGGCTTTAATAGCTTTACATATCCTTCTCCTGCTTTCTGTGCATCAATAACTCTTTTTCTCAAATCCAAACTGATTTATTTAGTTTTCTGTACAGTGCTTTCTCAACTGACAGCTCAATGACCCATACTGAGGCTTTTATACCATGTTTTAACTTAATTGTTGAGTGAAATCACCTGATTCACCTGATCACCTTTCAGCACATCCCCTGTGAAGTTAAAGCACATCATTGCACAAAATTGGTTTGTGCAATGACTGAATAAATGGTCATTTCAATCACGAAGACTTCGGATTTAAGGAAAGGAGATTTATTAACAATGCAATGACAAGGAGGAAATTTAGTATTTGGCAATGACTCTGTCCTTGAGGACCCTCAAGCGAGGAGAGGCGCTGATCTGCCTGGGTAGCAGGCAGGGGTGAAGCCATCCCTCGTTAGACAGAAGGGTCATACGGATGAAGTAGACGCTGCAGAAGTTGGTGGTGGTGGGGAGGTGGTGGTCGATGCGGAATCTGTGCAACAGCAGACAGGAACACGTCAGAGGCAGATATAGAGAAGACCGAAGGCGCTGATTGGGTAAGTGTAATTGCATGAGAATCCTACGTCTCGTGATTGAACTTTCGCTTACACTTCCATTTCTTAAAGGGGGCTAATAATAATGTCCCTGGTCTTTTTAGTTTATATATATATATATATATATATATATATATATATATATTGGAGCCACTGTAAATCCTTATTTTTTGAAGATTGGTATGAGAGGAATATATGGTCTATAGTTGACTTGATGGACACGAATGGCAATTTCTTAACTTATGAACAATTCTTTATGAAATATACAGTAGCTCCAATAAGTATTTGAAGAGTTTGGTTCCAAAACGCAATAAGTGCCAAAATGACAAAAATTGAGATAATACCATAGAGCGATAGTCCTGTGCTTCTTACACATGATGCAAAAACCCGACATTAGAAATGCATACTATATGGTGTATTTTTCATGGTCAAAGTTTGTGTTTTTCTATAAAATGCAATAGGCGTCAACATGGAAAAAACTGATTTACTCAAAATGACTAAAATGGATATATTGCATTTTGGAACCAAACTCTTCATTTGTACACTACTGTACTTCGTGGAGCCGGTTACGGATGGCCTGGGCACAAACATGGCTTCCAGTTGCTTTCTCCACTTTGGTGGCAAGACTGGAGGCTGAGGACTGTCTCTCCCTCTGTACCAGCAGGGAGATGTACCGGTCAGGGCGCTGGCTGGTCTTCTTGGTACATCCTTTCCTGGCTGCATTGGCTATGCGTTCAGACTGTTTGCACTTCTTGATGATGTACTGCACGGTCGTGTGGCGTAACAATAGCCGAGTTCCAATTTTTCTGGTGCTTTGGCCTTCTTTATGTAGCTGAATGATTTGCTCCCGCATTCGACCGGGTATCTCGCCTGTCTTAGCCATATATCACAGGAATACATTATGGGCATGGTCAGGCCATTTACATAGGCCAGTCTGAGTACAGAGGGAGTGTCCAGTATGGTCACGCTTGACCAAATCAGACCAAGTGAGTCAACCAAGTGACTCACTAATGGAACTGTACAGATACTTATTGGGTCAGATAATCGCCTTTCTGACCAAATATGCCAAATTTTAAATATTTGTTTAAAACATATTGAATATCAAATATTTTAATCACTTTTACACACAATAGCAAGCATTTAGCCGAATATACAAAAGCTGTTATGTAGTCGAATTTTCAAGTAGTGTACAAATACTTATTTGAGCCACTGTAGATCCCTGATCAGATATGTATGGTTATGAATCTGCCGCACATAAAAGTTTGCAGACTACTGCCTCCATTGGCATTCTAAAAATTAAAATATTTCTAGATGCTGGAAAACTGTATAGAGACCCATTTCTTAAACGACCAAAACTATAGCCTAAATGTTTGTGTATAATTTGAGGATGGATGTGGTTTCCCTTGCCCCTATCACAATTACAAGTTAGTGAAGTCCATCGTATATCTTCACAACACACAATACCGTGTAAAAACCACGTCAAAGCAATATTGATTCAATTCTGTGGTCAATCTTAATTGGTTGTTTCGTGTGTTTCACTGGTACGCAAGTCCATTCCCACTGTTCCTTTTTGGTCACGTAGATTTGTTTTCATTTCACTTTTTTCCGTTCCCTTGCCTGGTTAGCAATTTGCGAGTTTTCGACAAATGCTCCAGCAGTTGGGGAAGAGGCCATTTGGCCTCATTGGAAGTGGTGGATGTCTCATTCTGCTTCGAGAAGTTCAATATCAAAGTGATGATTGTCTGACCTCTTATAAAGCAGACATATTCCTAATGTATTCCACGTCGTATGCGTCATATGAGTATTCCTCTGAGACGGTAGGCTAATTTGTTTACCTCAAACATTAAGTCCTTTCCCATGCCCAATTACTTTGTCCAAACACCGTATCGTACGTATGCATTCTGAAGGAAATGGCGCCCTCCATCAGTAATAAAAGGGTCTGCAATAGAAGAGCTTCATCCGCCCGTGTCAAAGATTTTCGGATTGTAGACATGGCTGTCTTTTTATGTCACAATTTCAGCCCGTGTGTGGATTCAGCCAATCTCGTTCCGGTGACGCTGTCGAGGCAGGATTTAGACGAGCCGGTCGTAATATTTAACACACCCACTACGGGACAGCACAATAACCACGAGCCTGCATTCAGGAGGACAGCGGTATGGGAAAATATGTGTGAAAATATTAACCCGTAAAAACAAATAACATCGTGCGTTGTTTTCGATTTGATTATTTTTGGGACAGTGGAGGGGCGTACTGAGTCAGTACACTACTTAGTGCGCGACTTGTTTGGTTTGGTGGGATGGATTGGTCCCCGGCTTTAGTCGAACAACTTGATCAGACTGCTTCATTATCGCGTTCTTTTATGAACATTTTCTCTGTCGTGGGACGCTGTATTAAGCGGGGGGTTGTGCAGACAGCCCTCCGTCAAACTCATCTGTGAGTTTTCGCAGTACTTTTCATTGTCACTGGAGACCAACGAAAGGTTAGTCTGTCCTATTTTCGGCTTCGAGAGGGATGGATAGGATACATTAATCGTGTATGTAAGGATTGAATAGCCAGCCTCGGCGCTACGGCTGAATGAAGATGGAGAAGCGCTGTGGAGACTTCGCTCTCACGCACAGCGGACAATTCTCTCTCGGACAATTGAACCTCGTCATTATTATTATTAATAATCTGTAGCCTGTAACTGGTTTTCGCCGTCTAGACAAGATAATATTGGCGTTACCTTAATTCCGAGTTATACCAATTTGATTTAGGCGTGAATCTGGCCACTTACCCGGGCGGATGAGAAGAATTTTATTTTGTGCTTAAGACTGAGTTCTGCCCGGATTTCTTCGTATAATAAAAATATTTCTGGGCGAAACAATTGTGTTCTCAATCGCCTTCAAATGATGACGGCGCAGGTAATAACTCTCATTACTTTATAGTAGCTTGTGCTATAGAAACGGATCGTGATGTCGTCGGATTCTTAATTCATTGTTTAACTGTGTATGTGACATTTGTCTGTAAATTTGGGACAATTAAAATGATACCATTTCGTAAATTCCGAGTTTTTGTTCTAACGGTGTTTCTGATTGCGTGCACAATGCACATAGTAATAGACTTGTTACCTAAACTGGAACCGCGGGCGAGTGCAGAGAGAGCCGGGAACGGCGGCTGCGCCTGTTCTCACAAACCGGGCGAGGAGCCCCTGAGCCGCAGCAAACAAGGCATGTCTCCGGCAGATCCCGGCTGGCTTGACAAACACACTTTGAGGATCTTGCAAGATTTCAGCAACGAGCCAAATTCAAATCTCACGTCTCAGTCCTTGGAGAAAATCGCTGGTTCCAGGGACAAAAGCGAGGCTTTCAAAAGAGGGGAGCAATACGCGCTGAATGGAGAGAACAAGAAGCTTTTAATTAAAGATCAGGCCGTCGACAAGAAAGTACCTGTCCAGGGGTTCTCTCGGCTTACGGCTCTCTTTGAACACCCACTGTATAAGACCGTGAGACCGCAGCTCACTGAGGAGGACACATTGTTCAACGTCAACAGTGACATCAGGTTCTACTCGAAAGCACCAGAGAATCAGGAGTGGTGAGAGAAAAGTTATATTTGTGTGTGTGTGTGTGCGTGCGTGCGTGTGTGTGCGTGCGTCTGTGTGCGTGTGTGTGTGTGTGTGTGTGTGTGTGTGTGTGTGTGTGTTAGAGAGAGAAAACACTGGACATAAGTGAGTGCATGGTCATGGTCACTTCGGGAATCAGTAGAATCCTATTCCAAATGCTGAAGGATGAGCACTTCAGGCCTTTTTATCTTTCATTTTTCTGCCATCGTCACATACTCAATCAGTCTGGTGTTCACTCTCCTTCTCCCTCCTTTCCTTAACATTTCTTTTATGCTCTTATTCTTAGTATTGTCCCATTTTGCGGTCAGAGATAAATGGATTGACGACCAAAGCTTTGCCTGCTGTAGTTTGGTCTGGCTTGCTCTCTCTCTCAGCTCCTGATGATTTGAACTAATTATGTACATTATTTGAGGGAAGGGGAAGGCGGTTAAAGATGATCTCACAGGCCTAGTAATGCCCCCGAAATATCAGTACTATGCTGTTGTTTATTTTTAAACCCCACCAATTTAATTGAAGACTTCTCTGTTGCCGGACTTGCACCTGTTTTAGTTCATCTTCTAGGGATACTCCACTCATTTATCATATTTGAAAAGGCACAGTTATTCGCCAGATTATCATAATCTCTATCAATTCTGAAATTTTTGTTGATTTCTGAGGCCATTTACCAATCGATTTTTATTACATTTATGATGAGTGCCGCCATTCTTGATTCCACAAAAGGGAAGTGATGACAACAGTGCTGTAAACAACCAGGCAGGGCGACTAATGTTTGGCTAAACCGGTAGGTGTGCAATAAATGTAAACGTGCATTGCACATACAGTGGAGTGGATGTAACCCTTTAAATGACTCCCATCTATGGGCAGATCTTTGAGGATTTCCCGATATTTTGTTTGTAGATTGTTTCATTATTGATTCTTTTATTCAATTGGCATTTTAGATGTTCTAAATTATTCATGCTTTTAATTAATAGTACTTTTCAAGGATGAGAAATAATTGAAAAAAAAAACAAATAAAATAAATATTTTTTATCCAAATGTTGGGTTTGCTTATGTCCTCTGCATATCGGTTACCTTGGTTGAGCAGGCTAAGGTAACTTTCTGGTGGTCTTCTGGATAATGCAAAGCAACCCACAGCCAGAAAATAGACAGGGTTTGTTATTTCAACAGTGATGTTTCACTGTAATGTTGCCACATACTTGTGAAAAAGGCATTTAATGCTTCAATACATTCACCCCTTATGAAGCCTTTTGTTATGAAAGGATCAGCACAGTATTTTCTCCAAGGCTGATTAAAAATTTTAAGCCTGGATTGTCAACGTTTTTACTCATATTTTTGTTTGACTCCACTTTTAATTTCTTGTCACCCACGTCGATATGAAACCACTAAGTGCTCACGTAACCTAGTAACCCTTGTGGGCGACTAATTGGGCACTAGCCATAAATGATGAATGAATGCTAATCTGCATCTGGAAAAAAATTAAATCTTTTTTTTTTTTTCAACCCATGAAGTGTGGGTTTTTTGAGTTAGTTTTGCTGAAAGGGACACTACAGATGAGATGAGAGATGAGATGTGAAATTATAATTATGCAGTGTACTATATTTTTGAAAACATCTCATTTTAACCTGTACGTGCCCTGGGCACGTCTGTCGATGCAGGGATAAGAGAGACGTGGTAGAGATAGAATTGTCTGTGTGACCGTGCTTAAATTATGGATAAGTATTGACCGAACTTTATTGCGGAACTTTTTACAATGCATTATTAATGTGAAAACGAAGCTTGTTTTGTAATTGTGGTGTGTTCCATAAGTGTTTGATTGGGCCACCCTGATTCACACGTGGAAAACCAGCAACAAATCTGGGGCTTTGCGTGTCTCACCTCGATGATAGACTGTGGTCCAGTGGCTGCAGCCTGTAGATTTACCACTGAATAATGATGGAGGCGCTGCTGGCTGAACCTGACAGGTCAGCAGGTAGGGATGTGATTGGCTGTAGTCAGGTAAGGGAGGGATTTCGGTCAGATGGAATGTTTCTATCTAAATGCACATTAGTGCCTCCTCTGGTTGATGTAGTGGCTGCAGCTGTTGTACATGACGTTTAGTTGGGGTGAGCAGCATCCAGCCTGCAGACCATGTAGTGGATATAAAATGTGTTGTTTTGTGAACCCTTGAGAGGAACCATTGCAATACAATACAGCGTATTACACTACAATGTGCATAGTTATATTTTCTCTCTCCAGAAATGACCACTGTCATTGCAGCAATGAAACATGCCCAATATAGAACTGTATGTTCTGTAATGAAAAGAAAAAGCAAGAAGGGAATAAGAAATGAGGCAAAAGAAAATTATAATTAGGTTTATAAGTATTTGTGAACCATGCCTGTGCAAACTTGTTGAAGGTAAAGTGTACTTCAGCATTCAGATGATTCCTGCTGCGCTTCCTGTTGTTCTTATCTGTTAAGCTTTCTACCACAGTCAGTGTGTCTTGCACTGGAAACACCCATTGAAATTCATAGTTGGATTCAGTTGCTGGCTTTGTTACTGGACATACTTGTCAACTTATCAAAAAGTTCCCATCAAAGCAAGGTGATTGAATTCCTGCACCCCTGGCAGAGCTCTTGTAGCCGCAGTTTATCAGTCAGTTTATTATTTTGCAGTTAGGCTTGTAATTGGCTTTGGGTCACAGTGGTTCGGTCCTTTATCTGTACCCCTGGCCCACAGCAAATTGAAGCCCCCTTCTTTGAGTGCTTTGGTTTAAGAAGGTAAAACTCCTCAGCACATGAGGAAGAATTGCCTCCCAGAGCAAAAAACCTTTGTTTTCGACTGGATCGAGAGCTAGAAAACACATCAAAATGGACTCGCTTCCCTGGATTTGCTGGTGATTCTTATTTTTGCCCTATATGAAAGGCAGAATATTTTGGCAAAGACTCTGTTTGAAACGGCAAAGACAGAAGTGTGCTTGTAATGATTCCCTCTATTCAACCTTGGGAGACCACAGATAGGGTGAGATATATCCGATATAGATCTCCTTCAGACCCTCCCTTTCTCTCTTCAGGTAGTCCTTTCAGTTTCATGCAGAAGACTAGTATGCAGAAAAATGTGATTCATTGTGGCTGAATATTAATCTATTGTCTTGCATTAATAGATGCCCCTCCTAAATTGGCTTGAAATACCATGGGCTGATGCTGAATGAGAACATTTGCTAGCAGCAGTGTTAGCATCCACCTCCAGTCACAGTGATAAGGAATGGAACAAGATATGAACATGGATGCAACCATGAAGTCCGCGTCTAACAAATTCATGCAAAGCTCAAGTTTCATGCCTTTAACAATGACAAAATGAATATAAATCTGGTCATTTTCATGTGTTTGCCACTAAGTAATGTTAGTGCTTTGAAACAGGAGTTAGCTATATCCATAGCTGCCTGGGCACCTTAACTTGTGGTAGTTAGTGAAGTTATCTTTCAAGCAAACAGCAGTCTACTGTCAGCTAAGTTGTGCTTGCGTACTGATTGCTAAATCTTCCTGATTAGTGGATTGTTTCGCATATTCTATGTGCTAGCCTGACAATGCTTCCAAACATGAGCTAAACCATGCATCTTCACTGATAACTGTGCTCTCAGTGCACAGTCTGCACTGTAAACCCTGACAAGTATGGTGAACTAAAATGTTTTGTGGAAACTGATTACCTTAAAAAAATTGAGCATGCCAACTTAATGGTCTTGTGTTCACAGCTCTTAAAAACATGTAAAAAAAGTAAATTAACCTTATTTTCTTTAAGTTCCCTCCACACAGTGCAATTAAGCTGGCGTACACACATTTTGAGGTAATTGGTTTCCACAAAACATTTGAGTTCACCGCACTATCAAGGTTTACAGGGTGAGACAGCCACACAGCTGACCACTGAGCGTGCATTGCTATGTCCAGGCAATAACAGCAGGCTGTTTATAAACTGTATGGTGGTGAGGGACCTACAACAAGTGATGATGCTCATATTGCGAGGGGTCATTTGACAAAAAAGAATTCACGAAACATGGGTTAGTCTAAGGTTTTAAAGCCATACACACATACTACTGAATTTTGACAAACTCAACCAAAATCATGCACACAGTAAAAATCATAAACATGCACTACTCAAACCTTGTTACATAAACTTTCTGTATAATCTGTGGGTGAGCTTTGCCAATGTATGAGAGAAGTATTTCAGTCCGGAGTGATATAGGAATTTCAGTTGTACACGTGAGACTTTTTTTTTATTTCTGAGTGTGAAACCTTACCAATCTAATTTAAGTATAAAGATATTCCCAAGCGAGTTTCCTGTGTCGTTCTGTGCATTGACTGACAAAATTTAGTGTGCACCATTGGCAAACATTGCAAGTTTTTAAGCAGACTTCAGCATCTTTCTTTCAAAAGTGCTCTAACTTAGAAAGCTTCATGTGCAGTTTCAAAGTAATAGGCATGGTAGAAACACTGTTCAAGTGGAATCGATCTTTGATAAATTTTTCAAAGGTTTGGTATCATCAGGCCTGTACATTCTGTTGGGCATGCATGGCCATATATCTTTCTTGCTTTCTGACCAGAGGTTACTCACTTGAGGGGCAAATATTCTGTGCTGATATAACTTGGTTAAAAACCTTTTCTCCACAGAAGGCCTGCAGTAAACTTAGCTGTGAAATCAACTGTATGCATGGATGATTTTAATATTGGTTGGAGGTTTTAAAAGTATGAGTGAATGGATTTAGTTGGGTTTGTATGAGACTTCGGCAGTATATGTGCACAGTTTCAGTAGTGTTTGGGTAAGATGTTTTTCAGTTGTATGTCAGCGAGTTTGATGTCAAAATGCAGTTTCAGCCATTTCTGGGTTTAACACGCTCTCATAAATGATGCCCTGTTGCTCAGTCATTATTTGGTTGAAAAACTAGAGAACACCATTTACCCAGCAGTGATTATTTTTTTCTCGCCTCCATTCCGATTGAACCTCCAGGCCCAGAGAGAGGGTGGAGGAGGAGGAGTACCTGCCCAAAGGTGAGGGTGGGGCGGAGTCGTACCCTAACTGGCTGCGCTTCCACGTGGGAATAAACCGCTATGAACTGTACGCCCGACAAGACCCCGTCACTGACGATCTACTCAGGGATCTACTGAGCCAGAGAATCACCAGCGTCGGTAAGGCTGCGGGACGGGGGCCCAGAGGAGATTACCTCAAAAAGCACAAAATTACTATAATGCTTTTCTTTTAAGGCTGTTTTTTATTGAAATGCACTTTCCCAACAAAAATAAGTGGATGGTATAAGAAGCAATTAAAGAGTCATAAAAGAATATAAATAATCAAGTGAAACAAAGCAAAATAAAAGACGACGATGAAAATAGTGAAATTATTGGGGAGCCCGCCCTTCGTGTAAAGTGCTACTGGGTTTAATTGCTTGGTTGGCCAGTTCGTGCAAATTTTTACACAATAAACTGCGCCTGCGTTTTACTGGTGTCACAAGCCCTTTTAAGAAATATGTTCCCTGTGGTCCTTTGATCTCTTTTATTTCCCTCGTAATTTTTCTTTTGGGAGAAATGGGTCTGGGTCCTTATTAGTTGAGAACTGTGGAAATGAGCAAAATGTTTTGAAATGCGTCAAAATGTATTACACTCTGAAAATCATGTCGTTTCAATTGAACTGTTCAAAATGTTCTTTCAAAATCAGTTTCATAGATACCAGGTGACCTCTATAAAATACAACCCCAGTTCCAAAAAAGTTGGAATGCTGTGTAAAATGTGAATGAAAACAGAATGCAATGATTTGCGAATCTCATACTGTTATCGTATTCGCAATAGAACACAAACAGCATATTATATGCTGAACGTGAGTGATTTTACCATTTCAACAAAATTAGCTCATTTTGAATTTGATGGCAGCAACACAAAAGTTGGGATAGGGCTGTGTTTACCTTTGTGTAAAATCCCCTCTTCTTTTAACAACAGTCTGTAAATGCCTGGGATGTGAGAAGACCAATTGCTGAAGTTTTGGGAGGGGAATGTAGTCCCACTCTTGTCAGACAACATAACATAGCATGAGTGGTGAGAACAGGACATTCAGCCCAACTAGACCAGCCAGTTTTTTGTTTTTTTTCTGTTGTGACTATATCACTTCAGATCTGCCCATCTGATCAAAGGGACATGACATATCTGTGACCAAAGCAGGTCATTAATCTCATGAAATGCGAAGGACTGCGATCCAGTATGTCGGCATGTTTTTACTGGAATGACTTGCCATCCCAAAGCAATTTACTGAAGTGGAGTGGTGTTGTTCACAGCACATTGGACGCCATATTGTTCAGTGGAATTCACATTTTTATTTTGTGGTTTGTCCAACAAAATCTGCTTATATGAATTAAACATTGATATTTTGATGAATATACATGAATAGTATTATAGAACCACCTGTCTTCCATTGCAAACAAACTTAACTTCAATGTATCACCATTGTGTTATGTCACATCAAGTGCTAGAATTGTTGGAGCACGGAGGTGACATGTCCATTCTGGAAATTTTGGAGATGAAGTCGAAGTACCACACTTATGAAGACTTACATGTTCAGTATACTTCTGAACCATGCTGTAAAAGAGTGACTGACATAAAAATGATGTAAATGATGTACCTCATTTAATAGAATATTTGCAAAACTAAAAATCAAAAATGGACATGTAACCATTGTGCTCCAATCCCTCGATATCAAAAATCTAAGTGTTACCCTTTGTTAAGGCTAGTCTGCATATCATCTGATCCAAATTTGGTAAAGATTAGTCAAATTTTGAAGAGAAAAATAAATAGAATTAAAGTGGTAAAAAATCCAGTAGGATCCTGCTGGACTGAGCTTGATATCAGGATTCTGGTGAGAGCCAGTCTTTGAATTTCCAAAATATGGTTCAGGAGTTATGACCAGAAATGTGCAACTATTTGGCTTGACAGTGGCATGAGAGTGTTGAGCCTGAAACTTCAAAATTGGTGTGTTGGTTGGTGAGATGGTCAGCTATCAGTGCTTTAAATTTCACTGCTTTTTCCCCTTAAGGTGCTAATAGTAGAGACATTGACTTCAATGTCAGAATAATAATAAAAATAAAGAAAACAGACAAAACAATAGTGGTTCAGCCCCCACAGGGCTTGTACCCTTATAGTATAGTAATATAGTAATAGTAATAATAATAGTAATAATAATAATTACAATATCTATTGCAGGTAAAAATATGGGAGCTCAATGTAGAAACAATGAAAGACCCTCAAAATAGAATTATTGTGGCTGGATGCAGGATAGTCATTCAAAAATGAGCAGGTGCTCGGCTTTGCATTTCAAACAGTCCTTAGTGATGGACGATAAGCCTGGGGCATAAAATACTGCTTTCACATGTCCCTGTCCCAGCTCAGAGAAAATGATAGATCAGTCCTGCTGAGGTCAGGTCTTGCTAGTCCCCTTTAAATCACTAAATTCACTCAGCTGCATGTGGAGGCAAGACAAACTGCTTCAGTCAAGAGCCTGATTTGTTGAATCAGGTGAAGGACTTGATTTTAATCAGTGCCATGGTTTTAGTAGCCCCACAGGACCAAGGGACCAAGGTTGGATAATTTTCCTATATTTTTGCAATCTACAACACTCATTGGAGGGGCTTAGCCCATGGAATACTGTGTGTTAAGAACACCAGATATTTTAAAGTCTGCAATTCACACTTCAGTTGCACAATATTAGCTGTAATCGAACAACTCACAATAGTAACAGAAATGTATGACATTCGTAATTTTAGCTTCTCCCTCAAGCAATGACATTATAAGATACTATATAAATAATATTTTGCCATGCTGAAACCATTGAAAGCACAGGCTAATGACATTGTTGAATCCCGATGCAATTTACATTTTAATATGCTCGTGTTGAACGAGCTCAGCTGAGCGCTTCATCACATTTTTTTTCTTTTCATTCAAATTCAGCACCTTCTCTTTGAATCTCACAGTTCTGCCAACAGTGATGTAAATATCGCGGTATAAAATGATAAAACTCCATAGTCAGACAAGGGAACCAATAGACACCTAAACACAATTGGTCTTAAAAAACTGAGTAATTATTATATCCCTAGAACGTTCGTGGATATTATGGGATTTGCCGTGGCCATTGCAGCTGCAAATCCTTTGCGTTAACGTGATGACAGCATTTTTCATTGGAATTGCATGAAGCTCCTTGTGTTAAGTCCTGGTACACAGAGGACCAACAATATTGTTTTATGTGACCCTACAACCTTTTTTGTAGAACCACCATGTCAGACTTTACATTTCCAAGTGCAAAAACTGAAGTTTTGATGAAAAGAATGTCACATTTTTTGTGATCGTTTCTGGCAGATAAACTAGGGCTTTTTTGATGATGGGTACCCTATTAACTTGTCTCTAACACCATCAACCGGCCAGGATTAAGATTAAAACACTGTGGTAACTTGAGCAGCTTTGGTGGGAATTGTGTCAAATCTGCTTTTAGCAATTCTTGTGCATTATGGAGGAAGTTATTAGTTGTGGCGGCTCTGTAATGTTTCCTGTAGTGCCGTGATTCAGCCAAATTTAGCTTTTCCATAAACAAGAGCCAAATCCGTTTTGCTAGGAATAATGCCATGTTACTTGTGATACTTTCTGGTGCATAGAGATGGGTTGTTATTGATGTTGGTCACCCTATGACCTTCTCTGTAGCACCCCCACCAGGCCAAACTTTTCATTTTTAAAAATGAAATTGCTCTTGCAGTTTTTATGCCCTCGAATGAGAAGGGGGCGTTATGTCGACACCCCGTCCGTCATCCAGCTGCCCGTCCGGCCGTCTGTAAACTAAATATTTCTGCTCAATAACTCAAGAATGCCTTCCCCGATTGAGCTCATCGTCTGGTGGTGTGTTGGGTGCAGGTAGGGGAAGGTTCCATTCGATGACTGGCTCAACTTGAAATTCAGTGTGGCCGCCACTGCTGCCATCTTGTTTTTTGTTTCCGCCCAATAACTTGAAAACGCCTTCGCCGATCGATCTCCTCTTCTGGCGCTGTATTGGGTGCAGATAGAGGAAGGTTCCTTTTGAAGACCGGCGTGACTGGAAATTTAAAATGGCCGCCATGGCTGCCATCTTGTTTTTTGTTTCTGCCTAATAACTTGAAAATATCTTTGCCGATCGATCTCATCCTCTGGTGGTATATTGGGTGCAGGTAGGGGAAGGTTCCTATTGCTATAGAAATAGACCAACCATTCACTGGAAAGCAGCAGTCTTTCGCTATAGAAATAGACCAACCACCCATTGTAAAGCGGCGCTCTTTCGCTATAGCAATAAACCAACTCACTCTTTTTAGAGCAGGCCTCTCTTGCTGTAGAAACATCCAAACAGCCTTATTTGTCATTTTAATATAACCCGGTGACTGCACCACAGATACACTGTTAAAACTGTCATTACATCAGAATTAACCCTTAAATGTGCCATCCAACTCACTCTATAATGATAAGTCAAAAATTTGCCATATCTACCATCAACACACAGGCGGGGGCATATGCCACACTCCGCGTTGCTCTTGTTATAGAAATGTTGTCATTCAATATTCCAGCACTATAAAGGGAAAAACTGTAGGTTTTCATAGTTTTATTACTTTCAATGTTGTGCCACTTTTCGGTGAAACTTTCAAATGCTACGTCAGGCTGTTGTAATGAGAATCGGAACGACTTTGCTGTGAACGTATTGGCGCATGAGAGACCAATCCTACTGTCGTGGTGACACTATAACCGCTCCTGTAGCATCACCCTTAAACCAAACTCAACTTTTTCAAAAATGATGTTGTAAATACAGTATGTCAAACTCTTGTGATGGGAATCGAGTATAATTTGCTGTGACCAGTCTTGGAGCCTTGAGTAGTTCTCCGTCTGATGTTTTGGACCCTTTTGCCTTTTCCTGTTGTGCCCCTAGTAGGTCATACTATGCTGAAGATGCTATAGTTCTGGGAAATTACTCCGCTGTCTTTCACCGACAGCATTTTTCCACTTGTTTACAGATCCATTTCCAATGGGCCTTAATGCAAGCTGAGGGGTCATGCAGCTGTACCTGCTGACCCTTCCAGCAGATGCTGCTCCAATTCCCAATCTGGCAGGATAACTGGGAAAAATGACAAAGACAAATATTTTTTTATGGCTGCTAGGTAACAGTTTTGTGGAATTAGCCAGCCGCGCTGACCTTTTCTCTCATGTAAAGAGGAAAAAAAGTTTCGTTGGATAATGTTAAAATTTTACTTAAAATTGTTTATACACACACGCACGCACACACACACGCACACACGCACACACACAGAGACACACACCAATCAGCCATTACATTATGACCACCGACAGGTGAAGTGAATAATACTGATTATCTTTATCTTGTCACAGTGGCCCTTGTCAGTGGGTGGGTTACATTAAGCAGCAAGTGAACATTTTGTCCTTGGAGCTGTGTGTTGGAAGCATGAAAAACAGGCGAGCGTGAGGATGTGAGCGACTTTGACAAGGGCTAAATTGGGATGGTTAGACAACAGGGTCAGAGTTTCTCCAAGGCTGCAGCTCTTGTGTGGTGTTCTCGGTCCGCAGGGGTCAGTGCCTGCCTAAAGTGGTACGAGGAAGATAATCGGTGAACCGGCGACAGGCTCGTAGACGGCCGAGGCTCATTGATGTGCGTGGGAAGGGAAGGCTGGCCTGTGTTGTCTGATCCAAATAAGGAGCTAATATAGCTCAAATTGGTGAAAAAAAGTTCATGCTGGTTCTGATATAAAGGTGTCAGAACACACTGTGCATTCTAGTTTGTTGCGTATGGGGCTGCATAACCGCAGACTGTCCAGGGTGCCCATGTTGACCCCTGTCCACCACCAAGAGCCCCTTCAATGGGCATGTGAGCATCAGAACTGCACCATGGAGTAATAGAAGAAGGTGGCATGGCCTCACCATCATGTTTTATTTTACATCATGTGGATGGATGGGTGCGTTTGCATTGCCTACCTGAGGAAGACGTGGCACCAGGATGCACTACAGGAAAGAGGCAAGTCAGCGGGTGCTTTTGGCAATTATCTGCTGCGAAACCTTGGGTCCTGCCATTCATGTGGATGTTACTTTGATATGTACCACCTACCTAAACACTATTGAGGACCAAGGACAGACCTTCATGGAAACAGTATCTCCTAATGGCAGTGGCCTCTTCCTGCAGGATAATGTGCCCTGCCACATAGTAAAAATGGTTTTGGAATGGTTTGAGGAACACAACAATGAGATCAAGGTGTTGACATGGGCTATACATCCCCAGATCTCAATCCAAGAGTCCATCTGTGGGGTGTCGTGAACAACAAACAAATCCAATCCATGGAGGCCCCACCTCGCAACTCACAGGACTTAAAGGATCTGCTGCTAATGTGTTGGTTCCAGAAACCACAGCAAACCTTCAGAGCTCTAGTGGAGTCCATACTGTGACGGGTCAGGACTCTTTTGGAGGCAAAAGGGGGACCTGCACACTATATATATGAAGACCACAATGGAAAAATGATCAGGGTCACATTGTGGAGAAATGATGAATTAAAAATGCAAAACAATCACAGAAACAAAGCACTGAAAAAATATGCAAAAAATATTAATTGTATAAAATGTTATAATGAAATATAATATGATATATTATTATAAATATTATTATATCATATATAAAATATACAAAAATGCAAAATTAGGAATCTGATCGTTTATTTCCTTTGTGGTCTTCATATATAACTAAGTAAAGTTTTGATTTTATCCTTGTATTCTCATTTAATTTATTTTCAGTGTACCTGTTCCACAAATCAAGCATTTACTGGCAATGAGGCACCAAATTTGGTTTCACTGACCTTCCAAATTTCAGCAGATTTTATGAGCTGTCTGTTTAAACCTGTAGCTCCTCACAGTGTGTCTTTCGCAGTCATTGATGAATGTAACCAAAGGTTTTCAGAGAGTTTGTTTCTTTTAAGTTTCTTTCTTTGCTGTCACAACTGTCCCCTGCTTTTCGCTTTTTAAAGAGTTTAGGTTGCTTCCCTCAGCCTGCAGATATATTGTGCCAAAATGCAGGACTAATAGGCTCAAGAACTCTTTCATACAAGCTGCTATTGGCCTTCTAAACAAGGCAATTTGAGCTTCTCTGTTATTTATTGTTTGAATTCTGCGGTTTTGTTTATTTATCTTTTCATTTGTTGTTGTTTTTGCTGTTGGTTGCGAAACAAGTTGCCCTTCGGGGATAATAAAGATATCTTGATCCTTGGTCTTGAATCTTGGGAGTGAAATGAACGAAGGCTTTGAGATTTGGCACCAAATGATGGATCTCCTTGATAAACGTTTGATCAGTATGATTTAATGGGCCTGAATTTGGAACGGCTGGTATCTTGACTGTTGTGAGGCGATATTTTAATGGGAAGTTTACTAGTTATTTTTTGGGTCTCGTTTTTATTCACAACTCTAGAAGTTGTTTTAAAAACAGTTTAGCAAACTTTTCTCCTCTTTGCGAGCCCATTATGCTGTCCGTGGTTTTTATCCGTTGCTAAAATGTGGAGCAGGGGAGATGGCAATGGAGCTCGTCCATCCATCCTTCCTTCCATCTGTCTGTTCATCTATCCAGGTGAGTTGGGACACATTTTTTCAGAAACAACTTAATGGGGATGGATATAATATTGTGTGTGTTTCTTACTAGTCATGACTTTACTTGGAATCAAAAGTGGGATTCCATGGTAGCGGGGGATATTGTTGATTGTTGATATTGAATGTCTTCCTCTTCTGTTTTGTCCAAGTGCGGTACTCATTTACATCTTGGTTTCAATTATGAAAATGACCAACCAAGCTGGCATCATTGCTGAACTGAGGCATTATTCGCTGCATTGTTCTAAGTAATACCACACATAAGCTTCTGTTGGAGCCTGTGCAAAGCTTTTTTGGCCCCCCATCTCCACCACAAGCTTTCCTAACCTTGCCCAACTTGCCTGCAAGTACCTTGCAATGTCAGCCTCATCTGCCCTGACTGAATTTCTTCAAAAAGCGTGCGTGTGTGTGTGTGTGTGTGTGTGTGTGTGTTTGCGTGTGCGTGCGTGTGCGTGTCTGTGTGTGTGTGAATGTGTATATGTATGTGCGTATTTGTTCACGTGTGTGCATTCATGTCTGAATATGTATCTGAATAAAGTATTATCGCATTGATTCTAATATTTATGACATTGTTCTGTCAGTGATAGCATTCATGAAGCAGCCACACAATATATGCTACACATTCATGCACTCTAAACGTGTATTATTACTCCGAAAATCAGAATCTGATAATATTTCAAATTTGATAGAGGTTATGTTAACAGCATATTCTGCTTGGATATTCAAAATTAATACTTATTATAAATTAAATGCCCCCCCCCCAGGGCCGGACCTGCCGCAAATAAGTTACTTAACATGGCTTATAGAACGCAGCAATTATCCACTCTTCTCTTTGATGATACTAGTGTTTCATTTACTAAAAACTTAACTGGCATACAGCAATAATGACAGCTAAAGCACCAGCTGAACAAGCCTTCAAAAGAAGATTGCCAATGGTGATAATAATAACAGTACCTTTAAGGACAGTGTGACAACCCTGCTGCCTTAAGGGACAGTGCCCAAAATCTTAATTATGAGTACTTTCCATCCAGTAACTAAAATGGCACTTAACTTTGGTATTGAAATTTACGGCAACAAAGACCACACATTTACATTTACTAAATACTAAGAACTGAAATTCTAAGAAATTCTAATTCTAAGAGGGTTTTAAAAAGGGAAAGGCTTCGTGCAGTGAACTCACCATTGTCTGCTTCTGCGATCATGCTAACGTTCTCCGTCCCCGAGTTCAGCTGTTGCCGTCAGCTCACCTGCGACCATAGAATGTTATGCGCTGCTGCATCTGCCTCATTAGCATTAGCCTCTAACGTACCAGTGATAACTTTTGGCAACGTAAGCACTTGGTGCTAGCGCTGGAGGAACGGTATTGACGGGCAGAACAGTTTCCTACTTTTTCTCTTCTGATATTTTCAGATTAGCACAACCCCTCGGTTGCATCCCCCGCTGCTCAGTGTGTTGTAGCACGTGATGTCAGAACGAAGGCACATCGCTGTGATCAACAACTGATTAGAGATCAGTGCCCATTCAGTTTCTAAGTGGCGGGATTCTAGCTCAGTTTGCAACACTGATCTGGGGCCTGTTTGGCCTTGCTGTGACATTGGCAGGGCAGTTTCAAATCACAGTTTTTATCAACATATCAACAGTTAACAGTTTGAATTTGTTCATAATATGCATATGCATCTCTTCCAATTAAGAAAAAAAAACTGAGGATTCGTAAATCATGTGATGCCCCAGGTTATGCACACCAGTTATAACATGGATAATCCTGTCTTGCACCCCCCCCCCCCCCCACACACACACACACACACACCACATCCCCCCCCAGCTCAAGCGAGTTTTTCATTTCTCTCAGTTACCATATTAACTTCATTTCATTATTAAACTTTCACTTGACTACACATATATTGCAATTTAAGATAAAATGGCAGAGTAAAGTTTTTGCTGCATTTGTTAGACAATACCTGAATAACTCCGGACATTTTAAATCGCAGTGAAAATATTCTCTATAATCACACAGCAAAAGATTTGCTGGTAGAGAAATAGTTCCATCTATTTCTCATAGTTCTAGCCTAGTTCCATCCAGGGGTGTTGCAGACTTGGGTGATGAGTGGGACACACATGACCCTTGCAGGGTGAATTTCTGCACCTGCACTTTGACTTGTTAAATATTCGGAAAGTGTCATTGATATTTGCTAATTTGACTATATACATTTTAAAAGCAAAAATAGTCAAGCTGTGAATAGCCTTTGCTATTCCCAGAACTGTAACGGGCTTGATTTCCTGGCAGCAGCTCCATTATGCGCTGACTCCAATCTGTTCTTTCAATTGAAGATTGGCCTAATAATTGGAGGAAACACTTTGTATTCGAAGCATACAGGCCTTCTCAAGAGAAAAAGTTAGTTTGACATTTTTACTGGGTTAACTTATAATTGGTTATAGGTCACTGGACAATGTTTAATCCCCAAAAAAAAAAAATGGTGTCAATCACCTGGTATGATTATTTCAATCATATGTTCCAGATAGTAGGCCAAGTGTTTTGTCCTAGGTCTCTTTTTTAAAGATTAAATGTTGTCAAACAGGGCGATATAATTTTATTCAAGCATTGATGGTAAGTTAATTGGCTTTGAAATGCAGCTACTGTAACACCCTTGTGCTGTCGGAAGTTGAAATGGTGTCCAAGTGCTGGAATGTAGATTTATTAAATAAACAAAGTGAAACCAATAACACAAATACAGTACTTTGAGGGAAATAACAAAAAGGAGTACTCTCAACAAAAAAGTGTTATGAACTAAAGCTACCTGCCAATGGGTGGGGTGGGGGGGGGGGGGGGACTTAGGTTTAAATAGACAAGGGAAGGATAATTAACTAAGAAAAATGAGGTGTGGTAAATAAATGAGACAACAGAAGGGATAATAGAATAATTAGATGTGGGCTGCTAGCCATGAGTCCAGAATGCCCAGGAGGAGGGGCATTACAGCTACTCCCTTGTGCAAGCTGCAGCTTGCAACCCTAGCCAGCTCTGTGCATCAGGGTTTGTTTTCATTTCACTACTGTTTATTTCCAGTACTCTATGGTAAGGACAGTATTAGTGTCATGCCTCGCCCATAACGGTCCGCATCACCAGAGTTCTGAGCTCCGGCCTGCTCCCTCACTATCCACTCGACACTCTGCAGCTGCGCCTAATTACTTTGCTACCCAATTAATGCTGTATATGTCAGGATCTCGCACCAGATTGGTGCAAAGTGTTGGTGGAGCTCATTTTGTTGAAATTTTGTGTTTTATTCGCTTTCTTTGTTTTAGCAGTCTCTTAGTTAGTCTAGCTCTACCTTTGTAATTTTTGTAAGTGTTTTTTCCCCTGTTGTTTATATTTGCCTTCGTGTCTGAAGCCTTGCTACTAAGGCATATAAAACTACTTCTTACTTTTACAACGTACCTGTACATCTCAATACCTACAATTAGGTAAACATGGTGCAGTATATCCTGACTGAACATAGGAGACTAAACAAAAGGAAAATCTAAAATAGTTTACAGAATTACAAAAACGTAATCTTTGTGTAAAATCAATTGATCGTGGGGGATCCCTCGATGTCCTAACGACACTACCCTAATTTGTATGAGCTTGTTGCGTGATGATCACTGGAGTGATGTGTGACCTGTGTTTTCAAAGTGAACACCCAGTACAGTTCACTGCAATGGCTTTCTCAGCCCTATCCATGTCTGCTTGAGTAGTACAAGACAGAACTTGACTGGATAGAACGGCCACTCCCATTCAGTGTTTCAGGACATCAAGAGCAGTGGCTATCTTCATGCGTACCACTTGGTACTGTTGAACTCGCTTTCGTTGTTTATTACTTCAGTACAAACTGACTTACGGCAGCTTGATGACGCAAGAGGGTTTGCAGTGGAGGATATGTCATGCAAAATGTCCTTGCATTACAGCCAAAAGGGGCCGGGAAGGACATGCGTCATCCACAAATGGCGCATAAATTAAAAGTATATACTGCAGCAGTAAAACGCATTGACAGCACTGGAATTATCTTCCGACTGCCAAATTAAAATGTTCTGCATGCAAATGATCAGCACCACAGGATTTACCATTAGTCAATTTTAGAATAGCATCTTTAACCTCTTCATGGGTAACATTCAGGCAGACCTCAGAGCTAGCATTTATAGTGACATTGTCAATGTTACTCTGTATACAGTTGAAAAGGCTATGATAATGTTTTCTCCAAAATTCTGCTATACTTTCATTTCCTACTACTCCTTCCATATTACTAGGAAGTGGAGTATTGCTTTTGTTCACTTTAATTTCTTTCCAAAACCCATTCACATCATCCATTTTCCTTGCCAATGAATCACCTCTCTTAGCATTTTCATTCCTTTCAACAAAACGCAAAGCATACTTGAACTGAGAATTAGTATTCAGGATGGCTGAATTACATTTTCTGAGCTGAAAGACATAGCGGAGCACTGTTAAAAACTGCTGTTAAATCAATTATATGCCCAATCTAGGCATCACAATATTAAGCCAAAATCTGTATTTTCTTCAACAAGATTTGTTCTGTAATCAACTTCAAGCTTCAATATCATGGGAACTATGGAAGTTTCAATAGCAACACTGCATCAAGTGAATAGCAATGGTATACAAACAAGTAGTGGAACCATGGTGGTGTCATGTGTTTTCTTGTAATTCACCTGAGAAAAATGTGTGTTAGGAAAACTTCACGGGGTCATATCACCATGTGTGATTGGCTCATCCTCAAGCCATGATTCCTTCTGTGTCAAGTAATATTCACACTCATCAATGTAGAGCTGCAGCCAGTGCTGCTACAAGATGGTTGTGAACTGTGAGGATGAAGTCAAGAACTATCAACTTAGAGCTACTTACCAGTACATCAGCAGACTAATGCCACAGCCAGTAGTTTTACTGAACTTTTGAAGCTGAAATGGCCGAATTCCCTCTGGTGTACTTGAGTACATAATCTTGTCTTATGAATTAAGTAATGATTCTTTTCATTTTAAGCAATATTCTAATGCTGAACATTAAAAGCAAAATGTATGTATCCATATGTTTTTAGCATTAAACGTACAAAGCAAAATGTATGCATGTATTTGCATTATACATTTTTATTAAATGTATGCTATGGTTAAAATTATTGGCGCATTGAATTTTGGGAATGGCCCATACATTTTGAAAATGGCCCATTGATTTTCCATGACAGGGGCCTTTGGCCCATGGGCCTTGCTGTCCTTCCCAACCCCTGAGCCAATGTGGAAGCAATTTGGGGATTGTTGAAGTAAATTTGGTTTGGTGTTCCTGAGCATATCATCGACCACATTTGCTTTTTAAATGTCAAAAGAATATATATTCACGATCCGATGTTGAAGAGGCGAAGTAATGGCACCAGCTAATAGTTAGTTATGAAGACTAAAATGTGATTGATGTCTCTGGGTCATTATTTTTTTCAGTAATTTCTAGGTCTTTAGCCGGGTTGAAGACTCGTGTTTGCACTGGCTGCTGAGAGGATGTGAAAGGTTTTTTGAATCCTTTCTTGGAAGTTGGCTTTCCCACAACTGTATTGAAGATAAGTTTTCAAAATTGGGTCGATGGACCCTGTCCCCTGTCATAACTTGTAAATCATGTGTTCTAGACTCTTTTTCAGTGGTATGAGTTAGCTCCTCCCCCCTATACATTAGCCACGCCTCCTTTCATAACCCATAAACCATTCGTCGTGGCAGGCATCATTGGACTCAGCACAGTTTTTTTATCGCTGGTGCCCATTACCCAGTACTTCAGTCATGCCCCTCCTCGAACCTCATGGACCGCTTGTGTCGGAGCTTTGCGGGAGATTTCATTGGATTTTTTCATTGCTGTGAATTAGCCCCACCCCCTATGATATATCCCCACCCTATTGCATAAGTCAGGAACCAAATGTAACAGAGCCTGCGGGCCATTTTTCAGTAGCTTTGTCCCAATACCCACACTTGTGGTCTTTTTACTTAGTCAAATGGCCTCTTGAGTGATGTGTTTCTGGGATCTGGCTAAAGTGCATTAGTACGTGTTAAAGGCTGCAAATGCTGTGTGGTTTTGTCATCTCATGTTTGGACACACTTGAAAGGAGGATTTTTCCTGTTGAAGCAGCAGTCAGAGGAGTTTCAGAGCCAAAAATAAAATGGAGAAAATGCATTGAAAATATATATTCTAAATAAATTTGTGAATAAAGGCCCAATTAGCGATCCAAACATTAAAACAACAAACACTGAAACATTGTCTAAAATTAAGAGTTGCTGAATTTACTCTGTATTATGATCCAGACCAGAAATCAAATGCAGAGGCAGAGTAGAATCCAGGATTAAGCTTTATTGATTGTAATACGGTAACAATGGGATGGAACCCAAGAGGGGATTACTCTGTTGAGTTCAGATGCAGTGGGCGATGTTAGGAGGCGCTGACAAACAACCGGCCAGTGAGTTTCTGGGATAACGGCCAGATGGAGTGAACACTTCACCAGAGCCGAACTGTCCCAGGCCTGGAAGGGGTGGTTTTGGAGAAGCACTGTTCCAATCCTATGACCGTAGATGTATTGAGAGCTTGTTCCTAATAAACTGGACTGAGGAGCAGACTTGGACTGGAATTAACAAAAACGTGGTGGACTGCTGGGAGTCTGGCAGCAGATGAAGACAGGATTCTTGAAGTTGTGAATGGGGGGGTGAGCTTCTTCGATCTCTCCCAGACCGGGATATCCCTCGCGGCTAACCTCACCCTCTGCCCCACTTAGTAGACAGGAGCTGGCCGGCGACGGTGGCTCCTCTGCTTCTGGAAGGTGGATACGTGCTGGAGTGGTAAAGCACAGACTCTTCGCCAAGCCCGGCGGGCGCGCTAGGTACAGGCTTTGACGAATGACAGTGTGATGGCTGGTGTTTCGAGACGCCAATAGCAGCGGCCGAAACAAAAGAAAGTCCAGCAAAATAGGAGAGACAAACTGAGAGAGACGGACTCGCACTTCTAATGGACAAAGATCTAGTCTGGGAACACAAGGAAGTAAAGTGAGCAGGACAGGAACGAAATAAAGAGAAAATCTCGACGACCGAGATAACAAGATTAGGCACCAGACGGTGCACAGAAAGAGAGAAACAAAGAGAGAAAGATTCCCTTGCTAACTAGCACTTTCCTCTTTGATACTAATTCCTCAAACAATTCTCTAGCTAGAGACCTTACCGGCTATAGTACAAAGTTACACTGACACTCAAGCATAGGAGGCGAGGCGGAACTCGGGTTTAAATAGAGTCCGGGCTAGCCGGACTAGCCAGCTAGCCAAAGAATCCTATTGTGGGCAACACGATATCATCCCGGACGAGAGAAACAAAGAAAGCTCGCCAGCCTCCAAAAACTATGACAGGCAGATGGTTGGCCAGTAAAAGCACGGACGCACAAGGGTGAGAGTATGAGAGAGTCTGGCTGAGATGGCATACCAGCTGAGAGGCGTGGCCTCAAGCCAAGACCTTTCCTCTCACTCTCTCATGGACAAAGAGACGATTGGGTGGAGTGTCCAGTGGTGAGATCCAGGACTGCAACACCTCTTCCACCTCACTCTCCACTAGGATCTTGGTGACAGCCAGGAGACAACTGTCCAGGAGCATGGAGTATCTGTTGTATCTTTGGGCACTGAAGGATACAGACGTGACAGGGAGTCAGGCTTAGTGTTATTAGTACCAGGTCGGTACATTAAGAGGAAGCCAAATCTTACAAAGAAGAGGGACCTGCGATTCAGCCTCGTAGCCGAAGAGATGTACTACGGGTTGAGATGGTTGCCCACACATCAGGGCCAGGCCGCAGAACCCCGCTGTTAGGAGGAATTTATAGATGCTGTTCTCCACTCATCTCCTTCCCGCTTCCGCACCAGATGGAAAGCGTTGTGCAGAACCAGCTTGGTAAAGAAGTGGCAACTCTGATGATGAAGAGTTTAACAAGTACATACAAACTGGGATTAAGCACACATAGCAAATTACAATCCAGCAACTTGCGACTCAAGGGAGGGAGTATAATTACATGTCACAGAGGCAAAAGGTGGGAACTATGAAACGAGACACGGCCGGGGAAAGGGCAGCACGCACGATGCAAATCAATCTAAAGGGACACTACTTCTGGTAGACAGGTATGTTGCTGATTGGGAGGAGACACAGAAGGTGTTCACATGAGGGTTGTGATACTCTGAGCATACTGTTCGATAACAGAAGCTTCTGTTACCTGATATTACTTTATTTACATTAGAATATTGTCTTGGCCATCATTTGAATAAACACTCCTTCCTTTTTGCTTACAAAATCTTGATGCATTGTGGGAAACACAAAAAAGTGGTATCAGGATAATTATGGAGTGATTGCACCTGAGCTTTTTTTAGAAATGGGATTATTAATTCAGCATTAATTCGGTGACAGGAGAACATGAACTCAAAACTGCGAGACTGTGAGTGTGGGTGTTGGGACAAGGCTGTAGACTCTTGAGTCGTTTAACTCAGCACAGGTCCTTCTTCAGTACTGTAATTTCGCCCGTCCTCTACTCTAGCCACGCCTCACATGAGGTTATATCCATGTGGATGCATGCAGGCATGCAGGGACATATATATGATAGCACCTATTGCAAATTTGCGCTGGATTTGTACAAATTCGTTAATGTACCTCAGTATCCTGAAAGGTGCTGGATATGTCTGCAGTTTAATGTCAGAAGTGTTTTTCCACCCTGGAGAAAGTGAATATACTGGCCTTATTTTGAAGAGTCTGAGTTCTGTGCTTGAGTTGAATTTTCATGTCATACTCCTTGTCTGCAGCAAGGAGAAAAAAATGTCTGTGTCTGGGAAAAAGTTTGTTTTGTTTGTTTTGACGGCATGGATCTGTCTCTGGAACTCAGCATAGACACGGCTGCTTATTTACCCAAATATGCAACTTTTTTTACTCTTTCCCCCGTAAGACCAAACTAACAACTACTCTTTAGGTACTGGATCAGAAACATTGCTTTTACTTTTTGAACAGACTGAATGGTAGGCAGGCAGTTTGCTATCCTGGAGCTGAAAGCTCTTATTTATCACTGGTGTATGACAGGCAGTTTATGGGGAGTTGTTGAAATGCCAAGGTGCTCATGTACAGTAAATAATAAAATCAGGTAAAAATTCTCCTGCTATAAAATGGCTTGAATTTATTACTCTTATTAAGCAGTTATAATTTATTGGCTAAGAGGCTTAGTATGGGATCATGGGAATGCTTTCTATTGCATAAAATGTTGCACGTTACCACACCCACACATTACTACACCCAGTGTGTCATAAAACCTTTTCCACATTGTTAGTAAGCTCCACGTTTGTTTAGGCTCTCCAAAAACTTTGTGAAGAAATAGCAACGCCCTGTTTAAGCCGGCTTGGGCTACCTTTTAACCTGGTGAAGGTGCTGAATTTCATAATCCATGCACAATTTGAATTATATGTAAAATATGGACATGAAGAGATGGGGTAGAGAACAAAGTTCTGTGATGAAAATTCACAAATGTGTGGCCCTTTGTTTAATGTTTCAGTATGGTCTCAAATAAAGGGTTGATATGTTGGTGTCTGTGTGATTGTTCACTGAGCTCCTGTGTGTGTTTCCTTACAGCCATGAAATCTGGCGGCACGCAGCTCAAGCTCATCCTGACCTTCCAGAACTACGGACAGGCTCTGTTCAAGCCCATGAAGTGAGTAGCCTGCCGATGCTTCATGAACACACGTCACTGATATGTTGTCAGGGTACAGGCAGTGCATGATGTGATTAATCAAAATAACTATCATTGGAGGGAAGTATAAAATGAAAGCTTCATAAAGAACTGAAAAATGCTCCTGACAGGAAAAAAAAGAGCAATGTATCAATTGAAAAAAAATAATTTGACAAGCTCTTTTCCCATATAGTGCTGCTGTATTGTCTACAGCCCCATTAAGAATTCAGGTATTGGGGTTCAGACGCTTAATGAAGAGCGTTTGGTTGCTGTTTAGTATTCCTTGCTCTGTAACCACTAATACTGTAAAAGCTGGTGCAAATCAGAATCAATTTTAAAGCTATTAGATTTGAAATAATTTTAAAGTTATCTGAGTTAGAAAAAATATCTGCGGGCAAAATGGCTGGGTTCACCCAGATAAATTAACTATTATTTACAAAACTAATGAACATGTCTGCAAAAAAATATGCTGAGAATGCTCTCATCAGTGTACACCGTGTGATATGCAGAACGCATTACACAGTTTGAATTTTCTTGCAAAGTTTTTTCATGTCTCCCCCTACAATTTTTTGCCCAATCACCACCAAATACAGCTCAAATCATCTCAGGCCCTATTGGATATTACATTTTTCTTTTCCTGCGGGTTTTTCAAACCTTAGGCTTGTGACAAACCATTATTTTTTATCCCCTTGTAACACAGGGGGATATAGTGGTCAGTGCAGTTGTCTGTCCGTCCGTCTGTCTTTCTGCCCATGGACATTTCGTTTCCGGAGCAGAAGTCAAGTATCGTTCAGTATTTTTTAACAAAACTTGCTGGGCATATTAATCAGATCCTTGACTGGTGCCTTTTGATATTTTGGGGTATCTGAGATTACATGTCAGGGGAGGGGTGAATATGTCATCTTGACTCTTGCTTTGGGACTGGCCTCACTTCACATGATCATGCGTGTACTTGAGATTAGAATTTTCTATCGTTAAATAAAAACCTCACACCTGGAATTGGCACATTGTACTGCCAAATTTTACCATGTATTGTACAATTTCACTCATTGTGGGCTCCACAAAAAAATTGGAAATTTGCAATAACTAAACAGCCATTTGGCTTCTTAACATGAATCTCTGTTTACTGTCTGCAAATATCTTACAGCATGTAATTAAGATGATTCAATTGAGCCATTTTGCTCATTAAGGCTATTATTTTGAAAAAAGCATTTTTTCTTCCTTCACCATTCAACCAATTGTATTAAAATTTGATCTGTGTTATCTGGAAGTCATCTTAACATGGTGTATAAAATATGGCATTGATGGGACGAAGTGTGTGTGCATGTTATTGTGTGTATGTCATTTCATTTCGTTTGATGTCGCAAACACCATACAGGCAGTCAGATCTAAACGATAGGCTTTTTCATTAAAATGGCAAATTCCTCACGAATGTTCAGAAAAACCTTCTAATCATGTCTCAACTGGAGAATCAAATCTCCGACTGTTGCTTAAGACAAAGTTCTGCCTCAAATTAGACATTGGCACTGCACTGTAAGAGTGATATTAATGCTACCCTGATTTCATATTCACGTGGCAAATTCTTCTCATTCGTCCAGAAATACCTTTGGATCAACTCTTATGTACAGAATCAACTCTTCCACTGTCCACACTTGCCATAGAGCCTTTGCTTTGCTACTCAAATGCTGATTTCCCCTCTATCATTATTATCGTATCCCCGGACAATGTGTCGGGGCTACTATGGATCAGCAAGCGATATGCCGCATCTGTACAGATTCAGATATATGGTATCCAGGGATACACGTTTAACTGCGGGCGACTGACTGCCTAGTTGTGGGTGTTGTTGTTGTAGTTATTATTGTGATTATTATTATTATTAGGTATTCTGCTCCTCCCACAGAGGCTTAAACAACATCCTCAGTTTGTCGTTATGAATACACGGAAGAGTTATTTTTCCAAACTATTTCTACAACCCCATTTTCAAAACAATTAGGAAGGTGTATAAAATGTAACTAAAAAAAGCAGAATGCGATGATTTTCCGAACACTCAAACCGTATTTTCAATTGAAAATAGTACAAAGACAACATATGAAATGTTGAAACTAAGAAACTTTTATTTTGTTTAAAAAAAAAAAAGCCGGCAACACGTTTCAAAAAAAGTTGGCTCAGGACCAACAAGAGACTGTAAAAAGTTGTACTGTGCTTAAAAAAATACACTTGGTGGAACATGTCACCACTATTTAGGTTATTGGGCAACAGGTCAGTAACATGACTGGGCATAAAAAGTCTTTCAGAAGTAAAGATGGCCGGGGCTTCACCACTCAGGGAAAGACTGCATGGGCTAATCAGTCAACAGCTTAAAATAACATTTGTCAATGTAAAATTGCTAAGAATTTCAGGATCCCGTGGTACCTAATATCATAGGAAGATTTAGACAATTGGGAGAATCTCTGTACACAAGGGCCAAGACCGAAGACTGGTATTGAATGGCTATCATCCTCAGCCCCTCAGACGACACTGCGTGGGCTCTGAAATTCATCGGTAAACCATTGTCAGTGAACACCTCTTGTTGCTGCACCCAAAAATGCAAATTAAAACTGTGCCATGCAAAGATTGAACCCTACAGTATATCAACAAGGGTTACAAGACTCTTCATCCCTGGATTTTTTCTCCCTGATGTTTCTTCCCCAGTTTTTCGTCCTTGAACTTTTCGCCCCTAGACTCTTCATACTTTTTGTCCCTGGACTCCTCATCTCCGAGGACTTTTCGTCCCTGAACTTTTCACCCCCTAATTATAACAAAACGTGCCACCATTGTTGACAGATGGATGGAAGGAAGGACGATGGACAGATCACCACAATATAAGGGTTTGGGATTATGATGCAGAAAGAGGGCAAAGCATTATTGTGGACGAACAATCCAGGGACGAAGAGTCTGGGGATAAAAAATTCGGGGACAAAAAGGGGACGGAGAGTCCTAGAACCAGAAACTAGATCCATAAACGCAGCCAGCTTCATTGGAGCTCATTTAAGATGGACTTAGGCGAAGAAGAAAACTGTCCTGTTGGTTGACCAATCGATGTGTGAAATAGCATTGGGGCGCAATAGTGCACATGATATGGATAACTAGCAATTCTATGAAAACGCCTTTACAGGTTTTGGAGCAACATACACTGCCATCCAGAGGTGTTCTCAGGGAAAGCCTTGCTTAATTTCTGTATGTTCTACAACAACATGGCTCTGTTGTAAAGGAGTATGGGTGCTAAACAGGCCTGCCTGCTGTCCAGACCTGTCACCCTGTGGAAATATATGCGGCATTATTCAACGAAAAATGTGACAAAGGAGGCCACATAGTGTTGAGCAGCTGAAAACCTTTATCAAAGAAGAATGGGAGAACATTTTACTTTCAAAACCACAGTAGTTGGTCTCCTCAGTTCACAAACTCTTCCTGAGTGTTTTTGGGGAGAGGTGATGCAACATAATGGTAAACATGCCCCTTTTCCCAAATTGTTTTGAAATGTGTTGCTGGCATCAAATTCAAAATGAATAAAAAAAAGCTATTGAATATCTCAGTGTTAACATCTGATATGATGTCTTTGTACTATTTTCAATTGAATGTAAAGATTAAATGATGTGCAAATCATTGCATTCTGTTTTTATTTACATTTGATACAGCGTCCCTACTTTTTTGGACATGGGGTTGTACTTCTGCGGGGAAAAGTATTGTGGGCGAGAACCAGTGAGGTCCATGGGGAGAAACAGTGAAGTGTACACACACATGAATCATGGCTGTTCCAGTGATAGTGAAAACTACCCTCTCTAAGGCCTCCCAGAGGTCTGCTCAGAGTCCTGCAGCGCTTTAATGCCTTTATCCCACAGCGAGCTGGCAGCTAAACCTAGCAGTTTTCACAAGGGTCTCAGCCAGCAATTGTGAAATCCGCACGGAGGCGATTGCGTGAGCGAAGGTGCGTCACCAATGCCTTGGATCCAGATTGAAAATGCGCTGCAGTTATTTTTGGTCGCAAGTTGGCTAACGATCAGAGAGCTGGTGTGTTTTGATTAATGAGAATGAAGAGGAGTGTTAATTAGGCAGACCTGTCATTGCCTCAGGGGGAGAAGATTCACACCATTGCTGTCCCAGCTGTGAACGGCTACTATTCAGAACCACGTGTTCTCCCTCTGCAACCAGAGAAAAAAAACAAAGAAAAGCTCCTCTTCCTTTATTTAGCCACCGAACATAAGCCAGAAACCCATGTCTGGAGACACGGAGTGTAATTTTGGATGTTGGCTTTTGGAGCCACATCTTTAACCACTGGAAATGGTTTTGTTTGGCCATTATTGATCCAGGCCTTTTGTGTATTATCCTATGCAGAACTATAAGTTCAGTCAGGAAAACTCACGTTTCAATAAAATAGAACAATTTATTCATGGGTATAAGAATTACATTGTATTTTGGCGGCGGTTCTGCTCTGGAGGAATGTCCTCCCTCGGCTCAGCAAACATACAAACATAGTCATGAACAGAAATCAAAATCCCCCCAATGTGAGAAGAACCAAAGAGGTGGAGGCTGGGGTGGAGGCGGCAAGCAAAAAACCAAACAGCATGTTGCGTAGCATGAAAAGTCATTGTAAACAGCAGCAGAAGTAAGTGAGCTTGACGTCTTTCAAATAGACCGCTGTATGACCTCGTGATGTGTATCCTCCAATTGTGTGCCTGTTGATGCTCATTTTAAGGTTTCCAACATTCAAGCTGAAAAATCTGCCCTCAGCTTTTTATTTGTTGGTAGTTTTTCTTCTTTTTAAATGAGAGTATGTTATATGTCAGGTTTCAGTATTCGAGTAAAATTTTATGAACATCTTTATTTGGACTGGCATACACAGTATACTGACATGCACGTGAACACACACTCAAACAGACTCAGCCTTCAGGGTTAAATATAAGAAATTAAGAAGATTGCTGTCTTGGAAGTGTCTAAAACAGTCTAAATTACTCATATGCAAATTATTCAGCGAAAAGCTGTCCCCCTTCATTTTTAAGGAAATATTAATAATGCGGGCCGACATTTTGATAAAATTGCCACCTATCACTTATTTTTCAAGAAAGAAATTAGCAATGCAGTGCTGTCAGAAAACAGTGCCTTCCAACGGTTTTCTCGGTTGCTTTTTAATTCCTCATTAATCGCTTTCTTTAAAGAGAAGCAGCATATTTATCAGATCAATATAAACTATGATTGCAAACCGGTGTTGTGGGTCTGGAGAAAATATTGGATCCAAGGTTCATCTTTCCAATGAGAGATGTTTTGGCTTGTTCACTGGGGGGTTTGCCAAGGGTATTGTTCATTTCGAGGTATAATTACATCCCCAGGAGATGTGGGTGGAATTAAGGAGGTAACCTTGGAGGTCATGTGTGCAAAGGGCTGCAGTTCTCGCTGTTCTGATTGGATAGTTCTTTCGAGCTTTTCGACCCATGATTTATCTGACCTCAGTCTAGTTTTGCGCATGAGGTATCGGGGGAAGTTATCACCTGCCGACCCAGAGTGTGTATGTGCATGTGTGAATTCCTGTATGTGTCTGCTTGTGTGTGTGTGGTATGTGAGCGTAACATACTGTATGTTTCTGTGCGTGTTTATAACGAGGGTGTGTGTGTATGTGATTGTGTGTGAGCGAGAGGCCGTGCGTGTATGTGAAAAGGAACTTTATTTGTTCTCATAGCTGCACTGAACTGAACGCAGGGTCAGTATGTAGGCTGCTGAGCGCGCTCGGTACGTTTCGCCCCCAGCTCTCCCGCTGTCCCGGCCATCGCGATCGGGGCCAGCGCAGAATCAAAATTCCACAGACCTGCTTCACTGCATTCCGATCCCGGCGAGGAAGAGTGTGAAGCTCTGCCAAGCCGGCTCGGCGAATCCCGGCACTCGGACTGAGCCTGGCAGCTGCTTCCCCTCCTCCACGGCTACGCGGCTTACGGAGAGGAGCCGCCGTAAACACAACCTCGCCTAACCCTGCTAATCCAACTGCAACTGCACCGCAGAACACTGCATGAATGCCCAAATAACTGCCCTGTTACAGGCCAATGACAGTCTACCCCCCTCTCCTGGGTATGAAAGCCCTGTTCATGTTTATCTGTGATATCTGCCACCCGAGCTGACAGTACCGACTAGCGTGTCCTGTTCTAGAGAGCCTGCGATGTCAGCCACCACTAGCAGCAAATATGCCAAATCATCCAATAAAATCTATTTAATTTATGTGCTTTATTTGTGCGCTTTGTACAAAGAGTTGTGATAAAGTCACTTTGCCTTGTAATTGAAGATTCAAGGTTGATTTATGCAGACCTGATTTGCAGGATGTCTGTGTGGTTGGCGTAACAGGAACCCAGTGAAACAACAGATCAATCTGTTGATAATGATCGATGACTCTCTGTCACCTAGGTTACGCAGATACTCGAGAGGATGTGTTTCAGATGTGTGGCAGGTAGAGTGATGTAAGGAAAAACCGGTATGACGATACAATCTCACAAAAGGCTGATTTTTATTTTGTGTGTGTGTATGAGTTGATGGAGCTCATACTGAGGGGCTGAGGTTTGCTGTGTGAGCTGAAGGAAGGAGTGGGGGGGGGTCTGATGCGATTAGTTGCAGGAGGTTGAAGAATGTTTTGCGGATGATGTCTGCGGACACCAGCACATCTGCAGCACATCCCTGGAGCTCTCTCCAAATGTGCCTTTAACCACTGCACACATAGGCACATGCTCACAAGTACACACTCGCACTCACACACACGCGCACACACACAGGCATGCACTCAAACGCACTCGCCCAGCCAGCCTCATGTTATAGTTCGGATCATCTTGAGAAACTAAAAATAGAGTTGCAGTGCCAGAATTTTTCCCACCATAAATGAGGAATGTCCTCTCAATGTGTGTGAGTGTGTACGTGTGTGTATATGCCTTTTCCTATGTTTGAGAGCTACCTGGGCTAGAATGTTGAAGGTTAATGCAGGGTACAAATTGACTGAATAATGGGATGATTCAGCTGGCAGTTTTAGCTGATGTTTAAGATAACTGCAGAAAAACAAACACCATTTTTCCTAAACGTCATGGTACCGACAGCCAGCGAGCCCCAATGTATGGCCAAAGCAGCACAGAGTAAAGGATGTTGTTGTCCCAGCCAAAACCATCATGGCTGGTGTTTAACTGCCAGCTGCCTTACAACAGCAGCTATAATGCAGCCAGTTTGAACAGCTTCATCTGTATGTGAAGTGCGGGCTGCATTACTGGTGCTGCTTAAGAGATTTAAAGTTGGATCATCGCTGAGATTCTGAGCGGGCAGGATGAGATTTGAGGGGTGGGGGTTATGCAGACTCCCCTTGCATTTTTGGGCGGGGGAAATTTCCTGATTGTTTTGCTGATGCTGTGTGAAGAGCGATCAGAGAGGGGAAAGCCTGGAGTGACTGAGAGAGCGTTCAAAGAAAAGAATGTTCATTACAATGATGGGAGTAGCTGCGGGAGAGACATGTTGGAGATGCGTGAGAGTTTGTGCTCTGTGTGTGCGCGTGTGTCCAAGCTTGCTTGGATTTGTGTGCGTAAAGCCGCTTGCACACCGGATGCGAAACGAATGTCTCACATGACATGCATTTTGCAGGTAATCGTGTCTTTGCATTGAATTTGATCGTAATCTGTAGTGCAAAAAAAATCGTTTCGCGTCCGGTGTGAAAGCCGTTGAAGACTGCGTTGGTGTTTTCTCCGGCCTCTGCCCTTAAAACTCTCAGTCGTTACGTCTCCTCCTTGACGTTTGCAGGTGTTCATTCGCCGACAGAATAGGCCACGCTGTTGAAAACATGAAAAGCTGTTTTTCCGGGAGGTAGTGGAGTGCAGTGCACAGGTGTGAGTGTACGCTGCTGATGAAATGTAAATGATGTTTATATAAAAAACACAGATATATTGAGAAGCACTAACTGGAAGGGAGTTTAGAGCTCACAGTGAGGTTGAGTTCTGCACACTTACCACAGGCTGCCCATACTGTGTTTTCACCCAGGCAAACAACAGCTCACGATTAACACTCCTTCACTCACAGACCTGATCTCAAGTCTAAGAGAAGAAACCAAGGGCTCTTGGCTCTTATTTAGGTTCCAAATGTTTCTCTGCCTGAGCTTGGCTGTAAAAATTCCACTTGGCTTCAAAAAGACATTTCTGGAGACTGTTGCACTGCAAGACTCACGGAGTATGCCCAGTCGGATGTGATGTACACTGTCATGAACTGCCACCTTTTTTGCCAGTTATTTAAACTGTAATTTTACAATCAGTTTATAACAGAGGTTCCGTGAATGTTAACTGTAAACCACAGTTAAATGCGCGCAGGACTCTGCTTACATTTCAAGTAACAAGGAGACAATGCTTTAATTTAACTGTTAAATTCAGTCAATTTATAACAGTGTAGACCTGTGTCATGTCTAAATTGGCGAACTTGCTTGCGTTTGTGGATACAAGTTGAGTACATTGCATGAGAATGTTGGATTTAACACTTAAATATGACAGGCAGCTTTAAAAACAAGACACAGCCACACTGAAATTTTCCCTCTACTGCAAAATGACGCGAAGCTGACTGCAAGACCGAGGTTCCTTCAATTCCACAGTACAGTACAGAATATACTAGTCATAATACCTTCTGCATGCAAATCAAGATTCCTATAATGGTTAGCAGTGTGCTTACTTTGA
Source organism: Gymnothorax reevesii (assembly GCA_029721435.1). Taxonomy (NCBI): domain Eukaryota; kingdom Metazoa; phylum Chordata; class Actinopteri; order Anguilliformes; family Muraenidae; genus Gymnothorax; species Gymnothorax reevesii. The sequence continues at coordinate 33,574,684 of CM056584.1, read as the reverse complement.
GGGCACTTTGGTCAGTCTCGCTGGGGACGTAAGCTGAAGGGCTCCCAGACGACAATTTTCTACTTTCTGAAACTTACACACTGAAAGGTGCTCTATTTGGATCAGATCAGCAGTGCCACCCCTTTCAGCATTTACCGCTAGTTGGCATTCAGTGCCGAATACTTTGGCAGCATTGAGATGTTTAATAGCTGCGGTTATTCAACAGTAGGACCCTCAACCTCCATTGTCTGGAAGTTGACCGTGCTTGCTGCACCTCTAGGCTGCTGGAGGAAGTGAGATGTTACCCTTTAAATGCTAAGGAGTGAATACAAGAGCAAGTGTCACAAGCAACCTTTTATATGGGGATTTTGCTCAGGGCCATCCACTAGAATGTAGCTGCAGGAGCTAGTAACCTCTTCTGGAGTCTAGATAAGGGCGGAATGCACAGTGCACGACTAGGCGGCTAATATCTGGAAATCTCTTTGCCTCCTGTCTGCTCCATATCGTAACTCCCGTGACGACACCGTGGCCAACAGTTGAAAGTTGACCTAATCTTAAACTCAGCAAAGCCTGACAATTTCCTGTGCGTGCTTATGTCATGCACCAGTGTAGCAGTTTTTACAAGATGGCGCTTCGCTTGCCACGCCGCCAAAGGGGACCTGGGGGAAATTTGCTTGTCGCCCTCCTCTCACTGAAAATGAATGACAGGTGCGAATATGTGTGCCCTTTAAACTGCTGCCATACACACTGTTTCCATTTTGAATTTAGAGTTTTTCTGCACCCGCTTTTCATAGGAGATTATTTATAATCACCGAAAACGCCCAGCTTTTACACCTTCCCCAGGCATAGAAGTGATGTCACTCAAGGAATCCTTATCTCCCATACGCCCATTAAAATCCCACCCCCTCGTTCCAGCCCCAGCCCACTCCTCTCTTAATGGACACAGCGTGAGTTGTCTTCCATTTTACACCTATGTTTTGCCCAATGTTCCATTGTTCTGCAGCACCATCCAGGCAGCTTTTTTTGTCAACTTAGTACTCCTGCAGGAACTGACTCAAACTGTACAACATTTCAAAAAAGAGAGAACTTTCAGCTTTTCAACCCAAACTCCCCCCTCCTCTCTGCCTGACTTGCCATAGTTAGGTCACTATTGTTATCATCAAACCTGACCTGCAAGCAAGAAACAGGTTTCAACAAACATATTCCAGCCAAAGCTATGTTTAAATGCAAGTTGTGTTTGCATTCTGAGGTTAGTCACCACGGTAGCATTGCACTGACTCAGGTGAGTTCATTTCAGTAATTAGGACTTTGTAATTGCCACTGATACCTGGGTAGAAAACCTGCCTACTCCGCATATCCGAATGAGATCCCGACAATAGTCCTCCTGCGTAGTCCGTCTATTTCTGCATACTTGATCTTTAGCCAAAGGAATGTGTTTGAAAATATTCGGTGACATCTACGTCCGTAATGGTGTGAGTTCATAGCTAAGCGGTTTAGATTTTTTTTCTCTCTCCGCATTAAATCACTGTTGTTCGAGAGGAACATCTTTGCCAGTTGGCTCTTTGCTGCGATGCTGTCTCTTTCAGCTGAGTCTGTTCTCCCCTTATGGGGGATGATCATGAAAACATGCAGATTCAGATAACCTTCTGGTGCCAATTTAGCTTTTTCAGCACTTTTACCGGTCTCGCTCTTATTCCTGTTCCTTATAGAAAGCAAGAACAAAGCGGGAACTTTGTGAACATTCAGCATGCGGACGTTTCTCCATTTATCCAGCCCCCCATGGCTGGGCAAACCCTGTGGGACCCATGTTCCTCTTACCACAAACAGCCTACAACTAGCAGAAAAATGCTGCTTTCAGAGTGGTGTTCTCTTCTGTTCATTATTACATGGGAGGAGAACAGGGGAGAGTGAGTTCGGCTCGTCTCGGAGGGCTTCAGAAAGCCGCTCACCTGCTCACTGAGGTGGGGGTGGAGGGTCAATCAAGCATTGCTCTTGGGTCTACGTACGAGAGTAGCAATAATGAGATCATTGTGCTCTGATTGAAATAAACCAACCAACCTTTACAGGGGAGGGACGTAAGATGAGGAGTTTTGTAAAAGGGTCTGGTGCTGCTGAGCAGGACAGAGGTAACTTGATCCTCTCGGCTTGTTCTGGGTCTTTCTTGGCTCAGACAGAGCGGTCTGTTGTGCTGCCATCACACGGCAGCGCTGGCTGTGATCCGAAGCAGGGAGGGCCAGGCTTCCGAGCCCTGCATCTCACAAGGGGAAATTCCTGCTTTTACAAAGAGCTTTAAACTCAACCGGCAGGGTCATATTAAGAGGAGTTTGGCTTCTCAGCTCACTGGAGCAGTTACTCAGACGGCTAGGATATAACACCATTGGCTGCGCCACAAATATAGTTATTTCTTTGTACCTTCTGCCATTATTTCAAAAAGCACCTGTCTTCTGGATCAGGGCGGGGATATTTTGCGGGGATTTCTGCAATTCTAATCTCTGATTGTTTCCAAAAAAGTTGGGACACCGTGTAAATTGTATCTTAACGCCGAATGCAATGATTTCCAATGAATTTAAGCCCCATATTTAATTGAAAATAGAACTAAGACGACATAGTAAATGTTGAAACTGAGCAACCATATATATTTTTTAAATGGATATGCTCATTTTGAATTTGATACCGGCAACATATTTCATAAAAGTTGGGACAGGGGCATGTTTACCACCCTGTTGCATCACCGTTTATCAACACTCTGTTAAGGTTTGGGAATGGAGGAGACCACTGCTGTAGTTATAGAAAAAGCAAAATGTTTTTTTTTTTTTTTAGTTTTTGCTTCATGAAGGATTTTAACCAGTCAACCCTTTGAGGCCTCCTTTGCCATATTTTTAATTTCATTATGAGCCAGACATTTTCAGTGGGTGACAGGTCTGGACTGTTAGGCAGGCTGGTTTAGCACCCAGAATATTGTGCTACGGTGCCATGTTGTTGTAATATGCCTATAATGTGGTATTTGGCATTGTCTTGCTGTCATAAGGAAGACATTTCCTGAAAAAGGTGTCTGGATGGTAGTATATTTTGCTCCAAAACCTGTATAGTATATCATTCAGGATTAATGATGTCTTCACAGATGTGCACATTACCCATGCCATACGCAGTAATGCACCCCAGTGTGGGTGCTGGCTTGTGAAATGTGCCGACTCAGGCTGGATGGTCCCTCTCCACTGTTGCCAGGAGGATGCTGCACCCATGATTTCACATTTTTATTGGTCAGACCACAGGACGGTTTCACACTTCACCTTAGCCCAGCTTTAAAGAGTATGGGCCTAGAGAGGCCAGCAACTTCTCTGGATCTTGTTACTGTATGGTTTAATCTTTATATGAAAGAGAGGACAGAAGAGAGTGAGGGCAGAAGTTGACAGATAGATGGCTGAAATCATGACAAGTGGCAAGAGTTATGCTTATGGTGGTGGGAGAGGGTATATGCGGGAGGATGCATTGTGTGTTTGCGTGTGTACAAAGATAGTTGTGTGAAATGTTTATGTGTGTGTATGTGCCATTGCACATAGGCATGCGGAGATTTGAGTGTTTACAAAACTGCCTGGCTGTCCAGATTTAAATAAGCAAAATAAGCATGATCCAGGAATTAAGTGCGTAGGCAGAGCAGAATTCAGTAGTAAGGTTTATTGACAGTATTTGGGCAGCAGTGGGATGGAGCGCTGAAGGAGAAGGCCCATGTTCAGTTCGGATGTTGTGAAGGAAGCAGAGCCTTGCCAATCCCCGGCCAGTGGCTGCCATATTGAGTGACCTTTTTTCCAAAGCCGAACTGTCCAGAGCCAGGATGGAGTGGCTTGAAAGAAACTTGGTTCCAATGCTGATGGCCGCAGGAGGATTGGGAGTTTGTTCCTAATAAAATTAACAGAAGAGCAGACTTCGACAAGTTAACAAGACAGCGGTCTCCATCCTGGACCCTGAATAGACTTGGGAACTTGTTCCTATTAAACTGGACAAAATAACTGACACGAACTGGGTTAACTTGAATGCGGTCCCAGTCCTAGACCCCGAATAGACTTGCAAGCTTGTTTGAATTTAAGGAGTTATATTATCTGCACTGTGCGTGCTCACACGACTGAAAACGAAAAACAAGAAATCAAACAGAGGGCCAACACTCAACAACAGGTAAAAATCCATTTCCATCGTCTGAATTTTCTCATTATTTAGCATTACATTGATTTATTACTGTAATTTGGACATTGAATCCTTTTTTTTTGCAGAATTACACAAGTTTAAAGGGCCATAGAACGGCCAGCTGTTTTACATGGATATTAAGTCCTCTTTCTCTCAGCTTTGGCTGAACATGTGCTTGTGCTCTCCGAATGGTTTTTCTTCACCTATTCTGACACAAAGTAAAATGAATATTGCGCAACTTTGAATCAGAATGCAACAACTACACTTACCAGCCTACAAAGGTGACAGACTGCAGACAAAACAAAATGCCTACTGGTCTCAATTTGGTCTGTTCATCTTTTGTTCAAGTACAGTAAAATTTTGAGTGAAAATGTCATCAGCGCGCATTAGTGGGCAGTTTGACTTTTGGTCGCCTCGTGTACACTCTAACTTCTTAGTGTTGGCCTAATTTGCATCTGTCAAACCCACGCATGCTCAGCTATCGTGACACAACTAACCAAATAAAGAGGACGGCTTTTGCAAATTACGACCACTAAAGGTAACGTTTAACTTTCGAAAGACAAAGAGTTTATTCTAAGAAATGCTAACTGGTTCTAAGCTCGAACAGAAACCGGTACATCAACAAGTAACAATGAAATGAGACACAGCCAGATATAAACCAGTCAAAGGAGACATTACTTCTGATAGACATTCAAGTTACTGAATGGGAGGCGAGATGGAAGGCGTTCGCATGAGGGTTATGACACTAAAGAGCCAACGATTGAATCATTATTGTAGTGATGAATATGTTTCAGCTGGCAAAAATTCTTTTAACCCTGACTGATGCAGTGTGTAGCTTCTCATTTCTCAAACTACCATGTTGAAAGACAAATCTCGTGGTCCTGGAAAAGATGTTAGTGTGTTTCAAGAGGGGCATATAGCTAGCCTGCATTAAGCATAGAAAAAACTTAAGATCGCCAAAATCACTGGAACTGGGTTAGGAAATGTCCAACGCATTATTAAATCCTGGAAGGCCATGAATGATTGTGAATGGAAACCACTAAAATGCTTTGTGAAATTGACAGTAGAACACATGGCTGTACAATTATGAATGTACAGGCATTGTTACGCACATGATGTGACTAGAACATATAGTATTTGTACTAAACAGCCATGTGGCCACAGGAAAGTTTCTTGTTAGTGAGGCTAATTGGACTAAACGACTTAGGGAGCATAAAGATTGGACTGTGGCCCAATGAAAAATGGTCATGTGGTCTGTTGAGTCCAGATTTGCCCTATTCCAGCACAACGAGCATGTCAGGGTAAGAAAAGAAACCGATGAAGCAATGTACCTATCATGCATAGTGTCCACTGTACAAGCCTGTAGGAAGTGTCATCATCTGCGGTGTCTACAGCAACATTATGCAGCAATAAAATTAAGTCAGCAGAGTACCTTAATGCTCTGAATGACTGGATTATCCCATTAATGCTTTTTTAAAAAAAAATCTTTGTCAGTGCTAGCGCATTTCAGGGCCACAATGCCAAGATTCAACAGGCTCAAATTGTGAAATAGTGGTTCAGTGTGTGTAAGGAATTATTTTCACACAAGAATGGCCACCGCAGAGTGCTGAACTTAGCCAACTGAAAGTCTGTGCACCGTGCTGGAGAAGGCTTTATCAAGCGGCTTAACTCTCCCATCGTCAATACAAGATCTTGGCCGAAGAAACTCAAAGCAGAAATAAATGTTGTAACATTGCATAAGACTGTTGAAATAGTGACACAACAAATGCGCATTGTGATCGAAGCTAAAGGCAGTCCAACAAAAAGCAATGCTGCGAAGAAGTAGTTGCTCCCTTCCCAATTTCTTCTATTTTCGTTTTTTTTTTTGTCATATTTAAATTTTTCAAGTCATCTAATTAATTTTAATAAAAGAACACAATGTGAGTGAACACAGAATACATCTTTTAAATTATCATTTTGCCTATTGAAGGTAATGAGTTAATCAAAACGTATATCACCCATGTGAAAAAATAATTGTCCCCACAAACTGAATAATTGGATGTGCCACCCTTGGCAGCAACAACTGCACTCAAATGTTTATAATAACTGGAAATAAGTCATTTACAGTGCTGTGGAGGGATTTTGACCTCTCTTCTTTGCAGAATTATTTCATTTCAGCCACATTGGAGGGTTTTTGAGCATGAACTGCCTGTATGAGGTCATGCCACAACACTTGAATTGGATTCAAGTTAGGACTTTGACTAATCCACTCTGAAACCCCGATCTTGTTTCTTTTGAGCTGTGGAGAGGTGGACTTGCTTGTGCGCTTTGCAGCATTTTCCTGTTGTACAGCAGAACTGAAAGGTTCTAGTTGAGTAAATTTTGGGTTTGTTGTTTGCAAGCTCGCAACAAATCCAAAATTTATTCAACTCATTTCATAACTTTCATATGAGACAACCATTTGTGTGAGATCCTCTGTTCTGGACATGAATTATCGATGATGGCCAAGCCAAAAAAAAAAAAAAAAAAAAACGACAACAGCAAGCATTAAATAAAAATAGTTGTCGGAATGCAGGAAGATAATGAATGGTTGCCAGATGGAATCACATTGTGTTGAGGTTTTTTGTTAGTGGAGCTGGTGAGTTTTTCTAGTGACATAGAAGGTATTTCCAGTGACTATTGTGCATTGTGTTCCTTGACATTTAGCTCGCAAGGACAGCTTTCTTAGCAATAGTTAGTGCCATGATGAGTGACATTCTGGTGTTCAAGTTGAGGTTGGTTATTGATATGTCTCCTCTTAGGCAGATTGAGAGGGGCAGTGGGATATGGCAAGCCAGGAGAGTAGATTATGTTGTGATGCAACTGAGCTAAGGACACTGAACAAAGTGTGTCTGTTGGGTCAATAAAAACCTGTACGTACTATAACTCTGGCTCTCTAAGGGCTGATTGATTCTTCATTTAGACTCTGGGTCACAGCCACCTGCTTTCTGGCTAGTCCTCACTCTGCATGAGATTCCCTCTCAGTCATGAATCCTTCTCCTCAGGAGAGAGGCTAAGATTTGCCCTTGGGTGGCTCAGGGTGATTTGCTGTATTGTGTACTGTCAGTACGTGCTGATGATTGATCAGTTCTCTGTTTTGTGCCTTGGAATATCTGGTCATAAAATGTCAAAAAATTCTTGTCTATTAATTGTAATCACATCACTGCATTTTTTTGCAGTTTTGCATTTTTTATTCAATCATAGAATTGGATATTGTTAATGTGAAAATAACTCAAAAAATTTTCTGTGGTTATTCATGCTATTTTTCTAATGAGTGGTGTGGCACCACTAATATTGCAAGAATTCTTGTAACTTGTGTTGACATTGTTAGAATACAGTCAAAAATACACTTTTTCTCTTTGGCGTTTGCTTAGATATCCTCTGATGGTCAGTATACGCAGCAAACGCCAACCTAACACAAACAGTAATGCCATTCTGTCCTTCCCAGACTCCCTTGTGCATGGTCCCTGAAGAAGGAAAAGTCAGGCAGAGACTTTACACAAGTAAACCGTGTATGCTGGGATTCGGGGTTTAGTGGTGGCGTTATTGGCTGGCTCTAGCGTGCACACAAGTCCCTCTGTTTTGAGTGTAGGTGGAGGAACTGTATTTGGAGTTTGGGGATGTGTGGTTCTGCAACAGGAAGTGATGCGACGTGGCCCTGAGCTCCATCCCCTTGTGGCCGCTGGAACGCAGAGTTCGGCTCATCACATTTTCCCGCAGGCGTCTTCACGCTTCCGGCTGGAGAATGCAGCAGTTCAGAGTCCCTGAAGGGGGAAAAAAGTCTGTTTTCTTCATGTTTAGCTACCGCCACCTCCCTCCTCAACCGCAGCCCTTCCGCCTTTCACCCCTCTCCTCTCCATCCCTCTCTTCCTGCCCCCCCACCCCTCCTTGAAACCACAGAAACCAACCTGCAGCCCACCGGCTGACGCATGACTTTTTTATTACCCGCTGCTATGTTAAGACATGAGCAGCACCTACGGCCACTGTGACTTGTCTGAAAGAAGATCTCCACTAACAAACAGAACCAGTCGAAACCCCACCCCCCTCCCGGACTGCACTGCTGGGGTCTTTACTCTCTCAAAACATCCCCGGTCAATAGCGCATCGATCTGAAATCAAGCCGTGGAGGTTTCATGGCTTAACACTGGCCACAAACAATGAAAAAATAAAGAAATAACCACCGGGAAACCGATGAGATGCAGACTGTCTTCTTCATGGGAAGGGGAGGTGTTCAGCTGATACTCTGATTCAGCTGTTACACAGTGTATCTTACATAAAATACTGTTACAAATTCTACCATTATTATTATTATTATACATATAAATTGTATTACTTAAGATTTCACAACTCAAACACGCATGAGCAGCTTTAAAGATGTTGGACCGCATTTGAACATAGAGGCCACAAAAAAGCTCTCTCAGGTGGTTGGCAATCTATTCAATAAAACAAGCTTAACGGGCGCCCAGCTACCCAGCCAGGTCCACAGCCCACCCCGAATGGGGATTTAACGACACTCTGGGACCAAATAATTAGGGCAATAAGTGGCCACGTTCTGTTTCTGTGAGCATCAGTGCGAATAGACCTGCAGGTGTTTAGCGTGAGCGTTTGAGTGATTGTCTCGCCTGATGTTGCCACAGCCTGAGACTGAAGCGCAGGGTGGGGCGACAGAAACACTGAGACCATCATCCTCCTCCCAGTCTAAAACAGCAAACGTAGCGATTTCGCCACCTGGCCCGTAGACACTGGGAGCGGCACAGTGGTGATTGTATTGAGAAAGAACAGTGCATTAATCTTTCTGCACTGAGCTGTCAGATTAGAGCCAGCCTGCGGCCCGTGTGTTTGTGGAACCAGAGCTGGGGAGGAACAGCTGAAATGAAGCTCATTAGCTCCAGTGCTTTGCCTCCCACGACCTCTGAGGTCCGTTCAGCAGCTTCCTGTGCTGGGGAGACGGCCTTGTCCCCAGAGGAGGGGGCCTCCCGAAAATTAGAGGATGGGCTGAGTTAGTTCTCGCCACATGGGGCAGAGAGATGAAGAGAGAGATAGGGTTTGGAGAGGGAGAAATGAGAGAGTCTGTGAACTAATGAGAAAGGCAGAGGACGAATGAGGGTGAGAGAATGGAGGGAAAAATGTCATGAAAGATAGTACTGTTCCTCGGATACCGTTATTTGCCAGACTATTTAGGTTGGCTGCTGTAGTCTTTCCACAAATCCACCTGAGTGTTTGTATGCTGGCATACAACCATTAGTTTAACGCTTGCGCTCACATCTGGCCGAGTGCCTCGTGTTCCTTAAATGACGCTTAGCTAACTGGCTGAGGGTGATTTTATAAGGTTGCTTTAACAGTAACTGCACCTTCTGTATTCGTGACAAGCCGTTAATTATTCTTGGTAAGACCAGGGTTCTCACGGATCCTTAAAAAGTCTTAAAAGGCATTAAATTCACAAATCTAAAAATAAGGCCTTAATTGGCATTAAAATGTCTTAAATAAATCTTTCAAAAGTCTTAAAAATGTGAACTCGCGATGAATTAGTGAACACACTGAGAAAGCGCCTCAAAGAAAAAATGGCAGAATTGGCAGAGGTGGAGGAGGAACTGAAAAAAGCAGTGCCATATCAGTGAACGATAACGGCTTTAAAATTACATATCGGACATCGGCCATTCTGCTGATATCTGCCGATATACATACCCAAAACCAGTGAATTTGGCACGTTGTGTAAATTGTAGATAAAAACAGAATACAATGATTTGCAAATCCTTTTCAACTTGTATTCAATTGAATACACTGCAAAGACAAGATGTTTAATGTTCAAACTGAGAAACTTTTTTTGTTGTTGAAAATAATCATTAACTTAGAATTTAAAGGCAGCAACACATTGCAAAAAAGTTGGCACAGGGGCCTTTTTATCACTGTGTTACATTGCCTTTCCTTTTAACGACACTCAGTAAATGTTTGGGAACTGAGGAGACCAATTTTGAAGTTTTTCAGGTGAAACTCTTTCCCATTCTTGCTTGATGTACAGCTTAAGTTGTTCAACAGTCCGGGGTCTCTGTTGTTGTATATAATGCACCACACATTTTCAATAGGAGACAGGTCTGGACTACAGGCAGGCCAGTCTAGTACCCAGACTCTTTTACTACGGAGCCATGCTGTTATAACACGTGCAGAATGTAGCTTGGCATTGTCTTGCTGGAATAACCAGGGGCGTCCATGAAAAAGACATTGCTTGGATGGCAACATATGTTGCTGCAAAACCTGTATGCACCTTTCAGCATTAATGGAGCCTTCACATATATGTAAGTTGCCCATGCCTTGGGCACTAATACACCTCCATACCATCACAGATGCTGGCTTTTGAACTTTGCGCCTATAACAGTCCGGATGGTTCTTTTCCTCTTCGCTCCGGAGGACACGACGTCCACAGTTTCCAAAAACAATTTGAAATGTGGACTCGTCAGACCACAGAACACTTCCACTTTCCATCAGTCCATCTTAGATATGCTCGGGCCCAGCAAAGCCGGTGGCGTTTCTGGGTGCTGTTGATAAATGGCTTTCACTTGGCATTGTAGAGTTTTAACTTGCACTTGCAGATGTAGCAACGAACTGTAGTTACTGACAGTGGTTTTCTGAAGTGTTCCTGAGCCCGTGTGGCGATGTCCTTTACACACTGATGTTGGTTTTTGATGCAGTATTGCTTGAGGGGTCAAAGGTCACGGGCATTGCTGTACAGTTGTACAATGCACTTCATACATGTTCCTTGTGAATAGAGGTGAAATTGGTTGTGGGTGTTGTCATAAGTCTGTTTTAAGTAGGACAGGCTGCAAGTATCTTATTTTTGTTTTGTTTAAAAACAATTGTAATGAATAAATATGACATGTTTTAAATAACATAAATTTAGGTATTTTTCTTATTTTGCACAAGGAGTGATTACTGATGTTACATCATTTTCAGCTTTGTCTTATGTCTGCATTTGCCAGCAGGCCGACATGATGAAGAGTCTGCAGAATAATTCTGTCTGTTAATTCCCCTGCAGAAACTAGATGAACACTGCAATTAGATGTGGGGGAAAAACTATCGGTATCAGTATCGGATATCGGCCAAATGAGTTGTAAAATATTGGCATATCGGATATCGGCCAAAAATCTAATATCGTCCATCCCTAGTATTAATGTTTTTCAAAAAAACGTTTTCATTTGATCAAAAGGTCATATTTCATGTTCAAATAAACATTTGGGCAAAATTGTCCCGAATCCTATTATGAGGTGTTATTTTTCCATTTGTGTTTATTATGAAGTAGGTCTTAAATTTAGTATCAAATGGCATTAAAAAAGTCTTAAAAAGTCTTGAATTTAACTTGCCCTAAGCTGTGGGAACCCTGAAGACACTTACTGTCTGCAAGTAAGATTTCCTCTTTGTACGCCGTTAAGAAATTGATCAAAATGGCAGCGTCAAGGCCCATTTATTTACAACCCAGGTCAGCCATCTGTTTTCACATTGTGTGACGTGCTATTTTAGTGAATACGTTTATGAAAATCTTAACAATTGATTTTTGTTGTTGACCGATGTTGCAGGCAATGTTTGTGTTTGCGTTTCTGAAAGGGCTGAATCCTAATACTGAAACAAAGTCATTTATGAGAAAAAAACAGCCGAGTGGCACAGATGATGGGAGTGAGCCAAACCTGCATTGTGTTAAAATCGCAGAGAAATAAGTTGAAGCCGAACATGAAAATGTGTATTCGGCTCCTTCGTTAATGAGATTGTGACAAAGACTAACATCCACAGTGGGTCCCACGCAGCTGCGTGGGAAATGCTGCGGTAGAGAGTGCTCTGCAGCAAGCGCTAATGTAACAGTAAGGAATTCAGGTTATGAGAAACGCTCAAGTGCACTACTGCCATTTCTCTTTCGACTGCAGATTAAAGGAGAAATGGGGGTTACGTGGAGCCTTGGGCTCTAACAGTTTAAACAAGGACAATGAGACGACTGGGAGCCTCCTATTGCCCGCACTGTAGCCAGAGCGGAGTGGGATGGGAGGACTAATGTGATCCTACAAACTCCAGATACAGCTGTAGGCTCTTCCCTCATTACTCTACCTCTAAACAGATAAAAATGTGTTTTCCTAGAGCCTTTTCTGCCTGATAACTTTTGAAACTATAATCCTTCTTGTTCAGTCTCTTACTCTCTCTCTTTTTTAATTTTCTCTTTCTCTTTAGACTCCATTGGACTACGTTTTATACCAGTTTTTCTTTATCTTACACTTAATTTAAATGATTTGTTTCATTGGCCCTTCCCACCTCTGCATCATCCTTCATTTAACCCTGTCGCGATTTTGGCCCAAGGGTGGGCAGCTAGGCAGAATTGTGTTTCTTATTTGTCAAATCTAACGCAACATTGGAGAACTACAGTATATATTGTTGGAGAGTATGAGGCGAAAGGGTTTTAGACTATCAGCCCTCACTCCAATTTATCAGGATGATCAGCTTCTTTTAGTTTACACAGACAGCCAGTGGTCTGGGATTTCCAAAAGACAGATGCATATGGCAGGGCTCTAGGACTTTTCGTCCCTGGACTTTTCATCCCCGGAACCATTGTCCCCGTGGACTTTTTGTCTCTGGACTTTTCGTCCACATGAACCTTTGGTCCAATTCTTCGTCCCTGGATTGTTCTTCCCCAATAATACTTAATAATAATAATAATACTTTTCCCTCTTCCTGCATTGTAACCTAACCCTCATATCGCGATAATCAGTCCGTCGTTGGTCCATATATCCCATCTGTCAACAATGGTGGCACGTTTCGTTATCATTAGGGGGGCAAAAAATCCAGAGACAAAAAGTCCTTGGGGACGAAGAGTCCAGGGACAAAAAGTCTTCAGGGACGAAGTGTCCAGGGACAAAGAGTTCATGGGGGGAGTCCTGAAACCATATGGTAGCCAAGGGATTAATTTTTACGACAGTTAATTGTCTCAGAGGTTTCTGACACGGGGGGTTATGTCAATGAAGCTAAGGAGTTTTTGGAGAGACTTTATCATGCATATACAATCGCACACCAGTGATATTCAGGCATCTGGCTGTGGCTGTATTATTTTTCTGGGCAGATGAGACTTGCTCATGTTGCCACAGGGCCAGAAGAAAACATAGAATCCTTTTCTGCCAGATATAAACTTACACTTTCAGCTTTGTTACTTGATTTAGGTAATATTTTCAGGAATTTTGACGACAGGAGAGCAGTATCTTGAGTGTTACCTTTCAGAAGAGACTACCGTTATTCCAAAATGGTTGAGGAACGGGAATCGCATTTGTTTGGGTGGAAATTTTTTTCTGAAAAGGGTGGAACATTAACCCCTCTGTGCAGATCTAGATGCCAGCAGACATGGATCTGCTCTATTTATGCACGCAGTTACACTATTCTGTAGACGGCACACCAGAACCATGCACTGAATATTCACGTTAAGTCCTATCCCTGTTTCCCAGGAATTGCATGAATTAAATTCCTCAGCCAAGCCTGATGTGCAAACTGCCCAGTATACTTGTCCAAAGTATCTACAACTTATCCAGCAGTTAATAAAAATTCTTTTGCTACAGAAAAAAACCATTGTCCTTGGTCGCAGCCACTTCAGCTATAATGAGCCAACGGTATGATAATGAAGTAGTCCAAAAAAAATTCAGTTTTCTGAAGTTGTAAAAATTCAACGTCTTTCTACTATCAACAAGGCAATCAGAGATAGCAGACCTGGCCCCAGCCGCGGGCTGACAGGGCTGACAGACAGAGAGACAGAAACACTCACACACAGACATGATCATTGCTTAACCTGGCCCCCTAGGGGAGGGGTCAGGTAATTATAGTCATCAGATATTAAAAACACGTGATTCTCTACCTTTGATTTATATGTAGATTTGTTGGTCGAAGAATTCAGCTGTCATTTAAAACCTTGCATAATCCCTCACGGAAATGCACTCACTTTAATGCGTGGCTCAGGCTTATCTGCATAAAGCACAGCTATAGTTCATGCCAATGTGAAACATTCTCAGCAATTACCTATTGATTGACACGTTTTTTTATCCAATTTCAGACAGTGTAAACTTCCTCAGTAATTGAAAGACATTGATTGGACCCTCAGAAAAGTATTGAAGCACTTGTGCAGCAGCAAGTTAGGCTGTATGATGTCAACTTCGCGCAGCTGAAAAGGAAGTGATTGCATGGGAAAAAAGACTTCCAGAAACAACCCTGGAGTGAGGTTATATTTGCAAGATAGAAATGTGATTTGGAGATGGGAAATGGCAGTTACTCTGAATGGAACAGACTGAAGGGCTGACAGCATTGATTCTTTGGAGGAGACATTCATTGATGGAGAGTTTTTCCTCTTGTAGGATGAGTAGAACTGACTCTAGCTGGCTAGCTAACTAGCTGGCTATTTCTCATTTTTGCCTTACGACGGTGATCAAAGAGCTAGTTTGCCACATTGGTTGATGAGATTAGCCGTTAACTTTTGCTAATAACACTGCATGTGCTGGCATTTTGCGTAATGTCGCTATCTATTTTTAGAATTTATACCGCATTCAACAAAATGGAATGTCTGGATTTTTGCTCATTTAAAATGTGAACAGCTCAAAGATTTTGGTAAATCCCCTACTTCAAATGTTGCACCGACGACTCTGTTCAATCTAGGGTTGCATATTGCCTGCTTTTTTTTTCCTGGTAGTGGAATGTCTTTTTGTTCAGGTATGTTAAACTATCGTGCCAACAGTAGAGCAGTATTTTTGAACAATCAGGAGTATGTTATGGTTAGTCACTGCATCTTGTGGACTTACTGGTTAACTTGGAGTTGGCAGCTGTATCGCGGAGTCTGTCGCCAATTTGTACAACATGGTGGTGTTTGAAAAGTACACTGCTTGGTCTGAAATGCTTTTTCGACAGTCTGTGTTCAAGGCATATTTTTTCAGCAGCTGCATCTGTTCAGCATTAATTTTGAAAGACCTTGAATTCAATAACCAATTTTGGTTGACGTATGTTCAGATGTGCTGTAGATACTATCTGTATTTGTAATATCATGTAATATCATTTGGATTGTTTTTATCGAGTACTAATATACATATTCGTCCTATTATACTAAAAAAACTGATTTGGGAACAAGCTGTCATAGAAAGTTAAATGAGACTATGCCTCAGAATAGAAATAGAATGGTTTAATCATTTTGGAATTTTAATTTTGGAAGTAATAGAAAAATAGATTGAAGTATTTAATTCAATTCAGTGTTATTTGACTGTTTTCCCCATAGGACCATTGCAAAGACACTTAACGATTGAGCCAATGTGGGCGGCACAAAACCGAAATACCCAGGATAGAAAATGAGGTAAAAATCCCAGTGGGGAGAAAACCCTCAAACAGTAGTGAGAAAAAGCTTGTCAGAGGGATGACATCTCAGGAGGAACCTGCCTATGGAGGGAAGCCCTGCTTCACTCGCTGACGAATTTTGAGTTAGTTTATTGCAAATACTGGGGGGGTCAGATGGAATCAGATGTTGAGCGGACTGGATTCGGAAGCATTAAATTGGGAGCACCAAACAACTAGACTTTGGATGGGAGAAATATCATGAAATGGACACTTCTAAGCAAAATGTGGGCAAAGCACTTAATGCCAAAATATTATGCCTCAATGGTCTTAATAACAAGTGGTTGGTCAGAAAATTAGCAACAATTAAACAGACGCAGCCCTGACACCTTCTGTGCCACCCCTTGCTGGATAACTTTTGCTGCAGTGAATTTTTCTGGGAAAAAGCTGAAAGCTACTTCACTGTGAAAATGTGTTGCTTTACTTAGAAGCGTCAACTCATGCTTTGAACTCGCTGGAGAATATTGCAGAAAGGCTTTCTTGACATAATTAAAGAGTTGTTTTCTTAAGAGGAATGTTATTCTCAAAAAATCTGTCTGCAAGTTTTCTCAAGAGGCTTAAACATTTAAAGAAGTCAAAGGGAAAAGCTATCCTACGCTAAGTTACTTCATTTATTTATGTGAGTCTTGCTAATTTCCTGACATTTGTTGTGAAGACTATTGAAAGCTTAATATTTTGCTATTCTGGGCTCAGCCCATTTTCTTTGCCCAGATTCAGTCCCCAACAGATATGTCTGGGCCAAAACAAACTTCTCCACATGTGCATGTTACACAGTTGAAGTTGGAATCATACTTAGAGTTAGGTTGTAGTCATTAAAACTAATTTTCAATCGCCAATTTCATGTGAACAAACTTTAGTTTTGGCATTTCAGTTAGGGCATCTGCTTTCAGGATGACACAAGTAATATTTATTTTCAGAAAAATTATTTTACTTTTAAATTCACCATACCACGATTCCAGGGGGTCAGATGCTTGAATGCACTGAAATGACTGCCCTTAAACAGGAAAATTCCAGAAAATGATGTCATGGCTTTAGAAGCTTCTGTTTGACTAATGTACATTATTTGAGTTAAATAAAAGTGTACATGTGGATGTTTTTCAAGCCCTGCCTTCACACTCAGTGCCTCTTAGCTTGACATTGTGGGAGAATCAAAAGAAATCAACCAAGACCTCCACATTTTGACCTCCACAATTATGCTTCAACCTTGGAAGCAATTTCAAAATGCCTGAAAGTAGATTGTTCATCTGCACAAATAATAGTATGCAAGTATAAACACTGGGGGACCACACAGCTTTCATATTGCTCAGGAAGAAGACACTTTCTGTCTCTTAAAAGTGAGCATAATTTGGGGTAAAAACTGCAGATCAATCCTAGAACAGCAGCAACAGAACCTGTCAAGATGCTGGAGATAACAGGTACGAAAGTACATATATACATGACCCTTATTTAACCAGATAGACAATTGAGGTAAATTCTCATTTACAATTGTGACCTGGCCAAGAAGGCAGCACACAGCAGGTTGCATATTCAGACAAAAAAAAAAAAAAACTACAAACAATGCAAAATAAGCAGACAACCAACCACGTACAATAAGGATGGTGTGTATTCAACTGAAATGTTACACTGTAGATCCCAACTGGAAGTGCATGAAAAATCTGTAAATACATAATTAAAACATTGACTCAGATCTAAGAAACATAATATGCCAAGACCAAACGTTTAGACCCAAAATCTACAGTCAAATCATGGAACCAATTAAATCTATGATATAAAATCTAAACAGCAGCTATGGTGCAAAGAGTAGAAAAGAGAGAGAGGTCATTTGTTTAGTCGTGGCAGGTGGAGCTTGACCATCTTTATCCAGAGTAAAACGAGTTCTATATCGACATAGGCAGAAGGGCCGTTCAGTAAGGAGAAAGTCACTGCTCCAATACCACCATACATACCAATACCACTACAGTTGGCAACTGCATATGAAGGCAAAGATCTTAGCACATAACCAGCGACAACAAGGCACTGTCTGAAGGCATGCCAGCAGAAAGTTTTCATTTCAGTCGAGTGATTCAGTCTAGCGTCTGAGGGATAAGCTGGATCACACACTTTGACTTGCCAGTAAGGCTGTGAGCTTGTTCTGGTGATCAGAGAAAATGTAGCTGGTCTGGTAGAATGCAAGAAACGTCAGAAGCGACCGACATGGAAAGTAGAATTGAGGTGGTATAAATGTGTTGGTTGATAGGTGGGAAAAACAGAGTTGAGCTCAAGTGTGGTCTTGTTCCTTTACTCGCATTAATATGAACTAATAACTAAATTTGAAAGGCTGTATTTGATGGCTTGTGTGAACAGCCTGCTTTTTCTGATTTCCGTACCCCTTCCATTTGGCTGCGTGTTGCCCGAACAGCCCCAAATCCCATTGGCTACTCACTCCTGTTACATAAACACACAGTTTCATCACGGTGTTTCATCATCTCCAGCATATGCTGTTACCAGAAGCAGAACAGATAAGTAAGCCCTCCTGCTTGGCCACAAGACCATGGGAATATGTGACTCATCAAGCCTTCTGCTCCGTATGAAGAAAGGCACTGGCTTCTTAAACAGAGATACTCGGGGGATTTTTTTTTTTTGGCTTTGTCATCTTGCAAAACCGCTTGGTTTACTGTTTTGCCTCAGTTTGTGTCTGTTTTATTAAATATTTGAAAAAATTTCCCCCAAATTTGCTGTTTAATTCATCACAAAACTCATAAATAACTTGGCAGGCCTCCTGTGTTGACCTAATGCCTCCTGCGCTGTGTTGCCAGATCCAGCCCTTGAGCTGTATGAGCCTGTCTATAATAAGCCATGCGGCCCAAACATTATGAAATTATCCCTTTGCACCATCATTATCTCGCCCCCAGCACGAAGACATCATTATCTGGCTTATTATACTGCAAGGGCCTGGCTGTTTCTACCATATTTGGCCACCTTTACTGCTGCTTGTGTGGTCGGGGAAAACCTTCAGATCAGACAAATTATGTTTTTCTTTTCTTTCTGAAAATATATGAACTTCACTCAGTACCCAGGGAGAGACAAACATGAGTAAGAGTCATAATTATAATAGAATTATGGAAATATAGGACGTAAAGGTTTTTTTTCTCACCGAATCCCTCCGCCAAATTCGTTTGGCGGAAACCTCCGGTAAGGGTAGCGCGTTCCGTCTCTGCCGTTAGGGCAGAGTTGGAGTTGAATGCACTCCTCTCCTCCACCCTGCAGACACAACTCTTGAGATTTTGCGATTCTGCCTTAATGAGCGAGAGGAAGGGGGCCAGCTCATGTCAGGCATATTGTGTAACTACTTCTTTTTGTAAAGCGAGTCTTCTCAGTTCTACACGGTCTGATGATGTCATACAAGCAAAACTACACCAACATCCATGCAGAAAAATAAGTAAATAAGACCACAAAGGAAAAATGATCGGAGTCCAAATTTTGCATTCTTGTATTTTTATATTTTATATTTTATTACAGTATTTATAATAATATATTATATTTTATTTTTATATTAATTTTTTTTGCATATTTGTTCAGTGCTTTGTTTCTACGATCTTTTTGAAATTTTAATTCATCATTTCTCCACAATGTGAAAATGTGACTGATCATTTTTCCATTGTGGCCTTCCGATGTGGGCTTGCCCTTTACCTGCGGATGTCTGTGGTTGAGTGAGTGAGTTATGGAGTGATGTGTTGATACACTATAAGTTGGTCAACTGAGTTCACTTTCCCCATTGGTCATTGCACTTTCAAACTGATTTGGTGTGAAATAATCTGAACCGAATGAAGGTAAAGCATGTCATGTGTTATGCTATTTCAAAACAATTTTACAGAAATAATTATAAAAACCAATTTCGAAAAATCAGTGAACATGTAAAATCCGGGAATTAAAATTATAGACCGTGCTGCTTACAATCCCTGAAACAGATTTCCCACAATTTTGCATATTGAATATTCACCGTGCAGCCATAAACTAGATTTTGACTTAGTCTTGCTGTAGCTGCAGTAGCACGGCAAACATCAATAAATGGCCTGCGGGAAGTGTATTTGAGGATCAAAGCTGTTTATGTTTCCTATTTTTGATGAGGTTCCCGGTAAATGTTATGGCTTTCATGAACTGGAGCTTGTCGTTCTGATATTCTTTTAAGTGGCACCTCGCCCACCCCACTGAATGCTGGCTCCAAACCCTGCTGCGTAACCACAATGTTACACCACTGTGCTGCACCCGCGGTGCAGTATTTACGGTACACATGGGTGTGTTTATGTGTGGGGTGTGTTCACAGGCACAACAATTTGTGTTGGATGCTTCTCGTCAAGTATGGGTGTTTATGGCGGTTTGTATGTGGTGCCCTTGCAGTTGTTATGGGTTTGTTATTGATTTGTGTTCGGATTGTTTAACCCCGATGCGCAGGGGCCAAGGCAGGAAATGTATGCATTCTCCTATAAGCTTTAATAATTCAAGATTTGAGAGTCAAAGAGAGTGGAAAAATGACTTAATGAAATAAGACACTTGTTGCTTTTGGATTCCCAGCTCATTTGGTTTATTCTTATGATTTAGTCCAGAGTGAGGGCCGTGCTCACAAAAGAGTCTTCATGAAAATTCAGTTGTTAAAAAAAAAAAAACCTGAGAATGGAAAAGCGGCTTGGAGGTGAAACATATTTCTATTTTGGACAATATTGTTTTTATCCGTGGTTATTTGTTTGATATTGTGCTGCAATTTTTTGTTAAATCATTTGGTTATGAATGTTTTTATTTTTATTTTATTTTTTATATATATTTTTATTATGTGTACATCTGGTCTTTCTTAAAAATGAGATCTTAAGCCTAATGGGATTCACATGAGTAAATAAAGGTTATACGTATGTGTACAACTCCATAGTTGTGTGCTGGAGTGAAGGTATAGGGTCGTAGGGCGCTGTCGGTGTTGCCTGAGGGGATCTAGGATGGGGATTAGTTACTCCAGCACTTAGTCTCTCTGGGACAGGTCAGAGTGTTGCTACATGAGGGGCTCCCACAGGTGCGCCAGTATTCCAGTTTCATGGAGAGACTGACACAAGAGGCTCTTCCATTGAGTGCTTGCAGGTGCTGCATTATCTGAATTTCAGGGAATGAGCGTTTTGTTGTGTTTTCCACATCCTCTGCTTCAAAGTGGAAACTAGAGCATTTTATCAATTAACTGACGTCGTAAACAGCGTATTCCAAAGAGCAGACTCTCATTAACTGGATGCTGTTCGTGGTAAAATTTTCATGAATCATTTTAACAGAAGTCTTTTGTATGATAATTTACAAAAGATGGGTGATGTTATTTCCCCAAAGCGTGATTACCACAATCTTCAGTTCAATAAGGTGTCCTAATTATGTGAAAGCTTAATTGTAAATCATGTTCATTAGAGCATAGGGTAATCAGTGCAGTCATAAAGAACTGGAATGAGCTGTTTCAGAAGCAAAGATGAGCTTTTTAAAGTTATGTTGGTCATCTTGCTCGGAGTCATTACTAAAGCTTGAATGTTCTTACAGCTAATTACCCAGTTGCTCTCTAGCACTGTGTAGTTCAGCTTTCCATGTGATATTGTCTTACAGAGACTTCTACCAGCAAATTCTCTAGGCTACCAGTATTCCTGGTGAAGCTCTTGGGGCCTGATTTACTAAGACCTTTATCACATGCAAAATCTTTTTGCACAAGCAAAACCAATAACATTGCCCATGATTGGCCAGAGTACTTGCCTTGCACCAATCAGTGGCAATGTTATTAGTTTTGCTTGGGCAAAAAGATTTTGCTTGTGCTAATGGTCTTAGTAAATCAGGCCCTTAGTCTCTTCCTTTGAGAATACTACAAAAAATGTTTGTCGTGACAAGTCACTTAGTCTTAATATATGACAAAACTCCACAGTTCTTTTTTCGGAAGTGGAAAGTATTAACTTATTTTAAGTTACCATGCTTTGACTGCCGTACTTCGTGAACCTCGCAAGCAAAAATGCACGCAGACAATTTTCCAATAGGAGCACGAAGCATGGACCGAACCATTTTTTAAGAAGGGGGTTGTTGAAATTTATTTAATCAATATTGCATGGCTTTGAGGCTTTGTGATTAACCCTGGTGCATTAGTATGAATAGCAGTTATGTCTATACATAATAATTTTATCCCCGAACGGCGAATGGCGTTCCGGGGATATTATGTTTTTGGTCCGACCGCCGCCGCCGCCCTACGTGTTAACGCGATAACTTCAGTAACATTTCAATTAGAAATTTCAAGTTTTACATATAAGTAAGTATCATAAAGAAGAACAACTGATTCGATTTTGGACAATTTACAATGTCTAGATTGGCCACCAGGGGCCAAAAACTGATTTAGGTGTTAACGCGATAACTGCAGTAATATTTCAATTAGAAATTCCAAGTTTTGCATATAAGTATCTTAATGAGGAAGAACTGATTTGATTTTGGACTATTTACAATTTCTAGATTGACCACCAAGGGCCAAAAACTGAAAAAATCACTGTTTTTATCATATCACTGGAATTATTTGTCCGATTGACCTCATATCAAGTGCAAATGAAAGGTCATGACCTGAGGATGTGTCTTACGATGACATTAGACCTGTTTGGTTCCAAATTTTGATACAGGGTGGAGCTTTGTCACATAAAATTCACCATTTTTGCCATATCTTTGGAAGTATTTGTCCAATTGACATGAAACTATGTGCAACTGCAAGGTCATGACCTCACAACGTGTCACATGATGACATCATACCTGTATGGTTCAATATTTTGCCACCAGGTGGCGCTTTGTGATGGAAAAATTACCATTTTGGCCATATCTTCTGAACCATTTGTCCGATTGACCTGAAATTAAGTTCAAATTAAAGGTCATGACCTGAGAGGCTTCATATTATATTGGGTATATTCAAGGATTGGAGAATTGGAGGATTGGGGGCGTTCGGGGATATAACCCAAGCTGTCGCCTCCAACGGCATAAGCCTAGTTTAGTCATGCCGGTTACTGCGGGTTTCGTGGACCCCAATGGGCTGTGGGCCCTTAGAATTGTCATCACCTTTCCCCCCTATATGACGGCTCTGTGTACTTGGCAAGAGAAATGTTCTTATTTCTAGATTTGCCAATGGAATAAGTTAAAATTATTTCATCTCATTGGCAAATTTTTGTCTTATTGAAAAAATAGGTTACGGAAATAAGTGTTTTAAGTCTGAATACAAGATTAAGCTGCTTAGTAAAGTGGACTTACTTTTCATTTTTTGCAGTGAAGTTCGCTCTGAATTTCTAAAAATCATTCCCAAGTTTGCTGTCATTAGCATCCGGAAACTCTGGTGCACCGCATCATTTTAGGGGGAGGATGAGTTTTGAAATCTAGCATCAAATCAAGCATACAGGTCGTCTAGGTCTTCATCTCATAAATGCACACAGTATATCCCATCGGCCGATGAGCACTCGGACGCTTCTACTACCTTTTGGGTTAAAAATGATGAAGTCGTTGGACTGTCACTGGGTATTCATTTGTAATATGATCTGAAGATGAGATATTGAGAGCTTGAGTCAGTCAGGAGTAATCATTAGTGAGTCCAGGCAGATCCATTGAAAGAGGAGCCAGAGCTGAGAGGGACCAGGGACAGTACACACTGCACTACAAAGGGCAGGGAAGAGGTAGCGTTGAAATGGCTTTAAACTATAAGACCCCTAAACCTTCTTTTATAATTAACAAACATTTTTGTTAAGCCTCACTGATGCACATAGAGAACGATGGCTGGCCCACTGTGGTCTGATCCAATTGAAGAGCTACTGTAGCTCAAAGTGCAGAAAAAATTAATCCTGGCTCTGATGAAAAGGTGTCGAAACACACAGTGCTTCCCAGTTTGTTGTGTATAGGGCTGCTTAGCAGACTGGTCAGGGCGCCCATCCTGACCTCTGTCCACCGCCAAAGTGCCCATGATGGCCTTTTAAGCATCAGAACTGGACCACGGAGCAATGGAGGAAGGTGGCCTGGTCTGATGAATCACATTTTCTCTTACATCATGTGGATGGCCGGGTGTGGGTGCTTCCCTTACCTGGGGAAGAAGTGGGACCATGATACACTCTGGGTCCTGGAAGAAGGCATGCCGACGGAGGTGATGCTTTGGGCAGTGTTCTGCTGTGAAAACTTGGGTCCTGCCATTCACATCAATGTTAAATTGATATGTATCACCTACCTAAACATTGATTCAGACCAAGTACACCCCTTCATGGAATGGTATCCGGTGACGGCAGCAGCCTCTTTCAACGGGATAATGCACCTTGTCACACCACAAAAATGGTTCAATTGTGGTTTGAGGAACACAAGAATGAGTTCAAGGTGTTGACTGGGCCTCTAAATTCTCCAGATCTCAATCCAATCAAGCAAATGCGGGATGTCCCGGTCAAACGAGTCCGATCTATGAAGGCCCCATCTTGCAACTTGAAGCATCTGCTGCTAACATCTTAGTGTCCGATACCACTCTACACCTTTGGAGGTCTAGTGGAGTCCACAGTTTTGACGAGTCAGAGCTGTTGTGGCGGCAAAAGGGGGACCTACACAATGTTAGGCAGGTAATCATAATGTTATGGTTGATCAGACTGTATTATGTAGTACAGCAGTGTAGAGTATGTCACAGTAGGCCTAATATCATATCTCATTTTTCATTTTATACAATGACAATTGGCCATTTCAGTACGCAAATACGCCAATGAAGTAATACATAAATTTCAAGATTGTTTTGCCTGAACCATGAAATATAGCCTGAAAAATGTAAATTTTTGAAATAGAAGTATTTATTGGACTTTAAAATGAAATGTTAAAAAAATTGCATATATTTATATATATTCATTATTTGCATGCATGAAATTCATTTTGTATTATATTTGATATTTTTATTCAGTGTGGTCAAGTTTAAAAAACTGGTCTCACTGCAACAAAATGGCTACTTTGGGGACTGCAGTAACTGTATCACACTTTGCTAAAATTGAACTCAATTAATCCAAAAGTGTCTCAGTTTTCCAGTCATACCCAATCAGTGAAATTCCAAGACTGTTCACTTTCTCTGGTTCTAATATCCCTCTCTCATCAGCAGTCACAAATCTCGGTGTCATAATGGACCCTCATCTCACTTTTGAATCCCACATCAACCACATCTGCAAGACCTCCTTCTATCACCTCCGCAATATTTCCAAAATTCGACCCCTTCTCTTCCTCTCAGATGCTGAAAAGCTGGTTCATGCCTTTATCTCCTCCAGGATGGACTACTGTAATGCACTTCTCATCGGGATACCAAGCAAGAGCCTGCAGAGGCTGCAATACATCCAGAACTCTGCCGCTAGGATCCTGGTGGGAGTGCGCAAACATGATCATATCACCCCCATCCTCCGTTCACTCCACTGGCTTCCCGTTCCCACCAGGATTGAGTACAAGGTTTCCCTCCTCACACACCAATGCATCCATGGACATGCCCCCACTTATCTCAAAGAACTTCTAAACCCCCAAAAAACTACACGCTCCCTCCGCTCCACTCAGTCAAACCTCCTCTTCACCCCCAGAACCAGACTCAGGACCATGAGAGATAGGGCCTTCTGTGCTGCTGCCCCACGCCTATGGAACGCCCTCCCTGACAACCTGAGGGCACCACAATCCACTGACTGTTTTAAAAAAGGACTGAAGACATTTCTTTTCAGCAAAAACTTTGGTTCCCCCTCTTAGATTCTTCTTTTAAACTTTTTATCTGCTCTTAAAACCGCTTATCTTTTTTTGTTTTATATCCCTTTATTTTAATTTTATTGTGATGTTTCTTGTTTTTAACATGTAGCCCTTTGAGATCCTAGGATGTAAAGGGCGCTACAAATAAAATGTATTATTATTTTATTATTATGAACCTAAGTATGCAGAAATAATTCAGTACAATTGGGGAAAATTAACACATTGATACTGCATGCAAAAAACTATTGTTTTTTCGCTCTAAACTGCATGAGATTATCATAAAAAAAAGCTTGTTTGTACTGGGGAGATTCATAGGCCCAGGTAACCCATTTTCATTTAGATATCTTGAGAGCAGAGGTCTAAGGACCCCTGCTAAAATGGCCATGACAATTTTCCCTTCACCAAAATTTAGCCTAAATTTGGAGCATTACTTGGTCCGCTTCCTTAAAAGCTAGGCATGATACGGGAGCTACCCGGATCAGTTTCACAGGATACTACTTACTGTACACTAGTTTAAAAAACGAGCCTCATAAATTTAGTAATGTTGGCGAAGATCGCGGGCATTCCCATGGGTCACTCTGGGTTAAATACCTATAGTATTACATTTGTTACATACATTTTCAACTCAATTTTGCTATAAGCAACAAAGGGCTCTAATTTCCTGGCGCAGCGCAGGTGGCGTAGCGAAGCGCAGGCCGCGCAGTGGTAATTTCGTAGGGCGCAGCCCGCGCAGTGGTAATTTCGTACGGCGCAGCCCGCGCAGTGGTAATTTCGTACGGCGCAGCCCGCGCAGTGGTAATTTCGTAGGGCGCAGCCCGCGCAGTGGTAATTTCGTACGGCGCAGCCCGCGCAGTGGTAATTTCGTAGGGCGCAGCCCGCGCAGTGGTAATTTCGTAGGGCGCAGCCCGCGTAGTGGTAATTTCGTAGGGCGCAGCCCGCGCAGTGGTAATTTCGTAGGGCGCAGCCCGCGTAGTGGTAATTTCGTGAGGCGCGCAGCCTTCGGTAGATCAAGGTGCGCCGAGATGGGTGTGGCAGCGTAGTAGGGGGAGGTGTCACATATTCATCAAGACCCAGTGACAATTTCGTAGAAAAAGTCTCCGCTGGAGTTGCGCAAAAAACTCGCCAACTCCAACCTGGTTTAATTTCCGTGCAGTGGTAATTTGGCTGACCGGCGCCGAGAGCGCACACGTCACCGAAATCTCACAGGCAGCTTTACAGAATGTCAGGCACATTTCAATGCAAGAAAAAATTACAGGAAGCACTATTTAATGTAACTATCTGAATAAGGACATAAATTATTGTATCTATATCGATTGTCCTGATGTCAGATTAAAGGCGGTTGCTATGCGTAATGGAAACTTGACCTGGCTTAATCAACGCAGCTGAATCTGTGATGCAAACTAACGACTTCACATCTTTCTCAGCCAACCACAAACTGTATATATATATATATATATATATATATATATATATATATATATATCGAATGCTTGCGTTCTATGCTCATTAAAGCCGCTTCCACACTGGACGCGAAACGAATTTTTCGCCCGACTGATTACAGACAAAGTCAATGCAAAGACGCGATAGTTGGACAGGGTTTTAATATAGCTCCGTGTCCGAAAGTCATAAAAGTTCTCATTTTTCCGAGTATTCCAGGAATTATTAGACGTGCAAACTTGGCCATTTTTGTGTTCGACCTTCGCAGAATGCAAATTGATAGCTATCGACTTTTCTTGGTCTTTTTAGCCTATTCTTCTGTTTTCTTCCGTTGAAGATAGCCAGCAGTCTTTATTCGGTCTTTCTTTTGAAAATTAGTCAGATGGACCGAACAGATTCACGCTTTATTTCCACAGCTGAGATAAAACAGTGCGTGAGCAAATCAATTCCATGACCATTGACAGTGTGAAGAAATTATCGCATGCACGATCAAGACTGTCCGACACGAAATGCAAAATACTCCATGTCCACCAGCCAACAAAAAGTAGAAGTATTGAAATGAGAACAGATTTATAACGGGATGTCCAACAAAGATGACCCGCTAAAAAATAAATCCCAGTGTTCATTGGATGTTCTGTTGTTAAAATGTTTCTTTTTATTCTTTATTTCGGTATCAATCTGTTCTAATCGTCCTCTTTTTTTTTTTTTTTTTTTTTTTTTTTTAGCTGTCAGACACGGGGGCATTGTACATTGTCCCATGCCAGTGTCGACTCGCTTTACTGAGCAGAGCTTAAACAGAAACATTGATTGAAATTCTCGGTACTCATCTTTAAGAACTGAGCCCTCTTATCAAAACATTCACGTTTAATATCGACAAGAGTCAGCAGATTTGAAGAAATTAAAAGCAATAATAGACTGTCGGACACGGAAATTTATTAAAACCCTGTCAGACCTTTGGACACAAGACGCAATCTGTCGAGCGAAAAATTCGTTTCGCGTCCAGTGTGCAAGCGGCTTAATACAAGGCTACTATTATTGTCACTTCGGTTTTATCGTCTTCAGTGGGGAAAAGGAATACAGCCTGATTGCTATGATCTCGTACTGAGTTAAGATCGCATATTGAAAATAAATGTGTCACGTATCTTGCATTGTTGTCCATGCATGTTAATCCCAAAATTTAAAGCAACAACAGTTTGTAATTCATGGGAACACGCTATCCATCGTTTCTCTTGCCAGTGAGCAAGATTTGACCCGGCTGTGTCGCCTTATTTGCCAACTTGCGCTGGAAGGAGGGGCAGAGGCGGGACAGAGGAGTTCTTGCGCCAGGCTACGCCGGGCACCAAATTGCCACATACGCCTGGACACACCCCGTTGGCGCGGCGCACCCCCCATGCGCCGCGCCTACGCCTGGTCTACGAAATTAGAGCCCAAAATGTTATCTATGCTCAGGTTGTTTCAATCCAGTAAGTATTCATATTGACTTATCAGTTAGAATATAAAAATTACCCTTACCGTTACTTTGTCAAAATTCTCTAAAGTGTCCTTGACAAAAAAAACCTGCAGTTAGGTGATTGAAAGCAGTCATCTGTGATTTTGTTTTCTATGGACCTCTTGGCCTGCAGTTCATGGATAGTCCTCAGGGGGGCAGATGACATGTATCAGATTGCATAAAAAAGGTTTTTGAGGAAAGTATTGATCATGTGGATGACATAGAGGTTGTGCATCAAATATGATACAAATGGAGTTACTGAGTTAAATGTTTACATAGTTTATGAATTTTGGCCTAAGTGAGGATGACTAATTGGACATTTCAGCCCTGAGACCTACCGCAAACTGCGCGTCAGACTTTTCAATGTCGATCTGTCTCATTGTCAGGACGGTTTGCTTGCATATTATGTTGAATAAAAAATGAACAGCTTTCTACAACCATAAAAGGACTGGTATAATTCTACCAAAGCTCCAACTGTCTTTCTTCAGCAGCTTAATGCAGTCTTCATCCATCTCATGCACCTCCATGAGTTCTTCTCTAAATTACTTCTTATTAAATGCAAATGAGTCACAAATAGTGGCCCTTTTTCTATGTCACTGTTGAACCGATTCAAGACCAAAAGAAAGTATCACCTCACCGTACGAGACAGCTTTCCCAAAACATCTGTGCTTTGCAAAGCTTCTTCTCGTTTCGAATGAGAAATTTGAGATCCAGGGCTCATGAGGCTACTAATAACATATTGCACTGTAATGAAGGAGGGAAATACTGGGGAGGGGTAATCTGTGTAGAGAAAATGAGCTGCATACAATAATGTTCCCATGTTTTCGATTTATACTGTTGGTCAGGATTTATGCCTGAATTTACTGGGGCACGAAAGATAAAATAACACATTACAGACATTACTTAATCAGAATGTGATGCAATAACATGATGTTTGTATTTAATTTCCTATTAGTTAAGTAATAGCTCTTGCTTTAATTGAAGAAAGTGACCTGTCGGTAGCATTGTCTGTTGAACCCTAGATGAGGAGGAGCCAGGTACGTTTAGGGGGTTGCAGTTGCATGTAAATCGCATTGTGTTTATTGGCAGGATTGAAGCTATGATATATGTGAAGATTTACTAGGCGTTGGCTTCGATACTATATAAACAAGCCTTTAAACCACTCTGACGTTTGGGACAACGTAGTAATGACGAAAAATGACCTTGTGTAATAGTGTGACACATTTATTCAAGGAAGTACCAAAAATATGTTCGAGATTGACAATCATGCAGCTCGATGGTAGAGCACAGCCCGCCTTTGCAATTTCTCCTGTTATTGTCCAGTTTCATTTATTTTCTTAACTCTGTGCAAGCACTGAGGATGGGTTCGGCATTGTTAACCACTCGAACTTATGAATTCAAAATAGCGGAGAAAACTGTAAGTTTCTATTGAGGATCCACATCACTAATATTTTCCTATCAAATAGATTATTAGGGGTTTATACCACCACTTTCGACTGGATTGACTTTTGAGTCAAACTGGAAAAGGTATTCCAATCAAGGTGTTTACGTGAGGCAGTTTCATTCTGGTGGAGCTACAATCCAGTTATTAACAGAATATAAGGCTTTTTTGTAAATGTACTGTGATTAAAGCATTGGCTCAGCTTCTCCTATAGAGTGGGCATCATGTCCAAGTCCACTGCCACTTTCTGTCAGAAAGGAATTGACATACAATGAGTAATGACAATTCATTGGCATAACTCTTTAACCTGACCCTACCGTTCTCCAGCCAAAGCCTCCATTTCATTTTGAGGAGTCACAGGGGGACACTTTTTAAATAGTCTGGCACTGTTCTTGTTTTCAGTTGAGTCCTGCATATGCTCAAATTTTCTGATGAAATAAATGAATTATTCATTTTTTTCAAATTAAATTTTTTTTATTTTTGGAGGTAAATGGATGCTACTTAGGACTGATTTTGAGGCAAACAATTAAGACGAAATGAATAATGCATATTAAATGGCTGAAATGGAATTGAGAGTTAGTTGTGGGGAAAGGCCAGTTGCTGCAGTTCTTGCTTTCATCAAAATCACATTTATTTGTCCTTCACCAGATTTCACACCTTCATATCAATCCACAGCTCCTTCCCCCAGCTGACCACACATACACGATCGTGTAATGGAACGGTGGCTTTTATACTCTCATGGGAACTTAGTGCAGCCTAGTGCAGGGCCCCACAAAAAAGTTTCCAAGCCCTTAAAAAGTGACCGCATACCACAAGGGGTCAGTTTTCAAAATGGCTGATTAATTCATTTTCACTCTTTGGTACCCTAGAAGCATTTCTTTTGTTTATTAATATAAATTCTGTTTTGATCGTAGGGATAGTTCATCATACAGAGTATAGAAAAAGCAAAACTGTGCCAGTATCCTAGAATGTGCAGAATGCTCTGTATGCTGACAGTTTATCAGATGTTCGTCATATTCTTCTAAAACTCTTTTCTTTATAAGTATTTATCAAAATAGTGTGGACAAGATCAGTGTATGATGGGAAGTATACCTAAATTACACAAGATATTAGTGCTAAAAGAACACTAAGCATAGAGCAGATTCCCTTCTAATATGGCATATTACAGTAAACATGCACTTTCCTAGATTGACTATAACAGGGGGAATTTAGGTTTATAATTCTTACCAGTGCACAATATCAGAATTTTATCATTCCCTGCGGGTCATGCTTGCAGTTCCGCGATAATATTAATTCCAACTATCCTATTTCAGGCAGCGCATCCTGCGGATTTACTGCTGAATATTCATTTTGAACAAACTAAGTTTTATGTGCCTGCAAAGGAAAAAAGACATCCTGTTGGTTTTCAGTTTAGTTCCCATTGGGAGAGGTGAATGGATTGTTACTGCCCCGAAGACAGCCTCTCTCAGGCTTGGGAACCAATGAATGGATTTCATGTATGAAATTTAGCATCTTTTCTATAAAGCTTGATCTCATGGCAATTATTCATGCAAAAGGAGAGAGTCGACTCCACTGCATGAATGGTTGGCGGTACGACTGAGGAGAGAGATGGGGGAGGTTGGGGCTGTGCCGGTGGGTTACCGAATTCCTGGCAGCGCTAAAACTCGCGGCTGTGGTCTGTCTCGCATTGGCAAGGGGCGCGGTTACTGCTTGCTGAAGATGGGTGTGGCGGCGGTCGGCCTTGCAGGGAGCGAGATTTTGTAAGATCCGCTCGGCTCTGGCAGCTCCTGCTGGGCTCTTACCGCTGCTCTCGAGATTAAAGAGCTTCAGCAGGAAAAGCTGAGAGATCATTTGCGGTCGGATCGACTGTAAATATCTCGATGCAGGGCCTGCAATGCAAGAGCTTAAATGACATTGACTGTGCTCCCCGTGCTCGCGTGGGTTTTCTCCAGGTGCTCCAGTGTCCTCCCACAGTCCAAAGACATGCATGTCAGGTTAATTGGAGACACGAAATAGCCCATAGGTATGAGTGTGAGAGCGAACGGTGAGAAGATTTGAAAAGTGTCTTGTAATGAATTTTGGAGGGCAGCATTACGCCGTACGGCATACAGCCTGCCGCAGTCTCAGATGAAGAAGAAGATGTTGACTGCATTATGATATTAATTACGGTCTTGTGCAGTCTCTGAAAATATGCTCTGTCTTTGAGCATCTGTGATGTTAATGAGTCACAGATGTCATCATAAAGGCATCACATAGGAGATGTATACTAATTAAAGTGAACCACTGAACTGTGCACTAATGTATGTCTTGCCCAGGATTCTGTCTACTTGGAGAAACATGTTAAGAAAGTGCCTCGCAGGTCCACTTTATGGTCTTGTGTGTGTATTTGTTCCCGTTTTATCGTATCGTATGTGCGGTCAAGATTGTGTCGTACTTGCGTGTAAATGTGCTGGAGTGTACGAGTAGTTTGTGTTTAGTTATTATTGTGCTTACCCCAGTGGATACAGGTGTGACTGTGATTACACATTCGCCAGTCTGTCTGTCTGTCTGACTGTCTGTCTGACAGCTGTTCATCTTATCCAGTAAGGGCTGGTGTTCAGGCTTTCATTCTAACTTATCTGTTACACACCTGATTCTGCTAATTAAGGTCTTAAGCAAATACTCTAGGGGTCAATTACTAGAGTCAGGTGTGTAACCGCATGGCTGGAATGAAAGTCTGTTTTTACACTGGCCCTTCCTGGACAAGGATGACAAACGTGGCAGAAAGTTCAATGAATACTGGGACCCTTTAAGTCAATAGTCAACTCCATTGTTTTCCGGTTGCCAGTGGTGCTGACTACTTTGCCATCAGCATGCTTAGTGAAAAACATTGTTATCACATTGACACTGATTGACGTTTCAAAATGTATGCAACCCTGTAGTTGGCGCATTACTCCCTAGAATGGACAATCATATATACATATGTTTTTGACAGTTTTCGTCTGCTTTCAGCAAGAATGTTACTGGTGGAACATTACAAATGTCCAAAGTTTCATGCAATTATTTGACCCTGGTCTCTTTAGTTCTGCATAAATATACATTTAAGACAACTATTCAGTATAAGGCCCTTACTGGCTGGGAACTGAACAGTGAGCTGTATGGTTACACACAAGTATGATCCTCTGTCCCCCCTTACTGCCCACAATGTGAAAACCACAGTGTTGCTATTGCAGGTGTCCAGTGAAAAATAATCCTGGGCTCCCCAAGAGAGGTTTTAATTAACAGTCCTTACCACTGTACTTCTCTCTCCTTTTTCTTCAGATCTCAGACCTTCCACCTTGACCATGTTGGTGATGATATGTTCCCATTTTTTTCCCCCCTCAACCTCTTAACTTCTGACTTTCTCAACCTTTCTTTTCATCCCAGGCAGACCCGGGAACAGGAGACACCACCTGATTTCTTCTACTTTTCTGATTTTGAGAGACACAATGCTGAGATTGCTGCCTTTCATCTGGACAGGTATGTACCAGAACAGTGGAAATAACTCAAACTATCTACAATTCAATGACAAGTTTTTATTGCCTAATATAAGACATTGTGGTTGTCAACTTATTGACTTGATTGGGCCTTGTATTCTACGCTTGTTTGAGGTTTGAAAATGGAGGTTGGAATTCTGCTTCTGGCATTCATCAGTTCCAAGTTTTCTCTATTTGTTACAGGATTTTAGATTTCCGTAGAGTGCCCCCTGTGGCTGGGAGGCTGGTGAACATGACAAGGGAAATCCGAGATGTGACCCGAGACCAGAAGCTGTGGAAAACCTTCTTCATCTCCCCCGGTAGGCACTCAAACTTACAACCTGGTTGCAGCTGTTGACAATGTGCCAAGCATTTATTACATTATTAAATCACAAAACAAAAATCATCTTATTTTAGTTAAATTAATCAAATTTGATTGCACGGTGTGTGAAGAGCAGAAACATAACATGAGTTCTGTTTTCATGAGAAACTTAACCAGAGTAGAAACTTTAAACAGCACAAACTTTGAGATGCTAGCCGAGTTATTGGTCAGAATTTTGTTTCACCATGTTTAGTTGATTTGCCTCACCACCTTACATCTATTTCCTCCTAAATTATTCATATGCTTTGAGGTCCCATTTAATGTACTGTGGTGTGCAGACTTGAAAGTACAACCCCAATTCCAAAATAGTTGTGACGAAGTATAAATTGTAAATAAAATCAAAATGCAGTTTTGACTTTCAGTTCACATAAGCCAATATGTTATTTGCAGTAGAACGTCGATAGCATTTCAAATGTTAAAACTGAGACATTTTTCATTTTTTTCCACAAAATGAGCTTATTTCAAATGTTTCAGCTGCAACAGGTCTCAGAACTGTTGGGACTCACACGAAAAAGGGCTGAAAAAGCAATTCATATATAAGTGAATCATCTGAAAGAATGTTTAGCAAGTAATTAAGTTAACTGACATCAGGTGTGTAACATGATTGGCTATAAAAGGGATGTCTTAGAGCGGCTGACTCTTTCAGAAGGAAAGATGGCCAGAGACTCTCCAACCTGTGAAGGCTTGCATAAAAAATTGTGAGGTTCTCATCATCGGCAGTGCATAACATCAAAAGATTCCGAGAAACAGGAAAAATCTCTGTATGTAAGGGACAAGGCCGAAGACCTTTACTGGATGCCTGTGATCTTCGGGCCCTCAGACGCCACTGCATCACTCACCAGCATGATTCTGTCATTGACAATACTACATAGGCCCAGGAATACTTCAAGAAACCGCTGTCTGTAAACACAGTCTGCCATGCCACCCACAGATGCCGCCTCAAACTCTATCATGCAAAAAGGAAGCCACTCCCTGGAAGAAGAGATCTTGTATCTTAATGGGACCTTCCTGGCTAAATAAAGGATAAATAAAATAAAAAAATCATAATAATGTATGGATCCCACACATCAAGTGGATTGGCCATGCGTGAATGGCGAAGATCACTATGTAATGTGTAGGACTCTGTAAATTTGGATGGGTCATCCACGTAATTTAAAGATAAATGTAAGTAGGGTGGCATTTTGCCATGCACAGTTATATACCACTGAATCTTTCAGCTATTCCCCTTAGAGCAGCAGTTTCCAACAACACATTTAATGGGACATGACCTTATCCAACCAATCAGGGAAAAAGGAAATAAACTGGGGGATAAAGATTTTCTCAGGAAATTCTGTATCTCTGACTCAAATCCTGGATGGCCATTGGGTCTGTTGGGTTTGATCTGTTGCAACACTCAAGTGCTTAATTAACCCTCAGTGGTATGGTGTTGCCTTCAGGTTACAAACCCATGTTTGGCCTGTAGTATCTCCACAATGCATCCCCTTTAATGATGCAATACTTCGAAAAAGAGGGAAGACCACAAGGAACCAATAACTTTGCTTTAATTTGTCACATGACTTTCTGGAAACCCTGTTGAATCCCTTTTTTTCCAACTTTCTCAGAGAAAACAGCTGTGCCATTTTGCTCCATTAATTTGTTCTGAAAACATCATTCACTGGCCCTTTTCAGCCTGGAAAAAAATATATTCAAAATACTTGTAGTAGGAGAGTAAAGTTGCTTTCACACTGGACACAAAACAAATTTTTCGCCCTACCGATTACTTTGAATACACGTTACGAGTGTATTCGCATCTTTGCATTGACTTTGAATGTAATCTGTCGTGCGAAAAATTAGTTTTGCATCCGGAGTGAAAGCAGCTTAAAGCTTAATTTCTGATGGTTTATTTAATTAGCAAATGAAGTGCAATAATGGAAACTTGTTACAATCCAATAGTTGCCCTGAGGCAACAATATACCATTATGGAAAATCACATTTTGCCTTGAGGCAACAGTGTACCATTACAGAATCACCATGGCAATTCCATGAAATTTTGGTAGTGTGTTTTTAGGTATCAATAATGTTAATAAGCTTACCAGTCATCATAATTTTGTTTGTAAAGTTGTAAATTTAAAAGAATTACGCTGAGACTCTTTGACACATTTCAATGGGCTGTTCCACAATGGTACAGTGTTGCCTACGGGAAACATTCAGACATGCAATTTATGAAAAGAGTTTTTTTTTTATGTTTTTGCCATTTAAAATGGCATGATTTTCTACCTGTTGAGGCTATTGAATATTTTCCCATATGTTTATGACATAAATTTTGTTCAAATTGGAAACAAAAGCTCTCTTTTTTACATATGTACCACTATGGTACAATGTTGCATCCAGTCAACATTTAATTTTCTCTAGATTATGTTTTTTTTTTTTGTCTATTTTAAGACAGAACACGGCAATTTTTTCCCAAACTGGCATCATAACGCATACCATAGATGGTTAAAGTAATCGATTGGCTAAGGTCTGTGCACCTTGTTTCCAAAACTTTAGCCGGCTGCAGAATGGAAGAAAACCAAAAACACCAGCCGAAAATACTGCCCACCAGGACTAGAATTCAGGGCCCCTGGATTAAATGATAATTTGTCGGCTTCCTGTGTCTCCTCACAGCCAATAACGTTTGTTTCTACGGAGAGTGTTCATACTACTGCTCCACTGAGCACGCTCTGTGCGGGAAGCCCGATCAGATTGAGGGCTCGCTGGCTGCCTTCCTCCCAGACCTGGACCTCGTCAAGCGCAAGACCTGGAGGAACCCCTGGCGCCGGTCCTACCACAAGCGCAAAAAGGCTGAGTAAGAATAACAGCACACCAGACCCTATCTCTGCCCGAATTCAGCCCTATCTGATACCTCTGATCAATCTGACGGCCTGAATTGTTTCAAAGCGTCATAAACAAGACCCTGCCCCACCAAACCAGACTGGTTTGGAGTAAAATGGGTGCAACTCACCAAACCTGACCTCACATAAAATGATTTTTGATCAGATACATCCCTATTGGATGCAGTTAGAGGGCACTGGGCCCAATTCAGCCCAATACAACTGGACTGAGATGAGGTGGGTTTAATCTGACCTAAGCCCACCTGATTTAAGCAGACCCTCTCAAAGCTACTAAAACTGAGGGCTGCCCATCCTGACATTTGCACCTCTGCAGCTATACCTAACACAGTTTGATTCAATTCAATTTTATTTCTTTAGCGCTTTTCACAATTAAGAATGACTCAAAGCGCTTTACGCAGGACAGCGCCTGAACTCTCAAAGGAGCAAGCCAAAAGGTGACAGTGGCAAATGAAAACTCCCTTGTAGGAAAAAAACCCTGGGCAGAACCTGGAAATGAGGAGCCCGAGTGCCTGTGGTGCAGCTGTAGAGAGATGAGGGGAGAAGGACGGGAGACTGGAGAGGACAGATGAGGGCGGGGAGACAGGAGACTCGGGCGACATGTCAGGAGATAGGGCGAGCAGAGTAGAACCATCAATGGCATTGTGTAGCATGAATGCATGCAAGCTTTACACGGCTTTCAAAGCTAAACATACTGAGGAACATTGTGGGCTGGGTAAAGGGTTTGGGTTTGGCTGGGACAAAAGGGACTGGGGGTAACGGTGGTTCTGACTGAATCCAGGGTCAGATGGGGAGCTCTGATAGTCCAGGAGCAGTCTTGGTCCAGATGTGGCAGGCCGGGGCAGAAAGCTAGGGGTAGGTGGGGGTGAGGGCAGTTCAGGGTTCTTTCTTGGCATCACTAAGGTGCTTTATGGTCACGCTGATCCTGATGCCGCTCCAAAGGGCAGAATTGCTGAGCCTCGCAGTCATGAAGCTCCTGCAGAGTAGGGAGGGTATGGAGAGAGGACAGGGTTTGTTGAAAAGCCATGCACTGATTGGATTACAAATGCTGGGCTGAGTGTTTGCGCGGAGGAGGTGTCATAAGGAAGACCTCTGGCAGAATTAGCCGATGGCAGCATAAAGGAAGGGAATATCGTGAGCCAGCACTTTTATGAAGGCAGACTGAAAAGCTCTCAGCCATCCATAAAACAGTTGTGTAAGGGCAGACAGCAATGACAGAACAGTCCACCAAAGAGGAGCACTCCACAACACTTTGGAGAGCTTTCAAACAGAAGAAGATCTGTTTCATTTCAGGGTTTCAACAGTCGGGCAGAATTAGTGGGTAGCAGCAAGTAAATTCTATAAACAAGATGGTCTGTGAGATCTGATCGTGGGAATTACTGGCCTTTCCATCTTTTTTTGCAGCTCCAGGTTTACACACTTGAGGGCGTTGTTCAGCAAGAAAAGACAAGTGATACTTATACAATTTAAACTTGCAGAGTGTAGCTGTAAACTGACCTGGAGTGGCATCAGTGTTGTAATTTACCAAAATTCAACCTCATAATTGGTCACCGATGCAAGTTTGAGCTTTCTCATTGATTGGTGTGGGTGATTGTGCGTTTGTGTCTGGTCAGGTGGGAAGTAGACCCCAATTACTGTGACGAGGTGAAGAAGACACCCCCATATAACAGTGGGACGCGCCTGCTGGATGTCATGGACATGACTATCTTTGACTTCCTGATGGGTGAGTCGCACATCGCCCCGCTCCAAGTCCAAACCTCCTTCGATCTTTATCCCTGAAGGAAAATATTTCCCATTGGGTCATGGAATATTAAATCACTAAGTCCCCCAAAGCGCTACCTTTGTGCTACTGTGCTAACATTTTGTAGCACACTAAAGCATAAGGACTTAGCACGGTAATAACGTTCCACTGCAAATGTAACCGTTAATCGTACATGCATGACATGTATGTGAAGCATCTATGCATTTAGCACACAAATAAACAAGTAATCACATACCACAAAATATTATTGCATAAGAACTCAAATTCTGGCACATTATATCAGAAATATTACTGTTCTGTGGAATTTACGAGCACTTATACCAATGCCTGATTGCTTGTTAAAGCTCTAGTACTAACACTATATCAAGCTATGGCACAAAGTGCTCTTCAGCACACCAAAGCATTGTGACTAACGCTGTATAGAGCTCTAAAAGCAGTAACTGAAAGGCTCTATTGAAGTAGATCTCTTGCAGTGGAACAGGGAGGGGAGGGCCAGACAGCCAAATAAGTCAGTAATTGAAGGACAAATTATTTGCATCAGAATAGTGGCAGGTTGGAGAGAACAATGAAGTCTTGATAAATTTGGAAAAAACTGACTTCAGGTGTCCTATGCAGGTAACATGGATCGCCATCACTATGAGACCTTTGAGAAGTTCGGGAACAGCTCCTTCATTATACACCTAGACAACGGGAGAGGGTAAGGACAGCTTGCTCCACCCATTCTACCACAAGGAACCAATCAGAGAAAAGCTTATCCTTCAGTCATCCTGTTTGCACTACACTCAGCCTCCAAAGTGGTTCAGCCTCATTTCTGTCACTGCGTGTGAATGTCTGATAAATGTGGCTGATAGTTATTGCTTCGCAGTGTCATGATTTCTGATTAGCCTAAAAGGTCATCACTGCTGTAGATGGTGCATATAGTCCTGAAGCATATAAAAAGTAATGACAGTTTGTGAAGTGGTCAGCAAACGGGAACAAACATGGCGTGAAGCTTTTGTGGCACCGTGTTGCAGTGTACATCATCTATATTTCTGCTTTGCTGCATGTTCAGGCTTGTACAAAGTGATTGGAAAAGCGGGTTTGCTAAAGGTGATGGTTGCATATGATCTGATGTAAACTTCTTTGTTGACTGCAGCTGCAGTCCTTCTTCCCTGCAACAGCAGCTGACAGCCAAAGATTTACATCGAATGATTTCATTACTTTGGCTTGAAGGCAACATTTTTTGATTAAAGATTTGTTTGAAGAGGAAATGGGCTCTCCGCCAAAGAGCCTATAGCGCAGCTGAGGGAGAGAGTCTACAAATCAGGCCACACTGATATATAAAATTGGTTGAGTGTCTGTAAAAATGGTCTATGAAAAAAAGCAACTGTAAGGATTATAGTGGGATGGAGGAAATATCATCAGCGCGCCTGAAAAATGGCTTTAACCCCTTAAGCCCTGAGCCTCTTTTTTGAAAACGGTAAACCCAAAGTGAAATGAGTGTATCTCTGCGACTGCTCAGTCCATTTGAATAATCTTGATATCGTAATAAAGGTAAAACCATTTGGGATTTCATACCTGGTGTAAAAATCACTATATATGTCACGACTTTGAAAATGAATGTTGAATATTTAGCGGATAATTATTTGGACAATACTTCAAACAAACTAGTTATGCGTTTATATTGTCGCGCTATTCAAGAACATGCATATGTCCCATGGACTCAGTTTGACGCACTCGGAACGCAAGGCTGTAGCTCAGGCTCGGTTTCTGCCATTAAGGTGGTTTGGAGTTCGTTAGAATCATCAGGACTCATACAATCAAATTCCTACCGGCATAGTCTTACTGACAGCACCACAAGCCGAAAGCAGATAGGAAAGTACATTCCTGCAGTCGGTACTGGGGCGTAGTTCTTAAGGGGTTAAAAAGGGCTCCAGGACAAGAAGTGGAGTAGAGCATCCAAATGCAGAAACGTGGATTTCATTAAATGATAAAAGTGAGGAGAAACAAAATAAATACAAACTTCAAGGACAACAGAACAGGGGCGCACCGAACAAAAAGGGCAACAGTGTAAGACTACCTGTTCGCAGGGTTGCCAGCTCTGATAAGACAAATAAGGGACCGCAGCTTCAAAAACAACCCTAAAACAAGCCCAATATGAATCAGACGATACTAAGACGGTGTACACCTGGGGTGGAATCTCTTTCGTTCTGTTGAGTGGGGGGCGGGGCGGGTTCGCTTTCATTAAGTTGGCGGGGGGGGATGATTATCTTTGATTTACTTCACTAAGGGACGGCGAGGGAGGGCGGGTTCTCTCACATTACTTGTGAGGCTGTGCTGACAGAGTCAATCAATTAATCGGGGAAAAATAGCAACCTCAAATGTATAACAATTAGGTGGCTTGTTGCACTTCTCTAACTAGAAACCATATTTTTAATAACAAGCCCAATCAACCTGTGACCTGTAATTTTTTTTTTTTATATAAGCGACTGCAGGAAAAAAGAAACCCAAAGTCGCGTATTATAAGCAGACTTGGCAACTCTGCCTGTTCGTTTGGAGAGAAACTAAGTTTTAAATAGAAAAAGGGATCTAATTTACTAAAAGGAGACAGGTGAAAATCATTAGCTGATGAGAACTGAGGATAACTGGATAATTGAGTAAGGGCAGGTGGCCAGGCAAAGGAATGCCGAAGGGGAGGGGCATTACAATTCCTTATGTTAATTCCTGTACTTGTGACGTTGATTTGTTGTGCTATTTGGATCTCAAAATCTTCTCTCAATAAAATGAAAAATTAAATTTAAAAAAAGTACAAAATAAAAAAACCTTTTGCCTGAAGATTGAAATATGATGGATGCTAACTAACTATTTGGCGGTCTGTTTCTTTACTGCTGCTTCATTCTAACTCTATTTCTATTATTTTAATTGCTTTATAATTTATTATTATTTTATTCATGTTCAAATATTAAATTATTGCATCATTTTATGGCATGGTCACTGCTTTAGGATTTGTTGTTTGAAGTTAGTTTTATGTTGAGCCTTGGCAAACTGGCTTGCCACAAAACAAACTATAACTCCACTCATTTCTCTGCCAGTCCTAAAAGATTGCAGTGCTGGAGTGGAGAATATCCACCCCCTACCACATTAACTCTCTGACACCTACCTCGTCCAAAACCTGTCATGGTTTTGGAGGCTGGTGGTGGCTTTGAGAGCCTTCTTGGTTGCTCTCGTCCTTGGTTTGCCCATAATCGGATTCTTGGGCAAGCTGGCATTAATTGTGGGCGTCACTCAGATTGTATTTAAGCCCAAGTTCCGCCTCGCTGCCCTTGCTACAGTGTCAGTGTTTTGTTTGCACTTCAGCCGGTAAGGTCTCTAGTGAGAAAGTTGTTGAGCTATTTGCTGCAAAAGAGGAATGTGTGAGATAGTAAGGGAATCTTTCGGTTTTTCCTCTTTCTGGGCACCGTCTGGTGCTTATTCTTTTTATCTCGGTTTCTGAGATTTTTTCTCCTTTCAATTCGTTCTGTCGAACTCACTTTGCTTCCTTATTGTCACGGACTGGATCTGGGTCCTTTGGAAGCGCGAGTCTCCCTCTC
Source organism: Gymnothorax reevesii (assembly GCA_029721435.1). NCBI lineage: Eukaryota > Metazoa > Chordata > Actinopteri > Anguilliformes > Muraenidae > Gymnothorax > Gymnothorax reevesii. The sequence continues at coordinate 33,532,948 of CM056584.1, read as the reverse complement.
TGATTTCTGTCAGTGTTTGTCTCTTATTTTGCGGTTCTTTCCTTGGTTCCAGCCACAGCATTTGACGTCTCAAATCAACCATCACAAAACCAAACATGACTACTTTGCCCAAGTTAATGAAGACCACTCATATCCAGCTCAGATATGCTCAGTTTTTATCAAATTTCATTTCATTTTGTTGAAGATAATTCTCTCTAATTAATTAACACATCTTTGGAGACTCCGGGAATTACTCCAACTGCTTTTAAAAGTGCTGTTGTGAAACCCCTATTTAAACAGTCTTATTTAGATGCTGGTGTCCTGAGCTATTCGAGGCCTGTCTCCAACCTACTCTTATGAGCAGGATACTTGGAAAAAGAAGCTTGTAGTTAACTCTCCACCTTTCTAAGTGAAAACATCATTTCAGAGAAATGGTTTTAGGTCAAAGCTCAGTACAGAGATTTCCCTAACTAAAGACTGAGTGTTGATGCAAACTTTGTTTCAGTTTATATTCTACAAGATCTGAGTGCAGAATTGACTGCAATATTGCAATGAAACGCCTTTAAAATTTGGTTGGTCTCTCTCAAGCTGCTCTTGACGGGTTCCGAACACATCACATCAGGGAGACAATGTTCTGTTAGTCCTGGAAATGACGAGACTGAAAAATATGACATTTCATCTGGTGCTCCACGAAGGGACTGCCTCGGTCCTCTTCCTTTCTCTTTGTATATGCTTCCATAAGGCAATATAATCAGAGAACACAATGTTATTAACTTTCACAGCTACGTTGTTGGTATGCAATTATGCATTTCTGTCGAACCAAATGGTCCTAATGCCTTATGCTACCTGATTGCTAGCCTGTTTGCAATTACTTAGTGGAGTGGATATTTCTAAATGGCGACTAAATCCATACCTTTTTAATCTAGCTTATAGTTGGCGATGCTGTTTTACTGATTTTTTAAAAAATTATTTTCTCCCTATGTTATTATTTTATTTTTTTTTAAAATATCCTTTTTATGTTTTGTTTTTTTTTCATATGGCATAATTTTATGGAAAATAGGGCTGGGTAATATTTTGACTTCACATAACTGTGGTACCTTTCCCATAGCCCAGTTCATGATATATTTTTGATATGACCCTAGGGTAATATCACTTTTGCGAAAATTGAATTGGTTGAGAGGGTGGGATAAAAATGTTGCTCCATGTCCCATCGCACTTGTAATATTTAGCCAAAGCGAATACCAAGTGTAATGTTGGTTAAATCGGTATGGCTTAGTGCTATAGCAAGCCAGCTAAGTACCCCTCTCATAACTAACTTGTCATTACTGAGCTAGCGAGCCAGCGTGCATAGAGTACCTTTCCATTACCATTATGTAACATTAGTTTGTTAGCTAGTTCGCTGCTCAGTTGACTGAATTTAAAAATCATGGTTTGTTCAACCGGGAATCTCTGTGACTCAGTGACTTACTGAGTATCAGAGTGATGGTGTTAGCTCAGTGCTAACATGATGGGAATTAGATACCATGACAGAAATTATGTTTTAAATTAAGCAAACGGACATGGACATTTTAGCGAAAGTACCGTGTGCAGCTGCGAAAGTGCAGTAATGAAATGCCAATGGAGCAAAGAACTGGTTTGTGGTTCATCAGGTTATTGATGTTGCACTGCTTTTTTTTTAACAGAACGGTAAAAGAAATGTTACTCTCTGAACCTGGCACCCTTCTTCAACTACTGCAAGGTCCAGTTCTGAAGCTCAGTTGCCCTGTGGGGGCTGCTTTTAAAAGTGGAGCAGGGTTAGAGTGAGCACTTTTACTAATGTGCAGGCTAAAAAGTGTTATTCACAGCGGGGTATGATGCAGTGTGTTATGACACATTCCTCATGTAAATATTATTAAAATTCTCAGCAACTTTTGCCACATTCGCCCGTTCACTGGTTTGGACCAGTCAGGATAGCCTTCATAGCATTCATACATCAATGAGCCTTAGGTGCCCTGAATCTTGTCGCCGGTTCACGATTTGTCCCTCCTTGGTCTACTCTCAGTAGGTACTCACATCTGCTGTGGGGAGCACCTCAGAAGTCTTCCAACTCTCAGAGATGCTCTAACCCACTTGTCAGGCCTTGAGGATTTTGCCCTTGTTGAAGTCATTCACTTCTCATTTCTCCCACATCCAACACATTGAATACAAAAACCAACAGTTTACTTATTGTCTAACATCTGTATGCAGACCAGGACATATGCAGTAGTTATGAGAACATCATTCACTGCATCTGTGAGTGGTTATTATGTTTTGGCTCATCTGTGTATACCTGGTGGCCAAAGATGAGAAATTTGTTTTTTACTGTGTGCTCTAGCTGAGACATAGAGCGCTTGAGCTGTCCCGTTCTAGTTCTTACTCAAAATGTTCTGTTGGCGTTCCAGCAGCTTCTACAAAAAACCAGTGAAGTTGGCACCTTATGTAAATCGTAGATAAAAACAGAATACAATGATTTGCAAATCCTTTTCAACTTATATTCAATTGAATACACTGCAAAGACAAGATGTTTAATGTTCAAACTGAGAAACTTTATTTATTTTTTTTGCAAATGATCATTAACTTTAAATTTAAAGGCAGCAACACATTGCAAAAAAGTTGGCACAGGGGCCTTTTTACCACTGTGTTACATCGCCTTTCCTTTTAACAACACTCAGTAAACGTTTGGGAACTGAGGAGACCAATTTTTGAAGCTTTTCAGGTGGAACTCTTTCTTATTCTTGCTTGATGTACAGCTTAAGTTGTTCAACAGTCCAGGGTCTCCGTTGTCGTATTTTACGCTTCATAATGCGCCACACATTTTCAATGGGAGACAGGTCTGGACTACAGGCAGGCCAGTCTAGTTTCAGCATTAATGGTGCCTTCACATATGTGTTAGTTGCCCATACCTTGGGCCATAATACACCCCCATACCATCACAGATGCTGGCTTTTGAACTTTGCGCCTATAACAGTCCGGATGGTTCTTTTCCTCTTTGGTCCGGAGGACACGACGTCCACAGTTTCCGACAACAATTTGAAATGTGGACTCGTCAGACCACAGAACACTTTTCCACTTTGCATCAGTCCATCTTAGATGAGCTTGGGCCCAGCGAAGCCGGCGGCGTTTCTGGGTGCTGTTGATAAATGGCTTTCGCTTTGCATTGTAGAGTTTTAACTTGCACTTGCAGATGTAGCGACGAACTGTAGTTACTGACAGTGGTTTTCTGAAGTGTTCCTGAGCCCATGTGGTGATGTCCTTCACACACTGATGTCGGTTTGTGATGCAGTACCGCCTGAGGGATCGAAGGTCACTGGCATTCAATGTTGGTTTTCGGCCTTGTCGCTTACGTGCAGTGATTTCTCCAGATTCTTTGAACCTTTTGACGATAATACGGACCGTAGATGATGAAAACCCTAAATTTCTTGCAATAGTTCATTGAGGAATGTTGTTTTAAAACTGTTCGACAATCAGCTCACGCATTTGTTCACTAAGTAGTGACCCTCGCCCCATCCTTGTTTGTGAATGACTGAGCATTTCAGGGAAGCTGCTTTTATACCCAATCATGGCACCTACCTGTTCCCAATTAGCCCGTTCACCTGTGAGATGTTCCAAATAAGTGTTTGATGAGCATTCCTCAACTCTCAGGCTTTTTTGCCACTTGTGCCAGCTTTTTTGAAACATGTTGCAGGCATCAAATTCCAAATGAGCTAATATTTGCAAAAAATTACAAAGTTTACCTGTTCGAACATTAAGTAACTTGTCTTTGCAGTGTATTCAATTGAATATAGGTTGAAAAGGATTTGCAAATCATTATATTCTGTTTTTATTTACGATTTACACAACGTGCCAACTTCACTGGTTTTGGGTTTCGTACATTAATGGCATATTAATGGAAGCATTCCCATTCGTTCAAAGATTCGATTCCACATAAGAACAATATCAGTCTGATATTCAGCCCTTACTCTGTTCAATTCTAATGCACTTCTTGTCTGTGAATGTTAAATAAACTATGAATGCTGCATGTGCTGTATGCAAATGTAAATATGTAGTAGACCTGTTGTGATTAGTCGATGTCAATGCTGAATGAAATGATTAGTTTGCTGCGTGAAGTGTCTCCTGTACTTTAAATGGCATCTTTCCCTCCTCCTCTGTAGATTTGGTAAATACTCTCACGATGAGGTGTCCATCCTGTCACCTTTGAGCCAATGCTGCCGGTGAGTCAAAAACTACTGTACATTCATAAAATGGGCGAACTTCAAACTAAGACAGAAATGTGATGGAACTGAGCCCTGGTTACTTTATTTACGGCAATTTCATTTCTTCTAAATGTTCGATTGCCGAACTGTGAGTTGGAGAGCACAGGTGTGTTATGATTGGAGGCAAAGTGTTCAGTGTTAATAAAATGTTGATTGTAGATGCTGCACATTTCAAATTACACACTCATTAGGTGCATTGACTTTAAAAAAAATTTCTAAAACTTTAGTGTCCATGCTGGCCTCAATTTAGTTAAGCGAACTTGAGAACTCTGATATTTACTGTAATTAAGTGCCAAAAAGTTCAATGAACTTAAATTTCAAGCAGCATGGATGCTGAGGCTGAAATAAGGTTTTTTTTTCATTTTTCCATGAATCACGTTAATAAAAGTTCTGATCATGTACAGCTCCAATGACCGTTCAGCACTGGAATTTGAATTTCATATTCTAACGGTTTCTTGGCAGCATTTTAAGAAGGGGAAAGCCACACAAAATGGCAGATAGATCTTAAGTTTTGGCAGCCTTTGGTGTCGACAGTCAGGCCTGCTCTTAAACACCATCTGCTTCAGTGGCTGATGGACCTTTTTTCCCCTCGAATGCCCTTCCTCTGAACCTGATCCTGTCACCAGGGTGAAGAAGTCGACTCACCAGCGCCTCCAACTGCTGTCAAAGGAGGAGTACAAGCTGAGCGCTGTAATGGCGGAGTCTCTGCAGAAGGACAGGCTGGCACCTTTGCTCTTCTCCCCCCACTTGGGGGCGCTAGACCGCCGTCTTCAGCTGGTACTGCAGGTCCTGGATGACTGCATCCATAAACTGGGTTACAGCAGAGTGGTGGAGGACGATACGAGCGTTTACCGCACCCCTGCTCCCACACGCAGTGCCAGGTAGTGGACTATGGCCAAGAGGCAGAAACAGCACTGCAACAGGGAGCAGAACCAGAAGTGAAACATGAAATACTTGACACATGGGAGTCTGGAACTGGAACAGAACTACCGCTGGAACCAAAACTACAACCAGAGCCGCGATCAAACCAGAACTTGCCCTTTGGGTGATCTTGACTCTGGTCTTCTCCATTGCTAACCCCCCCACCCACCCCAGCTGCCACACACAATACTCCATACGCCATGGAAGTCTTGTGAACGGCCGATTTTGACTGTACTTTTTGAATTCAGTGAATTCCAAGACTGCTGAGATCTTTCATTCACCTGTATGTGTGTTTATATACCTGTGCTGTAAACAGGCACAAAGCACTTAGATGGTCTTCCTCTTGGGGGCCAACAACAGATGGTCATACTTCAAATGAAAGCTGTCATACGCTTTTATGTGTTTGATGTGTTTTGAAGCCTTTTTGATATGATTGCTGGCATCTTCTAGCTTAAGATCTGATTGTTACATCTTGGAAGAAGTGATAAACCTGAAATTATTTATTAACTTATTTATTTTTGGAAATTAAAAGACCAAAAAAAACTTTCTCCTTCACACAGGTATACCAGCTGGGGATATCCACACCCTTGTTGCGGTGTGCTTGAAGGCAGAGGACTAGTGTGCATTCTTGTGTTTTTAAAATGGGTCACTAATATATTTCTGTTATTGCCTTTTAAAATGTACTCGCTTGATGCATTTATATTTGTTTTCAATGAAATCCCCATCTGAAAGTCCCATCTGCCGAGTGGCATTTCATGCATCTAGAAATACCACCCCCTGTCTTATTTGTATGCACAATGCCTTCTGCAGTGTCCCAGGTTTTTAAAACCTTCATACTGTTTTCCGCCTGAAGCATAAACTTTTTCATGATTCTTCAACAGTATGCTTTTATCTGTTGCGTGTGAAAACTTTGGCTGTGGGAAAACATTGCATTTTCCCAAAGGCCCTCTCATGACCTCCAAACTTGTGTTCTGAACCCATGTTGGCCCTGATAAAATGGGTTGGGCTGCACACAGATCAGACCAATGCAGATCAATTTGCCCATTGCTGTTCTCTATCACCCATGGAGAGCCCCAGTATCTACTGTTTTTCATTATTATCGAGCACTGAATTTTCAAATTAAGCAGCTGATTACGCTGGTAACTCACCAGAACAGGTTTCTTGAATAAACAGGTTCATGATGTTTGCTGAAAATGAAAACAAACCACCCTGTGGCTTTCTGTGGGCGAATACCACTGCTCTTGTCTAGTGTTTCACAACCTCTCTGTGCAAATAAAAAATGCAAACCGAAGTCATCGTTCAACATGGATTTTCTTGCTATGGTCCTCTGAAAAATATGAATGTAAAAGCCAATCTTTCACTGTCCTGAACCAAAAAAAAAAAGATGAGACTGAAATTGAAAGTCTGTTTTTATTTTTCCTTTTGTTTCTTTGGTGCAGCAGTTTAAGGGATGACCTAGAGAACCTCAGTGAAATGTTGACATAACGATGAAACAGGTGCAGGCAACAGCTTCAACAGTCTTGCAAGTGCAGAAAAATGCAACCCATTACTGTAATTCAGCTTTTAAAACCAGAAAAGCCAACACTTATTTCATATCACGATATTACGATAGTCAAAATCCGTGACGATATTTTACTTTGAATCACGATATCGATATAATATCGATAGATCGCCCAGCCCTACTTTGAAGCACGTGAGATGAAAAACTACTTTTCCATAGACAGTCCTGGCTTGCACTGCAGTAACACAGATGACACGGCACTGTAATGACGAGGAAACAACAGAACTGCCACCAGTCTAATCCAGTCAAGCTCTCAGCCTCCACCCTCAGCCACATTAATTACATTTAATCAGGCCTAAATGAAATGATGAAGGATAAAGACACACTTCTTCTGCCAGCCACTTTATATTATAACCCATTACGGATTAGACAGCCTTGATGATAGTATATGTCCACTGGCTACTTGTATCTGACAATAGATTTCATGAAATTAATGAATGCTCAGAAATTGTCTCGTTGCTGCTTCTATCCAGTGTTTGCCAACTCTAAAACAATGTAGGATTTTTGACTGTGATTTATGACAAAATTATTGAGCACGTGTGACTCCAGTTGGTTGGTTGAACTGAATCAACTGCAGTGCTATATAATGATTATGTGTGGTACCGCTGTCCGTAATGTTATTCAGTAATAATTTCTTGATTATACACCACCTGTTTTGTCTAAAAAGGGGCAGAGTTGGGTTCAAGTACTTTCAAGTGCTTTAAAGAATTGGATGCAAGTATTTTTTTAAGTGTCTCTGATGTTCCCTATCTGTGCATTAAAAGTAAAAAAAAAAAAGGGGGTGGTTGACCGTACGACAACTCTGTGATGATATTAAAAGTGCCAGAAGGGAAGAGGTCAAAGTATGAGGATCTACTATTTCCAGATGACTGTGAGAAAATGTTCTGATTGGTTATGTTGCTGCCAGGAGCTGGTAACATCAAAAAAGACTTGAGTTTGCCAAAAAATTCAAGGACTGGACACAAGTGGACTGGGAATAAGCCCTTTGGACTGATGAATCAAATTCTGAATTTACTCACCCAAACACAGGACTTATGTGCGCTGTAAAGTTGGAGAACATTTCAAAAATGACTTTTAAAACCCCTTCAGTGAAACATGGACGTCGTAATATAGTTTGGGGTTCAGTCTGTTCGTAAGGAGCCAGTGATCTCATAAAAATCAATGGAATCATGGAACGAAAGAAGTATCACACCATCCTTGTGGGGCACACATTTTCATCTGGTAAGGGACCGATTTTATTCTCAACAAGGTAATGACCCCAAACACCCTTCTAAGTTGTCCAAGAATTTTCTCAGTTGGAAGGAAATATCTGGTAAAAGTAACGACTTAACCTGCTCGAAGTCCAGACTTTAATCCGAATGAGCAAATTTGTTGTAACATCGAGAGAATCTCTTCGGAATAACCCTCAAACCATATGGAATGGTTTAGCAAGTGAGAAGATAAAAAAATTTTTTGAAAACTATGCCTGAAGGATTAAATGCTGTAATCAAAGGTGGCCACATTAGATTTTGATTTTTTCTCAAACGGATATTAATATTTTTGTTTTTACTCTATATTGTTATTGGTTTACTTATTTTCAACTATACGATCCAGTATTACATGAAATTAATCCTTGGTTTCTGATTTATCTTCATTTTGATAAGTGTATAATCATCACTGTATCCACATTCACTTGGGAAATAGTGATGGAGGAATCTTGAAATGCAAGAGTGGTGTAGGTTTTTTGTCACTAGTGTGTTTCACATTTTTATATTTCTGAAAGATCAACCAAATATTATTGCCATTCTGGTGTCATTTTGCTGTTACTTTAAACAGAGAAAATTTGGGCCATTGAAATCCTGAGTTTAAAAAAAATCCAGTATTTAATAACTGTTCGAATTCACATGGAAATTAAAGAACTCTCAGAGCAGATCTTTCAGAAGACTGGAAATCATGTCTGCTTACATGCGCTTTTTACATCTTAATGCTTTTTTTCTGTAATAGTCTTATCCATTACACCATATATACTACTTGTGGATCAGGGCGAGACGTCTCCACAAAAACTGTTCATGTACATTTATCTATATGGGGTAGGTTGATTGTGCACGCATGCTTTTCTGAAAAAAAAAAACCCCAGTGAATGCCATACCCAAGCAGATGCCTGTTGCGGAAGTCTGGATAAGACTGGAGAACCCAGAGGAAACCCATGCAATCATAGGGTGAAGAGCTATTCTCCATCCAGTTAGACCCAGGCCAGTATTCAAAGTTAGCACCTTCCAGCTGCGAGGTGAGACTGCCAACACCTGCTGTTACTGCACCATGGTGGTGCAGTCCTCAACTTACTAGATTGTTCTTGTCAGTATATGGGCACATACTTCACCGTATTGACAGCGGGCTTATTTCAACTTTTACTTCCAGCAATCCAATGGCAGAAATTTCCGCCTGCTGTTCTCTTGCCACAGCGCAGAGATTCTCAAACACTCATGTACCCACCCTCCGGCGTAGCTGAACAAGCCAATCCACTGTATCTTTCAGCAAGAAACTGTGGTTAGATATTCCCTTATGTTATGAAAACAAAATTTACTTAAATTTCTCACCTCAAGATTTAAAATAAGATAGGAAGTTGTTTGTCAGTTTTAAATTTTTTATGTTAAATGCTTTTTTGGGCTGCTTTAGTGAGGTGAATACATGTCCATTTTCACAATAAACTGCACTCAAGCGTAAGATATCACATTGATATATGAACCTGATAACTTCAAACCATTACAGCTGACCACCTTATGCAGAGAAAGACAAAATAGCTGACACGAGTACAAAGATCAGAATCGCACTTTTAGTTTTGAAAGATTTGTACGGTAATCTGGCCACTGTACATGTATGTTACTTTTGAATCATACTTACACATGGTGTATTTAACATCTATTACATACATACACATGAAACTCTGGGTTAGGTATATTACTGTCAACTTGTTTGGGTCTATCCTCAATTTTTCTTCTCAGTATTTTTTGATAGTTTTTTTTTCCGTTTTAGATTTTGTGCATAACTTTGTGAAAAATCCAACAAGTCTGTCTCCTGTGGCAGTAGACTATACTTCTGTCTCTATGTGTGACTGTGTCATACGGTCATACAATATAGCAAAAACAGCACCAAACAATTTGTCTCATGTACCTGAAATAAGGCTTGCTTCTCAGCAAAGACAAAATTTATACAGCATTATCTCAGTGATGATTTCAAACAAAACCCCTCTTTTGGTCCTACCTTTGCTGTAGTAAGTGTGTAGTTCATTGCCTCTAAGTTAGGGCCATGAGGGGGCAAACAGAATGTTTAAGAAAACCTCAGCTGTAATTTGCACACCCAGCCATTCTGCAGTCAGGACATCTGGCTTCTCCCTCTCTCCTATCCCTCCTCCCTGACCTGCACTGTTATATATTGACTGAATTCAATGTGTTAAATTAACACATTGTCTCGTTAATTTAATTGTAAGTAGACTCTTTTGCGCATTTAAGTGTGGTTTATAGTTAACATACATGGAACCTCTCATATAGACTGATGGTAAAATTACAGTAAAAATAACTAGCAAAAGAGGTGAAAGTTTATTACAGTGTCTAAGTTCAGATGCTGCTGTCTCCTCTGGTGAAGACCCACCACTCACATCTGCACCTGTACTCCGGCCTGACCTTTACATGACACATAATAATGCCTGTGTTTCATCTGTTATTTGGCGACATAACTTAGTTTATAAGGCGATTTGCCTCCAGACTCGCACTTTTGTCACTTGTCACTCTTGTGACTACTAATTCAATTCTCCAAGGCATTGCATCATTCTGATCCTTGATCATATAACTTTTCTTTGGATCATAAATTGATCTTGATAACAGATTTCAAATCCTTCTGCCACCAACATTTTTATGTAGTACGGTGAAATCATAATTTTATTGAAAAATAATGCTTTGTTCTTATTTAGGGAGGAATAGAGCTCTCTCTGAATCAGTTTTTCTCTTCAATAGGTTGGCCAAACAATCTAAAACTGCCCATGGGCATCGAGCACTGCTATTGGCAGGGACTTCAATTTTCCCACTTTGAAGCTGTTTATGAGCAAATTTACCATGTTTACGAGCATTACGGGCAAGTCTACGTGGAACTGAGGAACGCCCATCTCCGGAAGTCGGAACATCGTTGTAGTACGCTGCGCATAGACCCGGGTGTAATAATGATTTTGTGTTGCAAACAAATAAGTATTGAATGAGAACATCATCTAAATCATGATCGGCCGTGCCTTTCAGTGTTATCGGCGTGAGTATTCACCGATCACAGCACAGCGGGAGATCTTGTTGTCAAGGCGACATCGAACCGCGCATTTGCTCCTATAAGCCATAGAAATACAAAGTGCTGGTCTGTTCACTATTGTCGCTAGGCAACAGAGAGCTAGATCAGAGATCAGAGACAGGCAGTTTTCCAAGGTAAAATCATGTATGTAGACTTTTGTACCTTTATTATGCAAATAATTTCTTACTTCAGATCATAGGCTAATACATATTACTGACCCCAATACAGAATGAAACGTAAGTAAACACTCAGCTATTTACAAGATTAAACTTCAGGTTTATCGAGTACTGTAAAGTTTTTGGAGTGAGCAGAAAAATTTTCAAGCAACTGCTGTGGCAAATCTTCAGTGCTTTCCATTTTATAATAAATAGGATGCCTACATTTTCCAGTAAAACACGTGCGAACAAACAAAAACATTAATTCAAACTGTTCTCTGTGACAGTCTGAACGTGGAAAATAAATGAGTAAGGATGTAGGTGGGTGCAGGTGCTAGGCAACTGGTCATCTGTATGACTGCGAGTATGGTCAGAGCAAACTAATCTTAGATACGTTGTCAGAGGGGGAAAAAAACACTGCATGCAAAGCATTCACAACGGACGCGAGACGAATTTTTCGCACGACAGATTACATTCAAAGTCAACGCAAAGACACGCGAGTTTACGGATTACATTCAAATTACTTTGAATGTAATCTGTCGTGCGAAAAATTCGTTTCGCGTCCGGTGTGAAAACAACTTTAGAAGGCATTTTTATTTAACCGCGGATCTTGCTGACTGACAATTGCCCAGGCTAACCACATACCAAACCACACATTTCTGGTGTTTCTATGGCATTAAACTGTTTTTTCATCATACTTAAAGACTGAAGATTAAAAATTAAGAAAAAAAAATATTTGAATAATCAACTAAATCAGGCAGTATGCACTACACCTATCAAACTGTCATGAATGCATACACTGATTGGCTCATATCTAATAGCCAAACATGACGGAATACTACAAGAGGGCAACGATTTTTTGAAGTGTAAGGTGTGCACTTATAATGGAGGCCAGAGCATTAATTAATGCACTGGCCAGTGGCAACTGTGAAAACCAAAATCTATTAATTACATTATATTACCAGTAGATGGCGGTCTGCTTTAAAGAACGCAATGCAGTATTTTAGCTTTCCCTGAGATGATTATGAGTATCCCCAATTCGTGTGCATGAGCGATATTGGTATGGGGCATTTGGAAGTTAGCGATCCAAAGCAGAACAATTAGTAAAAAAACTGAAATAGCTGAAAAGCATCTTGTGCGGTGATGTTTTGGCTTCAGAGGCTGTATATATTGGCCTATGAGCGCATCAATTTCAAGAATATCATGTTTAAGCAATTTTTCCCTCTAAAAATACTCATAGGTTTTTAAAGTGAGCCACTGCATCTTTCCTGGAGTGCCGGTGAGCTCAATAGATCCAAATAAAAGTAAGAATACTTTTTTTGAGGAATAATCATGTACTTTTCCATCAGTCTCTGGAGACAAAACACAGCTGGTTAAACTGTTCTTCGGTTTCTGCCCATACATCCCTAAACATCTCTAAATCAGCCATTGTAACAGTGGGACATCAGGAAATATGTTGTAGATTCATTGCATATGAAAGCTGTGTAGACCACTTGAAAATGCACCTAAACAATAATATCGGGAAACTATGGAGGGCACATCACGCCATTCCATTTTGAGTGCTTCACATGCTTACTTAGACTGTGCGCTGTTTTGTTTTCCTTCTGAAACATAATTGGGTATGAAGCCATCGAAGACAATGTAAGATTCTACATAAGGGTGTTGTATAGGATGAGAGACAGGATTTCTATGATGAGATATTATTCAACACCAATGAAGCTTATTGTTTCTAATCTTGGACAATTTGTGCTCATAAAAGGAGATATATCAGTAAAATAGACTTCTCTCTGATAAGAGCGTAGGTACACCACTGAGCAAAAACTTCAAAATACTCAGATTCATCAAATAATGTTGAATATTTCATAGCAACTGCAAATTTCGAGGTATGCAGACAGATCTTAGATGGTAAGCGAACAGTTGGTTCTCATATTAAGCATGTTGGATGTGGGAGAAATGGGAACTGAATGACTTTTCCAAGGGCATAGTTGCTATGGCCTGACAAATGGGTCAGAGCATCTCTGAAGTGGCCAGACTTCTGGGGTGCTCCCTATCAGCAGATGTGAGTAACTACAGACAGTGGTCTGAGGAGGGACAAATTATGAACCTGCAACAAGATTTAGGGCGCCCAAGGTTCACTGATGCACAAGGGCCATGAAGGCTATCCCGTCAGGTCCAAACTGACAGAAGGGTGACTGGCATAATCAGTGAAAATTTCTATAATATCTACGTAAGGAATATATCATAATACACAGTGCATCGCACCCAGCAGTGCATTGCACTTTTTAGCTTGCAAACTAGTCAATGTGCCCACTCTAGCCCTGGTTCACCTCTAAAAGCGACCTCAATGGACACCTGAGCTTCAGAAGTGGACCTTAGGGTAGTTGAAGAAGGTCACCTGGTCCAGTAATTGTTTTGCATCATATGCTTTCACAAAATGGTATGTGTGCACCATTCACCTGACTAAGAGAGGACATCAGGATGCATTGTGGGAAGAAGTCAAGTTGGTGGAGGGAGTGTGATACTCTGGGAAATGTTCTGCTGGGGAAAAAAGTGAGATCAGTTTGATCTGTTTTGGCAGCACCAGGGGGACCTTCACAATATCAGGCTAGTAGCACATACTGTATAAATAAACCACGCAATACAACACCACTAGATGGCGCATTAGCCATCGCATGGCTACTTGACTACAAATTTATCGAATTCCGACAAGTTGACAATATTTTGCTGTCTTGGGAAAAAAAACAACACTTTTTTGTCCTCACTGCACAATAGGCCATACCTACACCTGTAGAGATGCTAGAGGGAAAACACGTCTAGTTTCCCAAGAAAATAGGCAATTAATTTCATCAGTAAAACACCATAAAATTGAAGATGTCTCAGTCTGTCTTTATTTCCTCCAATTTTTGTGACAAATATTCATCCAATAGACCATGTTTTGAAGATGTATTGCAGAGGACCCAAGGAAGCGCAGTGCCAGTTATGAGGTTGTTTGGTGAGGTGGTTTGAGAAGTCTAAATTAAGGTGGAAGCAGCAATACTGCATCAGGAACAATACTTGAAGCATGGCCACAGTACTGCAAAACTAGATGGAGTCTCTCTCTCTGTGTATATGAAAGTCCAGTAATTTTCTCGACAACCATTCATCTGATCGACTTCACACTTGGCCATTTTATTGTTGTGGACTAAAGGAAGCGCAGGGTCCAGTGTGATGTTGTTTGGCTGAGAATTTATCGAGAAAGCTGCAAGCAAAGATACGGGAAGTCAAGCAATCGGCTCTATCTGCACTAGCGTGTTTTGGAAGGCACTGCACTAGTGAAGCAAAGTCATAACTGACGGACAGTTATGGATTTAGCATCACTTCTAATTTTGGCCTTGCAGATTTTGCTTGACTGAACTTACTACAGGAACAAAATGCAGGGCTCAGCTGGGCAATGGTCAGTGCTGCTATTCTGGACCCAATGGTCCAAACTATAATGACTGAGAGTTTGTCTCATTTAGACACCTTTTGTAAACCTCTGCTGCTGCTATGGACCAGGTTCTTTCATCAGATGAGATCAAAATAGAGCTTTTTGGCAATAAAACCCAGAGATGGTGAAAAAGAAAGGTCACCATTCCATAAAGAACCCCACCCCAGGTCTTTAGCATAGGAATGGATCTTTCATAGTCTGGGGCTGTTTTTCTTCCAAGGACCCAAGGCAACTTTTTAGAATTCATCGTATCAGGAACCCTAATCATGTACTAGTAGGTATTGAATAAAAACCTCAAAGCTTCTGCCAGACCACTTAAACTTGGATCTTCCAATGTGAAGACTCAGAGCTTTTAACTTGGTAAAGTGATGTTGCACAAAGTATTGACTCGAAGGATCCATTAATGATGGCACACATTTTTGACAAAAATATTTGTTTTATGATAACAATCAATTGTTTTCTTTTAATGATTGTATTTCAGTCAAAGGACTTTATTTTTGTTAATATTTTGAATCAACATCAAGAGGATAAACAATCAAGGCAGCAACTCATAATTACTTATATTCATATTTACTAATTACGGACAAACTGAATAAGATTTGGCAGTAATTGCACAATGATTTCAGCTGTGTATCATAACATAACATGAATGGCAAGAACAGGCCTTTCAGCCCAACTACGCTCACCAGTTTCTTTAAACTATTGTGAACATATCCCTTCAGATACTCAATGGTATCTAGCTTTAAGTCAAGCCTGCTCTTGAAAACCCCCAAGGTCTTTGCCTCAACAATATGGTCAGGCAAGCTATTCCACATTGAAATTACTCTTTGGGTGAAGAAATATTTCCCAATATCAGTGCTAAATTTACCTTTGGTCAACTTCGATTTGTGACCCCGAGTTCTACTCACAGCACTTAGTCGAAGGAATCCTACATAATTCACTTTGTTAATCCCTTTAAAGACCTCTGTCAAATCACCCCTTAGTCTCCTTTTCCTAAGACTAAAGAGATTAAGGATCTTCAGCCTCTTCTCATAGCTTTCCTCTTTTATACCTGGAATAAGCTTAGTGGCTCTTCTCTGAACTTTCTCTAGAGCCTCTATATCTTTCTTAAAATATGGTCCCCAGAACTGTACACAATACTCCAGATGTGGTCTGACGAATGTGTTGTACCAAAGAAGCATCACCTCCGTAGATTTGTACTCAATACTTTTGGCAATGTATCCCGCATGCGGTTGGCTTTTTTAACTGCTGCGGCACAATGGCTAGAGCCTGTGAGGGTTTGTTCAACAATCACTCCCAGATGTTTCTTGTGTGCAGCACATTCCAGTTTTAAACCTCCCATTAAGTAATCCAGTCTAATGTTTTTATTATCTACATGTACAACTTTACATTTTGCAGGATTAAATTTCATTTGCCACATTTCTGCCCAATTCTGGATCCTATTCAAATCATCCTGAATCACTTTAGTGGACCCTAACCCCCCAATTTAGTATCATCTGCAAATTTAACAAATCTGCTCTCAATATTACTATCAAGGTCATTAATGTAGATAAGGAACAGCAGGGGCCCCAACACCGAGCCCTGGGGGACGCCACTCCCCACCATACCTAGCTCAGATGAGATACCACTGACCACCATTCTTTGTGTTCTGTCCTGTAACCAGTTTTGAATCCACTCCAGAATACCTCCTGTAACTCCAATGGAGCTCATTTTAAAAATTAGTCTCTTATGCGGTTCTGTATCGAATGGTTTCTGAAAATCCAAGTATATGATGTCATAAGCCCTGCTCTGGTCATAAGTCTTGGTGGCCTCTTCAAAATATTCCAGGAGGTTTGTCAGGCATGACCTTCACTTACGAAAACCATGTTGGCTATCTATCAAGATACTGTTACGTTCAAGAAATAAGTCCAGCTCATCTTTTATGATAGATTCAAATATTTTGCACGCAATGCAAGTTAAACTGACTGGCCTGTAATTTCCTGGCTCGGTACGGTCCCCTTTCTTATATATTGGTATTATATTGCCCTATTTCCAATCATTTGGTATTTCTACAGTTTCTAAGGACCGCCTGAAGATGGTGGATAGCGGCTTAAAGTTGATCTCACCAACTTCCCTGAGCACTCTAGGATATAAGCCATCAGGACCCGCCGCCTTATCTGCCTTTAGTTTATGCAACTTGTCTAATATTTCGTTATCTTGAACCTCAATTTCTGCTAAATAATCTTGAGCATATAACATGCCCTCTGGCCAAATTAAGACCCCCTCTGAAGTAGTATTCTCAACAAAGTAACTGTTTAAGGCACCCGCAATAACCTTGTTATCATATAGCAGCGATCCGTTTTTATTCTTTATGCACTTAGCCTGCTCTTTAACTTTCCTTTTTCTGCTACAGTACTGAAAGAAGCGCTTAGGGTTAGTTTCTGCCTCCTCTGCAATTTGTCTTACATTCAGTGTTCTAGCATTCCTCAGCTCTTTTTTGACCACAGCCCGCATTTTACAGTATTCAGCCTTAGTGTTCTCATTGTTATCCTTTATGTACATCTTATAAAGATTCCTCTTTTCCCTCAAAATCCTACGAATACTTTTGGTCATCCACTGAGGATTCTGCGTTTTCAGCTTACTTTTGGACACCTTCGGAATGAATCTGTATTGTGATTCAAGAAAAATCAGTCACAACGGACATCCAGACTGCATCTGTACTAAATTAAAATAAAAATAAAAAAACCTTTAACTTGTAAGATTGGGATGTAGTCATTATTACTGTGGCCTATGGGGGCTCATATGACAGCATTATATTTCAGAGTAAATTTCACCTATTGACCTTAAGCATCCCACCCACTTACCCATCTCCATAGCTGTCTATGTCATTTTTTGTTTGTTTTATTTTTTTTTCCCGTTTCACAAAAAGCCTGTTCAGGTAAATGCCACAATATCATCATTAGTGGCTAGCTTGCTAGGAAAAATCAACAAAAAGCAAAATTTATAAAAAACCTCTTCCACTACATGCTACACTCCCCACAATTTTTTGTTCATAAAAATTTGCATTAAACCCACCTTGTAATCAACAAAAATAGGCAGCTTGTTCTGTTTATTGTTACTGGACTGATCTACACTAAGACGCGTGCTGGCATGGAAGTTTACAACTGCCTGACGTCCCTGATTTTGTATGCTCACACCATGGACTGTATATAAAGATGGTCAACGCGTCTCCACTTCCTACCTGTCCAATAATGGAGCCGAAATAACCTTCATACAAATTCTGCCATCTTGCACATTTGGATCCAGGGTCTGCGCAGCAGTGATTGGGGGGGTTAGGTGCAGTATGGAGGTTTAATCCATACACCCAACCTACTCAGTCGCAAGCACAACCCTGATCTTTTTATATGGCTTGGCTGGCTGCCGTTGTGATAGACTAGAAACTGGAGGTAATATACTCTGTATTGTCTTTATGAAACGTATCCAAACGTTAGGTCTATTTAATGCACCATTCAACCACGACTGAAATTTGTTGAAGGGTTAGCTAGTTCACTGAATACATTTGCTGCTTTCCTCATTCTTGCCGCGCATTGCTTGGCTCTTATGCTGATGCCTGGTGCTCCTGCCTGCCTCAACAAACTTGTGTCATATGCTATCCATTAGCTAGGAAGCTAATACATTGACTATGGTTAAGTTACATTAAAGAACCCTACTTCCAAATATCTGCGCCAACTATTAAAAATAAGGTAAATACAGTCTGTGGGTAAATGAACTCTCCACTATGGTGCATTGTAACGTTAATTACCTCTACCCCGCTAGTTCTGGCTAGCCAGATGACCTTAATCTCGTTTTACTAGTTAGTTAGTTTGCTAGCTAACCATTTTTAACAGGCTAGTGAGATTTGGTAATAGATCATTTAAATTAACAACAAAAATCCACTTTAAAATGCTTTTTGCAATGAACACAGCACCACTGCAAACAAAACATTATGCTTTGTTCAGGTAAAGAGATGTTTTCCATCAAATTCCGTTCAGATCTGACTCACGGTGACCTGTGGTTGAATGTTGCTAAACTAGCAAACGAGCTGGCTTCACTTACCAGCGATAGTGAACTATTTGCAACAATGCTATGTTCAGAGCAAGAACAATTCTTCAGTCAGTTTTTGTATGACTTTCAAAATTACCAAGGGGTTATATTCAGTCATACTGGGAGCCAGCAACTTATGCATGTGCAATTTTAACGTCATAGATATCACTATGCGACGATTTCAATCTAGCGCAAAGAATTCTCAGAAATAAGCCAGCAGGAAGCTACTGCTCTAAAGAGTTGCTGTCAATCATGACTTTACACCCCCTTTTTATCGTAACAAATGACTAAATCAAACAAAACTTACCAGGAAAAAATTAATGCAAACATTCATCAGCATAGTAAGAACTACAAAACCCAAAACCAGTGAAGTTGGCACGTTGTGTAAATCGTAAATAAAAACAGAATACAATGATTTGCAAATCCTTTTCAACCTATATTCAATTGAATACACTGCAAAGACAAGTTACTTAATGTTCGAACAGGTAAACTTTGTAATTTTTTTCAAATATTAGCTCATTTGGAATTTGATGCCTGCAACATGTTTCAAAAAAGCTGGCACAAGTGGCAAAAAAGACTGAGGAATTTGAGTTGAGGAATGCTCATCAAACACTTATTTGGAACATCCCACAGGTGAACGGGCTAATTGGGAACAGGTGGGTGCCATGATTGGGAATAAAAGCAGTTTCCCTGAAATGCTCACAAACAAGGATGGGGCGAGGGTCACCACTTAGTGAAAAAATGCGCGAGCTAATTGTCGAACAGTTTAAAAACAACATTCCTCAATGAGCTATTGCAAGAAATTTAGGGATTTCATCATCTACGGTCCGTAATATCGTGAAAAGGTTCAGAGAATCTGGAGAAATCACTGCACGTAAGCGACTAGGCCAAAAACCAACATTGAATGCCCGTGACCTTCGATCCCTCAGGCGGTACTGCATCAAAAACCGACATCAGTGTGTAAAGGACATCACCACATGGGCTCAGGAACACTTCAGAAAACCACTGTCAGTAACTACAGTTCCTCGCTACATCTGTATGTGCAAGTTAAAACTCTACAATGCAAAGCGAAAGCCATTTATCAACAGCACCCAGAAACGCCGCCGGCTTCGCTGGGCCCAAGCTCATCTAAGATGGACTGATGCAAAGTGGAAAAGTGTTCTGTGGTCTGACGAGTCCACATTTCAAATTGTTGTCGGAACTGTGGACGTCGTGTCCTCCGAACCAAAGAGGAAAAGAACCATCCGGACTGTTATAGGCGCAAAGTTCAAAAGCTAGCATCTGTGATGGTATGGGGGTGTATTAGTGCCCAAGGCATGGGCAACTTACACATATGTGAAGGCACCATTAATGCTGAAAGGTACATACAGGTTTTGGAGCAACATATGTTACCATCCAAGCAACGTCTTTTTCATGGACGCCCCTGCTTATTTCAGCAAGACAATGCCAAGCCACATTCTGCATGTGTTACAACAGCATGGCTCCGTAGTTAAAGAGTGCGGGTACTAATGGGAGTACTCTTCAATGGGAGACAGGCCTGTAGTCCAGGCCTGTCTGCCATTGAAAATGTGTGGCGCATTATGAAGCGTAAAATACGACAACGGAGACCCCGGACTGTTGAACAACTTAAGCTGTACATCAAGCAAGAATGGGAAAGAGTTCCACCTGAAAAGCTTCAAAAATTGGTCTCCTCAGTTCCCAAACGTTTACTGAGTGTCATTAAAAGGAAAGGCGATGTAACACAGTGGCAAAAAGGCCCCTGTGCCAACTTTTTTGCAGTGTGTTGCTGCCTTTAAATTCTAAGTTAATGATTATTTCCAAAAATAAAATTAAGTTTCTCAGTTTGAACATGAAACATCTTGTCTTTGTGGCGTATTCAATTGAATATAAGTTGAAAAGGATTTGCAAATCGTTGTATTCTGTTTTTATCTACGATTTACATAACGTGCCAAATTCACTGGTTTTGGGTTTTGTACTTAAAATCACAGAAGCCATCTTTGGGGAAAAAATTATTTGATACATACTTTTATTTTTCAGTGTGGCCCATGTCCCATCCATAAACATGGCGGGGACGGGCTTATAATATGTACTGCAATAAGCCACTAGATGGCGATCAAAGTGTTTTGGCCTCTCTTTTGAGTAGCAGTTAGGTTTCCCATCCACATATAATGTCAATCACAAATATTAAAATATGTTAAATTAAGTTTACATCAACTTCATAGGTTAACATGAACTACAGGAATTCATTACACAAGATTTTTCAATAGCTATTGAAAAAGCCCAGCCTATTTCTATGTCAGGAGGCACATGTCCATTTAGGTCTAATTAAATAAATAATAGTATACAATAAAGTACAAAAATATTTGGAATATGAACTCAGAGCACAGAATTTCAGCCTTAACCTGTCCATATTTACATCCAAATCATGTGACCAGTCTATGAATCACAGCTACTCTATGTATGCCGCCCCACCTCCACCAGGTCTTGATTTGATATCAAGTGTGGGATTTGAATTTAGAATCTGTTACTGTTGACATGAAGTATTAAGTCTAAAAAGCTGTCACTGCCAGTGAAGTAAGCTATCATTAGGCTAAAAAATCCAAACAAACCCATCAGAGTAATGACAGAAACATTAGTTGTGGCAAAATCATCTACCTGATACATTCTTAAAAAGTAGGAATGCCCTAGTGGGCTCAGAAACACAAAAATGCCATGAAGAATATGGATAACAACCGTGGTGGCAGTTCTAGGAATTCTTTTCAGTGAGGAAAAACTTATAAGTGTTGGCCAGGTGAAGAACACTCTGCAGAGAACAGGAATAGCAGTGCCAGTGTCATAAATGTTGAGAAGACCTCACCAGAATAATGCAGCAGGATAAATTCTGAATTGGACAAGGCTATAGTATCAGCTCTAAATCAGTCAAATGTGTCAAAACTCATAGAACGGGGCTTCACTGTGTTGATGGAAAATGAGCGTGGGCGTCTTGAATCACCAATCCTAGACTAATTTAAGGTAAGAATTGAAATGTTCAACAGTGGCAAATCCAGTCAACTGTCCTGAATCCAGCTGAGCAGGCATTTTACCTGCAAAAGGCAAAAGTGAAGCCAAAAAAAAAAACACCTCAAGAATAAGTAGTAACTATAGACAGCCGCTGTGAGGACCTGGCAGAGTATGACCAGGGAATACACCTAGTGTATGATGATGAGTATCCATGACCAGGGAAGACACCTAGTATCTGATGATGAGTATCCATGACCAGGGAAGACACCCAGTATCTGATGATGAGTATCCATGACCAAGGAAGACACCCATCTGATGATGAGTAACCAAGACCAGGGAAGACACCCAGTATCTGATGATGAGTATGCATGACCAGGGAAGACACCCATCTGATGATGAGTAACCAGACCAGGGAAGACACCCAGTATCTGATGATGAGTATGCATGACCAGGGAAGACACCCATCTGATGATGAGTAACCAAGACCAGGGAACACTCCCAGCATCTGATAATGAGTAACCAAGACCAGGGAACACTCCCAGCATCTGATAATGAGTATCCATGACCAGGGAAGACACTCAGTATCTGATGATGAGTATTCAAGACCAGGGAAGACTCCCAGTTTCTGATGATGAGTAACCATGACCAGGGAAGACACCGAGTATCTGATGATGAGTATGCTTGACCAGAGAAGACACCCAGTATCTGATGATGAGTATCCATGATCAGGGAAGACATCCAGTATCTGATGATGAGTATCCATAACCAGGGAAGACACCCAGTATCTGATGATGAGTATCCATGACCAGGGAAGACACCCAGTATCTGATGATGAGTAACCATGACCAAGGAAGACACCCTGTATCTGATGATGAGTAACCATGACCAGGGAAGACACTCAGTACCTGATGATGAGTATCCATGACTAGGGAGGACACCCAGTTTCTGATGATGAGTAACCATGACCAGGGAAGACACCGAGTATCTGATGATGAGTATGCATGACCAGAGAAGACACCCAGTATCTGATGATGAGTATCCAAGACCAGGGAAGACACCCAGTTTCTGATGATGAGTATCCATGACCAGGGAAGACACTAAGTATCTGATGATGAGTAACTATGACCAGGGAAGACACCCAGTATCTGATGATGAGTAACTACGACCAGGGAAGACACCCAGTATCTGATGATGAGTATCCATGACCAGGGAAGACACCCAGTATCTGATGATGAGTATCCATGACCAGGGAAGACACCCCGTATCTTATGATGAGTAACCATGACCAGGGAAGACACTAAGTATCTGATGATGAGTAACTATGACCAGGGAAGACACCCAGTATCTGATGATGAGTAACTACGACCAGGGAAGACACCCAGTATCTGATGATGAGTATCCATGACCAGGGAAGACACCCAGTATCTGATGATGAGTATCCAAGACCAGGGAAGACACCCAGTTTCTGATGATGAGTATCCATGACCAGGGGAGACACTAAGTATCTGATGATGAGTAACTATGACCAGGGAAGACACCCAGTATCTGATGATGAGTAACTACGACCAGGGAAGACACCCAGTATCTAATGATGAGTATCCATGACCAGGGAAGACACCCAGTATCTGATGATGAGTATCCATGACCAGGGAAGACACCCCGTATCTTATGATGAGTAACCATGACCAGGGAAGACACTCAGTACCTGATGATGAGTATCTATGACCAGGGAAGACACCCAGTTTCTGATGATGAGTAACCATGACTAGGGAAGACACCCAGTATCTAATGATGAGTAACCATGACCAGGGAAGACACTCAGTACCTGATGATGAGTATCCATGACCAGGGAAGACACCCCGTATCTTATGATGAGTAACCATGACCAGGGAAGACACTCAGTACCTGATGATGAGTATCCATGACCAGGGAAGACACCCAGTTTCTGATGATGAGTAACCATGACCAGGGAAGACACCGAGTGTCTGATGATGAGTATGCATGACCAGAGAAGACACCCAGTATCTGATGATGAGTATCCATGACCAGGGAAGACACCCAGTATCTGATGATGAGTATCCATGACCAGGGAAGACACCCAGTATCTGATGATGAGTATCCATGACCAGGGAAGACACCCAGTATCTGCCTGAGATGAATCTTGTGTTTTAGGAGGTGTTTTATCATTGCGGATGTGGTACCACCAGTGCAAGTGATGACTGCACTGCACTTCATACACTTTGCCCCATTTTCTTTGAATTTCTCAAAGTACAACCAGGCTTTGGATGACTTCTGTCGCATGCTCATCTTCACCCTCGCTCGACTGACGCTGATCTGAGCTCAGTGGCGGGTCCACTCGTCTCACTCATGGAAATGCGCATGAGTGATGTGACGTTACCACTGTCTTTGTTTAAAAACAAAAATCTAGGAACCTTTTGGAGGATCCGTTACTCCAAACGCGATGGAACCGTTTCCGGAATCGGAACTTTGGACCTGGATCCGAAAAAGAACCGGATCTGGATCCCAACCCTAATCACAAGTTAAACTGAATGCTGATCAGAAGACCCAGACTGTGTAAACACCAAATATTAATATGTTTCAATGACAAAATTTTCAAATATGTGAGGAATTGGGTTTACATGGCAGCACTACAATTGAGAGTCCATTGCATTGGATTTTCCTACATGCAGTTTCTTTTTTTTTCACCTTCAACTGACTGGTCTTGAACTGCAAGGATACATACCAAAAACAAGGTTTTACTCTGAAATTTTGAGGACGCTGTTTAAATTTTTAATGGCATGGGTAGGGTAAAATGGATTAATTTAACTTTGTACAACAGTATTCAGCTTTCAAAATGTTTTAAGAAAAGATGACGTACTTTGTAACAGCCATCTTGGGATATCGCTTTCTCTCTGGTCCAACAAACGGTAGGCCTAATCAGGACTAGCCTACGATGATAGCCAACCAAACCAAAAAAAAAAGACAAGCGGTTTGATCAGATAGCTTGGCCACAGTTTTTCACAACAGCTCGTTTATCTTGAAAGTGAAACCTCCACTTGTTCACAGATCTCCTCACTATGACTATTCGTACTTTGATAAAATTATGAAAAGGTTCATTGACCTCTTTTATGAAAAAACTGACTAGAGCTGGACTCGCGAGAGGCCATACCTCCGCCAGCATAGCTGGATTTGAACTTTGGTCTATATCTCAGCTGCACTTTGGCCTAGATATGCCAAAATTTAATCACTTATTCCTCTTGTGTTACTTCACCATTCTGCTGAGTTTGGTTAAAATCTATGCAACCGTTTTTGAGATATCCTGCTAATAGATGGACAAACAAATAAATAAACAAATGGAAGCAAAAACATAACCTCCTTTGTGGAGGTAATGAAGTGATCTGAGGAATAGCATGGCTAGGCCAGAATTACAGGAACTCTGGCATGAAACTGATGGGGAGGATCTACTATGCAGTAAGGTTTTGCTCGTAAGGTAACACAATACGTTACGTAAACTTACTGCTGAAATTTTATGTTCTTGTGGAAGCCTACTGCAAGCCAATTGTTCAGCTTTTACAGAATGCTGCATGAGTCTGTGTATGATAGCGTCAAATTGTGTGTCTTGCGTAACTTAGCGGATGAAAATGGGCAGCCAAAATTTTTCCAGTATGTTGGAAAAAAGTCAACCACGTAACATGATGTACCTTTACGTTAAAATATACTGTATGCAGTAATCTGCTGCCAACATGTGAGAATATCTGTGAGACACATATCAGTATTTAAAAAAACAAACTCACCTCAAACTAAATTATTCAATCTTATAGACAAGTTTCCTAGAATGTTGGAAAAAGTCCTCCACAGCGGAATGTGTAGGTTCCTGTGTATTCATGACTGCAGATCCATTGCCTCATAAGTTTGCTGATTTTTCCTGTCACTTGACTACCATGCATAGATGTATGTAAATTTAAGCGAGCCAAACTCGTTTTCTGGAACTATACTGCATAGTGGATCTACCCAATGAGGCACGTGCTGTCGTTGCATTAAAAAAAACAATTTCATGAAATTCTTTGTTGGTGGAAATAGCATGTTTATATCGCAGTTAATCATAGCCATCCCCACATGGCTCTTTCTGAAGATTAATCATTTACTTATAATTTAGTTCACTTTTTTAAACATCAATTTTGCTAATGCTAATACTGAGACTGTTTTGTGCTGCTAAATGTGGTTATGGCTGCCATCATTCTGGAAGCAGTTAAAGGCAAATAAATGCCTTGAAAAAGCAATGCTTAGCTGACAGGCCACCAACAGCATTGTGTTCTCTTTGTTGGTTGCTGAGATTAAATGTGGGAACCCATGTGAATTGACTCAGTCATCGCAAACCAGGGACGTAGCCGGGGGGGTGAAAACACATCCCTTTTTGACTGCGATTAGTAGTTCTCAATGATTTTCCTTTATTGGCGCGTTTTCGAATTATCGTAATTGGCAACCGAAGACACGGTTTCTCTCCATATGCGATCTAACAGCGAATCAAATCATGGGCTAAATTCAGCACAGTTGCGGAACAAGAACAGAGAATTTGGCTGCGCAAAACTTCTGTTTAAAGCAATTATTAGTCCTGACCTGTTCTCAGTCATTTTTATAATTAACAGAAGGTTCACTCGGAGAGCACTCCACAGTTAACAGGTGCTGCTTGTTCTCCCCAATTAGGTAGGACGACAATCATTCATCTGGACCCGTATTTACTGTATTTAAAACAACGTTGTTCAAAATTGCAGACCTGTTGACTCTCAAGAAAATAGCTTGATCCGCAGGCTTTTTATAGCCTATTTAACAGCCGAATGCCAGCAGAAGAGACAAACAGTGACAGACAGTGTCTTCGGTTGCCAATTACGATAATTGGAAAATGCGTCAATAAAGGAAATTGATTGATAACTACTCATTTCAGTCAAAAAGGGACTTGTATTCGCACCCCATACCAGATATGTTGCCTGTTTTGCCATTGGTATATAACATTTAAGTGGATTTCTGCTGTTGTATCAGAGTGGCTCATTTAATTCTATTTTATGCCGACATATCCAACCTAGATAAAGTTCTTTTTATGAGCTGAGGCTAGATATGATGAGGTCATCACTTCTAGTGGCAGTTTAGGCAGCTGACAGTAGGAAATGACTCTCAGATGTGCTATCACGAGGTGCTGGTGATTTACCAGCTTCCTTTATCTGGGATCAAGACGGAGAAGCACCACGTAACGCATTCCATTTACATTAACCTTGTAAAATATGGGGGATCAGATCTGGCTGGCTAACACTGAACTGGACTGCTATCCTATCGTTTCCATGGCAACAGACCTCCGCCTCAACCTCTCCCACAACGGCACTGCTCCAGTCTACGGTTTCAGTTGCCTTTAAACGCGTGTACCCATCTGTCCAAAGCTACTATTTCCTCCCCCATTTAGGCTACAGCCCTGTACTTTGGTATAGTTCATTTTTGACTGGTCTCCTCAGAGCATCAGGGGTTGTTTCTCCTCAGTTGGCAATTTGCAAATTGAAAACCTTTTCTTAAGCACAAGCTCATTTTACATTGCTGTCTTGTCAGAGTAAAAATATGAAGTGACATTTGGAAAGTCTGTAAAATTAAGTATGTAGACCTTCTTGCTCCAGTTTCGAGAATCAAAATAAATAAGTAGATGACATTCTTGGCGATGGTTCGCCTAATTGGGTGAGCTATAATAGGTAAATAAGGCATTCCAACTAACTTAGGTTTGGGGCTAATTTCCGCAGCGCACGTAGACTAATTAGCAGGCGTTGTTCTGCTTAGTTATCCGGAGCTTACTGCTCCCCTCCTAGCCCCAGCAAATCCCATTATAGCGACACCGCGCGCACACTGATGAAATGCACAGATTGGCACTATCCCGCGAGGCCTGGCAATAATGAGGGGAGCGTAGGCATTTACCAAAGGAAAAAAATGAAAGAAACGTTGTGTGGCGTGTCTACAGGGAACCCGTCCGCTATTCTCCGTGACAAACCATCGCTCGTTCTTCACCATTTTCTTGCGCAAAAATGTTTGATATAACATGCAGCCATATACTGCGGATATGCTTCCGTAAGCTCCAGACTTTTTTCTTTTTTTTTTTCAGATTTATGGCCGATTTGATCTTCAGTATGAGTAGACCGTGAATTCTTCCGGAAAATGTCACGAGCATCTGAAACTGCATTAACTTTAAAATTAGCCATCATTGAATCATTTGGTGCGTCCGTCGTGGTATTTATGATCTCGTCGAAGCATAATAAAAAAAAACAAACAAATTCAATAACTGGCGGGAGCGGGGGAGGGGGGGGGGATGTAATATTACATGTTGTTTTTAGACGTCAAATGTCAGGCTTGCAGAAGACCTGGTGCCGTCTGCGCATCTGTGAAAACGGCCGAGCGAGCGTGAAAAGGGGGAGAGATGTTGCGGTCTGAACGAGAGGTGCAAAAGCGCGCTCCTGCGCAGCATCCAAATTAGTCTGGGCCGCTCAGCCACAGAATGCTGAGAGGAGGGAGAGGTTGACAAGGTGGGCTTTGAAGAGAGTGAAAATGGAGGGGGTGGAATGGGGGGGAGTAGTACTGCCCCCCTCTCATCCTGATTGTCATTCATGGCACAATCATACGCACAGATACCGAGCTGCTATGCTGCGCTCCCTCTCATTCTCCCTCTCTGTCTCTCCATCGCAGGAAAACAGGCTTCCAGTTGCCTCTGTATCTCTCTCGCATGCCACTTCTGCCACCTACTCATACAGAGCAGAGGGAACGCAAACCTCTCAGTAAACATTAGAGGTGCACATTGGTGTCTTGCAGTTGACAGCACCAGAGCAGGTGGTCCCCTACCTTTTTCTGCATCCCATCCCCCTCGCTCTCCTCAGACCCCAAAACCCTCCCTTCACCATCAACACCTAACCCCCCCTCCCCCTCTACAAAGACACACACACACACGCACACACACACACAGTACTATTGATGATCAGTAACTCTCACCTGCTCTTCCTCTCTCTCTCCCTGTCTCGCACACAAACACACACACCCGCACACGGAGGATTGTCGACGATCAGAAACTCTCACTTGCTCTTCCCCCTCTCTCTCGCCCTGACTGGCACACACACACACATACTCACACACACCCAGGATTGTTGATGATCAGTAACTCTCACTCGCTCTTTCCCTCTCTCACATGCTCGCTCACCCGCTCGCTGGTTCACTCATGCAAGGCGGTCTGGCTGTTAGATTCACCAGTGCAGCAGTCACAGCCGACTCCGCTAATTCTATTATACATTCGGTCTGGAAGCTACAGGGCTGCTTCCTAATTGCTTTTCTATTCTCCAGGGGCCTCCCACTCCCTACCCCCTTCCCCTCCTCTACCCCGAGTGAAGATGGCAGGGAAATAAGGAGGAAGGCACATTAGAAAGAGAGAGAGAGAGAGGGAGAGTGAGAGAGAGACAGACAGACAGGGAGAGAGCGAGGCTAACTTGGACAGGGAATATCAGCGCCGTCTTCACAACGCAGAAGGGTCCAGCGTGGAGACGAGCGCAATACAGGAGGCTGACCGTCACTGCAGGTACCGTCTTCCTATTTTCCTGTCCCGGGGTTTTGCAAATGGAGGGTACAAGCTGAGCTTGGGACCACTGTTCTATGGTGCAGTGCGCGGAATTTTATTTATTAATTTATTTATGTATTTTGGAGGGATGAGGGGTGGTCTAGTGGAGTTTAGGCGTATAAAAAGGCTTAAATGCATGTGCTTTAATTGTTATTTTGGGGCTGATTTTTAGGGGGTTTGTGGTTTTGCATGCGCGCTGATAACGTGTCACTGTTTATTTTTATTGTTGGGCAAGGGGGTGGGGCTTTGTGGAATAATTTTCACAGGGCATGAGCAGTCCACTGGTTTTGGGATTTAGAACACCGATATAAACAAATACCACCAAGGTTGCAGCAATACCTGCAGACAAGGAGCACTAAAGCATGATTTTTTTTTCCCCGTTTCCGCGGCTCGTTATGATGAAATGTCTTGGTTGCCCCGGGTTACCTGAAACACCAAGGCAACCAAACTTCTGGCGAAAGACAAAACAAGGGTCATGAGGACTTTACGCACGATGTTGCCCTAATAAGTTCTGTTTAATGTCCCCATAATTGGCAAATATGAGTGTGAAGATAGAGGGCATCACTGGGGGTAGGAGCTGCTGTTTTGGGCTGCAGGTTTAGTGGTGGCCAGGTAGGTCTGCCTGACTGTAAGGGCATCAGTGAGATCACTCCAAGGGTTTTTCAGTGGGTGGGGGGGGGGGTCCTACTGGGCAGACAGCTATGTGTTAATGAGCGGGAGGAGGAGGGGAGCAACGTTCCGAAACATGGGGCTGAGCCACATCTGCATCCTGCTAAACGCGCAGGAGCTCCAGACTAGCGAGTCAGAGATAGCACTAGCACTGATGCCCCCTGAATGGATCCTCTCTGAGAGCGTCGCACTTCACAGAGGAGAAGAAAGAAACAGAGGGAGGGGCAGAAAGAGAGAGGGAGAGATAAGAGGGAGACAAAGAGAGGGAAAGAGAGATGAAGAGGAAGAGAGATGGGGAGAGAGGAAATAGAGACGAGAGATAGGGTGAGATAAGAGGGAGATGAATGATGAGTGGGAGAGAGAGGGCGAGTGATAGTATAGGAGACTGTCAGAGAGAGAGAGAGAGAGTGTGTGTGTGTGTGTGTGTGTGTGTATGTGTGCATGAGAAAGATCAGGGAAATGAGAGCGAAGCCAGAGAACCACAGAGTTACAAACCTTAAACGCTTTTGCGTGAAAAAAATCTTGACATTTATGACGAGGTATCCCGTTTATAGATTTTTGTTCATCACTCGCTCATCTCGTTCAGACCTGAGTCGCCCTGTTCCTCGAATGCGCTAAAAACTGCTCTGTGCTGAGAGCCAACCAATCACTACCTCCCTCACAGAAAATACAGTCACCACAATGGCAGCATTTCATCAGATGCGCTGCATTTCAGGAAATATCCAATCTACCATCATTTCAAAGAATGCAATTCAAACATAACATGACTGTAGGAGAGTCAATAGGTCTATGGATGTTCACAGACAAGCCTTAAAACTTTGCCGTATTTGTATGTATTCCCAAAGAAAATGTACATTTAATATACACATATGTACATTTTACCTTTTTTTTTTTTAAGTGGGACGCCCAGGAAAAAAATAATGCTTTTCTGGGGTGTTTGCAGTCCTAGAACAAATTGGCAGCCGGACTTATGGTGCAAATGGTGAAGGTTTGCTTGTACTTGTCAGACATTTGAGCCTGTTATCGTCTGTCCCCAGGTGAAAGCGCTGGTGCCTTTGAGCTCGTAATCCTCATGCAGACTGCATGCAATGATCTATGCGACATTGTGAGGGTCGGAGGCAGGTACACCATGAAAAGGGAGAAAAAATTTCCCTGAAAAATTATATTTGCATTTTCGTTGACGCAGTTTGTCCATCAGTAAATTGACTTATTCCATATACGAAATCAATAATTCCTTCATTTTTAAACACTTATATATCCATATGTTAACGTCCAGGATGTGACTCAATACACATGGCGCAGTAATAGCTCAATCACAGAACCCCAACGTGCCTGTGGGATGAGGGTGCCAAATGACTGTGTTCTTTCTAAGATCAGGGTCCTCAGAAGTGATGTGTGGGGTTTTCTGGGGGACCTGTGTGGTTGTGTGCCTAGGAGAAGTCAGGTAGGTGAAGGAGGTTGTGTGCGTGTGTGTGTGTGTGTGCGCGCGTGTGTCTGTGTGTGTGTGTTTGGGGGGTGCACTCCTTAATATAGTTCTCAGCTGCCCTGATTGCATCTATCTTCTTTGAACAAAATAGCATTATCCTTTCCCCTTCCTTATTGGATGTTGCAATCAGCCAATCAAATGTTCTGTGACCACCTTTCTTCCCATTCAGTAATGGCCCTGGCTAATGGTCTCCATCCTCAGTAGTTTGGTCATTTCACTTATGAATGTGAAGGTGGAGAACAGATTGATGTGGAGTAGCCTTTAGAGCAGTGGTTAAAAAGACCTCTTACCTGGAAATCTACAATCCTGTAAATTTTCATTTTCAACCCAGTTCCACAAAACTGATTCAGTTAGCTGTGGAGGAAGATCAAGACTTTGAATGATTATGCATTGATATGGTTGAAGTGAAACCTTCTGGAGGGTAGATCCTCAGGAACCATACCACTGCATTATATCTATTGGTCCTGGTCAGGCTATCATAATCCATTTAGAATTCCTTTGCTTTTAGCGTAAGTTACTGCAGAAAACTTCGGCTGCACATGTTCAATGTAACTAATGAACTAATAAAATAGTTGGCTCATTCTAGTGGTAAGTGACTCGCGATGAATTTGGATATTCTGTTGGCGGTGCTTTGATTGAATATGAGGATTCAATGTGAGGATTCAGGCAACCCATATATGTGACCTGCAGCAAAATACTAGATAAAACATATTTACTCTTATCAGTTCACAGAAAACAAATCTCACAAACTGTCGCATCCAGCACAAGATGTTCTGTACACAATCTAGGGCCGCAGGCGAATAGTCAAAAAATGACATCACATCATCTAATTTTGAACCACTTGACTTGACCTTGATGGGCAATATCACGAGATTAAAGAAAAACTGGAAGGAGAATTCATAATGGACAAAAGAAAAGCCTCGTTACAAAGAGAATTGGGCTGCACTGAAGCTAGGTGACATCATCGTGCTGCCCGTGTCCATCATGTACATTTTTTTTTTCGTGAACAGCCGGATAGATTGACCATTACTTTCAGTATTGCTGCCGCAAGGAATCGTGGCATAGTGTTCACTCTTTTGTTTTCATGAAGGATGGTCTATTGTATCGTATACTGAAGGAGATAAGTAAAGAAACCTCAAGGTACCTTTCCTTTGTATTTGGAGAATTTGAACAGCTCTCACTATTGATGGAAATAATTCTGGATGATTTCCAAGGAGTGAGGAATATCCCTAAGCAAAAACGACTATTCAGCTGCAAACCTCGGAGTGCAGACTGCCCCCAGTACAGCTATCAAACCTACTGGCCTCCGTGAGGAAACTCAGTGTGCAGTGTGAGATGCAGTGCCGCGATTCCAAAGAGTGCCATGCGTGCGCCATTGATTTTTTTTTGTGTGGAAGAATATTCATTTGGTTGTTTTGTTATCCTTCATTCTATACAGTGTGGTGGCACTAAATGAAATCTGAGCGGAGATTTCATTTAGAAAAGCGAAACGAGCGGAGCATTATCTATGGCACTAACTTCCTGCCTCGTCCGCAGCCCGCTGATCCGTAACAACTGACATATTCGCGGTGACTTGACTTTGTGCATTCGCATCCATACGCACTTTGAGGTCATGCAGTCTTGCGCTGGGGATGACGCTCATTATAACCATGAGTATAAGACTGCGCTTTTTCACGGTGTATTTATTTTGCACATTACTGACCCCCGTAATGAAGGGGGTCAGTGGTGTGTGAATATTTCTGGTTTTGCTCCACGTCTGAGGGGATGAAATGGCACCATTTGAGCAGCCCTCTGGCCATTAGTAGAGGAGGAAGGCAAGAGGAAATTTGCAGAAACGGGTGATGATGCATAATTATCATAATTATGAAAGGGATGCTGGGTTATGTAGGGATATTGGGGTGAAAGGGATAATATGTTTAGAGTGGTAAAGGAATTAGGGGGATTCTGGGTAATTAGTGTGGGGTGTAAAGGAGTGAGAGAAATTCTGGGTAATGTGTCTTTGAAGGAGAGTGGCAGGGATTCTGCAGTATGAAAAAGGTTGCAGGTATGAGAGAGATTGTGTATGTCTGTGTGCTCAGGTCTTCAGCTTGCTCATTAAAACGTTCTACCCGTGGTACAAGCAGTGCGGAGATTATTGGCTTCTCTCAGCGGATTTGCTGTTCGTTCCTGATCGTTCTTCTGTGATATTTACTGAGCCACTGGGCCATAGCTGAGAGGAGGCTGCCTGTCCTCTGTGATGCCCTTGCTGTGAGCCGTAGCCCTGCCCGCAGTACTGTCGAAAAAGAGCTGCTTTTATCCGTAGATGTAAATATCTGCGAAGCTGATGGTATTTACCTTAACCTTGTATATCCTCATATAATATTGCTTTCAAATCCGATGGGTTAGAGAGTGCAGAGTCCAAACAAAAATGTGTGCCCTTGTCCAAATACAAATGGATGCACTCCGTAACCCTCAAATATTCTCAGCTCGCTCACCACCTCCGTGACCCCTGCTGCAGCACCGCACCGCTTCACACGCCAACGCAGGCATCATTACAGACTGCACTCTTCAGGTAACAGTCAGCTACCTGAGCCACGGTGTGATGAGAGTCTGGATCGGACTGTTCTCTTATGTGCTTGAGCCAAGACCAATCTATGCATCCAGCTGCAAAGCCTATGTCAAGTCTTCATGCTGTCGAGGGGAAATTTATGTGTAAGCGATGGCATTTTCCGGGAGCATCTTCAGAAAGAGCCAGTTCGAGGGAACAGTGTCTCGGTGCAGTCACTGCTGCGTATTTTATATGGGTATATCGTATGGGTACCGCCAATTTAAAGTAGTTGTTGTCCAACAGCATTCACTCTTGGTACCTAATATTGTCTTATGTCCTTATGTTGTTTTTTTTTTTTTCCTCGCAAATAGCAGTGACTGACATCCGATCATGCAGATAAATAACCAGCTTGCAAATAGCTTGAGCAGTAACAGCCTCTCTCTCTCTCTGTCTCTGTCTCTCATTAATTAACCGCAGTTTGGTTAATTGGTTATCTAAGGTGATGAATCTAGTACATCAGGTGTAAACCTTCAAAATTTATGCTTTGTCATTTTGTGTCATGTCATGTTACATTCTGCCATGGTTTGTTATATGACCTCAGATCCTGGAAAGTGACAGTGTTTCCTGGCTTTTGTCATTACTCAGCGCAAAATCAATCAATTAAACCAGCTGATTACGTTGTCATGACATCAAACCTGGCTTTCTTAGTCCAGAGTGGTTGGTGATAAAAAAAAAAAATAGCGCACCCCGGCCTGGGGATGGTCAGCGTCGGTCTATTGTATGTATAGTTTAAACTAAAGCTCGGAAGAAGTTATGACATTAAAACTGAAAGCTGTGATTTCTAAAGTCACTTTAACCTGTATTTCATTGCAGACATTACAAAGAGAAGACGTTTAATGTTTTTGTCTCAACTTCATTTTATCTGTAAATATACATCCATTTCAGCCATTTAGCCCTGCAATTCATTCCCAAAAAAGTTGGGACGGGGGCAATTCAGGACTAATACTGCAGTAAAGAATTCGAATAATGATTTTAAACAGCTGATGTTAGCTGGTTATTGTTACCATGATTCGATATTAAAGCAATATCCAGGAAAGGCCCAGTCCTTCTTGACCAAAGATGGACTGAGGATCGCAAATTTATCCACAAACGCATGAGAAAGTCATTGAAAGGTTTAAAAGCTGCGTTCTTTGAAGAAAGCAAGGAGGGGATTAGAATATTTCACTGCCTGCAGTGCATAACATAATTTAAGGATTCAAAGAATCTGGAGTAATTTAAGTGTGTAAAAGGCAAGGGTGCAAGCATAAGCTGAACTCCAGTGATCTCCGACCACTAAGATGACACTGGATCACAAATCATCATTAATCTATGTAATATTACCATATGAGCTTTGGATCACTAACACAAAACCTCTTTTAAGAACTACAATGCATAGTTACATCCACAAACGAAAGTTAAAACTTTAACTGTGCAAAGAGGAAGCTTTGCGCTAACAGTGTCCTGAACCGCTGTCTTTTGCTCTGGATCTGCAATGGACCATCACATAGTGGAAACGTGTATTGTCGTCAGACGAATCAATATTTTGGGTCTTTTCAGGAAAAAATGGATGCTGTAGGCACCAGACAAAAGAAGATGAGGACCATCCAGACTGTTACCAGCAACCAGTACAAAAGCCATGCTCTGTCATGGTATGGAGTTGAGTCAGTGCCCTTGGCAAGGGTAACTTGAAGTTATTTGAAGACTCAATTACTGCTATAATGTACTAAAATGAGATTTTGTTGCCGCATATGAGGCCTCGAGATGACATCTTTTCTTGGGACTCCAAACACATTTCAACAAAACAATGCTATCCACATTATCAAGGCATGGCTGTGTGAGAGGAGGGTACAGGTGCTGGACTGGCCTGCCCGCAGTCCCGACTTGTCACCAATCAAGAATGTGCAAAAATTAAATGCAAAAGGCGAGAACAAAAACCCCATACTGTTGCACACCTTAAAACAGGAAAAATGGGGCAAAATTACTCCTAAAATATTTATTTATCTGGAATATTCAGTCTTTAAATGTTTATTACACATTGTGAAAAGGGATGGATACATTACAAAGTAGTGAATAGTCTAACATTCCAAAATTTTTTACATTCGATTCAAGAATTAAATCTGAAATAAGTGTTTATTTTGAATAATCAATGAAATACGTGTGGGCGTACATCAAATAGTGAGCTGTTGTATTGCTTGCAATGGAATATGGGTCAAACATTGTTTCCAAGTCACTGCTTTCAGATTTAATTTTAATATTATGCACTGGCTCAACTCTTTCTGATTTGGGGCTGTATATGACGGAAATCGATTTGTTTTACACTTGCAAACGACTGCAAACTAGTCCGATTATCACCAACTTGACTTGCAGACAGAGGTCTGCAGTGTCTTGCCAATTTTGCAAATTGCTTTTTGCAGAAAATCACTCTGTCATGCAGATAAGATGGTTTGCCAGACGTCGTGACCCTAGTGACACTAGCTTTTTATTGGTATAACTGAATGGATTCCCGGCTAAAATAGTAATCAGCCCAACTGTAATTACTGTATGAACTTTGGGGTAGAAATGGTCAATGGCTCGCGTTAAGCTCTGTGAGTAGTGTGAAATATAATAACTTTATAGGAGAAGTATTTAGTAAATACAGACTTTAATTGGATAGAAAATATAATTATCAGCAAAATGACTATTTAAGGATTTAAAGAACCTTAAAATAATTTTTGTAGAGAGCTTAAAAGCTAAAGTGCATTGCTTTGACCCTTGCCATTCATTCAACTGCTTGATGGGACTAAGGACGCTTTGCCACTATGTGGTACTGACTGTACTGTACTCCGCCCGCCGTGGTACCGGGAACTTTTCTCGGGGGCCGTTTTCCATTAGAGGATAGTACTGCCTCAATGATGCTGGTTGTCATAGCGGCACAGCACGATACTTGCGCGACATCGTCCTCAACACGCCACTCAATGTAGTTGCAGTTATATGAAGTTTACATTTATTCAGTCGATTTTATTGAAGATTTATGTGTTCAAATCGGGGGACGCGCACTACCGTCACCTTGGCTCTCCGGTGAGTGTTGAATAATATTTTCAGTTTGTCATTGCCATGTCCGATTCAGTTTCACATATAATTGCGTACCACCTAATAACGCAAAGCAATGATATCCGTAAAAGGCATGGGGAGCAAATGCAAATTTCATTTGAATTTGACTGCAAACAAATGATTTGTTAAAGCATGGGATAATTAAATCATCATTGCAGAGCAGAGTTCCTCATAGCAAAATGATTCGTCAACACCCGTAAAGTCATTTTTCTGCACGATTTTCTTGAAACGGGGGTAGCATCACATAACTTTCTCAAGGGAATTAGTTAGGGCAGGGGTGTCCAGTCTAATCCTCAAAGGGCCGGTGTGGGTGCTGGTTTTTGTTACACCCCAAAACACACCTGATTCTACTCATCAAGGTCTTGATTGACCCCCCTGATCAGTTAATTAGTGGCATCAGGTGTTGGGGCGCTGGGATACAGCAGAAATCTGCACCCACACTGGCCCTTATGGATAAGATTGGACACCCCTGAGTTAGCGGAACATAACTGGACACAATACCACCGCTTAATTTCGCTACGAACTGGGTCACAGGCAAAGGGAAACGCATTTCATGACTATAGCAGCTTTGGTGAACAAAATCGTGTTTGAAAGGTTGGGCAAGGCACAGTATATCGAACAAGTTGCCTAAAACAGTATAAGTCGATGATCATAATAACTACGCTAATCTTCAGACTCGTCAATCTAACTCGAATGAGATGTCCCGAGGTCGACTAGAGTCGTCTTTCGCAGTGACGATTCTCTCTGACCAATCAGTGGGCTGCAATGTTGTCATGTCACATTTTAGTACCTATTAGTACCTAGTCGGCTGTTTTTGGAACCCCAGGAGAGCAGATACAAAAAACGTGGTATCAGGTACCAAGTACCAGGTACTTTTTCCTAATGGAAAAGCAAAAAAGGTGAGAAGAGTAGAGTAGAACCAGTACCATGTAGTGGAAAAGCGTCATAAGGCCATGGACAATCCTCCCTCCCTTAACATAACTCAGGACACATCATGTGGGGTCCACCAGTCACTCTTCATAACAGCATTTAGCCCTTAGAATAAGATTGTTATTCTTCTATCACATTTTATCATTAACAACTTTCCTCAGGTATCTTTGAAAAAAATTGCAATTAGCCCTCACGCTTTGATTATGTTTAAACAGCGGACATTAAAAAAAGTTTTTGATTAATTTGGGCATGGCAGATAATATGTGCTTTGATCAGGGCCTAAGAGCTTCCGCTCATATCGCAGAGTGGAAATGAAAGGAAATTTTTTAAAAGTGTCAGAGATGTTCATTTTAATGAAGCAATGATTTACAGAAAATGCTCAGTGATTGAATGGCCAAATTGAGACTTGTAAGATTATGCCTGTCATCATTCTGACAGCCATGTGCCAGGCCTGGTCTTCACAGGTCTGGAGGATTGGACGTGGTCAAGTTCTTAGCAACATGAAAAATTCAGCTTGCATCAAATCTTCTAGTTAGAATACAGGCAAAATGGGACTTGTTCTGGCTGTGTGTTTGTCTGTGGGTGCACTCATAAACATGTTTATGCCTCAACAGCTGTATGCATATGGTTGTATAAACATGCCTGACCGCCTTCTTCTCAATGAAAGGGTATGTCTGGGCATATACAGTATAATTATATCTGTGTGTCTTAGCAGGTGTTTGTGTCCAGCTGCTTGATGTTTGAGGGAATAAGTCCCACATTGCAACCATATCTAAGCCAAGACTGGTGGACTACAGAGTCAATTGTAAATCCGCTAATGGTTAGTTGTGTAAAGAATTCAGTAAATTTCCCTGTGCTTTAGCCAGGTCAGGTCATGGGATAGGATGGCTGTCCCAGACTCCCAGTGAGTGCTGCATTAGCACTGCACCCAGGTGTTTGTTTGTATCCGGGAGAACTCTCCCGACGACTTCAGTTCTAGTAGGAGGTGCTTGCAATCCTAGTTAATAACCCCACTGAGTGAATCTCTAACGGGTAGTTTATTCAGCTAGCTAAACTTTTGCATTCTTACTCTGAAGTTGGCTTGGTTGACGCGAACCTCTGTTTTACAAAAGTCTGTGAATGAAGTTAATGGCATATAGTGGTACTCATAGTCTTTTTCATTATTTTTATATTTACAGTACATTTGGTTCGCAACATCAGACAGTCAGTGGATAATGCTGTTTTGGGGGTATTTTATTAAATATTGGTAGATAATATCATAGTGCAGATTTTGTTCTAGCAGTTTGGGAGTCTCAACCCAGTGTAGCTTCTATGACCTTAACCCCATTCATGACCATTGTAAGGCCCTCAATAAGCCCTAATAATAAGTTGTGAGTGGTGGAACAGCTTCCAGGTCACATGGTAGTGGAAGAGTCTATTGGAGTGGTAAAACATGGCTTGGTGCAGTCTTGGGTATTCTCAAGTATACAGGACAGCAAGCATCAAGTGGAACAACTTTTGTCAATTTTACTCACCTGCTCCTTTGATCTTGACCAGAGAAATGGTCCTGTCTACTTCTATAGAAGTGCCGCAGGTGATCGCTTCATCGGCGAGGCTTCTCTCATTCCGCCTGTAAGACATGTGCCAGCTTGATCATGAGCTGAGTCATACCTAAAAAGATTTCGAGAAAAAAGTCCCCACTGCTTGTGTGCTCTGAGCCCGGGATTAAGAGAGATGGATTGTGGGTAATGGCCTGTTCACAGGGTGACCTTGAGCAATGGCCACTTTTTGCTCTGCAGACACCAAGATAAACAGTGACCCCATGAGCAATCCGGTGCAGTAAGAGCTTCCTTGATCCCGTCTGTCACTCGTCAGCCAAACCAGACCGCCAAAGGCCTGCTTACCACACCATTACCTCATCCTCCATCTTCCCGAATACGCTTGAATCTCTTTATTTATTGCTTTAAGGGGATGGCTTTGAAGAGGAAAGTAGAGTTGAAGTAAGCATGCAAGGAATAAGCTAATTTCACAAACGGTGCTTTGCTCTGTGGGCTCTTGAGTTCATCTCAATAATATGAGTGCTAATACTGATTATTCAGCGGTAGCACGCAGAGTGGAGACATTTATTTAAAAGGGTCCTCTCCCTCCTTGCTTTTGGTATGCTTTGCAGCATGCTTGAGTGACGGACAGGAACACAAAAGGTCTCTTGCCGCAATAGAGACCCCAGCTACTCCATCAATGACGACCATCTACTCTGTCAGACAAAAAGACACATCGTTTATGCACATTCCTGACAAAGACAATGGACTTGAACGATTCTGACAACAAAATTCCTACGACAGAGAGGCGGCAAACAGAATTTCTACAGCAATGAGATTGAAACATATAGATTTCTGACAGCAGACAAGCTGGCAAAAGATATTGCAAGAGCAAAGTATATTTGGATATTAAGGATAGCGGGCTGAGCAGGATGAGACCAGAGGAACCCCGTGTGCTCAGTGCTGCCAGATTGCGATGCTGTAAACACCAAGATGGAGGGAGGTCTCACCGGGAGTGGGCGTTAGCCCTTTCCTTCACAGCGAATCAGTGAACAGCTGAATCTGTAGGCATGGCAATGACAAAAAAATACAGGCAGCATGGCCAATCTGGGCGCACGTCCTCCAGCGCAGGGTTGGACAGCCCTGAGTGTGGAGGACTGCTGACCAAATAGCATTACCTTTTATCAAACAAAACCTTCAAAATCAAAATGCCAGTTGTACGTATTATATTCCTTGGGCAGAGATTGCTACTGGCCCTTCTGCCTGATATTAATAGCGTAGCTTATCTCCCTTCGTAGGGTGGTGAGTACACACACACAACACACACGCATGGCTGTGCTGCAGTGGAGTGGGGAGGGAGTGAGGGAGGGAGGAGGCTGCCGAAAGCTCTTAGCTGCGTGCTCCTGTCACCAGAGCCACAACTGCAGTGAAATGTACACCAGAGATCGATGGGCACATCAAACCTGATGGAGGTGTGTATGCCTGGAGGGGGGGGGGGGGTGGGGGGGGCCCACATGGATCCAGGGGGTTCTGTCCAAATTTCCTCTTAGGTCAGGTGAAAAGCTTTCAGTGGTCCTTAGCACATCTTACTGTAGAGTATTTATTTATTACGGTAAAAATGTTTGTTCAAAGAAGCACTGGCTATAAAAAAAATTACAGTCCAATACTTAATCGCGGTCTAAAAGCCAACAAGGAATTGATATTTTTTCAGTAGGGTTTTTTTTCCCCCCAAGCCTCACTGTCTTGGATTGGTTGCATCGTATTGACACCTGACTGACCTTAATTAATTGTCTTGGATTAGCTGTTTTTGTATTACCTTGTGACCTGTCCATAGGGCCTACTATTCATTCTCTCCTCTTCGAAGAATGCTCTGTGCTTCCTGAAGAGGGCATAAATGTTTTGCTGAAATATAGAAATACCAAGAGGAAAGCCTTGTCTTTCTTCAGAGTGAATTTTGAGCTTTATTATTTTAGACTAATCAATGTATCTAATGGTTTAAAAGACTTTATTCAACACCTCTGTGCTTGAGTACAGTTGCTCATCAAAGGATACAGCAGTGCTGAGGAGCTTATACCACTGAGCATCACTCAACCCTTAGCGATATTACCAATGAATCAACACTGATGCCATGAACTAGAGCCAGGTAATATGATTGGTGGACCCCACAGTTGAGCCTTTTGTCCAAGAACGTTGCGTTTGAGCTTAAACTGATGTTAAAATGACACTAGGTAAATGAAATTTTGTGAAATTAGGTGGCGGATATTTGAGGTTATTTGCGCTGCTTCACATCTTCTGAAACCAAATTTGGAAAACTAAAAGTCTCATTATATTGTTGCACATAGCAGTGATCCTAAGAATACCTTCTCATCAACCGAGAAATGGCAGCAAAACTGTCTCTAAACTTTTGTCTATCTGAGAATTAGTGATTTGAAAGAGCAGTCCCAAAATGCTTTCTTTAGGATGTAACAATGTTTTTTATGGAATCATCAAAGATTCCCCCTAATCAATTCACAACCCTCTCAAGAAAATTCACAGATTTAAAGATAATTGTGGTGTAATTCTTGTGAATAGAGGATGAAGATAGTACTGAACTAGAGCAATCTGAGATTTCTGATCATCACCAAAGGATGACATTGATACAAATGCAAGATCTGTCTCTTGGGAAGATTTTAGGACCATGCATGTGACAAGTTTAATTGGGATTTGTGCGTGTAAAGCAACCCATTCTCGTCTAGCAATGACGTCCAAGTGAAAACAATTGTGTCAGATCATTCATCACAAGAGCTTTCCTGTGAGGTATTACTCGATATAGCTCCTATGATTTACCCGTGCTGATTTACGAATGGCCGCTCCTGTGATTTACCCAGAATCCAGATCCGGATCCGGATCATCACCAAAATTTAATGGAGTCATCCCTGGGCCAAGATCTATCTATGGTGAAAATTTCATGAAGATCCTTTTTGTAGTTTCCGAGAAATGTCACTAAATTTGAAGATCCAGATCCCGATCCGGATCCGGATCATCACCAAAATTTAATGGAGTTGTCCCTGGATCAAGATCTATCTCTGGTGGAAATTTCATGAAGATCTGTCCCGTAGTTTCCGAGAAATCCAGTCCACACACAGACAGACAAATAAATAAATAAATAAATAATTAAACCGACTCGATCGCATAATCTCCTTGGCGGAGATAAAAATTGGTGGCTAGAAATTTCTGTACACTACATTTGAAGTAAAACTAGACATGCTGTCGGTTAATGACTGCAGGGTACATCCTCAAAACAACAGTATTCTCCCCATAGGTGAAGTTCATAGTTTGGACCAGCAGATGACCAATAGTAAAGGCTATAGGGTCCGGTGAATCATCAGAAGAACTACAGTGGGCTCCAGGAATGTTCACAGAAAATTTTGGTCATAGGGTCACTAATATCAATAACAGCCCTTCAGCATGCACTAGAAACAATCTCACAAAGTATGACATGAATCCAACCAAAATTCTGTGAGTTATTACATTTACAAATTGTCAAGTTGTGGTGCTACATGAAAAAGCCACCACAATTCATAACTTCCTCGGCTACGCAACAAGAATGTTGAATGTAGACTCCATATAATTCTTATTAAATTTGTTGGAGTAATCGCAATTTTTAAAAAATTAATAGTTTGGCCTGGTGGTGTTGTTACAGCAAAGGTCATTGGGTGACCTACTTCAATAACTGCTCATCACTATGCACTTGAACCAATCAAAAGACGGATGACTTGATTCCCAGCGAAGCTGTTTGATTATTGGATTTGGAAATGTAAAGTCTGACTGGATGGTGGGGCTACGCGAATGGTCATAGCATCACACAAAACACAGTAGGATGCAGTAGGAATAAAAACAAAAATTTTTCAGCGATTCACTTAAAAACTGTCAGAGTTATCACATTACCACAAAGGAACTGCGGCGGTGTCTAAAAGCCAGAAATATAATATCCCCGAACACTTCGTTTCAAAGATATAATTATTTTTAAAAAATGGCAATTGAAGGCAAGTGCACCGCGCACACTATCGAATATGAGGGATTATATTCGAATTTATGTTTTTATTTATTTGCTATTAGGAATATATTTTAAAATAATGGTTAGCAAGAGGAATACAAAAACAAACAGCAGCATTGGAGAGCAGCTGAAAGCGTCCGGAGAGAGAGAGAGAGAGAGAGAGTGTGTGTGTAGTGTTATGGTGACGCAGTCTGCAGTCTCAGAGTAAATTCAGAGGAAGTGAGGAGGAAAAGCTGTTTCGTCAGCACCGTCTCGCTCGCCGCTCCCTCCGCCTTATTCTGTTCCTCCCTGCCTCTCTCGTCTATCTACGCCCCCTTTATATCTGTCTCTTCCCATTTCTCCATCCTTACATCCCTCTTTCTCTGCCTCTCTACCTCCCTTTCCATCTCTATCCGGCTCTTTCTCAATGGCAACTTCCCTTTCGATCTTTCTCCCCCTCTTTTTCCCTCCTCCCTGTGTTTCTCTCAGTATCTTTTCCTCCCTTTCTATCTCTCTCTAGCTCTGTCTCCCTCCCTCTTTCTCTCTCTCTCACTATTTCTACCTCTCTTTCTTTCTCTCCTGCTCTATATCGCTCGCTCTCTCCCATTTTTGCGATGCCTCTGCCCCCCTTTCTATCTCTCTCCTGCAGTCTCCCTCCCTCCATCCCTCTTTCTCTACATCTCTCTGGATCCCTACCTCCCTCCTGCTGTCTTTCTCTCCGTCTCGTCCCCCCTTTCTTTCTCTCTCTCTGCCTAATTCTCTCACACTCTCACCTCCATTTCTCTCCCTCCCTCCCTCCCTCCCTCCCTCTGCTCAAAGGCTCTA
Source organism: Gymnothorax reevesii (assembly GCA_029721435.1). Taxonomy (NCBI): domain Eukaryota; kingdom Metazoa; phylum Chordata; class Actinopteri; order Anguilliformes; family Muraenidae; genus Gymnothorax; species Gymnothorax reevesii. Next base: position 33,488,500 of record CM056584.1, on the reverse strand, counting down.
TCCTGGTGCATGATGGGAACGTGACCACAGTTTGCCCCCCTTCACACAGACCTCACATCATAGCACGTGCCGCCCCCATCCCCCCCCCCCCGCACATCAGTCCCCCGCCCCCCCCACCACCACCACCCTCCTCTCCATCCACACCACTCAGTCCTGTCTCTCCCTCTCTCTCTCTCTCTCAGACCTCTTCCTCCATAAATACCTCCTTTCATCGTGGTCTCAGTCCCCTCACCTCACGGATAATTTGGAGACGGTGTCGTGTGACGCACACACTGTTCTTCGCTCACAGTTTCTCCATCTCGCTGCCTCCTGCAGATTTCAATTCTAGCGCTTTATTTTCATAACAAGTCACAGTGCAATAGCATGAAAGTGAACAAATTAAATGAATAACTTCACCACCTAGTCTGTCTCTCTCTTCCCCCCCCCTCTCTCTCTCTCTCTCTCTCTCACGAGCATGACCTCATGCCCTTCGTAATTTATGCAAGATGCATGCACAAATGCCACTGTAGGTTAAGGGTTAAGGCTCTTCCAGAGCGAGGCAGTTAGAAGAGGGACATCAGTACAGAAAAGGGAGGCATCATTTCTTTGTTTCACTGAGTTGATTCCCCAGCATGCCAGGGAATGTGTGTGTGTGTGTGTGTGTGTGTGTGTGTGTGTCTGTGTGTGTGTGTGTGCTTGTTTGGGATCACATGTTGCCCTTGGCGCATGTGTGCGTACGTATGTATGCATATGCTCGCGCACGTACTATGTACACGCGTTCAGCTACTAGCGGACCGCAGCCATTCTTCCGTCTCCTGGCGGGGGGGTGGGGGGGAAGCTCGCTAGCCCCCCATAAAATACGCATGCGGGCGAAGCCCCCTCAGCACTGCAGCGGGCGCGCCTGTTTACGAGACACCTCAGTGCTGTCGCGGACACGTCTCCGAGCTCACCTCATTAGCGAGAGGGAATTTCATGCTTTGTTAACCCCTTTGCACAGATATCGACGCCGGCGTCCGTAAATTCTAAAATTTAATTCCTAAATAATTCTGTAATTGAATTTCCAAGTGTCTTGCTTCACTGGAATAAATTTCCAGAGTCTCTATGACACAAACACTGACTTATAAAGCCTAAATCGACTCATGCATAATAGGAAAAAAATTGCCATTATTTGTATTCTGCGCAAACGGGTTAAACTCGGCCTTCTGCAGTAATTACAGCGTTTAAGAGGAGCCTGTGATAGAGAAAAGGCTCCTCTCTCTCTCTGCAGGTATCTCATCGGGATGCAAGGCGTGCCCGGTCCTGCGCTACTGAGAGAGGGCGCACGTACAGTATCGCCTACAGTACGGCTCTGACGCATCTCTCATCCCTCTGTCGCCTGTCCTCTCTCCCTCTCTCCCGTTTTCCTCTCCCTCACTCTCTCCCTCTCTTCTCTTGGCCTCACTCCCCTCTCTTTCTCTCTTTCCTCCCTCTAATCTCTCTACCTCTCTGTCCTTCACGGGCTGCAGTCAGCTATGACTTTAGGCCATTAATGGCTGCCACCCTCATTTTCTCCCTCACTGGTTCTCTCAGACACCCCCCCCCCCCCCCCACACACACACTCACACACACGCATACAATACACACACATGCAAATATGCATATGTCACACATTGCCAACCTCCCAAAACGCGCACACAAACACAAAATGCTAACATACGCATACAGCGTGCGTACTCGCACACACCCGTGTATGACCTCAGCCCTTCCAGCACACATGCACACACACGCACTCACTCACATGCAATCAGCGCATTCTCCCTGGATGTTGTAAATCTGTTCTGAATGTGCTCGGAGGTCCTTGGCTGATTTCCTGTCACGCAGCTGCTTTCTTTAAAGGGAAAGATCACCTAGAGAAACTGAAAACAGCCCCAGCTAGGTGCATCAGTTATCACACCCCCTTAAACACCCTCTCGGAATCCAATGACCAGGCCCCTCCCCTCTGTTCACTCCATCTCTAGCCCGTCTCTGAATAAACCTTATTCTCCCGGTCATCCTAATATAGGCAAACTGCTGGCCCTGCAAACTGGAAGACAAGTGTCAATATACTCCTTTGAAGGCTCCAAATGAATTGCAGTAAAAGAGCAATAAAATTCCGATTTGGCGCTGCGGCACATATCTCAAGTGATTACTGGTACTCCGAGTCCTCCATCACCGGAGCAGACATAGCACCGTCAATGAAACCATTTCTGATATGCAGGTCAGCTGATTGCGGGAAAACTTATTGGCAGGTCTCGCGGATCTGCCTGCTTTATGGCGCTCCGTCGATGCCGCCTGCGCAGAGCAAGCGAGGCTGTCGCCGGTCAGATGGTTCGGCTAGCATCGCAGCTCAGCCCCCCCCCCCCCACCCCCCCCCCCACCCTTTCAAAATAGCTTGTCTTCCACCTCTATTTTGGAAGACGGAGGACAACAAAGATGGAGGAGCTAAAAGGGAGGTAGAGGCACACCGAGCAGAGGCGAGAGGCGTTATTCTCAGCATTACCTCATCCTTTTTTATACATTGTGATCTAATAACACACTTTACCCCCCCCCCCCCTCCCCCTTATCCCCCTTGAGCAGTACCTCCCACTGCCTCTCTGACACTCATATGATTAATTCACTATCTCTCCTCGTGGCACTCCCTTTGTGTACTTCCGCAATGACACTGGCACTCTCCACCTCCGAGATATAGGAGTAACTGGGACGACAGCGGCACAGTCCGCACACACGGTGGTGTGTACATCTGTGTGTGTGCGCGTGTGTGTGTGTTTGCGCGCACGCATATTATTCTCACTGCAGCATTAGCTTCATTTGTTTAGTCTGTGGTTCAAATGCAACCCTGTCATCCTCCGGTAGAACGAACAAACACATCGCCGACGTGGGCTCATGATATCCCTTTACCATTGCAGAGCTGGAACAGGCAGGCTTATTATAACCTTTTATACTGCAGAGCTTGAATCCGGCCAGTCATTATACTCCTTCCGCTCTGTAAAATTGGAACTGGTCTATCTCCTATACCCAAATTAATCGGAGATTAATTACTGAACTTCAGACTCGGCGCAGTCTGAGGGTGCTCGTGATGCGTCATGGAGCGCTCCTCGATGGATTTCCGCTGATTGGCTGACTCGCCTTCATCCAGCCGAGCCTTCATCCAGCGAAGGCCGTAACTGCAGCTACTGTACATCAATCAAGCTTTATTTGTACAGCACAATGGTCTTGGTTTAATTGCTAGTAGAATAATAAGCTGCTCTTCCGCTTAATCAGATTAATAAAGGCCAATACTATTGAAATCAAAATCCTATGCGATGGAAATACACTCAAATAAACAATACTAGCCTTCTAGCTTTCTAAACAACTGCTCAATAAAGTAAAATAAATAAATAAATAAATGCCAAGAAATGAAAACAACGGTCAATTCAGTAAATCTTTGTACACAACATTCCGATGCAATACTATGAAGTTATACTGAGAAACTATACTACAACACTGTATTTTGAGTGCACGGTTTTTGGCATTTTCCATGAAGAAGAGAAAAATTGAAGTCATTGATTGGCTACACAATCCAAAGGTTTTAATCTCGTCATGAACTGAACAAGGAAACTAAAAAACGAGCCTGACTGGAGAACCAGGATCGAGAGTCTAGGCCAGGGCTCTCCAAATCCGGCCCTCGAATCCAAAAACAGTCCTGGTGTTCCTTCTTTCCAGGCAATTAAGTGAACAATTAATGCTGCTGATTGGCCAGGTTGTCATCTCACCTGACTCCCAGGTAAAGGGAGGGTGAAAAACCAGCAGTTCTCAGCCCTCGAGGACCATGATATGAGGAGCCCTGGACTCTAGGCCCTAGACGATGGTAACTGAACAACAGCTGACTTTCACTGAGTGATCAAAGTGTTTGGTCTTTCACCTCTTGTTCCAGCATTTCATTTTTGGGAGGAATGAGGACCAGTCTTTCCATCTCATAAAAAAAATCTCCTTTATTTTTGTGGCCATGTATGGGTCATTTTGGCCAGATTTTACACACACACACGCGCGCACACACACACACACTCAGTGATGTATGCTGCGTATAACAGGGGCTTAAACTGCTTTGGCATCCCAGCCGAGCCTCTCACCTGCTGACAGAAACCTACAGCCATGATCAGAATTCAACAGCTTCTCTTCTACTGCTGAGAGGCTCCGTAATGTGTGCATGTGTGTGTGTGCGTGTGTGTGTGTGCGCGCATGTGCCTCTGTGCATGACAATGTGCCCACTTGTATGCGTGCTTTGTGTGCATGAGCATGCTTGTGCGCGTGGAGCCACACAAGCAGTCTGACTACTCTTTTCTAAGACATTACGATGACTGCAGTTTGGCCCCAGTATCTGTGATTGAGTATTGCGTATATTGAGGTTTAAAAGCCACAGCCTCCACCAGAGGCTAGATATTAAAGGCCTCCCCACGGTAAACACGCAAATAACTGCAGTGGGGGGCGGGGGATACTGCCCTTTCAGTGCAGCGAGGGTTAATGGAAGCTGGTCCCCAGGAATTTTTCATTAGGTTAGATTGCTTCTGTCTGCCCAGGATTTTATATCTCCTGTCAGGAGGACTGGGCGGGTTATTGCCTGGGCTGCAGCTAAGACGCCCCTCAGAGACATCACTCCTGATGGGGAAATTAAAGCACTACTCCAGCACACTGTATACTCCACAGAGAGAGAGGGAGAGAGAGAGAGAGAGAGAGACGGTGAGATATAAGGAGAGAGGGTGGAAGGAAGAGAGAGACGATAAGAGGATAAAAAGGAATAGAGCGAGGAAGAGGGGATAAGAGAACAGTGTGAGGGAGGAAGAGAGGATAAAAGAATAAAGATGCAGAGGAAGAGAGGAGGACAGGAAAAAAAGGATGTGGAGGGGGGAGAGAAAAGATAGATATGGAGCTAGTGCGGGTGGGATGGAGGGGAATGATAAGAGAGCAGAGGAGGGAATACAAGTATAAATAGGGTGACAAAGAGAATGAGAGAGGATGGCATAGAGGTGAACAGGGAGACGGTACATGCAAAAGGGAGATCTGGAGACTGAGGATGGGGTGGATGGGAAATAAGAATGATAAGAGAGAACAGATTGGGAGAGAGGTGGAGAGACAGGGAGATACAGAGGCAGTATAAAAGAGGGGAGGGTGGAGGAGAACGAAAGGAAGAGGGCAAAAGCTGGAGATAAAGAATCGGGGAGTAGAGCTGAGAGGGAGTCCAGTGAGGAGATCGACTGTTTGGACAGACACAATATGTACAGATAAGAAACCTGCTGCAGTCTTGTTGAATTTGTTTGCCCACATCATCTTTCCTCCACTCAAATTTTCTCCGTTCCTCTTCAATGACCTCCGGGCATCTAGTGCTCTGTCAGGATTCAAAGTCTTTCAAACTTTAAATGGTCATTAGAGGACTGGTCAATACTGGGGGAGGTACCTCGTTATGGACGTGTTTTTTTATGAGTTGTCATTCTAAAAGACACAAGGTACACGCAGCTATCCTGAGTCATTTATGTCCCCTCATAGGGATTAACAGGGGCAGGGGGCTTCAGTATTAATCTCTGGAATACAGAAGTGTGATATTAGTAAGAGGGCAAGCAAGGCCCATTTATAAATAGTAGGCTCTGTAGGCAGAGGTTAACTTATTTTCCCTGACATCAAAAATTCCAGTAAATAAAGTCAATACTGAGAACCAGTCTGAGCTGATCTATACCTGTATCACCACCCAGCCTAATATCCCGTGTCTCAAAAGCTAAGCTTGCTTCTCTACTGGAGCCCAGACAGGAGGGAGAGTCATTCTACATAGTGGAGTGTAATTTAAAAACAACGTAGCGGAAGGGTCCTTTTGACACTCAATGACATTTTAACACATATCTTATTGTATGAAGTACAATATGGTGACTGTAAAGGTCATACTTGGTAGTAGCAGAGCTGTAAATAGATCATTGAGAGGTGCTGCTATGGACTAAATGGTTGCCAAGGTGTCATTGGTGATTACGAGGCCATTACCCTGTGGTAGACAGAGTCACTGTCTGTGAATTATTAAGCTGGTAGTAATGATAGTTTGACATTTATTGTTAGTAGCTAGGGTTTGGTTGGTGGTTGCTAGCATCATACTAGATGTTTGCTTAGGTGTTACTCTGTGGTTGCTATGCTGCTACGGGTGGATTATTAATGTTTTGTTGGTGGTTGTTCAGGTGTTAATAAGCAGCTGCAAAGTTGTCACATGGTATTTGCAGTTGCTTCACTAGGTGGTTGCACAGTTATGCTTGGTAGCTGCCAGGGCCGGTTCTAGAACCGGGAATTGGGGGGGCGCAGACACGTCCCTTTATGACAATTAGTCCTGGCTAGTTCTGAATCATTTTCCTTTACTGATGTGTTTTCCAATTATTGTAATTAGCAACTGAAGACACGGTTTCTCTCCATATGTGATGGAACCGCGATGAAAAAATGGGCTTAATTCAGTACAGTGGCGGAACCAAAACTGAGAATTGTGACAAAACATCCGTTTAAAACAGTTATTAGTCCTGACTCATTCTCAGTCATTTTCATTTGATTAACAAAAGGTTCACTCCGAGAGCGCTCCACACTTAACAGGTGCTGCTCGTTCTCCCTGATTGTGTAAGAAGACAATCATTCATCTGGATGCCTATTTGCTGTATTTAAATCAACGTTATTCGAATTTGCATACCTGTCGACTCTCACGCAAATAGCTTGAGCAGCACGCTGCCTATTTAACTGCCGCGTGCCTCTTTTTTTTTTTTAATCAACCCACGCAATACCGAGAGTGAAAGGTGATATTTCATTGGAACGTGGATCTGATCCATCAATGCGAAGCATTGGCCTATTAATTAAGTACATTTTTTTTCTGTACTGAATTTTGCCCGTGATTTCATCGCTGTTCGATCGCATATAGAGAGAAACCGTGTCTTCAGTTGCCAGTTACGATAATTGTAAAACGCATCAGTAAATGAAAATGATTGAGAACTAGCCAAGACTAATTGTCATAAAGGGACATAAAGTCTGCCCCCCCCCCCCCAAATTCCCAGTTCGAGAACCGCCACTGGTAGTTGCTCTGTTGTGTTACTTCGTGGTTGCTGGGGTTTTATCGGTTGTTAGGGAGTTACTAAGTGTTTGCTTGGGTGCTACAATGTGGTTTGCTGGGGTTATATTTGGAGGTCACTAAGGTGTCATTTGAAGTTACAAGGCTGTTTTTATGCTATTGCTAATGTTGTGTTAGTTGATAATTAAAGCATTATTAGGCTGTTTCGAAGGATTTACCTTAGTACCTAATGAGGGGCTAGCTGTAGCTAGGGTGCTTCAAGGTCTGAGGAGGTTGTTAAGGTCTTGCTAGGTAGATGTTGAGGTGTTGCTAGGCAGTTGGTATGTTGTTGATAGCAGTCACTAGGAACATAGGTGGCGCAAAGGACTGCTCCAGTGATTGCAGTCAATTTACATGGTGTTTTGCTTGAGTGTTGCAAGGTGGTTACTAAGGTGTTTCAAAGAAGATACAAAGGTATCACAAATTGGTTAGTTGGCTTTCCTTGGTGGCTGCTGGATGTTAGCGGTGGGTGCAAAGGTGTCATGAAGTGATTATGTGAGAGATATTATATGGTTTGCTGGGTCTTACTTGATGGTTGTTAATGTTTTATTAATTATTTGTAAAGGTGTCTGAGGTTTCTAGACTGCTGTGGTATGTTGATAATATTTTAGCAGGTGGCTGCTTGCATCATAAATTCTGGTAACTAATGAATTGTTTTAGGTTGTGACTGAGTTGCTTTTATGTTGGTTTTTAGGGTCTAAATATTTGGCTTACTGGGTGCTCTTTCTGTAGGATTTGGCTAGGGTCAGGTGCTTACTGATTCCTTAGTATCCATCCAACACATCAGATTAGCAAATCAGAGCAGTGAGGCATTATAAAATAAGGCAAGGCTATTAGTTTAACAGATAAATTCTAAGCTCTTCAAAGCAAAGCATAATTTTCACACCATAAACTGCCTCTATAGATTTTAAATCAAACAATCTAGGTGTGCTTGATGTGTGGACATTAATTTAACGTTTTGTCAAAATATGTTGTTTCAGCCATAAAGCAATTTCTGCAGTCTTTACACCCAGCCCCCAAATTTTATGGGTTCAAAGGTAATTAGACAAACTCGCACTCATTAGTCAGCTGTTGTCAACGACTGCCCGCAGTGTGGAACCCGTGTAAAAGGCCAGACACTGGGTTTTTTTCCAGATGGTCTTGCTCTGCCAGACCTCAACTGAAACTCAGTTTAGTTTGTGCTTGTTTATTGGGTGTTTTTTTCTTCAGCAAGTAGGATTCACAATTAGTTGGATCCCGATCAGGTGATTGACTTAGCCATTCTGAAACATTCTACTCCTTAGTCTAAAAGTCTTGGGTTGCTATCACAGTATGAGCTGAGAGGCATTTGTCTGAATCCGAACAGGTAATATAACTCCGTACAACTGAGAGTGCATCCATTTTGCTGCTTTGTCAGAAGTCACATTATCAGAAAATATCCGGGAACCAGTAACATTAGCAGCCATTGATGTGCAAGACCTAACACTCCATCTCCATAATGCTTCACAGGTGAGGTAGTATGCTTCAGATTATGAAGAATTTTCCTTCTCTTCACTGTGCTCTCTTCTTCCCATCATTCTGCTACAATTAGTTCTCTTCTGTCCATCAAATGTTGTTCTAGAACTTTACAGACTATTTATGTGTTATGTGGTAAACTATAATCAGTTTTTACTGATGTATAACTTTACTGATTTATAAGTCATAAGTTGTTTAAGCCAGCTGTATTCACTCCAATGAAGTCTTTTCTTGATTGTTCTTTATCAGGCCAACTGTTGCGAAGGGGTTTTTCTTCAGCAGGAAAGAATTATTCCATCAACAACCACTGTAGTTATCCGTAGTCTTCGGGCCCTTTTGGTGTTCCTGAGCTCACTAATGCATTCTTTCTGCCAATTATTATAATGGTATGGAAATCGAATACTTCAAAAATATAAAACATATCAGCAATTACAGTTGGAACCCATAGTTGAATGGTTCAAATTTGAACACAGGTTCTCTGAGAGATAACATAGAGCAAAAAGCCCCCTAAAAGAAAATTTAGGAAATTTAGAATTAAAAGAAAAGGAGGTTTCTCAGAAAATGATGAAAACACGAACAGGAAAAACTATTTACCTCACTAGTGATCTCATGATGCCTTTGATATGCCAAACATTTTTTTGAGAAAAAATTTAAGTAATTCTCTTCAAAATGAGTTGTTGTTTTCCACTTAAAAAGTCAACATCTAAAAATGTCAATCACCTTCTCCCCATATACCCATATTTATCTGTAAAATATTATGGCTGTCATCATCACCGCATATTATTCTCTAATTTTAATAGCCATATGTGAATATAAACAAATTTAAGGATTAGGGCCATCTTCAAATCTAAATCAAATCTAAATTTAGGCAGATACCCAAGAGGACATTTAGCCCCAACATCAAGGGGTATATTTACCCCAGATTCGATCCTTTCTCAACACTCATCAGTTAATGAAAAACTAATGATCTTATCACCTTGAAAATGATGGAAAAACTTGACTTTTTGTGACAGTGTATGCGATAACAAAAGCATTTTATTAGGTGTTGAAATCGACAACGTTTTTTAGAAAATGAGATCATATCACCCCAAAATTTATTTCCCCCCACCCAAAGGCAAAAATACTCAGTACAAGTGTGCATTCCATATTTACAACCACATGTTTAGGAAGGGATGTGTTTGAATTTGGCACCATTTAGCGTTTCCAGAGCATTTTGCCCAGTGTTCCCCAGTGCAAAACTAGTTATCGCTGAAGAATTAAGAATGAAAGTGTGGAAAGAACGTTAGTATACTAGCTTACTTACTAGCTTGCCTACTAACAAAAACAACAGTGACATCAGCCGTGAAACCTGTTATTGCATCGCCTCTAGGACTGGCAGCTTAAAACGAGCTCTGCCGTTGCCATGGTTACCTCCCGGGAGACTAGAGCGCACTTGTTTATCTCTGGCCGACGTGCACACTCCAGCCTCTCAGTGAGAGATGGCGGCTGCTCCGGAGCAGATGTGCGAGTCCGGTTTGAAGGAGCCATTACTGACCCGTTGCCAAAGACACTGACGGATTATCCAGCTGGCACAGCGTTTCAAATGCCAGCCCCGCACATTATTGTGGCTCTGTTGATAAATCGAAAGGATGTGGAAAGAAACACGTTGCAGATTTTTAAAAAACATGCGTGGGGCAGCGATTTATCTACAAATAGAGCGGAGAAAAACATGCATCCAGCAGACAGAGTCTCACAATTAAACGGAGGCTAAATTAAAGCGATAACGTAAGCTCCTGCTGCTCTTACTAGGTCAGCCCTGAAGGCACTCTGCGTGAGATGTCACCGTGTTTTACTCATAAGGTTGACAAAGCAAAAACACCACCCTGGAACAGTTTTATGACCCCTGGGTGAATAGCAGAAAAGCGCATGAACTCACCCCATGAAATAACACAGAGCGTGAGAGGGAGTGGAATATATAATCCTTGTGTTATGCTGTAGTACTTGGCCCATCCTACGCAGCTTGCATTGAAGGCTTTCGTGCTTGAGTTATCAGGCTTCCCTGTTCAAACTATCGATGCCCTACACCTGCAATGCGAACTAAGGTATATAACACAACGTGGGATGGAATGTACAGCACGTGCTAACGTTCTGTTCTTAGATGAGATGTTTGCACCGGTGCTCGCCATCTTACCTATAAGCTAATTTGAACGTGACCAAGGGACGAGGAAGATATCTCCAGCTCAATTTTATTGATTATATAATTCTGCAAATTCTGCTCCAGTTTTAACAATGTCTGCGCACGCGTGCAGGGAGAATGATGTCTTTTTCGCAGTGAGAAATACCAAAGAGGTTAGGACAGAGTCAGCCGCCTAAAAATAACCCCCGCCTCATGCCCGGCACGCGCTTCCCCAGGGGGCCTGCGCAGCCTCCTCCTCCTCGGTGCCCTATTTCACCGGCTACCCCTGACGCATCCATAACGAGCCTCCGGTATTGTCATCTTCTCCATCCTTGGCGCACTGCCTCGAGGCTCGCCCGACACATGCTAATGCTCTGCTCCAAAACAAAATCAGACGCATCGTTCCTGTCCGCAGTGACAGCATTCCGCAAGACAGACGGCCTGCCACGCAGCTACGGAAAAAAAATTTGAGCTAACAGCGCGGTCCTTTAGCAATCTCAGCCAATTCCAACCTCACCTGTAAATGGTGCATCGAATTCCCTCTCATGTCTGCTGGTCTAAAGGTTTCTGATGTTTGATTTATGGTGACCTCACACGGGTAGCTGGTATTAATCAGTCCTATTCTCGTCTAATGGATGGGGAAACATACCTAAATATCACTCTCTTGGAAGCGTAGCTATCTGGCCCTCCCAGACCTCGCGTTTCAAAGCCCGGCAAGATTGTGCACCTGGTCTGGTCCCCACAGACTGAAACACGACAAATTGCCTTGGCAGCCAGTTGAGGGCTGGTTTTTTGTTTTGTTTCATTTTTCGCTCCTGATGCAGCCGCTAATAGCCTCGCGTTGGAAGTGAGGGATTCGGTGACTTATGGAGCGCGCCAGTGCGCTCGGCCAAAGACTCCCGGGTGAGTGATAACTCTCGCTGTTGCGCTAACCCCCACGCTGCCCGTCAGCAGCCCGGACGGGGGGGGGACTGAAGGCGCCCTGGGGTACAGTATCACTCTCAGAGAGCACTGCTGCTGGGCTAAGCTGCTGTAAGATCAAACAAAGGCAGATGGAGACCAGACTGCGCTTGCGATCATTTAAGAAGACAGGCATATTTCTACAGACGTGGCGGACTGGTCACAATGTCCAGAAAAATGATTGTTTGAATACTCCACAGTGGTGTTAATACTGTCTTTTTTTCTTCTTCTATTGTCCACTGCAGCTCACGTACTGCAACAAAGGACGATGCGAGCGGAACATGCATGCGAGTGTGTGAGCCATGGGGGAGGGGGTGGGGGTGACATGTTTGCAGGAGATGAGAGAGGGAGGGAGGGAAGGAGGGGGAGGGAGGGTAGAGGGAATCTGTCCTTCCTGGAGGTGTTGCATCTGACACAGTGGGGAGCGGGCGGAATGAGCGCTTCGGCGCGAATCAATGCGTCTGAGCGAGATCACAGCGGAGTGCAGCCACGCACAGAGCCAGCTGTAGAGGGGGCGGGGCGGCTCCCATTTCCCCGCACCGTCGCGCCGCGTCGCTCGCGCCTTTTCAGGCTGCGGAAAAGAGCTTTAAATTAGAGCTTAGCCGCGAGTGCGAAGTCAAGAACTGGAAAAGAGGGAATGTGACAGGAGAGGGAGAGAAAGGCAGATGGAGGAGAAGAAGAAGAGGATAGAGAGGGGGGCACTAAAATGGCACAGGCAGCCATCACCTGCGTACGGCCTCAAAACAAATCCCTCTTTCCTCCGCACCCGCATGCAAGTCTTATAGCCCATGCAAATGGTCCAAATATGCGATGGAAAGCAATTTTTTGGTTCCAATCTTAGTTATTCATGAAGCTGGCGCGCGAACACCTTATTCAGGCCTGAATAGGAAACGTATTGTGCACGGGCGATAAGCAGTTCAGGCTCACCTCGCTGGCAAACGACATCATTCATCTCGCAGCAGCAGCCGGCTCGCGCGCTTCATCAGCGCCGATGCTGTCTGAGACGCAGCCAGGGGGCGACGAGGTGCCAACAGCAGCTGCCCTGAAGCCCCGCGCTCCGCTCAGCTCTGCTCAGCTCCGCTCGGCTGCGTGCGCCTGCTGCTCGGGGATTCAGCACTGCAGCGGCATCCTTTGTTTTCACGCATCAGAGAGGGGCCAAGCTTTTTTTTTTTTTTTTGCTCGGTGCTTTGGATCCAGTTCAGGTTGTGCGCAGATGTCCATCGTCTTGCAGTAGAGACAATCGAATGTGAACACATAGCCTTCGTTTATATTCTCCCTGCATAGATTAATTAGGAGGCCAGTTTTGCCCATTTTATTCAGATGTCCTCTTGAATTTTTCACTGCCACTTCACATCCGTGCACCTGATTTTTATTTTTGTGGCAACATCAACCTGCTGAGCAGCTTTATTTAAAATAGTCTCGCTTACACTGATTGCATTTTTCATGATACAGATACATGTAGCCAACATGTAGGCTCACAGGACTTATGGACAGACTCATGGACTCATGGACATAAATTGCGTACTTTCCATAACAAAGCTGTGCTTAATGAATTGTGCCAATGCTAATTCACCAATACATGAAAACTATGCGTAATACAGTATATAGTACCATTATCAGGTCAGTCATATCTATAAGTATTTGAAAGTGATAAAATTCTTATCATTTTGGCTTTGTTTAGCATCAAAATGGATTTCAAAGGAATCAGTGAAGATTGCAGGGTTGTCTTTTATGTTTTATTTACAGTTTTCCCAAAAAAGCTGCATTTACCATATCAGCATTGCAACCATTTTTGTATGTGGTCCCACAAGTTTTCATTTTTAATACTTGATTAAAAGTATTAATCAATCAATGCCTGAAGTCTGAAACCCATCGACATCTCCAGATGCTGAGTTTCATCTTCATCTGCCAGATCTTCATCTGTCCGGCCTTTATTGCCACTGTCTTCCCTTCCTGCTTGTTTTTGGGGCATTTTACCCTCAGTTCTGCATCAGCAAGTGAAGCTCTTGCCCCTTTGCACTCAGGACAGCTAACTGACGCGGCCTTTGTGGAACACTGCATTTTTTTTCCTTAAAACTTTGTTGGGTTGGTTTTGCAGTGAGCTTTGCATCAATGTCCATCCGCTCTGAGAAGCACCATGGAGTGAAGTTTGAAAAATGTCGCTGATTCTTAGCCTATACAGCCCTATAGAAATCAGAATTCATGCTGCTATTTTTGTCAGCAGTCACTTCATCAATGAATACAACAGAACTATTTCAATTGGCATGTGCTCACTTGGACATGCTTCGAATCCTTACCGGATCCTTCCCTTTCCCGTAGTCTTCTCATCATCCCGGTGCAAGTCGATCTTTGTATCATCTTACCATGGGATGTTGTCCCAGAGCTGTAGAGGCCTTTTTGATGTTAATGTGTAAACATCTGGATGTTGAGACTTACCATTGCCTTACATCTTGAGGTAAACCATCTGTACTTACTCTGATGAAATCTTCTCTTATTGTTGAGAATGATACAGATGTGCTTGCCTCTTTGAGAGTGTTCTTCGAGAGTGATCTGGCCAACTGTTAAGATGCCATTTTTCTTCCTCACTAAGGAGAGAATTCTTCTGTGCTTCCACTGCTGTTGTTATGTTTGGTCTCCCGGGCCTCTTTCTGTTATACAGCTGACTGAAGTATACTTTGTGTTGAAGAATGAACTTAACTGCTGATTTGGCCACACCTGATGTTTTTGCTATTTGTCTATTGCTTTCGCTTTTATTTTTCAGCCTGATGATGGTTTGCTTCCCTGGCGGAGGCAGCTTTTTGGAACTCATTTTGAGAGTTAATTGCTAAAGATTCTAAATGCAAATGCCAAACTTCAAATGTATTCAATATGTTTTATTGGCCTACTTCTGAATGAAATTATGTGGGGATACCCGAGCATAAAAAGTGCTGTAATTCCCCCACCATTTACCTATTTTGGAGGTTAATACCCAAAATGAAATCTGAAAGTCTGCACTTTGAGCTCATGTTCATCATTTAGTTTCAATGTGGTATCGTAGACCGCTATAATCACAATAATCTTGTCAATGTAAAAATATTTACAGACCTGACTGTGCATAAACACAATCTGTTTGTAAAATATTTCATGGCTTGGTGGTCAATGGATATATTGCTTCAACGTATAATAAAACCTTGTGCCTTCCTGTCGAGTCAATATGCTCTTATGGCAGAGCCAAAGGACCTGGTCCAAGAACAGATTATTAGCACATTAATAGATAAGAGACTTATTATTTACAAATTTGTTATCATTACACTGAATGTCAAGCTCCATAGAAATCACACAGATTTCCCCACGAACAGACAATCCTTCACAGACCACTGATTCTGTTACTAGATGATGATTCCAGAAAAGCTCTGATGACTTGAGGTGAGCTGGATCTCATTCATAGAAGGGGGATGTGGCGTAGCTTGTCTATGACATCACTAATCCAATGTCAGAGATGACTTCACCTTGAGCAGAACTCATTTGCATTGATTCTTTCCAGTGCCAAAGGAATACAGCACTTCTTCCCCGCCATAACATTTCAAGTGAGGTTATCATTGATTCCAAATGTTTGGTAATATTGTTCAATGATCTTTACTGTTGTGCAACTATATACACGCAAGTAATTTTACCCAGTGTAAGGCCTGACTTAAATTAACTAGACACAGACTTCTTTTTAAAAATTTGAACAAGTAATCTAAGTACGGCAACTTTTGATTATTATTATCACATCTCCCCAAGTGCTGGCTTGAGGCGTTGAATTAAATGATGGGTTTAATTACCTAGCAAAATGACAATGACAAATGAGTATTACTGCTAGATTAAATACGGCTCTTCTTGTGTATAGAGATAGAGCAGCCATTTCTGCTCTTGCGGATGAGTGGGCAAGTTGGGCAACTGTTGCTATTAATTCTAGTATCACAGAAGCTTCAAAGGAGGCATGTGTCAATCACAGAAGATGCATTCCTCAATTGTTGTGGATGTGGCTAATGGTCATGCGACGAGTTCCAAAGGAATGTTTTGTTATACGTTGCGCAGCTTTGTTAAAAGATTGAAGGATGGCTCGAGCCCTGATCCTACCAACTGGCAGTGGTCGGCAGCTTTTTCAGAGTTGCGTACAATTGGTCATTGCGCTACAGGGATGCAAATTGGGAAGGGACTGCTGGGAAGGGTAATATAAAAATGGTTCCTTTGTTCGTTGCTCAAGCGCCTCATGTTGGCCAGCCGGGCGCTCATCAGGAAGATTCTAAGCTTGTTCATGTTCAGGTATTCCCCGCCCTCGTTCTAAACTTGTGAAGTTTCCACCAATGAGTGTAAAGAAGCAGTGGCTGACAGGCGCGTGTTTTGGGGAAGAGCCGCGAACTGTCTTCGCTCTCCCGAGTTGGCAACATGGGGTCGCATACGAGCAAGCCAGTTTCCCAATTGGGCATTCCAGATTCGGGTGGGATTGGAGATGCCAAATTTTAAAAAAATGTAAAAAAATTTTAAAAAGATTAAAGGATGGACTTGATGGCTCATGACCTTATATCTCAGCTGTTTTACTTCCTCGTTTAGCCATCCCTGTATACTGTTACATTCGATCAGCCTGTTTCAGAGTTTGATCTAAGCTTGACACCATGTAATTTTGTGCCATGTTGTTTTGGTTACTATTGTGTATATGCAGTAGGTGCTAGGCTACCTAAAGAGTGTCATAACTGTACCAATCCTCTATTCATCTTCAGTTCGACCTATATCATGTAACACCTGCTGTTGACTGTCACAAAAGTCTCAATTGCAATGTGAGCTGGAAACTTTGCATACAATTCATCTGTGCGGGCCATCTATGTTAAAGTGGGAAAGGATACTTATTGCCCTTTGCAAATACACTTCTAAGTCAAATAAACTAATTGAATTTGAGTCCTAAATCTTGATTATTGGTGGTCGTGGACTGCCATACTTCATGAGTATATGTCTCTTATGAACTAAGTTTCTCTAGTGCAAGATGACACCATTGCTGTAGTCCCATGAGTACCTGCCTAGCTGCAGAGGGTTACGTATTGTGCACATAGATTACTTTTGGTTTGTCCTTGTGTTATCTAGGCCAACAGTTCCCACGCTCAGCACTGGCTGACCTCTCTCTTTATTGGATTTATTTCCAACCCCCTTTACATTTTGAGTGTTATAATAAGCTATTA
Organism: Gymnothorax reevesii; assembly: GCA_029721435.1. Lineage (NCBI taxonomy): Eukaryota > Metazoa > Chordata > Actinopteri > Anguilliformes > Muraenidae > Gymnothorax > Gymnothorax reevesii. Next base: position 33,471,603 of record CM056584.1, on the reverse strand, counting down.
AACTTGTATCCTTTTAATAAACATTTTGTGTTTTGGGGAATTAATTGCTTATTATGTCAGAAGTATTTACAGTATATATGCGATGGTGCTGCATATTTGGTGCTACTGCCAACATTATACAGAGATAAAAACATTGAACATATTAAGGACAAGCAAAACAGTGAGTTCTAAACTGGTAGAAATGCGGACACTTGGCCAGCAGAACTATTTGGTTGGCTTTCCTGATTTAGTAAGTAAATACACGGTTATAAATTGACTGAATGTAACAGTTAAATTAACGCATTATGTCAGTGTCATTTTAACTGTAAGTATTTCACACTGGTAAAGGGGGCGCCCCGGTGGCTCATCCGTCTAAGTGCGCGTACCACAAAGGCTGTGTCCTTCCTGCAGTGACCTGGGTTCGATTCTGGTTCAGGTCGTTTGCTGCATGTCTTCCCCCAACCCCTGTCTCTCTACACTGTCAAATAAAGGAAAAATTCCCAAAAAAGAATAACTGCCAAAAAAGGTGTCAGTTTAAAACAGCATATTATAGCTTCCTCACATACAACATGGAAATAATATGCGGAACAAATTTTTTGAATGGATTTTACGATAAGTTGTGCTCAAGTTGTGATACACAATACATCAACAGTATAGAAATTGATGTATTCATTGGTATTTCAGGGTAAGGCACGGGACCCTTCCGTCGCACGGATGTCAGTCACAGTTTGTGGGCTTGAATAAGATGGGAGGAGGTCAGCTAACTCTTCTCTTTTTCAAAAGGACCTTGTTCCGTCATCCTCTGCAGAGTGAGAAAAGATGTTTCCCCCCTGCAGGAAGACATGACCTTCAGTCACGCATCTCCTGTCCCAGTCTATCGTACCACTCTCCATCCTTTCTTACTTCTTCTTTATTTTACTGCTAATCTGGTCAATGTCATCGCCGGTTGTTTGCAAATGAGAGAAAGAGAGAGACCACAGATTAAAGTGCTAATAGCGAGTCTCGAGCAGTTAAAAGCCTGCTTTTTTTTCAATGTGATAATGATGACCCCCCTGCTCCTTGTGTTTCTATATTTCTTGATTTGATTGCTGTAAGTAGGGGTGGGTGCTGGTTCCCTTTGTTCATAATCAAGGCAGCACAGGCATTCGGACTGCCTACCCCCCCACCCACCCCCACCGCAACCTCGTGCTGGGCTTGGGAATTCGCACTTGCTCCATCCCAGCCCATATCCTGCCCCATTCGTAAATTCTCCCACCTCTAGATATACTGTAGACCAGGAGGGGTGGAGTTTTAGTGTGTGTGTGTGGGGGGGGGTTATCCTAACTGCATTCTCCCTTTGTCTTTAAAATCCCCCACTCAAAACGCTGACTCTTTGGAAAGCGCGACTGCCCCCTGTCTAATCGTCGTCAGCTCCATCCTCCCTCCCGTCCTGCGTCAGTACTCATCTCCCAGCTCTGCTGTTATTTTTACCGGCTCCTCATTTTTATTTAACATCTGCCCCCTTCAAACAAATGTGGGCCAGTGGCAGCCTAAAGTTGATAAGGCTTATTTAATTGTTCAATTGTTCTGAGCCCTGTGGCAATTAATTCTCTCAGTAATTAAGTATTGTAAAGGCGTGCGTGCTAAATCAGAAATGTGAGGTAAACTATTGCTAATTGTTCAAAGGGACAGCCCCCTGGGTGCTTTCTAGCGGAATGCGAGCAAACCTCGTTGCGTGGCTGGCATTTCTCGTGCCGCACGGCACAAACGCTTCCGGCCGCATCTCGTGTTATGAATGGGTGGAGCTGCCTTATGTTACTATTCCCGGACTGATTTGAAGCAGTCATTGCTTTTGTTGTCTGGGTGATGGGGTGGGGGGTGAAATGGGTCAGTAATTGGCTGGTTACACGGCTACATCCCATTTTGGGGAAGATGAAGCCATTCTTCCTTCACTTTGCTCAACACTTTCATTGATATGTCAAATTTTTGGTTTCTTCCATTGTTTCAGGACAAATGCAACTGCCAAATAGCCAGATAACAATGGCCATGAATGTAAGTAATGTATCGATCGCTCCCATCTCCAAAATGCAGAAAAACCTTCCCCTACCCCACTTCCCACTTTCTACCTGGATCCAATGTGAGCAGCCCCCAGTTACTGGTTTAGTATGCTTGAGTGAAAAGGGTGTATCTTCTGCTTGGATGGTTTTGTAATGTTTGTATGACATTGGTACAATGACATGGTCAGCAACAGGAACTTTTTTTTAAATTTCAGTGGGGCTATCTTTAGGGATATGTTTTTGGACCAAAGTGTCCCACACGCCCTCCACCCAGTGTCCTTTTTTGCGGCATTTGAGAAAACGTTGCGGAAGCCCTGAAAGATCGCAAATAGAACCGAGCGTCAAGGACAACTTCCACAAATCCCTCCAGGAATCATCCACTCCGGGCTGTGAAAATATTACACGCCCACCTAGAGCCAACCTCTCAGATCGTTTTACGTCTGAATTGGCATGTTCCTCTTTTTGTTCCCTAATTTAGTTTTTTTACCCTTCATATCCCCCCCCCATGGAAACATTGAGTCTCCATTCACCCTTGGTTTGTCCTTGCGTCCTCTGTGAGTAGTTAGTGTCCTCTTTAAGGATGGGAGAAGCAAAAGGCATTGTCTGCAGTTGTTCATGTGTGTCATATGGTATAGGCTGATTACTTTAGTTACAGTCTACCAGTTCCTCCTCAGGTCCTATTTGCTAATTGCTCATTACCTCTGCCAACGAGGTTATGTTTTTGCCAGGGTTGGTTCGTCTGTCTGTTTGTCTGTCTGTTTGTGTACAAGATAACTCAAAAAGTAATGGACGGATATCTCCGAAATTTTGTGGGTGGGTTGTTATTACATCTGGAATGAACCCTCTTGATTTTGACCGCGATTGGTCAAACAATATGGCCGCTATGGCAGCCATCTTGAAATCCTATGACGTGCAATAACTGAACTTTGCTACCAGTGACATCACTCAAATTTTTTGGATTGATTGGTCTCGCATCAGGGACGAAATCTATCAGTTTGTAACACGCTACTTCAAAAAATATGGCTGCCATGGGAGCCATCTTGAAATCCTATGTTGTTGATACTGTACATTTCTTATGAGCCATGTACACTTAACAAGATTTCGACTGTGCTGCTTTTGCGGAGATTTGCACTCTCTACTATCTGGTCATGAATCGGTGGGGTTGCATCTTTTTGAACTGACGGGCACTTGTAAAATTGCTTAGATATACACATATACACTGTACACACACAGCCATATATATATATATATATATATATATATGGGCTAGATCCAAGTCGTCAATTTTTGGCCCTGTGGCATGGATAGTGACATAACTCACTTTCCTAGGGTCCTTTTTTTCCTGGTTCAATATAGCATTCACTGATCATCTGACCAAGTTATTCTTCAGCTTTCGCTCTGGCCCTGAACCAGTAGGTCATCAAGATCTTTGTTTTTATATTATCCAAGTTCATATCTGAAAGCTTTCTGTTCACCAAGATCACAACCACTCATTCAGTCTCTGTATTCACCAAGTTCAATTTAGCTACGAGAACCCTGAAGATTAGTCATTTAGCACAGTCGATACATCAAACAGAGACCAATGCAAGGGCGTAGGTTTGGTAGGGACACAAATGTGAGCGCGCATAGCACGCGAGTTGGAACATTTTTGCTACTCTGAGTGCAGACACTGCCTTTTCTGTGTATGAAGATTATCTGAATGAGTGTTCCTTTGTTTTTTTTATGATGCTAAGCAAACTGCCTCCATAATCTTAACAGATACAGATGCCACATACATAAACTTCCATTTATATTTTATTACCATCCAAATACTTTTGATTAGATTTTTGAATACAAGTTTACAACTGTTCCTAATGTTATGAACATTTATTATGAAGGTTAGCAATAGCGAACAATTGAAATACTCTTACCAATTCATAAGTTTCTTAATTACATAATGGTATGTTTTATTATTAGAGACTGTTAAAATCATTATAGGTAATTTATGTCTATTAAGCATCTCTCTGTGCGGTGACGTGACTGCAGCGGAGATAAACACTTCATAATGGACCGCTGACTATCTGTGAATTGGATCATGTTAGATTTCAAATTTACGATTACTCGTTTCTTTCATTTTCCCCACTGAGGCAAAGTTGGCTGGGACATTTTGACTTTCAAAGGTTATATTTGCTGAACATTATGAGACTAACTTTAATGCTTTCACTATAATTCCATACTATAATTCATAATTAGGACCTCACCTGAAGCTCTGATACACCTGTATCCTCAACAGCTCGCTGACGTGGTTCTTGCATATAAAATAATACATTAATAATAGCACCATCGGGGGATTTCTTGAAATTCACCTAATAATTTGATATATCCTCCCGTGTTTTGTCTACTTCAGCAAGCAACCTGACTACTAGCCAACATGTGACAGAAACCAGGTTTAGTTCGCAAATAGAAACTAGCGAACATAATTAACCAACATTAGTTGACATTATTTTCCAAAAAAAAAAGTAACTTTAGGTTGCTAGCAAGTTTTCAATGTTGTCGCTAATTGTTTCTGACTAGTTAGTTTGATCACTTACGCCCTGTATGGTAAAAAAAAAAAGCTTCTTATCTCACTTCTTTTTTTGGTGGCCTTGGTTTTCTTCCCCCGTCAACTGAGTGGCTAGCTGCCGTTAGCTCGATAGCAAACAAACTAATAATATATAATGGTTAGCTATGGAAAGGTACTGCAAGCAAACTTAGTTATGAGAGCGGCAGTTAGCTAGCCTGCTACAGTGCTAAACTGCACCGATTCAAGTCCCCAACATTACACTTTGCATTCAATATGGCTGAATATTAATAGCATTACATGGAACGATATTTTTTTTTCTCACGCTGTCAGACAATTAAATTTCCATAAAAGTGGTACGTACCTAATAACAAATATATGACATGAGCAGGGCCATGGGAAAAGTGCTATAGTTGCTTGATGAAGAAAAATCCGGAACAAATGCCAAATTATGGTGCTCTTCAATGGGCAAGCCATTACAGACACAATGTAATCAAAGCCGGCGATCCAGTTGCACATCCCAAGCCCCGCTTTAGACAAAAATGAATATTCATGACCTAAAATAGAGTGGTCAATTTACACTTGACTTTTAGCCTTCAGGTAGCCCCTCCTTTTCAACCAATCAAATGCTAGTATGCGTAAATAGATTGTCTCGGAGTCGTAGCCTCCACAAATGGGTCCAATGTGGCTTATCTAGAAAGATGATAAAAACGAGTTCACTGAAATATTGGTAGGGATGATCTGGCTTCTGGCTTCCCAATGTCCATATGCAAACCTTCGTCCTTGGACCTATGCCACCATTAAAGTCAGAGTTAAGCTTCAGAATAAGCGAAAGCTGGGACATGTTCATACTTTTTTTTACTGCTTATAGTCTTTTATAAGCTGCAGTATCAGCTTATTTTGGTACCAACATTTGACTATTGTTAATGCTGATGTTCGAATAAAAATCACAAGTAGATCCTGCCTATCAGTGTATACTGTAGATAGTCATTCTTCCCCAATCCAATGTGGTGTCAGCGTGGGAGTCTACCAGAATTAGAACCAAATTATGCACAAATATAATTTCAGATATTTACTTATATCAGCAGAGCACCTAATGGGATTCGGAAAAAAATTTGTACAATTATGCAAGAATTTTACAAAATATTACACGGGAGAATGTGTTGATTATGCAGAAAACACAGGATTATGCGGAAAGTTAAGCAATTTGCAGAAGTGAGAATTGCGCTTCTCCAATGTATTCATGATTTACAAACTTATTCCAAAATTTTGGCCAATTTATTATTACTTTATACGCATGTTGCTTGGCCCTTCATGCTCCCTAGCTAAGTCAATTTGTTTTCTCCCAATAAGCCTCACTAACAAGTGTCGTTCTTGTGCCCACGCCGCTGTTCAGTCGGAATTCTGCAAGTTCTTGATGCACTGCATGTGGAAATGCTCTTCCTTTCACAATTAAACACGGCCCTGAGTTTAGCCGTTGAGTTTTCAATGATGAGACTCTTCCAATCACAATCTTTCATGATTTTTTTTTCGACCAATTTCTTCTGCAGAATTGACAGTTCACCATTATACTTCCAGGTTTTAAGAATGCCTTGGACTGTTCTTAATCCACCTCTAGTGAGTTCAGCAACCTCCCTAGTTGTTTTCTTTGCTCGATGTTGGCCAATATTTATGCCAATTGAAACACAGTAACATCTTTTCCACGAACATTGGATACATCTTCTGACATGGTTGTTGAAGAAATGAGAAGCTACACATTGTATCAGTCAGGGTTAAAAGAACATTAGATCGCTGAAACCCATTAATCACTACAATAATGATTCAATCATAAGCTCTCAAGTATTTGCTCCAATAATTTCAAACGGTGACTGTTTTGGACTGGCAGTGAATTTAATTATGTTATTAATTATGTGGTGTGAAATTAGAATAATATAATTGTTATCTCATCACAAAATATTTTTGTTTAGTTATTAGAGCCCTCCTATCACCACAAAACTGTGGTTGGATTAATTTATTCATTTTTGCACTCAAACAACATATGTGTTGACATACGCAATAGGCCTGAATCTTATTCTGATCATCTACATCTTTATCTTGAAGATTATTAGTTGACATGAAACTTTCATCGCCTATTTGTGTGAGCTATGGATTTACAACTGTTTAATTGTCAAAGACGGTGTCAGGACCAGAGAGAAAGTTTAGTGCAGTGAACAGAGATAGCATTTGGCAATTTTGACATTATTAATTAAATTATAAGTCTAGAAACATTTGAATCTATTGTTTTATTATTTATTCTTCTCGTTAACGTAGTGCTACCAGCTGCCATTCAGAAGAAACTCTTTTGCATCACAGAAGTTGTATCCCTTTTCGCCAAAAGCCATTTTAATCCATGCATATGACGGAGGCAGTCAGTTAGCACAGGAAAGTAAATGAACATGATTTGCCACATGAAATTGCCAGTAATATTCATGAATATTTAAATGTTCAAATTTGGGTTCCAACCTTAAAAAAAGAGATAAAAAGTTCAAATGGCATTAAAAATGCGAACATTTTTGACAGCCCTAAATTGTAGCAAAAAGACAAGTATCCAGACTCATCGCTAAAGGATGCGTTGAATACGAGGGGGTTAAAAATCCCTCGCAAACAAAGCGCGTTTTCTTCGATGTTCAGGACAGAAAAATGCTTCAAAATTATCAATCACTTTGGCTTTTATTTTTGTAAGGAAGATTAGCTTGCAGTTTTATTCAGAAAGATGCAGAAGTTAGAGAATAATGGGGGTCCGCACCATCACATCCTGTCAGATGCCCGTATCATGAAACAGAATGGATATGTATATGTGAGGACATATTCAGAGCGCATAGCATGGAGCTGAACATGGGGCCCTGAGAAAACGAGTCCTTGACAACATAAAACCATTTGAAAAGTTTACTTAATGCATTGTAAGAAATCCACTGAATTTAACAGGTAAATTAAAGCATTGTCTCCTCGTAATCTGAACTGTAAGTAGAGTTCTGCGTGCATTTAACTGTGGTTTACAGTTAACATAGTTGGAGCCTCTGATATAAACTGATTGAAATATTACAGTTTAAACAACTGGCAAAAAAAGGTGCCAGTTTATAAAAGTGTGTGTGTCAAAAGAATATTGAACTAGGGACATAGCACCGTGGGAACATGGGCCCCTGGGAACATACGGATCTGGGGAACATAGATTCCTTTCCCAGAGGAAAGGCAAGAAGTAGGTGCTAAACATGGACATTCAGTGATGGAGACGGATTTAGAATCTGTGAGAATGCGATTGCAAGAGAGTTAAAGGGAGTGAGTATTTTGATCTTAGAAATCTAATTATATTAATTTGTAGCCACACGTTTGGAGTACTTTACATGCAAAAGAGGGTGAGAGAGAGTGAACGAGCAGGAGAGATTTAGGGAGAGATAGAGAAATACTGAGAATGAGAGATTGAGAGATGTCAAGAGACAGACGGAGTAAGACAGGAACTAAAAGAGTGGGGAAGACTTAGAGACAGGTAGACAGACAGATGAAGAGCAAGGGAGAGAGAAGAGGATAAGAGACAGAGGGAGGTTGGGATGACTGACAGCTCGCCTGCTCTGCATTGCCCTTTAGGCTGAGCGGAACGACACAGTGCTGCTGCCAGGCTCCAACGGATAGTCGGTCATCTTGTGGAGAAACAAATGACCGCGGCCTTATTGAGCACAGCAGGGCATATAGCATTTCAGGCCAGTAATGTCAGTGTGACTTTGTCGCAGTTATTGATGAAGCTCTCGCAGAAAGTAATTCCCCCATGCAGACTGGCATTCTTGGTTTTACATTCTTATTTTTTTAACATCCCCCCCAGATTCCGGTGATCAATGTAAATAGCCTGCCGAAATCAGGAATGAGGAAATGGAAAAATGATAAACTGCTCGCACACGTGTGCATTTATGCTCTCAACCTTGGGAACAGTCCTTTACCAAAGACTCCTGAAGTGGAAGGCCCTGTCTCCAAAGTATGAAAAAGGCAGTTTTTCTCAAAATATGAATTTTATTTGCAGTATATTCATAGAATGTCATCTTCATTCTACATGTTCAACACATATTATATTATATAATATTATATTATATTATATTATATTATATTATATTATATTATATTATATTATATTATATTATATTATATTATATTATTAAACAGTTGTTAAACATGTTTGCTAGCATATGACATGTTTTTAAATGCAAACAAACTATGGCAATGTTATTTGTGCCCGCCAATACTGAGATTCCTTCTCTCTCTATTAACACCCATTAAAGTGTTAGTATTCAGTTTGTTGACACCTACAAATATTTGGGAATTTGGTTGTATAAAAATCTTAACTTAAAACGCCAAATTGGAATATTATGTTGGGAACTCAAGCTTAAACTGGGTTTCTTGTATAGAGTAAAGTCTTGTTTCTCTTTGGCCGCACGTTAATGGCTGGCCCTGTTTTTGTGGCAGCTAGACTATGGTGAAGGCTGAGTGAATAAACATCTTTGTTAAGCTTCACTTAATGTGATACTGGTAATGACAGCCAGGTATTCTGGTGCAGATAGGAGAGAGAGCTTTGGTATCTAAGGCACTTTGGAGTTCATCAGAAAAACCATTGCTTGTGAATCGAACATCATGTCAGCTTCATAAAATGTAAGTTGAATAAGCAGCTCTTGTTTCAGACTTGCATAATTTGGACCTTAAAGGGAACGTTGCTTTAGAAATACTTTATCCAAACTATCGCTGTTCAGAAACACTTACACTACCGCTCAAAAGTTTGGGATCACTTGGAAATTTTCTTGTTTTCCATGGAAACACCCATGAAATAAGTCTGAATAGGAAATATAGCAAATGAACAGAACTTGCTGACATCGTCTGAGTTAGAAATAATGATTTAATGGATAATGATGAATATGTACTTCAAACTTTGCCTTCATCAAAAAAAAACCCACCTTCACGGTGGATACTGAAACTGGTGTTTGACAGGAACTATTTAGCGCAGCTGCTTGTTGACAACCTGTGAGGTGTCTTTGTCTTAAACTACACACTCTCAGATATTTGTCTTCTGGCACAGTTGTGCATCGGGGCCTCCTACTCCTTTTTTCTGTCCTTGTTAGTGCCAGTTTGTGCTGCTCTCTGAAGGGAGTAGTTGACAGCATGGTAAGAGATTTTAAGTTTTCAATTTTCCACATTGAATAGCCTTCTTTTTTTAGCACAACAATAGACTGATGGGTCTCTAAAGGAAGTTCTATTCTAGTTCTAAAGGAAGGCCATTTTGAGCCTGTAAGCAAACAAACAAACAACTGCTGATGCTTCAGGTACTAAACCAACCTGAAGAATGCCATGCTGCCTTTTGCACTCCCTTATTAGTTCAACGGCTTTCAGCAGTGCAGCACATTTGCAGAAGGGTTTTCTAATAATCAATTAGCCTTATAAAATGCTTAACTTGGATTAGCAGCCATACCAGGAGATTATTGCAGAGGACTCACAGTTGCTGATAACAGGCCTCAATGCAAAAATCATCTGATTAATTTTAATCGTTTGTGAAATGGATAAAAATGCTTGTGAAATGCATGAAAATGTATTTTTCTTTGGAAAACAAAGAAATTTGCAAGTGATCCCAAACATTTGAGCGGTAGTGTAAAAGATAGGTCTTTCTTAAATTATATGAAAATATGAAAAGTAATTTATTTTTAATGCACATTATTCTATCAATAAAAACTAGAGGCAAATAAATAGTCAGGTTGTTAAAATTAAGTTTTCCATCACATGCTCCTGAAACCTGGTCTCAAAATCACCAAGAGGTCCATCTGCAATGGGAAGTGAAGGAACAATGTTGTTCACAAGATTTAAAAAATAATGTTTTGAATGAAGAAAATATCTTTGAATTGAACACTCTTACCATTGAGATCACCTAAAAATATTTTAGTATGATTTTACAGAGTCTTCAAAATCTGTGCAACTTCGGCCATACCTGCAATGTCAAACAAAAATGACTCACAAGGTATGTACATCTGTTGAGTTCCTCACCTCAGCAAAACAGCAGCAATGGTTCATTGAACAGATGTTCTGAACCTTCGGAAGGCGATTTGAGTCACTTAAAAAAGCAATCTGCAGTAACGTTGAGTGATGGCACACAGTGCCCAAAGTAGGAGCAGCTGGTGAACTACAAATGGGAAGACTACAAACAACCTGGAGCAAGGTAGTAAGTATTCATTTTAAAATGTAATAATTGTATCCCTGCCAAAGTGGGCGATACAGTGGATTTACATCCACGACACCACCACTTTAAATGTCTTCACTGTGGCCACTGCTGCAACCGAATCCGTATAGGTTTCTTGCGCCTGAATTAAAGGTCACCATTACCACCCTATTTTATTTATATTTGGCATAGGCATTATTGGCGGTAAGGTCTCAACGCCTATCAATTTTGGGTAAAATTGGATGATAATTTACAAAATAATTGATTAATTAAAGGTCTAAATGGCACACACACCCATACAAAATGGCCCATATCTCACTTGCTGTCACATTAAAGGCTTCAGTTTGTATTAGACGCTGATAAGGAGTCATATATTGTGCATCAGTTTGTGACCTTGGATAAGAGCATAAATTCAAACGCATTCAGTCTTGCTCACTGCACAAACCACTCAATATTGCCTTGTACATCCGCATCTACACAAGACCGACTGACATCTTCCTAAATGACTTCATTCTGGCAAAAGTCTAAGCTGATTGAGTAACCAGCTAACCTGTTCAATGATGCATCTCAATTATCAGCTTCATTGATTGCTTAACTATTAAACATTAACATTTGTAAGGTAAAGGTAATGATAGCATACCTGTATACTACTGCACCTAGAAATTTAGTTTGTATCAGGCACTAATACAAATGTATATTTATTACAAATTCATCTTTAACCTTGGTCTTGAATATTCACCTTGGGGGGTCAGGGCCAAAAAATTCCCTGTCAGTATTGCTTGAGTGACAGAGTGGTTTTACACTGAATGAAAATTGCAACAATAATAGCCTACCTTTAATAATGGCCTAACTTTTCTGAGCGAGGGTCATAAAATGTTTAGCCTAGTCGAACAGCTGAAAGGTAAAAACATTTGGCAAACATTCATGGAGTGATTAGGTAATTAAAATATTAGCAACAGCAGTAGTTAGACGATTCGATACTCGCTTGCATTGTAAGTATACCAACAGTGCAGTGAAAAAGTATTTGCCCCCTCCCACCATCTTCTGTTTTTGCTTATTTGTTATGTTTAAATGTTTTAGATCATCCGACTAATTTTAATCAAAGACAAGAAAAAAGCTGTAGAAAACAATAGTGTCTTTAACCCTGATTTAAAAGAACCGACAGATTGTGCAGACCCCACGTGTGCAGGCAGTTTGTTTCACAAATGAGGAGCGTAGTGACTAAAAGCTGCTTCACTAAATTTTGTTCTTGTTCTTGGAACACACAACAGGCCTGCCCCAGATGACCTAAGGGGTCTGGATGTTTCGTAAGGAGCCAATAGATCTCAAACGTATTGTGGTCCGAGACCGTTCAGTGCTTTAAAAACCTGCGTCAAGATTTTAAAATCTATCCTCCACCTCACAGGGAGCCAGTGCAGTGATTTTAGGACTGGTGTGATATGGTCCATTTTCCTGCTGTTGGTTAAGACCCTGAAGCGTACTGGATTAGTGAAGTTGTGTGATTGATTTTTTGTTAAGGCCTGTTGAAACACCATTGCAGTAATCCAGCTAACTGAAGATAAAAGAATGAATTAGTTTTTCCTTGTCTTGACGAGATAGGAACCCCTCAATTCTATTGATGTTTTTAAAGGAACTACAGCGTCAAGAGAGCGAAATTTCACGAACAGGCTCTCTTTATGTAATTTTTCATCCAGAAAAAAAAACATGGCAGTCATTTCCCATAATATCAAACCGTTTTGGAGTAATTAGTAACGTTCTACTTTCCCTGGGAACGCCCCTTTTTAATCGCTATTATCGATCATGCCGTCCCCTCTTAGCGTGACGTCATATGAAAAACTCAGGACCAATTCGCTGCATAGCCAGTATGTACAACTGCATGTAAAAATATCATTTTGATCACTTAATTACATGTTTTTGTCGCCCCAGTGCTTAGGAACTTCAAATCTTATATGATTTACATTATGAGCAAAAGAAAAATTGGCAATATGTATATTTTTTATTTAATCTTACACTGGTTTTCTTAAGGGGCAATCAGAGACGCGCTAAATGAGCTAGAGAGCCGCGGTTCACTCACGTTCGCCGTCTGCGAAAGCTACTGCTAAACACATTACCCAGGTGTTTGGTTCTCCATTTGTAAAGACATAAGTACTGCGTTTTTAAAGGGTATGACCCAGATTTCTCGATCAGCTGTTCGCAAGTTTGCCAAACTGCGTGCTACACTTCAGAGATGCCAAGTCTCATGTATTCGGCGTAGGTCTTATGCATTTTTTAGGCTTATTCACCGTAGTCCGTAATTATTCATTGAATGCTTAATGAGATTCTCATGCGGAATTAAAATCCTTGTGCATTGAAGTTTCCGTTTCACTTGCGGTAAAGGTGCACCTCATCACAAGTAACATGGAAAGTGATTATGACTCCGGACTTCCTGTGCTTCTCTTTACTCAGAGATTGGAAACAATGCATGTGTTTCATGGTCTTTTAAATTGTTTTAATGAAATGGGACCATTTGAAAAGTTTTTATGCAATTTCATTGCTTTTAATCCCTCAGTAAAGACAAGTCTGAGAATTCCAAAGTCATTATCGATTTCCATGTCATTAGTGGGGAAATCGACCGTAATGCATGTGAAACGTGAATGCCACTAAGTGGAGAGACTCACGCCTAAGACGTAAGACTTGGCATCTCTGACACTTTGATGTCGATTTGACTTAGTTCATTATGCTCTGCTGAGCTGATATCCAACAAGCTCGTTAGATTATGTACGGCATTTGGTCAGGCTAGAGTAAAACAATAATTTGATCAGACAAGATTAGAACACGAGACAAGAGTCAAGACACAGCGGCAGCATACAACTAGGCGCGCAGCAGCAGCTGGGGGAAGCGCTTTCACTCTGGATGCGAAACGAATTTTTAGTACAACTGATTACATTCAAAGTCAATGCAAAGACGCAAATATTCCAGTGTGAAAGCAGCTTTATAGAGCACTGACCAAGAGAAAGCGTTAAACATGTGGAATGCAAGCCAAAGCCTGCTAAGTAGACGCAGCCAGCGCTCTATTAAGCTCTATAGTGTCTATAACGAAAGCCCCACTGAAGCGCTAGCGTAGCTAACGCGTTATAATTGTTCATTAGCAGCCTACCTTCATTTTCTTCCATTTTTCAGTGCCCGGTCTGCTTTTCTTTCTCCCATTTTCCTCGGTGCTTCTCTCCTCGAATGGACTTTTGATTTTCGGCATAGCATCTGGCTTAATTTTTCTCATTGTGAACCAAAACCCTTCATCCTCGAAGTCGGAATCGTTGAAGTGGTTGCTACAAATCACACTATTGTCACTTGGTCCTTTCCATTTTGCCTGAGTCAGTTTCACCCGAGACGCCCAAATTTTATTTATTTTTTCATCTTTTGGAAATCGATGATAGCTGACTCCTTCTTTGGCTACGTTACTACAACCTGCAACAATGCATCTGGTAGGCATTTGCTCTGCCATTTCCTGAAATTTCGCAAGAAAAAAACAATTTAGTAAACCTTCTGCAGTCCTTGTCCCATAGGAAGTAATAGAAAAAGGTGCTCGACTGAGCTCATCTCGTTCTTTATATGACATCAGCAGGTTGATGTGTCAATCCCGCGGATTTTGGACCTAATTGTGGGCGGGGCAGAAACTGGCTGAAAATCAAGGTTTGCCATCAGAAAACAAGCCTAAAATTATTACTGTGTATTTTCATGGGAATTTTTGGTGCAGACATAGTTTACAAGTACAGATCTATGGAATTAGTGTCACAGCACCCGGTAATAGAGAGTTCCTTTAAGGTGGTTACAGGCGGATATGGTGATTAGCTTTATATGACTGTTAAAATTCAGATCAGAGTCAATAATCACTCCAAGGTTTCTGGCTTAAGCACTTGTGGTCAAAGACATAGAATTGAGATGGTCAATGATCTTTGACCTTTCATTTTTTTGGGACCAAAAACAATAACCTCCGTCTTATCAGCGTTTAGCTGGATAGAGTTCTGGCACATCCATACATTGATTTGATTGATACATTTACTCCAAGAAAGTAATGGGCTGTAGTCCTTTGATAAATTTTATGGTGTTGTCTTTGATGGCCGTCACAGAATGTGCTAATGGAACAAAACAGGAAGAGGCAATGATATTGAAAGATGGGAAGGTAACAAAAACTCCTGGAGTCGATTATTAGTAGTCTTATGGCAGGAATAAGGATTGAATTGCGGGATGATTCATGGGCCCATAAAATGGCTGCAACAATATGGGGAACATCTCATAGAGCGCTGAAGAAATGACATGACATTCAGTTGAGAGTCCTTAGGCCATTCTGCTGTGAACCATTTTCCATCGTACAAACTCCCCAAAACTGACAGAGGGAGTGGCATCAGTAGACAGGTGCATATGGTGTGGGTGCGTCAGATAGTCATCATAGAAGATGGAGATCCCTTACAAGAGGATTGTTCTAGAGATGTTTGGCAAGGCTTGAACTATCCTGAGAGATAGGGTCCCTGAGTGACATGACATATGGATTGATTGATGGCAAGTGGGAGACCAATGCTTGGCCCTGAGGATTGATGTGTGAGACAAAGTTGAGGTAGCCCAAGGGAAGAGAAGCTGGTGTTTGGTGCAGTTTGTGGTGAAGAGGAAATTATAGATCACAAGGTTGATTCAGTTACGCTTTTCAGTTTGGAGTCAGGCTTAAAATAGGTTGGTACCAAGGGTGATTCCAAAGAAGTCAAGGGATGGGGAGACACCCTCTTTTTGGGGATAATAGAACCCCGAGGTCAGAAAAACTGAAGTCAGAGTGACTAGACTGGAAGCAGAAGGTGATGAGGGAAGACAGAAGATGAGGAAATTGTCCCAGAGATGAACGAGGAATGGAATCTCATGGTTGTCGTGAGATCCAATAAAAGTGGTTCTGACTGGTTACGCAAGGTTAAAGACTGCTTTTACGACCCAATGTAAGCCTAATAATGAAGATGAATGCACCTTACCCGCGAATGCCAAAAAAAACACAAGAAGTCAAGATAGATGGGAAGAGCTTTGAAGGCAATATACAAGGAGAAGTCCTTGCTCGAGGTTAGGCTATTAATGCAGAGGATGGTGTTGCCAAGGGGTGTCGACTGATCGATGATGATAGGTTTCTTTCTGGAGTATTCTGGATGCAATAACTTAGGCCAAAACAACAATTAGGAAGTGAGAGATGGGTGAAAGGACCGATAATGAAGGCTTTTTGACTTCCTTGGTGAGTATAGATGAACTCTGGCTCATGCTGACTAGAGAGTTTTGCATTCTAGGGAAATGGATAGTGGGGTGAAAGTTCCAGCGTGGATCCCTTCTTCACATTCCTTGATTGTTGTGGTAGATTGAAGGAAATTGTGACGGGGGGGCATCTGGGTGTCAGGGTCCCAGGATAAGGCTGGCTGACTTGAATGCTGGAGCTGGAGCGCTGGAGATGCTGGCTTTCTTGTGACAAATGTCCTAGTTGTAGGTTATTTGTGCTGATAGGGAGAAGCTCGGTGGGAGGAAGAAGGTCTTGGAATTCCAAAGATGATTTCTTTGACTGGAGTGGGTAGTTGGTTTGGATTTGCAATTGAAGTGGTTGCTGAAGCTGTGGAATTTTGCCAGGCAGAAGATCCTCGTCTATGGTTTTTTTGCAATTCCTTTTTCTATCATTGGGCTGATGGATGTGGGTGAGGTGTCTCTTTAACGAGGGTGCTGACATTGCAATGTTGTACAAGGTTTTGTGTGGTGACGTCATCTGGAAAGAAGTAGATGTCTGTAGAGCTGTATCCACTATAAGCTGAACTGAGTTGCTTTGTTACCAGTTCCGTGACATAGTATTCCTTTTTCTTTGGAAGTTTTTTAAGCTTGGCTACTGTCCAGTCAGAGATTTTTGAAGTCTGGTTTGAGATCAACATCGCTGCTGCCTGGTGACACTGTGTCCGGCTGCATTTGATGACACCAGGAGAGTCAAGACAATAGTGGGAGGCTGAAGTTCTTGTTGGAAGGAGTGAGGTCAGGGAGTGGTGGTGGCAGCAATGCACTGTTTTTAAATAATTTGATCTTCTCCTCTCTGAAGAAGAAAGTGGACTGGGAGACTTAGAGGATGACATGTAGTTGTTTTGTATGTTGAGGAGTGATGAACTGTGCAGAATATGGACCAGGAAGAGACTGTGTATATGCTTGGCATGCAGAATGGAGTGCGGGTTTTGGATGCTGTTTGTGGGAAAAGTTTTCAAAATCTGTAGCTGGTTCTGCTGGTATGTGCCGAAGACTTTTGATTTAGTCGTCACCTTTCAAACAGATCTTCATCTGAACGGTATAATGAGACTGTGTCCATACTGAGAATCCGGTGAGTAGATTTATGATGTTGGTCAAAAATAGGCAGTGATTGTAGCATGTAACCGCTTCCGATTTGGTGTGCTCTCAGTTCTGACGCAAAATATGAGCACAGAACGGGACGAGTAGGTTTGGCCTGTATTTATATGAAGCACCGGATATGGCCTGATTGATGTGTGGTACTGCTCCTAAAACTCTGCAAGATATCTTCAATCAATAGAAACTGTTTGACAATGTTAAGGAGGCAAAAAGCAGCGTGTAATGCTGTGATTTAAAAAGATTAAAGTGCACCTATTAAGGTATTTTTCATTGGTCATTCTTGGTTTCTTCAAGTCTACTAAAAAGATTTGAATGCATCATTGTTAAAAAAACGCTTGAGTTTTCTAATGCTGGCCATATCTGCAGTACCTGTACGTGAAATGTTTTGTTGAGGTCCTCGCCCTGCCCTCCGAAAAACCCAATGTGCTGTGATTGGTCAACTTTATCACTCACTTGTGATATTGGACAACCGCTTTGTGCGTGTCAGAAATGTCACACCCCTGATCATGAATGGATTTCTTCTCCTGAGTGTAAATGAGCTTTAGAAACAAATATCGGTGTAGCCTTGTGGGCGTAACCCACTTGATTCAAGGGTGTGCCAAACCATCTGCTTAGCATGAAAATTCAATTTTTGACATCACCAATTGATGAAAAAAAATTGCCACAAGCTATCAAGGGTGTTTTCAGTCAGCTCTGGAGCAGTGCGTTTTGCAGTAGAGAGAGCTTCTTCTTGAGGTGACTTTGAGCTGATTTCCGACACAGACCTTTTAAAATGCTCATAAAAACTATATGATTCACAAAACGGCATTAAAATAATGAAAAACCATATTAGCTGCACTTTAAATAACAGCTGAAAAACAAAATTGCTGATATCCATCATCTTAGAAATGGTTACAAAACCATTTTTAAGCTATAATTTACTGTAGAAAACAGTAGTGACCCTTCCCAAGAGAGGCAAGCCTACCAAAATTCCTCCATGAGCACATCAACAACTCATTCAGGAGGTCACAAAAGAACCCACACCAACATCAAGAGAGCTGCAGGGTCTCACTGGCCTCAATTAAGGTCATTGTTCACCATGCCACAATAAAAGAGACTGGGCAAAAATAGCTTCCATAGGACAGCTTCAAGGCGAAAACCACTGGTGACCAACAAGGACTAGTCTCACATTTATTTTACCAATTTTCCACTAGCATTGTATCATTTCAGTGTGGTCAGTGTATGATAACAAGCCATGATTTACTTTCATCAACGTGGCTTGGACCAAGAAATTCCTGTTAATTCACCAAAAACTGTCCGCTGATGCATTTTAGATCGTCTACTGCATAGTTTCAGGCTCTCGGGCAGTTGAACTAAGCACAGATTGTACTACCACATTCTTAGCACTTTGCTGGATGCTGAATAGAAACTAGAAAGAAAACCTAAGCCAGCAGGGTGAAAATTACATCTCTTGTAGAATAAGTGCAATAGCGACAGCTCTTGTGACTAACATGGCAGTGTTACAAAATAAAATCATGCACTACGCGTTTTGATTTATTGCGACCCTAGCAGTTTAGCCAAACATTGCCTTGACCAGTTGTTTCACAGCACAGTTGGCGTCACTTGCCTTTGCGGAATCATGTGACTGGGTATGAATACAATAAAAATCAATTTAAAATGGTAAACGACCTCCGAAATCAACAAAAATTTTAGGGTTGGTAGAGATTATGATAATCTAGCAAATAATAGTACCTTTTCAAATCTGATAAATGAGGGGAGTATCCCTTTAAAAACCGCGCATTGTGCGCTCCACATTTCCTCTTAAAAATGTCTAAAATTTAAATGAAATGTAGGTCAAAGCTGAGATTTTGAGGTGGTTTGGTTTGTGGTGCCAACTGTATGCACCGCTTGCTTTGACTTATTACCACCACCAAGCAACAAAGTTGGACCATGGCTATATCTTAACCATGTAATTTTGACCGCCCAATAGCTCTCAAAGTTCCCAGTCATTTGCATTGAAATTTTGTGGAAGTATGGGCCATGGCCCACCGGACGATCCCTTACATTTTAGTAGTGATCTGGATCCAGACTTTAATTTTTCTTTTTATGATTTTTCAATGGCATTACAATTGGAACACATGCTATTCACCTTAAAATCCACATGATGGTAGTAAAGTTCAATGCAACAAAACTCAGCCAATTATTGAAATACGATGGTTGCCCTTGTAGATTTGTGTATCATATAAGAGTGGAATTTTGGCGTTGGCGCCGGTCGGAGCTCTCTGAGTGGCTCTATAATTACAGATATACTCCTCTCACTTATATTTTTCCAGCTTGCTAGCATTGTTTCTGCAATGTTTAATTATTTTTTTCCATATTCAGTATGCTCTTGCCATTTGTTATCATTGTACAATGTGTTTAGCATGTGCTGATCTCTGACATCTGACTTTAGCTGGCAGTTTTTACCTGGAAGGGGCTCACATTAGCTTGGACTGAGATACTGAAATATGTGAAATTTAAAGCTTTTAATAAACAGTATTCTGTCATAATCTAGTCGCATAGATGTTGGTTTTTCACGTTACAATTCCAAAGAACACTTCTCCAGTTTCACAATAGTAACGTATAGTACTTCTCACTCCTTACTGATGAGAGGTTGGACTCCAGCTTGCCTAGAATTTGCCCTGCCTCACGGATTATCAGCTGGATGTGTACAAAATACTGACAGAAATTTGCTTGTCCTACTATGTTCGCCAATCTTTTGCTTCATTGTCAGTTATTCAGCCGCTCAATGTTTTTGGCACTGGAGAGGCTTTAACTTTCTGCAGATACATCAAATGCATTCACTTCAGCAGTGTTTTTTTTCCCCCAACTTTTCATAATGTGATCTCATGAGGGTGCCCAGTTGGCTGAGAGGGAGGATGTGACACCTTTTGGTAAAAAATCCCTCATGGCAGTTTTCGCACACTGAAAAAGGAGAGGAACTGGTCAGGTTGTAAAGAAGGATGTATTGCATTTTACCACAAGTATCACAACTACATGATTGGCCGGGGTCGCTAGCAATTTTTTAAGTATGGCATTTAACCATATTTTGTCCTGCAACCCGTCATCTGTATCATACTTTTCTTTGCAAGAGATTATGTGCTACTTATGTGCTACCTTGGGGTCATGTACTATGTTACGACCACAGCTCAGCTGCTCACAAGAAGACAGAAACACTGAATTGGTTTGGCCAGAAATGACTGCAGTTTATTAGTTATCAAAAAAAAATAAACCAAACACTGGGAAAATATGGCTGAAGAGTGAGATATGAAAGTCAGCGTTGTCAGTAGAGTGGGATGTGAATGTGGGGAAAGTACGGTGTGGTGCCTGTTGGATACAAAGAACAAGTTCTAAAAAAGTAAAGAAACCAGCACTCACGAGGTCCAATTTGAAGGACAATTTAATAGGTGAAAATTGCATAGAGTAAATAATCGGATGTTTTGACTCACAGGTCTTTTTCAACGTAAAAACAGGAAATACGTACATCCCTTAAATAGGGCCGTCAATATACAAGAGTCATGTGAGTCGAAACGTCCGATTATTTGCTCTGTGCAATTTTCACCTATTAAATTGTCCTTCAAATTGGACCTTTTCATATTGGATCCAAAGAACAAACATAACAAAACGACAAAGAACACGAGGTGCGTGGGGGAACGACGAAACATCCTGCATCACTCAAGGGCTGACCAGTCTTTTAACCCCTGGAACCGGCGGACACAGTTGTACTGAGTTTGTTTAATTTCCCCAAGCTCCACCCCAACAGGTACCTAATGCAAAAACAGAGATTACACAGGCCCTGGAAGACAAACAGGGTAGTAATGACTACAACTGAGTCTTTAGCCGAAGGTGCGATATTAACCAATGCAATTTGCAATCAAACCATTTTTCTGCAGCTGACGACTGGTAGCAAATTAAGTGAATTATGTGATCACAATAAAATGCACGTTTATGAAGAAAACCCAAAACAAGTGAAGTTGGCACATTGTGTAAATCGTAAATAAAAACAGAATACAATGATTTGCAAATCCTTTTCAACCTATATTCAATTGAATACACTGCAAAGACAAGTTACTTAATGTTCGAACAGGTAAACTTTGTAATTGTTTGCAAATATTAGCTCATTTGGAATTTGATGCCTGCAACATGTTTCAAAAGAGCTGGCACAAGTGGCAAAAAAGACTGAGAGAGTTGAGGAATGCTCATCAAACACTTATTTGGAACATCCCACAGGTGAACGGGCTAATTGGGAACAGGTGGGTGCCATGATTGGGTATAGAAGCAGCTTCCCTGAAATGCTCAGTCATTCACAAACAAGGATGGGGCGAGGGTCACCACTTAGTGAACAAATGCGTGAGCTGATTGTCGACCAGTTTAAAAACAATATTCCTCAACGAGCTATTGCAAGAAATTTAGGGATTTCATCATCTACGGTCCGTAATATCGTCAAAAGGTTGAGAGAATCTGGAGAAATCACTGCACGTAAGCGACAAGGCCGAAAACCAACATTGAATGCCCTTGACCTTCGATCCCTCAGGCGGTACTGCATCAAAAACCGACATCAGTGTGTGAAGGACATCACCACATGGGTTCAGGAACACTTCAGAAAACCACTGTCAGTAACCGCAGTTCGTCGCTACGTCTGCAAGTGCGAGTTAAAACTCTATAATGCAAAGCGAAAGCCATTTATTAACAGCACCCAGAAACGCCGCTGGCTTCGCTGGGCCCAGGCTCATCTAAGATGGACTGATGCAAAGTGGAAAAGTGTTTTGTGGTCTGGCGAGTCCATATTTCAAATTGTTTTTGGAAACTGTGGACGTTGCTTCTCCGGACCAAAGAGGAAAAGAACCACCCGGACTGTTATAGGCGCAAAGTTCAAAAGCCAGCATCTGTGATGGTATGGGGGTGTATTAGTGCCCAAGGCATGGGCAACTTACACATATGTGAAGGCACCATTAATGCTGAAAGGTACATACAGGTTTTGGAGCAACATATGTTGCCATCCAAGCAACTTCTTTTTCATGGACGCCCCTGCTTATTTCAGCAAGACAATGCCAAGCCACATTCTGCACGTGTTACAACAGCATGGCTCCGTAGTAAAAGAGTGCGGGTACTAGATTGGCCTGCCTGTAGTCCAGATCTGTCTCCCATTGAAAATGTGTGGCGCATTAAGAAGCGTAAAATACGACAATGGAGACCCCGGACTGTTGAACAACTTAAGCTGTACATCAAGCAAGAATGGGAAAGAGTTCCACCTGAAAAGCTTCAAAAATTGGTCTCCTCAGTTCCCAAACGGTTACTGAGTGTCGTTGAAAGGAAAGGCGATGTAACACAGTGGTAAAAAGGCCCCTGTGCCTACTTTTTTGCATTGTGTTGCTGCCTTTAAATTCTAAGTTAATGATTATTTGCAAAAAAAAAATAAAGTTTCTCAGTTTGAACATTAGACATCTTGTCTTTGCAGTGTATTCAATTGAATATAAGTTGAAAAGGATTTGCAAATCATTGTATTCTGTTTTCATCTACGATTTACATAACGTGCCAACTTCACTGGTTTTGGGTTTTGTAATTGCAAGGTTCCTGGCTATAGAAACAGTGGTAAAAGTGTTTTTGATTTGCTCTCTCAAATCATTTTTACTTCCACTTCATTGACAGAATTCTTCTTTGTAGGGAGATGCGGGCAATCTCATCTCAAAGTCCCGCTAAATGCAGGAGAGCACAGGGGTTCCAAGCCCTGCATGGCTGCTGAATTAGGCATTCTCCTAATGTGGAGCGGAGCCATTTCGTTCCCTCGTGCTAACCCCATTTCCTCCTCCCCATCCCCCTGTTTGAGGAGAGATTTATAAATCAGACGCACATCCATGCATAGGATCAGAGATGGGCCTCTTAAGCATTCCTGCTTTGCACTTGCAGTTGAAATGAATGAGCCCAGTTTCTGAAGAGCTCTGGGATAATTGGTTTTGTTGATACGGAGAAAAATGCTTTTGAATCCCGAAATTGTTAGCCATGGCTGTCACCAAAAGGTTAAGTTGTCATTTCTGGTGCGAGTGATGGAGTATAGCGGGGGTAAAATCATTGAATAAATAAAAGGCAGCAGCTGGACAAGTTGGGCAGACAAGACTGCACTGGAAAGGGTTTTAGACCCATAGACGATGATATTTTAATGCAGACCTGCACGTCTTTAGTTTTTAGATAATCCAATATTCATTTCCCTGATCGCCCAAAATGTGTAGAGGTCCACGACGATGGAACATGCTTCACGTTATTTCTGATTGGAGGAGCTACCATCCTTCACAGGTTGATAAATATATAAGGTCGGGCTAATATGGTGCTCTATTTAGGTTTGGACAAATTTGTTCCCAGTTTGTTTAGCATACTGTGGAAAAAAAGCGAGAATTTTTCAGTTTTATCTGTCCTTTCAGTAGGGTAGGCAAGTGGATATGTGGCATTGATTGATGAAAACATTGTTGCAGTGTCCAGAAATGAAACTGAACTTGAGACACAAGAGCTTTGACAAGAGTCCAATTGCAAAAGAGAAAACTAATAATCCCCAGGTGACTTTGGTCTGTATTTTAATGCAAACTGCTCTTAAACGGCTGCTAAAATGGGGGTAAACAGGACAAATTTCAGGCCAATTTCATATACTTCTTCAATGTAGCCAGTTCCCTTTTCTTATTTTCCATTTAAATGTGACAGCTCAGATCCTTCAGTTCACTCTCTGATATTCATGTAGAACAACAGGACTGGTATATGAGATAAAAAATTTCAGACGAGCAGTAATTATTGAAACATATCGTACCTGTGCTACAGAACAAAATGGGTTATATTCTCAAGAAGGAACAGAAAGAAGGTTTCATTTTTAAGAGTAAAATTTTCTTCCATTTTTGTCCAAGAGAAGTAATCAAAATGTAATCCAACATGTCTAACCCAGCATATTGATGGTACTGGTTGTGGTGTCTGCATTCTGGGAATGTTTTAATCAAGCATCCAACTGTCTGGATAGACCTTGTCGCTACTGTGCCTTGCGATGTCATGAATGAGAGATGACAATAACAACACTGTGAGTCACATGCACATTCTGGTCCATGTCATTTCAAATCACTGTCTGATTGAGGGTGGGTGGGGGAGGCATCTTTGAATCGTCTGTGAAACAACACCAACAGTGATCTTCGCTACTTCTCCCAAGCATTGAGCGAAACTGAACCGTCAGTTTCTTTTTCTGGTTTAATATATTTTAAAAAAAAGAGCCACAAACCACAAGCACATAAATACAGGACTGAAAATATTGCATTTCGCCTACTAATAGAAATAAGATAAGATTTGTCTCTTCCAAGGACAAAAGAGTGTCTGTGTCTTGGCAGTACTGGTACCGTATCCTGTGCAAACATTTTAAGTGATGAAACTGCGGATTACAGGCCAAAAATAGAGTGAACCAACCTGTCAAACCTGGAGAAAGTGTTAAAAGGAAAAGATTTGACGTGATTGTGTGTACTGATGAAATGGGGTGAAAAATGTGGCGAGACAAAAAAGGTGAGCTTGTTCACGGGCATGCAGAGGCACTTAACTCTTCTTCTTTTTTGTTTTGGTTTTCTTTTTCTTTCTTTCCCACAGAGCCCACAGTCAGAGCCATGCAGTCATTCAGAGAGAGGAGCGGTTTCCATGGTAACCAGAACTGCTACCAGCAAGACCCCCACCACGAGTCAGCATCACGCCTGGAGGGCTACAGGCATCACCACGGCGGGCGGCAAGTCTACGAGTCACACCCTCTCACTGGTGCACCAGGGTCCAAAGACTGCTACAGCTTGCAAACCTTTCCAGGCTATGGTTCAAGGGAGACTGCCCTACCAAAGAGGCAGTACAAGGAGGGCAAGGTTTCTGTTCTGGCCCAGCAGCAGCACTTACAGCAGGCTAGTTACACCAATCACAATCACATTATGAGCCCTGCCTACCCCGGCCAGTACCTGAATGAGGGTAACCTGCCACAGAAATGGCATGAATCGTCACACCTGCCCCACTATGACCAGGAGTCAGTGGCTAGCCCCAGCAGGTCCCAGTACCTTGAACAGAACATGCTGGCCATCTCCCATGGCCAATGTACTCACCCCAACCAACAGACCACCCCAAATTATGGCAGTCACCATCAGCGACCCTTGCCACATGACACCTCCTCGTCCCCCAGTATCCACAGCCAGGGGCGCATGCACTTTCCCCAGCAGCCTCAGCCCCTGCCAGGCCCCACTCAGGCTTACATGGACAAATGTAACCCCCTACCCCACTGTTATAAGGGCTACCCAGGGCCCTCTGCAGCACAATACAACCGGCAGCTTGCAGGCAACAGCAGCAGCACTGGTGTGGGACTGAAACCTAGTCCATACCGGTCCCAGAACAGTTACACCTATCCACAGCCCCCTTCCCGAGCTGGGTACGAGCAGCTACCAGGCCCACAGGGAATTCCTCCAGCTCAGGAGAGCTTATCAAAATACCAGCACTTTGGTCATACCCAGCAAAACTACTGCCTATCGGATGCGTCCGTTAGATCACCTGAGCAGTACTATCAGAACTGCAGCCCTGGTTCTGGACAGTCCCCAGCCCGGTCCATGGGGCAGTCTCCCTCTTACAGCTCCACCCCTTCCCCTATGATGGTGAGTTCAGAAACATTCCTGTACAGCCAGCAGCAGACCCCTATCGTCTCAACGGGCTCTGCCCCCCCCTCTTCTTCTACCGCTTCTTCTTCTACTTCTTCTGGTGTGTCGGACCAGGGTTTGCTTGTGACCACACAGTCCCATGTAGCCCAGAGCACATCCCACCAAAAACCCAGCTATTCCACCACTTCTAAAGAGCGCTACCCAGAGAAGCTGCTATCCAACCCCAGCTTGTGGAGCCTGAATGCACT
Organism: Gymnothorax reevesii; assembly: GCA_029721435.1. Classification (NCBI taxonomy): domain Eukaryota; kingdom Metazoa; phylum Chordata; class Actinopteri; order Anguilliformes; family Muraenidae; genus Gymnothorax; species Gymnothorax reevesii. The sequence goes on along the minus strand of CM056584.1, from coordinate 33,445,546 downwards.
GACCTCACAGGTGGAGAGCATCTCCAACAATGTGCAACAGCTACTGCTCTCTGAGGCCATGGTCGGCAGCAGGAGAGCTAGCAGGCGAGGTGGCACCAAGAAGGTCGATGACTACAAGAGTCATCCACAGATGCATGAAGATGGCTCTTGTTCAGACTCACAGGACAGGGGGCCACTACCTGCAGCCTATGGGGCTGCCCAGCCAAGCCCTGCTGAGCATCAGGAGGTAGGATACTCTAGTAGCTCTGATGAGCCACTGGAGAGGAGTTATTACTACTGTGGTCAGAGCCAGACTAAAAGTCCAGTCATGAAAACTGCCATTGGCTCCCAGAATGCCCTGGATGCTATGTCAACTTGCTCCTTGACCTCCCCAGACAACACCTCCACAAAATCTGAGGACTCTGTCAGCACTCTAAAAAGCGTGGATGGCACAGGAACTGGGGCTGGGCTTCAGGGTGCTATTCATGGAGAGTGCTTTGATTCCATGCCTACACTTTCCACGACTCAGGTTGGGGAAAGTGACAATATTACTTTGGTGAAGAGTGTTGGAGAGGGGGGGGAGTTCATTCCCAGCCCCGTCGGGCTTCACCAGGCCTCCCCAGTTGACAGACATGGCGTGAGTGATTCACTCAGAAAAAACATTGAGGAATCTGCTTGGTCTGTAGTTGAGGGAAAAGAGGTTGAGAAGGGAACCATAAGTCACAACATAGGACTTGAGGCTACTAATCAACAGCAACAAGGGGATTGGCCAGAGGATGAGAAATGTCTACCTGTGTTCCAAAAGTTAGATAAAGTTCCAATGAGTAAAAACTTTACTAGTGACTTAGGGGATAACATGTACCAGGATGTGCAAAACCAGTATTATTCTGATCTGAAGGACTCAGCAGGAAATGCCAGCTATGCTTTGGGCTATGGTTATGACAAGGACATCCTTCCTGAAGTGAAATCAGAAACCTGCAAGTCAGAAGCACCTTCTGACTTTGACAAGACAGACTCCTTTATATGGAGGGATAATGTCAGACATCAGGATCATTATTTAACCACAAAAGTAGAATGCTCAGAACAACATCAGAAGTTTGACACTGAGGTGGAGCATTTAAAAGAGAAGTTGCTTATGGGAGATGAAAAGCAGGAGATTCCAGAAGAGCAGTGCCCCATCCCACCTGATCTGATGGTTCCTGTAGAAGAACTTGAGAACAGACATTCTCCATCCTCAAAGAGTGATCTCAGTTGCAGTCAAGTGGAAGGTGTTGTGGGAGAAATCCATGATTCTAAAGAAGGGGGAAATGAAGAACAGCCCAGTGTAGAAGCTGCAGGACTAGAATCTCCCATTTGTGAGAAGAGGTCGGCAATCCAAGATGCGGTGACCTCATCATATTCCACAAAGTCTGTTTATCCATTGCAAGGTGAGCAGGCTATGCCTGCGACCCAGGTGAGGGGCAACATTGAGCATCGCGATGCTGAGGTACTAGAGCCAGACTCTCCCCAGCTTCCAGGAAAATCTGTCATACACCCTGCCCCATCTTGGGCTAACACACCTCCATCTCCGAAAAAAGGTGATGATGACATTGAACCAGGCATAAGCTGCCCAAGTGCAGTGATGCCCTCGCCATCAGCAAAGTCTGAGCCTGTAGCCCTGCCATCTAATTTTGGGGCGCTCCAAAGGAAGCACACACGAGGCAGGAGGGGTCGCCCTGGGAGGCCTGCACATATGGGTGCTAGAATTCGAACAATTATGGACTCAGTAGACAAAGAGGACCCTCAAATCATTGCAGCCAGCAAAGCCACACTTTTGCCTGATGAATCTTTAGGCCTCAATAACACGTCCAGCCAAACACCTAAGCTTTCAGCATCAGAGGGCTTCCCCTCCAGGATGAGAACCCGCTCCTTCTCCACACAGGCTATACCTAAGGTCTGCACTCATCTTAGAAAGCGTCCTGGCCCAAAACCCTCTGAGGAGAGTCACACTGCTAATTCCCTTCCTCCTCCTAAGGGTCTGATATCTAAAATAAAATGCATAAAGCAGAGGGACATTGCAGATGATACCTGGAATCAGACAAAGGGTAAAAAGGGACTGGGCTTGACCAGTCAGCTTGATAGAAATCAGGACTTGCCTGGCTTTCCAACTGTGCTTCCTGTTAATGATGAGAAGTCCATGGTGTTGAGGTCCAGGAAACAAGCAGAGGAGGTGCCAGCAAAAGAAAAAGAGAAGAAGGGTGTTGGTTGTAGTTCCTCAAAGAAGCAGAAGGAGACAAAAAAGCAGAAGTTGATCTCTAAAGACCAAGATAATGTGATCCCAATGCCTAATCTTGGTAATACTTTTCAAAAAGGAGTCCTCAAACCTGGTGTTAGCAAGTTGGAAAAAAATGTACCCCTAGTGAGTAAAAGAAAATCCAGCTACCAATCTCCAATACCGATGAAGAAACAGAGGGGAATGAAAATCAGCAAAATGAAGACCCCTGAGCCTTCAGTAGAAACAAAGGAAATGGGTGTGAGAGGCCCTAAGAGGAAGCAAAAAGGAGGAGAACACCTTACAGCATCTTTTCTGAACAAAGATCCCCCTTTGCTCACTACAGACACTGTGGAATTATCTAGTGTGCCTCCTCAACATCCAACAAAAACTAAGTATCTCCCTCCAAGGAAAGGTCGAGGTTTAAAGTATGAGGCTATGGTTCAAAAGATTACATCTCCTGGGCTGAAAAAACATTTGCAAAACCCTCTGGTTGAAGATTTAGTACAGGGTGAACCAGTGTCAAAGAACACTACTAGCACAATGCAGACATTGAAAGAGGACATGCAAAAACAAGTGGAGGTGAAAGCTGAGGAAGGTGGAGACACAGTGAGCACTACTGTAGGAGCAGACATTGAAGTAGACATCAATGACACATCTGTTGGGAGGAGTGAGTGGGCAAATGAGTCTGGGGAGAAACCTGAAGTGCCACAGGAACAAGTTCCAGAATCCACAAGCCTCATTATAAACATGCCTAGATTGGCAAAGCAAAGGGCAATTAAAAACAACAGAGAGATGCACTTGAAGCAGAGGAGGAAGAGGAGGAAAGCCCCACCCAGCACTGACCAACAGGACCTGACTGCTGCCCCTGTGTCGCCCCCTCTTTTCACTCTGCCCCCTGAGACCTGTCCTCCTAGTGCAACTACTCCCCTTGTCCCTCCCCCTCCCATTGGCGCAGAGCAACTAACTGAAGCACCGCAGACTACCATCATCCCCACTTCTAACATCAGCAAGAGAGGGCGACCTCCAAGGTCACCTGCTAATAAAAAGGGACTTGGAAAAGTAGACATCAAACAGAGCAACAAAAAGGCTGTTACTATCACAATAATTGGACCTAAAAAGAGACAAAAACAGCAGACCTTAGAAACAAAGATCAAAGAGACTGTGATTGTCAAGACTACAAAAAAAGTGCAAAAACCCAAAGCAAGACACAGAAAATCCAATAGCACTCATATTGCTGCCACTGTCACTGAGGAAGGAAAAGGACCAAATGCTCCTTTAAAAGGCAAATCGCAGGAGAGCAAAAGAGTCAATAGTACATGTTCTTTCCGGCCTTATGTGCGCTTTAACAGTTCAGTGGAACTGCCCTCCAACTGTGTCATCATCAACCGACCTGAGGAAGAGGTGCTTCTTCTCCAAGAGCAGAAAAGTAGAAGGAAGTCGAATGCAAATGTAACATCCACCTCCATCTTCAACCAGCCATCAGTGCCAAGCTTCTCCCAGGCAATGATGCAGGGTCCCCTGGTAAATGCAGAGCTTTCTGGTAGGTTTCTGACCTGCTGCTTGTGTGGAAAACCAGCAAACTACAGGGAGCTGGGAGATCTGTGTGGTCCATATTACCCAGAGGACAGTGTACCAAGGAAAGCCTTGTCTTTCATGCCCAAATTAGAGCATGGAGAAGGTGGAGAGATAGCAGGAGAGAGTGGCACAGTGGCGCCGAATATCAGTCCACCAAAGATAGACGGCATTAAGAGTTTGGGCAGGAGGGGTCGGCGTAGTGCTGGGCTGCTCAGAAGAGTGTCGGGGGTGAGCAGGGCAGGTCGTCCAAGTTTCCGGGAGCAGTACAGAAGGCTACGGTTGCTCCAGAGGGAAGGGCAGGGATGGAACAGGGCTGGTCTGCGAACGCTTCAAATGGAGGCAGAAGCCAAGGAGCACTGGGCCCATGAGGCATGTGCAATTTGGACCAGGAGTGTGGTGATAGTTGGCGGCAAGCTGTATGGCCTGACGGAAGCTACAAGGGCTGCAGCCCAAAGGGTAAGAACTCGAAACACCCCACCCCTTCCCAATCCACTTCACCCACAGATGCTTCACCATGCTGCTGTAAATTAATTACACATTCCAGAGCTGTAGAAATGGATACAATTATTTGATTAATATAACTGTTTTAGTGTATATTAAGGTACACCATTGGTTTGGGGCCACGAAAGACTAATGCTGTCGGAGTGATCCATTCACAATATGCTGTTGTGGAAAGATTATGAGAATTTTTTGGGGACAAAAAGTATGAATGACTTCAGGACACACACCCTACCACTGGCTCATACTGTGCTCCTAAAATCAATTAAGTAAAAAAGTACTTAGCTATAGCCATAAAATCAAAATTAAAAAACCAATAGCCGAAAAAAAAAAAAAAAACTGTAAAGATGACGCAGAATGGAAATTAAATCAATTAACACTACACATACCAGTGCAGAAATGCGGCCTGGTTCCTTAACACCTGTTGAACAGTGACTTGTGATTCACAGACCAGGACTATGTCCAAAAGAGCTTAAGCATTTGTGAATTGGAGAGACCATCTACTGTAGTTTTGAAATCAAAATCTTTTCCCAGTCTGCTTGTTGTAGGATTTCAGCTACTCAACAGTTTGCTGGCTCCTTTATCATTATTTTTGTTTAATAATGTGCTAAAAATTTTCAGTGGGTGACAGTTCTGGACTGCAGGCAGGCCAGTTTAGCACCCAGACTATCTTACTACAGAGCAATGTCATTGTAATATGTGCAGAATATGGTGTTTGGCATTGTCTTGCGAATAAGAGAGGCCTTCCCTGAAAAAGACGTCTGGATGCCAGTATGTTGCTCCAAAACCTGCATGTATCCTTCCACATCAATGGTTTTTTCTCAAACGAGCAAGTTTCCTTTACCATGAGCACTAATGCACTGCTATACTATCATGGATGCTGGCTTTTGAACTGTGTGCTGATAACTACCTGGATGGTCCCTCTCGTCTTTAGCCTGGAGGACTAAATATCCGATCCATGATATTCGAAAGAATTTCACACTTTGATTGGTCAAAACACGGAAAAGTTTTCCACTTCACCTTAGTCCATCTTAAATGAGCTTAGGCCCAGAGAAGATGGCAGTGTTTCTTGATCTTGTTTATATATGTTGTTTTTTTTTTCTTTACATTGTAAAGTTTTGACTTGCATTAGTGGATGCCGGGACAAACGGTGTTCACTTCCAGCGGTTTTCAGAAGGGCTCCTAAGCCCTTGCACTGATTTCCACCACCGCATCATGTCTGCTTATAATGCAGTTCCGCATGAGGGCCCTAAGTTCGCAATCATTTTTTGATGATAAAAGTTATCTTTAAATTACTGAACTATTTGTCCATGAAGTCTTTCAGAGAGTGTTGAGTTTTCACCATCTTTACTTCCGGAAGACTCAGCTTCTCTGGTATGTACTTTTCATGGCCAATCATGTTACTGCCCTCTTGCAGTGAGATGTTCCACCGGGTGTATTTTTTAGCATCATCCAACTTCTACAGTTTTGAGTTCCCAAATCTAACTTCTTTGAAATATGTTGCTTACATGAAATTCAAAATGACCCAGTATTTTTTTAAAATAAAATAAAATGTAACAGTTTGAACATTTGATATTTTGTCTTTATACCATTTTCAAATTCATTTAGGGTCTAAATGATTTGCAGATCATTGCATTCTGTCTTTATTTACATTTCACACAGCGCCTCGAGTTATTTGGAAACTGGGTTGTACGTCAGTAACTGTCAGTTTGAGTTTTAGTGATTTATGTGTTTAGCATTCCAGCATTATCCTCCAACTTACTTGAGTCAAATCTGTGGATCTGAAATTAAAGGTAGTTTTGTTAGCATCCACAATTCAATTTTAATTAGATAGCAATTTTGCCCAGAATCATTCCTGATCCCCACGCAACTGGAGTTAACTCATCCTGACAGGAATTCTACTGCGTTAGTAAAAACTTCAACATCCAAGCAGACATGGCTGAATTTTTGCACCCTGCAATCAGCCTTTCTCTTCACTTACAAGCTTCTAAATCTTTTCAACGTTTCCTTTCCTTGCATGACGGGCTGAGACCATTAGCTGGGCAAATATTAAAATAATGCAAATTGCCATGTTTTGGAGCATTGCAATTATGAAATTCCCCCATCAAACAGAGAAAATAACAGGGCCAGTGGACATCCAGATAGCCAACTCGGCCAGTAGGGTCTAACTTTAGCTTCTAACTTTAACTATTTTCTGGGGTAATTTTATCATAGCTTGTTAGCTCGCTAACACAGAAACAATGGTACACAATTTAGGTAGAGTAACTTTTATATTTTTAAATGTTAGCAGCAGTGCCTATCAGTCCAAGAGAAAGTGAGCCACATTTGTATCTCCCATGAGGCCCTTTTCCTTGTTAATTACTCTCCACAAGGCAAGGATGATGCCGCTAGTTTCTCTCTGCTGTTGGTCGCTTTCCTTTCTTGACTGTTTGCCCTCCTTTGAGTGACAAATTCAGGGCTGGCGGTAGACCTGAAAATTTGGGGGGAAATATCCATCCCTTTTTTGACTATAATTCTTGATGGTTTTCCTTTATTAACGCATTTTCCAATTCAAAAATAATCAATTGGCAATTGAAGACACGGCTTCTCTCCCCCATGCGATCTAACAGCGACAAAATAAAGGGCTACATTCAGTACGCAAAAATAGTGTAATTATAAATAGGTCTATGCACTGGCATTCAACAACGGTAATTTTTTTCCAGCGAGCAAGGCATTCCAGTACTCTTTTGTGAATGAAGGTAATTTCGGCGACAAGTGCGCACACCTTTTTTTGCAACACGGTCATGCAACTTGCTTTAAAAAAAACAGACAGCTGTCTGATTGGGAAAATGTAAACGGATAAAACCGCGTACTTGTCGCCAGAATTGCCTTCATTCGCTGAAGAGTTCTGAAATGACGCTCTCGCTGGAAAAACAAGTTACGTCGCTGAGTGCCAGTGCATAAACATAATTATAATTAATTATTTTTCTGAACTGAATGTAGCCCATTTGTCGCTGTTAGATCGCATAGGGGGAGAGAAGCCATGTCTTCAATTGCCATTTGATTATTCTTAAATTGGAAAACGTGTTAATAAAGGAAAACCATTGAGAACAAGCCAGGACTAATTGTCCCAATAAAGGGATGGATTTTTTCCTAGGCAATCATCTAGGTGAGCGCCGGCCTTGGACAAATTTGTATCTTTTTTCGGGTTAGCTCTTTTTTGAAGTTTTCTAACCTGTAGTCACTGACCTTTTCTTTATTTAGTCGGCCATAGTTACTCACAAGGCTAACGGAGACCGGAAAAATCCAAAGGGAGAGCCTATTGCGTAAGCTCTGCCTACCCTCTCTGGCAAACCAACCAGTGGTTGGAGGATAGAAAACACGCCAGTAACGGTGCGCTGCTCTTGATTTTTCTCTGGAATGTTGCCACAGACACGCAGTAGTTTACACTGGTTAACTATGCAAATATAGTGGCTTTCATCAGTGGGTTGAATCATCATTGTGTTACCTTATTCGGCTAAGCTTTTGGGAAACATACCCCTAGTGAGTAGCTATATAGCAACTAGCGCTAGAGCTAGTCTACGAACAGCAGTGAAAACCATAACAACAACACATATTTCATGGTTAATGAATGACACCAAGTGAAGAAGCCAATGTTTTCTGAACAACTAGCTGCTGTGATAATGTCATATGTACAGATGAAGATGTTGACTAAACGTACTAGCCAATTGATAACGAAGGCATCATGCTACATAGACCGGGTGTAGCTTGCCAGCTCCCATCCCGCCTGTCAAACTGATGTTTATTTTATCGGGATTCATCCTTTACCCTGATGTTGTAAGAATATCTGCTTGACTGCCCCATGCTTCGATAGTATGGTACTAGCTGTAATTCTTACTTTTCTACGGGAAGATTGCTACTAAATTTGCAAAAAACACTGACATTGTGAAAACTGGTTGATGATCACCATTGATCAGAAACACTAGCCATGGATCTAGCAAGCCCCTCTGACGCAGACAATTTGAACCCACTGGCATAAAATTTGTTTATTATTGACAGGGAAGGAATGGACCCTGTGCCCTGTTTGGGATGAATTCTTACACCCCGCAGAAAAACAATAATTCACCATTGCAAGCTGCTGTATAGTGCAGGCACATTGACCGTCGTACTCTGACAGGCTGTTCTCTACCTTTCATGACGTAAGCATTGCATTATGGGAGGAAAGGGGAACGTCATAAATCACTGTTAAAAGTACCTACTTTTTTCGTATTATAGTCTGTTTTCTGATAACCAACAACACAAAATATGATGTATAATTGTTCAGATATTTATTTCCCACAAGAAAATAATACAAAATCTTTGGAAAATTAACCTGCACTATACACTTCTCTAAAGAAAAACCTTGTACATGTGTCACTTTTTAGAGAAATTGGGTTCGACCCTCATCAATTAAGAGAGGTGACAATCTTAATACAATAGCTATTAGTGTTATTTGAACTGTCAAAAACAAGTTTCTATCTTTTTTTTCTGTTAGTCCAGAACCTAAAAGTTTTTTGTTCAATTGCAAGATCTTTGCCACTGATAAACTTACTAGGTTTTTCCAGATCACAGGAGAACAGCTTTTCTAAGGTGGAAACACTTACTTTACAGAGCTGAAATGTTTTATGTTGGGCGAATGTGAGCTTGTTTCCGATGCAAAAGCAACTGGTTAGCGTTTATTACAGAATGGCTGAAGTGCTCAGGCAGTGTCCTCAGTATGTGCTGCTATTTATGAGTGTCTGTGCCTCACTGTTAAATGTTCTCATCACCAGTGTTTTACTGCTGAGCACTGTTATTTACCACAGTTTCTGTCATCAAATGCTGAAGAACTGCAATAAGTATACGCTAGTTGTTTTGCTGAATAGAATTTGCTGTTGATTACTTTAATAGGGAAAATATATTTCTGCCGATCTGATTGCGTATCTTTTGATGCAAAGGCTGCAGCTGATGGACAACAGCATAATTTTTTCACAATGGTACCGTCACGTTGCATACCTGACATCTTCAGTTGCCGTGGTTACTAGCCTGCGCTTGCATGACAGCCTCCTCTGCGGGCTGGGGCTTCGGAGGCAGAACTGAAGTGCAACGGAGAGGGAGGGGAAGGGACCTCTATGCTAGCTCAAAATCAGTCACATTCCCGGATTTGCATTTATCAACTGGCTTCTTCAGTTTAGCTCACTGGTCTTTGAACAAATAGAGGTCTGGTGACAGAGATGGCCATTGCGGATCATTGATTTTGTTGTGCTGGTGTCCGTACAAGCTGAGGTACTGCACCGAATGACCTACCAACACAAGAATGGCATGGGCTGTACTTTTCATGGGTGAAAAAAGTATTCCAGAGGACACACCCATTATCTTAAACTACCTTGGATTTTTTTTGTTGTTCTTTTACTTTTTTGGGTGGAGAGAACAGTCCTCTCCAGGTAAATTAAATGAAATTTGAAAACAAAAATTAGCAACAAAAAATTGAAATTAGCAAAACAAAAAAAATTGGATATTTATTATTTTTCAGGTTTTTGGCATAGCTGTTGACAATCAAACTAGTTGTTTCAGTGCGTGGAATTAATGCGGTTTGCGACTCTCAGGCTACTCCGATAGAATGAGCTACCGGTAGGTCATCCTGAGCTGGCAGCACAAACTTTCAGAAAACCAGAGCCAATTCTTCATGGATTTTGATGTGTGTTTTGGGTCATTGTTTTACCGGAGGCCAAGTCAACTTCTAAGTCTCAGACTTCTGGCAGAGGCATCTATTGCCTGCCAATACTGTTGCACGTACTTTTTGAATTGCAATCATTTTTATAGATCACTCCCCAAATTGTAGAGTCACAAAAGCAATTGGACAAACTATTCAAGCGTAAATTAAACTTTCGCTTTTAATGCTTGGTTTATATCCTTTGTAGCCCTTAACTGCCTAAAACATGGTCCCGCTGACAGCACCAGACACTGTTTTTGAGGTATTTTGCCTTTTATTTGGGCGTCAGAATTTGAAAAGCATGCTCAGTTGCATTCAAACGATTGACCGAGCCATTGTGGATTATCGTGGTTCTTTACCTTCGCTACTTTAGCCTGGGATTCTCGGTAATGTGCCTTCGGGGGTACAAAAAAAATACTGCAGTAGCCTCGCCTTAAAATGCATGATTACTCACCAGCTCTGGCTTACTTGCCAGAGATGTACACCAGAGTTGGAGCAGGGCATTCTTTTTGTTGTCACGTTTGTTGCCACGGTGCTATGATAATTACTTTATTGAGTTACCAACAGTTTCAACATAAGTCCTCTTCAGAGTATTGAATTCTCCCTCAATTCCCTGAGGAAGACATTTTGAAAATGTTAGTAATTTTATCAATTCATAATTATGGCATAGTGACTGAGTGTACAACTGCCGTTCTTAACATTTTCTCATTTGCGAACTGTAATCAATAGAATGAACGGCCAATTTGTTTTTAGCAGGTATTATTATTCATTCCATCGCATACTTATTAGGCATTTTTGGATCTGCATTAATGATGATATAAAACATCAATGTATTTCAAAGATTCTGGATTCCTGTGGCTCATAAAACAGTACATATAGGCTTATGAAGGATGCCGTTTGTGCCAGTGTTTGATACGCTTAAGACGATGTTTCCCATTTTATATGCATTCCTTTTAACACTGAAAAGATGTAACATAAAGTAAAATTAATCACTCTGCTAAAAAAAATGCTACAGTTGGAACTCAAAGCAAAGTTTGGAATGATTAATTATTTATTTTATTGCTATCCTTATAATGTCACGAGTATTCCATGTACGTTGTCACTGAAAGCCTATTTGTGGTATCATTTCTTAATTATTTCTTCTGAATAATTTCTTGTCTTGGTCTTGATTAGTCAGTAAATAAATAAGTTGATTATTAATCAGATGATCTAATATAGGAACAGACTGTAGGCAACTATGCTTTAAAAGGTGAGAGGCTTCACATGCCCTTATATGGTGTTTGTCCTGATATCCGCAGCTTGCCCCTGGTAAGCGCTCGGGTTGAAGAGTTGGAAAAAGTCTTTGGTTGCTTTTTCATATACTAGCTTCCTTTCCTTCCCACCTTCTCTTTCCCCTAGTTGCACCTTCAGGGTTCAAAGAAAAGGCGCAAGAGGAGAACAGGCAGATGGAAAAGAGGGAAGGATGTGAAAATTAGTAACTGGCATGAGGCTCTGGTAAACTCAGATGTTCTAAAGGTATTTAGCATTTTGTGATTCTGTGGCAATCACAGCAAGTTCAAAAATATTATGACTATCATGAAAATCATGACAGGGGTTTGAAAATACTTTGGTAAATCTTTGTCAGTCAGCTCCATACAGTGCTGCTCCCATAGATGAGGATTAAAGCTTTTTTTATGCAAGGCGAAAGCTGTACATTAACACAGCCCAAGAGTGCAACTAACTTCACTGGGATCGGTGTCATTGCAAATGGACATCACCACAGAAGAAACATGTTTTGTGGTTCACAAGTAAACATTTAAAGTTGTGTTGACTCTCATATTTCAATATTTCTCATCATATTCATTAGCAAATCATTACTGATTATGGTTTTTTGATTAAGGTTATTAATTATGCTCATTGATTTACTGACCATAATTAATAACCTTAATAAAAAAAATCATAATCAGTAATCATATTATGGAAGCAGCTATAACACACAGTACCACACGCGCACACACGCACACACACACGTAAAAAGCTGATTTCTGCTTTGATTAATATCTGTTCAGTTGATTCAATCAATATCTGTTTATTTGATTTCTGCTTATCTGTTCAGTTGATTTATGCTTTGATTAATATCTGCTCAGTGGAATCATAAAGTATTTTTATTACTGGAAACATAATCAGTTTGAGCCATTTACATATCCATTTGTATTTTTTAGATGTATTTTTCCATTTTAAATGTATTTTTCTTTCTTTTTAAGAAGTATTTTTCTTTCTTTTTTATGAGGACAGTACCTCCGTGTGCCACGAATATTTTCCATAAAATTCCATGGTGAACATGCCAACCAATAGGGGAAGGGAAAGAGATAAGAGATATCCAGTGTAATGTGATTGGAGGAAGGCAGTTTGGAATGTTTGTACTCAGTTTTATTTGCATGCAAAGACGACTCTGGGCTTTAGGTCACTGTATCATCATGAACTTAAATAAAGTCTGATCATTTTTTCATGCTTCTGCCTTTTTCCAAATATTTGAAGATGAGACAAACTTCGACAATACGATAACATGTCTGAATGGAAGCCGCAACAGTAGTTTTTGGAAAGAAACGGCCACCATGTTGTCCAGAGCAAAGATGACATGTACAAAACATGCAGTTATTAGTATCAGGTTCAAAAGCCAGCATCAGTCATGGTATGTGTCAGTTCATATAGCATAGGTGGTTTGCTCATTTGGGAGGGCGCCATTAATGCACGTAAATAGCTATGAAATTTGGAGAAACATATGCTGTCATGTATGTTGTAGATACGGTCTGTTCTGGGCACATCCGTGCTTACTCCAGTGAGAGAATACCAGCCATATTCTGCAATGATTACAAGTTAATAGCGCTCTGTTTGCAAAGAGTGCAGGAGCTATATTAGCAGACCAGTAGTCTTGAGTAAATTGAGAATGTATGATGTTTATGGAGTAAAATTTTCAACAATGAATGCCCTGCATAATTGCTCTGATGAAGACTTGCATAATGATGGATTCACGAAAAATTCTCCTTCTAAAACCTGGCCAACTGGTGTCTTCAGTGCCCAAATATTTATTGTGTGTAATAGGACATGGTGATGTTGCAAAGTGGTAAAAAATTGACTCTACCACCTTTTTGGACTGTGTTGCAGTCATCGCTCTGTATACCTTCCATATGAAGACCAGAATGGTCCGGGTGGCTCACACGGTTAAGGCACTGCGCTGCAGTGCAGAGGTGATCACCACGTCGCGGGTTCGAACCTCGGCGTACCCACCGGCAGGGGTCGGCAGCCTTTTCAGAGTAGCGCACAATTGGCTATCGCGCTACAGGGTTACAAATTGGGAAGGGACTGCCAGATTTGGGTAATCGATAACAGCTTTGTTCGTTGCTCCAGCGCCTCCTGTTGGCCAGACGGGCGCTCGTCAGGAAGACTCCGGCTTGGTTCATGTCCGGGTATCCTCCGCCCTCGCTCTGAACTTGCGAAGATTCAACCAGCGTATAAGAGTGTATAAGAATCAGTGGCTGACAGGCACGTGCTTCGGAGGAGAGCCGTGAACTGTCTTCACTATCCTGAGTTGGCAGCAAGGGGTCGCATACGAGCAAGCTTTGTACATAGTTCTCCAATTGGGCATTCCAGATTCGGGTGGGATTGGAGATGCCAAATTTATTTAAAAAAAAAAAAAAAAAAAATTCAAAATGATCTTAGAAACAAAGAACTGAAAAAAATATGCAAAAAACGTAAAATATATAAAATATTATAATAATATATAATAGATAAAATGTACAAAAATGCTAAATTTTGACTCTGATTGTTTGTCCTTTGTGGTCTTCATGCGCAATTAAATTCATATTAAAACATCAAATAATGTGTTGCACTGTTTTCAAGACTTTTCAGGTGAGCCTTTTTTAATTTTATTTGCATTTTTCATGATGTGCTGACTTTTTCTGGAAGTGGGGCTGCACTACACATTTTGCATTTGAGCTCACTTTTAGTTCATCAATTCTTTTGGTGTCTCATGGTGTTGGCAAGGCAGCTGTAACTTGTGTAAAGGCATTTTTCTGTTTGTTCACAGTGTTGCTCGGCCTGTCAGAACGTGGGCGCATCCATCAGCTGCTGCAGGAAAGGCTGCTCCCAGATATTCCACTTTGTCTGTGCCAAAGACACAGGTATGAGCGCCGCGACAATCGGGCACTGTCTGTGTGCCCGTTACCCAGTGCATGGTTCTGAGTGTGAAAGCTCCAAGGGTGTCCACCCACATGTATGTTTATACTTCTGAATGACACCAATCATATCTCAGTGCTTTGTGAATGTGTGTGTACTTGTTTGAGGGTTCTTGTATGTATTCAACTCATGGTCAGGTCCAGAATTATTGCCACCTTTGAGAAAAATTTTTAAAAAAAGACTGCTTATAAAATACAAGTTAATAATCAATTAATTGATGTTAGAAATGTGGGGAAAAAAATATCCTTTATTTTCAGTGCATTTACTCAGATGTTTCAATGTTTTAAAAAAGTAATCTCATACTTTACAAAAACGAAAATTTGTGGCACCCTGTCTTTTCATATGATTCATAGTAAGGTTACAGAACATATCTGGGAAGATTTTTGACCACTCTTCTCTGCAAACATTTTCCAGATCAATAATATCCTTGGGTTCGCACTTAAAAAACTTCCCTCTCCAGTTCAGATCGCAGGATTTTGATGGGATTTGTTCGTACAGACTCTCAAGTGACCATTGAAAAACATAAGTGTTGTGTTTACTCATCCATCTCTATTTGGATTTTGATGTAAGTGTCTCGTTGCCTGGCAGGAAAATCCACTCATGAACAAGTCTCAGTTTCCTCATGGAGGAAATCAGATTTTTCACTTAAATAAAACATGCCCTCCATAAAAATAACCCATCTCTATATTTGTCTGCTGCGATGAGGTATTTAATCTTGTATGCAGTCCTCTTTTGCAACAGAACGTGATGATTTCAATCTTAGCCATATCTGTCCACAGCAGGGGTTCTTAACCATATACTGAAAGGGCCGGTGTGGGTTTAGGTTTTTGTTCCTGCCAAGCAGATACACACCTGCACTGGGTTGCACCAGCTATGCATAAGTTCTAACATAACCTAGTTTGTACGTAATTTCTAATTTAGGACATTGTTTATGCGCTACTTACATTTTAAAGGGTTGCATCAGCTGAAATAGTTCCAATGTAGATGTAAGGCCCAACTTAAATCTTTCACTTATCCCTTAGTAGTAGTGAAGTGTAGTGTCAATGTCGTCATTTTACACAAGCAATAGATTAAGGTAGTAGGCTTGCCACCTCATTATGATAATGATTGATAATCATAATGATGCTTTGTCCTAGTTTACGTTCGTTTTGTTGCCATTTAGTAATTTCCTGTTTCTGTTTTTAGCCACGAGTCTTTTTGCTTTTGTGTTGTATAGCGTTCTGAGACAAGGTGGCAAAAGGGACAAAACAGTTACAAGCACTGTATTAAGAATACTGTATTAAGAATATCCTCACTGATTGGCCACATGAAACGAGAACGTAATTTTTTGTGACAAAAATTTGGATAGTTAAGATGAACCTTATGTCTCCTTGGTGCAAACAAACATCAGAACTGCTTTAGTATCAAACTAGCTAATTTCAACATATTGTTTGGTGTGGAGTTTGCACCCCAACTTAGTGCAGAACTTACGCACAGCTGGTGCTACCGGTCACTGATTCTACATTTTAAGCCCGAAAGTCTTTGCTCAAGACCTTAATTAGCCGAATCAGCTGTGTTACTGATTGGATAGATGAAAGTCTGCACCCACACTGGCTCAATCACGGTGAGGTTGAGAACCACAGATCAACAGCGCTTGTTCCAGAAACATTTTTGGCAAGCCCCAGGTGTGTGATTTTGTTCCATGTGCTCAGAATGTGGTTTCTTACAAAAACATTATTGCTATAGTGGTGGAATATTATGGTTGTTTTTACACTCTGTAACCTTGAGATGCAGCCAAACACAGCAATTATTGGCTCGCTTACCATCTTCTTCACCACCCAGTGACACAACGTGCACATATTTTTGCCTCTGCCAAGGACGTTATGTTTTTGATTTGGTTTTTTGTTTATTTATATCCAAATTTTGCTCGCTGGTTGACCAGTTTGTTTTGTTTGCTTTTTAGCCTGTCTATCTGCGGACAGCCCAGCACTTAGAATTTGAGACCAACAATTGTTAAACTTAACAAGGAGGTCAGAAGTCAAACCTTGCTGACACTTATTGTTTTTGGTGAAGCTTGGTCAAAGAGAGAAACAGGCCAAAGTTCTAAAATATTTTTTTTTGCCATAACTTTCTTCAGAATTGTCCGATGGACTGCAAATCAAACTCAAACGATGGAGAATTTTTTTCTGAGTCCTGTTATGTGCAACTCGATGTCAGGGGGTCACAACCATCTAGTGGTGCGGGGGGATAACACACTCATTAATGACATGCAACTAGCTTTCTATACTTTTCTTGAACTTGAGTGTCCTAGAAAGGTGAAACGTTGGCCAACGGTCAGTCTGTGACCAAGTCTTTTCATCTATTTCTCAAGAAGAATATGGGAAAACTACTGGCTCAATCTTTTTTAAACTTGGTAGAGGAGTGTAGCCTGGGTCAAGGAAGACACCATCAAATTTTGCAGTGAATCTGAATCATGGGGCGGAATTATGTTCAACTTTCATTAACATTGCAAGATACTACATCCTTGGCCTGAATAAATACCATATATCTTAAAATCCACTTGACGGTAGTGAAATTCAGTGATAAAAAAAAACTGTAAATTGTAGAAATACCTTTGTACAACAGCTGTACTTTCAGATTTGCATAAGGTAGAAGAGTGGACAGTTGGTCTTGGCAGAGCTGGGTTCCACCCTAGCATATTGCAGTATTAGTACACTTATCCCTTTGAGTCCTATGCTTTTTTTTTTTTGCTTTAGTTTTTTTCTTTTTTGGAGTTTCACTTTGATAGGACAAAGTAGTGATAGCATTTGTGTTGGTGAAATTTGGATGAATATTCAATGAAATAATAAACCACAAACCTGAAATGCTACTATACTGGACATTTTGACTGGATAATTGAGGCTAACACAGGCTTTAATGCACTGACCACGTTGTACTTGGTCTCTTGACAATAATATATTGTTTGTCCTTG
The DNA here is from genome assembly GCA_029721435.1 of Gymnothorax reevesii. Lineage (NCBI taxonomy): Eukaryota > Metazoa > Chordata > Actinopteri > Anguilliformes > Muraenidae > Gymnothorax > Gymnothorax reevesii. Next base: position 33,428,365 of record CM056584.1, on the reverse strand, counting down.
ATATTGTTTGAAAAATATCGAGGACTGACTGCAATAAACAATTATCTCCAATATATAACATCTGGACATTACTGATTATTGCAGTCAGCCCTCGATTTATTGCATTACTTATTAATAAGGCAACTCAAAGCTTATTCCCACAGTGGAAATATTCACTGCAATTTAATAAACAAGTTTATCACATAACTGTAGTACTTTTCTCATAGCTCAACTCATGAAATAACCTAGGTACATAACACTTTGGAAAAATTTCATTGGCTGAGAGTGTGGGAAAAAAACCCTCTGCGTTACGTCACGCTGTTAAACTTTAGCCAAACTGAATACCAGGAGAAACCTTGATTAAATCAATATGGCTTAGCACTGTTGCGAGCTAGCTAAGTACCACTCTCATAACTAAGTTCACGTTACTTGGCTGGCTTCCCAACTAGCACACATGCTGTACCTTTCCATAACCATTATGTAATATTAGTTTGTTACCTTGTTGACCGTTGCTTTTTCAAATGTGAATGTCTGTGACTCAGTGACTGACTAAGTTAACAGAGTGGAGCTAACTCAATGCTAACATATAATGGGATTTACTGTTAACCCCTCTGTGCAGATGTAGACACCAGTGTACATGGAGCTGCTCTATTTATGCTTGTAGTTACACAATTCTATCACTAGATGGCACAACCGGATCAGTTATTGAATATCCACTAGCAAGCCAAGCTGGAACATGGTTTAGAATATGGATGAGTTCAATCCTATCCCTGTTTACCAGCAGCTGAATGAATTAAACTCCTCAGCTAAGCCTGATGTGCATACTGCTCAATATACTTACTCATAGTATCTGTCCAGCAGTTCAAAAAAATAAAACTTGCGATAGAAAAAAATTTTGTCCTTTGTAGCAACCACTTCAATTATATTGAGCCAATGGTATACCAATTAAGTAGTTAAAGGGTACCTATTATGCTGATCCTTCTTTTGCTACATATAAGTAATGTTATAATATTGGATGTCCATACTCAACCTCTGAAAAGTTTTTAAACGTAAGGCGAGACTTTTTTGATTGTTTGGTTCACAGATTTTTTCAGGCAAAATATACTCAGCAACAAAAGTTTCTGTGACACCAATATTGTTAATTATTTTTCATAACGCAATTATGAAATTGTCATACATGGTGATATCAGACTGAAACAGTACACGTAAACACAACATTGAAATGGAAATCATGAAAATGCGAGAAAATGACTTTGCACGTGAAAATGTGCGTAAATCATGCTTGTGGATGGCAATAAAAGAGGAGAATTTTTGGAATGTTCACATTGTGCCTGATGAACGACGGAAGCATCACTTATCGAAAACACAGCCATTTCGGATCAGGAACTCTACCCTCTAAATGCCAAGACTGTCTGAAAATGATCGGTGGAGGGCCATTGGGATGATTGAATCCGGAACCTCGCAGAGGGAAGTTGCTCATCGCCTGAATGTCCACCGAAACACCATTTGGAACTTATGGCAGCGTCATCAGCAGACAAGACATGTCAGAGACCGTCCTCGCAGCGGCCGTCCACGAGTAACCACTCCCAGACAGGACAACTGGATTCGAACAACCCATCTCCGAAATCGATTCCAACCTGCAACCATAACTGCAAGAACGATACCTGGTTTGAGGCGACTGTCTGCACTGACAATCCGTCGCCGTCTCCGTCATTTTGGCATTGTCCCACGTCGGCCAGCAAGACGTCCAATACTCACAGTACAACACCGACGACTGCGTCTACAGTGGGCATAACAACATCGACGGTGGATCCAACGTCAGTGGGATCTTGTACTCTTCACTGATGAATCAAGATTCATCCTTAACCGATGTGATGGTCGTTTACGTGTATACCGTCGACGTGGAGAACGTTATGCCAACAACTGTGTTCAGGAATTTGATCGTTTTGGAGGTGGTAGTGTCATGATTTGGGGAGGGATCACGGCTAGAAACAGAACAGATTTGCTTGTTATTGATGGAAATCTGACAGGTCAAAGATATCGCGATGAAGTGCTACGGCCATTGGTGGTACCGTTTTTGATGCAACATGGTCCCGGAATAACGCTGCAACATGATAATGCCAGACCACACGTTGCAAGGATTGTACAGCAGTATCTGATGCAACAACATGTCAATGTCCTGCCATGGCCAGCCAGATCCCCAGACATGTCCCCAATCGAGCATCTTTGGGACGAGATGGATCGACGTTTGCGGCGGTTGGATAACCCGCCAGCTACACTCCAGGAATTGCGACAACGTCTACGTCAGATTTGGAATGACATCCCACAGCAATTTCTGGCACATCTGATTCGGTCCATGCGCCGGAGATGCGTTGCTTGCATCATGGCACGAGGAAGTCACACCCGGTATTGAAGTGTGAAGGTCACAATTGGTTAGACGTCAGACAAGTGCTTCATGACGCATGAAAATGACATTTTTCGTTTTGAGTGACGTTGGCACTGAAAATTCAGTGTTTCTCCTGTTAAATAAACATATTGATTGCATTGAGATCTTTGCGTGTCATTTATAACATACACATAAATGGTGTCACAGAAACTTTTGTTGCTGAGTATATTTTGGGGAGGGGGGAATAAAAATAAAAATAAATATTTATTTTCCCGATATTCACGGATTATGTCAAGATATCGGAAGACAGAATAAAGATCGGAAGACAGAATAAATTTTTTTTTTTTTTTACAAAATATTACAGTTTTCCAAAACATTGAATGTCAATACTAGAACATTTATAAACTAAGTAGGTACTATGGCAAATGCATTGGGCCCTCAACTCCAATCAGTCAAGTGAGAAACTGATCACAAAATATAGTTCAGATCTGACTTCTAGCGGGCGATAAAATTTGGTGTACATTGAGAAAACAGTGGTACCACCCGTCCGTTTGTGCATGTGAAACTTCAGATTTGAAAAGTACAGGAGAGTTCAAAATCACTCTCTTAGGATAGCTTGGGGGAGCCACACTCATTAATCATATTCAAAGAGACATGATGGGGCTCTTACTGCCTTACCCTAAACAAAGAGAGCCCCATCATGCCCCCCCCCCCCCACCCCACCCCACCTCACTCAGGCTCACATTGGTTCACAATGCTCGCTGCATTAGTTTCGACATATTTTTGCATGATCTCCTCTATTGTCATTAATTAAAATGTACTTTGTAGTATTGTTCAGTGTTCTTTCACAGTAATACTCATTCTGGTGGTGGAGTGTAATCCTGCCTGATACAGCATAGTCTGCACTTTCCTTTTGCCTGTCATCACATTGCCCCGTTAATAGTTGTCTGTATAGAGATTCACTTTCTTCAATTTCTTTTATTTCTTCCTCAATATCACTTTCTCTCTTTCCTCTTCCTTTGCCCCATTCGTCCTCCGTGTGTTTTGTTTTTCCCCCGTTTAAGCATTTTTGTGCAAAATACGAAAGTTTTGCGTAGGAGCAAGACCACTATAATAGAACCTCTTTACGCACTGGCGTTCAATGAGAAATATGCGCTCAATTTCCCAGGTTTCTCGAGACAATGAGGGGAAGTGCTGTCCCTCGTTGTAAAGGTCTCCTTATTGGCTACAAGGACATCTTGGTCCCATCTTCTTAGCTTGTGATATGACGGAGCAACCGTCAATCAAAGAAGTTAGTGTGATTTCAAGTATGCGAGACTCATTGGCTTTCAAGACTTGTAACTCGACAACGATAGATCCTACAGACATTAGTGCTGCAACTAACGATTATTTTGATTGTCGATTTGTCGACGATTATTTAAACGATTAATCGACTAGTCAAATTGACTTGCACAGTACAATGGTTATTTAGCTATTGGCTTTTCAATTTAGCTTGAGGTCATTTTACCCATGTGCTAACAATACAGAAAATAAGGATTAATATTTCATCCAAAAATGTTTTATTAAACTTTGCTAAAAATTCAAGTCAGAATTCAAGTTTTTGAATTGTTGTCAGGCTAAAGTGTGAATATAAAAAAATAAATACATTATTTTTCTGATCACCAAGGACAGGTAGCAGCAGCAGCAGCAAAAAAAAGAGTTTTCCTTTAATTAAAAAATCTGCATTTTGTGAATAACATTCTTTGGTCTAGAGTCTTTGATATTAAACCAGGTATATCCAGAGGTGTATAAAGTACTGGAATAAAATAACTGAGTAAAAGTAGAAGTACCATAACTGACAGTCACTTTGGTAAAAGTTGAAGTCACCCATAAGAAAATTACTTGCAAAAAAGTCTTAAAGTAGCTCAGATTAAATGTACTTATGTACCAAAAGTATTTTGTGAAAAAAAGCTCTAGTACAAGTACAAAGTATTTTTCACAGTACGCATTGAAAGAAAAGGAACAACCAATCTTTGTTCTCTCCTGGTGCTCTTTAATCAATTTTCAGGTGTATGAAAAATACAGTATTCAGTATTCGGCTTGCTTGTGAATGTTCAATAAATGATCCTGGTGTGCCATCTAGTGATAGAATATTGTAACTGCGTGTATAAATTTGCAGCTCCATGCAAATGAAATACTTTTTCAATGACATAACGACAAATTATCGATGAATTAATTAGTCAACAACGAACAAATTTTGTCGACAATGTCGATGAATCGTTGCTCCCCTAACAGACATGCATAGGGTGTCTACGTGATCGTGAGAATCTAACAAACACGGCGAACAGTGTCAATCCAGTTGTAAGGCTCGCATACCTTCATGCAGTACACCCTGTGCATTACAAGATGAGCTGCCCATTGGCTGTCATTTTTTTTTTTAGTCAGGTTTGCAGCAGTTGAGTTGATCTGACAATTAACTTTAGTACTCAGGAGGGAAATGACGTCCACGTAGGAGCCGGCGTCTGTGGATCCTAAGCGGCATATTTTGTGGAATATCCCCGTCGATTTGGATTTCTTTTTGCTTTTTTGCTTCTTTTGGGGGATCAAATTTCCTGGCGACCGTTCTGGACCCCCTTTACCCGGCGTACGGGAGTGGGTGAGCTATACCGCAGTGGAGTCAGTCATCTACTGTCGCGGCGACTCTTTCTCATCTCACCTCACCTGAACTCCGGATCCTACACGAACTGAGTGTTAAGGTCGACATAATTTCTTTTGGGAAATTTGGGACTTTTTTATATGGACTTGGGTTTTGCGAATGCCATCTGATTTGTGTTTGTGATTAATATTTCCTTTGATTGTTCCGGCGCGCACCTATCGCCCCGATGTCTTTTGAATGCTTTCCGTCCAGTTAGGATGCGATTTTTCGTTTACTTGTTACATTAATATACTTTGGAAAACTGAACTTTCTCTCGCCTTTTTTCGTTAGAGTGTATTGTATTTAAATAATTAAGTCACTTAAAAGTGAGAATTTCCTCTGATCTTGGCATTTTTCGTTGCTTTTAGGTCGGACGGTCGGCGTAGTCTAATAACTGCATGGAATATCAGGTCCGCCTGCTGCCATAATTTCCGTTGTAGCGTTCATTTATCTATTTGGTTTATGTGAATTGTTACACAGTGTACACATCGGAGAACTATTCAAAAAGTGGGCGGGCGATAAAATAAAATAAAATAATATTTTTTTCCTAATTTTGGTGAAATACAGATCGGCGGACCCGCGAATATGCGAAAAATAAAAAAATATTTTTTTCCCAGAATGCCAATTTTTTACTTCGGCGGATCCGTGAACCAAACAATCAAAAACGCCTCGCCTAAGATACAGGGGTTTTGCAGTTATCCAGGAACGCGGTTTTGTGAACATGATTTCCTCTCTGAACTGCTCGTCCCGAGACCTTCACGAGATCTGGGCAAAACCTGATGTCAGGTTGTGCCGTCCAATTAACACAGACCTGCCAGAGCCAATCACGGCGCTGGACCTGCCCACCCCGGAAACTGTTCCTGCAGGCACAAACAATCACAGATCATACTATGCCTTAACAGCGTCTACACTTTTGGAAATACAAAAGAAGGACCGCAAATCATTTGAGATGCAGTTTTGTCAGTATCTCTCCCAAAGCTGCTCATCGGTTTATTTTTGGATGCAAAGAAAAGCACAACTATTTTCTCTTCCAAAAGATGATGCCACCAGAAATCAGTTGATAGCTTTTTTTGTTTGCTGGCGGCAAACAGCCACGGCCAAAGGGAACGTAAGCTGCTAGTGCGCAGCATATCCAAGACAGCATTGTCAATGAAGAGTAATTTAACACAGGATAAGCATTTCTGCTGCTTTTCAAACCTGAAGCAGTTGCTTTGATCAAGTGCTCGGTGCCACAAGCTGTAAGTAATTATATAATGGCAAATAATGGAAAGAAGCTAACATGTTACGGGTGGCTAGCAGGACCGCTGGCCTCAAACGCAGGCTTTGTAAAATATCTGAAGATAAAGCCTGTATCTGTTGCGATTGTCTGTGATTTACACGGAAGCTGTAAGTTGCTTTTATGGCATAAGGCTACCTAACGTTATGGCCTGTTGATTGTGGCTGTTGCACTGCGGCTAACAGAGCCTAGTTTCTGTTGCTAATGTTTGTGTCCTAAATATGCAAAAGTCATATCAGGAGACAATCAACAGAAGGTGTGTGAACATAAACCTCATTTGACGCAAACTTTTTATACTTGTTTGTTATTTGGATGCTTGATACAACGGTCCATGTAATGGAACTTGCTGTCTGTAAAACCTGTATTGCAAGGGTTTGTCTCTGTTTGTGGTGACCGCTCGGTAACCAGCTGCTGCATGTTAGTTCGTGTGCTGTTCGTGTGCTACTTAAAAATGCTCCTGGTTAACGTATATGCAGTAATTTTGATCGGTATGCTTGTGTTACTTCAGTAAGCATCAATGTGGCAGTTTCATCATAACGTTGCCTGATTGTAGCCACTAGAGTTGAAGCTAACCAAGAGGTGTTGTGTTACTGCAAAGTTGGGCTGAAAAGGCTGCAATTAGACCAGACGTAGGTTTTGCAGAGCTTGGGAAACATTTTTGGGTTTGTTTACAGCTGCTTGTGATCGCTTCACTTTTCCATGACAGGGATCAGCCGGATACTTCACCTATATCTGGGCTAGGTCTCTGATACTTCCACGGTGAAAGCAATTATGAAACGCACAAGCTCTAACGTGTCTCATATAACAAACGATTTCTCTGCATTGCCATGGCGTAATTTCATCCCCCTTTAGAAATTGTTCTGGCTAATAAAAACCCAAAAAAGGTGGAGATTGAATGGGAAATCCTGTCCTGTAGAAGTGATCGATTTGCTAGCTCCACATAAGCAACCGTCCACGCTAACGGAACTTACGGACTAACGGACGCAAAACGAATTGCGCACGACAGATTATGCTCAAAGTCAATGCAAAGACAACACCATAGGTAGATAGCAAATTCGAGCTTGACCTGCCAGACTTTCACACTGCATCCTCCACTTTCGCCGCTGCGTTTATTAGAACAAATTCATTTCATTACATCTATGCAAGTGTACGCTGTTTGAATGCGGAAATCTTTTGCTCAGATGGCAGACACGTCTTACGTTTCACGCTAGGGAGGCAGACTGGAAAACTGCATTCTGCCGAGCCCCGTCCAGCTCCGCCCTCCACAGAGCTGGCCAATCAGAAGAAAGTGGGCACAAGGGGGAGGGGGGGGGGGGGGGAATAGCGACAGAGCAGCTCAAACAAGGCGTTTCACGCAGAGACTGCAAATGGACTACAATTGGGGTTTTTTGAGGATGGCATTATGAGCTAAATAAGGACCCTTTTTTGGACTTTGAACAATCAGGAGTATTCCAGGGGAGTCCAAGATCAAAATATAAACTTGGACATGCAGCATAATAGGTCCCCTTTAAGAAAAATCTGTTTTCTGAAGCAAAAATTCAACATGGAATTGATACTATGTCATTCTGCTATCAATTATCGTCATCAGTCACATATCAAAAACATGCTATTCCCTACCATGGATTTTCGTATAAATTCCTTTATCGCCGAATTCAGTGGTCCCTTATATCCTGCCACGTACTCTCATTGATTTGCCACTCGTTCAATTTCTTACTAAGGCTCATCTGTGTGACGTGCAGTTATAGTTCATGTCCACATGAAACTTTCCTGGTAATGATTTATTGATTGACACTTTTCTTATCCAATTCAAGAGAGTACTTTCCACAGTAACTGAAAAGATTGATTGGACCATCAGAGAAGTACTTAAACCTTTGCGTAACAGCGAGTAAGGTTGTATTCTCTTAACGTTGTGCGTGGTCATGCAGCTGAAAATGATGCATTTCACAGAAAAAAAGACTTCCAAACCAGCCTGAAGCGCTCAGTTACATTTACAGGATTTAAATGAGTTACGGACATGGGAATTATTCTGAATGAAGCAGGACAGGAGAGTGCCCTCTATGGGGTAGATCTGTGTCTCTGGAGGAGAGATTCAATGAGGAGAGGTTTTTCTTCAATGTATGAGTGAGTTGATCTAAATTGTGTGTGTGTTTATACATATATATATATATATATATATATATATATATATATATATATATATATATATTTCCCTCTCTTTCACTTATGGCAAGCTGACTAGCTGTTCCTTATTCTCGTTTTACCATAGCCATGACAGTCAGAGATCTTGTTTGCCACATTGGTTTGTAAGAGTAACTGTTAGTCACTTCTAGAACATACCAAAGATTGGGCCCCTTACAGTATGTCAGCACTGAGTTATAGCATGGCAAATCAGGCCCATTTTGGCCAAAAATACAACTTTAGATATTTTCCCATTCACATAACATCTGATTTACTTTTGTATCCTACATATGAGGAAACTATTTAAATATTCCATATACAACTATATAGAGTTGCAGGTACTCATTAAAAGGGTCAGATGGGTACTTAAAAATTGGCATTTTTAATTTGCGATGGTGTTTTTTTTTTTCCATTTTTGGCTCCTCCTAGGTACTTAAGGTCACCTTCTAGCAGGCCTTATGCCATGTTTTCCTGCTGTCCGGGTTCAGAAGAGTCACCCCAGAAAAAAATTATAGAGCTGGCTTGAATACTTCAGCTCCAGCAGAGCTCAGAACACGGCTCAGAAATGTAGACGCTTTTCCTAAGGGGTACCCCGCACCACTTGCAGGGGCCATAAATCATGAACTAATGATGTGGGAAACCTAATACTTTGCAAAGCCTTCGAATAGTTGATTCACATATGGATGGACATCTGAGATGGTGGAGCAGGGACCCTTGCCTGACTTGGCATGGAATGACCCATACAGTAGATAGTTGTAATTATGTTGGTGTTTTTAACAATTTATGTCATCTTTTGGACCTATTACCTCATTTTTGGAGATTACTTTTGATTTGAAATTGCTTTACTGATAAAGTAGTTGAGCCTAAGATGAGCTTATTCAGTAAAGTTTTCACCACTTTAACTTTAAAACAATTTTTCTGATGTTTGTTAGTATGGAAATCATTTTTACTATGGGTTTCATATAAAAAACATGATTGTTTGATTTCCAAAAAAAAGCACTGAAACATGATTACAAATGCACTGCAATAAAAATGTATATTATCTCCTTCTGTTTGAACTTAACATGGATTCTGTACCTGACTGTATGTATTTCTTAAGGAGAGCGTAGCTTTAATCTCTTCTATTCAAATCTACATTTTCATGCTCCAACTTTCCATTTTTTTCTCACAGATTGCATATTTCAAGAAGAAAACTTTTCATTGACGTGTGTGGAACACAAGGTAGGTGCAGTTCATTTTCCTAATCTTTCTAAACTTGTGTGTGAGCAACAGTGCTTTGTATTGCTGAAGTTGGCTATTGTTCTAGAAATCCTTCAGGGAAAGTCTTCAGGTGCCAGCGCCAGCGCCACCCCCCTCGTGTCACCAACTGAACACCTGCCTTTGTCTGCGAAGCTGCTTGTTGTGTGAAAGACCACTTTCATTTAGTTCTTTTCAGGCCCAGGATGTTTTTTGCTTGGAGCAGCATATCATATACATACAAACACGTGCTGCTTGCATGTGCTGTTTGCGAGCACGCAGGTTCACTACGTTTGAGTGTGTGCACGCACTCACACACACACACACACACACACACACACACACACATGCATGCAGCTTAAGTGAACAGAAAAGTATGCCAGCAGCCAACCAAGGCAAATGCACATGCAAGCAAACGCTCTAAGTTACATACCTGTTTCAACGCAGGGATGAAGAGATCAAAAATTCTCTGATCAGCCAGGAGAGTCAGAAGCAGCTGGTCAATCCATAATGCCAAACAGAGTTTGGTACAAGTATCCCCAAAGTAAAGCTGGCGGTGGGTATTTTTACACCAGCAGCTAAAAGCCAGGAACCGGCGTTGTATAATTAAAACGTTTTAATGCATAAAGCCAAGACATTGCTTAGTCCATATCTTTTGTTTTCAGGCGGGCTTCAATCCTGTCAGTTAACATTAAAGGGTCTGGCTGATATGCACGGGGCCTGCTCTGGAAGCACTTATGCTTCATTTATAAAAGAAATGCTAGTCACAACTCTGCTATCCCCTCTAGTGGTCAGTCCTAATAGTGCAATGAAGGAAATTGCAGCTCTTTTCTGATATGCACTTGAGCATATGAGACACGCATTCTTTGGACTCAAGGTTTTGTTAATAATTGTACATACATGCAAAACAAATAAAAAGGACAGACTCTTACACTGCTGTAATCTCCACTTTTCTGTGTAACAGGCTTGCAGTCATGCACAGAGAGGGAAGAAATCTATGTGTAAAATGTATGTGAAAAAATTTTTTGCCAGCCTTGCTGGTTTTTTGATTTGATATTTTTTAACAAGAAGAGGATTATGCCTCTCTTATCCTGCTACAGTGCACAGACTGAGTGTTCTTATCTGGCTGTGTTGTGCAAGTTCTTTTCTGACTGCACATGCACTGCCCCATATCCTGGTGGGTGCAGTTTGTCGATTAGCTCTGCGCTGCAGCACGGTCTCTCTAATCTGGCATCCACTGAATCCCCGCAGACCTCTGCAGGAATTGAGCTTCAGCCCAGTACAACTCATAGCTCAAGTAAAAATAATATAATGATGAAGTAGTTACGGTACTGATGGTCAGTGTGGACCCCGGTGTTTTGTGCCTCAATGTGCAGAAAGATGCGATGGGACAGCGGTTAATACATGTGTGGTATCAGATCCTGCAGTAAGTGGGGAAATTTTTTTCAGCACCATTGAAATCCTGAAAAATCTGAATACCTCACATGCGTATAAAGATAAAGCGAATGCCGTGCCAACTCACGGCAGCATAACTGGCACCTTAGTTACCTTAGCAGACCCATGAAACTGATCTTCCAAAATGAAGTTTGTTTCATCTTTTCTGAGTTCCTGCTTGCTTACACACAGGTATTGAGCCTGTATTTTTATGAAAACTTGTTGGGGTCAAATATCAAAATGCGATGCTTTTCCTCGGCACAGTGACTGAAATACAGGCGAACACAAAGTGTCCAGCAAGTGATGTTAAAAGAAGGTTTGAGGATTGTGCGTTGACTTGTTTACCTAATATATGTTCTTCATTTGCTCCTATTTATAGGATGTGTAAAAAAGAAATTGGGAACATTTGCCTTGGGAATATTCCCTGTACGATGCAACAATGGACACAAAATGGCATATGCTCTACTGGACGAATCCACCTGGATTGCACTGCTCCACTGAGAAACACCAGGATTCAGTGCACGCATACACCATAAGTCACAGAAATTCAACAGGCCATCTTAAATGGGTACTTTTTGCTCTCCTAATGTGAACGGGGGAGGACAGGACATGTCTGTCCTGTCAGAAGAGCAAAAGCATTGAAGATAGTAGTGTGGGTCTTTGCAGTCTTAAAATTCAAATGTGCCGCATTATTTTGGATAAGGGTTCTAATATATCGATTCGGGACAGCCAAGTACATACAGTTTAAACTCCACCAGGACTTTGGGACTCAGATACTTTGGATCAAACGACCATGTAGACACCAGTGTTTCCCCAGAAGACTAACTGAGAAAAAAAAAGAATTTCACCAGTTCAGAAAAAAGTACTTTCATACGAGGCATGGGAGAGTTCTTTCACTGAAGAGTTTCAAAATTACCGTATTGAGACTGTGAAGGTATTTCTTATGTACTTTCCCAGAAGTCTGAGCATCATTCAACCAAACTACAAATTTTAGCAGGTATCAGTATTTTGGACTTGTGTTCGGATGCCCTCTGATAGCGAGATGTCACAATTCCGTACTCACTGGATGTAATTCAATGTATGCTTGAGTATTATGATGTACATGATGTGCTCTAAAACAAGTAAATTTCTGATATGACTAAAGGTATTTTATTATATGATGCTCTTCCAACATGTATTTTGATGTGCATTTGCAGATGTAAAGACCTCATATCAATATCCATTCAGCGTGAATATTTCTGAAGCTCCAGTTTTAACCTTTCGTGAGCCACAGCCAAGGCCAACAAACAAACCATTGCCAGGGTGATGTCCTTGGACTTCCTGTATGCGCTGTAGTTAAAATCTTGCAACCGAAGTCTTAGTTTATGCACCGTGCTCTTGACTCTCATGCCATTTGTGCCACTTACCGTGAGCTCGATAACGCAGATATTTCCGTTGAGGATTGAGGTGAGACGGGGTTGTTGTCCTGATCCTAACACAATATTGCGAATCACCTTCATTATTTGGGGCACAAAATGATGTAACTAATCATGCTGCACACACTTGAGTTAGATATAGTTGATAACGTGACTGTAAACATCATGAGTTCTCAGACACCGCATCCAGCGATCTTTATGATTCTCAGTTCTGGCATCCATTATTTAATTGTGTACATAAGTATTTGACACTGTTTAAATGTAAGATGTGATGTACTTAAATAATTGTGTATAGTATTTCTTAGAGATGTTTATTTTCTATAAAGTAAATGTCATTGACTATAAAAGAAAAATGTTATTAAAACTAATGAATTAAAATGATTTATTGGGGGGAAGGGTGAATGTTGCTTGTTGTCGGGGTTGTTACAAGTACAGTTTATTTGTCTGAATGTATGGCGTTTGAAAATACAAATTTATGCAAGTAAAACACTTCAAATTAGGCTCTTCAGCACCTCAACATCAAGATGTACACCAATCAGCGATAACATTATGACCACCTGCCTAATATTGCGTAGGTCCCTCTTTGGCTGCCAAAACAGCCCTGACCCATCAAGGCATGGACTCCACTAGACCTCTGCAGTTATACTGTAATGTCTGGCATGAAGACGTTAGCAGCAGATCCTTTTAGTCCTGTAAGTTGGTGGGTCCTTCATTTCATGGATCAGACTTGTTTGTCCAGCACATTCCATGGATGCTTGATTTGATTAAGATGGGAATTTAGGAGGCCAAGTCAACACCTTGAACTCATTGTTGTGTTCCTCAAACTATTCCTAAACAATTTTTTGCAGTGTGGCAGGGTGCATTATCTTGCTGAATGCGGTCACTGCCATAGAGTACTAAAGTGATGACATCACGCTGGTATCGGAAGTAAAATAGCGATGTTGCTAGCTTAGCCATTTATTCGTTGGTGAATTTTAATGCTAGCTAGCTTGCTGAATTACAGTAAGTGACATTTAACTATCCATTTACTGATTCTATCGATTTAGCTATGGGCACAATATGTAATAAGCTCACTAACTGGCTAACTACGTAGTTTGTTAGCGTAGCTAAATGCCTGCTGGCTAAATGGCAAAATAACTCACCGTGGTCCATTCATTTCTAGGGATGTAGCTCGCTAATGGTGGCCCCCTATGTGGTAACGGATGCACGGACATAGACAACGGCAATTTCAGGCACTAATCGGCTACCGTCGTTGTGTTGTGAACGTTTGCTGAAACTGAGGTACCCCATTGGCTGGGAACAAATCACAGGGTACTCGCCTGCGTATGCAATACATATGTAGTTTGCAGAAGTGGACTACAGACTGGACTACAAGTGCGAAAGCATATAGTTTTTGGCCATTAACAAATTTGATGTAATAATTATCTGAACACCCCATTGGCTAATCTCGGAGCGAGGCGGCTCATAAAATTAATACGAGTTCAGGCAATGCCAGAAAGTGTCCAAACCCCGTTATAAATTCCCATAGGGATTTTACTTCCGACACCACAAGCTAAGTAGGTGTGATGTCATCACTTTAGTACTCAATTAGGAGATACCATTTCCATAAAGGGGAATACTTGGTCTGAAACAATGTTTAGGAAAGTGGTAAATGTCAAAGTAACATCCTTGTGAATGGCCGGACCCAAGGTTTCCCAGCAGAACATTGCTCAAAGCATCACACTGCCTCCACCGCCTGGCCTCCTTCTCATTGAGCATCCAGGTCCCACGTCTTCCCCAGGTAAGTGTTGCACACACCTTGCCATCCACATGATGCAAAAGAAAATGTGATTCATCAGACCAGGCCACCTTCTTCCACTGCTTCATGGTCCAGTTCTGATGCTCACATGCCCATTGTGGGCACTTTCGGTGCTGGACAGGGGTCCGCATGGGCACCCTGAATGGCCTGCGTAGACACAGCCCATACGCAGCGATATGATGCACTGTGTTTCTGACACCTTTTTATCAGAGCCAGCATTAACTTTTACTGCAATTTTAGCGACATCGCTCTTCTGTTGGATCAAACCACACGGGATGGCCTTTGCTCCCTACACACATTACTTAGCCTTGTCTGCCCATGACCCTATCGCTGATCCTCCTGACCACTGCAGATCAGGAAAATCCCACAAGACCTGGTTTTGGACATCCTCTCGCCTCGTCATCTCGCCATCACAATGTGGCCCTTGTCAAAGTCACTCATATCCTTACGCTTGCTCTTTTTTCTTGCTTTCAACACATCAACTTCGAGGACAAAATGTTCACTTGCTGTCTGATATATCCCACCCACTGACGGGCGGCATTGTAACAAAATAATCGATGTTGTTCACATCACCTTCACTGGTCATAATGTTATGGCTGTTCCCTGTAAAATTGCTGTGAGCGAGACACATAATCACATAACCACACATGTAGCAGTTAATGTTCATGGAGTAGTTCCGTTTCTTTGATGGAGCATTTTGTGGAGTCATTTAATATTGAATTTAATGATAAGTTTCCCTTCTCTAAATGTTGTACATTGGTTATATTCACATAACAATAAGAATTAATCATTTTGTATTTTTCATTTTTGCATTTTACAAAAAAAAAAATAAAAATCAATAAGCAGTGTCAATCAAACAACATTAAACCCAATCGCCCCGTCAAACCCTTTCCAATTTGTCTTAATAAGTCCTGAAAGTTCCTTTTTTATTCATCTTAAAATAGCTTGAAATATTTTTCATTGTCTCGCTTGATTTTTAGCATTTTTGAAAACACATATTAGGCCTCTATTCTTTTGTTTGATTTATTATTTGGGTGATCAGTTTGGTTCATCTCTGCTTGACTGGTCCTTGAGGTAGTTGATGATAGAGAACCTCTCCATTTCCCCTGAAACATCACTTTCTCCTTGCTTAAGCAGCATGCGTGCATGGCACAGGCTCCATCGCGCCTGCAGTGTTTTCAGTGAACTCAGCTGAGCATGTGAGATAACTTTACCTTATTGTAAAACAGGAACTTTTAAAATATTGGGATAGCAAAATATCAATGACGGAAAGCCAAATTCCAGTAAGCAAATCTGATTAATCACCAACTACGGCAGGCCTGGTTTGGTTCAGGAAAAACAAAAACAAAACAGCACTGGAACCGTAGGGAAATTTTGAGATTTGAATTTTTGTGGCCAATACTTTCTGAGAGTCATCCTGTATTTTTGGATCAACAGCACAGACCTGCAGCTATGAAGATCTCTATTACTAGTTGGAAGGTGAAAAGTAAATGGAATATTCCTTTCCAGTGAGACTTTGCATCCACTGAACTCATCTCCCAATGGCATACTTTACTAGAAGCACAGTGTGGACACATTAAATTGTAGGAAATGCCCTATATCTACTAAAATATGTGTAATAACAGATTGCAGTGGACACTGTCCTCTGCGCAAACAGCTCAGTAAGGGTGGCAGTTAGGCTTATAGGTGGTAGAGCAGCACTTTGGGTGAGGGATATGGAGTTAGTAACTGAAGTTAGTAAAACTTTTTGTGTTTTATCTGGTAAAATGTTAATTTACTGATAGTTGAAGGGTGTAATATAAGTGGTCTGAGAGTAAATTGGGATCTTATGCTCTCCTCTGCCTCTATATTCAGGAATCTAAATATACTTCCACTAAGTTCAACCATTCAGGGCCTCTCTCTAACCACCCGGATTGGTTGAGTTTCACGAGCATTCACAAGAAACTTGACAGCCAAAATCCAGAGGTTTTAAAGTCTCCGCAAATTTGTGAAATTAATTCATTGCTGATAACTGCTTAAACTAGCAAAAGACACTAAAAAGACCAAAGACACTATCAGAAAAGCATCAACGTGGCTTTCCTAAGATGGGTACAATTTTGGGATTTCAGAGATTTGAGGTTGGTCACTGAAGTTGCCACCTTTACACTGAATCGGTAACTAGCTGTGATATTTTCGCTAGCTACTTATCTCGTGACGTGAAATATGTAATGTGACTTTGGTAGTAATAATTGCAACCCACATAAACTTGGTGCAAGTGCTCAGAAAATCTGCAGTTATTGTGATTTCAAGTGACTTGTTTGCATACTTCTACATTAGCATTGTAGCACTGGTCTGCACATTGACGGAGTATTTTTGCTGACCATGTCCATCCCTTTATGACCACAATGCGCCCATCTTTCGATGGCTACTTCCAGCAAGATATTGCACCATGTCACAAAGCTTAAATCATCTGAAACTGATTTCTTGAACATGACAATGCGTTCACTGTATTCAATTGGCATCCACAGTCACCAGATCTCAATCCAATAGTGCACCTGTGGGATGTGGTGGAACGGAAGAAGTGCATGAAGGATGTGCAGCCGGCAAATCTGCAGCAACTGCATGATGCTATCCTGTCAACATGGACCAAAATCTTTGTGGAATGTTTCCAGAATCTTGTTGAATCTATGCCATGAAGAATTAAGGCAATTCTGAAGGTGAAAGGTAGTAACAAGTTGTGCTGAATGATGTGTCTCAAACCCAACGTATTTAATTTCAGTAAATATGGACCGTGTCTCACTGCAAAGACTATCTATGCAACTCTAGCTGCACTGTTTACCATCAGTATAGCATAAAGTACACTTCTAAAGATCCGAGGTACAGAAAAACAAATGAAACCATGCAGCACAATGAGAAACAGTTTCTTTGTTTCCGCCGGCTGCATCATAGACATACATATTTTTAGAAATAATGCAAGACGTGTCATCAAACGGAAGTGACATCGTTCCGCCCTCATATTTTCCCTGGAGCCCATAGCCTTAGATGTACGAATCCCAGCTGCGCCTGTATACCGGGGGCAGGTACAAAACTCGAATGGAACTCATTTCCATTGCAGCACGCAGTCAACCAAATAATAATTAAAGTTAGTTTCTAAAGGAAGAGTTGATAATTAAGTCAACCGAGACGCCACCTTCCAACATGGAAGTGGCTATTCGCCCTGCAGTGGGGTGAACTGGGGGAATGAATGAGATCAGCCATCTGCCCCGCAATGGGGACGACAAGAGAAGCAGTTCTGCTATTCGCACCTCGGTGGGACGAATGAAAGAAGCACTTCTGCTGTTTGTCCCCCAGGTGGGCCAATGAGAGGTTTCATTTTATAATCTGCTCCGCCCTTTGATCATTCGCGCTGAACTGCCATGGGACGAATAACCTCTTCCTTTTAACGTACCATTCAACATTTTCAATCGCATCAAGTCGAGAGCTATGCCAGAAGGCTGGCTCGGACTAGCAGCACCTTGGTCACCGTCACTCTAGGTGTTTTCATCGTCAGCTTCTGACGCATACAGCTCGTACAAATACAATAGGGGACAGCGAGTAAGATGCCCCCCTCAAGCACGAATTCTCATAACTGAAGGTAAACAACATGAATTAATTATTTTTTTTTTTGCTTGAATATATAGTATGTAAAGTTGGCTACCACATCTAGAAAGATTTATGACACAGTCACTTTAGAAATATTTTTAAATGTTTAATAACTTTTTTTTTTTTTTTTAAAGGACATCTTGCCCCACCCCGGGGGTAAGATTCCCTTCTGGATGGGGTAAGATGCCCATGGGGGGCATCTTACCCCATCTGTTATATATTATCTAGAATAACTGATAAAGCCCAATACATAGTGGTTTTACTGCATATCAGATGCGTTATTATCATATTATAACTGTCTTAATAAGCATGTACACATCAAACTAAAGATCAACATCTTTTTAGAAGTTTCCTTGCTAAAGAAACGGGGAAAGAGGGAGGTACATTCTCCTCAACTTAACTTTTTATTAACTGACTAAACACTAAGGCACAAGTGATGGCAACATACAGTTGGCATTAAATTCATCAAGGAATACATGGTTATATCTTTTGGACTACTAAAATATATGAGGCACCACATTAATTTATTTGTAATAATATTTATTAATTTGTAATAATATAATATTTGTTGAATTTTTCAGTGCTTTTTCTTGTATATAATAACTCTTTGGTGTGCCTACTGATGCATATAGTGCGCAATATGACAATCAGGTCAATCTGGAATAAGCTGGCCTTCCCTTTACTACTGTGCTGGTGCTAGCCAGTCAAATTTTGTCCTCTCTTCTACGTAGAAAGTCGGGCATAGAAACGCCCCTGTGCATTTTTTTTCTTATCGTGGGCAGGGTCTACCGCAGCATCCTAGGAAAAAAAGAAAGGACCAGAAGCCATTTTTCCCCCAAGCGACTGGTGGAGAAAGGAAATGATGGCAACGAAAGGCAAACACGGCAGCTGTTCTATGGTGGGCAGCAAAAATCAGCATCCGTGCTTATACAAACTCCCAGCTTCCGAAGAAAAAAGGGTGGAGTGGTTACACTGTATTTTTGATGGTAACGTCCCAATCCACGTCCGCAAGAGGGACTTTCTAAAACGCTTAACTGAAAAAGCTTAACATGGCTTAACCCTATAATGCCCAGACACAGACATCATTATAGGAACAAAATATGGCCCAGTAATATTTTTGAAGTATTGAAGGGTAGTATTCAGATCCACTGTTCATCATTAGGTTTTGTGACAGCAAAATATACACTGCTGAACAGAACTTCTAATTCCAGGAGTATCATATCTGATACAGCCAAAAATCAGCACCCCTCCAGAACTCAACACTCAAAATTTCAAATTATTTATATGCTTTCTACTATCTATAGCCATCCCTCAACATGTATAAGAATAAGTTTTTGTGTAATATTTACCTTGGAATGCCAAACTTCACTGCCAAAGTCCAAGGAAATTCATTAATTCCCATTCACATGGGAGCTACTACCTTGAAGTGAGTGACTAGGGGAGAGACTCCTGTAATCTCACTTCTTCCATCCAGGTGGCAGCACTGTGTATTAGATATGATACAGTGAGCAGTCGTGTTTGTGTTGCATCTCACCAGGTGGGCATGGTCCAGTGGCGTAGCCAGCGGGGGTGCTGAGACACGTCCCTTTTTGACTGCAATTAGTAGTTCTCAATCATTTTTCTTTATTGACGCGTTTTGCAATTATCATAATTGGCAACCGAAGACACGGTTTCTCTCCATATGCGGTCTAACAGCGATGAAATCATGGTCTAAATTCAGTACAGTTGCGGAACAAGAAGAGAGAATTGGGTTGCACAAAACTTCCGTTTTAAACAATTATTAGTCCTGACCTGTTCTCAGTCATGTTCTCCGAGAGCACTCCACAGTTAACAGGTTTGTGGAACGGAAGTTTTGTGGCACCCAATTCTCTGGGTGAAGGTGCGTCATTCTCGGGCGACGTTACGTCATTATCACGCGATCGTTGAAGCAGACGACAACTAATTAGGGGGAAAAAAACCTTTTATCTAGTCTTCGAAAACAAAAAAATTCCAAATTTTTGTATTTTACAATATTTATTTACAAATTATGTTTGTGTAAAACAGCATTTTGATTTAGCCCCGAGTTCCCATTTAAGTTCGCCAGCTAACGATAGCATTAGACCCAACAGCACAACTGCAAGGAACAATATTGCTCACGTACCAAACAAGCTTGTGAATTCACTAGTTTAAAATAATTTTTAAAAATCTTTAGTTTTCATAAAGTAAAACCTAGGAGCTACCTAGTGAATTTGTTAAAATCAAGCAAGTAGTTGTCACACAAATGTTCAGGTAATAAATTTGGCACGCAATGTTCGCTTGAGATCACCAACTGAAAAGAGCTCTAACGTTCAAGGTTACATTATGGTGCCAACTTCGCAAGCTTCCTCATTACCTAAACTTAGGCTTAACGGTTAAAGGGGCCGTATGCAAGTTTGTGGCCAAAACTGGTACTGCAATCACATTCAAAATACTGCAGAGCGCAGTATCCCCTCCCCCTCTCCCCCAGAGATGGTGACATAATTCGTCTAGCCTATATAAAAAGTGTTTTGGGAGGAAAATGCGTGCGTTTTGCGCTGTTATTGCCTTTTATTTGGCGCTTTTAACGCCATTTCTCGCAAGAACGGCGTTAAAAGCGCCGTTTTCATATGCAAATTACGCGTTAAGAAATTCACGTCAAAAGCGCCGTTTTTAAGTATGATAATGAGCTCCTCCCATTGATTTCTTTCAGCCAATACATTTGAACTGCTCGCCTCTAATCGCCTGCCAAGGAAAACAGACTACATTAATGCAACCCAGATTTCCTCCTTCCTGTCAAAGTTTGCACAAGCCGGCAGTGCATAGCTATAGTCTGATGCGAGCCTGAAGGAAATAAACCATGCATACTTTTCAATAATTAAACATTTCTTTGACAAATAAGGTTGCTATTTTGTGAATAATATTGCCAGTTATATGGCATATTGTTTATATGTATGAGCAATATCTGTGGTTCTTCTGGTTAGATCCTTGGTTCCCAAACAGTGGATCGTGTAGGCCTACTTTAATCATGTTCACAGAAATATTTAGAAAGTCAGATCACTCGCCTAACTTGTCAAGTTTTCCATAAAGGACTCTTACCTAGGTTATATAAAATAGCAAAGTGGTAGTTAAGCTACCATGATTGATGACATCACTCCAACTTTAACTTCTCAGTTGACAGCAGGACATGCCACTAAAGCTAGGCCTCCATGCGAGTCAATTTAAACATTAGTATGGTTTTATACAGTAGGCCTAGCATTAAGTTATGAATATCCGGTTTGCATTAAAATTTGGACAATTTCACGCTCAAATTTTGGATATAAAAAAGTTATTTTACGGTCCGTGACAAAAACGCGAAAATAACTTTTTCAACGCAGGAATAAACTTTGAAAGACGTGCTTTTCCGCGGCCATTTTCGCATCCCTGCAGAGGCATCTCGGCAAGCTACGCGCCATTCCTTCTGCGAACTGGATGGGGAGAGGCCATAGAAATTAGTGCCATCCTTCTGCGTATCCGTCCGTCCCTCATGCATCTCTTTTGGGCCAGAACCCCCAAACCATTCCATATTTCTCAACGAAATTTATAGATACATCTTACGTGGCTGTGCCTTTTTAAACTTGCATCCGTCTGTCCACTACATTTTGATTCCAGGCCAGATATCAGCCATCCCTTTCCTTTCTGGGCCAGATGTCCCATGACATTCAGTACTACTCAAAGAAAGTTAATACTGGTGCTGGTCAACGAATTAGAATAATTTGAAATAGTGCAATTATTAAATTGTTTAATGCATTTTTTGTGCAGAAAGCAAATCAGGTGTTCACCGCGCCTGTCCTACTTGTTAGAGTAATCACAGAACTCACTACCTGTAAAAAAATTTGCTCAGCTGAGCCTTCCAAAAGGCCCATTTAGGCCATTTAACTCTGACTTTGTTGTTTTATTGAATTAGAATAATGGAGAAACCGTTTCACTGAATTAGAATAATTCTTATTATAATTAGAATCATCACTTTCTCAGTATTTTGTGGCTGCCCCCTTGGCTTGTATGACTGCCTGAAGTCTCAGCGGCATCGATTTGACCAGCTTGTCACAAGTTTCCGCACTCACAGCTTCCCAGGCAGTGGCGATGTTCTGCTTCAGTTGGTCCAGCGTAGTTGGCTTTGTCGTGAATTTTCCGCTTGACGATGGCCCAAAGGTTTTCAATAACATTGAGGTCAGGCGAGTTGGCCGGCCATGCTAAAACTTCAAGCTGTTTTTCGGTGAACCAATCCTTGGTCGACTTTGCCACATGAGCCGGTGCAAGATCCTTTTGAAATATGAGGTCTTCTTCGCCGAACTGGTCCTCAACAGTCGGAATCAGGAACGTTTCCAGAACATCTTGGTATACGGCAGCATTGACAGTCTTCTTGAGGAAGCAGAGTTTCCCTACACCCCGAGCGGACATGCATCCCCAGACCATAACGCTCTGGGGAAACTTGACGGATCTTTTCACGCACTCGCGGTTGTAGGTTTCGCCACCACGACGCCAGACACGAGGACCTTGGTCACCGAAGGAGATGCAAAAGCGTAATTCGTCACTGAAGACCACTTTCTGTCAGTCTTCAGCAGTCCACTCGCCGTGTTCTTTGGCCCACTTCAGCCGTTTCTCCATTTGTTTCTTGTTCAGCATCGGTTTTACTGCTGGAACGTGAGATTTGAAGCAGAGTTCGCGCAGACGACGGTAAGTGGTTGATCTCGAGACGTTAGCGCCGGTCTGCTCGTTCCACAAGTCGCTGAGCTCGGAAGTGGACTTGAACCGGTTGCTGACTGCGATCTTTCACAGCAGCTTGTCGTCGCGAGCAGAAGTTTTTCGGACGCCAGAACAATTGGTGCGCTTGCTGCAGTCTTTCTTGAGAGATTTGCAGGCGGAAGACTGGCTGATGCCGAGCTGCTCAGCAATTTGTTTGGGTCAAGCCTTGTTGGCGAAGGGCTTGAATTTGAGTCACTATTCCCGTTGAGAGGTCGCGCTGCTTACCCATGATTGATTTTACAACTTAGAAATTCTACTCAACCCTTACTTTATACTGCACAGTGAACACTCTTCACAGAAAAATAAAATTCGAGCACTTATTCTAATTCAATGAAATGACTTATGAATTATTCTAATTCAATGAAACAACAGTGTCACAGTTAAATGGCCTAAATGGGCCTTTTGGAAAGCTCAGCTGAGCAAATTTTTTACAGATAGCAAGTTCTGTGATTACTCTAACAAGTAGGACAGGCGTGATGAACACCTGATTTGCTTTCTGCACAAAAAATGTCTTAAAAAATTTAACGATTGCACTATTTGAAATTATTCTAATTCGTTCACCAGCACCTGTATATGGATACTTCTAATTCTGTTGACATGCCTTATCATAATTTCATCCGACCTCCTGTCGGTCTACCTGTTCCTCAATCACGATTTGTTTCTGGGCCAGATATCAGCCAAGGCAGGGGACATGAGCATTTCCTGAGTATTTCATGCTTGTTTTGGTTTTGGGGTGGGGGGTCATTTCATTTTGACAGTGGATCCCAGAATTGTTTGGTAAAAATGGTTGTTCATTATGCAAATATAAGCTTACCATCACAGGAAGGGTTTGCTGCATCAAAACACCTAAAGTAACTCGTACATGATTTGACATTTTGAATATTTCAGTGTCCCCATGGACTACAAGTGAGTATCAAAGTGAAATTGATCAAGCTGGGAACGGAGCGTAGTATCAAATATTGCAAACTTGACAGACTATTTGAGACATTTCTACATATTTGCTTGTATATGGCAGTTTCTTATACGATGGTTATACAAGCATCATGAATTGCTCATACATGAGAAATGGACTATTCCATCAGCTGGAGGACAAGAATGTGAATTTAAGGCTAGCTTTAGAACAACTGAGTGCTTATGGCCAGACACTAGTTTTGAGTAGTTGAATTTCAAAGTATACTGTAGTGCAATACGGAGCATAGCTGAAGATTTGCCAGTTTAGTTTCCTAACCGCATTTCTCAGAATCAGAACCTTGCTTGAGGCATGACCATGGTCTCTGGGAATAGTCATTTGCCTCAATGTAAACTACTCATTTAAACAGAGAATAAAGTTGAACTGTGAGGATGATAAACACTAGCCAAGTCATCCATACGCGCACACACAGTTTGGACATTTCTATTAATTTGGAAATTCCACAAGTGCTCAGTGCACCTTGTTACAAAATTTTATTTTTATTTACATTCTCATAATAAAATCAACAGGCAAGGATAAGTACAAGATACAGTTTACAAACAAAGACTTTTGCTTCCTGTGACGCACTACGGGTAAAAAGTAAACCCAGTTCATCAGACAGAGATGCTCGGGAAAAGAAATGGAATTATGGCATTTGTAGTCAAGAGCTTCTGTTCTGAAATGCAGACACATTATTGGCCTGAAGATCAGATACATTCCTCGGGGAATAAGAGAATATGTTTGAAATTGCAAGTGCTTAATGGAGGGACATTAGCTTGAAGAGACAGCTGAAACTTCACGAGGAAGACTGAGCACCTCCACACATCTCAAAGTCAAGAATCCCCATTCAGTGACCGGCTTCGACCGGCACCTCTCTTTCTCAACGGAAAGAGAAGTGACTGCAATATCAAAACTGAAACTTTGCATCTCTTGCAACTCACCTGACATGAGCTGGTTAGTCCTTTCAGATGGGTTAACTAAACACACCATAAAGGACGTCATGCAGACTCCATGCCAAATTCCTACCAAATAATGACATCAGTATTCCCCAAACAGTAAATGCTGACGATGAAGCATATTTCTTCCAGAAAACCATTTACCAGATTTGCCGTGATCTTGGCATTTAGTTAACCAATGCCATTTAGAATGCACCGGTGGCCAGTTACATTTATGCGCAAGCCCACGGAAATTGAACGAATGGTCAGATTCCCATGTTGCTCCAGTGTTCACAAAACACTGAAAAGAACATTGTTTTCATCAGCAGACCAAAACAAAAAAAGAAAGGGAAGACATTTAAACTGCGCCTCGGCGTGTATTTTATGCAGACACAGGAAGCAAAATACTGACAGGATCACCATGTTCTTACAGAAATTATGCAGGCAGATTTCATCAGAAATTCAGCCAGCTTATCTGACCAAAAAAAAAAAAGACTTAGACTTAAACACAGTTTTTCTGTTCCACAATCTTCTTAATCCCACCAAAGCACTGAATTCCAACAGGGGCCACTGAAGAGACAAAAATATCCCTCTGTAACTTAGAAATACTGATCAGAGCAGAAAAATAATCTTAAAAATTATAAATACACATTTGAAATATACACAAAGAAAACAAACTAACAAAGTAAACTTATTAAGCCTTTTTTTCCTGTTCATTTGTCAAAATTAAGCCCAGCTAGGGTAGTGCAGAGAATATCTGTACAATGTCATTTATAAGAGCTTGCACGCATTACTACCCCTCTCTCGGGCAATGGGCCCATGTTAGACCCAGATGCCTAGTTCTTCTGCTCCCAAAACAAACAAATCATTTTTTGGGGTGAAGGTGGTTGGTCCCCCATGATAAAAAGAGCATTCAACTCCGTCCATTCATTGTCCTCTCCAGGCTCAACACAGCCTGCACCTCCCTGTGGCCAAAATCCATCACTGCAGTGCAACTAAAAAAAATACAATCCACCAGTTTTAATCAGGGGATATAAATACAATAAATAACAATTGAAAGCCATTATGCCAAACAAAAAAAAAAAAAAAAGAAATCATAGTAAGTTCCATATATGGCAACCAAACAAATGTTATCCTCCTCCTGAAAGACTTTCACTGCCACTGCTCATACATGAAGCCAGTTACAGAGACAACGAAGACAGAAGAGTGGGACTGGGCATGTACAGGGAGTTTAATACAGAGCACAGAGGTGAGACCTCATACTGTCCAGGACAGAGGGGAGGGGCCTAAAGCTTCAGAGCAGGGGAGGGGGGAGGGGGAGGAGTCTCTCTCAGCCAGGTGGGTGTTAGTTCCTCCCCCACTTCTCTCTGAACGGCTACAGCGTTCAAAGGCTCATCCAGGATCAGACACCCTCCTGTGTGTACTTCTATTGATGTATAAGATTGTGTGTGTGTGTGTGTGTGTGTGTGTGTGTGTCTGGGTGAGCGAGCGAATCAGCGTGTGTGTGTGTGGGTCCACATATTAAGTTTATGGTTGGTGACAGTGTGTGCGTGTCCGTCTCTGTGCATGTTTAAGTGGAGGTGACCGTCGTGCCGCTGCCCAGTTTAATGATCATCTGCTGGCAGTCATGGAGGCTGCGTTTGTCTCCCAGCTTCTCCAGTGTCCGCGCTGCATCCGCCAGCATGCCCACCCTCTGCCCCGGCGCCGACAGGAAGGACGGGGGGAGATACCAACACGCCAGCAACACCGCCTCCGCCTGCTCTCGCTGACCCGGGCCCGTCTCGCTCTCCTCTGCACCAGACAGACAGACAGACAGACAGACACAGGGATAATGTCACACACTGGAGAACATCTCTGCGAGCATCATCGCTTCTGCCGACACACCATCATCCTCCGATACACAGTCTCTCACTGTTCCAGGAAAATAACTATAATACGCAGCCAACTCTACAGAATCTGAGACTACCTTACACACACACAGAAACAACATCACACAGTGAGTATGTGGACTATTAGCATACATGTACAGCATGTAGTCTCTACATTTGATGCAAAGATTTTGATTTAACATGCATATTGAACATTTAACAGATCTACATCACTTAACGCA
This sequence comes from Gymnothorax reevesii, assembly GCA_029721435.1. NCBI lineage: Eukaryota > Metazoa > Chordata > Actinopteri > Anguilliformes > Muraenidae > Gymnothorax > Gymnothorax reevesii. Next base: position 33,401,595 of record CM056584.1, on the reverse strand, counting down.
TTACATTTATATATTACAACTGTAATGTTTCAAATTTATCAGATTTCACCCGCGAGAAATAAACTTTCACTACAACTGCAAACATATTTATTGTATTTATTTTTACAAGCACATGCATAAACACACCCGCACGCACACACCTGCTTTGGCTCCGGTAGTGGCTCGGCGCCGAAGCGTGCGGTCCAGCAGTTGGTGTGTCCGTGTGGGACTGGCCCCCGCCATCAACCGCGCTGTGGCCTCATGCAGAAACAGCTGTGGGCGAAGCAGAGGTCCAGTCATATGACCAACACAGCAAGACCAGCCACCCTCTGTACATGTTCCTATAACCATCACATCTGCAGAGCTCAGTATCAACAATCCTCTGAGATCGGAATACAAAATCCTCTAAACTTGTACAAAAATAAAATATAATGACCCAGAAAAGGGGAAAATTAATAATATGGCATTATACCACTGGTCTGTTGAATACTCAAATGTGATTGGTTGAAGTACTTTCTCAGGATGTGCATTATTTTCTGACAAATGCGCACCAATGAAGCATTTTCAAACAAGTTAGCCTTCTGACACTTGGTGTTCATTTGCCACGTTTCAAATTACAGGCAATATTAAACCAACACTTTTGAGGCACAATGCTACGAACATCAGATGGGAAAGGCTGAAATAAATAGACAACATTTTTGAATTTCAAACTAGATAACACGGTCACCACTTGGACCGAGTCGTGCATCTCACTCTCAAATTTTCACATCCGCAATGTTACAGTTTTTGCTCTTGCTATGTCATTAATATGCATCTCCGTACGTATGTGCGTGCGTGCATGCATATATATATATATATATATATATATATAAAAAATGTGGCTCAAAATGAGCAGAAAACATTAAATCTGCAAAAAAAAAAAATTTTTGACAAAATGGCTGCCGCCGGCCATATTGGATGTCGGAAATTGCCGAGAATTGATCTAGAGCATTGCCAAATAAGCATCTTTGACTGTGCAAATTTAGAGAAAAATCCTGTAAACTTTTAATCCTCCAGAGCCAGGAACAAACAAACAAACAAACAAACAAACAAACAAACAAACAAAAAAACAAAAAAAACAAAAAACTGCGGCGGCGGCCCCAGAAATAAACCATACTATCTCCTGACTATCGTCGTCGGGGAGATACAATATAACTATTAAAATATTTGGCAAATATGACGATTACAACACATGGGAGAAAGTCAGTCCAATTGGACCTCTGACACCATACAATTGCCAACCAAAGCTCTCGTATGGCTACAAAACAAAATGGAACTAATGACCACACCAGCCCATGAATCGGAAAATTTAGCCATTTCAAAGCAATATCTCTAAATAGTGGCTGAAGCAAATCATCCGCATATAAATGCAGTGTTTGGATGAAAACAAGAAACTTGTTTCTTTAACCGAGGAAATATGTTTGGTTACTGAGGTATAAGAGCAATAAACTACAACATACCAATCATGTTACAAGCATAATTGCTCATATATGTGATTAACTACCCTCCGTTTCGCGTCTGGCCATTTTACACAATGACCAACATCTGGTTGTTTATTGCTTTCGTACACAATTATTCAATACATTACTGAAAAGATTCCAGCGCTACAGTAAATTATATTCCTGGCGTTTGGTAAAGGCTTTTATTCAGGATAACATACAACACAAAGAGCATCGGCAGGTGCAAAAGAACTGACAACCTGAGAGGGAAGCATATTCCAAATTAAAGAAGTGATCACATAAATGGATATCTTGCACTATATATTATATAAAAAAAAATAATAAAATAAAATAAAAAACTCTCAGGAGGAGGGAGAGGTAAACGGCAGTCTCACCCTGCGCATGGCCGGTCTGAAGCTCTGCGCCAGCTTCCTGAGGGAGCTGAGGTCCTGCTGGAAACCGTGCAGCTCGGAGGGCGAGGCCTGGACAGCCCCGCCCGGCCCCACCGTCTGCTGCTGTCGCCACACACTGGTGCGCGTTACCAGCAGCAGGTCACACACCAGCAACTGCACCACCTGCACCGGGGGTAAGATATCAGACATCACCAGGGTGAAACTGTCTGCCTAAGACCTCACACTAATGTGCCTGTGTGTAATGGTGTATGAGAAAGAGTGTGTGTGTGTGTGTGTGTGTGTGTGTGTGTGTGTGTGTGTGCGCGCGCGTGTGTGTGTGTGTGTGTGTGTGTGCGTGCCTGCATGCGTGTGTGTAAAAGAGACAAAGTGAGTATGTGAATGAGAATGTGTGCATGTGTCTGTGCGTGTGAAAAAGAGAGAGTGAGTATGTGAATGTGTGTGTGTGTATAAAAATGGAGCGAATGTGTGATTGGGAGAGTGTGTGCGTGTATTTGAGCATGTGCGTTGTATGAGTGAGTGAATGAGAGTGAGTGAGAAAGAGAGTGAGTGTGTGAATGAGTGTGCGATTGAGAGAAAGTGTGCATATGTGCGCACGTGCAGGTGTGTGTGAGTGAGTAAGAGAGAGTATGAGTATGGTGGGCATTTTATGCCAGCAGACTGTACTAAAATGCCTTAACCGCGTCGCCTACACCTGCAGAAAGACTGATAAACACGCTTGCGTACAGGCACGCGTATTGCGAGTACACCAAATAATGCAGGGGTGACAGGTGACAAGTGTCATGCCACGTGCGAATGCAGCGGACGCCTATGTGCACGCTCGCCTCAATGCATAAATAATTATTTACTTAATGATGACGAATTTTGAGCTCAACAGCTGCTTCGCTTCACAATTCAAGCAGTTCTTGTATTACCAAGGGAGACCCATGACAGTTTAGGCCATTTCCGTCTACACGTGCACACGTTAAGGCGTCTGAAGCGTTGGCTTAAGTACAACAGTGACATGCACGCTAACGTCTATAACGTGTGAACGCCTATAATGGGATGTTGAGGTATATCAGGGACTGAACCATTGCTAAAGGGGCATCATTTTCTCCCTCAGACTGGTTCACCACCTCAGAGCAGACCAGAGGCTACAAACAAGTACATGTAGGCCTACCTTTTGTCAGTTTCACATTTCATTTTAACCAAAAAAAAATAATCTATACATCTCATGTCTGGAATATCATGTCTCAACAATATTGTATGAATACAACATTTTGTCATTTGCTGCGGATTATGTTGGTTGGTAACATTTTCGTTTTTTCAACAGGTCTCACATGGACAACAAACTTTTTGTCTTAATTACTTTTCTGTGAATATTCAGTGATTTAGCCTATTGGTGAGAAGTCTAAGAGGTTACATTTGCCAAGTGATTCTTTAATTTATCAGGGTTTTGTTCCACGGGACGTAACCTATAGCTTCTCATTTTAATTAATGTATTAATTTATAATTCCCGTACATCTTATAACGCCACTATCTCACGTTTTGTGCATTATGACCACTTATTTCACTATAGTGGCTGTCGTTGTGAAGAAAAAAAGGCAGTGGATATTTTGCAGTGAACTGGTTTTACATTTCTACAGCTATTTGGCCGTGACCTCCAGTACACATGCATAGTTGTATTATTTTTGGACTAATGGAGTACCTTTGGCCAACTTTAGTGTAAAAACAAAGGATGTCAATGGTAAAAACTTGGTAGCTAGCGAACAACTAATCAGCCTCGTCAATGCATAACTGACCTAGCAACACAGCTAATGCGAAATAATTGCAATTCACTGTTTATCGATTTATATGCACCGCAAATAGGTAGCTGAGCAGGCGAACTAGCTTGCTAGCCAAGCGTGCAAGCTAGTTTGTTGGTTTCTTTAGTCAATGTTAGTGGGCAACCTTTAGATTCAGTGCATATCAATGCCAGCTAGCGAGCTAAAAGCTTGCGGTGCAACTCCAGCCAGGTTAGTTTGCATAATGATGGCTAAACGCATTTTACATTGACTTAAATGCATGAAATATAATGTTAGCTAGCTAGCAAGAAAGGCTTTATGCTGACTTGGCTAGCAATATTAAATGAATAGTAAATGCGACCTAGCTAACTAAATGGTGAAGTTATGACTATTCACTAGTATCCATTGATTTCCATGAGCAAGTCCAAAAATAATACAACTGTGCAGGTGTACCAGAAGTCACGGCCAAATAGCCGTAGAAATGCATAACCGGCTAACAGCAAAATATCCCCTGCGATAAAAAAGACAAAACAACAACGAGACGACCAGGGGAATCCCAAGTGACGTCATGCTCCCAAGGAAATCCCTCCGCCCCGCAGCCCCCATCCACTCACATACCTTTTTTTTTTTAACATTTCGTTCATAAAAAACGAGAGTTTGGGTTCCAGGAAGTACTTGCCTTCGTCTCCTTATTCTGTCTTTTCACAGACAACACGTAACAGACAGACTATCGACCCCACGTGCATCTACTAAGTCTAGACCAACAGTGTCACAACAGGTCGTGAGATAGTAACATGAACATGAAGGTGTCCTTGACAGATAAAAATACCAATGCTTAGTGTTAAGGCCATTCCATTAAATCATTTCTCTCTGGAAAATAAATGTTTTTGTCAGGTTTTGATAGCGGAAGAAAGGGGATGAGGCGTGCCCGACTATTAGCTATTTTTACAGAATATATCAAATATCTGCACAGCCGAAGTAGTAATGAAATTGTATCTAGATCTGTGTTAGGAAAAAGATGTTGCTTTATTTCTGCTTTATGGAATGATATTAGGCTACTACCCTGACAACAAATTAGGTCTTGCCGACTTCGGCGCAACTTGTGCCTGCCCGACAAACAAAGTGCATCGGTGAGATTTATTGTGGAGATCGGTTGCTAATCCGCAAGACATGATCAGGGAGATGTCGGCATTAGAATGACGGCCAACTATGAGCTAACGTTAACCCGACATATGACCTATGCAGCTCAATCACACTAGAGCTAGGAAAGCACTCAGACGGCTCACTCTCCCATTGACTTAACACTGGAACAGGCTACAGCTTATTTTCGGCTGCACCGCTGGGAACGGAGCGAGACGTCTGAATGCTTTTCGCCGCTCTAGCAGGATCCCACCGTTATATGGTCTTATTGTTTAGGCTACATCAAAATCTTAGCCATAGCAACATTTTACCAATGAAGAGACTATGGTTCAATGTCAGACAACTTCATTTTATTTTTTTAAAAAATAAAATAAAATCAGGAACAGAAATTTATTGACAATGGCTTATGATGCTTGCACGCCTCGCCTTTGCCGCAACCCATTCCTGTCCCTGCTCAGCTCGGACTCTGAGATGGTGAACCAGTCTGAGGGAGAAAATGATGTGATGAACTGATCTGTGCGAGATCTAAGGAGTAGCATTTTGATATAGCCTGTCATTATTCCCTTTTGTCTCTCTCTCTTAAGGTTTGAACGATATCGAATTGATATTTAATGATAGAAAGGGTGAAAGGGATAATTAAAATTATTTCAGCTACTTAAAAATAGAAATATCCTGACAGCTCTGATGGGGCTTGGGGTTCATCTATAAGTTATGCTTTCTTATAAACAATCCCGCTTGAACCTGAGACTATGTGTAACAGCCGATCTGTGTAGATATGCTGCAGAACATAGAAAATGAATAACTGTCAGGTCATGATGATCGAGTGTACCTCATACGTAAATGCGCACAGCCTCTTCCTCAGTTTTGCGCCTGAGCAATGGTACAGTCCCTGATATACCTCAAAATCCTATTATGGGCATGCACACGTTATAGGCGTTAACGTGCATGTCACTATTGTACTAAAGCGAGTGCTTCAGACACCTTAACGTGTGCATGTGTAAACTGAAATAGCCTAAACTGTGTCATCGATCTCTCTTGGTAATACATGGACTGCTTGAATTGTGAAGCGAAGCAGCTGTTAAACTCAAAATTCGTCATCAAAGCGTAAATAATTATTTGTGCATTGAGACGAGTGTGCACACAGGCGTCCGCTGCGTTCACGCGTGGCACGGCACGGATGACCCCTCCCTATATGATTTCCACAAACACTACACAACGTGTGCCTGGACGCTCATGTAGAATTGTACTTAAGTCACATGTGGTCTTCATGTCACATATTTGAGGCGTAATTCACCCATCCACACCCGTCACGTAGGCGTATGCGCAACAACGCATGTGCAGCATCTGCGCGATGCCTACGTGACGCTCGTCTGTCCATGGAAAGTGAATGGAATTTACACGCGCATATTAGAGGTTTGAGGTCATTGCATAGGCGCTGTACACACGTTTTAGTATAGTTTGCTAGAATAAAATGGCCCCCATAGTATGAGTGAGTGAATGAGAGAGTGTGTGTATGCCCATGTGAGTGAGTATGTGCAAGTGAGTGAGTGAGAGAGCATGAGTGAGTGAATGAGAGTGTGTGTGTGAGTGTGTGTATGTGAGTGAGAGAGAGTATGAGTGAGTGAATGAGAGAGTGTGTGTGAGTGTGTGTATGCCCATGTAAGTGAGTGAGAGAGTATGAGTGAGTGAATGAGAGCGTGTGTGTGAGCGTGTGTATGTGAGTGAGAGGGAGTATGAGTGAGTGAATGAGAGTGTGTGTGAGTGAGGGAGTATGATTGAGTGAATGAGAGTGTGTTAGAGTGTGTGTGAGTGAGAGAGAGTATGAGTGAGTGAATGAGAGCGTGTGTATGTGAGTGAGAGGGAGTATGAGTGAGTGAATGAGAGTGTGTGTGAGTGTGTGTGAGTGAGAGGGAGTATGAGTGAGTGAATGAGAGTGTGTGTGAGTGTGTGTGAGTGAGAGGGAGTATGAGTGAGTGAATGAGAGCGTGTGTGTATGTGAGTGAGAGGGAGTATGAGTGAGTGAATGAGAGCGTGTGTGTGAGTGTGTGTATGTGAGTGAAGGAGTATGAGTGAGTGAATGAGAGCGTGTGTGTGAGTGTGTGCATGTGAGTGAGAGGGAGTATGAGTGAGTGAATGAGAGTGTGTGTGTGAGTGAGTGAATGTGAGTGAGAGAGAGAGTATGAGTGAGTGAATGAGAGCGTGTGTGAGCGTGTGTATGTGAGTGAGAGGGAGTATGAGTGAGTGAATGAGAGAGTGTGTGTGAGTGTGTGTATGCCCATGTGAGTGAGTATGTGCATGTGAGTCGGAGCCTGCAGTTGGATGTGGTCCAGCTCAGTGCTGCACTGCGGATACATTGCACTGGATTCAGACACATGCAATGCAACTACAATGCACCACAGAACCAGCCAGCACAGGTCTCCCAATCTGCTGCCCTATGCTGGGCGTGCGTGTGCACATGTGTGCGTGTTTCTGTGTGCGTGTGTGTGTGTGTGCGTGCGCACACTTGGGCCACCCTCACTCCTGTATGGGAAAGATCCTAATGCATTTGCATCAGGGAGTTGCATTTAAACTATCGCTAATTCCTATAAGCACAAGTGACATTTACCTTCAGACATTCTGACAGGATCACTTTGAATCAGCTCTGTGCCAAACACTTGACAAATCAAAGCATACAGTGTTACAGGCAAGGCGACCGAATGACTGGCCAGCCACCGGCCTACTCCGTCCATCTATCCATTATTTAGCCTGCTTATTCCTGGACAGGTGTGGGGGCAAGAGGAGGCGAGTTGGAGGTATGGGGGTCTGCCAACACCTGTCCCAATGTACACCAGGAAGAGGAAGGACAACCTGCACACCATCTACGTTACCCAGCCAACATTAAATACCTCAAACGTTGAACACTAGTCTCAGTCTCCATACAGATTGAGACTAAAATCCCAGGAGAATGTTAAAATCTCACGAAAACGAGATCTTCACCGCCTTCATACCACAAATAATAATAAATAACCATTATTTAAAAAAAAAATCGAAATCGCTAAAATCGAAATATGGACGGAATAAGCAGCAAAATAAACACTGACCAAGCACCATTTCAGACTCATTCATAAAAAAATTAATAACAACAGTTTGTCACTGAAGTGACTATATCCCCCGCCGTTAGGTCACCAAAACCGACTGGTGTCTGCGCATTCCCAGTAGGAAGGTTGGTACCAAAGAGAATTGAAATAGGTTGACTCCTTCTTGAGATATCGCGCTGACAATGTTCGGGACGGACAGACAGACGGACGTACGAACGGACGGAGCTGAGTACTATATCCCCCGCTTTGCGCTCAACGCGCGGCGGGGGATTAATAAAACAATTTAAAAAATAACAAGTTAGTTGTATCCTATAAATAACATAGTAGCCTTCTACTCGAAGCAAAAGCATGAATTGCCCTGCTGCTTTCCACCCATCCATCAGTTTTGCGTTTCCCGTCCATGAGGTTCATGACATCCAAATCTCCTCCTCGGTCTGTTAGGTAAGGGATAATCAACTCGTAGGTGCGCATCACACGGTTTTAAGGCATGACGTGAAGGCGAATAACCCGCGGAGGGTGGTTGCTTCTGCGAAGTGCCTTAAAACAGTGTAATGCACACCTACGAGTTGATTATCCTGCTTATACCATAGTCATTTGCCAGCAATATCAAATAAAAGCATTCAGAAATTTTTGGTGAAAGTTTTGCACTTAAAAACAAGCTGTAATCAATAAATAGGACCCGCGCTTTCTCATAGCCAATAGCTCATAGCTATAGGCCAAGCTAAACTGAACCAGCTAACTTAGTTCAGCTTATCTTCATTGAGAAAGCGTGCGCAAAAAAATCTATCATCCTTTTACCAGCTAATGATTTGGTAACTGATTCTTCTGAAACGGAGATTATGCATAACACAACATTACGCGCGATTATGCAGACTGTAGCTAACTTGCTGCCCGCAATTAATGATCTGATGACTGTTTCCTAGAGCCAGCGAGCTGAAATCAGTCTGTTGTCACAGCACATAGCTAGCGAACTTTCAGCAGTTGCAGATACATGAAGTGGACGTGTTAGCTTCCTTTGTAACTTTACACAGTTACTACCGTTTAATGAATAAAGCAAGATTACTTCATTGTTTTTACATTTATGGTCATTATCGCTGGAGCACCCATTGTTAACCGCCCTACAGGACGTAAATTAAAGCCGCAAAATTTACTGGAGATAAATGAGTAGCTTGGTGTCTGTTATACCCAGCCAAACGGCGGTGCTCTAACGTTGCCATGGTTATAGGTTGGCTAGAGGACGAATTTCGAACTTTGAACGGCGAAACTACCGTAGGCCAAACTACCTGTGCTGTTCCACGGTTTTAATCAACACCTGCCAGCCAATCAGAAAAAAGTATTCACCCAGACCATGGCATAATACCTGATGTTGGATGTTTCCCATCCATGTCAAAAACGGAAACAATTGGGAAGCCCCATTATTTTACTCCACTCAAATCACATTTATATTGAACAAATGCATTTACACCTGATTCGTCACATTTCTCATCAAACAAAAATGTTCCTTCACAAAAGGGGTTTTTTTATGGCCCAACAGTGGGAAAATCCCTTACTAGCAAAGTTGCTCAGTGTACCAGAAGATGGCTGTGGTACAGATCTGGTCGAGCATCACCAGCAGGGTGCTGCCTGGAGTTGCATGAATTAGCGTAAAATGGAGGTATGTGAAATCTCATGACAGAGCATATCAGGGATGTCATGAATAAAAGTGATAGTGTAATTTGAGTATTGCAATGCAACAGGGGCTGTGCAGAATGACCATGTTAAGGCGATTCGTGCATACAGCGATGGTGGCGAGGCACTCAGAATGTTGTGATAGGGACAGGGCGCTTTGATAATATGGTGACAGAGACACAGGGTACCTTGTCAGTGCTGCTGCAGTAGCAGTGGGGCCCCAGGCTCAGGCTGTCTCTCAGCAGGGTGCTGGCCCTCTCGCAGTGACCCAGACTCAGCTGGCCATTCTCAGGCTTGGACAGGGCACCGCGGACCGCCTTAAACACACTCAGCATCGCTCTGGGCAACGTGCTCCTGCACAGAAAAACACAGCTTAGCAAAGCCTGTGTGCGCGCATGCGTTCACCAGCTCACTCCGCAGGCTGTGGGGCACGTGTTCAGAGAGTGAGCTTCTCTGCCAGTGCGCATGAAGGAGTGGTGTGTAACTCCGTGCTAAGCAGGAGGCGGAGTAGCTGTTTTGAGAGTGGGTGTTTGTAGGCGTGTGCACCAGTGGCAGCTGGTGAACTGGCAACAGGGGAGGCTCAAACAGTCCCATAAAAAAAAAAAAAAGAAATAAAGATTGGTTTTCAGTCATTAATTTAAATTACCATTACAGAAATTCTGAAAACTCAACATTATCAGGCGTGGTCAGTTTTCATTTATAACGCAGACCGATTACAACTCCAGACTTCTCACGCTTTTCTTCACTCAGGGGGTGGCAGCAATGCACGTGTTTCAAGATCATTCAAATGAAATAAGCTCATTTGAAATGTCTTAATGCAATTCCATTGCTTCCAACCCCTCCATGCACAAGGACTTCAACTCTGCACGAAATTCTCTTACACATGCGTCGACTGAATAATTGCTGACTACAGCAGATGAAGGTAAATAGGAGTCTTAAACTCACGCCGAATGCGTGGGAGTTGACAGGTATGCATTTTATATGAAAACTGGCCACACCTGATAATGTTGAGAGTTTTCAGAGTTTCTGTAATGATAATTTAAATTAATGATTGAAAAAAGGTCATGACCAATCATTCATTTTAAGGGATTGTTTGAGCCTCTCCTGTAGCCAGTTCACGAGCCGCCACTGGTTTGTACCTGAGTTCACAGAATATCACACACAGCGAGCTTAAAGGTAAGCGGTTTTGTGCGTGTTGGGTTAATACGTATTGATGTGTGTGTCTGTCTGCGCGCGTCTGTCTGCGCGCATGCTAGTGTGTAGATCTGTTTGAGCAGTACCTCAAACACAGCAGGTTCTATGAAAACAGTTTTGCATGTATGTATATATATATATATGTGTGTGGTGTGTGTTTGTGTTTGTGTGTGTGTGTACACATCAGTGTTTATAGTGTGTGTATTTTGTGTGCGTGCTTGCGTACATGTGTGTATAATGAGCAAGTGTGCACGCATGAGTTCGTATAGTTTGTGTACGAGTGTACGCGCACATTAGAATGAGTAAATGTGTATGTGTGTGTGTGTGTGTGTGTGTGTGTGTGTGTGTGTGTGTGTGGGTGTGTGTGTGTGTGTGTGTATGTGTGTGTGTGTGTGTGTGTGTGTGTGTGTGTGTGTGTGTGTACATATAGCGCGTTAAGAGTCTCACTCTGCAGTCTGCAGGCTGCGGGGCAGCTGCTCCACCGCTGGGTAAAGCCTCTCGGCAGCAGCGTCGTCTCCCTGGAGCCAGTTAATGATGACCACCGCCACATTGGACCACCACTTAGAGTGAGGGTCACAGCCTGCCCATCAAAAACACACATTTACACCTTAAAACACAGTCACACCCACACTGGCAACCACAAACACAGAACATTGGTATATTAAAAAAAAACAAGCTGTGTTCGTGGAACACTGACGCCCCTGGCGGCAGGTTAAAGTATTGCAGGTTCAAGTTTTTCCCCCCGCTGCACACAAACAGATGGACGGACGGACAGACAGACAGGACAGGTGAAAAACTATGTGCCCCCCAATCTCCGATTCAGGGGCATATAAAGGGCACAGATACCTTATCACCACTGAAGAGGCACACCCAACTCGCCCTTACTGACCCCCAAGCTCAAAAATGGCCACCAGCCATACCAAACCAAAGACACATCAGCTGTCCCACACCAGGGTCAACCCTTAGACGGACCTGCCATTCACACTCACCTGTCAGGGTTGCCATGTTGGAGCCAATGGCGAAGGACTGTGTGGTGGCCCCGGCAGCGTCAGAGGAGCTGGTGAGTAGCTGCAGATACTCCAGAGCATCAGAATACTCCCTAAAGGTAGAGTAAGAGGGCACTTAAAACAGGAGAACTGAGTACTGCTCCTCAACCATTAGTGTCCAGGCTGCACTCAGCTTCCATCAGTTTCCCACGTCAAGTATAATGCTGGTCACAATATAGCAGAGCAAGTTCTGTCAGAATAGACTACAGAAGAGCAAACGTCATTTCATCTTCTAGAAACCTCTGAGTTCTATTCATGAATTTATTAACCAATGCCAGTAAAGCTAGAATAAGGACACTTAAAATTCTACAAAATCAAGTCCTTTTCTGCATTGGTTTTGTTCCAATGCAGCAAAACTGTGTTTATTGCTTGTCTGTCCTTGAAGAAAAGTGAGCAACAAATGAAAACCATCATTAGCCACAGTTCCAATATCGGTCATCTGGGATTGGTCGCTCACCCGTCGCCCGTGCCCGGGGTCTTTTCCTCCTGTGGCTGGGCCACACAGTACAGAGCCTTCTCCAGCAGGTGCTCCCGAAAAGCCTGGGTCACCTGCGCCAAAGGGTCCACTGCAGAGAGAGAATGGTGCCATTAGCCTAGCGGGCAACAGAGCAACACTCCCTGAGAAAGTGCCATTCAAGCAAAGAGTACCCAGCACTGGCTCCTGGAGAACCACAACTCGTCCCAAAAGCCCCTTTTTGACCATTGATAAAACTCGGAATTTGAAACTAGTCAGATTTCTGGGGCTGGATTTAAAGAGGGCTTCCTCAAGGACTCAATCCCAGCTGGAGACACATGCAATAGTATGCATAGCAGTAAACCTTCGTGCTTTGGTAGGAAGCTTGAACTGTGCAACTTGTTCTCCTAGGCTTTTGGTCCATAGTGGAATGCGAAATTGCCTAATTAAACCAGCCATCAGTACAGTTCCACATCACCCATGGCATCTTGGGTCTGAAATGAATGTTGATTTTGGGGGAAAAAAAAAAAAAGTGATGACAAGTAGTTGTCAATAGCGTGACTATGTCCCCCGCCTCAAGGTCATCAAAATTGACTGGAGTCGCCGCCGCCGCCCACCCGTCCCCCTCACATACACGCTGATGCCAAATATGAGCAAAATCACCGTTTCTTGAAAAGTTGCATTAACAAGGTTAACAAAGGCAAAATCTGTGTAATTGCACTGTGACCTTGAAAATGACATCAAGGTCACCAAAACTGACTGGTGCCATGGAAACCCCCCCCCAGTACATGTTGGTGCTAAATATGAGCTGAAGTGGTCCACTGTTACTTGAGATGCCGCATTACCAAGGTTTATAAAGAAAAAAAAAATCTTTGTAATTGCACTGTGACCTTGAAACTGACCACAACATTGCCAAAATCGACTAGTGACATCCCCTGCTCGACACTTAGCAGCAGCGGCGTAAAAAAATAAAAATAAAAAAAATACAGTCACAACAAAACCCAGCCAACAAAAACATTTTTTGAGATGAGAGTACGAATGCTTTTGAGTTCATGCGAGGTAATTCACCACTGTGGTGGCAGATATCATGGGGGGGACTGACCCGTGTTTCCAGCCTGGCTGTAGATGCTCTCTTTGGGGGTGCTGCGTACGGCCCAGTCCCCATCCACGAAGAAGCGGTGCCCCAGAGGGTGGCAGAGCCACTGCATGGCGGGAGGGACACTGCCGCTGGTGGAGAGACAGGCCTGCCGTGCGCTGCCCAGGAACACCCGCTGGAGAGAGGGGGGGAGACGCACTCGTTTTACACAACCCTCACATACACACTATGCACGGTCCTAACACAAGTTACACAGCTCTAACACACAGTGCGAGAGACTTACACAATTAGAAACACATTATGCACACTGCTGAAGTTACATGGCTGCCAAAGACATGTTATGCGGAGTGGTACACATACACCATTTTGTAAATTTTGCGAGTGGTTTCCTTAACACACACACACACACACACACACACATACACACACACACACACACACACACACACTCACAGTGCTGAAGTGCAGGATTCGGGGCAGGCTGGCCTTCACTCTCAGTGCGGCAGAGACGTAGATCTCGGCCAGCGTAGCGACAGGCAGGCTGTCTGCAGCACACTCCGCCAAATTCACCGCGCTCAGCGCCATGTGTACCGCCGCCAGGGAGCTGCCACACAGCTTACCTGCACACCGAGAGGGAGGGACAGAGATTCAGTACAAACCCAATTTTACTTATACAAAACCCAAAACCAGTGAAGTTGGCACGTTATGCAAATTGTAAATAAAAACAGAATACAATAATTTGCAAATCATTTTCAACTTATATTCAATTGAATACACTGCAAAGACATGATGTTTTTCCTCTTTGGACCGGAGGACACAACGTCCACAGTTTCCAAAAACAATTTGAAATGTGGACTCGTCAGACCACAGAACACTTTTCCACTTTGCATCAGTCCATCTTAGATGAGCTTGGGCCCAGCGAAGCCGGCGGCGCTTCTGGGTGCTGTTGATAAATGGCTTTCACTTTGCATTGTAGTTTTAACTTGCACTTGCAGATGTAGCGACGAACAGTAGTTACTGACAGTGGTTTTCTGAAGTGTTCACACTGATGTCGGTTTTTGATGCAGTACCGCCTGAGGGATCGAAGGTCACGGGCATTCAATGTTGGTTTTCGTCCTTGTCGCTTACGTGCAGTGATTTCTCCAGATTCTCTGAACCTTTTGACGATATTACGGACCGTAGATGATGAAATCCCTAAATTTCTTGCAATAGCTCGTTGAGGAATATTGCTTTCGATCCCTCAGGCGGTACTTCATCAAAAACCGACATCAGTGTGTAAAGGACATCACCACATGGGCTCAGGAACATATAACTAACGCACTGAAGAAATGCCAGTACCCACTATGGACCATAAACAGGAAAACAACAAGTACAGCAGAAACAAAACACCAGGGCAGTCAGAAATCAACAAAACCGAAACCAAAAGGAGTCGTTACGTTACCGTACATAAGAGGCCTCACAGAGCGGATTCAACAGGCCATGCGAGAATTCCATATCAACACCCCGGTAAAACCATACATAAAACTAGGCTTATGCCGTCAGAGGCGACGGCTTGGGGTATATCCCCGAACGCCCCCAATCCTCCAATTCCCCAATTCTTGAATAGACTTTCATTTGAACTTAATTTCAGGTCAATCGGACAAATAGTTCTGAAGATATGGCCAAAATGGTAATTTTCCATCACAAAGCGCCACCTGGTGGCAAAATATTGAACCATACAGGTATGATGTCATCATGTGACGCGTTGTGAGGTCATGACCTTGCAGCTGCACACTTTCATGTCAGTTGGACAAATGGTTTCAAAGATATGGCAAAAATGGTGAATTTTATGTGACAAAGCTCCACCTTGTGTCACAATTTTGAAACAAACAGGTATAATGTCATCGTGGGACACATCCTCAGGTCATGACCTTTCATTTGCACTTGATTTGAGGTCAATCGGACAAATATTTCCAGAGATATGATAAAATCATAGATTTTTCAGTTTTTGGCCCCTGGTGGCCAATCTAGAAATTGTAAATCGTCCAAAATCAAATCAGTTCTTCCTCATTATGATACTTGCCTATATGCAAAACATGAAATTTCTAATTGATATTAATATTACTGAAGTTATCGCGTTAACATGGAGGGCTGAGCGGCGGCGGTGGCGGTCAGACCAAAAACATAATATACCCGGAACGCCGTTCGGGGATGTAATTACGACAACTACTGGTACACTCGAAAGACCAAATTGACAACAGTAACAAATGTGACGTCTTATACGAAATCCCATGCCGGTCATGCCATAAAACATGCATTGGGGAAACAGGAAGACCTTTTCACACACACGTAAAAAAGAACACCAAAAAGTCTGTGAGAAAGACACAACAATAAGACAGACACGCCCACTGAAAGTACAAGCACAACAGGTAAACCTCAAATCAGCAATTACAGACCACTGCAAGAGGGAAAATCATATTATGGACTGGAACAAGGCCAAGATCATCCGCACACAGAACAACCGATATGAACGCTAGGTCATGGAGGAAATTCAAATCAGGAAGCGGGCCCACAGGACTATGAACCGGGACGAGGGGGCATACACACTTTCCCACACCTGTTGGAGGAGCAGCCGGACAGCAGGAGGCGTGGCCTCCCTGTCAAATTTGACAGGGCGGCCACACCTCGTTAACATCAGCTGAACATCAGCTGATAATACACGTCACTCACAACATCAGTGACTCTTCTGAAGAAGACAGAACACATCCGTCATAACATGTGAAGGTAGGATAAAAACCTTTCCTAGCTGAAAATAAAAATGTTAAATCTAATTCAGTACTACAGACCGTATGAACCTTTTTAGACTAGGAGACCCATAAGGCCTGCTACAAGAAACAAGAACTGAAATTAACACGGTTTTTCCCTCGAAATCAAATCTAAAACTCGACCCATTAACACATAACTCATAACACATAACGAATTAACTAATTAAAAACTGACTTCCGCATGAAGGTGCAGAATTTGATGACACCTATGGGGAGTTTGCCTCAATCTGCACCAAAACCCTTCCTAGTGTTCCAGCGTGCGCCTCCTACCGGTCATGTGGAGCTGGTGCAGGCGGTGGTACACCAGGGCGGCGTCTCGGCAGCTCTTGCGCGCGTCCTCCTGCAGGGGGCGGTCTGCTCTCAGACCCCCGGCCCGGGTGGCCAGCCAGCGCCCCACCCACAAGCGCTGCAGGCAAAGGCGAAACCCCGCCCACAGAGCCGCACAGGCCTGGTCCAGCTGCGAGGTGGGGAGGGGTCTGCCCAGCGCCTTCAGACAGGTCCACAGGTTCTGAGACGCCTGCGCGAAGTCTCCCTACAAGAGAACCGCGAAAAGAGATGAAGACAGAGGGAGGTGAGAAACCGCAACCAAAAATCGATAGATGTCATAACCCAAGTGTACCACATGTCCGTACCAAATTTGAAAGTAATTGGTCAAATATCACAGCCTGTACAGCGTCCACAAGGAAGTGTCTACAGATGCAGCGGAGACGACAAGCATGAATCCATAGTAGCTGCCCGACTTCGTCCGGGGGCTACAAGTAGAATGCTCGTGACAGCACTGAAGCTGTCTGCAGTCGACATCGTCATTCATCCATCCATCAACCACTCCTTCCCCATCAGGGTCTCGTGGACAGTAGGAGTCTATCCCAATGGCAGGAACACATTCAGGACTGCTTGGAATCCATCGCAGGGCGCACACACATCATGCACACATCATGCACACATCATGCACTCACACTCACACTCACCTTTCCCTAATCTTAATAATAAACAATGTATGCCTAACCCAAACCCTTACCCTAACCTTAACCTATCCCTAATTATAACCTTACCCCTAACCTTAACCAATAAGTCACAATTAGCCTTTGTAATTGTGAGGACCGGCCAAAATGTCCTCACTTCCCAAAAATGTCCCCACTCTGTAGGAAAAGAACGCTTTTTGGTTCTCACTTTGTAGCAAGTACAAGAACACTCACACTCACACTCACGGGCAACTGAGCCTCCCACTAGCCTAAATTGCATGTCTTTGGACTGTGGGAGGAAGCTGGCATACCTGGAGGAATCCCACGTCACAGTCAGCACATGCCAACTCCACGCAGAAAGGCCGTACAGATTTGAACCTCCAACCTTCTCTCCATGACCCAACAAGGCTACAGTCAGTGCATAAAATTTGACGCAGTGGGGATGCAGCACCCTTTTTAATGGTTGCGTCAGAACCTGGTCAGAATACGCTTCACTTTTGTACCTCAGACCAAACACTGATCTGATGTCATTTGCACATCTTCTTGAAATTTCCATGCTAGGAGCATGGTCAAGAACCTTTAACTTCATGAACTTAAGTTCGTACAGCTGTTAAATCATCACAATTATAAGCATTGTAACTTGCAGATGAAGTTTCAACGGCTGCAAGCTATAATACTGGTGACAAAGTCCAGCCAGACGTTCCCAGAGACATATTTGATGAATACAGTGAGCGCTCGGAAGAGCTACAGAGGCTGACAGAAGGTTCTGTGATATGATAGGACTTACAGGAGTCCACATTTACACCATTCATTCTCCATGACAATTTCTCCCCAGAAAACCTTATATATCAAGGCATTACAGAGCATTGTGGAAAGCTGTCAACACACTCTCCCTGATCGAGGGGAGAAAAAAAAAAAAAAAAAAAAAAAAACTGGCACCAACCAGAATGAATTCCAAACTGGTCAGTGCTGGTTTATGCTGGTTCCCCAGCAGAAAAACAGCACAGCTGGTCAATGCTGGTCTTACAAAACACAATGCTGTGTTTTGGATCTATACTGGTTTATGCTGGCTGACCACTGCAAACCTGCATGGCCATGCTGATTCATCAGCTAAACCAGCACTGGCCAGCATAGAATTTATTCTGGTTGGTGCTGGTTTTTTTCAGCATGGCGGTCACAGGATTTTATGTCGGCGACTCAGAAGTGAACTCTAAAACTTCAAGCCCTCCAAACAAAATGTAAATATGGCTAATTCAATGCAAAAGACGATTTGAGAAAAATAGCAAAAGAGGTTTTAAGCATTTCTTCACCACTAGGGGGAAGCAGAGGACAATTCACAGCACTTGCGAGATGACTAAATGTCCATTCACAAATAAATTATTAAATGATCATGCCTGCCCAAGAGCTGATGTTCTAGAATTAGGATTATAGATTCAAATAAGGTGAGATGACTTCCTAATTCAGAGGTCAGTAAGGACCTTTACCTTCAGATCGTTATATTTTTAGCAGAAGCTTGGTAAGGCAGACCACAACTATAACAACCATACAAATGGCACAAAATGCAGGTAAACCAAAGTGACAAGTTTTGCCAACATTCCATTCATTAGCACTTGAAACCCTGATTACACTGCATTATCCTACACGTACTCAGATTTTCAAAACTATTTTTGTCTACCATAAACTATTGCGTGAACGTAAAAGCTCTGCTATAAATATATGGCTGTTTATATAACTGCTAATCTAGCCAACAACATGGAATAACAGAACTACAAAACACCAACAGAAATAACCAGCTATTCTATCAGTTATTTGCATGGCCTGATATGGTTTGATGCAAACCAGACATATCATACATTTACCTTCTATTCCTTACGTTTAGAAACTAATCCTTTCAGAATTTCCTAGTTTACAGAATGTCATTAAGATGTAGTATTACAGCTCAGTCCCGCTGTAGCCATCATGCCTGGACATTAGTCCAAACATGGTGCTGGTGTCTGAGAACCTAACATCATATGGCTGGTTATGAGCATATCGTCTTATCATGAAAGTTATGCATTTTTTAAATTCATACTTCGGCAAGAAATTTCCAAAACAAAAAGGCAGACGCATACTTCAATTCATTGTGATTGGAAACTAACATCTTAGAAGTTAACTGATCATCTTTTCAAATATATTTTACCCAAAGTGTGGTAAATAATATGCTATTTGGGAGCAGTATAATTCTGATGTATATCTTCTTTTGTTAGCGATTACATGATACACCTAAGGGCCGCCAATCCCAAGTCATGGAACAACCAGAAACAAAATGAATAATCTTAAACTGTTTTAACTGTTAAGAAACAAAGCCTGGGGGAAGGGTAGTGTTTGGATGGACAGTCACAAGAGATGATAAACACGCAAGTACCCGAAAAGTCTCTCCAACCAAACTCATTCCTAGGGTTTGCATTGTTAGAGCGGACTCACCCGGGCCAGGTCCAGGTCGGCCTGCTTACGGTGCCGCCAGAACAGGACAGAGGAGCCGGAGTGAGGACGGGTTACAGGTTCACCGTAAACCAGCAGCCGGATCAGAACCCCAGCCACCAAAATGCCATTCAGAAGCCAGATAAAAAGTGTGGGCAACATCCAGTCCAGCCAACCAGGGCCATCTGAGAGGAGGGGAGGGGAGAAATGCACTGACCACCATCTTCACTCGCCATCTCTCCGACAGGTATTACATTTCACATGCGTGATTATATTTTTTTTTGCCGAGTAAAGACCCATCAAAACCTGAACCTGGAAAATAAGCTAATAGTATTTACGCATTTTTATCTTATACACAGACTTGCATTAACATTTTGTGAGAGGGCAATACGACCCAATACATGAGGAGTTGAATTCATTGAAAGATCTACTAAGTACTTTAAAAATTTTGCTGCCTACTTCTAAAACAAAAAAAAAAATAAATAAAAAGCTCAAATCAAGCTAATATTTTATACTTGAGGAAAAACTTCACTGAAGAAAAAAATGACATTTAAGACGAACACTTTTTGTGAAGTACTTCTGTCAAATAATTTTACTTTAAGGAACTTTAGGGAAGGCTGTGAATAGTTTTAATTTATGGGTCGCCAAGGCAAGTGCGCAGACGTGTTCATTACCTCCTCCATCCAGGCCCAGCATAGACCTGCCCGATCCAGAATGATCTGGGGCACTGGCTGTTGCCGTGGAACCGGCCCCCCCACACAGGAGGGTCGCCAGCGGATTGAGGGACAGGAAGAGGAAGGTGAATGCGCAGAGCGCCAAGCGGGAGCGGTCCAGCATCCCGCCTCCACTCGCCCCACCCATGGCCAGTCTCTCCGACTGCACTGCCGCCTGAGAGGGGTGCAGGGAGAGGGAGAGGGGCGGAGAGAGAGAGAGAGGTAGAGGTAAATAAAGAAAAGAATGCATACATAAGGAATAATGGTGACTCATACAGATACTGCTGCATTTTAGGATACCGAGGGGCTCATTCCAAGAAGTTCATTTTAACCTCTCAGTCATCCTTTGCTACCTTCCTTGCTCCCAGTTCTATCCACCAGGAAGGAATGAAAAGCTGCAAGAAAGGGCATGATGACAGAGGAACCAAGAAATCCCTCATGCTGCTTCCAATGCAAGGTGGAAGCAAGGTTAGTTTGAAGTGAAGTCAGCTGAAGACAAGGTTAGACTGAACTTAGGTTAGATGGAAGCAAGGCTAGTTTTGAGGCTAGTTTTGGATAGTTGGAAGCAAGGTCAATTTTAAGTGAGGTTAGTATGAAGCGAGGTTAGTTTGAAGCTGTGTCAGTTTGAAGTGAGGTCAGCTTGAGGCAAGTTTGAGTCAGAGTTCGTTCGAAGCAAGGTTAATTTCAGATATGGCAGATGGATGGCGGATGGAGAGAGGTAGATCCATAGGTTGCTCACCTAAACATCACGTATTCAGTACAAATACCTCCTCCGAGGATGCACTCCCATTTCCAAACTCAAAAAAATGTGAGAGTTCACCAGCCCCTTATAAAATTTATCGAATTGGCAAGTTGGTGGACAACAATTGATTTCAGGGTCAGGTGGAGAACGAGGACAGAAGGACGGATAAAATGCACAGTTGGAATGACCCCCAGGTGTTTGCACGGGCAGATACCTTGATCTCCTCTCCCACAGGACTGTCGGGCTCAGAATCGCTGCTGCAGTGAGAATATGGGCTCCTATTGGGCGAGCCCGCATCGGACGGGGGCGGAGTCAACAGCTCCGGCTTCATCTCTCCATCAACCTCCATGGCAACCAGGTCCTTCAGGGACTCTGCAGGCAGAGGTCAGGGGTCACTCAGAGTTTATCACAGTATCGGCCAATCAGCCAGCTCGCTTGAGGAACCAATGAAAAAAGATTAGCGTCATGAAGGAATACACTCACTGTTCTCCTGGTGCGCCATCTTCAGGGCCATGTTCTCTTGCTTCAGCTTGGCATTGGACTGCTGCAGGAAGCGGATGTAGTCAATCGCTTTCCTCAGAACTGCAGACTTGTTGAGCTGCATAAAAAAAATAGAAAATAAATTGAACCATTTACTCTTGATCTGAGATCACCTAATAAACATTTTGCAGAAAAAAACATGATGTGTTTGCAAAACACTGATGCTCAAAGATACAAGTATAGTTTGGATTTATGAAATTGAAAAGGACCAGATGGAATCACTTGGACTTGCAAAGGGTTAAATAAACAAATAAAATTTTTTTAACTTTTCAAGGAAACTATTGTGAAATCAAATTGACGCCATGGTGAAGGTCACAAGGTCAAAAATTATGACCTCATCCGAAAGGTCTTGTAACAAGTCAAAAAGATTAAATCCCATGTGCATTTCACTGCTTCTTAAATTAATAAAATAGATCACTCAGTCGCCACAGGGACCGAGTCGTGCATCTCCCCGATCCCCAAATTTATGATAAAATGGTCGCCCAGGAACGAAACCAAAGTATCTCCTGGCTATCGTTGTCGGGGAGATGCAAATAAATCAGCCCCATGTTTGCTCAAATCAAATCAAAAAAAAAAAAAAAAACCACCAAGAATGCAATTTAAGGTGTTAAATATCAAGAGCATGTAATAGATTACTGTTGAGGGCACACAGGTCATGGTGGAGATAAACTTGTCCCAGCAACCTGTGCTCTGGAGAGAACTCACAACTGAAGGAGAAAATCACTTTTATATCTTTGTAAATTGTTTGATTGTGGCCAAAATGAAATCTACAGGAAATCTTATGCAATACTATAAGCTGACAAATGGCTCATACAGAATAAGGTGAGGTTCTTTGAATATCATGCTTCTCCAGCATGACTTCAATAGCTCACAGTCCCTCATTTTTGTGCGTTTCCAGGAGTCACCGCTAAGCAAAGGTCAAATGCTACACAGAAACCAGTACATTCATCATTTTCTCGAATGGGTAGCCTCTTGTTCATCGACTCTATAATACAGCGAGTCTCATCTTCGCAGGTTTTAGATGTAACAGTCAGCAGAATTCTCCGCCTGTGGGGGTGAATGAGGATAACCCCGGTTTGCGGTTTTACCTTGGCCTCAGTGCCAGCCACCAGGTCCTTCAGTTCGATGATCTTGTCGTTGATGGAGGAGCGGTAGCGCTTCTCGATGGCGTTGTGGGCCGTCCGTTTCTCCCCCTTGTGAGGCAGCCCCATTGGCTTGCCGCTGATAGCGATGCGGTTGATTGGCAGTTTCTCGGCGTCCACCATGACGGGGACTGTGGTCAGGATGGTGCTCCCTCCCATGAGGGCCTGGGGGGGGTGGGAGGGAGGGGATTATTTACTAATGAACTGCCTTCAGTGGCCTGGACCAGCAATTATTATAAATGCTTCCATAAGCCATGACACATACAACAGCATATAATACACATCACTCCTAGGCCCGGTAACACAAAGTACTGCAGGATAAATGAGTTTGCATGACTATGAAATCTGGAAACCTCCAATATATGAAACATGGACAGCAGTAAAAAGATCTGTTCCAGGTTTAATTCAGTAGTTATTTGGTCAACTCAATAACTGAGCAAAATACTGAACCTTCACGGACAGAAGAAATTGATCTATACCACCAAACTTGTGCAGCAAGAACAAGGGCAGTGAAATAATCTAGATCTGCATAATGTGTGAACAACAGGGATTTCAACCCCTTTGATACTGTATCCTTGTGAAAGTATACGCCGACTGTACTGTTAAAACACCAGCACTATTACACCTTCAACAATGACGATTTGAAGAGATCACAATAATTGCAGGCTCACATTGGAATAGAAATACATTTACCATGATCTATAACACGGAAGCAGCAGTTTTCAACGAATTATGCGGACTATTCTGTACGTATTCAGCACAGACTTTCAACAGCAGGCCTGTCTGGACAAGAGCCCAACATCATTAACTCATAAAACACAATTAACCCTTGGATAGCTCACATCAGAGTGAAGAGATAAGCGTTTGGCTGCTTCCTCCTGCTGCGGTTATCTAGGGCCACGTCACACAGGCACGGTTTACTGCAGCAATACAGGCCAGAGGTCAAATTAATGTACCGCGAGTGAGGATATGAGTCTGCAGTGTTCTGTGCTCGTGTGAAGAGCTCTCGGCAGCCCGAGAAGGACAGGCTCACCTGCAGGGAGGTGGTCTGTACTGAGGTGGTGGAGGTCGGCAGGGTGGTGATACAGGGCGAGGCCACGGTGGTCACCATGGTGCCGGAGTCAGGTTTCAGCGTGGTCAGCAGCAGAGAGTCTGCTTTAATGAACTGCGGCTGAAGCAACACCTGAACAACAGGGACAGGGCCAATGGAGAGGAGGGATGAGATGGGACAATTCAGGAAAAATTATTAAGAACAATAAGGACACGGAAAAACGGATATATCCACTAAGAAACACCACTTCACCCTTTAATACCCAGCAGCTTTTACAAGAAACAAACATAACTGCTCTGCCGAAGTAAATTAAGACCAGATCTCAGATATGCTCAAAGTTTGAATTAATTTCTGAGTTGAACCATAGCATTTCATAGCATGAAATAGTAAAATTATGAGTTGCGTATACATTTCAGGACAAGTTTGATGCGTCCATTTACCCGCCCTTTTTCGATAAGATTTAAGACCCCCCAAGGTTACCGAAGAAACACAGACAAATCTGCATTCAGGCAGAAGAGCCCAAAAGCATAATGCTGAAATTTCCGTATCCAGGTGCGAAAGGGTTAACGTACCCGGCACAGTTTCGGCTCGGCAGCGTACTGCACTACTGCTAGACTGAGTAAAGAAAGGGGGAAACTAAGTATGCGGAGACATATGGCAAATATTTAGAAAACTGGGAAACCCCAGCTTTTGAAAAGAGGTCATGGAGAGGCAAACAAACTCACGGGAACTTGCTGAATGTGGGACGTGATGGTCGGAGCAGGTGGGGCTGAAGAGGTGGCCAGTATGGGCTGAGTGGGCAGGCTTTGGACCTGCGTCTGGATGGCGGTTGGCTGAACATGCTTAGGAGAGGCAGGAAGGCCGGACACGGGCTGGGCAGAACTTACTTGATTGACACCTGAAGATTAATGGACGTAATGGCACCAAGAACAACGTCATACCGGAGAACATTTCTACTCGGCCCAAAATCCAGTCTACAAAAATCAAAAAATTAGCCCAATAAAATAGCTGAACATTTGGCTCCTTTTGACAACACCCACTGCAGTGGCAATTGAAATGCTAGTATTTTTAATGGACCTAGTGTATTTACACAGGATAAGTAACCAGGTCATGTAAGATTTACAAGGAACAGATTACAAAACACAGATATATTTAATTCACATCCTAAGTTACAGGTTCACGTGAACCTAAAAGTCAGCTGGTCTGGCGCCCAGCCACGTCCACCTTTGGGAGTGAGGGCTGAAATGCAATGTCCAAGCAGTATATGCGCGAACGATGTTGCACACCAAGTTTTATCAAATTCGATCGATATTTGTGACTGCTGGAGTTCAAGAGTCAAACTGTTGATAAACAATTGCCAACAGACAACACACCATGGAGTTTACACCGTTTAAAAACTCTGCTGGCCAACGACCAGCTGAGTTAGACAGGCTTCATCATAGTGAAGACTGAGGACCGCTCAAGCCGCTTTCAAACTGGACGCGGAACAAATTTTTCACAGGACAGATTGCATTCAAAGTCAATGCAAAGACGTCGTTGCATTGACTTTGACTGTAATCTGTCGTGCGAAAAATCTGTTTCGCGTCCGGTGCGAAAGCAGCTTCAGAACATTTGGAAAGCTCTGGCCCAAAACGGTGACCCTAGAATCAAGAAGATATGTTGTATACAATATTCCTCTAAGCAACACTTCAAACTGGAAGTTATTCCAATTTCTCTCTCACCGCTTGACAGAGGTTATCAGGATCAGATTACGACAGCCAGTGATGTCATGAGCAGCTGCCCATCCAACAGTCTGAACTCTGGACCCTCAGTACCATCAGACATCAGAGGCAATTACCCAATGTGTCGTCTAGACTGTTCACCGCAATCAAACTGACCTACAGTAACTGACCCTGAAGATAGAGATATGTGAAGACAAGTTGTATTTGAGCAGAAAGGACAAGAACCTGCTCTCTGATGGGGTCTGTCTATTATTTCCTCCTAGCAACCTGAGACCTAATGAAAGCTAGTCAAACAGCTTTTTCAGTCTTTCATGTGTTTCCAATAGGCCAGCGGGGCTCCGACTGTCCTCCGGGGTGATGCCACCACCAGTGATTTTTTTTTTTTTTAATAGTAATTCTGCAAAAAGTAGGAAAAGCTCACTGAAACTTGAGTAAGCAAAAACAGAATTTCTGACTGTGTACGTGAGTCCTAAACTGCCATTCTATGCCATCTCAAACCCAACACTCGGACAGCACCAAAAACACAAATGTTGACATTTGATTTCAGTGCGTCCCAAACCATCTTCTGAGAGCCCGAAAATAAGACCAGCCCCCTTGTACAGCAGCTCATGCTACAGCCTGGCATTCAGAAAGTTCTGATTCAGAGGTGCATTATGGCTGATACATTTACCCACAGCTGAGGCCCTCCCTCTCAATAGACACAGTCTGGGCATGAGGCACAAATCACACAAATACTTTAACAATATGCTGCGATGCTAACAAATGGGTTGTGACCAGAGCTCGGCTGTGGTGCATTCCCCAGATTGGGTGCATCCTAAAAACATACAAAGCATGAGTGAGCAGGCAGACTCTTACCTGGGTATCCCCCCTGTGGGGTGTAGCTGATGAGTGGCTGCTGCGTTTGAGGGGGCGTGGTGAAGAGGGCCTGGGGGGCGCAGCTGAAAGCTGGGGAGGTCTGCTGCGGTAGAGATTGGCGGGGCTCTTGATTGGCCAAGGCCGGGGGAGGAGGGGTCTTTGGAGCGGGCCGCGGTTTGGGCGCAGCAATGGTGGGGAGGGGGGGCTGCTGAAAGGCGGGGGGCCGGTACGCCTTGGTGGGAGGGGAGGAGCTGTGGGTGGTGGGTGGTCCCAGGAGGGCGTCCAGGTGCGGCATGCTGCTGGGGGTGAGAGCAGTGGAGGAGGAGGAGGGAGAGGAAGTGGTCGTTGGGGAGGGCGATGAGCTGGTAATGGGAAGACCAGGCACATCTGCGGGGGGCCCAACTGCCCCGAAATGGGGTGAGTCAAACAGGCCGCTGAACTCCATGTCCTGGTGGTTAATAAGCTGCAGCATGTCTAGGACAAATATAAAGAGTTCTCATTTAGCTCATAGGGAAAATTGAAGATTCATTAGAAGATTATTTTGACATCGATAATAATGGAGTCATTTACAGCGCATTTCAAAGCAAAAAAAAAAAATAATAATAACACTCAATTAAAATAAATAAATAAATAAAATGTTTCCTCTTTTGATGGCTGAGTGCAATGTTTTGCATAAAAAAAAAAAAAAAAAAAAAAAAAAAACCTTAAATTCATGTAGATTTATAAAACAGTGCTTCAAGCATTAGTGGCCAATTCCATAGACCACAGGCAAGTGCTGCACTTAGACTCCTGGCTAATGATGCACCTGTGTGACATGCAGGCTAATTTCAGAGCCCCAAATGGACAACAGCGATAAAAACAAACATTGGACTGTACGATTCCATGTGAAAAAGACGGATCGCTAAAACGTATGAACTCTTCAAGCCAGTCTGACAAATGGATTGTCTTGTCCTAGACCAATTTCATTTTGACACGCAATTCTACACCTAAAACTCAATTGAATCAAGGAATAAAAAAAAAACTGCATTAGTGAGACAAACCCCTAAACATTTTAAGGTGCACTATGCAAGTCTGTTTACTTTCACTTCTGTTGACATTCTAACTCAAACAAAACAGAAGTAGCCCGCCCCTCCCTCCCATAGTTCCCTACTTCCCAAGCTTCCATAACGGTCAGCCGTTGTCGGTGATTGGCTGGGACGGTTTGTTATGTTATGGGGCACAGCCTGTGCCCCTTGTGTTTATTTGCAGTGACGCCTGTGTGGACTCCAGAGCCTGATTTTTTATTTTTTTTTACACAGTGAATTTAAGGGCAGGCAGCTAGCGGATCGTGGAGAGATGACGGCGAATTGAGACAAAACTATCATTGCGCAGAAACTAAACAAACTTGCATAGTGCACCTTTAAAGGATTAATAAGACATTTATGCCCAAAGAACAACTTCTGAGAGATCTAAATCCGTTCCATTCCAAAAGATTTTAGTAGACCTCAATTCTGATCAAATAATGATCCAAGGATTTAGCCCCAACAATGCAGTTGGATGGGGCTTATGTTAGTGCCCATGTCTGATTGTTGGTTCATCAGTCCTGGAACAACATATTTCAAAAACTACTTTGCCAATTTGGACCAAACTTAACACAGAGGTAGGCAATTTTAAATGGAAATGAATTACTTTAGGATAAGTTATGATGTTCTCATGTTATCACAAAGTATTACCAGTGTTTGAGATCACCTATTGTGAAAGATTAGCATGTCAATGTCAGAAGTTGCAGATTTTCCAAAATTATTGGGTTTTACATCTGAAGGTCTTCATATAATTACTATAATTTGGAAGTTATACATGCAAAATCTAAAAAAAAAAAATAAAAAATAAAAAAATCAATCTTGGTATTGTCGTTTTGGTGGGGCTCTGCTCTCAACTGAGCGCCCTCCTGGTTTGCCTTGAAATCATTGTATACAAGGGTATAACCAACTCCACACACACAGCATACGCCATATTGCAGACTGAGATCCCAGATTAGCGGAGCCGTAGACTGCTTGGACAGCATTTCAGAAAACATTCAGCAGTAAGTGTGTCTGAATTAAAATACAGCTATTGTCAGAACGCTCAACACGGGCAATAAAATTATATATGGAGTCCAGATGGATAGAAGAGGACCCCTCCCTCACTGCAGTGCTCCCCAGCCATTCACAGTGGATGAATGCACTTTATTTCTGCATGCCTGTAAAGAAAATTACCTGTAATTTAAGAGGCGACCAATGGGCATTCTCACAAATATGAAAAGCCTTGTTCAATTTCTTAGAAATATACTGTGATGTGATAATTTGCCTCCCTTCCTGATTTTTTTAATTGGCCGAGTTTTGTCAGTGTTTGACAGTTGGCATGATGTTCTTGGAGTGATATATGGTGTTAGTGCTATGCCAGATGTAGAAGGGATCCATGCCTCTCAAAGCTTCACTGTACGAAATTAGAATGGATTTGAAATGAAACTGTCAAGATGTGCTTGAACGGTTGACTTTCAACTAATGCCGGTCTTAGACAAAACAAAGTTTCAAGCCATTTCACCGAAAATAAAATCATGAGTTTTGCTCGAGTTGCGGTGCACTCCCGTTATCTCAATCTATTACTGAATGGTGGTCATAAGCCTCAGTACAACTCCATCTTGTCTTGACGTTCCAATAAAATCTAGCATGGCTCATATTGGGAGTCTTTGGGCTCTTGCAAACAGTGAAGTTCCATGACACAAACTGTGTCAGTGACCAACAGGTGCTCTCGGGAAGACCTCAATATGCAAAATCTTAGTCAGAGACTAAAAGCTCATTGACTTCAGTCACATTGCCTTTAAATGTGAGAGGGTGTCAGATTTTAGGCTTTTAAAAGTCATGTTGAAGTCTTCTAGAGTGCGGAAGCCACTGAATGGAAGGGTTCTTCAAAAATACTGAATAATGTGTGATAAAATTACAGGCATTTACATACACACCCCTGGACTTTTAGTGGCTCAAAAGTAAGTGGATCATTTGTTTTCTAAAGGATACTACTCAAGTAAAGCAAAGGATTTTACAAGCAGCTTTTTCTTTCATAATCTATAATCTGCTAATCCAATAATGGTTCCTTTTAAACGTGCTTTCCGGGGTCACATTATTCAATTTTCTTCACTGAAAA
This sequence comes from Gymnothorax reevesii, assembly GCA_029721435.1. Classification (NCBI taxonomy): domain Eukaryota; kingdom Metazoa; phylum Chordata; class Actinopteri; order Anguilliformes; family Muraenidae; genus Gymnothorax; species Gymnothorax reevesii. The sequence goes on along the minus strand of CM056584.1, from coordinate 33,372,141 downwards.
AACATCAGACTGAAGAAAAAAATTAACAGGAGAAAATGACGAATATCCAATGCTGGCTGACTCAACTTTGGATGTGTAACCAAGTTAGAATTAAGAGCAAAATTTAAAAATAAATAAATAAATAAATAAATCAGTATAACTCTCTGAATAAAAGGGTCATCAGTACATATAATACAGTGCAACTCGAAAGTATTTACCCAATTTTGTTGGATTGCAGCTTGGAATTGAAATGGATCTTTTGGGGTACGTGCCCTTCGATTTACTCAACGTGCCTACCATTTTAAGGCTTGAAGGCGCAAAATATTTTTTATTGTGACACAAACAGTAATTAAAACAAAGCAAACTTCTCCAGCTCTTTCAAATCAAATGGGTCACATTCGAGCACATCCATCTTCAAGTCAATTAATTTGAGGTCTGGCCTTTGACCAGGCTGTTCCCAGACATTTAAAGGTTTCCATTTCAAACACTCCAGTGTAGCATCAGCAGCATGGTGAGGGTCATTGTCCTGCTGGAATGTGGACCTTTGTCCCAGGCCCAAATCTCTGGCACACTGCAACAGGTTTTGCTTAAAAACTGCTCTGTATTTAGTGCCATTTACCGTCCCTTTATTCCTGACCAGTTTCCCAGCCCCTGCCTATGAAAAGCACCCGCAAAGCATGATGGGATCACCAGCACACTTCACCATGGGGATGGTGTTCTCAGGGTCATGCGAAGGTTTGAGATTATGCCACACATACTTCCAGTGATGGCCAGAAAGTTCAAATTTAGCCTACTTTTAACAGAAACCCTCTTTCAATATGTTGGCAAGGTCTCCCACAAGCTTTTCATCACACTTCAAAAATACTTTCTTATTTCTCTTTTAAAAAAGGCTTTTTTTGGCCACTTTTCCATAGAGCCCAGCACAGGGGAGTGTACAGCATTATATAAAGTGGTCCTTTGGACAGATACTGATCTCTACTGTGGACCTTTCCAGCTCCTTCAGGGTCATCTCTGGTATCTTTGTAACACAAGTGATTAAGGCCCTCCTTGGCCGGTCTGTGTTTTTGTGGCAGCCTTCTTATGGTGATGTCATTTTCCTTTTGTTCTGCATTAATAGATTGAAGGATTGAGGAGCATCATTAAAATTATGGGACATTTCCTTCTAACCCAAATCTGATCGGTACTTCTCCACAACCTTGTCCCAGACCTGTTCGGAGAGCTCAATAGCCTTTATATTAGCATTTGCTTGGTGGTAGCCATTGCTGAGAGGTGTTGCAGACACTAGGAACTTTGAGAACAGGTTTAGCTACACGGAGATCATGTGAAACATAGATTGCACTCAGGTGGACTTCATTCAACAAATTTAGGCGTCATCTGAAGTGGTTGCACCATACCTTATTTTGGGGTTTGTTTCATAGCGAAGGGGGTGAATATAAACACTCACAACTTTTTGGTTTTTTAATGTTTTTTTATTATTATCATCATCTTCAAAGTAGATTTTTTTTTCATTCCACTTCAAAAACTTGGGATTACTTCCTTTGGTCCATTACGTAAAATCCAAAGAAAAATCCATGTCAACCCTCTATCAACCAAGCCCATTTCCAATTGTGTAAAAGTCATTTCCCAAGGCAAATATGTAGGTTATGGGCCAATATTTGGAGAAATAGTTAAAAAAAATAAATAAAATTAACCCTTTGGCCCACCGTTCCAAAATGTAGCAAATCTGCTACACGGGGTAATAATGCGAATGGAAAAATTAAAGTGATGGACCATTCAAGTTATTCTCAAATGTTTATTTGGCAATAAGAAACAAAACCAGCAGGGTGTCCAGGCTGTTAACCCTTTTACTTCATGTAGCAGATATGCTACGCTGGTTAATAGAGGGTAAATCACGACTCGGGAAATTTTGCAGATATCTGCACTGTTTCAGCAGAAGTTTGCTTGACCTGGCCCCTTCCTTCCTACACTTTTACAGCTCAATTCTTTTCAATTCGAAAGGTTTACAAAAAATAGTTTAATTTGTCCGCTTTTCTCAGTGAATCCATATAAAGCTGGTTGACATCCCAATACCATGCATCAGAAAAAATACACCAAATATGTCAACAGATCATATCATCCAATCCAACAGTGACAGTTAAACATATACTCATGAAAAATAAAGTTTCAGAAAATAATTATCTGTAAATTATATTTTAGTACATGAATGCCATATAAAAATCTTACCAAAGTGTAAAGATAGGTAGGTTCTATGCAATATGATCATTTACTTTAATCCCTACCACTGAATTGCATAAGGGGATTGGTCAAGGCATCTGATCAATTAATGGTCAACAGACCCAGTTTAAAAAAACCATAAATGGACAATAATAATCTAATATTAATTAAGAAATTCAAATATTTGATTTAATAAATAAATATGCATTCCATAAACCCTCTAAAATCCAGTACAAATTGAATTAGGTATTTGATGCAGTCTCCCATGGAATTTTATGTGTCTGTCACGGAGGGGACATTTGGTTGACAATAACCCGGAATTGCCCACCTTTTAATACAAACACAGTCTCCCCATGGTACTTTCTTAGAATGAATTCAGCCAACACAGCAATTCGCAAATAATGCACATAATTCATATGGTTTCTTTACGTTCTCCATTTTCACCTATGTAATGTAGGCCGACCCTTTAAATAGGCCAATACCAACTAAACTGTAGTGGGGTCTTGTCGGAACGGGATGATGGAGTATTTTCGCACGTGAATATTTTCTGTGTGGGGGAGCATAAAAATAATCAACTTCAGTCCCATCCTTACTTTAAAACCATGAGTGCCATTTTGTTCAGTAGGCATTCATCAGTATCAGGAGACAGAGTCCTGCTCTGGATAATGATCCTGGTTCTCGCACAACGTCGCATGTGACAGTCCCTTCCACACCGTGCCTAGGCTACATGAAATCTGATGTTAATCTGTCTGTCTGGCGTTGGACCTTCCGCCTCTGTCTCCCTTCCTCAGGATTGAATAATAGTTTAGAATATTCAAAGATTTTTTTTTTGCCTCTATGCACGATGATTGACTTTTGTGATTGATATTACAGCCATGAAACTAGTTTGTTTGAAAGGAATTTTGAACCTAAATGCTTTAAAAAAGCCATTTTCTTCCGTTATCATCTTGTCAACGTGGACACTGGTATTACTAAACTAAAGCATTAGATAAGAAATAAGTTTACACCCTAGATATAAGGTGAGGCTAATTTGTGCTTATTCTGACAGCACAAAAACATGAAAAAGCATCCTCTTCGATGCACCACAGCTACCTTCACTACATCACTCGAACCACAACAACTTTTGTTCGACAAAGCTGAACATCTGTTCTGTTCATTTCAAGCACCATTTTCCCCAATTTCTGGAAAATTATTTTTGGCCTCTGAGCTTCTGCAAAATGGAATGACCCTGATGGTTGGTTGACTGCATTTCACTCTATGCATTTCAATGTGTTTCTTTCATGTGTTTATTTTTATAGCTAGTGTCACACTGTCTTACACTTGTTTCATATCAGATTGTGCACTTCACCATGTTAATGGTTATTCATGTTAATGCCAACGGTCTTGCTGAATTATTTCTAGGGGTGCAACGGATCATGAAACTCACGGTTTGTATTGGATCACTTTTCGGATCAACACAAAAGAAAAGACCACGCGCCCTTCACGTGAACACGCACAACCTAGGGGTATGACGGTGTCGCGTCTCGATTATTTTAAAGTGTAGTAGGGTCACCTGCTGGCATAGGGCGAACATGCAAGCTTTATTGCTTCCTTCAATTAACCCAATACGAACAGCTGTCGAAAGTGCCAAACATCAGCGGTCATGTGAATGCTTCCGGGAAAAAAAAAAAATGAATTAGGCTAAATGAGTATTTATCGGCGGCGTGTTGAACCGAGTTTAGCTGAGGTCTGCAGAATCATCTCCATATTACAAATTACTCTCATCTTGTTCCCGTTCATTTTGCAAGATTAAGCAATCAAACGGTTAGTCTGCTTAGTTTATTCAAATCTGTAGATAGCCCAATTAAGATGGCCTGCTTTTGTCGCATTTATGAACTTAAACAGCCATTGAACAGCACAGATTTTCATGAATGCGATTCAAGCATTTTTTTCCAGCAGTGCAACCCAATTTAAGATTGCACTTCATTAAAACGTTTCCAAAAGAATAGGCCACTTATAGGCAGCTGCACACTATGCCGCAAAGGGATAATAATGTAGGCTTTTAAATTACTAACGCTCTGCGTCAAAGCGTTGATAATTGAATAATTCAGTAAATTGGTTATAAGTGCATAGTGAAAGTTCGCCTCAAAATCAATTCAAATGCAAGCTATGCATGAAACTACCATGTTGTCAAAACCATTTATGGGGTCTTTATAGACCGCCTTCTGGGAAAGTTGTATGGAGGCTACAATATGAGATTGTATGAACGGCAATTATCCAGTTAATCATAAACAAAATCAAAACCTCATCTAAACAACATCTTCAGCAATATTTGCTACTTAATATTCTACTAGAATGTAGAATTAAGAAAATGCCATTAATTGCAGTTTATGCGATCTCATTGTAGCCCTGCACTGATGCAAAGCTTTATATCTTACTTTACCAACTACCATTGATGATTATCTTATCTGTAGCCTACATGCTCAGTTATTTAATTCGACTAACTGTCCCATTCTAAATGAGAAACTGGTTGGGTTAACCTGCATTATGGTACTGTCACTGGCTATAGACAGTTTTATTTTTACAAAAGCAAACTAAACGCACGGACCTCAGTCAGCAAAACTGCATTTAGGCTAATAGAAATTTTTCCTCGGCGCATCAAGCAAGACACAAAAAAGAAATAAGCCATTTTGTAAGCTACATGAATTCAGAAGCTTCTAAAGACATTGACGTTTTATGTCACAATTATCGTGGATGGGGAAATGCTTGATAATTGCAACAAAGAATGCAGGATTAGGGGAGTGGGACAGTAATTCTACCAACTGATTTTTTCATCTGAACGAATTAACACCAAGTTGCTAATTGGGAAAAGTAAATGGGAACAGGTTTGTAGGAAGTATGGTGAAAGCAGGGCGAGGTAATCCTGTGATGGCAAGTCCAGGGTGCAAGAGTTTAAAAATCAGATAAAACGCTACAGTGAGAGAGAGTTTGTACAAGGTTGCTTTTTGTAATTCTTTAGATTAGGCTATTAGCATTCTTTCGATTTAACATTGTACCGCAGTACGTCCGTCAGCTCTTCTCTATCACTTCATAATCATTATTGACAACAGGATAAATTGTTTGATTGTCAGTTATGCTCATTATACGGGAGCAGATTTAGGGTTGGCCAGCTGAGCCTTAAAAGGTGATTGAAGCTGTCCAATCTCGCCGACAATCAGAGGAGTTCTAATCTGAATCATCTTCCCAGAAACGCATCAAATGATTGTCGTTCATTTCAGACCATTGGCATATTCGAATAAGAAATGGGACGCAACTGTGTACACACACACACACCCCATAGCGGCAAGTTGTCTCATTTCACTTCACGATCATCATGGCTCAATAACGTCACACCTAGCACGACCATTTTTTTTTTTTTTTTTTTTACATCAACCAATCCATGGATCATGTGCATACCGAACTGTACCAAACCCTGAAGAGAGATCCGTACGGACTATGGATCGACAACGATCCATTGCGCTAATAATTATTTCCATATCATTGTTACTTTATATTCTGGTGTGTATCATAAGCTGAATCTTTGATCTCCAGACTCAAAAGTCATATTACTAATTTATGACCACCTCCTTCAAATCAGTCGCTTTTCATTTCTTTGGCGCTGAAAAATCGCGGAGGTAAATCCCTTCACACTCTGCTTTGTCGAGGCAGCCATGTCCTCAACTGGCGTGCCTGTTCTTCAGCTGAAGAAACAGCCAGTTCACTACGGCATTAATGCACTGTTTTGAAGGGACTGACAGTGGCTGATGTGATTTGCCTTAATGGAACCAAACCCCCACCACACCGACAGGTAATTAATTCGACTTAGTCCAACCCTTGTAATAACACCGCCACAGCAGCACAATCACTTTGTGTCAAAAAATGACCAAAGTCAAGTTCCACACGCCCAGTGTTTATCTACTGATACCATAAGCAATTGTGTTGGCTGAATGCGTTTTAGTCGTCAAAAGAGGGCCCATCGCGTTAAGAGAAAACTTTCAGTCACAGCCTATACAATGAGGTAGAGAAGTAAAACATTTTAAGTTGGGTGTTCAAAGTTCTCTTCATCACCATGGCCATGCACACATTTTAAATCCAGATTGCAATGTGAGGGTTAAAAAAACAACAACAAAAAAAAACAGGTTCAGTTGCCCAGGATGAAAGAGCCTGAGGACGAGTGAAGTATGATATAGGCAGAAACATCAGGTGATTTTACAGCCCCGGCTCCCACTTGACTTCTCTTCTGCAATAACAGTTTTTGGCATGTGGTAATTTGGTGGACAGGAGATAATCTGTGCCTTGCGGACAGGAAGTCATTCCCACGAAACGATCTTGGTCATCAGCAACAAGGACAAAAAAGGCACACGTGAGTATTTCAGCCATAGACTGCTTTTAATAAAACGCATGGATTCCATTTCTACAACCCCAATTCCGAAATAATTGGGACAAAGCGTAAATTGTGAATAAAATCAAAATGCAATGACTTTCAAATCGCACCAGCCAGTATTTTATTCACAATAGAACAAACATAGCAAATGTTGAAACTGAGAAATTTTACAATTTTATCCACAAAATGAGCTCATTTCAAATTTGATGGCTGCTACAGGTCACAAAAACGTTGGGACAGGGGCATGTTTACCAAGGTGTAGCATCCTTCTTCATTTTCACACAGAGTGGAGGCGTCTGGGCATTGAGGAGAGAAGTTTCTTGAGTTTAGCCAGTTGAATTTGATCCCACTCTTGTTTAATATAGGTTTTCAGCTGCTGGAGAGTTTTAGGTCTCCTTTGACGGACTTTTCGTTCAATCATGTGCCAAATGCTCTCAATCGGTGAAAGATCAGGACTGCAGGCAGGCCAGTTCAGCACACAGACTCTTCTACTACAAAGCCATGCCATTGTAATAGCTGCAGTATGTGATTTTGCATTGTCCTGCTGAAATACACAAGGCCTACCCTGGAATAGATATTGTCTCGAGGGGAGCATATGTTTCTCCAAACCTTCATATACCTTTCAGCATTCATGATGATTTTAAAAACTTGTAAGTGTCCCACACCATATGCACCAATGTATGCCAATACCATCAGAGATGCTGGCTTTTAAACTGAACACTGATAACAGGAGGGGTGGTCTTTCTCCTCTTTTTCCCGGAGGACACAACACCCATGATTTCCAACAAGAATGACCAATTTGGACTCGTCTGACCACAGGACACTTTGCCTTTTTACTACAGTCCATTTTAAATGAGCCTTGGCCCACAGAACACGGCGCGCTTCTGGATCATGCTCAACAAATGGCTTTCTTTATGCATGATAGAGTTTTAGGTGGCATCTGTGGATGGCACGAGGGACAGTGTTTACTGACAGTGGCTTCGTGAAGTATTCCTGGGCCCATTTAGTAATGTCAATGAAAGAATCGTGCCGGTGAGTGGTGCAGTGGCGTCTGAGGGCCCAAAGGTCACGGACATCCAGTAAAGGTTTTCGGCCTCGTCCCTTATGCATAGAGATTTTTCCGGTTTCTCTGAATCTTTTGATGATGTTATGCACTGTCGATGATGAGACCTTCAAAGCCTTTGCAATTCGACATTGAGGAACATTGTTTTTAAAGTATTCCACAATTTTTTTTTTTTTACGCAAGCCTTCACAGGTTGGAGAGCCTCTGGCCATCTTTACTTCTGAGAGACTCAGCCTCTCTAAGACATCCCTTTTATGGCCAATCATGTTACACACCTGATGCCAGTTGACTTAATTACTTAAATGTTCTTTCAGCTAATTCTCTTATATATATATATTTTTTTTTTTCTTCTGTGCCCCAACTTTTTTGAGACCTGTTGCAGCCAGAAAATTTAAAATAAGCTCATTTTGTGGTTAAAAATGTAAAATGTCTCAGTTTCAACATTTGAAATGTTATCTATTGTAAATTATTCTATTGTAAAAAAGATATTGGCTCATGTGATCTGAAAGTCATTGCATTTTGATTTTATTCACAATTTACACTTTGTACCAACTATTTCGGAATTGGGGTTGCAGTATAAATTCTAAATTTGTACACTAGAGCATTTTTTTTAAACTAAGCCTAAGCCCAATGTGGATTTTGCCTACAATGATATCTCAAAACTCTTGTGCCTCAAGGTCACAAAATGCTTCCAGAACTCTTCATCATCAAGAACAAAAAAATAAATAAATAAAAAAATATCATGCAAAATTCCAAATAGTGCCATACTTTGTAAATATGCAGACTATATGGAAATAGTAGGCTACCATTATCTTTGCCACTCTAGCCATCAGTATTCTGTAAAAACACCAAGATGCACCACTGAGGATACGTAGAGCAAGACTGGGAGCAGGTCTCACATCTTCAATCTCAGGACACTTTAATGGAAAAGATCACCTCTATTGAGCACTGTGATTTAATATACAAGAGAAACAGAGTCAAATGGTGGATTCATCGAAGGGGGAAATGGCAGAATTTCATGTTTTTTTTTTGTTTTTATGTTATTCTGTAGCTTTACAGTACAGAAGAACAATCTTCAGGTTTTGTGACACTCTCTTAGGTACTAAGGTTTGACAGTAGTTTTGGGCTGCCTGAAGGATAATAAACGAATTGAGCTCAAGTAACAGACTACAGAATGTCAGCAATTTTGGTCTGGCGGTCAAAATGGGGTCAACTGAGGATAAAGTCAGAAAATGTCCCAATCTTGTTAAAATGTAAACTAAATTACTTGTCTAGTCATACGCAATCCAAAAATATTTATTTTGTCCCATCTCTGACCATCCATTAAGCAACTATGGAAATGCGGAAAGGTCAACACATTTTTGGTCGAAGGTCAAATTTACAGATTGGCCAGATTAGTTTTGGTCATTTGAACGTGCAAAGTCTCATTAGTAACAAGGCAGACATTTTAGTGGACAGCTCGAAGCAAAGTTACCAACGGCCGTTGAGATCAGTTACTGCGGCTCTCATGTAAACTATGTGATTTGTTATCACAAGATGAAAATCTCTATTTCCTGATATTTATTTACTAATAAAACATTACGTTCAAGGAAAAATAACTTCAAACCCAGTTACTAAGAGATTTTTGTAAGATGCCGAGATAATCATTTTTTTCTTTGTTTAGGTAAGTGAATGTAGTCCACAAGGCAAGTTACAGCAAAGCAATATCTAACTGCACTTATCGATCACCATAAACTTCATCAAGGTCAACCTAGACCAAGCATGCATTCAGATACTTTTACTTTCAGACAGTAAAAACAGAAACCTATCCCACAGTTTACAGTCAATTTTTAAGTGCCCGACTCAATTAAATAGACGCCCGCAATTTGATTTTTTTCCACTGGAATACTGGTGAAAAAAATGCACATTGAATGATTTGCATCAATAATTGGTTCAATCATTTGGTTGTTGGAATTTACATCGTGGACAAAAATGTGTAACCATGCTAAGGGCGTTTAAGTGAAACACGTCATGTCAAGAATAACAAATAACTCAGACATCAGCAATTTAAATAAGATGAGAGTGTATAATTATGTCATATGTGATAAAATTTCGCAAATAAGGTCCAAGAGTTTATTTTTTCATTGCACAAACGTTTTAAATCAGTTGATCTGGGCCAGTCGGTGAAACCAGCTTTGAAATCAGCGGTTGACTCGAGTAAATACTAATTAATCCCATATCAAAATAACCAACCTTTCTGTACCAGTAAATATCAAATATCATAGTTGATTAAATGTTGGCCAAACAATGAAAAGCCACCATTATAATCTTGCTGTATACACAAAAGAACGAAATTATTCAACATCGAATCAGATCGCCAGGTCAATAGTGTGTGCCCGAGCGCATAAGCACGCAACGCGCCTTCTGTTTTTCAACAGCCAGCAGCCGGGATTTATAAAGCAATGTTTTGTATGAGGTGATCGCTCGCAGCCAATGAGAAGCCGTGGTTGTGCCTCGCTATGCAGACCAGCCCCCGCGGCAGAAGCCAGAACGTGCAGAGGTAACTGTGTGCCATTGGCTTCAACGTGGGGTTACTTCAGGTCAGTCATTCTCTCCCGACAAATCGAAGCCTGGTTTTAGAATACAGCAATCCGATACAAATGTATCAAATCTAACTAAATTCCAGCTAATGTAAAATCAATTTTGGTAGGTGCAAAAATAATGACTGAGGAAAATAGTTTGGGAGCTAATGTGAGAAATATCAGTCATGCGAACATACTACATTGTCATAGCATTTCCGCCCTCGAATATTTTAAGTTCAGTAGTGCAATACTGTCGCGATGCACCCTGTAAAATTATTTTGAATCCATGACACTCAATAGCCCGGCTACAAATTTTAAAAGCGATTGACTATCTGGTGATGAACTCTGCAGAGGGAATGCCCGATAGTAACCCGGCTGACGCTATTCCCACATGTTTGCAGGGGGCGGGGCCAAGACGTCGCAACTTCACACCTACTGAGAACTACAGAATTCACATGATGTTGATAAAATAAAAGGTATAAAATAAAGGCAGAATACGGGATGCAATCACATGCCATGTTTGAAACAGAATGCAACTAAAAAATGTTTATGGAGACAAAATCATCAGCAGCAAAGCATGAAAAACTAGCATGCTTTCCGGTGGGCCGCGTCAGTCCGTTTTTAGGGGCTAAGTTTGCTGGAACACAAACTGGCCAACAAGTTCACTAGGCCAGCTATGGTTCTGATAACACCTCAGACAGCCTGAACTTTCTCACCTAAGCAAAAAGCAAGGCAAGTTAGCCATTTCAGTAAAACCGCCACGAAACAGCTGGGCGACACTGACTGTCATGAATAGAATTACAGTTCTTCAGCATTTTACTTTAACAGCAGCACTATACGATGTGACTCCACCAAACCAAGTAACATTATGTCAGAGAGTACGACTCATCAACAGCCAAATCTGGGCACTGCAACCAAATCCTGTTACGAATGTAATGCAAGCGAGACAGTCAATCCTCTAAATCTTGATCAGACTAGACGTTCATGTAATATTAGCAGATGCTTACCATCGATGTCGTTCAGCAGCGCGGTGTCAATCTCGCTCGGATCATTCAGAGACAAGCTGGGGTCCAGGTTATCCAGCGACGGGTCGTCAAACGATAAGCTATTCATTTTGGCTACAAGGGGAGCTTGCAGTTGTAATCTACTCTAGTTTGCAATTCCACACGCAATTTCCCATTAAACACTTGTTGGAACAACAAGCAAATAAAGTACTACTCTCGAGCTACATTTGCAGTCACAGTATCACGCAGTAGTAAGTGCGACCCGGCTCAAGTGCCGTACATAAAACTTATTTTTTTTAAATATCAGATCACCCACTGTTGCCTCTCGCCTCCATCCCGGTGCTCATTGCAAAGTTGTCTAAACAGTGAGAGGTGAGTGTGTACGAACATGCTTACCGGAGAGCTACGCAAACACTGCGTGCATAAATTGAGTGACACTAGTTCTAGCCAATCATCTGCACCTTGTAGGTAGCGTCTGTAAACACCGAGCCAGCAGTGAACAAGAGGCATGTAAAATATGGATACTTTCAGTGGGAATATGCAATTATTCGACGGCGATGTAGACGCTAAATGCTATATCAAATTTAGTTTTTCCTATTTTCATCTATATTTATTTACTCCATGACCTCATACCTTTTAAAAATTGCTTGTAATACAAGGATGTCAGAACACAGAAGGCTCATGAATTGTACGGTAGGAGCCGCCTTTGATAAATGTCCATTAATTATATGTAGCAGCCATGTTTTAACGTAAAAATGTCAATTGAATGAAATCCTTTAATTGCCTACATCTGTTTACGTTGATAAAGAGTAAGCGCATCTCGACTCCTCCGAGTTCCCATTGTCAGTCTACTTTGGTAAACCAATAAGGAACGTTTGGGGGTGGGATAATTCCTCAAGTTTGTCTGGCCCACGCAGATCACTCCGCCTGTAGAACCAGTGGGATCGACCAATCGCAGAGTTGAGCACAGAGTGGGGTGATATGACGTCACTGTTGTGGCTCTCTGATTACATCATTTATTCCTGCTAAAATGTGTGAAAGAGATTAATCTTTTGGTTCTCGGACGACCATCGAAATCGCTGTGGGCGGGTACGAAAAGTTCCGCAAAGCATAGGATTTCAACATTAGAAGATGATTGTATGACAGAAATACTCTGTTTTCACCTTTGATAACTGATGTTGGAAATGGTCAGCACAATGAACTGTTTTGTTCGTTAACTAAAACTTTAAAATGCTTGAAAACACTTGAGATCTTGAGATTCACATACGGGGCAGCTCATGAAAACAAACAAGGCATAACGGTGTAATGTGGGTCAATGACCGAGGATAGTACAGTCGCTTCGGCTGGCTCGGAGCTCAGTCAAACAAGTTGCGCAAGTGTACATTTGTTAAAAGAGTAGAGTGGTGACAATAGACCAGTTCGGTTTAAGTCCGCGCGCGCATGCACCCTATAGCTGATGTGGGGCAAAATAAAATACAGTGGCTATTTCTTGCATAGAAAGGTGCATAAACCGGTATCATAAAGACGTGGATAAAAGCTATTTGCGCAGGTGTGCAATTTTGAAGTTTATTTAAATTCAGCAAACACCAGTCCAGATGAATGATTATCGTTCTACCTTATCGGGGAGAACAAGCAATGCCTGTTAAGTTTGGAGTGCTCTCGGTGTTAACCTTTAGGTAATCATGAAAATGACTGAGAACAGGTCAGGACTAATAATTGTTTAAAACGGATGTTTTGTCCACTCCAATTCTCAGTTCTGCTGAATTAACCCCATGATTTCATCGCCGTTAGATCGCTTATGGAGAGAAATTGTGTCTTCTGTCGCCAATTACGATAATTGGAAAACGCATCAGTAAAGGAAAATAATTGAGAACAAGCCAGGACTATCCTAATTGTCATAAAGGGACATGTCCGTGCAATCCCTTGTTCTAGCGCCGGGCCTGTCTCCCCATAATCTGCCCTTCTGCTGTTCGGCAGTCAGGCGCACACTAGGTAAAGCTCTGCTTGTCTGCAATTTGCATGTCATTTCACAAAAGATGACATTTCCCGAAGAGCTCCCTCAAGTTACTATAAACCTAACTACTAATGTAATCTGGACAAATTTAGTGCTGGCATAGTCCCCTAGACTGATTTCAAAATCATCCTCAGTGAGAGATGGGATGAAATATGATAAATTATCTTCACTGGGTTCATCTAATTTTTTACAGAGAAAAAGTGTGAATATTTTTTACATCTATATAAAACAAAGGCTCTAAATGGGTTCTATAAACTGAAAATAACCGCAACAAGTCGCAGTGCCGACAACTCTCCATTTTTTTTTTAAGAGCGCAAGTGCATCCGTATACATAAATTAAATTTGTCTGAAATGCTGTCAGGACTGTGGAGGATGGATTGAATTCCCACCTCATCGCTCCCTTTGACCCACAAAATTAGTATGGTTAGCTGCTCAACAGACATGAGGGTGACTAATCTTATTGCTGATAATACTAATACTAATACTAATAATAATAATGATAATAATAATATTATTATTTATTTATTTATTTACTTATTTATTTTTCTGGCCTGGGGTCATTCTGTTTGGAGTTTTCATGTTTTCCCTATGGTCGTGTAAATTTACTCCAGGAACTTCGGTCTCCTGCTGCAGACTGAAAACATGCATGTCAGGCTATGGGAGACCCTAGATTGCCCATGCAGATAAGTGAGAGCGTGGAGGGTGTGCACCCTCTGCAATGGATTGGCGCACTGTCCAGGGTGTGTCCCTGCCTTTCGCCAATCGTCAGCTGGGATAGGCTCCAGCTCCCTTACGACCCTTCTGCGGAAGATCCAGTACAGACAATGGATCTTCAACATATTCTGGATAAAGTTGCTTCCAAGCAGATTTTTGATGTCATGCGTAGTTTTACAATTTGATTTTCAGAAGTCATTTCGGGCCCAACTAAATCCAGCCATTTTCAGTGCATTTCTGCTGATTCAGCAGATTTTTCAACATTTCCTGAACTTTTGAACTTTCGGGCAGAAACTCCTCTCAACTTTTCATATGTTCACCTAATTTTTCCAAAACTTTTGTACTTCTTAGCTCTTTTAAAAAATCCTTTTAATAAGATTTTTTTTTTACAATGACAGTCAATAAGAAGAAAGCTGAAATGAAGTTTTTTTTTTTGTTGCAGTTTTCAGCAGACATAATGTGACCTTATGAGGGCCATCAGAGTGGATAATGACTTCACACATTGAAAACGACATACATACTAATGGACTCTGCTCTATAAAAAGAATTATAATTAACAAGTCGACATGGTCAACAACATCCCCCGCCAATCATGTGTTTCTTATCTTCGAACTCCATCAAGGCATTTACGGTCTAAAGCTACACACCAAATTTGGTTACTGTATCTGCAGTAGTATCTGAGTAAAGCTGTCCCCTTTATCTAGGACGGACGCCCGCACGCACGGATGGACGCACGGAAGGACGGACGGAGGTCAAACCTATTTCCCCCTCCCACTTTGTGTTGGCGGGGGATAATAAACTAATAATTAATGATTTTTTTGTTTAGATCCCCAAAAACCCAAACACATATTTTTAAATTTTACTTTTTCATACTTCAAATTATTATCGCTTGTCCTTCTTCGATTATTGATAAAAACCATCACATGGTTTTTGATGTCTGGTTGCTGTTGGTTTTCGACCGCATTCAGAGATGGTATGGTTAGAAGTTAGAATTAAAATGGTAGGGAAAGATCTGTACACTATATTTTACATGCATTAAATTCAAAACAACACAACAAAGCACATAATTTGATGTTTCAACCGACGAATTAGGTTGATTTTTCAAAATAAATATTTCAATAGTGATTCGAACCACATACTTCAAGAAACTTGGGACGTTGAAGTGTTACCACTTTGCAATGTTGCCATTCCTTTTTACAGTAATTACAAAAAAACATTAACAGACTAAAGATAACACAATTGATTCAGGTGTTATTCTGTCCAACTCTTTCTGCAAAAGAAACTGTATGGAACGCTAGAGTCGTGGAGGACTGACTAGTTCCGCACCAGCATCCTCTTCAATTGCAGCCATGCCCTTAAAATGCCCGCAGAATGCAGTTTTTGCGCGTTTTCGTTGAAACATGCATGGGCGTTCCTGGAAAAGGTTTTGTCTTGACAGCAGCATATGTTGCTCAAAAATATCAGTGTACTTTTCAGCATTAACAGTGCTTTCAAAAAACTGCAAGTTACCTTTGCCGAGGGCATGGACACATCCCCATACCATGACAGAGCAAAGCTTTCAGACTTGTTGCTGGTAACAATCTGGTTGGTCATTGCAGAAATTTCTTCCAAAATAAAAAAATTGAAATATTTATTGACTCCTCTGATACACACTTCTATTGTGCAATGATCCATTGCCGATGCCTCTGAGCCGAGAGGAGTTGACAGTATTTCAGGCCATTGTTAGCACAAGGCCTCCGTTTCGCTTTGCTTAATTTTTAGCCAGCATTTGTGGATGTAACTACGAATTGTAGTGCTCGACATAGGTTTGCCGAGGTTAAAACCAATTCTGGATAAATTGCAGTACTTGATGCAGTGCTGTCCGAGTCATAGGAGATCTCAGGTATTCAGCTCAGACTTGCACCCTTGCGCATTATGCTCAGAAATTCCCCCAGATTCCTTAAGACTTTTAGGTTGAGCTCAGTAGCAGATAAAATATCCAAATCATTAACAATGTTTCTTGTTAATTTCAATGATTTTGTCATGCATTTGGGGGCAAACAGGCAATCCTCAGCTCATCTTTGCTTCTGAAGTACTTGGTCTTCCCTGGATGCTGGTTTTAGAACAAAACCATGATTACAATCATTTCATGACATTAGCGGTTTCAAATCATAAAATAAATTCACATTTTTTACCTCTTACGATTGCTAAATGTTTCCATCCCAACTTTAGCTGGAATGTGTTGCAGGCCAGAATAATATATTTAAAACAAAGCTGACCAGACAAATCATTAATTATCTTGTCTTTATGCTGTCTGCAATGAATCACAATTAAAATTGAATTTGAAAATCATTGCTTCATGTTTTATGTGCATTTTACAAACCATCCCAACGTTTTCCCAGTTGGGGTTGCAAATGGCACGATTGATGCATTGCATTTTGTTACAACAGTAATCCAGTTTATACAAGCACAGTTAGTGATATAAAGCATACACTGATTTACATCTATGACCACTTTACGATAAGCGGACAGACACCATCAGTCTAACACCCATGCACTACAAGTGCACACCACTCCCTCTCAGCCCAGCCCCAGGCAAACCAGTCAGATTAAACACCTTTACTCCACTTTCACAACTCTTTATTGTTGACATAAAAGCTTTTTTTCATTGCAGATTGACATGGCTTCTGTACATTGATCAAGGAAACGCACACACACACACACACGCACACACACACACAAATGATAAATTTAGACAAACACAGATGCGGACATAGCGCTGAGGCTTCAGAAAACCTTTAACATGGACATGTAATCAGACGTAAAATACATAAATATGCAACTATATGCACACTTGAAGGGGTTTCCCTTTTTCTTAAGATAAGCTATTCACGCCTTAAATGTGTGATCTCAAATTGTGCAATACGAGATTGAATAACATAATATTTATTTTAAGTTTATACGTATGCAATTAATTGAAATTATCTCTGACCAGTGATAACAAAAAAAAATGAAAGCATTCAATATATTTTACAAAAAAGTCAAAGGAAAATATTTTGCAACATTTTATTCTTGGTTTGACAGCCAAAAACACATTACGCACATTGATGCTTGGAAAACAAAACAAAAAAAAAAACTATTACAAGTATTTGGATCTTGTTATACGTCAACGTCCTCTAACATTATAGAACGATAACAGATATGGAGTTTGTCGTCCCATCAGAAAGCAGGCAGCCTGTTATTATTTTAATAAACATTCTATGAATATGAAAGTTTGGACCTTTATTGGGAGTAGAACACCTTTTAAGCCTCAACTAATCATGTACTGTCCAGGTGAATGAGTGCACGGCTCGTCAGAAACTGTTAGCACTTTAATTAGCTCTCAATAACTTGGCAAAATGTGGAGCTACAGTTTGCGGCAGAGAGCCACTTTGTTATTGAAGGTGGGGCACCAAGGACAATGGCTTCCCATCAACTACGTCACTGGAAAGCAGCCAGAGAAGGAGAGAGAAGTGACTGTTGACCAGGTGTAAGTGCACACTGTTCAGGGTCAATATTACGCTATAGGCATGGACTTCAACATGTGCATTCTCAATAGTCCATCTTCCTTTACCCCCATTTAACTTCATAATTTGCTAGTTATCAACAGTCTCAGTGCTCTTTCCATTTCAGAAATGGTGGACCAGAAAATTCAGATTTTTGTGCTTTTCTAAATAATAATCCAAACTTCATTCTTAGCTCTCACAGATATAACTTGAAATTTTGCTGTAAAAATCAGACTCTCTCATTATTTTCATAAACCATCATCCACGCCTCCCTTGCTGTGTAATTAAAAAAGGTTAAGCTCACTTAAATCTCATCCACGAGGTTAATGACATCAACAGCCATACAAAATCTGGCAAATATTCAAAGAATTAATTCAGTTGTGTCAATTTATCAAATTTTTCACATTTCATTTTTCTGCCCAATCCAGAAGCATACCAACAGGGGAACTGTAGTGTCCTTTCAAACATCGGCCAAAGGCAGAATATCAATAGCTGGTCAAGATTTGAGTTGTATAAACACTCAGATTTATATACATATGATTATGTATAATAGATACATAATTTACAATACCCCATAGCAATCAAAATTAGTCAAATGAAATAAATCTCTTGGAACTACGCTATGCAAAAACTACTTTCGTTACATAATTTCAGTGCATTTGTTTTTGTTTCCTGCATTTTTCACTCCTTTTCTCTCCAGAATTTTGATCTAATATCCTCTTTCTACATGTATGTCCAGGTCAGGAAGGCAGCATACGAAACACTAGGTGATAAACATCCCTAACAGGATGGTATAAAGGGTGCTACTGGTTATCCACAGAGGGCGGTAATGAAATATAATAGAATCAGTGGTTCTGTTTACAATAATTTGCATCAATATTTTGATTCAATTTTCTTCATTGCAGCTCAGATGGATCAGAAATTGGGAGATCTGGGGCCATGTTTACCAGAAAATATGTTAAGTAATCAGCTAAGCTAAGCTAACATGAAGAAAAGTCGGAGGAAGACCTTCCATTTTCGGCTTGATCTAACTGATTGAACCCTCTAATGACCATGGCGTGAATATTGCCAACTGGCCTAAATCGGCACTGGCACAATCCGGATTCAATGGGGTCGAGGGGTCACTCCGTAAACATGGGGTTCTGCCCAGCCTATTGGCTCTTTTCTCCTTTCCTTGCACACATTTTCACCGCATGACATTTCTACCCATCAGCCACCTGCCAGGAAAAGCAGTTGTGGAGTGTCATTCATGAACGATTTGTTACTTTTGAACAAATCATTTTAGTGAAAGAAAAGAACTGACCTCTGAATAAGGATTAGTTCATTTCAGTCAGCGATCTGTAGCCCTACTAAAAAAAGTCAGCAACTTTCTATTATCTGAAACTGCCGTGATTCAGTTGAGCCCAGAAGAAAAAAAAAACAAAAAAAAAAAAAAACAAAAAGTAGACCTGTTACCTAGCCATTAGCCAATGACAGCATGAACCTCTTATGCACAGAGAGCGGTCATTTAGCCGCACACTCCTGCGCTGTCAGTGCGCGCTAAAGCTACATTTGCCAGTTCACCAGGTACCAGTCGGTACCTTGGGACATAGAAAGAAATAATAAACTTGCTGTAAGCTCACTGGAGAGAGCCATACCCATGTGAGAGCCAAGCAAACAAACCCTTCCAACCACCTACGCCAAAAGTTCTGGCCAGATAAGTTACGTCTCACCAGGCTGGGGCACTCAGGCGCTAACAAGTGCATCCAAATGCTCCAAGTTTTGTTTTAAACAGGAAGACATGTACATTTTTGTATGACTGGCGAGTTTAGTGACCCAGAGTTACAGTCACATGACACGATGAAAAAAATGGATTGCAAGTTTCAGGGAGTGGGTATTAAGTACTTACTGGCTCACTGTGTCCACTAATGAACCAAGGTTGTGTTAGTCCTTTCATTCGAAGACTGAACCACAACCTTGACCAAACAATGTATAACTCATGCAAGGCCACCTGACTGAATGATATGGTCAATGAATTAATGAACACATCATTTGGGCAAACAGACAGAAATTAATTAAATCTAAAATGACCGATCATTACCACCTCAACCTATTAAGCTCAACGCTGATCCAACAATGCCACTCGGGTATGAAGCCACAATATCTTTTGTCAAACAGAGACCAGCCACAGTTGTTTTAAATTATGTCATGCGCTGCCACCTAGGAAAGCCAAGCTATGAAATGTCATCAAACCTCCGCGATTCTAGAGGATATGGACAGCCTCGTGGTACAGTACAGCACTCTGGGATAGCAAAATTTTGGTGAGGTCCTCCAGTCTTGTTTTAAAGCACTGAACGCAATCCACACGGCTAACATAGCTTTACCCAAACTTTTCAAGCAGGAAGTGACATCAGAGAAGTCCTGAGGAAAAAAGGGCAAAATAGTAAATGGAAACTTCCGGTACTCAATTTTTCACCAAATCAGGTCTACCACAGTTTATGGACTGTATTTATCATGTGGCAAGACTGGAAACTGGACTTAACAACACATTGAACCTTCACCCCTCAGTTCTTTGCTTTTTTTGCCAAAGTATGCCCCAGTTATACACAAGGAGAAAATCTATTTACTGAAAGACAGAAACCCCATATTACAGAAGAGCGCGAGACCAAACTTATTTAAAATGTGCTCCGCAACGGCACTTTACAGTTATTTCATTAAAATCACAACACAGGATATCAAATAAATTGTAATTCACTGACAGATGTGGGTTAGAAGGAAATCTACACTGGGATATACCAGTAAATGGGGGGAAAAAAAAAATTATGCAAACAATATGTCTGCGATTAAAAAAAATAATAATTATAGAAAAAAAAAAACAACCAAAACAAAAACAACATACAACACTATGTACGGTCAAATTAATCCAGCGCATCATTCCTGCCTCCTTATTTGCAGCTGCCAACTGCAGCTGCTTAGACCGAAAAGCAGCGAATAAACAGTTGATAAAGGCAGCGAAATAGCGCACAGGCGATGGAAGAAGCCCATTTTCTAGAAGGACTCACACAGTACTGGGTTACTCAACTTCAGCAACAGCAATGGGCTCCACTCCATCAAGCAGGACGCCCTCCTGATGGGCTTTTTAGACACACCTCTAACAGTTTGTTTGGACCAGCCCCCATCTCTGAAGACACATCCTGGTACTTCTCAACCGTCACCCTCCCCAATGGCCAATGGGTGGTTTCAACGAGCCCCTGATACACTTTCAGATGACACGAGGCAGGAGAACAGGGTGTAGCACGTGGAGCTGAGGGTACGGGAATCTGTACTCCTCTTCCCCACAAGTAAAAGCCAGGAAGCAGGAGGGGAACAGGACTTGGGATCGGGGCGGCTCTGCACGGTCGAGAGGAGCTTCTGTAAAATAGTGAAGAGGGAGTAGCTGAATCCAGGATGGAGAAGGAACTGGTAGGATGGGAACACAAAGAGAATTGGGAGCTGGGTGATGATTTTCCTCCAGAAAATTCTACAAGGCAAAGAGCGTGTCCTCCGTCTTCTCGGCTTTCTTGCGGGTGCTGTCCGCAGCAGAGCCAGGCGGGGCAACCAATGGGGCGAGATCTCCAGCAGTGGGCGATGGCAGGGTCGCCTCAGAGGCTTTGGCCCGCTCTTCCAAAAACTTGTCAAACTCTGGAGCCAGGGAAAGAGTATATCTACAGTGAGTGATATTACAATAGCAAACTCACTACAAATCACCTGCTGTTTAAAAGCATTAATAAACTGATTTGACAAAGGTGAGGCAAACCCAAGATAGAACCGGACTGCTCTCGGACAATCAATGGCAGAATCTTATAGGGCCAGATCAGCCTCATAATAAATGATTCAAAATTGTTTTTTGGGATTCATTTATAAAAGAATCTCTGCAAAGGATATTTCCCTAAGCATGCACAAATATTTATCATTTTATATAAAAGTGACAAAAATCTATATTAAAAAACAAGTTTTACAAATTTATTTCTGATGCACACTCAAGTATTTATTGTTTTAAACATAAATAATAGAAATCCCCAAATATATGCATTTAAAAATATATTAAAAAACGCATTTGGGTGTTGTTAAATGTAACTACTGTAGTACCTGCATTTACACGCTGCTTTTCATTTGTGAACTTTCTGCATGCTAACGGCAATCCGGCGGGCACTAGGACCATGGGCCTAGTAATATGGGCCTGATAATTTGAGTATAAAAGTATTCTGACAAGTGACTCTTAATATGATAATCATGTTAATTTTGTTGCAAAGTATGCTAATGAAACTATGATCTTTTTTCTATACAAATTTGACCTTGATTCCAAACTTTTGGCCTGTAGTGTATGTTTTAAAACAAAAATATTTGTGTGTGCAACAGAAATACATTCATGAAACTTATTTTTTATAGGTGGAATATTTTTCACATCTGCATATGATGATAAATGTTTGTGTGCATTGGAAAATATTTTTACAGAGTCATTTATTTATATCCCCAAAATACAAATCCTTCAGGATATATTCATTTATTATGAGACTGATCTGTCCCTACAGAATGTAACCAATAATATTTTTAAATTGAGCATACTGAATTGTTTTTACCTTCACTGGTAACTCCTTCTTCAGTTTCATCACCTTTCTGTTCATCAAGAAGAAGAATGTTTGTGTTACCAGACAAAGCACAGAACACAAGCACCTTTACAGACAAACAAAACTCACCCATCGTTTTCACTGTAAACTGTGCATTCAGTTCGTCATTGCCTGCATTTGGTATGTACAGTGCTCATATTGATAAAACCACACCCATATGAAGTTATGCACCAACAGGAAAAATCACCAATTCTTGGCAATTCCAGACACATCATAGATACTACCCACACACACGCTCTTTTTACTCATACACTGTCACAAACACACTCCCTGACAGATGTTCCCCCAGGTAACATCCCTTTCCATCCAAATTGGCCAACGTTAAAATTCACTAATTTATGGTAAGTTACCTAATTCTCGTGGAAAAAATACTTCTTCCAACAAGGAGGTCATTTGAAACACAGTTTTCATTATTAAAATTTACTTTGAAAAAAATTACTGAAAATTTAAAGAAAGTAACAATGGGGACAGTAAGGAAGACATAAATGAACCCCAAATACTACAAATCCCTTATTCATCAATCAATCTATCTATCAGTCCATCCATTCAAGTCACTCGCTCCACAAACATTAAAATAGGGCTCTAGTATGGAAAACCACAACAACCCACACTGACGTCCCCCAACAATGAAGCCTGGATAGTTTTAACATTACTTGGTGTGGTGATCAAATTTCAGTGTTGATGGTACAGTTGTAGAATTAGTCCGGGTTAAGAAATGCAGGAAACCAGAAACCTGAGCTTATTGATCAGGGCTCCGGCCGACCATAAGGTGACATCACTCAGGGGAAAAAACGGTAAATAAATTCTGCTTAAATGACATGATTGTGGGAAAAGGTTAGGAGAGTAAAGAAATGTCATAGAACACAAAAGGCTGAGAAAGACAGTGAGGCTGGGAGAACTGAATCAAGATAAAGATGAATCTCACCACGTCGGTACAAAGCCACTCCTCTATATCGTCCATGACAGAGGACTGCTCAACGGGAATCTACGAAGCAAAGGCCACGGACCACCCCGCCAACAGAAACAGAACAAAACCAACCCAAGAATGAAACAGTGCCCCAGAGTTAAAAAAAAAAAAAAGCAAAACAAAACAAAGCCAGCATGAAATATAATGTAAAAACCAGACAAAATGCAAAATAAGACTGAAAAAACAAGCCCAACTCAACCAGCTAAAATGAATCAAACTGACAAGCACCACAGCAATGCACAGCAAGCACCCATGCAGACTCACAAAAACTTGACAAATGCACAGACGATGTCTGAGACTGCAGAAAGTGCAGTAAGGCATGCAGTGAGAGGAGAAATCAGTGAGGAATTATGGACGGTGTGGTGTCTCTTGTGCAAAAATATAAAAACCAAATATATCAGGAATATTTACATACAATCTTAAAAGATGATGTGCAAAATGCACCAATACTATTCTGCAGCCATATGTGAACTGATATACGCATATACTGGATAATAAAGAGTGCGCTACATTTAAATCTACAAAACATGCACAGATGAATGAATTGATGAAACAATATGCTCGTGCTGAACAAAGTGTCACATTCAGGAAATAAAATCAGCTCTCTATGAAATAAACAAGTTTCTTCCTTCTGAAAGATTTATTTCATAACTACCCTGAACTGAAACAAGAACTGAAGAATTCAAACCGGAATTCGAGAAAATCACGTTTGCAAACTATCAGTCTGCGATGGTTCATCACATGGTGTCCATTAAAAGTTGCCACTACCTCAGGAAATAACTCTCAATTTTTATCTTTTCAAAGTGTCTTTTACGATACAACAGAGGCAACCATAAGCAGACATCAGAAAAAAAATCAGAGTTAATACGCACTTTGATTGGTTCTAAATCTGGGCACTATGCGTTACGTTACACGATCAGTATGAACTTCCTAAACTGAGACACAAATTTACCAAAGGTATGACTATTAGCCAGCAAACTTGCTAATGTTCTAAAGTCACAACACGTGAAAGTTTCAATCATAACATACACATGCCCTGAAATTCCAGTGATTTAGAAAACTGAACATACATCACGTGGACACTATTCAGCACTAGCATATTCTGGCATATTGAAAAGTAGGGGTGAATGAAGCATTTTATACCACCTTGTTTCCAGTGCTACCCGGTTGGGTATTGAGAATTTTACTAATAAGGTGCATGTTGGGTTTATGGGTATATTCAGGAGCTGGATCAGGAAACTGGTCATGAAAACTACTACTTTCTCGGAACTCACTTTCCTAAACTTTGAACAGAGTATGATGTTTAATGAAAAATGGCTCATACTGTACATGTCTGTGTGTATTTAATAAGTTTCAGCAAAAAAAAATTCTCTTTGAACAGAGTATGATGTTTAATGAAAAATGGTTCATACTGTACATGTCTGTGTGTATTTAATAAGTTTCAGCAAAGCCCATCCTAAATCTGCATGAGTCTTGACAGTGGTAGATAGACTGCAAGTTGACTTAGGAGAAACAAAGAAAGTACGGCAGGAGTTCAGTACTCACATTGACAACATCGAGTTATCGGCTTATCAACTTAATTTTTGGTTGAGAGCGTGATGTTGAAACTTATGTACATAAAAGGGAGGGGGAATATTGATTATTTGCACGAGTTCAAAGATAAATATACACTTACAATATGAGCAAAGGGTCAAATATGCACTGGCCAAACAAGAAATCCATTCAGCATTCAACTGAACCAGAACAACCACTTAAGATACAGTAACGGTTTCAGTGGTTACAGTTATGAAAGTGCTGTTAGTTACTTTTTACTCATATTTAAATGCAGGAGGATGTAGACAGTTAGTGGCATTGAGGTGAAAGTTATAAAAATGTAAGAGAAAATTCGGGATCTGAGCACCAACAGGAACAGGGACTGAGGGAATGAGTGTGTGTGCACTTTTTTGTGCACCTACACGTGTGTGTGTGTGTGTCACACAGCCCTAACTTTAAATCTGTATACAGTTTGATAATTCAACATCATGCACCAGTGCTCACGGCTGAAGTCCGAAACCGACAGACCTAAATCAGTTAATCACTAATGTTATTCTAAATTAGTTTTAGGCCAATATTATCCCTGTAAGACAGGTTATTACATCTGTGTGCTGCTCCCCCTTAAGGCCTGGTGTTACCTGCGCACCTTCTAGATGATGCCAACATTTTCAAGAAACGTGACCTATGAAGTTGTATTTTGCTAAAATAGAAGTAGTGGAGGCAAAATGAATTGTAGGATTAGCATTTCATTCTTTTTAGCTTCTCTGTGGACCACAAAAAAGTTTCCAAAGCTGCTCTTCAGTCAGTGTCAATGGTGGACGACCTGCTCGAGGGGAATAACTCTGACTTCTGTTACAGACAGTGCCACTCAGTTTCGTACACTGCCACTTGTAAAAATTTGTTTAACATCAAAGTTTATTGATTTTTAGAAAGATTTTAATGAACATCATGTTAATCTTAATAATTTTCAATGAAAGCCAAAGGTGTAAGCTCTCAAATGGTTTTTATTTTATGTTTCCATCTGCGACTAAAGCTGAGAAATAAAGGTTTTAGTGAACGTTGCAATCATATCGAGTTTTTCAGAAAACCCTAAGGCGTTAGCCGGTTGTTTTCAAACTAAGCCTTAGGTTTTCCAATACTTTCTTAAAGGGTGACTTAGGTCTTAATGGGTTCATTGAAGGTTGCTTGGACACACTGATTGCCTATTAATAACGTACGTTTAAGAGACTAACCGAAATCCAATCCAACAAGGTACATCATAACAAAAAAACACGAATCTGTTCAAAAAATTAAAAAAATTAACATACACTTACACCTGTCACAGGAAATAGACAAAAGTTCTTGGATATAAAGTTCATGCAACAGTCAATGAAAGACAAGCCATTATGACCACATTATGACCACCTGCCTAATATGCTGCTGGTCCTCCGCACACTGCCAAAACTGCTCCAACCCCGATATGTATTCTACAATACTCCTGAGGGTACCCTGTGGTACACTCAGCAGATCCTTAACATCCTGTAAACTGTGACGTGTAGCCGTCGTGGAACAATCTTCTCGTTCCAGTGCACCCCACAGATGCTCCAATGAATCGAGATCAGAGGAATTTGGAAGCTATGGCGACAACAAAAAATCTTCACCATGTTCCTCAAACCATTCAACTATGAAATCTGTGCAGTTAGGCAGGATTCATCATCTTAAAGGCAGGATGAGCCTTCGGCGCCCAACATGTATATTATTCGTGGTTGGTTCGGTTCTTCCCTGGACCACAGTCATTAAGTGCTTGCTACAGTTAACCAGGAGCATCGCACTAGCCTTGCCTTTGCGGAGATGCCTAAACCCAGTCATCTGGCTATAATTTGCCCATTTTCAAAGTAGCTCTCATCTTTTCGCTGGCCCATATCTCCTTAGACCAAGAGAATTGACTGATCGCTCACCTTAAAATATCTAGGGCTGACTGCAATAAACAGTAATGTCCAATATATAACATCTGGAAATAATTGTTTATTGCAGTCAGCCCTAGATATATTCCAGATGTAGAAATGCACCGTTGTCGTGAAATTATCAACGTTGTTTGATCCATCTAAGGTTATAATGTTTTGGATCATTGGTGTTTATGATAGAGATGGTTATAATCATTACTGCACCAGACTCTTCACTGTGGACCCAGCGACTTCCACCTTAAACAGAACTTTCTTTTCTAATGGTGTCCAAAATTCAGACTATGTTCTACAATACAGTTGTCAAACTCCAGTCCTGGAGGTGTCTCGCTGCTTGCTTGGCGTGTTTCCACAAAAGTGATTCACTCAAGTGATTGATTAAGAGTTAACGTGTCTCGTTTTCAAACCATTAATTGACTGCAGATAGAAACAAGTCCACAAAAGCCTGCAGACACTGTGACCCTCCGATACCGGAGTTTGACATCCCCGTTCTACAAGGACACGGCCATCCTGAACAATTGCAAAAGCGGCTAATGGCCAGAAAATATGACTGAACTACAACTTAAGCCCAAACAAACGAGAACTAAATTCACTGTAGCTTTAGGCAGAAGGAACTGACCATTGAGGTAAAATTCTGACCTTAAAAAAAAACATGTCATATGTCAATTTGTAAATTATTAAATGGAAAACAATTTGTGGACAGCAAATTATGCTAACCAGTTCAGGGAAAATGTAAAACTTATATTACTTCAAGATCATTTTAAGTGAGTTTCAAATGCATACTGAACCCCAGATGAAAAGACTAAATTCCAGTACTGCCAAGGATTGTGAGTGGGGGCAGAAACACAGGCATGTCCCTTTTGCGGTCTATTCCCTTTCCCATTATAGAGCTGAAACCAGGCCACAGTCCCCAATCAGATTCTGGTTTTAGTTATCTGGAAGACCTCAGACCCACCGAGGTTCGTACCACCGGCTGTACACTAAGGAGAACGGTGAGTGGAGTCAGCAGGTGCGTACACACAGCCACACTGGTGTCCAGCCTGGGTCCAGCTCTGCAGTGAGCAAAGGAGAATCTGGTAATGGTTCAGTTTAGCGGTTTTGAGGAGGTGGGGGAGAAGCTTCAAGGACAGGTTGAGGGGGAGGGGTGGGGATAATGGGGTAGTTGCTGGTGACATTCTCACCATTCCTTGGGCAATGAGCCAGCTGTCAATAGGCTCCAGCTCAGTGTTACTGTCTTTTAACCTTGACTGAATCAACAACAGGAAATGCTTCAGTCATAAAGGAGGTAAGGCAAACAGGGATCCCAGAAACAGATACACCAACAAGTTCAAATATGACAGTATAACCCCTCGAATCAAAAATAAGTGCTGTGAAATGATTGTGAAAAGACTACAGGAGATGAGCTGCTGTCCAGCCCTCAGACAAAAAGAGAACGGACAAAACTTTATATTATCAGGTAGCAGCAACTGCAAAATAGATTATCCAGCGTAAACACGGTGTCTGCGGATTCTGCAGCAAGATTTTGAGTAAAAGCACAACTCTGCAAAAAACAACGTGTGCCTAGAGTGTCTTGGTTAAAAAAAAAAAAAAAAAACAGGCTCAGGTCTCAATTTACCGCAAACAATTCAAATACATCGCTTGCTCTCCAAGGAGATCTCAGGATGCCTGGCAGTAGTTCAGCGTTCAATCATCATGACAGTTTCAGATCATAAGATAAGGTGCGTCATAAAAAAAATCTTCTATTATTATTATTATTATATGAAAGAGTGGATGGGGGTCATGAGATTATTTTATTCATTTCCTTTCATGGTTCGTGGGATTTGGAACCTGTGGCAACTCTGAATGGCCTTTTCTCCCTTGTCTGGAATGTGCATTATCTACTCTTTCCATTGTTGTTAAATCTCTTGACAAACAGGAGATCAGGTATGGTGGGTGCTGAGGCACTCAAGTTGCAGTGTGATACAGACTATTAGCATTGCAGTGAGATTTCTGGTTAAGCGCACAGCTCTCTCATCTCACCCAGGCCCGAGTAACCTACAGTAAAAAAACCATTACCCCATCACGGTCCAGCCTGAAAAAGACACCTTCACCTCGCAGAGGTCAACTAAAGGCCACCTACGGCAACTCTGAGGGGACATTAAATCATTAAATTAAATCAGACATTAAAGTTGTTCAAACAAGCCAATTGTTCAATATATCTCACATCGAATTACATATTACTCTTTAGGAATTTAAATTGTAGTTTACTTTGTGCAAATAATCACGAAGGAGAAAATAACAATTTAAATGATCGCGTGTGAAAATGAAAGCACCGAAGGTGCTGATGCCTTGGTGCTTACAGCAGCGACAAGTCCCTTGATGAAGCTATAAAATTCTGTGTGGACATGTCAGAGTGCCCTTGCTGTCCATCTATGCTTGACATAAGCTATGTTTCTATCCACTTGTCAAATTGAATTACCTGAAGTTTGCCAAAAATATTCATGCAAATAAAATGCATTCCCACCTAACAGCATTAGAGCGAATAAAAACTTGTGCATAGCCCAATGATGTTACTTGCTGCGATGCGATCAAATTGGTGTATCGAATAGATTTGACATTTTAAGTTGTTTCCATTCATTTTCGCACTGAATCGCAGAACCTTCGAGTGAACAGAAGTAGTGTGGTAAGCAACAAAATTAACTAGTTAGCAATAAGATGCGGTTGAAACTATCAGCAAATCTAATAAGCGAATATAAACTTTGTACTCAAACAAACACCAATAACTGCAATTAATTTAAGGTAGCTAAATGAACAAATGACGTGGTTATGCTAGCTAGATCGTCAAGAGCTGCTCACGTCATCTACTTTAACTTTAATACGTATTTAACAGGTTGTTGTCTGACGCTCAATGTAAACTAAATAAGCTGGGTACAGAAAAAATTAATTAGGGGTCAGCTAAAACAACAAATTTCCCAAAAATGCAGTCATTTGATAAACTTACCTGCAAGCCTGTTCCAATGAAAATTAATAAATTGTTTGGAGCAATTGCTTTCCCCATGACACGCATTACTTCCGCATTCGATTCCTATTGGAGTCTAGGGAAGTGTCAGATAGTGCTATAAGTCGAAAACAAAGCTCGATCTCAAAAATCTGGCTAATTTAAATCCAAGATATCATAGCATTTAACCCATAGAGCCATATTCTAGGACTTGACTTTGACCGGCGGAGCGGCTATCCCAGCGACATACAGAATGACACACAAACGAACTATCGTATGCCCCGCCTGTGCGCATATGTGCACTGAGGCATAATTATATTTCTTTTGTTCACTTTCCCCCTCAAATCCAGAACAGGGCCGGACAGTCGCATTCTGTCCTAAATTCTGGAATACAGTTTTAAAACACCCAAAGATATTATCCTTTCTGAATACTTTTCATCACTTTGTATGCAGGAGGCTAAAAGGTCAAAACATCTAGACTAGGACACCTCATCACCCATTCTTCCCTCTCGTTCCTCCCTCTCCTCGTCCCCTTTGTGCTAAATTGTTCCAAAAGTAAGGAAATGAAGAGGAACACAAAAGAATGATTGTTCATGCATTTGAAAATCATCATGCACGTGGATGTGTCAGCACATGCTAATGGGTACTACAATAACATGCTTTCTCGGGGTCGTAAATTGATCTGGAATGTTTGACTGGTGACAAAAAAAAAAAAAAAAACTCAATACCCTAAATCCCAGAATTCAGCATTCTTACAGGGTAACAGTACCCATTAATATTCAAGATATTATTTGCATGAGCTCAGGCAAACAGGTCCACAGTATTCCACTGCACACTCACCACAACGCAGTTTAACACGGAGCAGAGCACCAGGGTGCTGGTCAACTAGGCTGTTCACCAACAAGCCATTAACCTACCCATATGGTTCATTAGGGAACCAGACAAACTACGTTTCCCAAAATGCTCTGCACACACTCACCCCTCCAGTGTTCTGCTGTCTAACATCCAGGGCTGAGGCCAAGCCACCCAGGGCCTGAGGGTCCTCATACTTCACACTGAAAGGAAAACCAAAGGGGCAGTTTCTGTAATAATCACTGTCTCCACTAAGATCTTATTATTTTTTTTATCCAGGACTCCTGATGGATATTTGCATATTTCCAGACAAAGTATTCTAAAAGTGCTTCTGGGCCTTGTAGTCTCAAAGAGTACAGCTATTAACTGGACCAAAAATTTGCAAAGAAAAAAAAATCTTTTTAATTTTCTTGTAATTACTGGAGTAATTTGAATTACCCCATATATTCAAATATGTTCCACAAAATTTGCATTGTCCAGCAAGAACATGTAAATGACACTTGGAAACTTTTAGGCAAATGTAAAGGAGATGTGGATTATTTCCTAAAAATGGAAATAGGTGGACAAATATAAAAAACCAATATATTCCCCTGACATAAATCAGTGACAAATGGCGTGGGGAGACAGAGCAGGGTTTGGTCAACCCTCGTTTTTCTCTGAGAAAACCGACAGAGACTGCAGCTGTTTAAAATAAATGGAACAAGCAAAAAGCTATCATATCATAATGAGCAAAACAATCCAGAATATAGTCGTGAACTTTGGATTTTAGAAATATAGAACTCCTATTTTATCATGACTACAATATTCCATTTCTGCAAGATCGGCTAGGGGAAAAAGATCATCAGACACAAACTCACTACTGCAATACCATCTCCACAAACTCTTCTCCACTCTACACAATTATGGGAGGGAGAGTTGTGACGGAAGTGGACTGATTATACAGTGCGTAGGAAGTGTATAGTTCATGATATAAACACAGTATAGCACACTCTCTGAAAGAAATATGAATTCTAACAGTATATACAGAAGCTCGAATCACACACTGATCAACAGCATCAGATTAGCACACAGTCACACAGGCAGAGATGTCTGCACATGGTCTCCCCCTGTTCACAGACTCTCTTACTTCTTTCGCTGGTCAGCGAGAGAGCTGTTCCTGGTCTGTGCAAACATGTCAAAGTCATCGGGCGGGTTGCAGGAAGGCAGGGAGCTCAGAGTACCACTCACACTGTCACCACCTACATCTGCACATCAGAGGAGAGTAATTCTTACTCCGTGAGACTAACATTATTATTGTATACAGAGCATTTCACATTATGGTTATACACTTGCCTCCAGTTCTTAACAGACAGACACAGATAAAAGGGTGTGGGCGACTGGGCGCGGCTTGCAGGGAAGCCAGTCTTACCGAGCCCAGCCAGCTGTGTGGAGAGGGAGGCGGGCTTGGCCGAGGGAGCAGGAGCAGGGGCAGGGGCAGGGGCAGGGGCAGGGGCGGGGCCAGGAGGGGCTGTGGCATTGACCATGGGGCTGACCACAGCAGGTGACCCGGGGCCCAGATCGATCAGGTTATCCTCAGTCGCCTCACTCAGGACCTACGATCAAACAACAACCCGAAACCGAGACACTGCTTACCGAAAGCCCTAATTAGCATCGCCCAAGTAGGTGTTCGGACTCAGACGTCCGATAGCAACTGCTTTGGTCTAGTGAACGCATAGTGAACGCATAGCCGTCACAGAAACATATCCTACCTGACCGTCCAGGAATGCTAATGCGTACTGCATGAAAGGCAAAAGTCCAGCTAGTCAGTGTCAATTCTATTTAATGTTGATGCGTAAAAAGACAGATTTAAGAGCCGTCTTCAAACCCTCCCAGCTGTAATTAGACAATAAATGGTACAGCATTCCTGATTCATAACTCCCACACCAATGCAGTTTGGCTTGAGTCTTTGTGGTTTGTAACATTTTCTGCCACTTATGAGTAAGTCTCCATCTCGATGGTAATAGGGCTTGAAATGCAGAGAACACCTATACAGGATACATCCACACCAAAGGGCTAGTTTAGTTTTAAATCATTAAATTCAGGATTAAAACTGCAATGCTTCACAAGACGTGAAAAAATCAGTATAAAGAAAAATCTGTGAAACAGTCTGTAGAACTAACCACATACCAAGGGCAAAACCTTATACCAAACACTACTCACCAATACACTACACATCACAGCGTCTACCACACTCACTGAGAGGAAAGGGAGAAATTAGGCATATTTCAGCCATACTAGTCCACACTTTGTAAATGAAGGAACCCAGCCCATAGGCTAAGAGAGCTATAGGGTTTCCTGGGGTTTGTATTCACAGCATCTGATTTAGACCCAAGAAATCAACTCAGGTCATTATTTGCATCATCATCATTTGATTTTACTAGTCAATTGATAACAAGGTTGCGATCAGTATAACTCATCGTGCTGATCTCCAAGACCAGGGTTGGGGACCCCAGCTCTAATGAGGCCTCACATGAATGGGAGTTCTGGAGGAAATCAGGGGTTTTTGCTCACAGGATTGTGATGTGGATATGCAAAATCTGGCATCTATTATTTGATTACTCCTTTCCCGTCTACAGAGGTATTTAAGGGCAATGTAGGTAATGATGGGGACGTAAGACAATGAGGAGTTACAGCTTTATTCCTTGGGGCGTTGAGGGGACTTAAGAACACAAAGGTATCGTGTTATGCATACTTGCCTGGCTCAGCTTGCAATATCAAAAAGAAGAAAAAAAAATATGACCAGTGAGCACAGTGAGTATGTATTTCCACTGGACAGGCCTTACCAATGAATTGAACACTAGTGCACCTTTAGTATTTCCTTCAACCAATATGTCCAACAGACTGCATCATACCCGTTAATTGTAGTAACAGCACAATTAGACAAAGCAACAGAAAAGCACAGCATCAAGCACAGAGCAGCTATAAAGTGATTTTTGAGAATCTGCGGGGAAATGTTCCATCTCTGTCCAGTTTTGAGTGAAGAATGAAAGAGGTCTTTACTGTTAGTTGCAAAAATGACTGGTTTTCAGCTAAAGTTAAAGAAGAAGAAATGTACAACATAAAAGATCAATAATCATCCAATATAATTATACAAAACCCAAAACCAGTGAAGTTGGCACGTTGTGTAAATCGTAAATAAAAACAGAATACAACGATTTGCAAATCCTTTTCAGCCTATATTCAATTGAATACACTGCAAACACAAGTTACTTAATGTTCAAACAGGTAAACTTTGTAAGTTTTTGCAAATATTAGCTCATTTGGAATTTGATGCCAGCAACATGTTTCAAAAAAGCTGGCACAAGTGGCAAAAAAGACAGAGAGAGTTGAGGAATGCGCATCAAACACTTATTTGGAACATCCCACAGGTGAACGGGCTAATTGGGAACAGGTGGGTGCCATGATTGGGTATAAAAGCAGCTTCCCTGAAATGCTCAGTCATTCACAAACAAGGATGGGGCGAGGGTCACCACTTAGTGAACAAATGCGTGAGCCGATTGTCGAACAGTTTAAAAACAACATTCCTCGACAAGTTATTGCAAGAAATGTAGGGATTTCATCATCTACGGTCCGAAATATCGTCAAAAGGTTCAGAGAATCTGGAGAAATCACTGCACATAAGCGACAAGGCCGAAAACCAACATTGAATGCCCGTGACCTTCGATCCCTCAGGCGGTACTGCATCAAAAACCGACATCAGTGTGTAAAGGACATCACCACAAGGGCTCAGGAACACTTCAGAAAACCACTGTCAGTAACTACAGTTCGTCGCTACATCTGCAAGTGCAAGTTAAAACTCTACAATGCAAAGCGAAAGCCATTTATCAACAGCACTCAGAAACGCCGCCGGCTTCGCTGGGCCCAAGCTCATCTAAGATGGACTGATGCAAAGTGGAAAAGTGTTCTGTGGTCTGACGAGCTCCCATAATAAATTGTTTTTGGAAACTGTGGACGTCGTGTCCTCCGTACCAAAGAGGAAAAGAACCATCTGGACTGTTATAGGCGCAAAGTTCAAAAGCCAGCATCTGTGATGGTATGGGGGTGTATTAGTGCCCAAGGCATGGGCAACTTACACATATGTGAAGGCACCATTAATGCTGAAAGGTACATACAGGTTTTGGAGCAACATATGTTGCCATCCATGCAACGTCTTTTTCATGGACGCCCCTGCTTATTTCAGCAAGACAATGCCAAGCCACATTCTGCACGTGTTACAACAGCATGGCTCCGTAGTAAAAGAGTGCGGGTACTAGACTGGCCTACCTGTAGTCCAGACCTGTCTCCCATTGAAAATGTGTGGCCCATAATGAAACGTAAAATACGACAACCGAGACCCCGGACTGTTGAACAACTGAAGCTGTACATCAAGCAAGAATGGGAAAGAGTTCCACCTGAAAAGCTTCAAAAATTGGTCTCCTCAGTTCCCAAACGTTTACTGAGTGTCTTTAAAAGGAAAGGCGATGTAACACAGTGGTAAAAAGGCCCCTGTGCCAACTTTTTTGCAATGTGTTGCTGCCTTTAAATTCTAAGTTAATGATTATTTCCAAAAGAAAATAAAGTTTCTCAGTTTGAACATTAAACATCTTGTCTTTGCAGTGTATTCAATTGAATATAAGTTGAAAAGGATTTGCAAATCATTGTATTCTGTTTTTATCTACAATTTACATAACGTGCCAACTTCACTGGTTTTGGGTTTTGTAGTCTGCTGTGAATTTATTTCATATTTGAAGGCACACCGGTTATGAAAATAGGGCTGATACCAAATGTTAACATTGTTGAGCGATATGGGCTCGATATTGGCGAGCCACATATAATATGTCAATATTTAGGATATTTTATGGCAATGATTGACTCTTTCACTGAATTTCAGACCTCAAAATGATGTCAGGTGCTTGCTGGGAAAGAACCAAATATTCAGCAGAACAAAGAACAGAAAGACAAAGGTCAAATAAACTTCTGCTTTGTATTTTGTACAGATCAGAAGGACCTGCTAGAAATATGAACCAAACCAGCCTCAAACCGCAGATGCACGCAGCCTCACTTCAGATACCCCGCACATATGCAGGAACTGGGCTCACGAGTGGCCAAAGAAACAGGAAAACTTTAAGTTAAAAATTGCAAGCAGGCAGTGAAGAGGACACCAGCGATTGGGCAACTTACCCCATTATTGGCATTCTGAGCCGCTCTCCCGGAACGGTACCGCTCATACCTGCCAGGAGAAACGAGACACACCCACTCACAACAGTTTCCTACAGTTTCAACTCCAACTTTACCCCTTCAGTCTTATGATTATATTCTTGAATGTGTTACAAATAAGTATAAGGGGAATCTGTGAAGTGCTCGAACAGTACAGCTGCCAAATAAAACCTTAAACAAGACTACAGAGTCTCCATGTTTATTCTTATATTCATTGTTTTCACTGTTCTGGGCATGCTCCTGCCTCTCTCCCATTGCATGCTGGGATAGCGTCAAGCCCCTGGGTGCATGATGGGCTTTCTCAAAGAGAGGGCCTGCACTACCTCTCGTATCGTAGGAATATGTTGTTGAGGTCATCATTGACATGTAGCAGTTCTTCCGTCACCTCCTCATTAGAGACGCGGGAGATGAGCTCGACAATGCGCTGCTGCATGGCCCGACAGGTCCGGTTCAGCTCCTGGAACAGAACCAGAAAATACCATTTCCCACAAATCAATCCAATAACAAACTTGACAAATGCAAACTCATTACTACCATATGCAAAGTCAAATTCTATGACGCCAACACTGTTGGTTTATAGTTAATCAGTGTCTACAAGTTAATCTCTACCTGAAGCATGGGACTCTCTGTGAACTCAATACTCTAACCTTAAAACCATCTACTAAAGACAAATGACTACCAGAAACCATCGAACTGCACATGCACAAGAGGTGCAAACAAGGTGTCAGTTTACGTCACAAGGAACAAGGAAATAATCAAAGAACCCAACACTGCAAAGCTGGTGACCATCAATTAAAAACTCATCACCTCAAGAAACAAGGGAACCTGCTCTGAGCTAAACAATTTTTAAGATTTACATTGAGAATCGAGCATCATAAACGCAGTTAAAACAAAACCTGACCCTTTTCAGACATTATGGGCCATCCGTATGCTAACCGGAATTACAGCTCCCCCTAGTGGCACCCATTAGTTTCAAATAAACCCGCAAATAAATTCCAAGACTGAAAGCAAAAAGACCATCACACTACCAAAAGCTCACAAAATAATCATGATTATGGATTTTTTTTTCCCAGCTTTATTGCTTATTTGTCTCTATAGATTTCTAGAGACTTTCATGATCAGGTGTAAAGACAGGCAGGCAGGCAGCAGGAAATCCCATTCACACTTCAGGGTACAATACTCAAACTGAAGCAAGGAAATCAACAGTAACACGATCACAATGGGAGCTCAGCTCATGGGACAGTAAAGGAGGGGAGAGGGGGGTTGAGTGGTGCAGAATGGTGGGGTTGAGTGGGGGGGAATGGAGGGTTGAGTGGTGGAGAATGGGGGTTGAGTGGTGTGGAATGGGGGGTTGAGTGGGGGGGAATGGGGGGTTGAGTGGGGGGGGAATAGGGGGTTGAGTGGTGGGGAATAGGAGGTTGAGTGGGGGGAATGGGGGGTTGAGTGGGGGGGGAATGGGAGTTGAGTGGTGGGGAATGGGGGTTGAGTGGGGGGATGGAGGGCTGAGTGGTGGGGAATGGGGGTTGAGTGGTGTGGAATTGGGGGTTGAGTGGTGCGGAGTGCGGGGTTGAGTGGTGGGAAATGGGGGGCTGAGAGGGGGGGAATGGAGGGTTGAGTGGGAGGGTGGAGGGTTGAGTGGGGGGGACGGGGGGTTGAGTGGTGGGGAATAAGGGGTTGAGTGGGGGGAATGGGGGGTTGAGTGGTGGAGAATGGGGGGTTTAGTGGTGCGGAATGGGGGGTTGAGTGGTGGGAAATGGGGGGTTGAGTGGTGGGGAATAGGGGGTTGAGTGGTGGGGAATAGGGGGTTGAGTGAGGGTAATGGGGGGTTGAGTGGTAAGGAATGGGGGTTGAGTGGAGGGGAATGGGGTTGAGTGAGGGGGAATGGGGGGTAGAGTGAGGGGGAATGGGGGGTTGAGTGAGGGGGAATAGGGGGTTGAGTGAGGGGGAATGGGGGGTTGAGTGAGGGGGAATAGGGGGTTGAGTGAGGGGGAATGGGGGGGTGAGTGAGGGGGAATGGGGGGTTGAGTGGGGGGGAATAGGGGGTTGAGTGAGGGGGAATGGGGGGTTGAGTGAGGGAGAATAGGGGGTTGAGTGGGGGGGAATGGGGGGTAGAGTGAGGGGGAATGGGGGGTTGAGTGGTGGGGAATGGGGGTTGAGTGGGGGGGATGGGGGGTTGAGTGGGAGGGAATGGGGGGTTGAGTGGGGGGGAATGGGGGGGTTGAGTGAGGGAGAATAGGGGGTTGAGTGAGGGGGAATGGGGGGTTGAGTGAGGGGGAATGGGGGGTTGAGTGGTGGGGAATGG
Source organism: Gymnothorax reevesii (assembly GCA_029721435.1). Taxonomy (NCBI): domain Eukaryota; kingdom Metazoa; phylum Chordata; class Actinopteri; order Anguilliformes; family Muraenidae; genus Gymnothorax; species Gymnothorax reevesii. The sequence goes on along the minus strand of CM056584.1, from coordinate 33,334,214 downwards.
GGGTTGAGTGGGGGGGATAGGGGGTTGAGTAGGGGGGAATGGGGGGTTGAGTGGGGGGAATGGGGGGTTGAGTGGTGGGGAATGGGGGGTTGAGTGAGGGGGAATGGGGGGTTGAGTGGTGGGGAATGGGGGTTGAGTGGGGGGGATAGGGGGTTGAGTAGGGGGGAATGGGGGGTTGAGTGGGGGGAATGGGGGGTTGAGTGGGGGGGAATAGGGGGTTGAGTAGGGGGGAATGGGGGGTTGAGTGGTGGGGAATGGGGGGTTGAGTGAGGGTAATGGGGGGTTGAGTGGGGGGAATGGGGGGTTGAGTGGGGGGAATAGGGGGTTAAGTGGTGGGGAATGGGGGTTGAGTGGGGGGAATGGGGGGTTCAGTGGTGGGGAATGGGGGGTTCAGTGGTGGGGAATGGGGGGTTCAGTGGTGGGGAATGGGGGGTTGAGTGGGCGGGATGGGGGGTTGAGTGGTGGGGAATGGGGTGCTCATCTCATAGGACAGTAGAGGAGGGAAACTGAGGCTAGAGAGGCTGATGCGAGGGATCAGCAGGGGTGACGGCACCTGCAGCAGCTCCAGGTCAGACGGCTCCTCCTGTCCCGGGACCATCTCTGTCAGCATCTCTGACATCACCTTAGTGTTCCCGCGCACGACATCCAGCTCGCTGCGCAAACGGGCAATCTGCACAGACACAGATTCATGTGTAAACACAGGCAATAGGGGGAAAAAGGCACTATTAAAACTCCATTAAAAAAGTTAAAAAAAAAATAAAGCAGCACTCTTTTAAGGACTGGCCATGATGCAAGCATGTTGTGGGAAACCAAAAACTTTACTTTCAATTTCTTCTGAAACTATACCTTAATTAGCATTCTAAGCCTATCATAACTGAACCTGTTGCAGGAGATCTACCATCCAGCCATCCAGTAGGTGAAAGGCAAGGACACACCCTGGACAGACCCATTACAGAGGTCATGGCATTCCTCACACTTACACCTATGGGCAACTAGAACTCTCCTTTTAGCCTAGCGTTAGGGCGGGGCCATATGGACTAAAAGTCATATCTCAATATTTTTTAGCTGAATGGCGATACTCGATATATATCAATATTTTTTTGGCCGTGAACCGGATTTACAGTTCTGAGGCGCTTTTTTTTAATCATTTTCAGACTTGGTTATATGTGTGCAGGACCAGGAAAAGGGGTCATTTGGGATTTTTTTCTATTCTGAGATGAACGGGGTATCTCAGAGATACCCCAGTGATAGTGATATCCCAGCAATACTGTACTGTTAATTTACAACACTTTGCTGTGCGCAAATTCACCCAATTTTTTTCTCAAAATGAAAAACTTGGATCACTCTTTGATTTTGCAGAAAAATTTCAATTTTCATAAAATGACCCAAGTGATCCCTTTTCCTAGCCCTGCACACATATCGGTAGGCTTGTTACTCCCATTTCTAGGTGAACGTTGATATTTAGCTAACTAGCTCCATTTGGTTATGGAGAGGTACTGAATGAATATTTGTCAATATAGTTCGTTTGCAACGAGCCACCGGTAGTCAAATACTCAGTTTTCTGTGGATTTAAAATCCACCAAAGTTCATTCAGATGCGAACGAGTAGCAAAGCCACTGCGTAAGCTTTAATCAATAAGACTTCTGGCTATTTGCACTTGAGCTTATGAGCTACACACTTTGAGCATATGCTTCTCAAGCTCAGGCGGGGGCACACGACAGTTGCAGAATAGACACTTGCTAAGAGGAGGTGCGCGGTTCTCAACAAACAAAATTTACCAAACAAATTTAATTTCCGTTTGCACCTCACTGGTTGTAGATTCTCATTTGCTATATCTGAGCATTGCACTAATTCCATGACTCGATCTCTCATTCGCATTTGAATGAACGTTTAAGGATTTTAAATCCACAGAAAACCGAGTAGTTAATTAACGGTAGCTCATTTGCAAATTAACTATATATATATTTACTGACCAACCCCTCTTCTGCGGCGCACTCCGTCTCCATGTTATTGCTGAGTGTAGGTGAGAGAGGAGGCAGAGGGGGAGGGGGGAGGACTTGTGGTCACAGAGCGAGGGAGGCGGAGCAGAAAGGTTGAGTGTGTGAGACAGGGACTCGGAGAGGGAGAGGAGGAATAGGTGCGAATTTGCAGCTCATGTATTGTCATTTTAACACAAAATTAACTATATCAGTACAAGCGATATTGTCCTGTGTTATATCTCGTTTAGAAATACATCGATATGTATTAAAAATACCGAGATATCGCCCAGCCCTACCTAGCGTGCATGTTTTGGGTCTTTGGGCAGAAACCAGAATACCTGGAGGAAACCCTTGTAAACAGGGGGAAAACATGCAAACTCTCCATAAAAGGACTGAGGCCAGATTTGATCGTTCTACCTTCCTTCTATGAGGCAACAGCACCATCTATAGCACAACCACGTTCCATCAGCTAAAGATTTTAATGCGTCATCAGGTCTCCCAAATTAAGCATAAAAAAATGAAAACCAACACTATCATACATCACCTGGAGTTGGTCACTACTGTTTGAGCCCAGTGTACTCAGTGTTGGCAGCGCTCATCCGTCAGGGGCCGGCCCCTGTGGCCACCCCTGTTTGGACACCAAGGTTGGGGTACCCACCTGTTCAGCGTTGGCAGTGATGGCCCCAGAGACCTGGAGTGGGGGGACCTGAGGCGGGAGGTAACTAGCAGGCTGTGGGGGGGCGGAGACAGGAACGGACCCCTGAGGTGGGGGTGGAGACGCCATATTGTACTTATTGGTGGCTGGGTCGACCTCAGGAACACCCTGAGAAACATAACGACCTTTCATTAGCTCTGTGTTTATGTGTGTGTGTGAGAGAGAGAGAGAGAGAGAGAGAGAGGGAGAGAGAGAGAGACTTACCCTCTGTGGGGTATGTATGGGAGACAAGGCATCCAGGTCAGCCATGGGGAACTCGATGCCCTTTCTCTTGAGGTCTTCATAAATGTGAACCACACCAGTCAGGTCAGGACTGCTCCTGAAGGCATCTGCCCAGGCCTGAGGAGAATTTTATAAACCAAGTAAACATGGTTCATTTAATTCCTTCATTAACAAATTAATACCTATTTCATATATTATTAACTTTCACACTCATTCTACGCAGGTCTTAAGGCTGATACATACTCCACAAGAACAGAGAAATTTGTGTTCTCGAGGCTGCAAGAACAAAATGACGTAATTTTGTTCTCGCAGCCTGGTTTCGGAGTTCTTGCAGGTTGTTCTCGACACATCATCTGGGCAGAACTTTCTTCTTGTGTGGAGTCTGAGAACTGTTGTGTGATTGGTCAGAAAGATGGAGTGGCTGTTGCCCTTTGAGGAGTTACCAGGGGTTCGGAACTTGAGTTTCTCGTGAAGTATGAAATGTCCCGGCCAAAACGAACTTTGCTCTTCTTCTCGCAGCCTACAGAACAAGAACAAATTTCTCTGTTCTTGTGGAATGTGTATCAACCTTTGGGCAGGATTGACACCGGGCGCAGTGTGCCAGTATTGCATTTGAGAAACTCTTGGCACCACACTGGTTGATTTAAGCCTTTAGGCAGGCTGCCAACAGTAATTTTTCAAAATAAGGTTAGCTATAATATTAACAAAGGTTAATTTCAAATATTGTGTAGACGACATGATTAACATGTTTCTGAAGGCAATTTCAGAGGTGCCCCACCCGTACTGCACATTTGAACGCTCTGTGTGCGCTTTACAAACTAAATGCAGCCCAGGATAGGTTGACGAGTTCATTTTTTTTTTTTAATCTGGCATCTCCAATCCCACCCGAATCTGGAATGCCCAATTGGGGAACTATGTACAAAGCTGCTCGTATGCGACCCCTTGCTGCCAACTCAGGATAGTGAGACAGTTCACAGCTCTCCTCCAAAGCACGTGCCAGTCAGCCACTGATTCTTATACACTCGCTGGTTGAATCTTCGTAAGTTCAGAACTAGGGCGGAGGAAATCCGGACATGAACCACCCCGGAGTCTTCCTGACGAGCGCCCGTCTGGCCAACAGGAGGCGCTGGAGCAACGAACAAAGCTGATATATTGTATACCCAAATCCGGCAGTCCCTTCCCAATTTGAAACCCTGTAGCACGATAGCCAATTGTGCGCTACACTGAAAAAGCTGCCGACCCCTGCCGGTGGGTACGCCGGGGCTCGAACTCGCGACATGGTGATCACTAACTGTGTGAGCCACTCGGCAGCTGACAAGTTCACTTTTACTGATTTTTTGTTTCGGGCATTTGTAAAACTTCTCACAATTTACTGTTGCCCTGGTCGCCATCAAAGGTTAGACTGATGGACATCAATACAGCCATATATTTGAGGAGAACCAGTATCAGTGGCTAGGAGTTTTATGGAAACGACTGGACTACGTATTCTGAATTGGCTGAGATTAAAATCCCAATGAAAATCTGTGGTCTGTCAAAAAATGGGGAAAATTTAAAAATCTACATGTGAACCCTTCATGCAGTAAATACTGTTAAAATAATCCTGTACTTTTGTTTTGAGAAATGAACGGTTCTCACGAAAAAATATGTTGTTTGATAAAAGATATTTCCAAGGAAAGGTGCTGACTGCATTGTGTTGGTGGAAGGCTGCATAAATGTTCAACAAGACAAAACTTTAAACAGTTACGGGTGAAGAATACGTCCTACGAACACAATAAATAGAGAACATCATCAGCGCATTTTCATATCACACGCTGTACCAACCCGAGACCCCAGTATCAGCTCGTATCACATGGGCAGATTCCCCGTATTTATGAGGAAGTATATGATAAATAGCAATATGAATTGCAAATAAGCGAAGCGTAACATGCCACATTTTCTGAAATTTTTGAGAGTTTTCAAAGCTCAGAAAGAACACCCTGGACACTGAAGCATATGTTTAGAGGTGAACATCAGCGGGAGAGTTCACACCTGAATCAGGGCCAGAACTTTGTCCTGTACGATGGTGGGAGGGTTGCTTTTGGGGGAGATGATCTTCACCAGCACGCCGTCGATAAAGTCCCTGTTCGCCACCAGGATATGGAAGCGGTGCCCACAGTTCTTCACACACGTTTCCAACACCTGGGGGCAGGAGCTGACATGAGCAACAGCCACGAGCCAAATGCTGGTAAAATATGCAAATGGCCGGTAGATTTGCTTCACTCATCAACCAAAAAAAAACAATGCTGATCTATTGAGAGGCCTGTAAAAATTTGAACATTCATTTGCTGTTTCACTGGTCAGTGAAAAGGTTATGTTTGCACCCTACCAGGGGGCGGGGTTACAATGGGATCCACTACTGCAAATAAGTTACACTGGGTGGGTTTGCATCATGATAATAAATAAAATACTTAAAGGCTCAGCCTTAATCATATCATGTCCATGCAGGTGAAAACAGTGCGGACCCAAGAAAAGGCCAAGTGACCGATATCGCACTGAACTTGCACTTTGAAGATGGCAAGACAGCAGAAAAGCAACAGTGATGGTGATTGATAATTATGTGCTTCTGCTTCCTGCGCTCATGGACTTTTAAAAGCAAACAGGAAAAGAGGTAAAAGTGGCACATCTTTGAAGAACTAGAGTAACAATATGCGAAAAGCAGGCTTTTGGCGCAGAGAAGCCACAAAAGAAATCTCCTTGCTGAGCAGGCAGTTCCTTAGTCCACTTCTTCCATTAGATGACAAGCATTTCCCAGGACAAGCCCAGTTTGAAACATTAGAATAGTCTATAACCCATTTAAAATCACTCCTCGCAGAATTCATTGCACCAACTGAGGGGCAGAGTCTATAAGAATTTGGACTGTGAGAAATCCAGCCGGTCAGATCTGAATTCAATGCCTGAAGGTAAGTTAGGAACCATCAGCTTTAGTTTGAAGGTATTTGCATACTCACTGTGCGAAAAATGTCCGCACTGCAGCCCCTCTAATACAGTGACACCATTTGAATACTTATGGACAGCACTGTACACACTGACATACAGGATCAGTTCAATGAACTTAAAACAGGGACTGCGATATCCAAGTGTGATGCAAACAATGAATAAAAAAATATATTTTTTAGATACAGGGACAGCACTGTACGAAATATTTCTGTATTCTCGTTTAGAGGCAAAACATGAAAATGGCACCGGGTTTAGGGAATCTGTAGCATAAATTGCAGGTGTAAAATCCAGGTTTACATGGTAGAAAACTAATTATGTAACTTCATTTTATTACCTTTTTTCTCAGTAAAACAATTTTTTTTTGCCACTTATGTGAGAATTTTGACTCATTTCTACACTTGTCCATAATAAAAGAAAATTTCACTTGTCACTCACAAACCAATTTTTTTCCCCACTTGCGAGAGAAAAAATAAAAGTTATGTTCCATAGAAAGATTAAATCACTTGCGAGACAGACGTTATTTGCAGTGTAACACTGGTCACTGAAATCCGCGGGCCGAGTTCAAGGGCAGAAGAGACACCTGGCACGACACCAACATCCGAACCCATTAATTTTGTGCGAGAAACACATCACTGATCCCAGCTCTCCCTGCTCCCGGCCATCACACTCATCCCCCTCCCAGTGTTCACTGTCAGCGCCAGCATCACACTCATCACCCTCCCACTGCTCACCGTCAGCGCCAGCATCACACTCACCCCCCTCCCACTGCTCACCGTCAGCGCCAGCATCACACTCACCCCCCTCCCACTGCTCACCATCAGCGCCAGCGTCACACTCACCCCCCTCCCACTGCTCACCGTCAGCGCCAGCATCACACTCACCCCCCTCCCAGTGCTCACCGTCAGCGCCAGCGTCACACTCACCCCCCTCCCACTGCTCACCGTCAGCGCCAGCATCACACTCATCCCCCTCCCAGTGCTCACCAGCAGCGCCAGCATCACACTCACCCCCCTCCCAGTGCTCACCGTCAGCGCCAGCATCACACTCATCCCCCTCCCAGTGTTCACCGTCAGCGCCAGCATCACACTCATCCCCCTCCCAGTGCTCACCGTCAGCGCCAGCATCACACTCACCCCCCTCCCAGTGCTCACCGTCAGCGCCAGCATCACACTCACCCCCCTCCCACTGCTCACCGTCAGCGCCAGCATCACACTCACCCCCCTCCCAGTGCTCACCGTCAGCGCCAGCATCACACTCATCCCCCTCCCAGTGCTCACCGTCAGCGCCAGCATCACACTCACCCCCCTCCCACTGCTCACCGTCAGCGCCAGCATCACACTCACCCCCCTCCCACTGCTCACCGTCAGCGCCAGCATCACACTCATCCCCCTCCCACTGCTCACCGTCAGCGCCAGCATCACACTCACCCCCCTCCCACTGCTCACCGTCAGCGCCAGCATCACACTCACCCCCCTCCCAGTGCTCACCGTCAGCGCCAGCATCACACTCATCCCCCTCCCAGTGCTCACCGTCAGCGCCAGCATCACACTCACCCACCTCCCAGTGCTCACCGTCAGCGCCAGCATCACACTCATCCCCCTCCCAGTGCTCACCATCAGCGCCAGCGTCACACTCACCCCCCTCCCACTGCTCACCATCAGCGCCAGTGTCACACTCACCCCCCTCCCAGTGCTCACCGTCAGCGCCAGCATCACACTCATCCCCCTCCCAGTGCTCACCATCAGCGCCAGCATCACACTCACCCCCCTCCCACTGCTCACCGTCAGCGCCAGCATCACACTCATCAACCTCCCAGTGTTCCCCGTCAGCGCCAGCATCACACTCATCAACCTCCCAGTGTTCCCCGTCAGCGCCAGCATCACACTCACCCCCCTCCCAGTGCTCACCGTCAGCGCCAGCATCACACTCATCCCCCTCCCACTGCTCACCGTCAGCGCCAGCATCACACTCACCCCCCTCCCACTGCTCACCGTCAGCGCCAGCGTCACACTCACCCCCCTCTCAGTGCTCACCGTCAGCGCCAGCATCACACTCACCCACCTCCCAGTGCTCACCGTCAGCGCCAGCATCACACTCACCCCCATCCCAGTGCTCACCGTCAGCGCCAGCATCACACTCACCCCCCTCCCAGTGCTCACCGTCAGCGCCAGCATCACACTCACCCCCCTCCCAGTGCTCACCGTCAGCGCCAGCATCACACTCACCCCCCTCCCAGTGCTCACCGTCAGCGCCAGCATCACCTCCCTGTAATTCCGGTTCCCGTTCAGCCTCTTCTTCACCGCCCTGATGGCGTCCTTAGGCCTGTCCAGAGAAAGAGGAAAGAATGACTCCCTTCATAGCTTACAGGCCTCCTTCCGCCATTTCCTTTCACTTATACTGAAAGTCTTACTCCAAGTGTATGCGTCATTGTATATCCAGCATACCACACAGCTCAATGACTACCATAAATCTCCAGTTGTTAACATACTGTTATAGCACTACATTGCCTCCAGGTGGCAGTACAGACAGGAATCATGCTAAACATGACTCAAATATCCCCTTGATTTTGGTCACCTGCAAAAACACTTCAACACTTTCTCACCAAAATTATTTGTTCCGGTTCAGAAAATGGTTCTGAGATTATGTTACAGAATTTAACAATAAAAAAATTACCCAAGAGGGAAAGCAGGGAAAAATTACATTTTTCTCCAGATGCATGAAAGAGGACATGGCACGGTCGGCAAATAACAGTCCAAGAACTGCTAGTGAAGAATATCACATGTAGTGTAGTGAAAAACCACAATATATATTGAAAACATAAAAAACACAAATTTAATTAGACATTTAGCGTGTTAACAGCCTTTTTATCAAAAACAAAAACGCCAGAAATACTGAAAACTAGAGTGTGTTTTTAAGGCAAAAAAGAAATGTTTCCCCACACGCCAATGTAGCCGCCCCTCATTGATATTCACAGACATTTAGGAAGAGGCTCGAAAAGTTCATAACCTCAAAACAGCAAAAGGTACATCTGCATGACCTGATGCAAATTTGTGCAAATTTTCATGAAAATATATCAAATGGTTTCTGAGTTATGGTCCGAAGATGGTGGAATGCCGACATGGAAAAGTGGACAAAAACAATAATGTCCCTCCTCCCTTCGGGGGGATGGGGGGAGACATAATAATAATTGATGGCAATTCATCATGTTATTGTTTCAGTAGATTCTAGAAGTCTGTGGAACATCTTTGTGAATGCTCGAACTTTCATACATTACACTGCTTATCAAGAGCTCATTACAGATTGATCAGAAGCTATTGAACAATACATGTTCAATACCTTTTGGGATAAACGGACCTAACTGCTGGTTTACAACAGGCTAGGGAGGGTCGCAAAACATGACAGAACATTTAAAGGTGCCTGGAGAGGGAACATCAAACTGTCACGCATAAGTTCTGTCAAACTGACCAGCTCAATTCTTTCCGGCAATACCAAATCAATCTGCCAGTGTCCAGAGACAAAAGCAAGCATTGCTGCAGACGAAACCAATCATTTTCAATTTATTACCCAGCTTAACCGAAATCTTGCATCCAACTTAGTGACTTCAGACCCAGAATGCAGTTTTAGAGCGAGAAATTAATTTCCAGATAGCCATTTCTTTCCAGCCACTTGACTTCTGTGTGAACTTAAGAGTGATAAACAAAGATTTAATCAGCTGAAACAAAGTTATACTTCAGCCTTGAATTTTCACTTGCCCCTTTAGGCCCAGTATCCAAACAGTTTTGACTACCCAACACAAGCAGGTAAGCAGGTAACTGCACACAGTGACTGTACCACTACAAAATATCAGGGTCCAAAATGTTGGAAAAAAGATGTTTAGCCACAATTGCTACACAAAGATAACTTTGAATAGCATTGGGCGAAATTTGTATCGGAGTTTTTCTTCCAGATTTTTTTGCCCGTTTTCTACTTCCTTCTATTCTAATGAGCATGTTAGCTGCAACACCTGTCATTAATTTGTAGCACTACTTATCATGGTGTGCTTTGTAATATTCCAAATTACTATGTAGTGGCTGCATCCAAGTGTGTACTAGAGTGCAATCCGGCCCTGGCATTTTACGTCTGATCAGCCCGGGGGGGTCATTCATGTCTGAAAACAAATAATCCTATATAAATTAAAGAACATATTTATTGCCCTGAGATAAATTAAATACAATAATGCTGTCCTAAATGAAAAAAATATTATTATTAACATAACATTGTCAACATAGAAACTAATGTATTTTACTGAGGTTTATTAATAATAATAATAATAATAATAATAATAATAATAATAATAATAATAATAATAATATCACTATGAATCAATGTGAAAAAGAAATGTGACTCAGGCCATTTAGACAGTAGAATTTTTCAGAAAGAACGTTGCATTATTTGGACTGATTCATTCACAGCCTGTTTTGTATGATGTTACATACCTTAACTTACAGACACTCAAGAACATAGCAGAGCCCACTACCTACCGTGGTACTCTCTGGTTGCTAGTCTAATGATGACAGGTGATTCTGAACATCATGACACGGTTTTGGAATGGGAAGTTTGAAGAGCCTTCCTGAATTTCAGGACTATTTCATTTACACTGTGAAAGAAACTAGTTAAACGCATCATTATGCTTTAAATAGTAGGTTAATAACATGGTGTCCGTCAGTGGGGTCGTTTTGTGAACTAAAGCAAATTTTAACCGAACACACGCTTGCGATAGCCTATTAATTTAACGTCAATCTTACCGCTTCCGTGTCCCCCTTCTAATGAAAACTGCTTGCCCCATGAGGATCATTATGGCCAAAGAGCAGCTAAAGTTTTAGCATTTGGAAGCCTGAGCGTCCAATAGTTGCTTCTTTAATTGTCTAGGCTTTCCCCACCTCCTTTACTTTTCAACATCTTCCTCTAATCTCCGAAGTCATTGATGTGTGTTTCCGGATAGTTAACGCAGCAGGGGACAAGCAAGGCCATTAGTCAAACAAATTTCCCAGCAAGCCTGCCTTCCTAAACATGTGGGACGAAAACATACAAATTAACTAAATGGTGGATTGCCTAAGTCTAATACATCGAGTGTTTTTTTTTTTTGCGAGAAAACAGTTTTTCCAACTTTTCTATAGTGAAAGGTAAATATACATATCAGGCAGGGGGCGATCAATTAACTTACTCGCTAACTTAATCGAGTTAAGTTAAAATCCCATTAACTTAACTAGTTAACTTTTGAGAAGGGATGTTAACTTAAGTTTTGATTACCTTCATAATTTTTTCTACAATGTTGACCTGATAATGCAGACGACTTTTGCATTTTTTTTCTAAACATCCAACTACCGCAATGATAAGATTTTGTCCTCATAATAATAATTATGATTTTACAATGATAAAGCATCTTCACTTACATGATATTGTTCTACACACTTATATACACTGCCCTCAATAATTAGTGGCACCCCTGGTGAAGATGCGTTCTTTAGCTTCTAAAAAAGTAAGTTTTTTTTTCTAAATAATATAGGACCACAATGAAAAAAAGAGGAAAATCCAACCTTTAATTCAAGTGCATTTATTCAGTGGGAAAAAAAATCCCACATTAAGAAATAATTCTTTTACATCAAATCATGAGTGCCACAATTATTAGCACCCCTGATGTTAATACTTTGCACAACCCCCTTTTGCCAACAAAACAGCACCTAATCTTCTCCTATAATGTTTCACAAGATGGGAGAATACAGAAAGAGGGATCTTCAACCATTCCACTTTGCACAATCTCTCTAAATCATTCAGCGACCTGGGTCCTCTCCTCTGCACTCTCCTCTTCAGCTCACTCCACAGGTTTTCAATGGGGTTGAGCCTGGGGACTGAGATGGCCATGGGAGGAGCTTGATTCTGGGTTTGGTGAACCATTTCTGTGTAGATTTGGCCACATGTTTAGGGTCATTATCTTGCTGAAAGACCCAGTGATGACCCATCTTCAGCTTTCAGGCAGAGGCCACCAGATTTTGATTTAAAATGTCCTGGTATTTCAAAGCATTCATGATGCCATGCACCCTAACAAGGTTCCCGGGGCCTCTGGAAGAAAACAGGCCCTCAGCATCACCGATCCTCCCCCATACTTCACAGTGAGCATAAGGTGCTTTTCTGTATACTCATCTTTTGTGTTCCGCCAGACCCACTTAGAGTGTTTGTTGCCAAAATAGCTCTATCTGGGTCTAATCTGACCAAAGCACACGGTCCCAGTTGAGGTCCCAGTACCGCTTAGCGAACTCCAGACGTTTGCATTTATGATTGTGAGTGAGAAAAGGTTTCTTCCGTGCATGCCACCCAAACAGCTTGTTGGCACGTAGATAGCACCTGATGGTGATGGTGCTAGATGCAGTTGAAATAAGACATTATCTTAACTCTTTAGTTTTTAAGTCAATCATCATATCTGAAAATATTGTCAATGCCACGGAAACAACAAAGTTAACTTTTAACTTAACTAATTCATTTCCAAATACACATTAACTTAACTTAATTGAAGGAATTTTTATATTAACTTAACTAGTTAATCCAACATGTTAATCGCCCCATGCCTGATTCATATAAATATGTAAATTGATTAGAATTGGAGAACACGCAAAATAGTGAACTACAGCCATCAAAAGTGGACTACAAAGCTATAATACACTGAGGTGAAGAGACTGAAAGGGTGTGTTCTGTATTGTAAGTAAGCGTTTATGACGGCTTATTTCTGAATACATCCCGCGCCGTGGGAAGTTAGGTTACCGGTAAGAAAGAAAGTAATCGCTTCAACTATGCAGCGATCTGCCTGGATTACTTCTGTCATGTCCGCTGAAAAGGCTACCACACCTGCAGACCGGTACATGGATAGTGCAGCAATGCTGGGAAGCGGGAAAATGTGGCAGGTGGGAAAAGAGCAATTACATTGTTGCCGATGATAAAACAGGACATTTGTAACAGTTGCTCCGAAGTAAAAATATCGTATCGCAAATGTTGCAAAGCAAAAGTAGATTTGCATCGCACTGTAGCCGTTTTTGCATGGCAAATTGCGATGCGATACCGGACATTTCGGACCCTGAATATCACTAATTCATATTCAGCTGGAATCTCAGACAACACAGTCAGACTTCTATATGCTCAGCTAACGCTCATTATGAATACATTTTATTAATACACATTATACTTCATTAATACACAGCACACCAGTCCACAAGCTAAGAGCTTTCAAAAGCAAGTAAATCCTTTTATCTCAGAGCTGACTGAAATCACTCCATTAGTGGAAGCATGTTTTCGGGGGGAGTGAGTCATAGCCTCACCCAAACCTCACCCCACACATCCAGCCCGGTTCACTCACCCCTCCTCCGTCTCGTTGATGATGTCGCAGATCTCCATGTTCAGGGTCCAATCCTCGCTCTGTAGAGAGCCGTCTGTGGCCTTTTCTGGGTGAGAGACAAACCCAAGCGAACACTCAAGCGCAGCATTATTACCTTTCAGCCTACAGCAGCTCCAGAGTGACCAGATTAGCTTGGCTGTTTTTGACAAAATGTCTCAAGAGTAAAGTAGACTATATCTGGACATATGGACAGTGCCGTAAGGCAACTGAAAGAATTAATTTACACATTTCCAAGAACTTTCTATCGAAAAAAGACATAGGCCTACTCCTTCCCTAAACACATTATGTTCTTAAATCTAAATCTTTATTATTAACACAGACCGATGTGAAGATTAATTTTTCAAACAATCTGCAATAAAGATTCACACATCCTGTATACATTTTAACGGGACCAAAAAAATGCACACGCTACATGTGCTGCTTTATCACAATGAGACAGTCTTCCACATTCCTGGGAATGAGGTTATTGTTTTGCCGACAGTAAACTATGCACTAAGTTTCAACCCCGTTCCGGAAAAGTCTGATTGTTCGACTGTTTGAATGTGACAAAAGTTTCATCCTCATTTCTGTCATGACTTCCATGACTTACTTCCTCCGTACGCCACCCCGCTCACCGGACGCCTTGCGCAATCAGTACCTTACACAACCCCTGTGCAGCGACGCCAGAGACGTGGTTCGCTAAAAGAGGTGGACAGGCACAGTGACTCAAGCTCAGGGATCTCAAACTCTGCGCAAGGGCTGAACTCCCTGCTTTAGACTCTGCTACTCACTGCAGCCTCTGACTTCCACAATCATGGGTTGTGCTCAAGAGCTAAAAGACACTGGATACGGTCACATCGCACACCCCCCAGAGTGAACTCGCACTCAAAGAAGATTTACAGTGATGCCTGAAACTGTATTTGCCGTGTGTCAGTATAAGTAATGAGTCTATAATTTTTGTGCATAACACCTAGGTATATTATTTGTTGTAATATGGCTATCTTAGCCACAGTGAATCCTAGGGACTATTGAGAAAGTGCCCTTGTTTAACAGCTAGTCCCGCCTCACTGCTCCAGCATTACAGACACGCTAAGTAAAACTAAGCAGCGCAGGTAGGAGACAAATAAAGTATTCAGCACAGCATTCCAACTGTGATAAGCTTTCCTTGTGTGATACGCTACACTGCGCTCTGACTGGATCAGTGTCTGACCTTTTACATAGGAATTTGTCACTGTTTGCATAAACAATGTTTAGCACGGTTGTCCTCATACATGTTAGGAAGCCCAACATAAGGCCAGCAGGCGAGGCCATATCGACAGCTTCAACAAGCCTAGTTACTCTGGCCACAGAAAGGCAGATGCTCTTTTCCTACAAGAACTAAACAAGCAGGACCCTACGTGTAACCAAACTTCCCATTTATGGAGACCATTAGACTCCATTCCAAAAGAAACCACTCATAACAAACGTCACCTCTTAAACTCTAACCTTTCACTTAAACTTTTCCTTAAAAGTTCCCTGACATGAGGCACACCACCAGAAATTGTTGGTTTATTTTGTTCTATATGATTATTTATATCACTCTATGCACTCAAAAGGTCTGAAATGGCAGAAAAATACATCAATTTCAAGGAATAAAAGTGATTTTTTGCACTCTAACGCCCCGCCCCCTGAAGAAGTAGGAAGTTTCCGAGACTCAAGTCACACGATCCTATCATCAAAGGAACGCACCTCTGCCATAGCAATCTCCGCGGTCCATTTACATGCTTGTTTACACATGTTTTCTAGTGTGTTTGTTAAGTGCAGGGGGCTCCAACCCTGATTCCAGAGAGCTATGATGCTGAAGGTATCACTCCAACCAAAAACAAACCACTCCTGCTTTCCCAGTAGCAGATCTTGACGAGCTGCTAATGAGCTGAATCAGGTGTGTTGAATTAGGGTTGGAGTAGAGTCCTACAGGATGGTAGCTCTCCAGGAACAGGGTTGGAGACCCCTGGTTTAGTGTATGAGCCTGCAATCAAGATATTTATCAATCCATCCAATTGTTACACTCGACAAACCGTGTTACGTAGGCCAACGTAGCTAGATGGCTGGATAGATGCCCGCCTCCAACACAGCCAGCGATCAGGCATCACAATACAGCCTCCCGAGTTCATCTGGATCATGTCGATTATCCAGTTATTCTCCAGCTGTGGCAGTTACCCTCGCCTGATTATCAAAGTTAACCATCTATGGCATTAAACTTCAGGATTATTCGCCAGAATATTTGCCAGAATTGGTGGCGTTAAACAACTTTCACACTGGACACTAAACAAATTTTTCGCATGATAGATTACATTCAAAGTCAATGCACAGACGAGAGTACACACGAAACACTCTGCTCATAAAGCTCGCTAAATGCCAGAACTGAGACCGGGGCGATTGGATAGAGGGAAATACACGCAACTGTCACTAACTAACCATAGCTTGCTAAATGGGTAAGGTGGTTAGTTAAACTGGCAGGTTGAAAGTTGGCTGTTCTCTCAAAACTGGACTGAACGCTTACTGTATGATTTCATAATCGAAATTCATAAAAATCTAATGTCATGTCGAACTTAAGTTAGCTGGCTAACTACTGTAGGAAATTAATGTCAGCTAGCCATCTAGCTTGAGTGCGCGTCTAAATTTGCTTTCACACTGGACGCGAAACAAACACAACAGATTACATTCAAAGTCAATGCAAACACACACGTCTTTGCATTGACTTTGAATGTAATCTGTCGTGGGAAAAATTTGTCTCGCGTCCGGTGTGAAAGCGCCTTACCGCCACCTATTTTGGCAAATGTTCTGGCAAATAATCCTGAAGTTTATAGTATAGGCTAGTTTTTTTTTTGTAGTGTTATTTCATTAGCTATGGTAGCCCTACAAAATTTCAATAGTAACACTAAAATCTATATCGTGCGTTCCAAAAAAACATTCAATTACTACAGTAATACTATAGTTTTTTGGTAGTAAATTTTATGGTATGCCAACAGTGGTTTTTGTAAGGGTCTGTCAGCTGGCTATGCTAAGTAAAGCGTGGTGTGTGTACATTTTGTTGTCGAGACTGGAGATCTGACCAGCTGGCTGCCTTGCATGACATCAGTTGCCATATAAGGCCAGTTCCGGACATTCTGAAGGGGGCGTTCCCAATCAGTTTAATTAATCCGAAATAGTTTAAAAACAACAAATTTTCACGGAAAAGCATTTGCATCTTCGTTTTCATCGCAAAAAAATACAATGGGAAGTTCTAAATGTCAATTTCGGCCTATTTCATGTCAGGGAACCTTTAAAGGGACTGTAAGCCAGGGCGCATGCGCGTGACGAAGCAGAGCATCTTGAAAACGTTGGTACAACTATTTCAAGTTCATCGGAGATTTCATGTAAGCGTTTTTCAATCTGTTTATATCGCGTTCATCCTTGAGAAGTTTGACAAAATTTTAACCAAAAAACTTTCGTCATTGATTGTAGAGCCTGTTCGTAGCATCAGTTTGTCATAGTTCGGGTTTTTGTGGCGTTATTATTGCTTTTAAGTTAGCCTGTGTTGATTGGATCTATGACAGCTGCATGTCAGACAAAACATTGCGACAAACAGGTTCTCCGAACATCAAAGACAGTTGCTTGATAAACAATTCCCCAAACTTCTCAAGGATGCACGCGATGCAATCAGAAACTCCACCAAAAATTCACAGGTTTACCTTACCTCAAACTGTTTTCGCCCAAAGAAATATGGATGGATAGAACAATTTCTTCTCCGTGGGTTTCAGCAAAGATAAATGCAGTTACTCTAGCAACTCCGCGTTTGCAGGCCATCTTCTGTATTTAAAACAGTGACGAAGGTATACTTCACACGTGTCCCAATAAGCTTGGGGTTTGTATCTCTGCTCCCTTGATATGGCACAGCATGTATGAAAGTGTTTATCGACTGGACTCTAGTACGCATGTGCCCCAGCTGACATAGTCCCTTTAAGTAGGTTTCATGTCAGAAAAGGATTTTTTTTTTTCTCACACTGAAGGACAATCTCACATACATATGCTGTATAGACCCCCATTTCAGCACTTCACTGAAGCTACATCACGCTTATGTTGAAAGAAATATCCAAAACCAGGATGCCATGTTTTTTTTATGGCCATAGCATTACACCAAATGGAAAATATATCCTTCCTGTACATTTTTTTTTTTTTTTACAAATTTTTCCTCTAATTCAGTAGGACCTTTTCGAGATGTTTAGAAACCTTGGGATCTCCACTAGAATTTAAAACAGGCCTGAAGTTCAACAGGTTTTAATACAGCAGCTACATTTGATGGACCCGAATAGGTTTTTACAGAGTTAACTCATTTGAAGACTAATATCAACATTGCAGTACACTTAGTGAGGCAGGTGGTCTCGTCTAAATGTGAGGAGCACAGTCATGGTTGCTCCTGAGAGCAGCCTTGCGGGCAGGTGGCCTCTCTCTCTCTCCCTCTCTCTCGCCCTCCCTCCCACCCTCTCTCCATCTCTCCCTCCCTCTCTCTCTTGTTCCCCCTCCCTCCCTCCCCTTCTCCCTCTCTCCCAGCATTGAGGCTGAACAGCCTTGGGACCTGTTGCTGCATTATTTACTTCACCTCTCTCCGCTCTACCTGGCAACCTGATTACAGTGACCTTCAGTCAGCACCTGCACACCACCGCCCCTCCCCCTGTGCAGGAACACTATACAGGCTGCATTAATAAAACAGCACCGCATCCTCCTGTATCGCCTTACCTCCTCGAGGCTCAGTGCTGCTATGCTTTACTTTACACACAAAATCTTCATGGAAGGAGCAGGGTGACAGTCTCAACGCTTAGGAGAAGTCTTGGTCCCAAAAATCTAACCCAGCATCCCCACATATGAACCCACTCAACATACATACCAAGAAAAGAAGGCTTTCCAGCACTGTATGCTCATTTTAGCCCCGGGCTAAATAGTCTCTTAGCCTGCAGCTAAATCACGATTCACAATTGCGCGTTCTGAAGAGTGGCAGCTCCAACCACAGTAAAACTGGCCCTGTTTACCAAAAGCAAAGTTTCAAAATATACCGCTAAAATTGCCAGTTAATAAACAATAGGGTCAACTGCAGGGCGCTTGACTCGTCCAATCACAGTGCTGGAACGTAAACAGTACTTGTGTGTTGCACTTGTCCAAGGAACACAACATGTTTGAATCGTTAGCCCCTATCTGAAGTCGCTAGGCTAGCTCAGAATCAGGGTCAGCATTACAAGGGGTTTATCTCCAGTCCAGACCAAGTTTCCTCAAAAAAGAGCCAGTCAAATTCTTAGGGCGAATGTGCCTGTCCGTCTGGGAGAGGTCTTTGCACAGGGACATATCTCTCCATCGCATTTATGTAAGAGACTGCATCCAGATTCAAACATTATATCTGGGCTTTAAGATTCCCCTATCAATCATTATAACAGGCAGAATATCTTCATTCTCCATTTTTCCTAATTTGGCCTTTGTCACATTTTTTAAAATCCAGGAATTACATTAAAGCACATCCATCAGCCAAAGACCACTTTCTAGGCATGAACTATCTGTGAAAAAGGCTACACTGACTACAGTAAGTTAATATGCTATTGCCCCATTGTTATAGCAATGCAGCAGGTGCGGCTGACCAACAGCCAGGTTAGGGAAAGGGGAGAAATTACCACAGGGACCCTCGGTCCTGGTGGACCCTCCAGCAATTAGCAGTTAGCGGCACCTGCTCTACTGCATTTTAAATCAACAACTACTTCCATAGGGATTTCCTCGGTTAATCCCTTTAAGTGGATTTATCAAGTGCGAGAGAAGCCCCATTCATCAGATGTTCTATATGCCATGTAGATGTGTTCATACTTGAGGGCCAACAGGTCTATGTGCCAGGATGGAGCTCAGGAGTAACACCAGGGCCTGCAGTGTTTGCAAATCCCCTAAACCCCTACTCTACCAAACAGGCTTCCAGAACAATCCCCCCTTAACACTGGTGATGCAAGTGGGATGTGTTACATAAGGGGGTCGTCTCATATATAAATGACACAGAAGAAGCCATTTCTTCGCTCCCTTTCAGGACACAAACCAGCAGAGACTGCACTCTGATTCATTGTTGTTGGCCATTTCATCTTCGATCATAACCAACCCAGATAATGACAAAAAAGGACTCCCTTTTTGGGAAACGGCATTCTTGAGTATTGAACCTTGAACCAAAATTTCTGAGAGCAGCCCGCCACATCAATTGGTGAAGTTGTGCAAGAGGCACAGTGTATATCAAAAAAGTGCAGAATTTTAAAATTTTACAAAGTATTTTGAATTAAAATAAACGTGTATTTCAAATGCCGAATTTTCGCTAGCACACCCTTAGCACTTAGTTCACCAAGTAACCAGTTTCTTCAGCGATTAACAACAACTTTAAACTTTGGTTTATTCACATAATACCCACCCCTCATAACACCTTACCCAAAAATACAGGACTAAATGATCAGAAATGTTTGATGGCACTGGAGTGATATTAGGGAAATGGAAAATCTACAAGCATACAAATCGATCGCTTAAGCACAGAAGGGTCCATCTGCCTTGTCATAAATCCAAAGTGCTTTAAAGTAGAAGTAATGGTTGGGGTAGAAAACCATAAGAATCCAGCGCATCTCATCTAGTTTCACCTCAGCTACTTACTCGCCCGCAGCGGACTAATTGATCAAAAATGTTCAAACGCACTGGCGAGATATTAGGAAAATTGAAAACCAACAAGCACACAAATTCACTGAGGGTCATGTCTGCCTAGTCTCAGATCTGAAGTACGTTTAAGTGGAAGTGACGGTTTGCAGGGCAACGGGAAAGTTCCAGCACATCTCATCCACTTTTATCTCATCTACTTACTTGTCCTTAGAGAAAGTAAAGAGCAATATTTCAGCTAATTTCCCTGTGCTTGCTTTCTTCTGGAGACCGTTAGTGCTTCACCGTGCAGCTGAAATAGGTCAAAGGACAGTGTGGGGCTAAAAGAAGGCCATTCTGGGATTACACAGCTCCTGTAGGATTGAGACGGCCTGACAGCATCGAGCTCTACCCATAAGCTTCTTCTCAAGCAACCTCTATCCTACTGAGGCCAAACTAGACGCCTCTTAAGGTGGCTTTAGCACACTTTGAGGGCTTCGGTGTGTCTATAGGCCTACACTTTGTGACACAGTATTATCAGAAGTTCTTAAACCATCAACATTTATTCAAAAAAAAACAATATTTTTTTTTTTATATACATTTTTAGATCAATCAACTGTTGATATGATTAGCCTCAAATCATAGAAATGCTTGGGGAAGGACAGCATTAGGAAATGCTATTCGACCCCAATCCCGTGACTCAACTAAGGTCCTTTGGAGTCGCAGAGCCTGTTAGCCCTCAATGTGTATCGACACATTCCACTTCTCTGACTCAGCTGATTTAGGCACCCTCCCAAGAGGAAAACAGCCTGGAAAAGGCCATTGTCTGGAACTCAGATGAACCATCTCCTTCAACGCAGCAATGAAAAGCTTTACGGTAAAGTGTGGTGATGAAGCCAGTCCAAGTCTCCAACAAAAACAGGAATATCAAACCCCTCTCCACCCACTGCTACAAAAACTCACCACCACTGCCATTAACTCATACCCAACCAAGGGTTAATTTCCTAGCCCTACCTGATAGCAGGCTCTGGGGGAAAACACACACACATCTACACACACACACACACACAAAAACACACACACGGCCATTATCTGACTTCAGCCAATCACACTTTTAGAGTGCAGCACCATTTAATCGGGTAGGTCAAAGCCTGGGCAAAGTTCTCTAATAAACGGTGAGGCGGCCAGCATCCAGAGATGAGGAAATACATCAATCATGCAAGTACACAACTGTAAACATGACTAACAGCACTGGAACTGTCGAACCTCAAACCAGCCATTGACAGTGACAAATCTCCCGTAAAGCAAACACTTGCACTGGATATCTAACATCACCCAACCAGGCCACCACAGAGGTCAAGCGTTTTGCAAATCATGAAGATATAGGCAAAAGATAACAGAGGTAAGCAAAGAAAGGGAAGAGTACTACTGTGGAGCACTCTGAGGAACAATGAATCATGGTTCCTCTTAAATATGAGCAGCTTTCCTCCATAAAAAAACCTATAAACATAATTGTCCGGATAACCACTGAAAGTGTTCATTCATAATGGATGCGATTGGAGTGACTGTTCAGAAGAACTAGAAATATTATCTATGAAGGGCTATCATATGCTGTCATACTGTTGGACGGCAGTGGGTGTAATAAATAGCACAGTAACAGTGAAGCTGCTCTGTAGCAGTGCCTCGACGCCACCGAGAACCATGAGCGTCCACCTCATGCGCCCCACCTCAAATGACCGAGAACGAATATCAACAGCAGATAAGGGTTCCTCCATACCAAGCAAATGTGTTAAATGCAGTACCGTTCAAGCGGCATGGCCAAATGCGTAACGGAATTAAGGATGGTCAGCATGAAAAAAAGAGCCTCAACAATCAATGCACTGAATGGGTCTTGTTCAACAAAACACTGCTGCAAGCGTTGATTTCCTTGCTTTGGAAACTGCCTGACTCGCCTTCAAACTGATTGTAAAAGCTTATACAGATTACTAGAACTAACGTTACTTGCCAGGAAGAAGAGAGGGGAGATAATAATGCAAAATTATACAGCTAGAAGAAACAATTCGGCAATTTCAAGGGGAGGGGAATACACACCTAAAGTGAGCAGCAATGTTCAATGACTTCGATAACCAGCAATGAATTAAAATGCACAAAAGGTTATTTTCTCATACGGTATAGTTTTGTGTGCGTCTGTCGCGAGTATCAATAAAAATAAAATTACAAGGGCGACGGTATCACAGGTTTATTCTCCAAATGCAGGAAAATGCAAACATTCATGCAATCCCAATTTGTTTTTGTCAACGCAGCGGTCAGCTCACACAGATCGTCGCAGGAATTTGTCAGGACGCAAACTGAAACGCGTCGTCGTTGATCCGCAGTTCCCCTCGCATGGACAGAAATAACTGTCGCCGATGCAGAGCGAATGATACACAAAATAGCGATAATCTTGACGTAGCAACAATCGCGGCTAAGATGTGCTTGCGCCAAGATTTAGCGAGCTAACTTTAGCTAGCATGGAAGCTTAACATTACCGCGAGGCAAGGCAAGACGCCACAAACCTGGCATGAACTGAACTCCTAGAAAGTGTCATTTTCCCGAAACATAACCACAGCTAACCTCGCCAGCTCCATTAGGACACATGAAATCAGTGGCTGATCCATGATGATTAGTATTATTGGGGGCTGGAAGTCAGAGAAAGACTGATGTTGTGGTTGCAAATGCACCTAGCCGGCTAAGTCAGATGAATTCAGAAGTTAACGTAAGCTAACGTTAACGGGAATACTGGCGAGCCGCTTAACTAAACTAGTGATGACTAGCTAGGTTGCTAGCTAGCAGTTGGATAATTGTTTATCCCAGTGGAAAAAAACAATATTGTTTGAAACAACGCTCAGAAAACTGTGACAGACGGGCGCTATAATAAAATACGTGCAAGGGTTTCATTGAACACATTTCAAACACGATCGTTCACTAACACGCCGGAATACTAAATGAAGCAGAAACTGTCAGATATGTTAGCACCCCAGCTAGCTGACAAATCTCTCGTTTGATCGCTTGCTAACCAGCCTGGTGTGCGTACGGACGACATGCAATTTCACGCAAAGACATCAATGAAATGTGCAGAACTTGATCGGTACAATAATATCATACAGATATTTAGAAATTTGCACACTGAAAGACATTGTGCGTCGTTCTGCTGGCTGCCTACCTATGCATTGCCCCACTGGAGTGCTGTACGGATTCCCGAGTAAAAACTCCATCTTGATGATGACAACAAACAACAATCCGCACTGTCACTGAACAGAAGCACATTGTCAGGCTCCTCCCACTGAGCCATCTCATTGGAGGCCGCTGCTCAGCTCTCAACTGGACTGGATCGTTTTTTCATCCATCAGGATCTGGAAACAAACCTCGCTCAAGATTTCGCGGTTGGGACCGGTTTGGACACGTACCACTGAACACGAAAAAGAAATCGCCGCTCAGTGGAAGTTCCGGTCAGAGGAGGCGAATACCCATTGACTAATTTATGAGTAATTTCCCAAGGCAACAATAATGACGGACGCATAGCAAGTATCCAAATAATAGTAAGAATAATTTAATTACTGAAGCTAATTTGCAGAAAGCTTCAGAATTACTGACTGCGTTGCACACAAAATACCATGCAAAGAACTATAAAATGTTCCAAGAAATTTTGGATGTTTCTGATGCTTGGTGCATATTATGACAAAGGTCCCAAAGAGGGGTGGGTGTGAGCTTATTTCACAATGATTTCCCATGATTTCTAAGGGGGAAAATTCTTGCAATTTTTCTGTGATTTTTCCCCCAAAATGGTTTGGCAAATCATCACCAAAAGATATTCCACACTTGTCCTGACTGTTCCATACATTTTGATGTATTTCAGTCGGGTCACTTACGTCAGATTTAACCATTTATTGCAGGATGACCTCCATTTGAGTTTGGCGGTGACTCAGCTCAAGTGATGCTCCGGAACAATCTGAGCAAGCATGGCACAGGCAGTCCCTGAGATCACAACCCACTGTGCATAGCCTGAGATTATTTAAAATCTTGAAAAGTTTAGGTTATTGAACATTATATGAACAAGTGCTGCTTAAGATGAACAATGAAATTATAAATGAGGAGGCTGGTGAGGTGGAGGGAGATGAGAAACACATTTCTTAGTTATTCAAGTATGGTGCTGAGAGCACAGCGCCAGAGAGAGGAAGGAACACGGCCTTGGTTATAAAAGCTCACCAATTAGGTGGGAGGAGCTAAAGTTAAAAATGATTGGACCGAAACAGGCTTGTGAGCAGCCTGACTACCGTGCCTGACTGAACTATTGCCTAAAGTTCCATTTCTTGCATATGTGCAGGCAATGCAATGGGAC
Source organism: Gymnothorax reevesii (assembly GCA_029721435.1). NCBI lineage: Eukaryota > Metazoa > Chordata > Actinopteri > Anguilliformes > Muraenidae > Gymnothorax > Gymnothorax reevesii. The sequence continues at coordinate 33,309,885 of CM056584.1, read as the reverse complement.
TAGCTGTGTGCCAAAATAAAAAATAAAAAACATACGGAAGAGGAATAAAGTTTAAGAAAGTGACTGTCGAAAGGCTGGTTGCTTGGGTGTTTTTCGTGGTTTGCAAGGGTGTGCAGGATGATTGCGTCAGTGTTTCTGGATGGTTGATTGCTCATCTCTAAATGGTTGCAAAGATGCACATGATGGTTCCTATGGTGTTTCTAGATGGTTTCTGGGGTGGTAATATAGTATTTCTGGGTGATTTGCGAAGGTGTTTTCCAATGGTTGCAAGGGTTTACAGGGTGGTTGCCAGGGTATTTTAAGGTGGTTGTACTTGGGCACTTTTAGGAGACTGCTCAGGGTTGCAAGGGTTTTTACAGTGATTATTAGTGTGTTTCTAGGAGGCTACTAGGGTGTACAGGGTGGTTTCTTGGGTGTACTAGATGCTTGCTATAGTGAATCCAGGTGGTTGCCAGGGTGTTTATAGGTGTTTGCAAGGGTGTCCTGGGTGGTTTCTATTGTGTTTCTGGGTTGTTGTTAGGTGGTTGCTAAAGGTGTTTCTAAGTGGATGCAAGGGTGTACAGGTTGGTTGCAACAATGTCTCTGAGTGGTTTCAAGGGTGCCTCTGGTTTGCTGCTAGATTGTTTCTAGGTTGTTGCTCAGGTGTTTTAGGCAGTTGCTAGGGTGATTTAAAGTGGTCACTAGGCTATACAGGGTAATTGCTAGGGTGTTTTTAGGTGGTTGCCAGGGTGTGTAGGGTGGTTGCGAAGGTGCATCTAAATTGTTGCCAATGTAGACAGGGTGGTTGTTAGGGTGTTTCTCAATGGTAGCTTGGGTGTTTCTAGGTCGTTGCTAAGGTATTTGTAGGTGGTTTCTTAAGTGTACAAGGTGTTCTCTTGATGGTTGCTGAGGTGAACAGGGTAGTTGCTATGGTGTCTCTAGGGGGATGCTTGGATGTACAGGGTGGTCGTAATGGATTTTTCTTGGTGGTTGCTTGAATGTTTCAAGGTGGTTTCTAGGTGTTTCTCGGTGGTAGTGAGGGCACCCTGGATGGTTGCCATGCTGTTTCTGGGTGGTTGCTAGGGTGTTTTAAGGGGGCTGAAAGCATGCACAGGGTGGTTTCTAGGTCGTTTAGGTGTTTGCTAGGGTGATTCTGGGTGTTTGCTAGGGAAAGTTTCTTCCTGGGGTGTTTCAAGGTGTTCACTAAGGTGTTTCAAGATGGTTGCTCGGGCATACAGACTGGTTGCTAAAGAGTTTCTGGGTGGTTGCGAGGGTGTTTTTAGGTGGTTTCAAAAGTGTTTCTTGGTGGTTGCTAGGGTGTGCAGGTGGTGGCTATGATGTTTCAAGAGGGTTGAATCGTTTGAGGCTTTTCAAATTCCAGGAGTCTAGGGGCACTGGCTAAAATCAGTGATTAATATATTCCACCAAGCCTTCAGGAATTTAGGCAGACAATCTGGTTGCCTCCACTGGAAGGCTGAGACTTTCTGTAGGTGGACTTTCCAGCAAGACAATGACCCCAAGCATTACTCAAAAGCCACACAGAAATGGTTCCTGGACAGCAAAATCAATGCTCTGCAATGACCATTTCAGTCACCAGACCTCAATCAGATCAAATAACACTCAATCTGATCAAAGTTAATTAGCACAAACCCCAGAATTTGACTGAACCTGAAAGGATGTGAAAAGAGGAATAGTCCAAAATTGCTTTAAATGTGAAACTATCATTTTCAACGAGGTACAAGAAAAGACTCCATGCTGTTATCCATGCCAGAGGTGGCAGCATTAAGTTCTAAACCAGGAGTCCCAACAATTATGAAAATCTAACCTGATGAATTAGTTCATTTATTAAAGAAATGTGTGGTTTTGGTTGATTCCATTGGAGCATTAATAATCTAAATTTTTTTAGCATCCTGTCATTTTGAGTGTACGCATAAAGTATGATTTTTTTTTTTTTTAATAGTATTTTACTCTATTTTCAGGCAGAGTCGCCAATGACTCTTAAGCCCATTGCATATACACTCGTGGAAATAATGTGACAGTTGAATCAACATTCTGTCTTGCTTGTAATTTTCCATCCATTAAGAGCTGGCTGAGAAATGGAGTGTCAGTGCCAAATGCTGCCTTTTGCCGGGTAGCGTACCCTTTCTGCAGAATCAAACATCATCATAATAGTTCCTTGAGATTTGTGTTCCAGATCCAGAATGCCAAGGGTGGATGTTTCTCATGAGTCTTTCACTCCATAGTTGGAATCTTTATTGTCATATTCATTTCAGAGCAGACCATATATGATCACAATCTCTAACTAATCTAGAAAATAGCCCAGTCACATACAGTGACTCATCAAGAAAGCACATTATCTGTACTATCACTCCTTCATACTCCACTTGTGTGTGTCATGAGGCATGCAACCAGGGCAGATATACCAACAGAGTATCATTTCGTAACCGTCTTCTACTATATGTGGAACATCAGATCAGAGCTCAAGCTCCACTAGACCTGTTCTAAATGTCTATTACCTTAAAAATGTACAAGTCAAGGCTTTTGCATTTAACTCTTTTTCACATTACTCCTGATAGCAATTACTAACGTGACTCAGCACGGTCAAGATGCAAGTAACCTTTGCCCCATTCATAAAGCAGTTACATAAATTTTTTGCTGGTGAAGCTCACCATAACATGCACTTCAAATTAAAAGAAGTGAGCAGCATATGTTGAGATAAAGGTACTTGTCATCTTTCATTCCTCTAACTGCTGACATTGCTAGAATAATTTTGGCCCAATGCACAGCATACAAGGACATTTCCAGCATTCATTTCTGACATTGAGTGCAGGAGTCTCAATGATGGCGGTGGATACTGTCACGGAAGAAACGCAAAGACATTATCTCTCCTAAAGCAAGATTTTAAAGTGAGGAATACAACAAAAACATTTTAAAAATTAAGACAGCAAAAAAACATTTACAAAATAACAGAGGATTAAGATTTCACCCGCAATAGATAATCCCACTAAAATTACATAACAATAGCAGTCATGCATAAATTCCAGTTTAAAAGGCTGAGTTGACCATGGAGTGTGTAAATATTAGGTATGTGCTCACTAAAAAAAAAAAAAAAATTTATGAAGGGGTTAATTATTTAGAGCCAGAGAGAACCAGCCTCCCAATCACCACGCAAGCTTAAGAAGGATTGAAGTGATCTTGCTGGTTCTGCACATAGGTGATGTAGTGGCGAATCTCTGCGATTCGCTTGCGGTTTCTCGTCACCTCGTTGTGGTGTATCTGCGCAAGATACAAAAAAATAATGTATAGGATCACATAAAATATATCAGGGGCCTTATTAATAAAATTTTGCGTGGATTTCATACCTAAACTAGGCTTATGCCGTCGGAGGCGAAGGCTGGGGTACATCCCCGAAGGCCCCCAATCCTCCAATTCCCCAATCCTTGAGTAGACCCAATACATTATAAAGCCCCTCAGGTCATGACCTTTCATTTGAACTTAATTTCAGGTCAATCGGACAAAAGGTTCTAAAGATATGACCAAAATGGTAATTTTTCCATCACAAAGCGCCACCTGGTGGCAAAATATTGAACCATACAGGTATGATGTCATCATGTGACACGTTGTGAGGTCATGACCTAGCAGTTGCACATAGTTTATGTAAATTGGACAAATAGTTCCAAAGATATGGCAAAGATGGTGAATTTTATGTGACAAAGCTCCACCTTGTGTCAAAATTTTGAACCAAGCAGGTATAATGCCACCGTGGGACACATCCTCAGGTCATGACCTTTCATTTGCACTTGATTTGAGGTCAATCAGACAAATATTTCCAGAGATATGATAAAAACAGTGATTTTTTCCGTTTTTGGCCCCTGGTGGCCAATCTAGAAATTGTAACTTGTCCAAAATCGAATCAGTTCTTCCTCTTTATGATACTTACTTATGTGCAAAACTTGAAATTTCTAATATATAATATTTCTGAAATATTACTGAAGCTATCGCGTTAACATGTAGGGCGGCTGCGGTGGCGGTCGGACCAAAAACATAATATCCCCGGAACGCCATCGGAGATATAATAATACTTACGGACAATAAAATGAAAACGAAATTTTGTGGAAAATAACCTAATTTATAAACCTATGGGTAAAATAAACTGCATGGAATTTTCATTTATTTAATCAGGATGGACTTGGAATCTATTGACATTGTGCATAATCATAATCTTTTTTTAATGTCAAGTTTGTTTTTATAAATCATAAATCTGCAAAGAAAGTGACGTACGTATCTTTTTTGTGCCTACGCACCATTTATAAATGAGGCCCCAGGTCTACTTTTAATTTTACTAGCGAGTCAAATTTTTATACAGAAAAGCCTAAATTTCAGCTACCAGTTGAACAGTAATGCCTGAAAATAGCATGAAAAAAACTATGTAAAATTGGTTGTTTGCACAATGTTGATTCAACCATCAAAGCAGTAGGAATGAATGACATGGAAAAATATAAATAAGCAATGCTTTTCTGATGAGGAATACCCTTCAGAAAGCCAGCCGGCAAGAAAGCCAATTTAACCCCATAAAACCTATGGACCTCTACATGGGTCAATTCAAACCTGTAGAACTTCAGGCCTATTTTAAATTTGAGCGGAGATCCCAAGGCTTCCAGCAATCCAAAACAGGTCCTACCGAACTGCAGGGAAGTGCGTATAAATGATGCACAAAATTAAGATATCTTCCATGTGATGTAATGTTGCGGTCATAAAAACATGGCATCCTCGGATTTAATATTTCTCTCATTATAAGTGTGATGTAGCTTCAGTGAAGCGTTGCAAACTGCAGATGCAGATACATTGTCCTATAATGGGAAAAAATCTTTTTTCCACTTTGATCCTTCAGTGGAGCTGCATCACAATTACTGTGCATGCTCGGAAACTCACATCCTGACAAAGTCATTCTGCTTGACTGCAAGTAATCTGATTCCATCCTTGCCAATCCATCTTCATTTTGCAATGAATTTACCCAATATATTTTAGTAACTCAGGCAAGCTGTTATATTAAGGAGCTTTCTATGGAAATTTGAGAATTCATAGCACTATTTTAGCGCTTTAGCCGATGGATACAAGGAATATAAGCTGGTTTACCATCGCCAATAATCACAGAAGAAGAAAAAAAATCCTCCTTCTTCCATGATTATTGGCAGTTGAGAAACCAGTTTACATTATTCATATACCTCAGCTACAGCACTACAGGAGCACTTTGAATCCTCATATTTCCATAGAAAACTCCTAAATATAAAAAGCCTATTGCCTGAGTTACTAAAATGTGTAAAAAACAATGACGAATTTGCAAGGACAGAAGCAGATTTTGACTCACTGTTGAGTGGAGTTAATTCGTCCAAAGTTGCAAGCATGCACAGTAGTAATGACACATTTCTTTTAAGGGAAAACTTGAGTGAAAAAATTAGTTTAAGGGGTTAGAAAACAGTGTTGTGCTGAGCAGTCCATGGCAAGGGCATCCCCTGATGTCTGATGGGGGTTCACTCCCCTGTTGTGGCACTTGCCAGCTGGGGTCCCTCTCCTGTCTGTTGGTCTCTCTCTTTTGGCCCTATCTGACTGACTGAAGATAAATACAAATGATAGACAGATGCACTCTTGTTGGCGCTGCGCTGTGGCGACACACGTCGAAGTTAGCTCTCGTCTTTTTGTTTAAAGAACAACTCAGTCCTAAAGAACAACTCAGTCCTATATTCAGCAAGGTATTTCAACTTTCTCTCGATAAGCAGAAAATACTGGACATTTGGAAACTTTCAGAAATAATCCCGTGTCAAAAGAAACCCAAACCAACAGTTAACAACGATTTCCGGCCTGTAGCTCTTACATCAGTGGTGATGAAATGTTTTGAGCGGATTGTGTTATGAATGCTATCCAATCAAGTCAGAGACAAGCTGGACCCTCTACAATTCGCATATAGACCCAAGCGAGGAGTGGAAGACGCTACCATAACACTGTTACATAATATATACCAACACCTTGAGAACACTGGAGCATATGCACGAATTCTATTCGTTGATTTCTCGTCAGCATTTAATACGATTCAACCTCCTATCCTCATCAAGAAATTATCACATTAGTGTGCCCTCAACTCATTCGATGGATAGCGTCATTCCTTACCAACAGAAGCCAGTATGTGAAAGTGAACAATGTTAGATCTGCCATATCTGTCACTAATACGGGAGCTCCCCAGGGCTGTGTGCTATCCCCCATGCTTTTCACTCTCTATACCAACGATTGTGTTAGCTCCGTACCCAATTCTAGCCACGTGAAGTTTGCTGATGACACCGCAATTAACAGCTTGCTGTTTGAATGTGAACAATCCTATAAGGAAGAAGTCGCCGCCTTCACAACCTGGTGCGATAACAACTTTCTGGAACTTAATGTTAGTAAAACCAAAGAACTGATTATTGACTTTCGAAGGAATAAGTCTACCATCACGCCAGTTACGATCAAGGACCATGCAGTGGAAGTGGTTAAAGAATACAAATATCTAGGTACCATCATAGACAATAAGCTATCTTTTTCACGGAACACTGATGCCGTATATAAGAAATGCCAGACTCGCCTTCATTTCCTTCGAAAACTTTGTTCATTTCAGATTGACTCTACTTTTATGTCCTTGTTTTACAAATCATGTATTCAGTCAGTCCTCACGTTTACAATACAGTGCTGGTATGGACCATTATCGCTACAAGACAAAAACAAATTGAAAAGAGTTGTCAAGGTCGCGGGGAAAATAGCAAACTGTGTTTTTGAGAATTTAGACACCCTTTACATGTCAAATGTTTTAAACCTGTCTACAAGAATCTTAGACGACCCATCTCATGTTTTATATAACTGTTACAGCCTTTTACCCTCATGCCGCAGATACCGTGTACCCTGTTTTAAAACGAAGAGATCCAAACAATCTTTCATCCCCTGCCGCATTACCTTCTTAAACCAGTCGTAACTTATTGCCAATGTTCATTTTTTTTTTTTTTTTTCTTAAGTCATCATAATTAAGTTATTAGATGTTAAACTCTTCATTTTGCTCTTGCGAATAGCACTATTGTCCATGCCTTAAATATCATCGTTGAAATGTTCTTAAAATGTTCTTAAACTTTATTTTGTGTATCTTATCGTGTAAATAACTTCGATGTACACCAAATTCCCTAACGGGCAATAAAGTATTATCTTATCTTATCTTATCTACTCTCCTTAAGGAAAAGAAGGAAAGGAGGGCTCCGATATTTCAGGCAGCATCTGTGAACTGTCCCAAGCAGTATGCTATGAGAGAGCACATATCCCAAGCTTGCATGACACATTTACACATTTAGCTAGTTTCTTACTTTGAACCACAGACTACCATACATTTACCAGCCATGTTCTGTTGCTCCCTTTTTTGCTCAAGGACCAACAAAGGGTGTTTTAATTTTTTTTTTACTGTAACTGTGTTCCCTGGCCTTTCCTACCGATTTTATGAGGCCAGCCACCCAACTGTTGATCCGGGTAATCAGCTCGTCCTCGCGGTTGTCGATCTTCAAGAGGTGAGTGTCATGCGAGGCGCCAATGGCACCCGTCACTGTGTCTTTATCCACCAAAAGCTGTGATGGGAAGGGAGAGTGGAGTCAAGCGAGAACCAAAAACCTGATTATACGGCCTCAGAGGAAAGCGATTCACAAATGCGCCACAAGAGCAGATTTGAGCAAAATAAAAAAAAAGCGTCAGGATATATCGAAAATACTATGGTGATCAGTGCTTCCATACTGCCCATGTACAGTGTATAGTACCTGGACGAATAGATGCCAACTATACAGTTTCCTTCTTATACTTTGTTTCAGAGAATAGAAGGGTACCAAAAATTACACTATACAGTCGAGGAATTATGTGCTGACAGTGTTGTTAAACAATAAATAAAATACAGGGCTCTGGCGGCCCCAGAAGCTCATACCGTTAAGATAAAAAAAAATTCAAAGTTTTTGTTGACGGACGCAGGGACGGACACAGGCGCGGATGGAGCCCGATACCAGAGCTCCCGTGCCACTCGGGCGGCAGGAGCTAATTAGGAGCCTGTCACTGAAAATGTTGATAAGATAAAGAAAATAGTCAAAGTTTTTGGAGATATTTTTAAGCCAGTGACCTTAATATAATAGGCCAAGGTCACCTTTAAGCAAGTCATTTGTAGGAATTTATGAGATGCATGTCTAGTAAAAATTAGGAGCCTGTAACTAAAATCGTTGATGAGATAAAGCAAAATGTGTTGATGGACGCACGCATGCATGCACGCACATATGTACATACCACAGATGCACGCACAGACAGAGCCCGATAACATAGCTCCCTGCTGGAGCTAATAAATAACCAGCCAGAGGCACATCTGCAACACTCGCTGTGATTTATATAAACCCGCACCACTGGCAGGTATTTGCAATATCCTACGTATAACTGTAAATACAGAGTAAGGCCTAAAATATTCCTTTCTACATTTAGTGATCATAAACTTGATAAGTTCTCACTCATGTCAAATGAGATTTATTACAGTTGGAAACACCATATGAGGGATTCCTACTCAAAATTCCTACACTGCTTATATAACAAGAGCCATCAGCAGATGGCAAATCCTCTCGGCCCCAGCAAAATCTGAAATTTGAGAAATGAAGAAAAAATGCAGTAGGCAGTACTCCAGCACACGGTTCATTGGTCTTTCACACATTCAAAATAATCCTGTAAAGTTTCATGATGATTTCCTGATGGTAGCTCTGAAAGTAGAAGGGATGGTGAAATGCCATTGACGGCTCATGGCCATCTTTTTTTGCAAAATATCTAACAGACATCCATTGGACCTTTCACCAACATGAAGCAAAGCAAACTGAGGAATTGGTTTTGGAGTCATGACTGTGTTTATAATTGCAGTACGTACAGATGGATTCAAGTTTGGTAAGCTTGAGTGTAATTGCCAGTAGATGACAGATCTTAAGTTTGGTGGTGATGGGACACTGAATTCAAGTGCTTAAGCTCACTTTTATCAAAAGAGGCCACACCCACAGAATTCAGAGCCTTACTGTGACCACAACTTTTAACACAGAAATGTTGTGTACGCAGCAATAAAAGATCTTGGTTTGAAGAAGTTGAGAAACAAATTTCATGCGAATTGGTCGCACCGTGTTGGGAGATAGAGTTTAAAGGCTTTTTAAAAGAATTCAAAATTGGGAAAAATCTGCACATACCCTCATGGGGATGAATTATACTGATAGATTCATTAGATTCATGTAGAGCCACAGAATCCATCAAAAAAAAAAAGAATTTTGCTTTGGAGACCTATGGTATTGGAGTCATCAACCATAACATGAAGTTTTTTTTTTTGTTGTAGCCCCACCTTGTGGCCAATTGATGTAAAAATTCCTACATCGCAAAAGGCATCACTCCATTACTTAGTGGCAGCTGTAGATAGTTCTGCGTTAGAATACTGAATTGTGTTTGAGATCTGCAGGGGAAACACAACCCATCAGACTGAGACCATGTCTTACTTGCATCCAAAAATGTCAGAAATTTCTAACAACCAAAAGGCATCACTCCAGGAAACATTTCTTGAGTTATGGTCTGGAAACGAAAATTGTTAGAGACGGACTGACGTATGGACATGCAATGTTAAAGACAAAGCATAGTTTTCATTGACCACATCACATTTTGTCAGTTGGACACGCCCTGTTATATCTAATTTTTTGTAATATGTGCATGTTCTAGCATATTGTTAAATTGCTTTTTGTATGGCAGTGTAGTTTTACCAAAGTGCTGCAATTGCAGGGTGCAGTGAAGGTAGAATGCGTGTGGACATATTGAATTATGTGTAAGCACAGGATCCACAGGCATGTCGCGGTGAGGACTGACCGCTCGCAGCTCATCCAGAGAGTCCTCCTCCACCTCGTTCTTCGCCACTTTCTCCAGGGTCACCATCGAGATCTCCAACAGCTTCTCGTTGTGGTTGTTCTCCAGATCGCGGCATTGAGCAAATGTACAGACAGGGCGGGTTAAGGAACATGTCGACCAGCACAGATTTTTGGGGTCCTACTATACAAACCATCTCACGCTCTGGCACCCCCCTCAGTTCATTGTTAGAACTGCACAATTGAATTGGCTACTCAGGGATGCTCACCTTCCCTGTCATACCAGAACTGATTCCAAATGGAGCGTGATCACAACAAAATTTTTAACTAAAATAATTTTTCAAATTATAAATCTGCTTAGCTAATTGTTCACCACCAGCTCATGAATGGAAAACCACAATGTTCCAAGGTACTATTCTAATTAATTGACTGACCTGAAACAGAACTGAATCACACCTGGTTGAGTGCATTCAGGGATTGAGTTTCTATATGCACTGTTAACAAATAAGAAGTAAGAAAATGCACTCACAGCACAGAAAAGAAAGTCTTGCTCCCTTCTAGGACAGTGTCATATAACCTTGTCCTCTGATTGGCTGGTACATTTACTGTGAGAGGGCGATCACGGCAGAATTAAAAGTGCCTTTAGCTTGAGCTTGTAGCATTCACCGATTCATCCTGCATCCAAAAATGCCATCAGAACACCATACACTTCTGCTCTCTGTTTAGCTTGTCAGGTTTTGACACAAACAATAGAGAGATAATATTAGACTATGGCTAAAACCGAAGTGCACGTCAGGCTCGTGAGTGAGGCTGACAGGATATATGCCCTGCGCAGCCTCAGTGAAGGTCACCACCATGTCTGAGATGTTCCGCTCAAAGTCCTTGATCACATCCTGAAACAGACCAAGAAGGTAAATGTTGACCAGATGTTGTGTGTTGCCCCCTTCCTTAGGTCTCTTCCTCAGGCTAGCATTGTCCCAACACCAGCCTTCCCCAAACACATGATGCCCTCACCTCCAGCTGTTCAACCAGCTGAAGCTCCAGAGACATAAGTGTGTCCTGAAGGTTCCGGATCTCTTTGCTGCCCTCCTCTATCCGGGCCAGAAGCAGCTGCTGATCCGCCATCGTCTGAATCTCCTGCAGCATCTGGATAAAGACACTGAGAATTCTTGTATATGTTGGAAAACCTTTACATAAACACATGAAGGATAGAGGTTTTCAGAACAGTGACACATTTTCAGTGATATCTTTATGCATGTAAAATAATGTGCGGAGCCTGTGAGGAGCAATGTCATGAAATAAATATATCTCAAGGCCACGAGATATAAGTCATTCCTACGATTCAGCTATCTCGTGAGGACAAGATATAAGTCCTTCCCTCAATTTATTTAACTCGTTCCCACTAATTTGTTTACACAAATTGAGGGAACAAGTTGTGTCTTGTGGCCACAAGATACCTAAATCGTGAGAACGAGTTATATCTCATGGCTACAAAATATATTTTTTCATGTCATTGCATTTCCCAGGCTCTGCACCAATGGGACGAGAAGAGATACTTTTACATTCATAGCTAGTAAGTAACTAAAAAGGGCACATAGTGAAAATTTCATAGCAAATTAAAAACTTACCTTACCAATATGCAACAATTCAGCTCCCTACTCCACTAGCTAACTGTCAATATATCCTTGCAATAATGTAATGTTAAAGGAGAATTCCGGTGTGAAATTGACTTGGGGTGTATTGAAACATCATAATCAGTACTAACTTTTGTCGAATACCCCACCTCCGTACGCACGCAACATTTCGAAATAAATTGATTTTTAGCCGAAGCTCCATGACTTGCCATGCAAAGAAATCACTATTTTTTTCATCATTGACAAGGCTCAAAGTAGCTCCACACTTCATCGCTAGAATTCTGAGGGCCCTGACATTTAAAACGAGGCATTGAAAACTCTGAAAATGCACAAGTAGTTTATTAAAAAACACTATTTATGCAAACAGTACCTCCATGTAGTTTCCAGTTGCCTCCATCTTGAAAGTCATGACAAGTTGATTGACAATCACAAACAAATAGGAAGGATAGGGGAACAGATTGCAATCTATTTGTTCGTGCTCGTCAATCGACTTGTCGTGACTTTCAAGATGGAGGCGACTGGAAACTACATGGAGGTACTGTTTGCATAAATAGTATTTTTTAATAAATTACTTGTGCATTTTCAAACTTCTCAGTACCTCGTTTTAAATGTCAGGGCCCTCAGAATTCTACCGATGAAGTGCGGAGCTACTTTGAGCCTTGTTAATGATGAAAAAATAGCGATTTCTTTGCATGGCAACGCGATGCCCAATTCACAATCACTATAAGCCTGTTGGGAGCTTCGGCTAAAAATCCATTTATTTCAAAAAGTTGTGTGCGTATGGAGGTGGGAGATTCGACAAAAGTTAGTACTCATTATCATGTTTCAATACACCCCAAGTCAATTTCACACCGGAATTCTCCTTTAAGTTATTGCAAAATTGTTCTAAGTGCAGAATATACAGCTTCTACTCTACAGCATATTTTACTAAAAGCAAGAGAGAATATGAATCCAGCAAATGGAAGGGACTCAAACTATTTAAAAATAAAAATTCTGTAAATCATGGCCAATTGTTATAAAGCAAAAAGTAAATGTGCAGGTTAACACTCATTTTGAAAATGAAGTTAATAGTAATGACTATAGGCAGCAACTTTGTACCAAAGTGCAAGCTTGATGAGCTGAACCACAAACTCACCTCCATCCTCGACTTGTCAAAGTCCATAATCATCTCTGAGGCCACCTTCTGGTTGTCTTCCACGGCCTCGCGGAAACAGTCAAAAAAACACTTGACCTCCTCATCCCGAGCAACCTTCTGTCTCGTGCCCATCTCAAAGAGCTGCACACACAGTGCCGCCATCTTATTCTTGTATGTATAGTCCAAAGTCAAGGAGCCTTAATAGAGTGTTCATCCTGTGGTGCTTCTTCGGGCCTTTTTAAGGCTTAACACAACAAATTATGAACTAGAAAAGCACTCAGAGAGCGCAGAACCTACGCCAGGGGGCAGCAAACCCAAAAGCACGGCGATTGGAACTCCGGCCCATTGGAAAGACTTGAAATCTTGAACTTTGACGTATATCTCAGCAGTACTTTGGCCTAGACATGCCAAAATTTAATCACCTCTTCCTTCACTTAATACCCACCTACCCTGAAAATTTCATCAAAATCCGGCCATAAGTTTTTGAGTTATGTTGTACACAAACAAACCAACAAACAAACGGCACCGAAAACATATACCTCCTCGGCGGAGGTTAACTAGCATTTAATGCAGACGTCCAAAATCATTGTAGTCAAAATGTGTGACTGCAATCTCTGGGCTCTACATGGACAATAAGGGTGTTCCGTGATGCTAATAAAAATTCCTTCTTTATTCCCCCCCCCCCCATATACCTGAAAAGGAGGAAATAAGGACATTTTTTGGAGAAGTGGGACTCATCCAGGGATATAACAGCCAAGATCAGCTTCAACAATCATGGAGAGCTTTGTAAATAACCAAAAGTACACCCATGGTGACAGACAGATACATTCTCCCCACTTCCTCAAAATTCAACTCAAGCTGCTAGAGGTAAATACTGAGAGAATTTATTTCATCGAAATGAAGAACGCACAAAAGTAAGAGGGGAAAGTGCGGGGGCTTTCACAATCAAATATATGTGAGGAGTGAGATTGTTGACAGGAGGATGGACGGCATCTGTAATGTGCCCGCTGCAGCATAAGTAACCTGTTCAGAACAAAAACATTAGATGAATAAGGAAAGGATATTCCTCCACCATCAAGGCCACACCTGGGAGGTACGCCAGCTTCTCGGCCTCAGGGTCACCTGCATACATGTTTTCAAACAGCTGCGATCCATTCAGGAACTCAACAAAGGCATCCTAATGGACAAGCCAAAAAGATGGAGTATGTTTGTGTATGAGAGGGCAATGGAGCAACGTGAGAGTGGGTGGAGAATTAACTGAGGTGGGATGGAATGAAGCATTTTGTTTGATTCTGATTTTCTGAATGAAACAAAATGCAATGTAAGCATGCTGGCTGTCCAGAAGAGGTCACTGGTGTGTCACAGTCGAACATGCGGACATCCTTTGGTCCCTGAGTGATGTCATGGTCTCTTCATGATCCCCTTGCAAGACTGGGACCCTCAGCCAGCGTTGGCTAGTTTATTTTTCTGTGTGTGCATTGGATACTTTGTGAGTGCATAATGCACATGAGCGTACGTAATGAGTATGCATAGTATTAATACATTCAAGTGTGATTTCTGTTTTTGGTGGATACTATATTAATGTGTGAGTGTGTGTGTGTGTGTGTGTGTGTGTGCGTGCATGCTGCCTAAATGTGTGTGTCAACTGCCCACTGTATTTTAATGTGTCTCTGTATGCTGGAAGCAAAATTAATTTCTTTACTTTCCACAGGCCAAATGATGAGTGAATTTTCTAATATTACCAGCCGCTCAGCAGATCACTACTGCTTCTTTGGCTGATGAGTGCAGCAGATCAACCAGCCACTTGCATATTTTACCAGCATTTGGCTGGTGGCTGGTGTCAAATTTGAGCCCTGTCTCTATGTGTGTATTATACTGTAGGGGTGTTTATAGAATGCCCTGCGTGTGTGTGTGTGTGTGTGTGTGTGTGTGTGTGTGTGTGTGTGAGAGTGTGTGTGTGTGTGTGTGTGTGTGTGTGTGTGTGTGTGTGTGTGTGTGTGTGTGTGTGAGTGTGTGTGTGTGTGTGTGTGAGTGTGTGTGTGTGTGTGCATGTGAGCATTACCTTGTGCTGCTGTATCTCCTCCTCCATCTTGTTCTTCACCTCTATGGCTTTCTGCACCTGAGTCTCACCATCAATCACCTTCTCCAGGTCATCCTGATACTTGGCCAAACCTGCTTCCCTCTGCAGGCAAAGATAAATGTAATGCGCTTCATCGCAAATTACAATACATGGCAGTACAACACAATACATCATTACACATCACAATACATAGTAATAAAACACAACAACACATAATAATGCATTTCACTGCTTAACGCCGCTTTGCAATAGAGCCATTAACAGCACACATTATCAGGCTGAAGTGTTCTTGTACTCACAGTTTGCTCATTCAAAAGGCGGAAGTCCAGATAGGCCAGATCTGGCAAGTAGGCCGAAATGCACTCCTTATAGCTCTCCTCTGCGGAGAGGGGGTTACCAGCGAGGTTCACAGCACGCAGGTTCTTAAACTTCCGCAAATAGATCACCTGAACATTGGAGGGAACTGGACATCAGTGTCTCCAACATGGCAATTAACAGGTTTAGATTTTAAAATTCAAATATTGCTTAAAGGATCCCTTCCAACCATAATACCTTGCGTGCGCAAAGTGCGATATCCGCCATTTTATCTGCCATCTAAAATTCTGACATTTTGTCTCTTGAAAAGAAATCCTCGTCCATCCTTGTGTGTTTGCTTTACTGAGGTCTTTAACTGCCACAATCACTTTTTAAAATTATCGTTGCTATCTGGATAGTTATTTTATCCTTATTCATTTTTATTTCGACCGATTCCTCACTCCTTTGCCTGCATGGTGCAACAGGCAAAACGTACAAATTTACGGATGTTGACAGTCATACAGCCTCCATTTCTTCATCATCTACGTCCACGCTTATATCATGGTCCACTTCCTCAATTGTCTTGGATCTCTTGACCTTCCTTCATGTGTCAGGGCCGCGGCCGACATGAAAATAACAACAAAGGCACGCAAGGTATTATGGTTGCACTGCAAAAATGATAAGATAAAAATACTAGGTAAGATGAATTTACTTATTTTAAGACTTAAATCACTTATTTCGTTGACCATTTTTCTTAGTAAGACAAAACAGATGTCTTGCTTTGAGGCAATTTTTAGTAGCTTGTCAATAGGGTAAGTAAATTTCACTTGTCAAGTCAAATAGTAACTTGTTTTAAGTTTTTTTTTTTCTGAAAACAAGTTACTATTTGACTTGACAAGTGTAATTTACTTACCCCATGGACAAGCTTGTAAAAATTACCTCAAAACAAGAATTTTTTTTTTGTCTTACTAAGAAAAATGGTGATAGAAATAAGTGTTTTAAGTCTTAAAATAAGTAAAATCATCTTACCTGGTATTTTTATCTTATCATTTTTTGCAGTGTGGAGGGGATCCTTTCAATTGCAAATAAACACAGCGTTCTCTCGTGTGGCACCTGACCGCTTAATTCTGGGTACTTTTTAGTTGAAATTGACTAGACTGTATTGTACTCCTCTCTTAGCAAGTGGTTCATCTGGGATTTGGGCAAACACTCAAAGATAACTGAGCTAATACAGGCAGCTAACTGAAGTCCGAGAAGTGTGCAGCATGTGGTTTGAATCTGTGATGAGCATCGTCACATGTTTACTCACATTGTCCAAATGGGACAGCATGTTGTTACAGATAGACAATACATGCAGGTTGACTAATGTGTCCATGTTCTCAATGGTGGAGATTTTGTTGTTAGATAGGCTGAGATCCTCCAGCTTTGCCAAGGCATCCAGGCCCTCAATCTTTTCAATGTGGTTGAATGAGAGATCTGAAGGAAGAGGAGATTGATGCAGTTAAAAAGAATATTTACTTGGGGGGATTATTTTGGCTTCAGCAGCAATTTCTGCACTTGTGAAGATCACAGAAATGGTTGGATCACAAATGACGTCAATGCTTGAAAGTCTTATCCAATAACATATCTGAAGAATTCTACACTTGCTCATAAAAGCTGTACCCTTACGAAACTCTTTATATTTCAAAAGTAGTCTACAAACTGTTTTTTGTGAGTGCTGTGAATGGTTTCAATTATATACAACAGCTTCAGTTATTTCTAAGGACCCACTACTTTAAGAGAAGAGCTTTTCTTTCCCACGTGGGCCATTCCATCTCAAATGAACCAGTAGCCTGGGCATTTGTAACCACCATTTCTCAGATTGTCCTGATTTTTTCACTAGCAGTTGCTATATGTACATGGACAAAAATCCCCAATTTGGCTGCCAACGTCAACTGGTCCCAAAATGGCAGCCATTGTAAAAATGGCCTTTTACATACGTCCAGACGTGCCCTCCCACTTTTTTCAAACCCTTTTTTTGCAATAAATAAGAAAATATAGCACCTATTGGCACCAAAATTGGCAGTCTAATGACATTTTTCATGCTGATTCTTTCAAATAAATGATAGCTCCTATGGTGCGGAAATTATTGGATGAAAACCCTTTTTGGGGGTACCAAACTTTGGCCCACCTTCTCTCAATGCTGCCACCTGATACCAAAATGGAACCTGTTTTATGCTCATCATCATCACTTCAACTCTATAATATAAAAAAATTCAGCTTTGTTTTGATGTAAGCCTCGAAAACGTAAAATTGAAATTTTGTGAATATACAATATTACAATATCGCCATGTATACACACACATACAGAGTATATAGTAGTATCTATCGGGATTTCGCATAACT
Source organism: Gymnothorax reevesii (assembly GCA_029721435.1). Taxonomy (NCBI): domain Eukaryota; kingdom Metazoa; phylum Chordata; class Actinopteri; order Anguilliformes; family Muraenidae; genus Gymnothorax; species Gymnothorax reevesii. Next base: position 33,292,467 of record CM056584.1, on the reverse strand, counting down.
AAAAGGTCAGCAGTTTGTAGCCTAATAATCTATCATGGATCTGATCTGCACAATCTGTACCCAGGTGCCTTGCTGACTCTGTAAGAGGTAACATAAATAGCACTTGTTTACTGCCTTGAAACAAAAACATAGCATCAGTTGAAGTGGGCTCCTTCATTTATTTTAAGCCAGTGGTCTTCAATGTTGTTCCTGGGGACCCACGGAGTACGCTTGTTTTATTATTCCAACTGCAATTGTAATTGCAGATTTTTAACAAGCTGTTAATTTGTCTTTGAGTGCATTTAATGTTCAGAGCAGTCATGTGCCCTCTTGCCAATTTTGGTGCCAATAGGTGCAAAAGTTTTTGATTTATTGGGATAAAAGGGTTTGAAAAAAGTGGGAGGGCACGTCGCAACGCGCATAAAAGGCGATTTTTAAAATGGTTGCCATTTTGTAGCCAGTTGGAGCTGGCAGCCGAAATTTTGGGATTTTTGTCCATATACATATAGAAACTATTGGAGCAAAAATCAACTAAATCTGTGACGGGGTGGTGTCACCCCCTGGTCCATTTGTGCTGGAATGGCTCACCTGTTTACACAATAACCCATCCTGATTGCTTGTTTAATTTTGCCAAACCTAATATTACCATTAAGTTACTTGTAATTTTAAAACCCAAATATGTGAATGGTATTATTCATAACCGTAGGGAATGTTGGAAAACATAGGTGCCAATAGCAGATGGACCCTGACTGAAGTTTTGCACATTGTGGAGGGCCAATACACAACCTTGTTTGGCCCCAGTGCTTCTTGTATATAATTCCGTGATCATTCCCTTTGTCTGTTAACCTCATCATCCTTCAGCCCTGTGTGTTAACCTCATCACCCCTCAGCCCACACCCCAATTTCCCCTCACCTTGATTGTCTCTCCCCCCACCTCCTATCACTTTAGGCAAATTACCATTTGTTCCTCTGCATCCTTTGAACTCTCAGCTATAAGTGTTCACAGTTTCCCTCAGTTGTTGGTTCTTGTTCATCTGTACTTGGGGAACAGACCCACTATTTCCTCTACTCTATTAAACTATCCATTTTGCAACTAAGACGTGCCTGCATTGATTTTTCTACTTATAGAAGAACAGAGGAATACAGCAAATTCTTACAAAAATCCCACAGGGAAAATCTTTGAAAAGATGACAATCCACTCACCCAGCCACACAAGGTTAGTGAGAAATTCAAGTCCAGAAATTTTTTCAATAATGTTGTTATCAAGCTGTAACTTGGTCAGAGAGGTGAACTGCCACAAGTGGTCAATCCTCAAGATATCTGTAGCAATAAGAATGAATTTAAATGAGAGTTATTAAACCACAACATTACGCCGTAATTTGAAGTATAAATGATTGTAGACAGACTAAAGGTGGCGTCCATTTCGAGATTTGCGATTGCTGTGTGCTGACTTATTATCCATATGACAGTATTTTGATCATAAGTATGGAGTGCGTGTATGCTCTTACGTCTATAGTCCAAACGTAGGTGCAGTACGTCCTTCAGCTCGATGCCCTCCTGCTTAGCAATGATTCCAGCCTGACCCTTTGGACCCTGCTCCTCCACCGCCTGCCGGAGCATCTCCTCATCCACTACCATCGGTTCATCTGAGTCAAACATCCTTCTGGCCAATTCCTCTACTGTTGCTGATACAGTATACAGGCCAGCCAACGTTCAGTCGGGTGCAAACTTTAGCTCAAATAAGCCAAAATGCAATTAGCTGCGTATTTGATTAATTGTTACATTTGGATACAGTCCATGCACAAAGAAACCTTAACTGAAATCTAATCATAATGCATCGTAGCCACTCTTTCATACCAGTTTGCATGTGGTCTGTCGGCGTCTGACAACGTAGTTGTGAAATCAGACATAACATTAACAGCCTTGGCTAACGTATATATCTTGATAACATTGTGAGTTTTGCTCGATCAGACAAATATTCCAAAATACCCTCGACACTGGTCAATCCGAGTGCATGCAACGTTTCTCGAATTATCTTACAGCACCGATACCGTATACAGTGGTGCCATTTTAAAACCTACCCTTCCTTCCTTCATTTATCGGTGTGCAACTGCGTGCTGTCCTGCCGGCAAGAAGCTAAGCAGTAAACAGACGCCCGACGTGTTGCTTAGCAACGATGCCCCCACTACTTTGGCTGCTCACATGCTGCAGTCTATTGCGAACCCTTGTAATATTTTTCAGTGCATAATTGTGATCCCGAACTTTCATAAGTTAATACTGAATGCTCTGTCACACTTGCAGTGAATTCGAAGGGATGCTGCAGCGCGGCGCGGTGCGTGGGATTTTTTCCTTTGGGCAAGAGCGTGGTGGGTAAAAATTTGGCCTGGGGTCATTGGCCCTCATTTTTCAAACTTGCGTACACCAAAAAAAGGGGGTGTAAGCCAAATCTCCCGCAGGGCTCGGCATTTATCAATCTGAACGTGAGCGAACGGTCCGCAAAAATCTCACGCTTGGTCTGACCAGGGGCCTGTCTCACGAAGCTGGATTAACATACCCAGGGTTTCCGTAAGTTACCCAGCTGCACTTAACCAGACATCCGCAGTCTTGATTATCGATCTCAGAAGCCGGTTATCAACTTAAGTGAACCCAGGAATTTCCAACCTAGATCTTCTTCTTTATTCTTTATATCAGGTTCAAGAAAAACCCATAAAAACACTCATTAAAAAGAACACAGACTAATACATACATGAAAGGACATACATACATACAAAACATATATATATACATACTAGATGCACAGCAGGCCATATATATTTCTGAAATAGGAATTTCTGTAGAAAGCGTCTGATTTTATCAAGATCTATGCTAGTGCACATAAAAGGGGTAGTGTTAACTCTATTTGAACGACTGCGCGCCATGGAGAAGCCGCAGAGAGCAACTTATTTCTCGACGGAGGAGAAAACAACAATTCTAAGGATGTATGAAGAATATTAAGACATCATTCAGGCAAAAAGCAACACTATTGCAGCTGCCAAAAGCCACAAGGAATCTTGGAAAAAATCGCCGACTTTGTCAAAGCGTAAGTTACTGGGATCGTAATATTAAATCACCACTGTGTCTCTCTCAAATGTAACGTTATGTGCCTGTTTCGATTTCCTTTTATTCTTTTTTACAATTTAACCTAATTTCACTTGCAACCCCAGTGGAGCCAAAAGGACTTGGGAGCAAGTAAAAAATAAATAAATAAATAAACTTACAGTAAGTTTATTATAATATCTTCCAGGCTACATATATGATGTGAACAATATATACATATGGTCTACACTGCAACATGAACAAAGCTTTGCCTTTTACGCGTCTCTTTGTTGTAGGATGATCACAATGGAACTGATTTGATATTGTGTGCAGCTCACAGGAAAACGTGATAAGAAAAAGACGGGAGGGGTCCTCCTACACAACAGTACACTCCTGCGGAGTAGTGGGCCTTATCTTATAAGGTTTGCCGCATAACAGAGGGTATGGAGGTGGGAGTCTCATCAGACCACGGTAGGTAGGTCACAAAGCAAATGTACATGGTATGTTCCAGCGCGCCAAATGTTAAAACACCGGGCTGCTTTTAAAACACATGATCCTTTTATTGTGAAAGTAGCTTTTTTTTTTTTTGGTCACATAATACGCGCTCTCTCTGGAGCGCTCATCTCACGATCCATGCGGCTTCCTCCGCGGGATTCTCAAGAAATGGGCAGGTCATTTTTCCAAGACAATGATTGGCCAGTAGGTGGTCTTATATACCCGCTGAGATCTTATCCTGAACTTAACGTTTAGGCGTTAGGCGTTTAGCGTAAGTTCACGGCAACGTACCCTGCTAAGAAGTGAAACAGCTTCGTGCCCCATAAAACCCAGGGTTAATCCAGAAGTTACCTCGCTAAGCCGAAATCCAGCTTCATGAGACAGGCCCCTGGTGTACGCAGATTTGAAACCAGCGAACAACATGCAGGAACGAGTGCAGCTGTCAAAATGAGTAATAAACCACATGCAGCTACGTGGACGTCATGCTGTTGTTGCTCTTATTAGTAAAATGAATAAATAGGCTGAATAGATAAATAGGCTACATTAATAAATGAATGAATGAATGAATAAATAATGAAGGATGTCAACCGTAGGTTGAACTGTATCTTGCCAAAAGGGTTGTGTTTTTTTCAGCGAGAACCATGAAGGTCAAGGCCGATCACCACCAAAAACTAATCAGCCAAGCGCCTGACCATATACTACATTCAAACCAAGTTTGAAGTCGATCTGATTAAAGCTACTCAAAAAATAACGGTTTTGTCAAGCACTCAAATTGACCAAAAATTGACCTTGACCTTGATGGAGTCCCACGAATAATAGGAATCGTGATGAGTCATTGTTAGGCAACCGTACAAAAGATCTCAAGGAGCAGGCATCACGCAGAGCAGAGAAAATAGTTCAAGAAAAATTTCCGGTAAAAAACAGTTTTTTCGTCATAACGTCACCAAATGACGTCAGAGCGCAAAAAAATTGACTGATATCGAAAGCGATCATCAAGGGCTTTCATATGAGGTATTACTCGACATAGTTCCTGCAAGTTCAAATTTTAATCTTGGGGTCAAAAATTTTCAACCTTCAGCGAGAACCATGAAGGTCAAGGTCGATCGCCACTAAAAACTAATCAGCTGAGCGCCTGACTATGTACTACATTCACACCAAGTTTTAAGTCGATCCGATCAAAGCTACTCAAAAAATAAGGGTTTCGTCAACCCCTCAAATTTACCAAAAATGGACCTTGACCTTTGACCTTGACCTTGATGGAGTTCCCCGAATGATGGGAAATGTGATGAGTCATTGGTAGGCAACTGCACAAGAGATGATAATGAGCAGGCAACGCGCACAGCTGAGAAAAGTGTTCAAGAAAAATGATTACAGACAAACAAACATTCCGACCAACATATCTTGCAAAATATCTGCTGCACGTGTGTTTTTTCTACACGGATGATAGTGTATAATGTCGCATTCGTACGCTCCTCTATGTTTTATAGGGCTACGTACAACGCACACAAAGGGTTACTACACCATTTCATTTGATAATATTAAGTTTCCTATTGATTTCTTAACATTACAATCTGAAAATTATTGTCTAAGTAATGGTCATCATCAAGAACAATAAGGCATAATGAGCAAATGAACGACACTAACATAATTTCAGATCATCCCAATAAAGTTTTGTGAATAGCAAGGTTCAGTCAGGAAAACTCACGTTTCAAAATAGAACATTATATTCATGGACAAGCATTACAATTTATTTTGGCGGCAGTTCTGCTCTGGAGAAATGTCCTACCTCGGCACAGGAAACATAGTCATGAACAGAAATCAAAATCCCCCCGATGTGAGCAGAACCAAACAGGTGGGGGCGGCAAGCAAAAAACCAAACACCATGTTGCATAGCATGAAAAGTCATTGCAAACAGCAGCAGAAGTGAGTGAGCTTGACGTCTTTCAAATAGACCGCTGTATGACCTTGTGATGTGTATCCTCCAATTGTGTGCCTGCTGATGCTGACGTGCTGGTAGCTCACCAGGCTGCTGTCAGCTGATGTAGCTGACAGATAGATGAGTTTCCTGCCTGAACTAGTTACACTCATAATTGTGGGAACAATAATCAGCAAGCGAGTGGACATCGTAAAAACAGTTGATCTGTGCTCACACTCATGCAGAAAAGGGGAATGCGGCTTTTAAGACTCTATTAGCTATGAAACCAAATGTGCTTAATTTCAGCACCTTAGCCAACCTTTCCTCCTACTCATTACATTCTTGCCGCTTCCTGCTTAAATACTAGGTTTATGTAGGTTTGTAGCCTATCTTGCATGCAAGATTAAACCATAGACTGTCCTTGGATTAAACCATGGGTGGCGAACCATATCCAGAAAGGGCCAGTGTGGGTGCAGACTTTCTTTCCAGCCAAGCAGCTACAAACCTGATTCCACTAATCAACCTCTGGAATCTCAGCTAAGGACCTTGATTAGTAGATTCAGGTGCTTAATTACCTAGTTGGAATGAAAGCCTGCACCCATAACGGCCCTTTCTGGAAAAGGTTCCCCACCCCTGGATTAAACGATCGGACCGTGACATCTTCACGAGGGTGGTCTATGGAATGTTGTACATTATCCAGAAACACTTGCTGTCTCAATGATGATATCAACAGCAGAATAAACTTATAATTGTTTGTTTAATTAAGCATTTTCCAGAAAGAAATATAAATTATATCATATTCTGACGACTTTTGTTCAGTTAAAATGATGAGTAATGTACCATGATGACATCGACTTGTCAGCACCATGACTGGTGGGCCTGCTCAGAAATGAATGCACTTGCAGTTGTATAAATATCCTGAATAATTCATTCATTATTTATAGGTGTTGGATAGTAAGAGAGTTTTAACAGTGGAAGACACCTATACTGAGATCCTTCGAGGCCCGGGGGTGCCCATCAATGGGCCCCTCCTGGCACCCACTGCCGTTGCACTCCCTGCACCCCCTATTGTTACGCCACTGGCCTGGGCATTGAGGAGACAAGTTTCTTGAGTTTAGCCATTGGAATTTGATCCTACTCCAGTTTAATACAGGCTTCCGGCAGCTGGAGAGTTTTGGGTCTCCTTTGATGGACTCCATTTAATTATGCGCCAAATATTCTCAATTGGTGAAGGATCAGGACTAATTGCTGCAGTATGTGGTTTTGCATTGTCCTGCTGAAATACACAAGGCCTTCCCTGGAATAGATGTCATCTGGAGAGGAGCATATGTTGCTCTAAAACCTTTATATACCTTTCAGCATTCATGGTGCTTTTAAAACATGCAAGTGTCCCACACCATATGCACTAATGCATCCCCATACCAGAGATGCTGGCTTTTGAACTGAATGCTGATAACAGGAGGGGAGGCATTTCTCCTCTTTAGCCCGGAGGACACAAAGCCCATGATTTCCAACAAGAATGTCAAATTTGGACTCGTCTGACCACAGGACACTGCCACTTTGCAACAGTCCATTTTTAATGAGCCTTGGCCCACAGGGCATGTCACCGCTTCTCTTCTGGATTATGCTCAACAATGGCTTCCTTTTTGCATGATAGAGTTTTAGGTGGCATCTGTGGATAGCACGGTGGACGGTGTTTACAGACTGTGGTTTCTTGAAGTATTCCTGGTCCCATTTAGTAATGTCAATGACAAATCATGCCAGTGAGTGATGCAGTGGCATCTGAGGGCCCGAACATCATGAGCATTCAGTAAAGGTCTTCGGCTTTGTCCCTTAGGCACAGAAATTTTTCCAGTTTCTCTGAATCTTTTGATGATGTTATGCATTGTCGATAAGACCATCAAAGCCTTTACAATTTGATGTTGAGGAACATTGTTCCTCAAATTCCGCATTTTTTTATGCAAGCCGTCACAGGTTGTAGAGCCTCTGGACATCTTCATTTCTGAGAGACTTAGCCTCTCTAAGACATCCTTTTTATAGCCAATCACGCTGCACGCCTGAAGCCAGTTAACATAGTACTTACTACTTGCTAATCTGAAAGTATAGTTCGGAGGCACGAAAGTGCCATAAATACTGCTAGGCAAGTCAGCAATATTCAAGCAAAACAAAATCATATCGCTCAAATATGACAATTATTTACAAAGACTGTTTGCAGTTAATGATAGCTAGCTAACATGGCTTTATAATCTACTGAGTAACATAACTTAATACACAATTGCGCGCATAGCAGCATCATCAAAGACTAAACAGAATAGCCAGTATCTTTGGCATAACTCGGTCCAGTAACCATGACATGATAGGTAATTATGACACCTCCCTAGAGCGTGCAAGCCATCCCCAGATACTTATTAGCTGGTATGCCGATGAGGAACATTGTTTTTCAGCGACATACTGGAAGCATGTTAAATGTTGCAATGTAAATACTTTGGCTTCAGCGTAATTTGTCAATAACCGAAAGTAATGCATCCAGCGTGGTTACAAAATTTAAACAGGTGGTTAGACAGGCTCCAAAGGGTTGAGGAAGACTAGCCAGGCTCAATCCACTTGCATGTGCTCCTAAAGCGGCAATTGGAAAGCAAGTCTGAGTAGGTGAACTCGCTGGTCCCAATGATGGAGGGGCCCAGACCCAAGCTCGCTATTCCACCCATTTCTCTTGCTAAGGAGTATCAACTCTGAGGGCCAAGTTGATAATTCCTTCGAGGTCAGGTCGTAGGAGGTATGTGGTCAGCTTGTCCTGGAAGTTTCCATAAGGCCATGGAGGAAGTTGTCAAGTGCCCGGGGATCCCAGTGAGAGGAGGCTGCCTAGGTATGGAATTCGATAGTGTGATTGAAACTGATTGGTCGCTCTGATGAAGCTGGAGAAGACATCGCTCAGCGGCATGACCAGAGTACGAATGGAAGACCTTCATCTCCTCAGCAAAGGCCAGAAAAAACACAGCACAGCAGGGTCCCCAGCCTTCCACCCAATCATAGGCAAACCCACTCAGGTGGGTCATAGCATGTGACTCTGGAATGCTCAGAGGGGAAGAGAAACTGTTGGAGGTTGAAGACCATAGAACAGTGGTCGTCAACCCCGGTCCTGGAGGGCCGGAGTGTCTGCTGGTTTTTGACGTTACTGTGCACTTAATTGATGAACGAAAGCAGTTTATTACACGCTTAACTCATCTCACCTGGTGTCTGAGGTTAGGTTTAAATAGGGTGGAGAAAACCAAACTCAGCACACCCTGTGGTTCTCCAGGACCAGGACTTGCTACCCCTGCCCGATAAACTTTTATCTTTACTTGGAACCTCTACTTTGTCTGGATTACATCAATGCTACATGTCCAACTACATTGACAAATCTTGGTTTCCACAAAGACTTCTGTCACAACCTGCATGTTTGTTTAATTGGCTCTAGGAGTCTTGTGGGTAGTTCCTGGTAATTGAGTGATTAGCTTATTATTCCCTCAGTGCAGGAGTATTGCTAACAGCACAGGGTGTGGCGAGTTTGGTTTTCTCCACCCTATTTAAACCTAAGACACCAGGTGAGATGAGTGAAGCGTGTAATGAACTGCTTTCGTTCATCAATTAAGTGCACAGTAACGTCAAAAACCAGCAGACACTCCGGCGCTCCAGGACAGGTGTTGACGACCACTGCAATACAACATTGCAACAGGAAGTTGCACCAGGCAGATGGGCTGCTGTCCTATTGATCCAACAAAGCAATGCTGGGCTCCTGGGGTCTGGAAGGCTGAGTATGAACTTCTAATGGGTCAAATCTAGCAGCCTGGGTAGCAGTGGCTGATTCCTGTGAAATCTTGAGACAGGCGAGTTGAGAGAGAATTTCCCTGAAGGACTAATGATGATGGTGAACCTTCATCTACAGGCGAAGCTGATGGCATTGTGTTCTGTCACAATACTCCAAACAGAGGAACCAAATGTAAATCACAGATGAACAATATCGGCATATTTAGTAAAAGAACTAAAATTTTATCTATAATTGTTGTGTAGAATCATTTTTACTAATGTTTGTCCTGCAGCTATTTTAATAGAACTTTAAACAATTCATGGGTGTTTTTTGATTTCAGATCATTGATAGGTTGCTTTTTTTTGCGAGAGCTGTTTTGCACAGGGTACCTGGGGACTCTCAGCAATTGTTTCAAAGCAACAGAGACTTTACAGGAATTAAGTAAGTTTGGTACGCCCTCGAAAACAACTTTGATCATAAGACAGCTAAGGTAAGACACAATTTATGGTTATAGCTGTACAAAGTGCAGTTCATTTTTGCTCTTTTTTGGCTGATAATTCAGTGTGTTTTAGTTTTAGAGCAATGAACATAATTAGAATCAATTCATAGCTTTCAGTCACATGACTCGCCGGGAGCGCTGGAGGGCAAAACAACGTTCAAAAATGACAGCGCGAAATGCAACCTCTGCGGACAAAAAACAAAATACTCATTTATTTCACCTGTCAGCGGCCGAGAAGGAGAGATACCGAAACAAGCTAGAAGTGTTGGGCACTTGTGACCCATATACAGCACCGGATTCGTTATTTGAGCAATTACACACCGCCAGGTCCTTGCCGAAATTGGAATTTGGGGATGTTTACATTTATTTGGTTGAGAACCCGTCACCTTACACCGCTGCCAGAATGAAGGCATATAAAAGCGCCGACAGTTACCGTTATTTTATGTCTGGATGGGTAAATAATGCTGCTGTTTGGGAGGTGAAGGACAAGTCCTTCTTCATTCTACGAGCAAAGGTGAGGACTAATTTAGCTAACATTGGCCATCCAATTCATTGTCATTTTCGAAATGATCACAAGTCAGTTTTAGGGACACTGTAGTCAGTCAGTGCGTAGCGATTATTTTGTCACGTTATGCCATAACAGTCAATATAAGATAAATTTGATCAAACATTATTTTCTGATGGCAGGTAAACCATTCCTACAGCTTAAATGACCCCCCACTAACAGCTTGGTTTGCTGTAGAGAAGGAGGGATTGGTGAGTTTTGGTCACTGCACCTGTATGGCAGGTCTAGGAGAGGTGTGTTCACACGTAGGAGCCATTCTGTATAGCTTGCAGCTTGATAGCGCTGATCCAAAGTTTTCTCCTCTCAGAGTTTTCTTTTTCAGACGGAATGCGATAGAAACACAATGCCGGCTTTCCTCCCCGACGGTTCGCACATCCGACCGCACAACAGCTGTCCAGCATTGTGATGTAGTGCGTCTTTTCTTCAGTGTCCTATAGTGGTTCTAGGCTGTAGGTGGCAGGCAAGCGTAATGTTTTGCCCTCTAAGGGGGCATTCCTTTGGGAGCGTGACGTCACATGAAAGCTATGAATAGTCTCTCTTTTTATACATCGCTTGTAGAATGAAGTTATGGATTAGCTAGCAACACATGCACTGTTAGCGTGTTTTTGCTGTTAGCTCATTTAGTTGCTTGGTGTTGGAATCGTTTTGTTAAAAATATCTATGACCTTTTTGCCAAGTTTCTTTCTATCAAGTGGGTATATAATACGATGTTGCTACATGGTTACCCTGCCCTTGTATGGTGTTTTGAAGACGCACCGCTGCCCCCAGTGCTAGGGAGCGTATGGGTTCAAGAGGCAGGGCTGCCGACATGGGGGGGACAACTGGGTCATTTGACCCAGGCCCTGGGTAAGTTGGGGCACAGCGTGGTCACCGGGGTCACCTTGCCCCAGGCCCAGGCAAACCTGTGAACGGCCCTGTCAAGAGGTTAGAGCATACCCCACATCCAAATGATAGAATGTGGAGGGGGTGCAATAAAACAACCATATCAGTAAAATATTTGGTGGCTGGATTAAGGTAAGCAAAGCCACGTGCAGTTGATTGTCCTTCTGGATAGTTGTACACCTGTGTGTGGAATTCTGCCGAGCAGTATCAAGTGGACGACTCATCCAGCACCACCATTATGGATATCCACGACTGTAAAGTCCATTATTCCTGCAGCTATTCAAAGTTCAATATGCGTCATGTATGCATATTTTTCTGAAACAAAGTAAAGTAGTCGTGCATCTCTTTGAAAACCGATTGACCTGCAGGTATTTAAGCCCACAGGATAATGTGCTGATCCAAAGACAGTTAAGACGAAACAGGAACATTGGTTCGACTAGTTAAACGGACTGGTCTGAGGTCAGTAATGGGGATATTACCCCTTATTTGAGAAACCACATTGGCAACGGTCAAAAACAACTACTCTTTAAAGTTAAAATTTTGCCGATATGCAAACCCATTTTAGTCTAAAAACCACTCAATATCCAGGCTATTAATCAAATGTGTCTTTAGCCATGAGCCAGTTAATTTAATCAAACATTACTTAGGAAAGGCCATCTTGGCATTAGCCATCATGTTATCCCCCAGCTATATTCCTTGTTAAGAGGGGTGAGGAGTTCAGATGGGCAAGAAAGTATCAAGTCATTAGGTGGACTTTAGTTGTTTTGAGGGTTAAATCACTGGGTCGGACAAGGGAAGCATGAGTTATGAGACCTACAACGTCTCAGTAAGTGTAGACGAGCTCGCTGGGCACTTAGGCAAATTGCCTCAAACTTTACTGTTACATCATTAGCCCACAACCATTGGCGAGTTGGCCAACCTGTTGGAAGCTGATGTGGAAGATCCTCAAATGTCTGGCTGAAAAAATTAGGTTTCTTGAATGGCTTGGAACAAATCACTAGCTGTTCAGCACTTGATATAGGACCAGAAATGCAATAGCTTTTTCAGCTCGAGTGAATTGTGTGCCCACTTTGATCACACATAGGGTAATGAGGGTACAAATTCAATTCTAAATTTGCAAAGTGTCAAATTTACCTCTGGACACCAGAAGTGGCATTGACCAGCAGCACCTCAGTACCCAAACTACTAAGGCTGTGTAGAGCAGTGAGCATTTGAGATCCAGGAATTAACACTGAACTATACCAGTGGCTCTCAACATGCCAACAAGTTTACAAAATCTGGGGTGGAAGAAGCAGGGGCTGGGCACCAGAATAGCTGGAAACCAGATCCACAGATGCATATTTTGGCTACATTCAGCTTCATCTATAGCCATCCCAAGCAATGCTGTCCATGGCCAAGCATCGCCACAGGTCGTGGTCCCTAGCAGGGAAGTGGGAAAATTAAACTGCAGAGGAATCAAGTGAGGGTGGTTCCCAATTTGACTCCAGTCTGAGTTTAAACAGCCCTGGTATGTCATCTGGGACAATTGCCAAGCTGGACTGCCTCATCCTGCAAAGAGGTGGTCTATGGCTTGGAGCAGAGGGAGAGTTCTCAGGACTTAAGCTATATGTTTGAGATGTCTTGCTCACATCTGTACATTCAGCCTAACTGAATGAGTGATGCAGGTCAAACTGCTTGAGCATTGCTTAGGAAGTAATCCCACAGGTATAATTTGGAGAAAGTTTATTCAGAGACATTCACATCCAAGACATGACATCCATTTGATGCAGGGCTACTGCCCAATGCTGCTGGAACCTAGTACTTAAGCCTACCCATTAGCACCTGGTACGTGGGCCTGCTCACCGCCACTGGGATGGGCGCCGGCACCTGGTACGTGGGCCTGCTCACCGCCACTGGGATGGGCGCCGGCACCTGGTACGTGGGCCTGCTCACCGCCACTGGGATGGGCGCCGGCACCTGGTACGTGGGCCTGCTCACCGCCACTGGGATGGGCGCCGGCACCTGGTACGTGGGCCTGCTCACCGCCACTGGGATGGGCGCCGGCACCTGGTACGTGGGCCTGCTCACCGCCACTGGGATGGGCGCCGGCAACTGGTACGTGGGCCTGCTCACCGCCACTGGGATGGGCGCCGGCAACTGGTACGTGGGCCTGCTCACCGCCACTGGGATTGGCGCCGGCAACTGGTACGTGGGCCTGCTCACCGCCACTGGGATGGGCGCCGGCAACTGGTACGTGGGCCTGCTCACCGCCACTGGGATGGGCGCCGGCAACTGGTACGTGGGCCTGCTCACCGCCACTGGGATGGGCGCCGGCAACTGGTACGTGGGCCTGCTCACCGCCACTGGGATGGGCGCCGGCAACTGGTACGTGGGCCTGCTCACCGCCACTGGGATGGGCGCCGGCACCTGGACCTTGCTCACCACCGGGGAAGGGGCCGGCACCTGGACCTTGCTCACCACCGGGGAAGGGGCCGGCACCTGGACCTTGCTCACCACCGGGGACGGGGCCGGCACCTGGACCTTGCTCACCACCGGGGACGGGGCCGGCACCTGGACCTTGCTCACCACCGGGGACGGGGCCGGCACCTGGACCTTGCTCACCACCGGGGACGGGGCCGGCACCTGGACCTTGCTCACCACCGGGGACGGGGCCGGCACCTGGACCTTGCTCACCACCGGGGACGGGGCCGGCACCTGGACCTTGCTCACCACCGGGGACGGGGCCTGGACCTTGCTCACCACTGGGGCTGGGTATGTAATCCTGCTCACTGCCGCTGGAATACCTGCTGGCACCTGGTATGTGGGCCTGCTAACTGCTACTGGAATAGCTGCTGGCACCTGGTATGTGGGCCTGCTCACTGCTACTGGAATAGCGGCTGGCACCTGGTATGTGGGCCTGCTAACTGCTACTGGAATAGCTGCTGGCACCTGGTAGGTGGGCCTGCTCACTGCTACTGGAATAGCGGCTGGCACCTGGTATGTGGGCCTGCTAACTGCTACTGGAATAGCTGCTGGCACCTGGTATGTGGGCCTGCTCACTGCTACTGGAATAGCTGCTGGCACCTGGTATGTGGGCCTGCTCACTGCTACTGGAATAGCTGCTGGCACCTGGTAGGTGGGCCTGCTCACTGCTACTGGAATAGCTGCTGGCACCTGGTAGGTGGGCCTGCTCACTGCTACTGGAATAGCTGCTGGCACCTGGTAGGTGGGCCTGCTCACTGCTACTGGAATAGCTGCTGGCACCTGGTATGTGGGCCTGCTAACTGCTACTGGAATAGCTGCTGGCACCTGGTATGTGGGCCTGCTAACTGCTACTGGAATAGCTGCTGGCACCTGGTATGTGGGCCTGCTCACTGCCACAGGTGCTGGGACTTGGTATGTAGGCCTGCTCACTGCCACTGGCACAGGTGCTGGGACTTGGTATGTAGGCCTGCTCACAGATACTGAAGTAGCTGCTGGCACATATGATGGTTTATGCACTGCATTACAAAAATAGCCACTCCACAGAAGAATGATAAAACCTTGTAATAACTGTCTCCCATTCATGTTTACTCATATACCAGGAAAACCCAACAATAGAGGTTCTACATTGTGCAGCTGATTTTATACTGAAATTAATTTAATTGATTGTTGAAAACCCCTCCTCCATCCTCATTTGTCTAATCTTTTTCTGGCCATTAACTTCGCTCAAGTAGTCCCCTCTCTTTCAATTCATGCAGCTCATTTAATGTTTTACACCTGTGAATACAGCCAGTGCTTTCATTAAGTGTTCACAAGCTTAATTGCAGTCTGTAATTGAGTGGTTATATAGCCGCCACTAATGTTCAACCGCAATCTCAGATTAATGTTTCTCCAAGCAGCATTGTTTGCTTGCTTTTGTGTGTAACATCGCTGAGTGTTTAGTTCAGTGCGTGTTTGCTGGTTTTTGATCCGGCAACAGTTGCAGTCCCAGAATTTTAACAAGCTGTTAATTATTCTTTATTAGTTGTTTTTATGTAAGAGAGATGTTTCACGCATTTAAACCATGTTATGACAGAAATGGCAATAGGGCAATGGTTTCAAAAAAAAGCTTCACAAATAATTCAATGTTTTTTTTTTTTTTTTTACAGAAGCCGCCCTCAAATTCAGACCTCAGCCTTACCCAGGGAAGACTTAGAGCATGCCACAAGCAATTATTTTGTTGTATTGCTGGAAAATTCTTCTAAAGTAATTTGTAAAAGAAAACCTGATAAAATGCTTGCCAATGCTGCTCAACTATGCAGGTTTCTGTGACAATGTTGTGGTTCTGTTAGACCATAATTTACAAGGAGGTAGATAAATCCATGTTGATTGAATAATAATGGACTTGTAACTGGCTTCTCTTGTGTATGCTTGTTCCGTCTGTGTCACCTTCCTTATATGCTCTCGTCTTCAAAGATTGGTATAAACTGTCTTTTTTTTTTTAAATAATGCATTCAAAAGCTGTTCATCTTCACGACTGAGCCTTCAGTTTTCCAACAAAGACTCTAGTCATCTGTCTTTGGACAGGGAGCACATGAGAAATGTTATGTAATTGAATGCACATTTCCTGTGATGATGGTAAATTAAACCTGAAATATACAATAAAGGTCTTTACATTTACATTGAGCAAAGACTTCACTCTGGAATTCTTTCACATGTATGTCCTCTGCTGCAGTTAGTCAGGCATGCAAATGAGTGTTAAATGAAAAAAAATTAAACAAAAACCACACTGCATGTAGTTTTCTGTGGTCCATCAACAACCTACTGGCTACGTTTGCCGTGGGGAAACATGAAGGAGGTCCCATCAGGTGGAAAGGCTGGAGGAAAGCAAATGGTTTGGAGAAAGGAAGGTGGATGGAGAGGAAGAGCTGGGAAAACAATAGGTATGATGGCTAGTATAATGAATGAATAAAAAGTACATCGAACATCACTTAAAGCAAACAAACTATGACCTTTTTTACGCCCATAACTGATGTTGAAAATCCAAATCCAGCATCACCCTTCTGGATTTGGTCTTTCAGACACAGGGCAATGTTATTTACAAATGTATCGTTTCCCATAGGGGTGAAATGAACTCTCATGCAAAAATTGGCCAGGATCTCTATGCTTTATCTGATGATGATGCAAAATCTCTCCACCAATACACGAAACAAAGGTAGCCATCATACAGTTGAAATATCGCTGGGCTTTTTCAATCTTCTTTGGATGGAAAGACCTCCACCGGCATCGCTGGGTGATGGCAGAGAAGATGATCTTCATCCAGGGAACTGCCGATGAAGATCTTCCAAGTCCTGCTTGATCCCTGCGACAAGCTTCACACTCTTGATTTTTCCGAGGTCATTCCCGCCACAGTGGACCAGCAGGACCTCCGTCACAGCTCTTCCTCTCAGGTACTGGTGAATAAAGGAGAGAAGGCTTCCCCAAACCATGCCACCCCAGCCAAACCACTGGACCCGGGCATCCAGACCCTTGCACGGTTTTCCCCACGGCAGATGTAACTGTCCCCTATGATGTAAACTTTAGGCCCTGTTGGTTGTAAAGTGCAAATGTCACCTTTAAATGATACACTTCTGCTGGCTTTTTACGCAATTTAGCACATTTAATATTTATATTCTATTTCAACATATTTTATCTGGTGGTGGTAGCCTGGTCATGATGGTTATCTTCAACTGCAAACATTTTAAAGAAATACAACATTAGCTGGCGGTAAGTTATGCGACTCCTTAAACACAGCAAGCTAACTTAGGTTAGAAGGACAGTGTATTTTAATTCAAAACTCGATCTAGCGTTCTAACGTGTTGAAAAATTGCAGGTTATTAAAAAATTTAAAGTTCGACTCGTTACTCAGCTAGTACTTACGCATACGAAATGGCACTTTCCCGGTGGAACGTCATTGAAAAATTACAACGAAAGTCGGCGTTAATATGCTCGCCACTCGCAAAATTGGGTCAGTGACAGTGGAGAACATTGGAGCTGGCTACGAGGCCGAGATGTGGCAAAAATCAGTAGCCTTACTTAATAAAATTAGCTACATACCAAGCTAGTTAAACAAGATTCAGTTATAAGATATCATCGATAACCAGTTAGGTACTTCAACTAATTTCGAAACAGATGACTGTGAGGTGGGGAATGTATTGCCATTCAGTCCATTAACCTTTTGAACGAGCCTACGAATATTTATGCTGCCAGCAGTCGTTAGGTCCTTTCACTTTCCTGCACCGTCTCTGTGTGAGAGCTGGCCATTACGGGCACTTACGTTAATAGCGCAGCTGCCAGACCAGGTGAAAAGTTCAGGGGGGCTGGTCGGATGAATGTGTGGGTGGGATTCGATAGCGTGGCTCTACCCCCCGATCACTACTGCGCCAACTCAGGCTCCAAATGTGCAACATGGCAGTTGCCAAATCGAGGATATTTTGGGAGTGAATGGAGACGCATTGTCCAAATTTTACACAGTCCTTGCCCGGATATCGCATACACTGTCACAATGGATTCGTTCGCACAAGCGCCTCTGGCGGTCATGTCAATACTGCATCTCCTGCACGCGGCACGTTACCTCGCGTCGAGATGAGTGACCTCTACACTCACAAAGGTAGAATACGCGTGGCAGCCATGAAGCGTAAGCGCACGCGTGGTGAGCAGCAAGTATATTCCAGGCCTCTCTGACACTCCGTTTACACGTGGACGGCTATTTTCATAAACGAACATTTCACCGTCATCGGGTTCAAAAATAATATCATGCACATGTATCAGTTATTAGAAAAGTTTTCGTTAACACGTACCACGTATAAGCCGTCAAGAGCATATCAAACAGGTGGATGGCAGGGTAACAAAAAGCTTAAGCAGGGGCGTAGCTAGAACCGGGAATTGGGGTGGCACAGACACGTCCGTTTATGACAATTAGGATAGTCCTGGCTAGTTCTCAATTATTTTTCTTTATTGACGCGTTTTCCAATTATCGTAATAGGCAACTGAAGACACGGTTTCTCATGCGATCTAACAGCGATGAAGTCATGAGGCAAATTCCGTAAAACTGAGAATTGGGGGGGGACGTAACATCTGTTTTAAAGAATTATTAGTCTGTTCGCAGTCATTTTCATGATTAACAAAATGTTCACTCCGAGAGCACTCCACACTTAACAGGTGCTGCTTGTACTCCCCACGATTAGGTAAGACGACAATCATTCATCTGGACACTTAATTTAAATCAACGTTATTCGAAATTACTCTCGGTGTTGAGTGGGGAAAAAGAGTGGCACTTGGCAGTGAAATAGGCTATAAAAAGCATGCGGCTCTATTTAACGTTGATTTAAATTATGCAAACGCGTCCAGATGAATGATTGTCGTCTTACCTAATCAGGGAGAACAAGCAGCACCCGGTATTTCTGGCGCGTAATTTCTGCAAGCATGGCATTAGCAAGGTAGCTGGGCTATATCCACATAGCAATTATTATCCATTCATTTCTGTGCCACATACCTGGACAAAATGTACAGACAGAAAAGTTTGATGTGCAGAGCGATCAGTGCATAAATCGTCATCTTCTGGGATATGAAATAAAAACATATTTTAAATCGTCGGCATTCATGACGCGAAACGGCAAATATTCCTGCATAGAATCCATTATCTCATATACAGCTAACTGTAGCTAGCTAAGTGCAGCATGGTGTATTTCCAAACCCTCAAAGTATTAACTTACTTCCTCTGCACAATATGTTAAATGCACAGCTAAAATACATTCTACGCCAATAACTTGTGTAATGTGAATATAGGCCACTAGATGGCAGTATTTACCTTTTTTTTTGTTAAGCTCAGACTGGAGTCATGTTTAGACATGTCCTGGACATGTCTGGGGCAAGTCCCCGAAAAATAAAAAAAAGAGGTCTAAATGTGGGTGGGGTCTGCAAAAGAGTATATAAAGGGGAGAATTGAGACAGTAAAGGAGTAGGAGAAATTGCAAGAAGAAGGATACGTGTGACCAGACCTGTCATTTCTGTTCAAGACCTGTTAAGTTTCTTTTGTGGATTTTTCTCACCCAGCACATCACCAGAAAACCCAAAGGGACTGTAAATATTTTTGTTTTTGTTATAATTCAATCTTGGTCATTAGTTGTTAGTTAGTGGTTATTGTCTTTGTCTGTTAATTAAATGTGTTGAGGTTTTTAAAACTGTGTCTGTCAACCCTTGCTGTTGCTGTTGCTGTTATGTTGTAAATGTAAAAACAAATTGGGGCCATAACAAATTGGGGGCTCAAGGTCCGGGATAGACCATTTTGTGAGTCATTTATTAAAAATCTAACATTTCAAATTGTAAAATTGATTTTTTTTTAATTGAATACATATATATTGACAACAGCAATGGATGATTTCTTGGCATCACCAACCGTAGGGGTTTTGAAGTCTTTTAAAAAGACAGAACTGCTAGAAATTTGCAGACATTTAGAGCTGACAGAGGTGAAACCAGCCATGCGAAAAGCAAGACTGGCTAGAGAGATAGTTGAATATTACATTGATGAAAATGTGTTTGCACCAGGAGATCTGGAACAGTTTCCAGTGGAAAATCCAAATATAGAAATGGAACTTAAATTAAAACTGCTAGAGATTGAAAGGGAGGAAAGAGAAAAACAAAGAGAATTTGAGAGGGAGGAAAAAGAGAAAGAAAGAGAGGAAAGAGAAAAAGAAAGGGAGGAAAAAGAGAAAGAAAGAGAATTTGAGAGAGAGAAAGAGGAAAGAGCAGAAAGAGAGAGACAGAGACAGAGAGATTTTGAATTAGAGAAATTCGATAGAGAAGAAAGACTCCAAATGGAGCAACTAAAAATAAAAATAGCAACAGAAAATAAATTTTGGGCTAGCCAGGAGGTAAAACTGGTGCCTCCATTTTCGGAAAAGGATGTTGACAACTATTTCCAGTGTTTTGAAAAGGTAGCAAAGAGTTGCCAGTGGCCAAAGGAAAACTGGCCTCTGATGTTGCAAACTGTCCTAAAGGGTAAAGCTCAACAAGCCTATTCGGCTTTGTCTGCAGATGATTCCTCTGATTATGAGGTTGTCAAAAAGGTTATTTTGAGAGCTTATGAGTTGGTTCCAGAGGCTTACCGACAGAAATTCAGAGGTCTGAAGAAATCTGAAAATCAGACTTATGTGGAATTTGCTAATGAGAAGAAGGTTTGCTTTGAACGCTGGTGTACTTCTATGGAGGTCAAGGATGATTTCAACTCACTAAAAGAGATGGTGTTAGTTGAAGAATTCAAGAACTGTGTTAAGGATGATGTTAAGACCTACCTTAATGAGAAGCAAGCACTGAATTTGCAATCAGCTGCCAAATTTGCAGATGAATATGTTGTCACACATAAGTCTAAATTTCAGTCTAGCAGTAACAATAGATGGTCCCAATTTCAGAAAAAGGGTTACGGTGATACCCAAGATTCCTCACCCAAAGACAAAGACAAATCTGGTGATGGTGCTCAGAAATCCAGTAACAGGTCTGATCAAAGTGTGAAAGCTGACAGTGACAAAAGTGGTCTAGTTTGCAGTTATTGCAAGAAATCTGGTCATGTTACAACTAACTGTTGGTTCCTTAAAGCTAAGAAAGAAAAAGAAAAGGATTCCAAACCAAATGCCTTTGTGAAAACAAGGTTAGAAACCCCTGTAGTAGATAACCGATCTGCTAAATTGCCTGCTTCTTCTGGGGCTAAAAAGCCTAATACAGCTGACTTTGTGAGGAAGGAATTTCTTCCATTTGTGTCAGAGGGATTTGTGGCTCTGAATGAGCGTACTACTCCTGTCCCCATATATATCCTAAGGGATACCGGAGCTTCTCAGTCACTTTTGTTGATAGACTCCTTGGAGTTACGTGATGAGACCGCTTCAGGGGATTTCATACTTGTACAAGGTATTGAAGGGAGGACTGTATCTGTACCCCTGCGCTCTATATTCTTGAAGTCAGATTTAGTTACAGGACAGGTAAAGGTGGGACTTATGTCAAGTCTACCTATAAAGGGTGTTTCTTTGTTGCTAGGCAATGACCTGGCTGGGGGCAAAGTAGTTCCCCCTGTACATCTTACTTCGCAGCCGAGCACTGAAGATGGGGATGAGGACCCATCTCTGTATCCTTCTTGCGCAGTGACTCGTGCTATGGCCAAGAAGGCTAAAGAAGAAGATGTTGGTGATGCAAAACCAATAAAACAGCATCCATACCGGATGAATCCTGAAAAGAGAAAGATTGCTGAGAAAGAGGTTGAGTACATGTTAAAGCATGATATTATCAGACCCTCCAACTCAGATTGGAGTTCACCCTGTGTGCTAGTTCCAAAACCTGATGGTAGTACTAGATTCTGTACAGATTATCGCAAAATCAATGCTGTAACTAGAACTGATGTGTTTCCAATACCTAGGATTGATGATTGTATTGATAGTGTAGGGCAAGCAAAGTTTCTGACCAAGATTGATTTATTGAAGGGTTATTGGTGTGTGCCTTTAACTGAGAGGGCCAAGAACATCTCTGCTTTTGCCACACCATCTGGATTGTACCAGTATGAAGTCCTACCCTTTGGCATGAAAAATGCCCCAGCCACGTTCCAAAGGATGATACAGTCTACAATCGCCGGATTGCCACACACGGGTGCGTACATCGATGACCTGATCACATGGAGTGACTCCTGGGAAGAACATCTAAAAGATGTAGAGACGTTGTTCCAGCGCCTGACCCAGGCTAACCTGACTGTTAACCTGAGCAAGAGTGACTTTGGTTGTGCTACTGTCACCTATCTTGGCTACGTCATAGGCCAGGGTAAGGTGGCACCCATAAATGCTAAAGTCCAAGCCATCATGGACTTTCCAGTTCCTGACAACAAAAAAGCTTTGCGCCGCTTCCTTGGAATGATCGGGTACTACCGCAAGTTCTGCAAGAACTTTGCTGAGATTGCTCTCAGTCTAACTAACCAACTGAAGAAAGGCATAAAGTTCACCTGGGATGATGCATGCCAGAGAGCCTTCGATCGCCTGAAGTCTCTGCTGTGTCACTTCCCCGTGCTCAAATCTCCTGACTTCAACAAACCGTTCTCCATCGCGGTCGATGCTAGCGACCAAGCTTGTGGATCTGTGCTCCTACAGAGAAGTGACTCTGATGACATTGAGCATCCCGTGGCATACTTCTCCAGGAAGTTCAATCGCCACCAAAGGAACTATTCCACAATAGAGAAGGAGCTGTTGGCTCTGGTCCTTTCTTTTCAACACTTTGAGGTTTATGTTTGTACAGGACAAAAGCCAATGATTGTGTACACTGACCACAATCCGTTAATGTTTTTGAGTAAGATGAAAAACAAGAATCGGGGATTGTTGAATTGGAGTTTGATTTTACAGGAGTTTGACTTGGAAATTAAGCATGTGAAGGGTACAGACAATGTAATTGCTGATTGCTTATCCCGTGTTTGAATGTGTATATATATATCATGTGTTTGAATATTGTATGATATGTATATATAGACAAGTGTTCACTTAACCATTTTGTATTGAAAAGAAAAATTTTGCCTTTATGAGTCAAAATTTTTCCCTTTTGGAATGGAGGTGTAATGTGAATATAGGCCACTAGATGGCAGTATTTACCTTTTTTTTTGTTAAGCTCAGACTGGAGTCATGTTTAGACATGTCCTGGACATGTCTGGGGCAAGTCCCCGAAAAATAAAAAAAAGAGGTCTAAATGTGGGTGGGGTCTGCAAAAGAGTATATAAAGGGGAGAATTGAGACAGTAAAGGAGTAGGAGAAATTGCAAGAAGAAGGATACGTGTGACCAGACCTGTCATTTCTGTTCAAGACCTGTTAAGTTTCTTTTGTGGATTTTTCTCACCCAGCACATCACCAGAAAACCCAAAGGGACTGTAAATATTTTTGTTTTTGTTATAATTCAATCTTGGTCATTAGTTGTTAGTTAGTGGTTATTGTCTTTGTCTGTTAATTAAATGTGTTGAGGTTTTTAAAACTGTGTCTGTCAACCCTTGCTGTTGCTGTTGCTGTTATGTTGTAAATGTAAAAACAAATTGGGGCCATAACACTTGTTATAATTCCAAAACAGTTTGACCGTAAAACAAAGTATGAAACATGCAAATATAATCTTTTCGTGAGTGAGCTGAATCACCACTCTTGCATACAAATACACCTTTAACTAGTATAATATTTTGGAGAAATGCATACACAAGTAGTGTTATTTATAACTCTGTTACACATGTACCCTCAAACGGTCAGAAACGAACTCCACGAGGATGGTATGAGGGCCCAACGTCCACAGGTGGGGGTTGTGCTTACAGCCCAACACCGCGCAGGACATTTGGCATTTGCCAGAGAACACCAAGATTGGCGAATTTGCCACTGGCGCCCTGTGCTCTTCACAGATGAAAGCAGGTTCACACTGAGCTCGTGACAGAGTCTGGAGACGCCGTGGAGAACGTTCTGCTGCCTGCAACATCCTCCAGGTGTGGGGTGGCATTTCTTTGGGGGGCTGCACAGCCCTCCATGTGCTCGCCAGAGGTAGCCTGACTACCATTAGGTACCGAGATGAGATCCTCAGACCCCTTGTGAGACTATATACTGGTGCAGTTGGCCCTGGGTTCCTCCTAATGCAAGACAATGCTAGACCTCATGTGGCTGGAGTGTGTCAGCAGTTCCTGCAAGAAGAAGGCATTGATGCTATGGACTGGTCCGCCCGTTCCCCAGACCTGAATCCAATTGAGCACATCTGGGACATCATGTCTCGCTCCATCCACCAACGCCACGTTGCACCTCAGACTATCCAGGAGTTGGCGGATGCTTTAGTCCAAGTCTGGGTGGAGATCCCTCAGGAGACCATCCGCCACCTCATCAGGAGCATGCCCAGGCGTTGTAGGGAGGTCATACAGGCACGTGGAGGCCACACCCACTACTGAGCCTCATCTTGACTTGTTTTAATCTTGACTCCAAATCCAGACCTCCATGGGTTAATAAATTTCATTTCCATTGATATTTTTTGTGCGATTTTGTTTTCAGCACATTCAACTGTGTAAAGAACAAAGTATTTAATAAGACTATTTCATTCAGATCTAGGATGTGTTATTTTAGTGTTCCCTTTTATTTTTTGAGCAGATGATTATTTTTCGCCAGTTAATTTAGTTACCGATGTGATTTGCATCAATCTGTATAAGCTCCCTCAAAGGTTTTTCAAGTCGAATCTCAACGTCATTTTTTTCGCATGCCGTTTTCTCTTATTGCAGTATGTATGGAAGATATTCTTTAGGTAGTTGAGATTTTATTGGAGATTAAATTTTATTTGTGCACTGTGACAAGTAAAAAGGAAATAATGGAACATCGTTTGCAAGAATACTTTGCAGGTTTTCTCAATATTCATTACTAGATTTGTAGACTAAAGGACAGAAATGGCGTGCTGATTTCATCCACGACATTAATTGCTCAGTGCATCGAACTTAAAATGCTCACGAGACAGCAAATATGTTCATATTTCCTTTCAGGAAGCAAACACAATGCCATTAACGCGTATTAAAACCTTTCTTATTCGGCGTTATGTGTGTGGTCAATATGTTCACGATAATGTTTTCCCCCTTAAATATGTACTTTTTAATGCCATTTAAAAAAAATAGGGAGTTTATTTCCAGACTTCTTTCATAAACTGATTTGGTCGTTGTCCAGTTCCCTTGTACTCATAACCTAGGCCACCTTTGATGCACGTAAACTTGACAAATTGATACTGAAGTTTGTCTTTCGCCGTTTCGTCGATGACGATCAACTTTTTTCTGAGCAACTTCTATAGTGCGGCTATCTCGGCGCCAGAACGATATGAGCTCTTCTTCAAAAAACTCCATTGAAAGTCTCCAATGGAGAGAGCTATACTCGCAAAGTGAAATTCAGCCACCTGTTCTGCAAGATGAAGTATTAACCTCAAGTGCGCAAGTCTTCTTCTTTTATACTTCCGGCAGAGTGGATGCTACTAAGGCGTATTACTGCCCTCCGCCAGTTTAACTCCCTTCCACCTCATCGCTCTCCATTTGTCTGGGATTAATTCTCAACCAATAAATAACATAACATATCATGAATGGTGAGAACAGGCCGTTCAGCCCAACTACACTCGCCAGTACTAACTATTCAACCAAGAGCGCATGTCCACCGGAAGTGCCGGTTAAAATATCCACTGCGTATGAGGAAACTGTCACGTTGATGCTTACCGAAGTAACACAAGCATACCAATCATAATTACTGCATATCAGTTAACCAGAAGCATTTTTAATTAGCAGAGCATGCAAACTAACAAGCAGTAGCTGATAAGCGGTTATGACTTTGAATGTGATCTGTCGCGCAAAAAATTTGTTTTGCGTCCGGTGTAAAAGCTGCTTAAGGCGCCTATAACGCCTCCCAGATAGCATGACTACATAGAAACAATGTTGATTTTCCATCTGAATCATCAGAATGGTTGACATTGAAATATCAATGCTAAATCAATGTTAAATCACTGTTACAATAGCGATGAAACCCGACGTTGATACAGCGACATTGAAACAATATTAATTTAAAGTTATGATAATAATCGATTGAGCATCGATTCCTGGTTGACAGGGTGATGATACTGATGTTGAAAAGTCATTGAAAGCACATTGATCTATGGTTAGGTTGAAATCTCAACATTGTTTCAATGTTCTTTTTATGTGAATAACATTGAAATACCACTGATCTAATTAGAAAATCAACATTGATTCAATGTTAATTGAGGGTGCACGTTCAACGTTGTTTCAATGTCTTAACATTGACAAAACAATGTTGATTTAACATTGTTTCAATGACTCTTCGCTATCAGGGCTGTATTGGCATCTTTGCATTGACTTTGAATGTAGCTAATCTGTCATGCGAAAAATTTGTTTTGTGTCCAGTGTGAAAGCAGCTTTATGGATAGTACGCGACAGCTAGAGAGAGCTCGGTTATGTTATGAATATAATACAGGTTTTGCAGACCGTAAGTTCCGTTCCGCGCGGACAAGTTGCTTATGCGGTCCTAGCAAATTGATCACTTCTACAGGACAGAATTACCAATTAAATCTCCGCCTTTTTCGGCTTTTCATTAGCCCCAACAATTTCTAAAGGGGGATGAAATTATGTCAAGGTGCAGAGGAATCATTTGTAAGCCGGTAGAGCTACTGCATTTTGCATTGAGAGCTTGCTCAGACATTTGTGAAGTATCCGGCTGATCACAGTCATGGATAAGTGAAGCGATCACTAACTGTAGTGGCTACAATCGGGCAAGTTATGATGAAACTGCCACATACCGAAGTAAGAAAAGCATACCGATCAGAATTACTGCATCCAGGAGCATTTTTAATTATCACGACATGCAAACTAACATGCAGTAGCTGGTAACCAAGCAGTCATAACCACAGAGACAAACCCTTGCAATACAGGTTTTACAGACAGCAAGTTCTGTTACTGTTCACAGCTGTACCAAGCATCCAAATTACAAACAAGTATTAAAAGTTAGCTTCAAATGAAGTTTATGTTCACACACCTTCTGTAGAATTTCCCCTGATCAATCTTGCATATTTAGGACACAAACATTAGCAACAGTAACTTGGCTACATTAGCCGCTGTGCTACAGCCACAATCAACTGGCAATCACGTCAGGTTGGCTTATGCAGTGAAAGCAACTTACAGCTTCTGTGTCTGTAAGTCATGGACAGTTGCGATACAGGCTTTATCTTCAGATATTGTACAAAGCCTGTGTTTGAGGCCGGTTGTCAGTGCTAACTATCGCTAGCGGTCCTGCTAGCCACCCATAACACGTTAGCTTCACTTAAATTATTTCCAGTTATATGGTTACTTACAGCTTGTGGCTCCGAGCGCTTGATTGATGCAACTGCTTCAGGTTTGAGAAGCAGCTGAAACGCTAATCCTGTGTCAAATTATCCTTTATTGACAAAGCTGTCTTTGGTGAAATGCTGAGCACAAACAGCTAACATTCCCTTTGGCCGTGGCTGTTTGCTGCCAGCCAACAAAAAAAGCTACCCACTGATTTCTGGTGGCATCGTCTTTTGGAAGAGAAATATTTGTTTTTCTTTGCCTCCAAACGTAAACGGTCAAGTAGCTTTGGGAGAGATACAGACAAAATTGCACCTTAAATGATCTGTGGTTCTTCTTTTGTATTTCCAAAAGTACAGACACTACTAAGGCATATTATGATCTGCCGTTGTTAGTGCCTGCTAGAATAGTTTCTGGTGTGGGCAGGTGCAGCGCCGTGGTTGTCTCTGGCTAGGTCTGTACTAACTGGACGGCACAACCTGACGGCAGGTTTTGCCCAGATCTCGTGAAGATCTCGGGAGGATCTGTTCAGAGAGGAAATTACGCTCACGAAATCACATTCTTGGATTATGGCAAAATCCCTGTATTTTATGTTTACAAACTTTTCAGAGGTTGAGCAACCAACATTATTACATTACTAATATGTATTAAAAGAAGGATCAGCATGTTGGGTCCCCTTTAAAAATGTAACCATAGCAGAATTGTGACACTTCAACTTCATGAATCATGTAAGAGAGAATCCATCCAATTGGAGAAAACAGGTCGGCCCCCTACAGCTGCACTATGGGGTCCATTCTCCCATGCACGTAAGTCGAAAAAACCGCGTAGCTACGCACTTTTCAGCCTACGCGTATTCTCCCCTCGACTTAAGTCGGTACATTACGCGCCCCGAAGGCAGTTTCACACTTGGGGCGGAGCAAGGCCAAAATCGGGGCGTTTCCGGGTGTTTCTCATACAATTAACACTTATGCGTATTCTCCCCCTGGCTTACCCTCTTTTTCTGTTAAGCGCTTTTGAGGGCTGTATTAAGGTCAAGCGCCAATATTACGTGAAATGGAATATTGCGTTTGATTTCGGTTCTCGGCCGAATTTTAACATTAATTTTATTTTATTTAGCATGGTAAAGGTTGAGACACTCAATATTCATCCTTATTTCTAAACTACATTTCTCATAGCCATAATAAATTATCAAACAAAATCATCATATGATATCACGCAACGGCCTGTTCTCCAATTAGTTCAATTGCAAACGCATTACAAATGATTACAAACTTACGGGTGGTCATCAAGGTCACAACTGCGCAGTTGGTCCTGGCATCTGGGTCGTTCCAGAGAGTGGCTGGTGATGTCATGCACATATCACAGGCGTCACATATCACAGACTCTATGCTCCATCACGTCAGACACTTTCAAATTCCCTGAAACACCAGCTAGAAGACGGAGAGTTAAGGCGGGGGGGTTCTACCGGGTTGCCAGGTTCTCCAGTGCTGTGGGAGCCATTGATTGTACTCAAGTTGCAATCAGAAGCCCTTGCACTAATAAGAATATGTACAGAGACCGAAGACGTCGGCACTGCATTAATGTTCAGGTTGTGTGCGATCATGATACGTGCATATTAAGCATCTGCGCCAAATTACTTGGCTTGGCCAACTGCTTGAAATGCCAAAAAATACAATAAATATTTGAAACCATATTAAGCTACTTTCCTGTATCTATCACAGTAATACTTTGAGTATAGGCAAATAAATAAGACAATTTTACGTAACCCTCCTTCATCCGTATCCACTCCAAGTGATTCTCCATGCACTTCCACTGCAGAAACAGTGGATGCCTCAGTGCAGTGAAATGCACCGGAGATGATGGTTGCTCACCACCAACTGCGTGCACACTTCTCCGGTGTGCAGAGAGCCTGGCTTTTACAGTGCCCCGCAGATCTTTCTGCGTGCGGGGTAAGAATCCTTTGTTTGTCAAAGCATTGCCTTGTCCTTTATTTGCAAACCGGTCATTGGAGTAGTTTGACATTTCAAGTGCGCAATTTCTAAATGAGATCATATAAACTGTCATTGATTGTTATTTTTGTGTGAGTAGAATGTTCACTTTGTCTTCTTCCCTGTCTTCTACGGAACAAACAGGCTAGGAGGGGCACATTTTCAATGCTCTGATTACGCTGGTTGAGAAGCGCAAAATTCTGTAATATTTCATTATCGCGGCAATTAGTTTGTTTGCATAGCTTTAATGCCATGGTGGCTAGAGAAAGAAATAGAGATGTCTACATTACTTCTTGTAATTGGCACAGGCATACGTAGGCCTACTATTACAGCAGCGTATCGTGGGCCTGCTGATAAAACCTTGTATCTGCAAAATGATAAACTTTGAAGGAAAATAAATAAACATAAAATAAAGAATATATATAAATTGATAAATATCATTTAAAATATAAATAAAATAAAACATGTTTAATTCTGCATGAAAGAATAGTGGACATACAAGTTTTTCTTTCTTATCAGTTTGGAGATACGAGGTTTTATCAGCAGGCCCACGATATTCATATTTGAAGTCTGATTTGCATTTTCCACGGACCACAACTGCATTTTCATGGTTAATCAGAAAATCCTTGTTCCATAATCAATGAGCTTTGTATAGAGTCTGGCTCTCTTTTGGATCAGTCACACCTCTTTCATAAGGCCGCCTACATTCTGAAGTTAAGCGCTGTGGGCGTGATCGAAGCGAGTTGGGGAGAATACTCTAATGCCACTATGCAACTCTGTTGCCAAAATGAAATCTCCGCTCCTACTGACCAAAATCACAGTATTTATATAGACTAGCAACATTCTGGAAAGATCTACAGGATTCCTGGGTAATTCCGCCCCCTCCAGACAGGAAGGTGCCAGAAGCTTCTAGAAAGCACTAGTCCATGACAAATATGTGATATTACATCAGATGTTCTGCTACAGACACACCACTAGAGGGTGCTAAAGAACAAAATAAATAGCTGACCAGCAAGGCAGCAAAAACAGTATATAACAAATCTCCATTTACGAATGAAATATAATGCTGTACATAAAATACTCATACATAACACCTCCCCTCTTTAAGAAAAGAAAGGTTTGCTAAAAGCTTTCTTTTGTTAAAATTAACACCGTTTTATAATCAGTATAATCTTGAACTGTACACAAAAAGTATCATTGATCATTATAACAATCATATACATAACCAATGCAAATTTCACAATCACATAGAAAAGTAAAATTCAGTAAATTTGTCAAAGGTTCAGGAATGATGGAGAATTTTTACAGAATTTTCTTTTTTTTTTAAATAAATTTGGCATCTCCAATCCCACCCGAATCTGGAATGCCCAATTGGGGAACTATGTACAAAGCTTGCTCGTATGCGACCCCTTGCTGCCAACTCAGGATAGTGAGACAGTTCACGGCTCTCCTCCGAAGCACATGCCTGTCTGCCACTGATTCTTATACACTCATTGGTTGAATCTTCGCAAGTTCAGAACTATGGCGGAGGATACCCGGACATGAACCAGCCCGGAGTCTCCCTGACGAGCGCCCGTCTGGCCAACAGGAGGCGCTGGAGCAACGAACAAAGCTATTATTATTATATACCCAAATCCGGCAGTCCCTTCCCAATCTGTAGCGCGGTAGCCAATTGTGCGCTACTCTGAAAAAGCTGCCGACCCCTGCCGGTGGGTACGCCAGGGCTCGAACTCGCGACGTGGTGATCACGGCAGAGCGGTGCCTTAACCGTGTGAGCCACCCGGCAACTCCCTAATCAGAATTTTCTGGAGTAGCCAGCCATCCCTAGTAATCTCATTATTTCTCTTTTAGTTGTAGGCTCAGGAAATTCAGTGAGAACTTTCACTTTTGCATCAATTAGTTTGACTTGACCCTGTCCAACAATATGACCTGAGTAAACTGTAGCTTTACAAAAGTCACTTTTACTTGGTTCAACAAAGTAATCTTCAAGCAGGTATTTGACTTCGTGTTTAACGTATTTCTGCTTCTCTGGATTCATTCTGTAAGGATGCTGTTTTACAGGCTTGGCATCATCTTGTAGGATGACATCATGGCAAACTATATCAGTCCTTAATGGAATGACAGGGAATATGTGACTATATTCAATTATGAGCTGCTTTAGCTGTTGTTGTTGAAAAGGGTCCAGGTGGGACAACTTGCTGTCAATATTTTGAAGAATGTCTGAATTTTCAAGTTTAGCTGGACCAGGTTCATTTTCCAAGGGGTAGTCACAATCTTCTTCAGAATTTTCCAGTTCAATGGTATTTGCCACATTGACAGGCTTTTGTTGAGTGTCTTTGTCAATGTATTCTTTCAGTATGTTTATGTGACACATTTGTTTTTGTTTCCTCCTTCCAGGGGTTAAAATTAAGTAATTTAGATCACTGACCTTTTTGAGGACAGTGTCAGGGCCAAAATATTGGGTTCTTAGAGGGTTTCCAGGCACTGGCAAAAGTGCCAGGAAAAGTGCCAGGACTTTGTCACCAGTTTTTAAACTCCTATCTTGGGAATGAAGGTCATATCTGGCTTTCATTTTGCCCTGAGCCTCTTTGAGATTAGACTAAGCAAAGTCACAAGCCTTAGAGAGATGATTACGGAAGTCAGAGACATACTGAAGCAAGTTATTGGGACATCATCTTCGGCCAGAAACTTTTCCTTCAGAAGCTTCAGAGGTCAACGGATTGTATGCTCAAAAACAAGCTCAAAAGGACTGAACCCAAGAGACTCTTGAGTTCTTGGGGAGCAAACAGAAGAAGATGGACACCTTCATCCCAATCTTTCTCTGTGTCAAGGCAGTAGGTCCTTATCATGTTCTTCAGGGTTTGATGGAACCTCTCCAAAGCACCTTGACTTTCAGGATGACCTGTGTTATTTAATACCAAGCTCATGCATAACTTGTTGAAATATGCCAGACTTGAAATTTGACCCTTGATCAGATTGAATAGACTTAGGAAGACCAACAAAGCAGAAAAACCTGGTCAGAGCATTGATGATAGTCCTCAACTTGATATTACGAAGTGGAATTGCCTCAGCAAACCGGGTGGAAGCACACATGATAGTCATTAAGTATTCACAACCAGACCTAGCCTTCGGCAATGGTCCAACACAGTCAATGATGATCCGACTGAAAGGTTCTTCAAAAGCGGGAATGGGCTTAAGTCAAGCCTTTGGAATATTCTGGTTCGGCTTCCCAACCAATTGGCAAATATGACAGGATTTGCAGTACTCCTGTACATCAGACCTCATGGAAGGCCAGGAGAAATGATTCCTGACATTTTGAAGGGTCCTCTTGATACCCAAATGACCTGACATAGGATTGTCATGGGCCAGACTAAGAGTGTCTTGACGATAAGACTTTGGAAGAACAATTTGTGGGTGATCATCCACTCCTCGTCTGCAGAAACATCAGGTGGACGCCACTTTCTCATAAGCACACCTTTTTTGTAGTAAAACAGACAGGAACTTGAGTAGCCCCTTGTTCACCTGCAGCCAGTGGTAGAAGATGCGCTAGATCACGAGCTTGTTGTTGCTACAGAATAAGTTGTTTCTGAGACAGAATGTCATTAGAATGACCTGACAAGGGCAAGTCTGAAGATAATCCTGATGAAGATCACTTTGTGATCGAAACGTTGATGACAGAATAAATTTTTTGGGGAGCATTGTCTTTGTGTGCGGACGTTACCATTTTTCTCTTTGCTGATTTTCTTATTGTCCTGCACCTCAGTTGAGTGGATGTGCATGCTATATTTTCTTAATTTCAAGTCTGAAAATAACCCAGACATCTCAGGACTGGAAGGTTACTGATGAAAAGACTTCCCAATGAAGGTGTCAGCCAGGTTGAAGTCCAGGTCAGCATCATCTTGAATAGCCTTTTTGGCCATAGAGCGAGCGACTGCACATGAAGGATAGAGGTCTGGAATTTCCTCTTCTATAGAGTCAGGCTCTTGATCAATCAAAGTCAGTCAGTTACAACAGGGTAAAGCACAACCTTATCCCCTGCAAGATCATTACCAAGAAGCAAATGAACAGCTTTGAAAAGAAGAGAAGACCTAACACCCACAGTAACAGGCCCAGAGACCAAGTCTGATTTGAGATGAACATTATGGAGAGGTACACTTGTAAAACCACATTCCACTCCTTGAATAAGGACATTAGCCTGAGTAAACAATTTGTCCAAAAAAGGTAGAATATCTGGAAGAATAAGAGATTGGGAAGACCCAGTATCCCTTAGAATTCGAAGGAGCAGATGAAGAAAAATCATGTGAAAGTGAGACAAAACCATCAGCGATGAATGGCTCAAAACCCTCCATAACAGAGTCAGACACAAAAGGTAGAAGATCAGGCGAACTGACCATTGATACAAGAGATTCTCTCTTAGTGAAAGCAGATGGCTTGGTTTCTTCTCGTTGTTGTTTTTTCTTGAGAGCATAACACTCAGAAATAAGGTGACCTTGCTTTTTGCAGTATTGGCAAGACACAGAAGGTAAAGAATCAGAGGATTGCTTCTCGCTGGAAGGTCTCCTCTCAGAAGTAGCCTTAGAATGATTAGAAGAGTTATTAGAAGAAGTCTTGGACTGAGACTTGTCTTGAAATTTAGAAAAAGTGGATTTTTGGACAAAAGAAGACTTATGAGTCAATGCATAAATATCAGCCATGGTGAAAACATCTTGCAAAGGCTTGTTTCTCCTCAAGGAAAGTCTTGATATCAGGCTGGATACACCTTTTGAATTCCTCAACCAGAATAAGTTGCCTCATTTGGTCAAAATCTTTCTCAACTCTCGTGGAATTACGCCACTGATCAAACAACTGTTCCTTCAACATTTCATGATTGGTCACTGGGGCACACCACTGTGTTAATCCAGCCCTGCAAGTGAGGACACCAGAAGTACGCGGGTAGGAAGAGCAGCTGGTGTGATGTCATTATACAATGGGCTTTAACTTTGTATGCTTGTATGCAGTTGAATGACAGATTCTGTTAAGAACTGCATTCTCCACCTCCAAACCCATTGCCACCCCGACATTCACTTTCTCCAGCGCAGTGCTCCCATTTCTTGTTGACCTGTCATGGAGTTGATTGATGGATCGGACACCTTATGACTCTGAACTGTAAAGGACACAGACAATTTTATAAGCCTCCGCATTGTCTCACAGCTGCAAGTTTCAGCATGTTACACACACCAACAGCTACTGCATTCTACACACAAAGACTCTCTCTCTCTCACACACACACACACAGCCAGTGCATTGCCATAGTTACCAAGACACACTCATACACAGACTCGCACACACAGAGACAGCCACGGCGTTAGATATTCCCGCTCAAAACCCTCGTACCCGCACAATCCAGACTTCTTAATGATGCAATGCTGAGATATCATTTCAAGATGATGCAAAATTTATGCGGTCAGAAATACTCATTACTCAGGATTGGCACATTCGGGATGTGACTGCACGCCCAGTTTCTGCAGTCAGCAGTCAGGGAGCTGCTTTTCGGTTAATGAGATATTGAAATAAAATCCTCTCAGAGTGCACAGCCAGTTCGATGCCAGCAGCGTACTCAAAGTTCCTCTCCCTCTTATTGTCTCTCTCAATCCTCCCTCTCTCTATCTTTTTCTTGGGGATATTGGAAAGGTAGTCAAGGCCGTAATCCTCTATGGTACCACATCATGTCTTCCCTGGCACTGACATTCCACACAGACTGAAGCAGATAATGTTTGTGGCGGGGTTTCTTGTGTATGTTTGTGTGGGGGATGGACAAGTGACACATATGACAGTTTTTACATGTGCCAGATTACATATGAACTGAGTTGTTTACATCAGGGAAAGCTGAACGCTGGCCCTCACTGTAAGAAAACCTGCCATCATCATAATTTCATAACATACTGTAGCGTAGTGAACTCATGGTAAAATTGGGCATTTTTTATGGTAACCTTTTGATTGGGTGCACTTGGAAGCTTCTTTGCTTTAATTTACAGATTTTTAAAAAAAATTCAAACAGGACATTAAAGGTAAACCTACCTTGCATTAGTCCTCACAGTATGTTTTCCAGCTTAGCTACTGCACTACACCCAATTTGAATTGACTAGTTGAAATGACAAATTCAAGCATTCAAAACAGAATAGGGTATTCAACGAGCACACCATTTTATTTCTTGTTTCATTTTTGGGATGCATAGTGAATTGAGTAATTACCATGTGAACGGTTTGCTAAGTTTACATACAGTGCCTGTTCGTGTTGATTAAGAACTGTGCCTGAAAGCCAGTAGGTTATGGATTTACAACATCAATTTTATGTTATACTTTATTGAATCCCGTAGGGTAATTTGCCCTTTGCATTTGACCCATCCTAGTTACTTAGAGCAGTGGCCAGCCACTGTGCAGTGCCTAAAGACCAACTCCAGCTCTAAAGCCAAAGCCCTTCTCAGGGGCACTTGAAAAAGTGTTCCAATGAAGCATATTCTTATGGGTGGGAAAATCTTGCGCGAACTAGAGAACATGCAAAGACTATGTATGGACAGCTGGGACTTGAACGCAGAACATCCTTATTGCAACCTTGCTAACCACTAATAAAAAGGACACCCATCCAAGACATTTTGATAGTATCATTCAGAAAATGTATCCTTAAATCGAAATACAGCATAGACTGCTGATGAGTACTGACTCACTTTGAATAAAATGGTATTTTTGGATGGCTGCTGCTGAAGGACTGAATTTGGCATAGATTTGCTACCCTGCTGTCTGCTGGTGGTCAGGATGGGGATTAATCATAAAAAATGCGCAGTCAACAACAGCTTTTGCACACATTCAAGTCGGAGCGCAGGGTATGCATAGTTGGTGTGGCATTTTGTATGCATAGTTGGTGTGGAATACCTCTTTGGCGTGGAATACCTAAGATCAAGGAAATAATACCTCAAAGAGGGTGAAAATATACAGCCAGCAGAGGTGAAGAGAGTCAATTTCACTGATTTGGATGTGTGTTATAAACAGTCTTTAGTGGACTAAGGATAAACACAGCAGCAGTCTTGCAGTCCACCAGTGATCCCATGGCATAATGGGCCCATCGGTTGCCAGCTTAATATGGCACCTCAAGAACATACTGGCCAGTGTTGCAATTTCGAAACACCTGCAATGACACCCTTCCTGCCAGTGAGTTCCTCATTCTCACTGTTAAAGATTGTGTTCAAGATTAAGAGAGAAGATGCTTAAACAAATCAGAAGCGGAAACTGACAGGAACAAAACTTTTGTCCTGAAGTTTTTATTTTATGAATAGATTATCCCTCTGATTAATTAGTGCATAGAGTATCAATATAATTGATTTACTCCCTCTCATTGTTTTCCATCTATCTTTTGCTCTCTTCAACTTATATTTTCCTGTTTTTTAATTTTAGCTCATTTATCCCTCTCTCTGGGTTTCCTTTCTTCCAATCTCTCATCTTTTCTCCACCCATCTAACCCTACTTTCATTTTGGTCTTCTTGCCCGTCTCCCTTCTAAATTCCCGCCCCCTCACCCCAGCTTCAGTCGTAGTGTCAAGCCTGTGCCCTTTGACCCTTTGGAAGGTCCTGAGCTTCCAGGATCAGTGTCCTGAGCTTTCACTGGGATAATGGGAGGATATTGAGCTTCCAAGATCAGTGTCCTCAGCTGTTACTGGGATGATGGGAGATGCTAACCTTACGGAGTCAGTGTCCTTAGCCATCACTGGGATGGTTTGAGGAGGGTTAGCTGGTGGCCTGCATCTTTGAGTCAGACTGGGTCATAGAGAGTTTGGCACAAGTTAAGGTCATATTATTCTTGTAAGACGTGTCTGTTGATAGCGACTGATGACCAAAATGTTGTCAGAGACAAAGGAAGTGTCATTCAATTGTGTCTTATATTGGTCAAACACTTGTAATGTTGCAGACATTGTCATTGGTTGTGTTATTTATACTGTATGTTCATTGGCTGAATGGACCAAGAGTTTGGTGGTTGTCATGGATGTAGAATCTGGATACAGTGGCTTTAGTAAATAGACCAGTTGGTTATATAACAAGAAAAACATAATTACCATGGAGATAACAGCTTATGCCACATAAAAGCATCAGTGTTGTCTGACACTTTTCTCAAGACCTCTGTCAGCACGTCTCACAAGAATAAAAAACAGCCTGAAGTGTACCAGCCCACGCTCTAATCCACACATCCCCACCACCCAAACACTTGCATAAACTGTGTTAAGTGCAGCGTTCTAACTGTGTGTAATATCAACACACTTGAAATAGGTCTTTGGGAATTGAGCTTTTAAAATGTAAAACTGTCAGATAATCATCATGTTTCATATTGTTTCCACTACACTATTTTAACTTAATCACATACAGATTTGGAGGAAATTAATATTACTTCTGACCTCTCTTTTTCATAACTACAGGTCAGCATTTGTCAAAGTTTTTCGTGCATCAGAATTTCTAGGCTTTTGAAACCACACAGAACTTTGCCAATGTTAAGAATATACACTACCTTAAATACACACACCTCATTGCTCTGAATGTTACAGTTAAAAATCCAGGTCGTGTCCCATTTGATAATCTTTGGTACTGCATTTGTGATCCAGGCAGTCATGAATTTGCACGCGCCTGGCTCGCCCATCGCGCACATTCATGTGCTGTCGATCCAACGCCACTGCAGGAAGCAGGGTTAAAAGAGCTTCATTCTGCTGTGGCGTTACCTGCTCTGCCATCCTTTCAAGCAAGGGTGTGGGTTTGAATCCGGCCAGGGGCCTTTCTGAGTGGCCTGGGGCCTTTCCCCGTGTTCGCGTGGGTTTCCTCCGGGCACTCCGGTTTCCCCCACCAACAAAAATACGCAATATAGAAACACTTCTGTATGGCTGTGTGTGAATGTTTGGTGGTGGTCGGAGGGGCCGTAGGCGCATACTGGCAGCCACGCTTCCGTCAGTCTGCCCCAGGGCAGCTGTGGCTACAGAAACGTACTTTACCACCATTAGAGCATGAATGTGTGAGTGAATGAATAATGTATCCATTGTGAAGCGTCTTTGAGTGTCCAGAAAAGCACTATATAAAAGTGATGCATTATTGTTATTATTATGATATGGTTGTTTACGGGCTATGCTCTGCGGAACAAGAGCAGCCAGTCCTGTTGGTCACACGTTCCCATCACAAATCCTCTACAGTGACCAGATGAAGTTCAGTTCCTGGTCCCCTCATTCAATTAAAGTCCAGGGTTAATAGCATAATGTTGATACAATATCCAGGCATTAGTGCCAGAACACTGCTTTGCTGGTCCCGCTACTCACTTATTGTCAGGCACCATGGGATGCATACCTTGTTTTAACCCCCTTTCAACATCAGTCCATTATAACCCATTTCCTTAGCCTTACTTATTCTTGGAGGTTCCAAGTAGTGGCAGTATTTTGCAGTGCTACACGTCATGTACATTGGAGAGGTGCGCCAATGAAAGAACATCCCGCACAACTGACACTATGTCACACCCCTTTATGACCAAGAGTGTATTAACCCATGAAACTAACAGACCCACATACAGGTTTTTCAAATCTGACAGCTTTATTCAAACCTATGGGATTTTGGCCATTTTTTTTTATTCTAGTGGCTATCTCAACGTTTCCAAAGATCCCAAATATGTCCTGCTGAATTACAGAAAATGAGTATAAAATGACACGCATGATCTTTGTAGTTTCTATTTGATGTAATGCTGCAACCTCAAAAACTTTGGCATCCAGGGTTTGAATATTTCACTCAATATACAGTGCTATCAAAAACAATTTACCCCCTTCCTGATTCCTTCTATTTTTGCGTATTTTTCTTGCGTAAATGTTTCAGATCATCAAACTAGTTTTAACATAAGATAAAGATAATACAAAATGCAATTTTAAAATGGTGA
Source organism: Gymnothorax reevesii (assembly GCA_029721435.1). NCBI lineage: Eukaryota > Metazoa > Chordata > Actinopteri > Anguilliformes > Muraenidae > Gymnothorax > Gymnothorax reevesii. The sequence goes on along the minus strand of CM056584.1, from coordinate 33,253,542 downwards.
TTTAATTTATTGGAGGAAAAAGGCTATCCAACCCTGCCAGACCCTATGTGGAAACAGTAATTACCCATTAATCACTACAGCAACTAATCAAACAAACATAGTTAATACTTGGGTTTCACTAGACACATCCAGGCATGATTTCTTCCAGCTCTGTTGAATTTAAACATTACTTAAATAGAACCTGTCTGGCAATGTGAAGTAGGCAAAAGGCAGTACATGACACCGCATCTAAACTAATTCAAGAACAAATGAGATACTAAGACGTTGACATCCATCAGTCTGAAAAGGGGTCCAAAGCCATTTCTTAAGCTCCGGGACTCCAGTGAACCATGGTGAGGAACCATTATTTACAAAAGGAGAAAACTAGGAACCTTCCCAAGAGAGGCTGGCTGACTAAAATTCCTCAAAGAGCACAACAACGACTCATCCATGAATTAACAGAAGAATGCTGACTACCATCTAAAGAACTGCAGGTGTCACTTGCTTCTGTTAAGGTCAGGGTTCACCATTCCACAAGAAGAAAAATACTGGGCAAAAATGTCATCCGCGGGAGAGTTGCAAAGTGAGAACCACTGCAAACCAAAAAGACCACAAAGGCTTGTCTCACATCTGGCAAAAACATCTTGATGGCCCCCAAGACTTTTGGGATAATGTTCTGTGGACTGATTAGTTTACAGTGGTGCTTTTTGGAAGACATGGATCTCACCACATTAAGCATAAACCTAACACAACATTCCACAAGTAGACCATCATACCAACAGTAAAACGCATTGGTAGTATTGTGATGGTCAGGGGCTGCTTTGCTGATTCACGATCTGGGCGACTTGTCATTATTGATGGAAAATTTAATTCTACTCTTTACGAGAAAATCCTTAATGAGAACGTCCAGCCATCAGTTTGTGATATAATGCTCAAATATATTAGGGTTATGCAGCAGGACAATGATCCAAAGCACACAAGAAAGTTTCTCTTAAGAGAAACAAAATGAAGGTTTTGGAGTAGTCTACTCAAGTCCCGACTTAAATCCAGTTGATGCCTTGTCATGACCTTTAATAGGCTGTTCATGCTTGAAATTCCTCCAGTGTGGCTGAAATAAAACAATTCTGCAAACAGTAGTTTGATAAAATTCCTCCACAGCAAAGTAAAAGACTTATAGCCAGTTATCTCAAAGGACTGATTGAAGCTGCTGCCGCCCAGGGCGGCACAAACAGTCCTTACACTTAGGATGACAATTATTTCACAAAGGTGACAGAGGTTTTGAACAACTTTCAATAAAATAGATCATCGTTTAAAAGTTGCATTTTGTGTATCCTCACATTGACTTTGACTGATGTTAAAATTATATGGATGTTCTGAAACATGTTTAATATGACAAATAAACAATAATAGAAGATATTGGGAAGGGGGCAACACTTATTCATGGCACCGAAACCAGCAGATTTGTATGGGACATAGTCCTACAAAATGGAAAATAATGGTTTTTATTTTTCCTACTGTAAAACATAACTAAGGGGAAATTCAAATGAGAATCAGGGTTGAAGGGGTTAAAGGGATATTGTCACAGCCAATGCATATTTGATGCTTAAAGGTTATCAGAGATATTGTTCAGCGGTCCACAATCTTGGTTTTAGAAGGCAATGAGAAATTGATCCCTTGCAATATAACAGAGAGTATAATGCGTGGGAGCACCTGCAATTCATTTCTACATTTTGGCTTCACTTTTGTGTTCTAACAGACCTGGTGTAATCCAATATTATGGACAGTTAAGTCAGTAGAAATTCTACGGGGGTATGTTTCTTTCCGAAATCCAATGCCAGACATAGCAGGACACAAACAAATTTCTCAAAGTTGGCAGAAGAAAAATTGATTTAAAAAAAAGAACCAAAATAGACCATGGGACCCACCCTAAAGTAAATTATTCATTTTTGGAAAGAACAGCCATGATTAACAGGTATCATTAATCACAATATAACATTAAACTAGCGATTTCCACCAGTGCTGACCTTGAAAAAATTGCCTGATTTTTTTACAAGTTTACTACCCCTGCTCAGTTGTTACAGTAGCCCCTTGAACTTTCCATTTGATCAATTCTGAGCTGAGTACCTGCCTGGTAAGAGTCAAAGATCTATGTCGCCATCATGCAAAATGACTTTTCAATGAAACAAACAATGAAAAGGTAAGGACTCGCATGAATACTGCACAAATTTCAATACAAACGCAAAGCTGAGAACAGTGTGAACAGTCCATATGTGATATTGTTGTCTGCCAGATCCCAAGAGACCAAAAAGAAAAATACTGCCAGCTGAATTCAAACATTAAAACATAATGTCAGATTAATGCATGCCATTCACGCATTCACATTTTGGGAATGTCTATATATAGTCATCATTTACGTGTGTCTTAAAGAGAAATTACAGCAGCAGCATTACAGTGAGTAGAATCAGGCACTTACCTTTCTTCAGGATCACATACTACAGTCATCTTATCTCCTCAAAGCAGCCTACTTGCTACTTAGCTACATACATGTCACAACTGTCGTGTGAATCCCTACTTTCCCTCCTTCCAATTCAGCAACCTCTGTCTTTCAGATGAATTGATTAGTTTTGGGTCTTGTGATCCACCCCCTCCAGGTGTAATGCATTCGTGTTCCCCACTCCTGCGTGTCTCTGCTGCGTATATAAACCTTACTTTGAGTCTGAAGAGATGCTGAATTGTCCGTTGCTATACGCCCTTAAACAACAAGTCAGTATCTTCTTAGTCAATAGTCTATCATCTTTGGAAAGGAATCATAACCTTCAATGATAGTTAAATACTGATGTAGTCTTCTCAGTTTTACTGATAGGAACAAGCTCCCAAGCTTACTTGCCAGCTTCCAGGATTGGGACTGCGTTGTGAGCAAGAAGGTGATAATGATACAATATATTGAAAGTTAAAAGAGATCTTTAAATTGGATAAGACTATCTTTTGACTGGTGCGCATGAAGCCATAACAGGTCCATAAGCTTCGGTCACTGGACCCTTGAGAAACATGGCCACAGATAAGACGTCAAAACTTCTAGAAGTGACGAGTCTTCTGGTTAGAAATACCATACTCCAACCAGCTGTACTAGAACAAAGATAAATAAGTGATTTGTCAGCTACTGTACTCAATTTACGTCCTACAATTTAGGTCTTTATCATATAGAATACCAAATCACACACACGAACAAGAGACTTGTTTAAAGTCATCGTCCAAATATAGCCAATATATTACTGCTGAACGCAATGGTTCATAGTGGTTTTCCCCATTTCATGCGCAGATAATAGAACATGACAATCGCAATTTCCTACGTACTAATAACATCGCTTCTACCTATAACAAGCTTTGTTCAAAGCACAGACACAGGGTAGAAGCTCTACTTAGCATGTAGAGGACACATAGGACAAACGGAGAGGAGGCAGAGACAGAATATTCCGGAAGGCAAATTTGAGGTTTTCCGTGGCTGTATTGTCATGTTACTTTACAAGTCAGTGGGCGGGCGGCTAAAACGCAGCCCGGCTTTGCCATTCATTTCTGCTTCACAAGCAATAAAACAAATAAAACTTTTATTAACATTTGGCCACCTTGGGCAAGAATAACAAAAATATGGCAGTACTCTATCATCAAGGCACCGACGGCTTGTGTCCGTTGACTTGAATTGAGTATTTTTTTTCCCTGGTAGTTTAGGTGTCCCGGAAGGTGCCTGATAAACATTAGGACCCAGGCAAGGTTTTGGAAGAACTTCTAAAAAAGCTTGAAATAAAAAGTTTAAAAAGGGTAGGAGCGAAGAAGGAGGGGGTAGAACCCTTCTCTGGTGCACCAGAACCAGCCCTGTCACAAGGGAAAGCTCACAGGTCGAAACTGGCGTTGTTGGGGCATTGGTTCATACCAGAAGGAGCCATTGGTCAGAAGAACAGAGTAAGTGCTCTCCGGTTGCACAAACTACTGCCGATGGAGAGGGCAGTGTCTGTAGCATTAAATGTAAAAAAAAAAAAAATTGAAAAATTGAAAAACCCTACTGTCACAGTTTGCAGCTTTACACCGGGGGGCAGCCTCACACAAACCAGGGGCCTGTATTCCCAAGCAGGATCACTGATTCAGCTAGCTGGCTAACTCCACTGAGTAAAATTGTCATGTGGGGTTTACTCAGTGCGATTATCCAGCTAACTCATTCATCCTGATTCATAATACAGGCCCGAGGCCTCATGTGTTTGGTTATAGTCAGTCCTGCCCAAGACTGCCCCCCACAGGAGCTCAGTGGAGGTGCGCATTGAGGTCATACTTCCCGCAGAAGGTGTCGGTGAAGGGGATGCAGGTGAGCAGCTCGCACCAGTCGCACTTAAAGGGCCGCACGTAAAACAGCACGGCCAGGCCGGACAGCAGCGCCAGGAAGGCGGCCAGCGAGGCCAGGATCTGGCAGCGCTTGCGGTACTTGTCGGCGCGGCCGAAGCTGATGTAAGGCAGGAATGCGAAGGACAGCAGCAGGCCCGAGGCGAAGCCAAACGTGTGGGCAAAGTTGTCGATCCAGGGCAGCAGGCCGAAGGCGAACAGCAGCAGCACCACGCAGAGCAGCTTGGCGAAGGCTCGGCACGGCTGCGCCAGGATCTGCCAGCTCTGAAACAGCTCCACAAAAAGGCAGGCCAGGATACCAAACTGAGAGCCAGCGGGCCCTACCTGCAGGACAGATTACAGGGGAGACTGAGGGGCCAAACCTGAAGACACACCCCTCACACACACACACACACACACACAACCGAGTCTCCACGAATGTCTACACACACACACGCACTCAGCTGAGTCCACACAAATGTACGCATATACATACATTGAAATCTTCATATACACACATAAGCAAATACATACACAGCTGTATGCACTACACACACACACGTACAGTTGTATGTACACACATGTATGCACACACTCACACAAACAAACACAGACACATGCATCTAGACGCAGAAACTCAACATCACCCCTTCGCATGGACTAAAAAAATACACAGACACATGCATCAGATGCGGTTCTGTAAACCAAATGCTCACACAAATGCACCTGTAAATGCACCTGTATCAACATAGTAAAATCATGCACACTTCCTCAACAGCAAGTGCACAACTACACAAACTAAACTCAAAATAAATGTTCTCCTTGTACTATGAGAGAGTCCTCAACCTTAGCACTAACTCTGAGGTAGACGTGCATTACAGACCGATGGTGTGACTCTGAAAACTCAGGTGTTCACTGTACCTCAGCTCTGTAGGGCAGGAATATAGCGCTGGCCAGGTTGCCAGTGATGCCACTCAGTATGTAGATGATAGAGATCCGCAGCCAGCCAGCCAGTTTCTCCAGGTCTCTCAAGATTGTCATCTGGAACCCAACCGACACCAGGCAGTGGAGGATTCTGGGTAGGAAGCATAAGGACTTATTAAAAGGAAGAGACCTTGCGCTTTTCGCAAAAGGAGAGAATCGCTGATTCTTCTTCCTGCAATTATGATTCAACACTTTAAGATTTCCTGAACCAAATTACAATTTACATTATGTTTTTATGTAAAATTTTGATAAATATAACCAGAAGAAAATGTGAAAATTTAATAAAAAAATACACAACATAAAATAAATTTCAAGGTCTTTATTTTACCCATAACAATATCTAGCGTCTTTGGGCTGATTATCTACACTGAGCTGCATCTATGTTGTCCATTAATCATAACATTAACACATACATGACAAAGCGTGATTAAAAGAGAAAGAGTTTCATTTTAAGAAAGTCAAAAATCTGATTTCACTCCTTAGGTTTTTAACATTATAAGCCTGTTTGCTGAGAGTTTTAATCTTACTTGCAAAGGATATATATTTTTTCTAATCTCATCACACTGTCAACTGTAAAAATGCAAATGAATAATATGCAATAATTCTGCCATTATTGTCACTGTCAGTCACCACACAATGGAAAAAAAGGTTTTTTTTTGTTTAATATTCACAAATTCCACAAGTGACTTCGAAATGTGAGAAATGTCCTGCTTCCAAAGAATCTGAATTCCCTGCATGGGCTGTAAGACCACACTAAATACTTAATGCTGCAGAATACCTTTTGGTCAAATACTCATCAGTAAGACGTGGACTACTCCCTAAACTGCCCGCTCATCCTAAAGGCCGTTTCTTGCGTTAGATAGCCAAGGCAAAGATTTTCTGTCAGGTTAGCGGGCAGGCTGCCAACATCTCCCCTTAATTAATGAAACAAATCATTAATGTGATCTAATCTGGAAAATGGACTGGCATTTGGGTAATTGGCTAAATTTAAAAATCTGAGGTAAGGGGAATTGATGAAAATGCTCAGAGTCACAGGGTAGGGACTCTGAATACATGAGTGGTGCTGCCCGCCACCGAACAGCAAACTCATCGGGCTCTTTCATTCCCACTCTGATTGGGGACGGTTATTAGAGATGCATCAGTTGCTCACATCAGCCCCAGAGCTTATAGAAACGAATGGTAGCAACCGTTAGCAAGTACTGCATTCATTGTGAATGGCCCTGCTGAAGATAATGGGTTATAATGCTAAAAAGGAACGTTGAGCTCATTACAAGCCTAAAAAAATGAATAAATGTCACAAAGGGCACAACTTATGCCCTGACAACAATGAAAACTGTTTTATTCCACTGTTTTTTTCCCCCCAAAAAAGATCAAAAAAGTCTGTTCTAATGTATGGTGAACCATGGGGCATGACAAGAAATATTTATCTAGCCACTTTGACCCAAACCAAGTTTGGCGATGAAGCAAAATGAAGGGGGTAGAGGCTACCCACTGTCCCAAAGTGCCAGTACAGTTTTTGGTTTTTTTCCTGTCCTCAACTTGATGGCTGATTAAATGTGTGAGCATGAATCTCTGAATACTGTAAATGCTGAACCCCTGAGCTCTGCAGCACAAGGTGATAAAAAGCAGTAGTAGTGGCAGTGGCTGTGCGACAGGGAAGTAGGCGGAGCATTTTACTTCCTGTATTTATGTACTTCCAAATGAAAGAATGTTTTTTCAGGGCGGGGATATGAAAATTTGAGGGGTGTGTCCAGAGTTGGAGGTAGAAGAAGCCTGCCTTTGTTGTTGGGCAATGGCTGACATCTTTACCTCCGCCAACGAAGTTGGGGCGGAGGTTATGTTTCCGCTCCTGTTTGTTTGTCTGTCTGTTTGTGAACTACATAGCTCAAAAAGTAATGTACAGATTTGTCTGATATTTTGTGGGTGGATTGCGATTACATCAAGGATAGACCCTATTGATTTTCACTGCAATCACTGAAACAATATGGCCGCCACGGCAGCCATGTTGAAATCCTATCACATGCGATAAGTCAACTTTGCTCCCACTCATGCACATTTGGATTGTGCTGCCTTGGCGTAGGTTTGCACTCTACGAGTGCCTCTAGTTCTATCTGTCGGATACGGGGGTAAGGCAGTCTCAAAAAGATCCTGCATAGTGACATCATAATCTCAGAAAGGTTCCAGCTGACGTTAGATTTTGCAGATCAGATTTCTACTAGATAGAATAACAGCCCACTTTGATGAGACATTATGAGCATGGCAGAATTTTCTCTATGCAATGATATTCATGGTTGGAACATGCCAGGTTTGACACTACATGCCCATTAAAGTCCTGATTTGATTGCAACGTGACTTGAAAATCAATCCAGTCACTCAGCTGTAGGCCTGAATGGAGCATAAAAATCAGAACCGCACAGGCACCCCAGAAGCTGCGTTCCCAACCCCGGATCTATGCTATGCTTGCGATATTGAACGCCATTAAGAGCCACCCGTTGGATCTGCTCCCTCTGCTTAGAAGCAGAGCAGCAGCCAGCTGTGAATGAAGCCGCCGTCCCCAGAGTCCGCCTCTCAGGCGCTCACCCCGCGTGCAGGAAGAGAGAGAGCCACAGCCGGTAGAACTGGTCTGGGATTTCAGGGTTCAGGAAGGGAAGGAGTCCGCACACGTCATCCATGCAGTGCACCTGCAAAGGCAGGCTTACATTCAACACATTTAAATCTCAAACAAACGCACTGCTTAGTTATTCCACCTCTTTCGTGTTAAAAATCATCCAAACATAATTGTAGCTCTAACTGCACAGATAACAAATAAATTACATTTACATACACACCTGCGAACAGAGTGTTGCCTCCTCATGAAAGTAGCCCTTCATAAAGTCACAGTACTCCCGGGATGTTATCTCACACCTGTATGGGGACACACTGTCACTACAGCCCACCATCCCAGCAGCAATCCAACAATGAGATTCAGTGCTGCACCATGCAAATCACTGGCAGAGGTCTGATTAACAGTTATCTATTATAAATGGTTTTTACATGAATGTCCTTATTTATGTACTTCAATAATTTTAGCAATCTTAACAATGAGCTTTGAGTGGTTCCAATGTCAAACACAAGGTTTTCTTTATCTCCGTCTAAGGCAACTGACCACACTGTGGGCACCTGGGGCTCTTGCACTATTTGTTTCTGACATCATGCTACTGCTTTAAAGATGGGTTGGAGATGTGGTCCCCCTGTTTTCCCTTGTTCCTTTTCTTTGTTAGCCACTGCATCTGGGCTCTTGGCTCGCTCGCTTTATGTTTTTCATTTCTTTTAATCCGTTAAGGCCCACCATTTAAAAAATTTTGTCTTTTAGAAGTTCCAAAATGAAAAGCTAATAACAGACAACCTATAAGGATAAAATGCACATATAAGGCCTTGTTTGAAAGACAATGTTGTTTCGTTTCTGGAAATATGCACAAATGTGTGAGTATGTGGCTAAAACACAAGCTACACTGCATCAGCTCAAGCATGAAGGATTTTTTATTTTATGCCAGGAGCACCAGCAATTTGGTGGGTTCTATCAGGTAATATTTTCGCAGCCTTCGAAATAGCTACAGCACTTAAAACATTTATTCATGGACAAGCTAACATGTTCATTTCTCACCCACAGCCAAATTTTCGTATCCTTTTATGTCTTTTGCGCTGATTGATTAATTGAACCAAATAAATCCCCAAGTTTCGTTACCATCATTGGGCTGAGATCGTAACATCCTTGCTTTGCATTTTTTCCAACAGTGATCTCAAGGTTGCACGTGGTTGTACAGGCGTGTCTTTCGATGTGTTTTTTGCTGAGCTCGTGCCATTCAGCATGTGTGTATGAGAATGATTGGCAGGAGGGTGACATTATTTTCGGATATATGCACACCTCATAAGTGGTTCTACAGAAAATGTCTATTCATTGTGCTAAATTAATGCGCTGGCTACAGCAGGTCCCTAGTAACCATAGCAACAGGGACACAGAGAAAACCATCTATAATTTAGTGCAAAAAGATAACAAGAAGTCTCAAAGAAATGCAGTGCCCATCATGGCCAGCCTCCAACAGCAGAACACGCTCCGCTATGCTAGACTTGCCAATTTCTCCATAAAATTTCACCATAAATAAAAACTTTTTCAATATGACAGCTAGCTTACGGTAGCATGAATAGAATGAATGAATGAGTTTATAGTCATTGTTACAGAATAACAACGAGATTGGTTTGGAGAGAAAGTGCTCTGGGCTGTTGCAACGTGCGTTGCGCGTCGCGCCGTCAAGTTTTCCTGCTTTGGTTTTTTTTTTTTCTATTTACTGTAGCTATATGATTTCCCTATCTGCCAGTTAGTGGAGTGGAATAAATTGTTGACGTTTCTTTAATCTTCAATGTTATTGACTCTTATACTAGCCAGCCTAGCGCTCAATTTCTCAGCTGGTCCAAAGGGTTCTATGAGCTGAGCGGACTACTTTATGGCTTTAGAGAAACTTTATATTTTGATTGCAAAATGCATGAAAATATAAACTAATGGTCCTTATTTTTTTAACCTTTAGAAGAGGTCAATGGTACATGCAGGATAATGTCCTTCAAGGTTGAATTATCACGAAATAATGGACTCTGTGGAGGAAACAGTTCTCAGACCTGCACGTCTTCTATTACTTCCTGATGATGGACACCTCATTGGGCATTATCCCATACATATTTTCTAACTCCGGACTTGCATTTTGGTCGCAATTTACAGACAAGACATACTAAAGAGAGCAAGGCGACGAGACATGAAACTTGTGTCAATGTCAAAGGCACTCAGAGGTGATACTACAATGGCCAAATTTGACATCACGCACCACATGTTGGTATTTTACTGTTTACCACAGGACACCACAATTAATGGTAACGTCTCACTGAGACGCAGGTGATCTTGATAACTCTACGGTCCTGTAATTATGAAGTGCAGGACATGGTTACTGTCACTTACTGGCTCATACACTGTATTGCTACAACTACAACTTGTGTTTATGTTATACTTATTCATGACTTGCTGCATATTGCCGGATCACCATTGAAAAAAGAGACTTTGGTCTCAACTGGTTTTATCTGATTAAATAAAGGATTTGATTGATTGATTAAACTACGCGAGGAAGCATGCAGTATCCAGTACACATGCGCAGTATGCAGTGTGTAGTAAACGTGTCCACAAAATAAAGGCGAGCGCCATAACAAAAACAAAAGAAGACAATTACGTGTGCACCTTCCTTCTGCGCCAATATCAAGGCCCTACCGTAGGGTGGCACTTTTAGAACTGAAAGTTGACCCACCCTCTTTTGACAAATCCTCGCTCTTTTAGTCATGCCTACTTGCAACTATCACTCAATACATGCATGTTTAAATGTGAAAATAAGAACAACTCCCAGGACGTGATATTCCTTAAGTGTATTGCATAAGATCAGCTCTCAGAGTTCCCTCCTCACCTCCCTTTGGTACCGATACAACAGGGTCGCCCAGTGATGGCACAGTCCATGTGGGGCAGATTAGTGTGGTTTCCTGTGCTGTATCTGGTGCAGATCTACGGGAACAAAATCACAAAAAGGGCTTGGAATACAGCTGTAACCCTCAAGGGTACAGTACCCCTGCATCTACAGCTCTCAAAAGGCCGTACTCACCGGCCACTTGGTGATGTCATCAGGCCACTCGTGTGGAGGCACAGAGGCAGGCTCCAGACAAATCCTGCAGTGATCGTTCACCAGTCACAAACAACAGCACAGTCTGTATCAAATCAGAATCGCCTCTCGCATATAAACACAACAGAAACCTCCAATCAAATCTCTGGTTTTTCCAAGATGGCAACACTGCAGACTCTTTAGACAAATCAGATGGTCAAACTGGGTTTCTCAATGCATATAAATACTGTAAATAAGTAACTATTGAGGCTAGAATCAATGATATGCCTCTTTTCATTAACCCTTTGACGCCGAGCTTTTACAAAACCAAACATGACTGCCCTGCCCCTGTTAATTAATGCCGATCATATTCAATTCAGACATGCTCAAAGTCTTTATTTAATTCTGGCTTAACCATAGCATTTCCTGGTTAGAAATGGTATCATTAAATGTTGCTCACACATTTCAGCACAAGTCGGATGCATTTAATTGCAGCAAAATGTAGAAGATTGTACATATCTAAGGCAAATGTTCATAGATGCATGATCAGTTTGAATTTCAAACTTTGCTGAGGACCCTGATTACTAGAATCTGGTGTGTGATCACTTCGTTGGAATGAAAGCCTGCACCCTCACTGGCCCTTTCCAGATAAGATTGAAGACTCCAAGGCAATCGAAAAACAGAAAACTTCGTATTCAGGCAGAGGAGTCAATTAGCATAAAACAGGAATTTCCATATGCGGGCGCAAAAAGGTTTTAATATTCACAAACTATAAAGCATCATTGAACCTCCCAAGAGCAAAACACACCTCCTTGTGAAAGGAATCAACAAAAATTGCACAAGCAGAATATCCTGAAATGCTGATGCTGCGGTGTTATGCACGATGTGGCTGTAGTGATTTACCTAGGGTCCTGGTGGCACACAGACCCATGCTGGCGCACTTCCCCCCTCAGAAGAGGGGCACTGGGATGTCCCGGCCATTTCACCCACACGGCCAGCGTTGTCTGGAACAAAGGTGAAAGAGACAAATTCTGACTTAGCCTCATTCGCGCAGAAAACCAATAAACTGTCAAGGCACTAGGTAGTCTAGAATCTTCTGCCGTGTGGACTGCCACCAGAAGACTCATTCTTCCACTCTTTCAGGTTTGTCTAATCCTTGTCATTTATCCTTTCTCTCTTACTCTAGGGCAGGAAATATCCAGTGAATCATTAACTAAGCCGACTGCACTGCAATTCACTTTTGCATGTTGGCACTGTTTTTTCCCCCCACATTTTTATCCTTCATAAAAATAAACACATAAGCGAAGGAAGCCATGCTCCCAAAGGTTTGTACAGTTCTCCGCTCTTAAATGATTCAACAGCTCGGTCATTAAGCCAGTCAGCTGTCACTGGATTCTGCATATGAATCCAAGCCTAAGGACAGTTCTACCAAGAGCATTACGGGGAAGTGACAGCTTAATGAACTGAACAGTGAACACTGATCTGGGGTCAGAGGACAACCTGAATGCACTGAATGACCAGGTTATCCCATTAAATGATTTTTTAATCCCTGATGAAACAGGCATATTCCAGGATGAAAATGCCTAAATGCATTCAATTGTGAAAGAGTGGCTCAATTCCAGTTTCCACACATGAACTGGTCACCACAGAGTCCTGACCTCAACCAACTGAAGGTCTTTCTGATGTGCTGGAGATGCTTTTCCGGTGTGATTTGACTCGCCCGTCATCAATAAAAGATTTCGGCCAAAAAATAATGCACTCTAGCCGGTGCTGTAAAATTGCATAGGATTGTTGAAACAAATTCAAAATGAAATGCACCGTGATTAAAGCTATAGGTGGCCAACACTTCTTTCGCCAGGCAATGTATGAAAGCAGTTAAATGGTTTTTAACTGAGAAGCACAATGCAAGTGTATGACAGTGACCCATGATGCTGCACTGAAGTCTGACTCCTCATAATGCCATGACGCTGGTGTGTGACACTGCAGCATCACACTGGTGTCTGAGCACACAGTACTGCTAGAGCCTGCACAGCTGTGCTAGCCGTACCGAGCACTCCTCGGCAGCAGTCTGCACACAGCCGGAGCGGTCGTTCCGCACACAGCAGGCTGAATTCCGCTCTTTCGCCCGCTTCTCCTGGATGAGCTGGTGCACCTGCTGGTCCTGCCGCATGCAGGGAGAGAACTTGGCCCCCAGGTGAATCAGCGCCTCCTGTTGGGAAGAGAGGGAACTGCGGTTAATGATCAGAGGCATGTGTATCAAAATGCCAAAGCCAACATGCACAGAATCCTCACAGTATTCAGAACAGGTTTTTCCTTTAACCCCTTAAACTCTGGTTTTTGCTCGAATTTCCCCTTAAATAGGTTCAAAGTCAGATTTTTTTTCACGCTGTCGGACGATATCACATACATATTCCATATCTGCTGGTTGTACTGCTTCACTTAAGCAACATCACACTTACATTGAGTGAAATATTCAAAACAAGGACGGCATGTTCATAAGGCCACAGCATAACAATAGAGTGAATATACGAATCATGCTATTGTGCATCATTTTATACACATTTTCCTGTAATTCAGGAAGGCATATTTGAGGTGATTGGAAACCTCGGGATCTCAACCAGAACTTAAAATAGGTCTTAATTTCCATAGGTTTGAATAAAACAGTTGTATTTGACAAACTCATATATTAGTGAATAGGTTCTATCAGGTTAAGCTCACAGTACATAGAAAATCAGATTCTAGATAAGTGCTCCTGTACCGAGGTGAATACAGGCCATAATTCTGTTTGGCATATGACTGCAGAAGAAACACACACTGAGGAGTGCCTGAAACTGTGTTGCCGCTCATTATTCTGCAAATTAATCAGGACATTCAGAGAACCCTGCAGGAAACATAATGATGGAAATAGATTTAGAAGGACGTACCATAATTAATAGAGCACATTCAAATAGGCCTTTGATTTATGCGTTTCACGAGAAGAGCTAGGCATATTCTTCACATATAGTCAAACAAACAAAAACAAAAAACTGCAGCAAAGCATGGTGGCACATACAAACATACAACAAAGAGTTTGTTTGATGACCCCCCTGCCAGTGAGGTGTACAGAGAAGTGAGTGGTCATGATACCTGCATGAAACATAGAGGCAATTTCCAGAGCTTCATATACAGATATACAGTGGGTTTGGTTTTTTAGTGCCATATGTTCTGTTTGAATATTTTATACTTTGTCTGTTATGATAAAAAGAAAACTTCTGACCCAAGAGACACCAGAAACAATAAAGCAGAAAAGTAGTGGAGACTTCGACAGACTTCATTTATTTAAAAGCTGCTTTTTTGCAGTCTGCAAATATGAAAAGAACAATGAACGGTAAAGCAATGTTTTTCCGGAAATATGAGAATAAACAGAATGCTGCCAGATGCAGTCAATGCAGCAGCCTATTTAATAACTCTATAAACGGCAGGAGATCCTCGCACGGACGTCGGTATGCGAACTTCTCAGCAAATTTGGCTAAGAGGGATATACGCATTGCAGTGGTCAGAGTCAATGCAGGGCGTTCTATCCTCTGTAAACATGGGAGTTTTACGTCACCAAATTCATACAAAGTTGCTCAAACTGGTTTCTGCAGCAAATAAAAACCAAGCTCACGCCCGCAATTTTTTCCCCTGAACTAGTGAGTTTAAATGGAGGTGAATCAGGCACACTGCCTGGAGTACTACATAACATTAAAGGTGTCCAACATGTTTGCAAACCCACGGCTCTCACCGAACTTGGTCCAATCCAGAAGTTCTCTTGTTGAACAAACTTCACATTTTCATAAACTCCTTTATTTCGTAGAACCTGCCGTGAGGAAATGAATGAACTGATAATAACATCTAAAAAACCAAGTCAAATATTTTTAGAACTGCAATAGAATGCTGTTCATCACAATTATTAATAAATTGTGTACAAAGCCATCAATTCAGTATTAATATATCTGTCATTAAACATTATAGACTTACATAGATAAATATGTATGCATTTCCACATTATTTGAAGCGGTATAACCCAGATCATTTGCTAAAAATGGATACATAAAATTTTATATGCTTCAACAACAGAGGTAAACGATACATCTCTATTGTACCTGATAGTATAGTGACTTATTGCTTATATTTTTTAAATAAAATTTTCACCATGTTTACTGGAATGACCTCTTCAGAAATAAAGAAACAATCCCAAGATGAGAGATCACAGGAAGTACTTCCTGTTTTGGTTCAGTTTAACAGAGTGGGACCGCCCTTGGAGGCAGGCCATGCTCACCGAATCAATGGTCTCATGCTGGGAGAAGCCAACAGGTGCAATGCCGTAAATACACACGGCCAAGATGGTGATGAGCATATGGACAAATGTGATCCAGTATGTGAAGAATGGCCTTATGGGAAAAAACCACACAAAAACCCACGTGAGTCAAAAATACCAGTTTTAAAAATTTCTGCGTTCACAAATATGATAAATTCCTCTAAAAGAAAACTTTTTAATCCTTAATCTTACTTTATTTCTCCACACATATTTGTTGGGAGAATAGAATGGGAATCAGTTCCACATAACTCAGCCCAAGCCACTGATATAAGAAGATTTCTAATTTTTTCCCCTAGAAATAGGAAATAAAGTAGCAGTACTGACTATAGCACAAATGATGGTCAACAACTGACTTACACATTTTTTAAAATTTAGAATGAGGTTTGATAATTGCATTAAATGACAGTGATATTAACGTTGTTGATGTCACTGAATAGAAGCAGCCTGCTTGTAAGGGAATTGACCGCATTGGTACTTAAAATCAAAGATAAGCGCCAAGTATGATGTGTAAATGGTTGTTTTTTTTCACAGAGAAGTATAGTCCAAAAGGATTCCTTAATGTTAATTGTCATTAAAATTTTGCCCTTCTCATAGGGTGTCAATGTCCATATACCTGTGACCAGTTACTGAGCGGCTGTGCAGTACCTGTGGTCGTCCATGTCCAGGATCTGCCGCTGCACGTAGCTGTCGATGCGCTTATGATAGGTGCGGTTGGTCAGCTTGCCCACCATGCCCAGGCCGTAGGGCCGCTTCTCACGGGCAAACAGCTTCTTAACGGGCAGGGCTATCCGCTGGCCCCGCCTCTGCCCTTCCACGCTGACAACTTCCTGCCGGAGAGGAACCTTCGGCGGGGGCGGGGGGCCCTCTCGGCTCTTCCTCCAACCACGTTCCAGGGGCCTGGTGGGGTGGATTTAGGACATGGGTCCGGGTTAGCTTAGTCTGTGCAGTAACCAACAGTGATAACGCAGACAGAAAGCCAGAAATGATATATTCAGGTTTACAATATAAAATTCCACTGATATTTTGTAATAATTGCCCAAATTTGCTAATTAGCACATTTTACGGATAAGATTGGACACCCCTGTCCTGGCTGAAAAAAGAGTAAGAGTGGGTGCAGTTTTTGTATTTTAGCTTAGTGCTATCACTGTTGCTTCCACTAATAATCTTATCATGGGCTCAATCAAAACTTGATGAGTGGAATCAGGAATATAACTGTTGGGCTGCAGCAAAATCAGTTCCTATATTGATCCCTTGCAGATAAGATTTGACACCCCCGAGCCAGGAAGTAGGAATGATGATCAGTCAGCTCTCAGGAGTTAAGGAGTCAAAAACACTAATGGCACTCATGACTACTGACCTGTCCTCTGAACAAAATGTAAATTTTCACACAGAAACCACTGCAAATATCAAACTCTGTGTACCGATCATACTCAGAGCAGTGATGGTGTATTAACAGTCATCTCACATCATCAGGTGACTCCGCTCCAGCTCATTCTTATCCAGTGCGCTGCCTGTCAGGTCGCTGTCCTCTGCCACCCTCAGGGGCTCCGCCTCCTTCACAATGCCATTGGAGGACGACTCAAACACCTCATCGTTATAGGTCGACAGCTCCTCCCGCACAGAGCGGTCCTGAGTAATAAAAAATTCCAGTCCATTTCTGTATGCCATATTTCTATGTTTACAAATAAAATCATAATTGAAAGAAAAGAACAAAAAAAAAAGTGTGCGTTAAAGTGGAAACAAACACCTCTTTAACTTTCCCTCATAGCCCACGTCAAATTTTTATTTGCTCCATTGTCGCAAAGACAACAGAATCGCTTTCCATTTTCCTCAGAGTAACAGCCCGGCTACCATAAAAAGCAAGAAACAACAGTAGGCATCCTAATTCAAATGTGAAACCCTGACCTTAGTGCTACGATAAAGGCAGAGAAAAACATGTGGTGGCACTAGTGAGCAGGCAGGTTGTGTTACTGAATTACAAGACAGAAGGCTCATTGAACGTTGGTTTGGAGCCTTCTTGGGTCGTGGAGCTCTCTCTCAATCGAGTGAATGCCTGTCTGAGGTCCACTCGCTTTACCTCTGTTTCTATCTCTCTCCTTTTTGCCTTCTTTGCCTCCTGTGTCAACAGGGTTATTTTTCCACTGTCACTTTGGTTGTTCCACTATTTGCTATTTCTGTAACTGGGCATAGCTATCCATAGCAAGTAAGAAAAAATCAAAGCGCCAACCTCTCCCTCTTTTGCTAGTGCAATGGTTGACGAGCTTTCTTTCAGTCACAAATCGTCCTTCATTTTCCCGGTTCATCGTACCCAGTGGCAAGCAGATTAGCCCGGTGAAAGTGAGGCTTATAGGGAACCAATCTGAGCGGCGATAGCATCATAATGCTATCATTGTGCAAATGGTCTTTACTCCATCATACATTTAAAGCAAAAAAAGTTGTCAGTTTCCACTTTAAGATTAGAAAACAATGTGGATGCAGAGAAGACAGACAGTAAAGGACAGTGTAACTCTGTGTACAGCGTAAAAGCAGATTTTCATGTTATTCTATGTAGCTCCAGCAGGGGGCAATGTCTAACACACCCTAGTAAAGAAGGAAGTATCCAGCTCCTCAGGCATTTCTACTCCCTCCTCCTCCAGGAAGATGGAGGGAGTGAAACTTCTTCTCTGCGTGCGATACACGGTGCCCTCCCGCAACGGCCGGCCCTGAGAAACACAAGAAATGTCACGCATATTCACATACACACACGCCGCCTTACCTCACTTTCAAGCTCACACATCCACACAATAACATAAACAGAAACCCCAAACAACTAATAAACCATCAAACATACACATCAACACTGTTGCATATACACAAATCCACAAACACCTTCATCATAGCCACGTGATCAAAGTGCTAAGAGCAACCTCTCACTACAGAAACAGTACTGTCATCCACACATGCTGCCCACACAGAACAGTCTCAGGCCCTGATACTGCACACACATGCATGTATTATGGCACTGCACAAATAGAAAAATACAGCGCACCAAAAACTATACATTATTTAACTTTGCTTACTGCATGCCACACTGTAAATTAAAAATGCACTTCCAAAAAAAAAAAAAAAAAACACAAAAATAAAATCTCACCGCCACAAAAGGGCAGTTTGAGAGAAAGTTTACATTTGAAAAGCAAAGGTAATTGGGACTTGACAGGGGGTGTTGACCTCGTCTTGTTCTAGAAGAAATACTGATCTCATCGCATTCTAGAACAAATGGCTGAGCAGTGAGGAGCCAAATATTCCATCAACCTGTCAGAGCTGAGGCAAAACAGAACACCGTTGACCTACATCTGAGGTCAAATGCCCCGCTGTAAGACGCATTAATGGAATATTTTTCATCACCAATCGGGCGCACGAAGCGCAAGGGGACGAGCTAAGAATATCATTCCACCAGCACACCAGAGCTGGACAACACAACCAAATTTCACCCAGCTTTCCCGTTAAAGGTTATTTACAGTCCACTCAGACACAATGACCATCAGGCCATGAACACACCGTCAAGCAGTGAGAACAAGCTAGTCATGCATTTTAATGGTAATGATTCCATAAGGGGTATTTCACAGTTGGCACGACGTAAGAAATTTTGCGTAGTGTTATCTTTTATGGACAGCAAGGTGATGTAGACTGAAGCGCTACAAAAACCAAAGCTATAGGTCGAATCCGCCCTAGGACTCTCTGTGTAGAGTCTGAATGCTCCCCCAGAGCTCATGCGAGTTTTCATTAGCTACTCCGGTTTTCTACCACAGTCAAAAGACTTACATACTGGGCTAATAAGGGACACTTAACAGTTCACAGGCATAAGTGCGTGAGAGAATGACCTGTTTGCCCTGCAATGGTTTGGCAAACCGTGTGGGATGGATTCCTGCCATTCACCCACAGGATTCTGGGACAGGATCCAGCTACCCTGAGTGAGGGTAAGCTTTTCAGATCATAGTTGAGTTCTTTTTATGTGAATCTGTTGACCCCGCAGTAAGTGCAAGCTTTTAAAAAAGTTAAAATGGCAAGGCCATGAAAATGAATACAATTGAATGGAGAGTTGGTCAACCCAGGGGAACAGAAACGCTGATAATGGTCAAGAGAAACAGGAGATGTTGCTTGTGCTCACAAAAGGAAAGGAAAATGGAGATAAAACTGCTCAAAAATGGTGTGGAGGACCCACCAGGGAAGATTGTAAACGTACCTAATATCTATCAATTGTTTCCACTTGCACATGCTTACCCTGGATTTTATGTCTTCAAAAATCCCTCCCATTAACCATTTCTGCAAAAGCCCATTTGTTTTTCAAAGTTTGAAGAATTTCAAACAAATTTATAAGGCCCATTCACATTTATTTACCTCTCACCTCATGACGATGATTCTCACAAGCCAGAGACATGGAAACAAAGACATGGAAAGTACAGGTCTTCCCCAGTATTTTGATCCTACCACCAGAACTGACCAACTAGCACAACTGCTCAGTCAGGAGATAGGACTAACAGGTGAAATTTGCAGGCTGGGTTAATGGGAGGAAGAAACGCATAACAGGACTTCAACTCTCTGACCCCAAGAATTTTCCATCTACCGGTACTTAAGGAAACATTAAAGCAGCCATGTTTGAGTCTAAACTGCCAACATGAGATAACTGGAAGTCTGCAGCTGAACCTTTTCTAACCCTGAACTCACCTTGACCAGGGCTGCAGCAGCTCGGAAGCTCATCCTGGCGACAGACTCCCTCTTGCGTCGTCGGGGGAGGCGGGTGGCTCCCGATCGGGAGCTGGCGAATGAGCAGAGGGAGGCGCCCCCGGGCGTGGCTGGCGTCTGGGGAAGGCTGTGCCCGTCCAGATCTTCCGCAATGCGAAAGGCCCGGCCCCGTGCCAGGGGGTCCACAATCTGCCCCAAAGGGGGGAGAGAGGAACCTGATCTGCAACATGCAATTCAATTCCTACACTGCTCAGTTTACATGGCAGTCAGAGGTGCCATTTTCTTTGGGTTGGCTCCGCATAGCAGCAAATTCAAATAGCGCAGGAAACACAAGGTAACACTGAAAACTGTTAGCTTTAATTTGTGGGTGTTTACAACATCCATATCAGGCTTTCATCTCAGGAATAAGAGCCAAATATATGTAGAGACTGACACTTAGAATATTGTAAGTGCCACTATATGTGGAACTGGATGCAATGCCTGATACTATCCACATTCACTGATGCAGTGATGAGGGGTTTGAGCTAACACAGCAAAAAGTTTCAATTGAATCTCACAGTATAATTTGATTGCTTGAAAGCACTGCTTTGAAGCAAAGTCTATTTTGAGGGCAGCTCACAAAAGACCCAAGGGGCAAAATATTACTAAAACTTTACTCCCATTCTGTAACTCTCTCAACTTTCAATTAAAGCATCAATTCCAGAAGGAAATCCTGAAATAAACCTTAAATAACTTACTTTTAAGCAATAATAACAACCCGAATGCCTTTTGACATTTTTATTATTGATTCCTTTGGCCCCCTCAGATTATCTACTAATTATAATAATTAGCTTACATAGCTAATTACCGAAAGACTACACCACCTTTCTATCATCAAATTGACAGGGATCGGACCCAGGCGCACACAGAGAATCAGATCCATAGGTTTATTAAAGAGCTTCCTGGTCGTCAGACAATCCGGTTCAAAGCCAATCAGTAGACAAGCAGCACAGAAAGAACAATCCAGTTCGCCGTCAGGGAACAGTCCAAAGGAGGGACAGCAAAGGCCAGCCAAAGTCAAAAACCAAATCACAACACACTGGAAATAACGCAGTCTCAAGAACAATAGGAGGAAGCAGAATTAGAACCGCAAAATCTCCCGGGGAAACACAAGGCTCAAATAGTGAAATAGGAAAAAGGCAAAAAACTTGCAAAGAAACAAAGGCAAACTGGGTGTAAATAAAGGGAAGTAGAAAAAAGCTCCACACATCTATATCATAGAACAGGTGCGTTAAAGAGGCATAAACCGATCACAAAACACAAATGTCTGCACCCCGTCCTGCTTGCAAAAATATTTAATTGTGAAGAGCAAAGTTTCGATCAAATGGCCTTGCCTGATGAAGGTCTTTTGACCGACACGTTGCTTTTCATAATTAAATATCTTTGCAAGTAGGACGGTGTGCGGATGTTTGTGTTTTGTGTAAATGAAGGGAAGAAAATAACCAACAAGGGAGTGAATACAGGCGTGCGTGAGCTTAGAAGTGCGATGAGGGGTGTGGCCTCAAACATGGGAACTAATAGGAAGTAATTATTAAACAGGGGTGCGTTTTCCAAAAGCGTAGGTGTTAACTAAGTTAGTTCGTCCATTCACACTCAATGGGTCCAACTATGTAAGTTAGCGTCTGTGATTTAGGGAAACGCACCCCAGAGCGGGGAGGTTGAGCGCGGGAGCAGAGCGCAAAGGAAAAGCAGGTGTCAACTGAGAGGGGAATGAAAATCACAAGAAAATAGACGCAATTTCTAAAATGAAAATGATAAAACAAAAAGTATACATGAAATAACACAGGAAAATAACAAAAGCAGAATTCAAACACCAACACAAAAACCTCAGCTGTCAATCATGCGCTTACAGAGTAATTCAGTTAAAATGACTTAATGTCATTAATTGCGTAAATACTTAAGAACAGAAGCAGCCATGAAATCTGGAGATAGAAGTGGTATCATCATTAGATGGCTTATAACACTTACAGTCTGTCTAATACTAACAGAGACAGATAACAGACCTATGACAATTGCACATAAGGCAACCTCTATTTCTTTATCTCCAAATTTTTGTTGATTACTCATATTTTGAGAGGTTAAATGAATTCACTGGTCAAATTCCCTAGTCTAATAAATCTATGGAAAAATTTAGTTCAGAGGATTTCACGAAAGCACTTAGACAGAACTCCCGCACGCTCTTGAGAGGCAGTCTAATGATAACTCAGTCACGGCCCACCTCCCCAGCCCGCGGTTTAAAGAGCTTCACACCGCCAGTGACCGGTGTGGTACCTTCTGCATGCCTCGCTGGGAGGCGGGGACGTAGAGAGGGGGCGGGGTCTCGGTGCTGGCGAGCGACAGGCTGTCCTGGCTGGACAGGTCCATGTCGCGCATGGCGTGCGGCTTCAGTTTGCCGTAGCGCAGGCTGCAGTGCTGCAGGCTCTTCCTCTGCCAGCGCTGAGTGGTGTCGCCGTCTCTGCCGATGCCGAACCAGTCCGCCGTGCCCCTGCAACAACGCACACACCTGTTAGCAGCTGGGAAAAACATGCGCTCACAAACACAGACAAACCTCCGTGAGAGCAGTTAAACACTCGTGCATATTCACACACTCTCACACACATGCGCAAATGCGTATTGTCAGTAATGACCATACAAGCGCACACGCACTTTCCAGCACACTGATCAGCAGAGACTAAAAGCGCACACAAATACATACATGTGGACACATAAACATACCAGTAGTGTCCACACAAACACAAACAGTTTGCAGCTGTCTCATACAGACACACACTCACAGGGCCACATCACCGCACACCCGTAAGCGCTGACTACACATAAATGTGGAGACATACGCACACACAAACATTCAACTCACATAACCATCACCAGTTATTACATGCCACCTGCACGCACTGATGCACCAATCAGCAGCGACCTTGAGCACAGCTGTTTGCTGGGACCGTGTGCTATGCTGTGGTGGTACCTGAGGAAGATTTTGGACAGGGACTGCGGTCTCCGGGAGCCTCGCCGTGCCGCACGAGGACCCTTAACGGGCACAGTGTGAATCCGATCAAAGTGCACCCTCTTACTGCTGTGAGGGGTGGGGCCGGGAGGGCAGGTCGCAGCGAGAGGACGAGAGGAATAGATGCAGGGAAGCCAGTAAAGAGAGGAAAAACCAGAAAGAAGGAAACATGTAAGTCCTGCAGAAGGAGAGGGTGGACAGAGCCAGTGTGCTGTGTTAGAGAATGACAGAGGCGAAAGTTGTTAGGCGAAGTCTCGACGGGGCGTGCTGATCAAGAACCGTCCTCACGATCACAGACGCGCGCAAAAATCACCCACACACTCGCGCTAACATTCCGCGCAAACAACAAAGTCACGTGTAGGTGGCGAGTGACGTCTGAACGAGCAGCACAAATTTGGCCTTCCCGCAGCGGGAGCCCCACGTCCCTTTTCCTTTCAGACTGTGTTTCCACATCATTACAGCATAACTAGAAAATCAATACTCATTCCAGAGGCCAGATTCGCCAAGGCTGCTGTGCTCTCAAACTACAAAAAAAAAGACTCAAATAAGAACAAAAATAATCACTAGATGGAGAGAGATGTCTGCAAGGAAAAGATACCCAGTAACAGAGAATAAAAGGATACATTGATGCACTGCTCCTCCTCTTTCACACACAGAACAAACCTAATGGGCATCCAATCAAATTCAAACTTGTTGGGTGTAGTGCAGAGGACCCTGGGAAGAGCAGTGTCGAGCTTGCAGTTGTTTGGATGGACGATTCTTGAGAAATTAAAAAAGCTGTGAGCTTCAGTCCCACACAAGCAACAATTGAACGGCCACTGCACTAGTACTTCAAAACGAGGACAGTGTAGGTCTGGTTCTGAAGCCAGGGGGAACGGTGGCCTTGACGATTAAAGATCAAAGAGCCCAGGCCATTCTCACCTCTTAATGGTCTGAGTGATGGAGGTCTGCCTCAGCAGGGCGGGGCGACGGGGGTCAAAGGGCGGGGACTGGAAGCGCGTGCTCTCCACAGGCATGCTGACGCTACGGAAATATGCCTGCCTCTTCACCTGTGTCTTCAGAGGGAAAGATTAGGGGAGAGAGAGAGGGTGTGTGTGAGAGAGAGAGAGAGAGAGAGAGAGAGAGAGAGTGAGAGGCAGTGAGAGAGAGGGAGAAAGGGCACTAGACTTAGATGTAGAAGGGAAAATCAAAAGAAGAACAGCAGGGCACATAGATGGAAACGAAGATGAGTCATAACGTGGGAAGAGAGGACATTAAGGACACACATCAATAGGGAGCTAGCCAGGGAGCAAGTGGTGGGAGAGAGAGGGCAATAAACAGCGAAATGGGGATATGACATGTACAGAAACAAGAGAGGAAGAGCGAGAGGGAAGGATGCAGCCAGCTATCGGCAGTCAAAACCAGCCCTCCCGGGGAATAAGATGCTGTAATCAATCTAAGAGGGCCATCTGCCTTTGCACAACAAACAAAGCAATGGCAGACAGGCAGAGATATAAAAATAGACATCAATGTCCCAGCCCTGTTCCTGGGCAGCAGGTCAAACCTGGAACAAAATACACTCATCACATGCACTGCATACGCCAAGGAACCAGCATCCATCCTACCAGAAGGGTCACAGAAAGGTAGAACAATATCAGTTTCACAGCAGAGAGAAAAACCAGAAAAAGGAAGCCGACTGCAAAATCCAGGTAAAAGATACTGGCAGCTGCAGTTCCAAGATGGTTTAAGTGTGTTTTTGGCACTTTTAGCTGGTCACAGCTATTGCTCGTTATAGCCGGTTTGTCGATAGTACAAACTGCTTAAGATGGTAGAGTAAGCAACGAGACCGAACTAGTGGCATAGCTGACTACAGTCCTGTGAAAAAGTATTTGCCCCCTTCTCGATTCCTTCTACTTTTACTCTATTGTCATATCTACCCCACAAAACCTACAGATCCATTAATGGGTCTGAAAAATGCAGCTACTGAATTCACACCTGTGAGATTTGAGGTTAATTTGAAATTCTAGAGAGACCCATAAGTTTTCAACAATCCAAAAAATATGTCTGACTGAATTACGAGGAAATGTGTATAAATGATTTACAAGCATTATATTTTCTGTTTTGATGTAATGCTGCATTGGAATATCTCTCTCAATACACATGTGATGTAACTTCAGTGAATCACTGCAACCAGCAGATTCAGAATATGAATGTGACATAGTCCTCCAAAATGAAAAAAAAAAAATGCTTTTTCTGACTTTGAACCTACTCAAGGGAAAACTTAAGTGAAGAGTTTAACGGGTTCAATGTTTTGATCATCCAATTAATTTTATTATACGACAAACACACTTGACTCAGGTTTTAAATGACCATATAATTTCCTAAAGGTAAGGAATTATTTAAAACTTATATCACCCATGTGAAAAAATAATTGCCCCCCCCCCGAAACCTAAAACTGGTTGTGCCGCCGTAGCCTCCGTTGCAGGCGTCTGATGGTGTTCGGTTAATTTCCTTCAGCCAACAACATCTGCGCACTCGAGCAGGTTTTGTGTTCCGTGACGTAATGTGATTGTGCTTGATGAGCCAATCAGAATGCTTGTTATATGTTATGATCTCTGTCATTACTATGGCTTTTCCCTGCGGCTTGTCAAGAATAGTGAAATGGCGGGTAAAGAAACTCCTAAAAAACTTGTAGAAAACAACATTTGTTTTGTGTGTAAAACAAAAATCCTCTCAAATAAAGACAAGATACGTGGGCATGGAAAAGGCAAGCTTGATATCGCTGCAGTAATAAGCTTGGTCATCTCTGTTAACACAGCGGTATACACGAACAAGTTATTCGTCTGCCGAACAGGCTGCTATCGCTTACTTGAAAAAATTTCAAAAATAGAGAAAGAACTTGATGAAAAGCGATCGGAATTAAAACTTCTTTATGAAAGCGAAAGGCCCCGAACGAAACTTCGAATAACAGAAGAGCGTTCTTCTCCGTTGGCCAAAACACGGCTAATCTTTGATAACTTTGACACTTTAACTCCCGTAAAAGCACCCGGACAACCACCTCAATTTGAAGTAGCTGAACTAGTTGCAAAAGCAGAAAACCTAGCCTCCGTTGCAGTCGTCTTATGGTGTTCGGTTAATTTCCTTCACACGACATACTCATACTTTCAATATTGAAGGTTTTGCAGATTTTATAAAAAGCTCGAGAGAAAACATGTTCGCCACCGTCCGCCATTTTGGCTTTATCTGTTTCTGCATATATAATTAGCTCCTGGATTTTAGGAGCTAGTTTCTGATTGGTGGAACACAAAACCTCGCTCGAGCGCGCAGACGTTGTTGTGTGAAGGAAATTAACTGAACACCATAAGACGTCTGCAACGGAGCCTAGTGCTGCCCTTGGTGGCAACTGCAATGAAACGCGTGTCATAACTGGCAGTGAGTCTTCTACATCTCTGCGGAGGAATGTTTGCCTACTCATCTTTTGCAGAATTGTTTGAATTCAACCACATTAGACGGTTTTCAATCTTGAACTTCCTGTTTGGGGTCATGCTATGGCATCTCAACTGGATTCAAGCCAGGACTTTAAACAGGACACTACAAAACCTGCATTTTGTTTCTTTTGAGCCATTCCGAAGTGGACTTGTTTATGTGCTTCAGATCATCATGGGGTGGTAAAGTAGCCCCAAACATGCTACCACCCTCGTATTTGACAGCGGATATGTTGTTCACATCGTGGAATGTTGTGTTGGCTTTATGACAAATGTAAAAGAATCCACGTCTTCCAAAAAAGTTCCACCTTTGACTCATCAGGCCACAGAAGACTATTCCAAAAGTCTTTGGGGGTGATTAAGATGTTTTTTGGCAAATGTGAGGTCAGTCTTTGTGCTTTTTTTGTTCAGCAGTGGTTTTCACTTTGCAGCTTTCCTATTTTTGCCCAGTCTTTTTCTTTTCAGAGAATCGTGAACACTGACCAGATGTTAGTCTGGGTTCTTTTGTGACCTCCTGGAAGTGTTGTCAATGCGCTCTTAGTGGAGTTTTGGTGGGCTTGCCACTCTGAGAAAGTTATCCACTGTTCCAACAACTTTCAAGTTTTCTGCAACTGTAGATAATGGCTCTTGCCGTGGTTAGCTGGACTCCCTGAGCCTTAGATACAGCTTTGTAATTCTGTCAAGACTGATAAATTTCAAATACCCAGTCTGTTCTTGAATTTCTTTGGATCAGTAATTCTTGAACTTTGTCCTGGGGACCCACTGTGTCTGATGGTTTTTGTTCCAGCCACAACTGCAATCAAGAACTGTAATCGGCAGTTCTTCAGATGGGAAAACCTTGATAATGAGTGAGGTCAGGGGAGAACAGCCAAGCGGGCTCAAGCTGACCAAAAGTCAACAGTAATTCACATGACTAATGCATGATTACTCTGAACCTGTTCCTGTTTACTTTCACCTGATTGAAAATCAAACTGTATATTTACTGAATAATCAAGACCAATGTGCAACCTGTGATTAACCTCTTCCACCCTGAGCCTCTGGCTCAGAAAATTCTGAAAAACTACATGCCCAGAATGAAATGAGTATATCTCTGCAACTACCTGGTCAGTTTGAATAGCCTTGGTATCAACATAAAAGGTAACTACTTGGGGATTTTTATTGGGTGTAAATCACTATATATTTCACTGAGTCAGAGTAAATGACAAAGGATCACAGCATAAATGCCGTTAAAATTCTCATTGCCGTTCCACAAAATTTTACTTTTATCCCCTTTGAAATAATTTAGTTGCAGGTGGTGGCAAACCTAGGAGTGCATACTTGCCCAAAATCTAATCAGTTCATCCTCTCTACCGTATCTACCCATATGCTAAACATGAGAAGCCAATGTCAAGTATTTTGTGATTTCTTGCGCTAGCGGTTAAAATCTGCAGACGAGGCAGAGGTTGCAGTGGTGGCAGTGAGTGCGGCAAAACGATGATATCCCCGAAACTCATATTTTGGGGATATAAATAAATTACACCGCTGAAAAACTGCTAAAATGAGAGATAGAATTCAGAGTAGTTTTGGATAAAATATTTGTATTACTGCCATTCTTAATATTGTGTATATGGGTCATTCCATGTCAATTCAACAAATGCCTCCTACCAGACCATTTCAGATTTATCTAAAAAAATGATCACAGAAAGGTAATACACTTAATTGGATGTGTGCCTAATATGTCTATTAGTTTTGGCAGAAAAAAATAATAAAGATGGTGGTGTTGTGCGAATTTTCAAACTCGTTTTTGCAACGTCAAATAAAAGGGAGTTTCTGGGAGGCAATATCTCCTGTTATACTTATGCCATTGCCTCAATCCACAGCGTAGCATCTAGGCCCAGTAAACTAGGCAAGCACATTTTCAATGGATTTTCTCTATATCATAGGGAGCTATGGCAGTTTGAAAATGCTAATTTATTTGACGAAGTTGTCTGTGACACCAACTTTGAAGGCCATTTATGACTTCATCAAAGTTATGCAGTGAAAAAATTCATAGCTATTTAATGAAGAGTTGCACCACAACCGTCTTTGAAAGAAAGATAGCAAAGAATATAAGCTTTAAGATGGTGATGATTTCAAGAATTTACAGGTTGTCACACCTTAGCAATTTCATGTCAAATTTCAGGAAATTTTGGCTTTTTGAGGATTTTGCTGTGTATTTTCTGGACAACCATAAAATTGACATGTTGCTGTTTATTGTACCAATAGCAATATGTGAGGAGAGCTTGCCCAGAAAAAAATCAGCTCTCTACCTGCATAACTTAGGTCAAAATTGGCCATCAAAATTGGTGTCACAGACAACTTCGTCAAATAAATTAGCAATTTCAAACAGCCACAGCTCCCTAATAAAAACACATTTGCCATTGAAAATGTGTTTCACAAGTGTACTGGGCATAGATGCTACACTGTGGAATTTTTTGAGTCCATGGCATTGATGTAACTAGAGATATTGCCTCCTAAAAATCCACTTTTATTTGACGTTGCAAAGAGGAGTGCGAAAATCACAAAATGTTGCCATCTTCATTTATTTTTTTAATCAAAACTAAAGAGGATATTTAACTGAAACGTTGCACATGTCCTATTAAGTATTTGTACATGGCCTTGGTGTGAGAATTTTTTAAAATAAATCTGAGATGGTCAGGTGGGGAAATTTTCTGAAATTTGTTGAATTGACATGGAATGACCCATATTGTATTTACATAGAGCAGCCTATTAGTGATATCTGTCATTTCTTTATTAATAATTTCTTAATCATTATAGGCTTATGTATTAGTCTTGATTATTCAGTAAATTACTTGTTTCGTTGTTAATCAGGTAGTCTTAAACGGGAACAGGTTAAGAGCAATAATGCATTAAAAGTGAGAGGCTTCTATACCTCTTATGGCAGAGGTGGGCAGCGAGGGACGTATCTGTCCCTGGTTTTCACACCAATGTCTGGTCTTTAATTAGTTGATTGTCTCAATTAGCCAAACCATTTATGAAATCTGACGTTTCATGCGCATTTATTTAAATTATCATAAAACTACAAAGACTAGTCTTGTCTCCTTTCATAAAACATTTTCCTTTGATCGAATCATTGCGAAAATCTATATTTGTGCATGCAATCAATTAACTCAATTAGTCAGGGTAATTGATAGGAATAAAAACCTGCATACACACCGGCCCTCCAGGACCGTGATTGCCCACCCCTGTCTTATGGCATGCCACAGAAATATGGTGAGGAAGGCTGGGGGTGCTCTGGTTGAAAAGGTTGAGCTGGTTTGTTTTGACTGTAACTATGTTGCATACCATACACGGAGAGAGGAAGTGTTTATGATACCTGGGCGAAAGTGGGGGGCTCGTCCAGCGACAATTGGGGTTTGGGGATGTCCAGCTTGAGCCAGGGCGGCTTCTTCCTCTGCAGGCTGCTACTGCCTTGAGTCATCTCAGCCATAGCCTCTGAGAGACAGGAAAATGGTAACATTAGCACAATATTCATTCTCAGCCATGGCCTCTCTGAGAGAGCAGCATGGTAACATTAGCAAAATATTCATTCTCAGCCATAGCCTCTGAGGGACAGGAACATGGTGGCATTAACAAAATATTCACTCTCAGCCATGGCCTCTGTGAGAGGGCAGCATGGTAACATTAGCATAATGTTCATTATCATCCATGACCTCAGTGGGAGGAGAGCATTGTAACATTAGCACGATGTTCATTATCAGCCATGGCCTCTGTGGGAAAGGATAGCATGGTAACATTAGCACGATGTTCATTGTCATCCATGACCTCAGTGGGAGGAGAGCATGGTAACATTAGCACGATGTTCATTATCATCCATGACCTCAGTGGGAGGAGAGCATGGTAACATTAGCACGATGTTCATTATCATCCATGACCTCAGTGGGAGGAGAGCATGGTAACATTAGCTCTATGTTCATTATCATCCATGACCTCAGTGGGAGGAGAGCATTGTAACATTAGCATAATGTTCATTATCAGCTACGGCCTCTGTGGGAAAAGATAGCATTGTAACATTCGCACGATGTTCATTATCATCCATGACCTCAGTGGGAGGACAGCATGGTAACATTAGCTCTATGTTCATTATCATCCATGACCTCAGTGGGAGGAGAGCATGGTAACATTTGCACTATGTTAATTATCAGCCATGGGCTCAGTGAGAGGGGAGCACAGTAACATTAGCACGATGTCCATCATCAGTAATTGACCCCATCAGAACAAACAATATTCAGCACCACATGCTCAGCCATGCATCATCTCCCAGCATGACCGCATTGCTACTGAAACTTCCATGAGCACCTGTATTCTTTCTGACAAAACAAATCTCTCCCCCGAGTTCATAATAACAATTATTACCATTCCAGTAAAAAGACTTTTAATAAGCAGAAAACAAGGCTTTATTGTATTCAGTTTATTTTACTTTCCCACCATTTTATCACAATTTTAAATCCCTAATTTGTGTTTTAGAGCTCAATGCTCCAATCTCCATCGTGAAATTCAGCGGGAGCAGAAAGAAAATATTGATGCCAGCATCCCGAAGAACCTGAGGCCAAGCAGCTGACTCTTTTGGCTCAGAAGCCCGACAAGTGAAACACCGAGTTGGAAGCACACACTACAGCATGGTGCTGTAACCAGAAGAATATTGCGGCATTTAACATGTGTTTGAACCATCCTGTTTTCATTGTGACCCATGCATTTAAGACAGCAACCAAGCATTAAGCAAAGCAGTTTCAATTTGAAACTCTTGTTTTGTATCTTGCGCGAGACACTACATAGGTTTAGTAATTTTTCATTGTGCGTACCTTAAGCTACTTCAATAAGAAGTTCTGTTCACACTCATAGAAAATCCAACATACAAGATTAAATATGACTCAGAGTTTGAGGACTTTGGGACAACTAATCTTTGTTTACTAAGAGAATAAAGGCGCGCTCTCTATTTGAGTGGCACCTCTTGTCAACTTCAACGAGACTTCCCGCAAAATCAAAGTGAAGTTTGCTCATATAACGGCTTTCTCTGTCTAAATGTCACACTCCGCACCCTTCTGTGTTGACTAATATTGGTGATTTGTAGAAGAGTCCGAAACAGCTTGTATGAAATGCCATCTGCAGTAAGTGTGAGAAGTAGAAGCAAAGAATATGACAGTGATATAACTCCAAAGATATGAACAGGACCTTCGCACTATTCCTTCCTCTCCTGCTCGCAAGCAGCAGCTTTTGCCTCGAGATTGCTCCTCTCACCTTTTCTAATTTCAGCAAAAAGTTATCCTACCCAAAGAAAAAAAAAAACTAATTGAAAAATGAGCGTGACAGAGCCACTTACTGACATCCACCAGGAAGCTTGCTTGAAAATAAAGGAAATAGGCAAGGCAAAGACACTAGGCCATACTGATTAATAAGCTTCTTCTGGCACTTTCCGAAGGGTGTATTTAGATTCCATTGATAACTATGGCCTAACGAGGATGGTAAATCTCTTTAATCATATTTCACTTGACAGCAGGGTCATTCCATGTCAGATCATCAAATGGGTCTCACCACCACCTTCTCAATTTTGCAAATTTTTTGTATGCAGCTGTATAAATATATACATATCACTGACAAATCCGAAATTTCAGCTCTTTCGGACCAAAAATGAATTTTTGGTGAATTATTTTCTAAGGGTTCTGTCCGTCAGGTTTTTGGCAATTGACATTTTTCTTGTATTTAACATGGCATAACCATTTTATTATTACACCTATAGCTTTGAAACTTTGCATCTATGCTAATGTTATACTGCTTAATCAGAAAATGCAGTCCTTTTAACTTTATCTTTCATGGCTGTGGAGATATGAGGACACCAAAAGTGCCTTTTGTTCAGGCAGTTCCATTTTTAAGTCCCAAAAGCACCCCCAATATAAACCCTAGCATAGGCTCTCTGGCATTTTTTCCATTTATTTGTGTCTGCTGAATAAAAATCAGCCTGAATTCACCATGAATTCATCGCCAGTTGCAGTCAGTACCTTGCCAAATGTGAAAAAAGCGCTAAAATGCCACTGTTCAAACCCCCGTATCTCCAGGGGCGCACCTTGGATTTTCTTCTGTTTTTTAACTGATTCCTGTATTATAGTAGAACGTCCACTCCAAAAATTGTTGATGTGTTTTGACCAAAATGAATTCTGCATGTGTCTGAACAGGGGTGGGGTAATCTCAAGAATCGCGTGGCACTTTAAGCTTCTTACACATTTAACTATGCAACATTTTAAGTGTTTTCAATCATTAGGCAATCACATACTAAATTGTACTAATTCCTGTATTATAGTAGACACAACAAAACAAAAATTGCTGATGTGACTTGAACAATGTAAATTTCAGAACTGTCCAAATAGGGGTCTGACAATTTTTGAAAATTACACTTCTTTGCGTCAATAAAATTTACTGACACCAATTCTTGTAAACTGACTGTCAAACTGAAACTTTGTATTCCACGCTATGTTAACAGTGTTATTGCTTCCTAAATGCAGCGAAGAGCACAACAATGTTGTCTGCCCCAGTTTTGTCCAACTTATACTGCCGGGCGGTGCACCCAGTGACATTACGAGTTGGAATAGTTCAGAGAATGTGATTGAATGGCACCCAGCATTTTTCAGATTAAGTCCATGCTAATGCTTGTGTCCTCAAGTTTCGCTTCATGAAAAACAATAGCAATAATCAGAAATTATTGATCAATAACTGGTTCAGGTTTCTCCTTGCTAACATGATCTACCCACCTGCATATACTGACCTTTCTGTGACTGTGTCATGCATTGATGAATTGAGAACTTACAATTATTGTTATTCAATAATCATTAATATTGTGTAAGAAGCTGAAAATGCCAAGCGATTCTTGAGATTACCCCACTCCTGTTCAGATACCTGCAAAATTTATACAGGTCAAAACACATCAACAATTTATGGAGTGGACTTTCTACTACAATACAGGAATCAGCTCAAAAAAATTAAAAGAAAATCCAAGTGCGCCCCTGAAGATACGGGGGTTTGAACAGGTGGCATTTTAGCATTTTTCCACATTTGGCAAGGTGCTGCCCGCAGTTGGTGATGAATTCATGGTGAATTCAGTCTGATTTATATTCAGCAGACACAAATGAATGGAATAAATGCCAGAGAGCCTATGCTAGGGTTTATATTGGGGGTGCGTTGGGGATTTAAACATGGAACTGCCTGAACAAAAGGCACTTTTGGTGTCCTTATATCTCCACAACCAAGAAAATAAAGTAAAAAAGGACTGCATTTTCTGATTAAGCAGTATAACATCAGCTTAGTTGCAAAGTTTCAAAGCTATAAGTGTAATAATAAAAAAAGTTACGCCATGTTAAATACAAGACAATTGACAAAAAAACTGACGGACAGTACCTTTAGAAAATAATTCACCAAAAATTCATTTTTTGGCCGAATGAGCTGCAATTTCTGATTTGTTCATCACTAATGCCTATATCTAATGTGAAAATATGGAAGCAATCTATGACTACATGGTGACAAATGTTTCGTGTATCTGATGATTTGACATGAAATGACCCAGCAGTAAAGCTGAGGGTAGTGAATACACGGGCGTAGCTCAACATCAAGATGTTTGTAAGACATTTGATTAATTCTCTCACGTCAGGAAACACTGTGTTGCACAGTTTATCATTTTTTTAATATAAGGGTCTTAATCGCTCATTCATGCATTAAGTTATGTGATGCTTTACATTTTTTGAACGCTTGCGCTTACTTTTTTTCATGCGCAATGCCTTTAGGAATCACCCATTAATTTTATTCAACGTATCATTAAATAGATAATTAAGTTCAGCCAAGACATAGCAGATATTATCACAAAATGAACATTTTTATTTAGTTTTTACATAGAATGCACCTGTTTGTTCAGCCTGTACTTCAGTACATTACCAGCATATTGTGAGATCCAGTCTCTTACAAACTGTATTAATTATTAATGTGCAACTTTGGCAGTAAAGAAACCACTACCATTCAAAAAAAAAACTCCTCATTTCAGGTCTGAAGCTACCTAGTGCACTGGTATTTATAGTTTAATTTTGTTTTGTGGCCAATTTGAAAGGTCAATACAGGCCATAAAGCTGCAGCTTTAATATTTGTCTGCAAACTGCAGAGGTGTACAAAAGGATCGTTTAAGTAACTGAAACCTGAAAGGTTCTGGCAGTTTCACTGCATAGTTCCCATCACACATCAGCGTCTGTAAAATTCCAGGGTTCAAAATATTGTGTGAGACACGGCAATGGAATGCTGCTTTATAAACAGGTTTATATAACTAAATTCAGTCCATAAATATATATTCAGCAATATAAATCTGACAACATTTTTATACATAAAAATAAATGCTTCGTAGATCGAGTGTGTTTATGAGTCATACCATTCAAAGGCATTCATCCAAGTCATACGCAGCCTACAGCCTAGTGATGTTAACAGAAAAATGTTCCTTCTAACTCAGCTATTTTAGAACCATCTGAAAAGCTGGCACGAGCCTTCAAATATAATAAGGTATCCTGCCGCGGCTCCACCCTCCTCTATTAGTCGAACAGTGAGCAGGCTCTTTTTTATGTCGCATGAAAGGCAGGAAACTAGGACACTTATCAGGACGGAACTGAAGTCAACCAATCAAAGGTCACATCACCAAACTTTTCAACATGTTGGTGGTCAAATAAAAGCAATCATCAAAATGTTTCTGCTATGATGTCAATGTAGACAAATTCCCTTCAAGCTAAATAAAAGTAACAGAAACGCTTCAAATACTTGAAGAATGCGTCCACTGCTTGCCCATTAGAAAAGTGGCCTGGCATAGATTGAAATATTCTGCTTATACAAGCAGCAAATCCATTTAAATGTCCCATCGAGCAAATACATTTGATGAAAACTCAAATCTGCAGTCAGCATACAGCTGCATCGCTTACAGCATATCACAAATTAACTGGCGGGGAACCATCTTGGAGGAGTCCTATCATAAGCTTTCTTTCTGAGCCAGGATTAAGGAGTGTTTTAAGGAGAAAACAGGGCCCTGAAATTGCTTGAGGCAAATTTGCGGAAGATATCGAGAGTTGCGCTCATTTTCGCAGTTGTATGACCCCCGGATATAAACAAAGACAAACCACCAGAGGAAAGCACATCACTAAATGGAGGTAGCAGGAAGATGGACAGATGAACTCCACTGAGCAGGGCAACCAGTGTAGCCTCCCGCTGAGTCAGCTTTTAAATGGTGCTAAGAGAGCGCCAACTGGCCGTATCACAGATATACCTCAGTGGATACAACCCAGTAAATAGAGACAGCAGCGTGTAGGCATTTTACCGAGAGGTCCGCTTCATACAAGTATACGGGTCATAACCGACGATAGAGGTTATTGATGGATACATCCTTCTCAGATGTCTCGGAGAACTAGCAAGATATAGCACCCACCAATCAGTCAACAGTACCCTTCCCACAGAAAACAGGTTCCTAGCAACGTAACACTGTGATTGTTGGAGCTATTTTGTCTACGAACGAGGTAGCATTATGAATGAAACCTGGTATTTGAAAGAGTTGTCCATTTGCTGCTTTCACTTCATCATTTCAAAAAAAATTTCACAATGATCTCCACGAGAATGAAAATGTACCCTATGAAAGTGCTGAATCATGATGTATTATGTGCACTGTCCTCCCCTGCACATTTTTCACCCAGTTAAAATTACGGAAAATTCCAGAACAAATCAATTTATTATGTCTTCTATTTCATTGAAGAATAAATAGGAATCTGTGAATGACCTGACATGACTTTGAAGACCACTGACAGGTAATTGCATTACAGCACAAATGTTGTTAAACTCAGGGAAATAATGAAGGGCAGAAGGAAAGAGAGAGAGAGAGATGAGGGAGGTTGTATTCCAAATTACTTGGACAGGCCACAAAGTCTGTTCTCGGTGCCCCGATTACATGTCTCGGTAGGAGCTTAATTAGCAGAATCCCTGCATGACAAGTCAGTGACATGAATAAGCCTCAGCAGCGTCCCCTCTAAAGTGCGCAGGATAGTGAAATGGACCTTCACGGTTTGACACCGCACGCTGCTCTCTGCTCAAAGCAGGTGCCTCCAGCTCCCATTTTCTACACAGCAGGGGAAGGGCTTTTTGCGGTTCCCTGGCTGACAGCAGACGCGCCTGAGCATGGTTAGGGATGGTCAACAGCAACAGGCAGTTTCACCTCTCCTTCCCTCTCAGTAATCTTGCAGCAGCTGTCAATGAAGGTCAAGGTAGGGCAACCCCTGTCATGTAACATGCCACCTCGTTCAAAGCCCTCTACAATACGTCTGAAAAAACAATGCGGAACAATGAATTTTGAATTTATGGGCGACAGCAGTACAGCAATAAATGTCTTAATTTTCCGACACCGCTGAAAATATCTAAAAATATGCGCCAACTTTACGCAAATTGAGAAGCTGGTGGTCAAAGTTCAACCGCACTTGCAGCCATGCCAAAAACCCTAAA
The DNA here is from genome assembly GCA_029721435.1 of Gymnothorax reevesii. Taxonomy (NCBI): domain Eukaryota; kingdom Metazoa; phylum Chordata; class Actinopteri; order Anguilliformes; family Muraenidae; genus Gymnothorax; species Gymnothorax reevesii. The sequence goes on along the minus strand of CM056584.1, from coordinate 33,216,444 downwards.
TTGAGAGCATAAAATATACTCGTCAAGTGGCTCAATCTTGCAAATCATGAGGTACAGTCAAATGTCTATTTATTTTAAAATATGCGCAAATAGGCAGGTGCGCTGTGCATGATGAATGCGACTAAAGTCTGCAAACTTCTTTTCATGTACGGAGAAAAAATATAGACAAATTTTCACACTGATAATTCTCCCATGACAACAAAATACTTTATATTGCAAAAACAACTGTCTCGCGCACAGAGAAAAAGCAAAAAGGACTGATCACCCTCTGAAGCGTTCAGCATGTTCTCTGCTTTCACAGATAGTGGTTGAGGGAACTAAATTATGGCGCAACAGACAGAGAGGGGAAGGGGCAGGAGGAAGACGTAGAGGTACGATATAAACACGGATAAACAGACGAAGCCAGTGTTTGTTTTTTGACAGGAATAATAGCCATCGTGCCTGTGCTGATGTGTGCAACTGATGTGAATGCAATAAAAAGACATAACCCACATCTCGCAGATCAAGTGCCTACCAAAGAAAGTACAATTAAATGAAAATAAATTAAACTCAAGATCCCAGACAGGCATCAGAGGCACATGACAAAATGAGCTCCTGTAATATCCGGGAAAACAGGTGATATTAGCTCCAGTAATATCTGGGGGAAAAGGTGATATAATCTCCCATAATATCCGGGAAAGTGAGGTGTGTTCAACGGAGCGTCCTCAGTTTCCCAGAACCCAAGAGTGGGGAATCTTCTTATGAGAGCGCCCAATCCATTTCAAGATTTCATGCCATCTGCTCTCAATGATCTAATGTGAAAGTAATACAATGTAATATATTATAACTCGAGGGTGCGCCCGGAAGGCCACATCACCCCGCCCACGTCCTCTTGAAGTCTTCAAACTGATCCAGAATCCAGGATTTAATCCAGATCTTCACCAAAAACTTACAATTTCTTCCCTTTCACCAAAGGATTGTCCCTACCAAATTTGAAGACAAACCGCCCAGAATTTTGACCTGTAGAGTGCAAACAGGCACATAGATAAATAAATACATAAATAAACGCGACAACTGCGTACGCCCCTTCTGCAACATTCGTTGCAGGTGGGGTGAAAAATAAATAAATGCGACAACCGCGTACACCTGTGGCGCAACATTCGTTGTGGGCGGGGTGAATTACAACTTTAACTTTCAGCTTTGGGCATTCCAACTTAGTCGTTTAGTCTCAGTTTCAGGCAAGAGTAATTCGATTATAAGAAACTGACAGACAAACTGTATCTCCTCCGGATAAATGATGTTAATCACAAAAACTATAGTGTGGGGTGGGGTAAGACGACAGAGGCTGAATCATGCTAATTTGTATCTGCTGTTTCTAGAGAGTTCTAGCCCCCCCCCCCTTCCCTCCAGAGAAGGCTGAGCTGAGTGACAGCTCTGTGACCCGGATCGTGACTCTATCTCCTCCATCAGCCTCAAGACTCGAGAGTGAAGTACAGTGCCCTAGGGCGATTCAATCACTTATAAAATAAAACATGAATTAATAAAATCTTGCAAAATGAGAATGTGTCCTGTCTGATGCAGCGCAACATTCAAGTAACTCTGTCTCTGAAAACAGCATCTAGACTGATAAAACGCAACATCCACCACCGCTCACTTCGCGCAAAGCAGCAACCGGACGCCTCACTGACCTGTTGCAGAAGCACTTGCGGGGAGGCAGGTGCTCTGCTTCCTGTTATTGTAAAAATGTAATGAAAAGAGAAGGCCATTTTATCCCCATTTACAGACCAGAGAGTGTCCAAGAGTGGCCTTGAACACCAAGCTGGTCTCTGCTTCTGTTGCAAGAGCTGACACTGTGATCCATGAACTGACAGCTTGGTGCCTTAAGTGGTGTGCCGGGAATATAAAGATCAGCGGAAGCTGTTGCCCCACAGCTGTGAATATGCAGCTCAGTGATATCACAGTGGAGATTGCATGTTCGGCGGAAACACCGCCAGTAAGTGAATGAAAACATACAACAATCTCATTAGGCAGCAGAGTGGGCTGGACATGGCGTGCAGATCTCTGTAAATACAAATGATCTGTGGTAATGATTTTAGTCTTAGCCTCTGTTCAAGGCACAGCTGCCAAACCCTCTACACTGAGATCTACTTTAGTTCTTTAGTCCAACCCACATAGAAAGAATCTATATGAACATATATTTTTTAAATTCATTTATTCATTTATTTATTTATACTGGGAGTCCGATTGAGAGCAAGCTCTCTTTTGCAACGGAGCCCAGTAGCAAAAAAACATAAAACACCAAGTGCAATAAATAAAAACAATGACTACATTGCACATGTACATTCCTGCTTTGTGGCAGCCAATAAAAGACATTTAAAACAATCAATTGAAATAAGACTTTCAAACTTTAAAAACTTTTGAATCCTATTCCACTTCTGTGGAGCATAATACATAAAAGCAGTTTTACCCAGACCAGTACGCACCCTTGGGACATCTAAAACGAAGAAGTCAAGAGTGTGCAGACCGTATTCCCCCTTCCTCGCGTTAAGCACACTGGTCAGATATCCAGGCAGTTTACCCAACAATGCCTTGTTTATATAAAGGCAACAATGTTGCTCCCTTCTCAAGGCCAGCGAAGACCAACCAGCTTTAAAATAAAGTGAACAGTGATGTGTTCGGAAGCCATCTCCTGTTATGAACCTTAATGCAGCGTGGTACACTGCATCAAGTGGCTTCAGCAAGGAGGGTGCAATGTGCATTTAAATCACATCACCATAATCTATTCTAGAGAGAATAGTTGCTTGAACAATCTGTTATCTGCAACTCTTCGGAAAGCAGGCTTTATTTCTGTACATCATAGCCAATTTTGGCTTCAAATTCTTGACCAGCTCATCAGTATGCTTCCTTAAATTAAGATTGTCACCCATCCAAATGCCAAGGTATTTGTAGTAAGGAACTCTTTCGATTGGAATTCCATTTACTATCGCGATGCAAACATTATGGAACCTAGCAGCTGGCTTAAGAGAGAATAGCATGAATTTAGTTTTTTCAGAGTTTAAAATTAGTTTAAGGTCTAAACGATCCTTCTGGAAGATTAGGAAATCTGACTGCAAATTTTTAAGAGCCAAATCAGCAGAAGGGGCAGCTGAGTAGATGACCGTATCATCCGCATAGAGATGGATTTTACTATTGAGAAAATTAGCACCAAACTCATTGATAAAAAGTGCAAACAGCAAGGGCCCCAAAATTGAACCCTGTGGAACCCCCTTGCTCAAATAAATAAAGCTTTATTGATAGCCATCAGCCACAACAGCTTGACACCTACCAGACAGATAATCTGTAAACCAATTCAGAGATTTAATATCAAACCCAATGGCACTTAGCCGTTCTATAAGTTTAAAATGGTCAACTGTGTCAAACGCCTTTGATAGGTCAATAAAAAGGGCAACGCAGTCTTGCTTATTGTCCAAGGCAGTAACAATATCATTTAATACCCTGGCTGCAGCGGACACAGTGCTATGACCTGGTCTGAAACCTGACTGAAGCACATTCAAGATGGCATGGTCTGATAAAAAAAAATATGGCATATATGCAACCTATATGCCGCATATATGCAGCAATTACGCCGCATATAGGCCCAATTCAGGTACATATATGTGCTTATAGAGGGCATATAGGTCTCCTATATAGCTCATATACCCAATCGCAGGTTCTGTTTGTCATACCTATTGTATAGCTCATATCTCACTTTTGCAACTGTCATACATGATGCCTAGCTCATATTTTTATTCTCAAGGTAATATCTGCATATTAGTCAAAAGTCCCTTACAGAAATAACAAGAATTTCACGCAATAACTTATTAATCGCATGTGAACATGTGAAATTGGCATCACATTTGATCCTAAATTCATGCGGACATGTGACAACGGCATGTAATGTGTAAACCAGTCATCATTAACTATGGCAAGTGAGCGGAGACAAAAAGCTATGATATCAACACTAAACACAAAATATCTACTACTATTTGTTACATTTTTTTCCTGAAACATTAACAATAAAAAGGTCAATTCTTTCTTGACCATACTTATTTCCATTCTATGAAGATTGAGTTGTGTATTGTGGAAGAGAAGGAAATGTATAAAAACAAAATGGTTTGATTATGTTTATGTTTATTTCAACTGTACTGCAGTTTCTAGATGAATATAGCTCAGAGGTCCTTAGACCAAATGGAGCAAAACAAAACAAAAATAACAAAATAAAAGTACATAGAAGAACATACATTCAAGAAAACATTCCTTTCAAAAGTCATTTTCATCCCCACATCTATTTGAGCATTTCACTGTGGTTAATGAATATGAAGACAAAGTCTACATTTCTGTTCACAGTTTTAATGAACAGACACTTGTCTTTTATCTGACATGCTTGTATAGCAACTAAAGGTCCCAGACTTTTTCCTACAGGGATGAAAAAACAAGGATTCTTAAATTCCCACAAGGAAAGAACCCATATAAACATATAGGTTTTAATCCCCGCCTCGTATCAACCAGCAGTGGTCGGCAGCCCTTTTTAGAAGTAGGGCTCAATTGGCCAATGCGCTACAGGCATGTAAATTGTGAAGGGCCTGCTGGGAAGGGTTATGTAGATTAGAGTTCCCCTAGGCGCGTCCTGTTGGCTAGATGGGTGCTAATAAATAAGATTCTGACCAAGTAATTATATGACCATCCTCCACCCTTGTTCTAAGCATGAGAAATTTTGCCCAGTAAATGTAAAAAAAGCAATTGCTAACAGTTGCGGGCTATGTACACTTCACTGACTTGGTTACAGGAGGCCAAATATGTGAATAAGCCTAGGAACTCGCACGTACTTTTCCAGATTTGGGTGGGATTAGAAATATCAAAAAAATTAAAAAATGTTGAGTTTTAATTGGCCGTTTTCATACACTATAGGTACAGATACACTACTGCTCAAAAGTTCGGGATCACTTGCAAATTTCTTTGTTTTCCAAAGAAAAATACATTTTCATGCAGTTCAAACATTTTTATCCATTTCACAAAAGATTAAAATTAATCAGATGATTGTCAATGAATGATCTACATTTTTACATAGAGGCCTATTATCAGCTACTGTCAGTCCTCTGCATCAATCTCCTGGTATGGCTGCTAATCCAAGTTAAGCAAGTTTGACAGGACAGTCACGCCTTCTGCTGTCAGTTCGCCTCTTCAGAACCGCAGTCCACATGTGAGACAGCATATACGCCCCCTCGTCCCCGTTCATCGTCCTTTGGGCTCGATTTCGGATTTCTATGGCCTCCATAATGGCAATATGGAGGAGATAGAAATCCGTAAGCGAGCCCAAAGGACGATGAACAGGGACGAGGGGGTGTACATGCCGTCTCACACGTGGAGTGCGGTTCTGAAGAGGCGAACTGACAGCAGAAGGCGTGACCATCCAGTCAAACTTGGCAGGATGATCACGCCTCAATAAAAACAGCTGATAAGACACGTCACAATACCATCATGTGACACTTCTGAGGAAGATGGGAGTTCCCGTCGAAACATGTCAAGCTATGAATGCAGAACTACGCTTTCTTGTCTGATATAAAAGAAGTCAAATTTTAATTCTAAAATTAGAGACACAATGAATCTCATCCAACTGTAATGATTCTTGTTCATTCTCACAGCAATTTTACTCCCGTCGCCGACATACCTACGGCAATCTTACAAAATACCTACAGCATGCGTCCCACAATCTTAGGGCATTCGTGTATAGGTCCAGACAGGGCCACAGACAGGCGAATGATGACAACAAAAATAATCCTCCCAGTTCGCGGGGATTCGCCACAACAGTCGCCACAGTGTGACAGGGGCCTTAGTTTTGGAGCTCTGATACAAAATACACCAATTTTGTAACTCCGTTACCGCGTGACCTGGCCCTAGTGTAAATATAAATGAAATATATATTTTTCCCATCATGACAAGGAAGCAGGACAGATATTGAGTCCAAGACTGAGCATAAACAAGAATTCGGGTATTCAACTCGCAAGGACAAAATCCTGGCAGGATTATCTCTGGAATCAAGTCTGTGAGTCTTCACCAGACAGAAGGAGCGCATGACTGAATCCCACACGGCGTAAACCTCAACAGACGAGCTGAACACAAGGAGTCATCGGCTAAGATAAACAAACTCCCACCAGCAGAACTGGGCCAGAACAGTGCCAGCGTATATGAAGAGAGTGGGGTAAACCAGTTAATAATAGCTCAAGCACATCAGACAAGTAAACACAGAGGACTGCTATAATGAGGAAACCGAAAACAGAAAACTGCAGTAATGAGGAAACAGGGAGGGTACAAGAAATTCAGGACAAGTCAATCTGGTTACTAAGGAGACCACAGAGCCTGATAGTAATAGCAATAAAAAGAGCCAAGTAAAATAATTCAGTATGACATGAGGTTAGGGTTGTAAAGTCGCAGAGGGTGTAGATATTCGAGACAGAGCAGTTGCATCTCGGCAAATTTACCTCGTTAGAAAAAAATGTAGGGAAAGCAAACCACTGAAAGTGGCCTGGAAAAGCCAGCGCATTCTCATCCCATCCATTCTCATCCATATAGTGATGCTACCTAACCGAGCATTGATATACGACAAAAAAGGAGGCTTTTGGCGTCCTAACTTGACGTTTAAGGTTAGAGTCGGGTTAGGGTTAGGGGTTTGGTGGTAGGATTTGTTTTGAACTGTTGTCACATAAGCACGATAAAAGCCGCCTTTTCTGTCGTACATGGACGCTTGGTCAGGTAGCGTCACTCTGTGACTAGTCGGGACAAAAATTGGCTCGATCAGCACGATCCGCAGGGAAATAAAATGCCTGACGATGTGCTTTCCAACAACAGATGGCCTGCTGTCTTTCTATAACCTGTTCTATAACCTGAGAGATTTAAAGGGCTTGTCACTCTTACCGAGGACCTGGGGAGCAGTTCAGCACAGCTTAACAGGAGGGAACATTCTTTTGTGGGTTTTCAGATAAAAACGGACAAAATTATGCAGCTAACCCTACTAAAAAAATGAGATAAACTTTGTCTATCTGTCTGAACCCATTTCAGTTGCTTGCACAATCAATCTGAAACTGCACATGGGCATTGAGCGTCGGCATAAGCAGGGACTGACAAAACTAATTTTTTTATTTTCCCAAATATAGGCAGCTTGTGAGCAAATTCAAGGTGCTAAGGTGCTCCCTCCTGAAGTCTGCACATCGTTGTGGTGCGCTCATCGCAGGGAGTAGACTAGCTCATCTCGATATACTAATTCTTGGTCATAGTATTCTTAAGGTTTCAGGTGCATTTTTTTTTTTTGCTAGTCTTTAGTTCTACACTTTCACCAGTTTGGGTTTAATATTGACTCATTCTGTATATATTTACAATTTGAAGACTGGTGTGCAAGAAGTACTCAAGTCACATTTAGCAAAAAAGCTGAGCTGACACCAGTATTAAAAGCCACAATGGCCAGAGCATCATCTGATACCGAAGATTTCTGCAAAGAAGCACTCAAGTTTTGTATAATGGTGCATTTCCATCGTCCATTGTCATGATATACAACATGTTGTGAAAACTTTGACCCTTAAAATCTCGGAAGTATTATTTTGTGACTAAGGTCATTCTAGCACAGAGGTCTTCACTCGCGCCTCACATTGGGTTAACTTGATGTAGTCCTGCCCAGGCAAAGTTTCAGTCAAGTCTGAAATAGTTGCTCATACTAGTCAGGTGAGAATTTCTGCAATGCTGAAGTCCATTGCGTGAAGATTAAATGAAGATAAATTTCCTTCCCCAGGAAATCCTGCCCATCTGAATCAACAGTGACATCACAAAGGATTACTGTTCCTCCCCTGCACTAAACTGTGACCAGTGAGGCTATAATGCAAAAGCCCACACTGTATAGCAACAATGAGAGGTTTTACCGATGCACCACTGAATGTTTTGTGAGACGGAGACTGTACTCTGCTTTAAACTTGCTAAATACATGCTGAGTCCCTATATCCTCGTAAAAACCCAGTCCTCTGAGCACATGAAACACATTTGGTATTTAGCTGTGGATTCCAAAGGCAGCATTTCGCTCTCTTACTACCACCATGAGAGAGGAGCGGGATTATTCTCTGCAGAACAGAGCTGAAGTGCTTTGCCAGGACTCTGCTTATGATCAGACGGAGTGCAAATGGTCTCTCGGGGAAAATCTGCACTACCACCTTCAAAAAAAAAAAAACAGAAACAGATTATGCTGGTGGAGCTGTGCTGTGATGCTGAACTTTCAGTGACATCACGGAGTGGGAGGGTCAAAAATGTAAATATGTCATCTCAAGTCGCTCATATTACACGCACTCACTATAGGCTACCGCCGGCTGGCTACATGTTGTATGGAGATAGCTGTTGTTAGTTTAGACTTCCAGTGTATGTAGATTAGGCAGATTCTGATGGAGGCTTGTCATGTATTATGAATGGGTCAGTAGACAGCTGAGGAATTCTAAAAGGTAGCAAAGGTTTGGGAAAGCTTGGTCAGTCCAGCCATTTTCTATAACACTCAATAACAGATAGGTAGAGAACCTATAGAGGGACAAATTCATAGAAAACTTAGCATAACCTGTTTTAGTGAGGTGTTGGGCCTCCACAAGCTGCCAGATCAGCTTCACGATGCCTTGGCGTACAGTCTACAGAACAAGTGTGAAACTTTACTGAATGAATGAACGGAGCGTCTTTATTCCAAGAATATTTGGTGGAGACGGAGAGCAGTCGAGCACTTTTGTTACAAAAATCTCCCATATGACTTTAGCTGATTTGATATCAGGTGAGTAATGGCAGTGACATATTCTTTGGATCATTTTCATACTCATAAAACAATTCAGTAACCCCTTGTGCCCTGCGTGGTGTGGGCCATTTTCATTCAGGAAGCGACAACTCCCATCACGGTCCGAATCCTTCATCACCAGATACATCGGTGATCGCAGAAATTGATTTGCAGTAACTCTTCCACTTATAAGGGGATGAATGGACCCAAACCATCCTGGGGAAATGAACAGAAAAATCTGTATTTTCTATGTTTGTCCTCGCATTTATTCAGCTTTTTCCTTGAATTTGTCACCCATCTACGTATATATGATAGAGTGGGGGTGGGGCTCACTGAGACTAGAAGCGCGTAAAATACAGTGAGTTTTAGCACCCACATGAGCAACAGTCCAGTGAGGACTCCCCGCTAAGCCTCATTTCTCATCCACCAACATAGCAACAGCACCACACTTCATCCCTTGGGACTCCTGACACCTTCCACTCAAAGAAGCAAATCTCACACAGTTCCCATAAATGCAGGCAGACAATGCATGCACATATACAGACGTACCTAGATATTACCAGATGTTGTAATGGATTCACTTCATGGCATTTTGGGGCGATTATAGTTGTGGTTATAAACATCACTTGTTTATTATATAATGAGATCGCACTCAGGGTTCAGGGTTCATAGGGAATTGCTCCAACTGGAGGACTAAAAAGTGTAATTTTAAGGAGAACTGGAGGCACTCCTAGAGTGTAAACCTCAGCAAGGCAGCACAGTCCAAATGGTGGTGAGTGGGAGCAAAGTCCAGTTATCGCGTGTCACAGGATTTCAAGATGGCTGCCGTGGCGGCCGTATTGTTTGACTGATTACGGTCAAAATCAATAGGGTCCATCCTTGATGTAATAGCGACCCACCCACAAAATTTCAGAGATATCTGTTCATTACTTTTTGAGTTATCTTGTTCACAATCAAACAAAAAACAAACAAACTGCAGCGATCACATAACCTCCTCCGCCCAACTTCATTGTTGGCGGAGGTAATAATTAGGCCTATATATAATGTACTTATACACAGCCCCCAATCATTGAACAGAGGCCAGAATGGGTGCCATAAAATCATATTTCACCGTCTCAGCCACAAGCCTTTCAGCTGCATTGTGAATCAGCTATAGAGAGTAAAAGTGTTTAAATACGATTTGGACAGGGTAATTGTGTCAGACGCCCATGTAGGCATGCCTGCTGACACAACAAGGTTGCACTCAGCATAAAAACAATAAAGAAAGGAGAACAGTATTCTAATGAATTTATGTAACCTCTGACAAAGTATTAGTGCTTCAGTCATTTTGATCAGTGCCCATAATATACTGACAAGAGCCTCGAGGCTCCAACAAAACTCAATACAGGTTTATGAAACAATGTTTATTATCAAAAAATATAAAAAATAATAAATAAAAAAAACAATATAGCGAAGTTGACTACTATCTCAGACATCAGGGACAGAATAAACAGAGAGATATTCGGCTCACAAGCAGGGGCATTATTTTGTGCTCAAATTCAGAAGCTAAGCTGGAATATTGTGAGTGTAAATCAGCGGTTTACATGACGTTTTTGCTAAATCTGCCGGTAAAAGTTCAGGAGACATTTTTTCCATGAAATAAAACTATGCAAATATTCTTTTACAGCCAGTTCTTTCGTGTACCGTCTATCCCATCGTTTCCTTGTGTCTCAGGTGCAGTCTGAAGCAGGGACATCATCGATCACCACATCTTGTCAACTTTGACTCAGGCCACAGTGCTAGGATGGCGTGAGAAGAAAATTCCCCAACCAATCAATTGTACATTACACAGATGTACAGGCTAGTCAAACCAATCAAACTGAGACAAAAATAGTTCCAACATCTGTACAGTTTTATTCCTAATAGTACCACATAAATTATGCAAGTTTGGACATGTACTAGCAAAACGTATAAATACTAAATTATCTGAGAGTAAGTACCAACAAAAATATATTATTTACAAAATCTGTAAACAAGAGCGGCATTGTCACCAGGAAATGTCAGAGTTAAGTACCTTGAAAGAAGTCCCTGGTGTGTGCGTTCCAGGCCAGAAAAAACCCAGTTTTTTCAATTAAGCAACCTCCCATTGGGATACGAGCCGCCACGGTGTCTGTCATCCGAGTGACGGCTTGTAGTTACGGTAAAGGCATCACATGGAGGGACAATTAAACTAATAGTCCAAGGCCCCAAAGCAAGGGAAATGACTCAAAAAAGCCTGGACTAAAAAGTTTATCATTTTAAGGAGGCTGACAGAGATAACACATGCACATATGTCAGAATTTGTGATGCACCCCTGGCCTGAGGTTCAAGAGCACAGGAGGGTGTCATTTTTCCTGCTGGAGATCTGCGCAGTTTGCTGACTCAAACAGAGGAATCAGGGGGTGTCTGTTATCCGGGAGGCTGTTCGTGGGGGTGAGTCGCACATGAGCGTGTGTAGGAATGAATAACAAGACAGAGTAGCCCATCCTTCTAGGGCCACAGTGTCAATGCCAGCTTGGACTGTTTACAACTATAAGTACAACTATAGCAACTTATTTATGTATTTATGGCAACAAGAGCAGTGTGCAGATCATGTGCTTTATATCAAATGTCATTCACAGGAGTAGTTATTTCAATGTGACTAAAAATGAATGCGGGCCCAAGTCAGGCACTTTCAACCCTCAATCAAAACTGCAACAAACCTGATGCGGGGTCAGTTAGAATTTAAAGCCAGTTTTACTTAAACCATGAAACTTAGAAGGATGCCTGTAATTGAATTCAGTCACCAGGAAAAATGCAGTTATTTTCAAGGTCTTCACTAGTTTCAAAATAAAGTATATTTCATGACTTTTGGGAATACGGGAATCAACTGAGTGAAACGGTGGCCTCAAGCAGTACCTTGGTTTAGCCAGTAGGGGAGCTCTAACCAGGCAGCCACAGCCCCAGAGCACTTCCTGTTCCCATTTCCTACTCTGGAAGGACAGAGACAGGCTCTGGTTTCCCGGTCGAGTCCCAACACAGAAAGCAGGTCTGGAGGCCATGCAGTCTGGGTGTCCGGTGCCAAAGATAGCATGCAAGAGCCTGCCTGGCCTATTTAAATCCCCTCTCACATGTTCACTGGTCTAGTGCTGCAAACACACAGCACCCAGGCTGGCCAGTGGGCTGGGTCCACGATCACAGCCCGAGACTCCCTGCCTGATAAAAACAAAGCACTAAATAGATGGTCCGGTCAGCTGCGACCGCATAGCTGTAACCCCCAAAAGCCCGCTTCTCCACTTTTTCGCACATTATTTGGCCAATACTGTCACCGTGGCAACCAAAATTGTTGTCGTAAGTGAAGCGAGACACATGTCCATAGCAATTATGAAAGCAAGCTGTCAGAAATTACAGCCAATACAGCGTCCACGACGAAATATCTATGTTTTACCACTCATTCGCATATTATTTGGCCAATACTGTCACCATGGCAACCAAAATCGATAGATGTCGTAAAAGAAGCGTAACACATGTCCATACCAAGTGATTAGTCAAAAATTACAGCCCGTCGAGCGTCCACAAGGAAGTGTCTATGGACGTGGAGATGACACACGCGAATCCACAGTAGCTGCCCGACTTCGTCCGGGGGCTACAATAAAGAGAGCGCTCATTCTGCCACACAGAGCAAGCCAGAGGTATGATGCTCAGAGAGTAAAAGTCCCGCCTCAACTTTATTTCACCCAGGAACTCAGCCTGCCAGGGAGGCACAGTAACCTGGCAGTGGGTTTGTGAACTAGTAAACAAAGAGATGCTGGTTCAATCCCACAGTGTAGCTTTGGATTCTGACTTGATCTGGAGAGATGAAGCTAGGAAGATCTCTGTCATTGGGCCTTTTAGTAAGGTCCTCAACCCCAAAACTGCTCCAAGGTTTAACCCTGTCTCTCTATATGCCTCCTCACTAGCAACTGTTCTATCTAGTAGTTCTCTCAGGGTGTCCTTGAAAAAGACAAATATGTTCTCAGTAGAATTTTCCCTGGTCAAATAACGGTTAAAAAAAATCTGTGCCACTTACTCGCTGATAAATTGCACTTACTTATGAATTCTGGTGGTTGGACCAAAACACGTGGGATGAATTTATTTTTCTTTCTAAACACAGTGACATTACAGACAAAAGATGGGAAGAGGGAAATGAACCCCTGGGACTGCAGAGTTTCAGGGGTTGCTAGTTTCTGTTGTCAAAATTAGCAAGAAACCAGGTCAGGTGAGCATCTATGTGAAGTGTTGAGTACCAGTGAAAATACCAGGTTCAGCAGGACAGTGGGGGAGGATCAATCGAAAGCAACAATTTCCAATACAACTGCCCCATAATAAGGCCAACATCCTTCAAAATTGAACGGGTATAGCACAGTAATAGTCACTGTGCTCTCTTGACACACTCCTTACATTGATTAAATTCAGTTTTAACAAAGAACCGCAATCATCACGGATCACTCCAAAACTGATTTCTTTAATGTTGTGGTTTTGTTTTTTTTTTCTTCCAAAAACTGCTCATTAATAATGAACCAGGATAATAACTCCTTATTGCAGCCTAATCCCAATTCTGAAGGGGAAGTTTCACAGTGTTGTGCTACATGGCTGAGCAGCAGGCACCATAACATCAGTGATGAAGGGGTGGCAAAGCAGTGGTAAGGGCTGGGAGTCACAGGGAGGCCATAAGCTGGTCTAGTAAGAAGGGAAGGAAGAAGGGGTGGGTGGGACCCACACCCAACGAAACCACAAACAGGAAACTACACGTCTGTTTCTTACTCCACACATCCAGTGGGTGAAGCAGGGGGAAGTGGGTTTTTTCTGAACATCTGTGAACACCACAACTGCCACAGAACAAGACCAGAAGGGCCTGGTCTAACTGAACCCTGAAGCATCTGCCTGCAGTGATGTCACAATAGATCAGGGATGTCAAACTGACCCGTAAAAGGGGCCAAGAGGCTGCAGGGTTTCACTCCAACAATGCAGAAGCGCACCTGATGCAACTAATCAGTTGTGCAGGGCCTAGATCAGTTGATTAAATCAGTGGTTTCAGGTGTGCTTCTGCTTGGTAGGATTGAAAACTGGCAGGCCCTTGGCCCTTTTTTTTACGGGTCAGTTTGATGTCCCTGCAATAGATATTTCAAAGGCATAATGTAAAATTGACATATGGGCTCACTTTAACCAGTCATTTAATAAAGAAACTTCTGGAAACTATACTGCAAGTGAGTTTCAACGGTACATGGACAGTTTAAAATATTGCTTTTTTATTTTAGGCCATGAAAATTATTACACCCGACATGACACTCTGAGTTAGAGATTTATCATTGACGATGTCTTTTACAGCAGCAACCATCCTGAATGGCATAAAATTCTGAATGCAAAAGGAATGCAGAATGTTAATTGAAGAATTTCAACAAGTTGTTCAGTGTAATTAGACTTTCGAGTTTTGCAAAAATATTGACACAATTTTTCGGATCAATATATCAGAAATAGCAGTGCATTGCTGCACTCTTTACATTTGTCCAAAAATGCATCTGCAGTCAAGTCCACAAATCCTTGGACATCAACGAAGTTATTACTTTAGCCATCTATCCCAGCATACCGAGTAATGAATATGCACTGAAATTGCTAAATCTTAATTTAATTTGATTTACATCCAAATCAGTAGAATAGCATAGGAATAACAGCACGTTGTGTATGTCATTCCCCTTTATCAGGAAGTGAAATTAATTATTTTTTTTAAATGGTTGCTCTGTGACCCTTAGGCCATTCAATTTATTCATAAGAAAATAAAAGGTCTCGAGCTAATTTCAAGTGTGGCGTTTGCAACTAGATCTATTGTTGTCAAATCTGAATATTAATTTCAAAATCTGTCACTGGCAGCAAAGCAAGAAATCACTGAAAAAATGAAAAATCAATTACAGAGATGGGAAAATATTAGGTGGGGCCGAAGGAACTATTTGGTACGTCTTTATAAAGATAGAATGCACTGATGAGCTCATTAATACCAAAAGTCCCGGAAGACAATGGATAACAACTTTGTCAGATGACAGAAGAATTCTTAACCCGACTACTCACTCTCCAGGAGGTCAGGTGGACATATCTGTTGACGTCAACAATCAAGAGAAAACCTCACAGGAATAAATACAGAGAGTTTACCACAGTTTTTATTTTTAGATTCATACACATTGCACATTCACACAATTAAAATATCTAATTTGCTTAAAAAAAAGAATAACTGGAGTGGCAGGAGGGGCAGTGCCTGAGCTCTCCTAATTGATAAAACACCCCTGTAGCTAATTTACTAAATTTAATTGATAACTGGGTAAAATTAGACAATAAACTGGGCTTGATTACTGCCCACCCTGATGAATGTAAACACATAAAAACCCCTCCTGCAGTGTGAAGTAAGCTACAAGGTGTCGCACTGTGCCCAGAGCAAAATAAATTCCCCAAGGGATAAGAAAGTTCAAGAAACATATCAGTCTGGAAATGGTTTCAGAGCCATTTCTAAGGCTTTAGGACCCTAACATTCCAGTATAGAAGCCATTATCTTCAAATTGAGAAAACTTGAAATAGCAGTGAAACTTCCTAATCATATGAGTAGCTTGCCAACTAAAATTTCTCTGAGAGAGCATCAATTAGCCATCCCGAAATCACCAAAGAATCTGGATGAATATCGAGGGAACTGTGGGCCTAGCTCACCTCAGATAAAGACAGTATTCATGATTCCTCCATTAAAAAAGACTGAGCTAAAATTGTATCCCTGGGAGAGTTGCCTGGTTAAAATACTGCTTACCAAGAGGACCATAACAGCTTGTCTCACAACTGCTGTTTAGCAGGGCCAATAACTTAGTGAGGAAATTAATGAGAAAATCCTTCGGACAAATACAAGTGAGTAAATCGGCGCCATGTCACCGGTAGACAACTGCCAGAAGTGATTTGAACTTGTAGGAAATGGTTCACGTCGTATACTTGTAATCAGTACATTTTGTATTTGTAAAACTGAATACATTTGTTTGTTAATGGTGTTTTGTATTCGCAAACCACACTGTATTTGTTAGCAAATCGTTTTTAGATTTGCAAACCACACGGCATTTGTTTGCAAATCGTTTTTATATTTGCAAACCACACTTTGCACGTTAATCATGTCTATATTTGCAAATCGCATTTTATTTGTTTGTGATTCGTTGTGCATTTGTAAAAAGTTCGGTTTGTATATTAGGTTTTGGCAGTAGTTTAATTACAGTTCCTTCCCCTCTGCATATACTTGTCTCTCCATGATTCTGTTTGAAGTTATCTGTCTAGTCTGTTCAAAAAAATGTTGTTCCATGCTACTGACATTCTTACACGTTTTTTTTGTAAACGTCCCATTTATGGGGCTTAACAATGGTGTACAAATGATCTTACAACAACAGAGCCGTAATCCAATCTATTTTGCCTTGTCTAGGGCATGGCTTTGGCTGAAGGATGGGCTATAGGCTAGCAATCGTAGCCTACTCCCACCACTTCACGTTAAGATAATCAGTGACAGACAAGAAATCTTGTTTGTGGTGCAGTAAAGATGCCCCCCGGCTAATGGAGCGTGGATTCTTTAGTAAAGTACAAACCCAGTTCCAAAAGGGTTGGCCAGGATCAAGACTTAAACCAGTAACCAGTAGTTTAGCAAAATGTGTTTAGTCCAGACTATGACCCCAAAACTATTGCCCATCCAAATGGCCTTGCTTCATGGCAGCAAGGACTTTGTGCGCTTTCAGTTTTATTTTGTGTGCCATGTGCAAATTGCGTTAAATTAGATTAATACAGGGGGAAAAGCTGTTTGAAAGAATTTCTAGTTTTAACAAAAATGGCAATCTAGTAAACAACGTTAAGACATTTTCATGAAGAAACATAACCATTGCAACCACATATTCAACAAATGTCCATCCCAAATATTAAAGAAATCAGTGAAAAATTACAGCATGCAGAGCTTCCACAAGAGAGTGTCTATGGATGCAGACGCGGCGGCTGCAGCGGAGATGACACACGTGAATCAATAGTAGCTGCCCGACCCGTCAGGGGGCTAAATTAGCCGCAGTGTTAAGGTGCCTGTGACAACAACATTCTGATACCAGAATGCTGTTTACTCTAAGAATGTGCTCAGATTACTTTGCATGTGCAAAGGCACTGGATGCTTGGCCAGGATGCCACATGTTTTATCCCTCTTGGTTGCATATATGTATGAGAAGAAAGAAAATAAGCATACGTGATGAATTCAAACTAAGCCAGGACTGTTCCAGTGAATCAATGTGAAGCTGAAAGCTGCTGATGTCTATAATTTTCAACTAGTGGCACTGAAATGGATATTTATTTTATTACTTTTTTATTTATTTCATAAGTTTTGTAGGTAAGTTACAGCAATAATCACACTTTTTTGGTAATATTTTTAATTCAAAAATGTGCCATCCATTGTCAATCAGCCACTTTCCTAGTATGGGCAATTAACCACTATTTAGTGGCCTCTGGTATGCGAAACCCTGCCATACATGTATCATTTACAAATTAATGAGAAATGAAAAGCAATTTTTGGTTTTGCTTCTCTTTTTCCCTGATGTACCGAAAAATACCGAACAAAGACTTCAAAACTGGGGTTCGTACCGAATCGTGATTTGGTGCACCAAATCCTAGTCCAAGCACTGATCCTCTCCCGCCTGGACTACTGCAACTCCATCCTCGCCGGCCTCCCAGCATCCGCCATCAGACCCCTGCAGCTCATCCAGAACGCTGCAGCTCGCCTGGTCCACAACCTCCCAAGACACTCCCACGTCACCCTCCTGCTCACGAGGCTCCACTGGCTCCCTGTTGCCGCTCGCATCAAATTCAAGACTTTGGTGCTAGCCTACCAGGGAGTCAACAAAACAGCTCCAGCATACATCCAGAGACTGTTCAGACCTTACACTCCTGCCAGAGCACTCCGCTCTGCTACTTCTGGTCGCCTGGCTCCTCCCCCTCTCCGCTCCTCCCCTTCCTGCTCAAGGCTGTTGTCTGTCCTGGTACCTCGCTGGTGGAATGATCTACCTATCGAGGTCAGGACAGCAGAATCCTTGAGCACCTTCAAGCGCCGCCTGAAAACCCACCTCTTCAGGCTCCACCTTTCCCCGCTCCACTGCCCTGAATCCTGTCCTTACATCCCTTGATTTGTTGCACTTAATTCTGTTTACCTTACTTCCTGATTCTTACCGCTTGATTTGGTTTCCCTTCATTTTTTTTGCACCCTACTTTGTCAGTTTACTTGATTTTTCTGCCCCTTTGTTACACTTGACCTGTTGCCCTTTTATTGCACTTATTTTATTTTATTGCCCTTTTATTGCACTTGACTCTGCCCCTTTGTTGCATTGTAACAATGGATCGTGTTCTGTCACTGACTGTTAGCACTTGTACTTGTCTCCTAGGAGCTCTGCACTTTTGTACTGTTCTTGTGCACTTTTGTACGTCGCTCTGGATAAGAGCGTCTGCTAAGAACGGTAATGTAATGTGATGTAATGCACCATTTCACCCCTACTAGAAACTCTTCAATTGCAAGGAAATCTCCATGCTTACACAGACCACATGATGTGCAGACTCTTTGCAGTTCCGACTGCTCGTCGATGCTATGGCACTGTGGCTCTGGACAGAACGTAGTGTAAACAAAAGTCACAGGGAATGCAGCGATTCCGCAGCAGGCTCCTCAATTCCAGAGGCTTCCCAATCCCCTCCACGCACCCCCACCTCAAAGCAAAATCACATCTTGAGCTCACATTGTGAGAATATAAAAGTAACGTAACACTCACACAAACATTCGCGCACTGCGGCCTAAACCAGCTCCGGATTTAGAGTCACCCAAGTTTCCCCGCATGCAATGCCACATGCACTCACAAATATGTACACTCACACTCACATAACCTGCAATAAAACACAAATATTGGTCTGTTAGTAATTCCCTTTAAGTGCAATCCCGACACCCACTTCACCTGCTGCAGGACACGCAGGTAATCAAACGCTGAAAAGAAGTCACACCAAGAGAGTGAACACATCCAGCAGCAACAATGACCACAGCCGTAGACCCGAGTTCAAAGTCATGAAAGGAGATGGCTGAGGAATGGCTCACGTTTCCACTATGCACCACGCTTACCCCTGACGACTAAAATAGGCCCTCGGGACAGGCCTGCCTGAAGGAGACCAGTTACACAGCCATGCAGAGGACAGTAAATAGCACTGGGTGGGGAGTATAGCGGCAACCGCGATTTCCCGGAAAGAGAAGAACACAGGGAATGGGAGAGTGAGTAAGGCAGAGATTATGAGACAGGAAGAAATGAGATAAGCACAGAGAGAGAGAGAGAGAGAGAGAGAGAGGGAAAGAGGGAAGGGGGGAGGGAGAGGAAAAAGCAGGAGACAAGAGGGAAGGAAGAGAGATGGGGACAGTAACCAGGCTTGAGGGGAAGGGAGGGACGAGAGAAGGATGGGAGGACAATCTAATGGAGGCAGGGCCCTTGTAGGCAGACTCAGGGGTATTCATGCACCCAGTGAAAAGAGAAATAGCCCAGTGTGGGGTTACAGTGTTGGCCAGACAGTCAGACAGACAAACACATGCCACACCATGACTCACTCCTCTCTCGGCCAACACTGGGCCCCTCTTATGCCCCCCCCCCCCCCAATGTCCCCCCCACTACACCAACAAACCACTGCAGGCATGCCAGACGTCCACCTCTCACGTTCAACACACGTTTGGCTCTACAGACTCAGTCAATCCTCCCCCTTCCTGGGCTGTCACTCCACTGCTTCTCACCAAACGCACTCTCAATTCAGCTGTCAAACTGTCTCTCGCTCCAACGAGCACACACACACACACACGCATGCAAGTTTGCAAAGCTATCCTCATTAGGATATTGAATTGACTTCCATTGATTATGGACAGCCAAACCCTAACCAGAACCAAATCATGCCTAACCCTAATCTTAACCTAACCTCAATTCGCACCTGACCCCCTCACCTTAAGCAAGAAATTCATTTTTGCCATAATGGGACTGCGCTTTGGTCCCCATAAAAACTACATGTCCCAATAAGGTCAGTGTTTATACCAGAGAAGGTCCCCAAATGGTAACAAAAATGTGCCCACACACTCCACACACATACACACATTATATTTATTACTCATACGCACAAACACGTGCACACCATTGTCAACCTGGCAAAACAAACCCAGAATTTGCCAAACCATCGTCTCCCTCCCCCCCTCCTTTGTGTACGGTGTGTCTCCCTCAAGTATCAGCATGTGGCAGATCCAGGGATTCCCATTCGCATCATGGGACACAGTCAGCTTTATTCGCTAACAATTCAGGTGATATTGACTATCAAACTATCACCGTCCAATAAACTCCACAGGACTGAAGTAGCATAAGTTTATGCTAAAATCTTATGTTTCCACTCATTTATTCATATTTTGCTTATATTGCAAACATATTGACACAACCCCCATCTAACCACCCATTGCCGTGTTCTGGGCGAAACAAACATCTTGTAAAAGTAAAACATAGATTATGGCCTTGGACAGTGCCACAGTCCAACATATAGTACTGGCTGCCCTTAGCACAATACCTGCAACCAGGCACTGCCAAGCGCTTGATACCCACTACCTATTAAAAAAAAAACTGTGCCACGATAAATTATGTGCTTTTTTGTTAAAAATTAGATAAACAAATTGAAGATTTGTTTTTTGAATATTTAAATAGCCACAAAAATCTAGAGATGGGTTAATATCAAGATCATTGGAGCCCCAATCATCCCATTGCCACAGCAGTTCCTGATTAATAACAACTCGGGATAACTTGCCTCGTTCAGAACATAGCCACTACATTTGCAGAGCATCAACTAATACTTTTTTCTATGTAGGCCGCATTTATATCAGAAGCAAAGGCTTCACTGTCACAAACAAAATTTTTTTAAAAAGTTACCAGCTATCAGGGCCCCTTGGAGGCGACTACAGTGGTCTCCAGAATGAATGTATTTACATGACGTTGAATTATTGTGTTAGTCTGACTATAACCGGATGCATGTTAAAAAAATGCATGTTAACACGTTAGTCCGACTAGAATCGCAATAAATTGAATTTCTCAAAGTCAGACAAATACACGTAGATAATGTGGTTACTATTGCATTATTCCACCATGTATATGCTTGAATCGAAACGAACTGGACAATGCGCTCAACGCATGCTCCACAATTCACACGCAGGGCTTTGACCCAGAAGTCATATTTTGTCCTCGTCTGCAAGGGCATTAGTGCTTGAATAGTTACGATTTGGGGGCTCATTACTTCTTCCATCAATCCGCATAATTTATTGAATGACTTGCACATCATTTGAAAATTTTCCATTCACTCGCCATCGGAAAACTCTGACTCTCTCCCATTAGTCTTTGCTCCTGACTAGGGCTGGGCGATATGGACAAAATCTAATATCTTGACTTTTTTTGACCAAATACCTCGATATTGGTATTTTGTAGATATTATCTGGAGAAATGTTGATGCTTTCACAAAAAAATTACACAGTGATATTTTTCATAACCATTTATTAGTAATGTTGATATAACAACAAAGCAGGTGCAGGCATCAGCTACAACATCTAGTAAGAGCAGAAAAATGCAACCCTTTACTGTAATGCAGGTTTTAAAAACAGGAAAGCAAACATCTATCTCATCTGACGATTTTACGATATACAAAATTGGTGACGATATTTTACTTTGCATCACGACATTGATATCATGTAGATATATTGCCCAGCCCTACTCCTGACCCGCATCCAACATGCACAGGAAGCCCAGGGGTGTGTTTCCTGAAAGCACAGATGCTAACTTGCATAGCTGGAACCACAGACTGTGAATGGACTAACTATGTTAGTTGCTAAAATGCCTTAGGGAAACGTAGTCCGAGGTAGCAGAGAAGGCACGAAGTAGAGCATAGCTGCGTTGCCGCCCTGCTTCGGCTAACACCATAACCAACAAAGATACCAAGCAACACAATGGTATGAAAAGAGGTGTAAGAACTGTAACTCAACATGCTACCAGTTTGCCGCCAGCTAACTTGTTTGTCCATAGTTTGGTCCATGATGCAATAGGTTAACCAGGAAAAAGGTCCAACACAAACAAGTTGGGCATATTGCCACCTATTATAGCGGAGACAGACATGCTTCGGTCAATAAATCAGTTAACTTCACGTCCATGTATACAGGGACAAGGGCAGTAGTCCGCTGAAATGGCCTAAGTGATCTATTACCGTAGCTCGACTTGACTGTGCATGTAAACGTACTGAATGATTTGCAGCCCAGATTCAAAATTTACGACAAATATTATACGTGAATAAATAGTAATGTAGTAGACATCACCTCAAAATGCAAAAAATACATTTGTCTATTCATGTTCCAATGAAATTAACCAAAATAAGACAAAAAACTGGCACCCCTGGTATTGCACTTAGTGCAGCCAACTGTGGAAAGAATAACACCACGGAGTCTTTTTCTGGACTAATTTACAAGGTTTAGGCTCACATTTGGAGTGATTTAGACCATTCCTCTATGAACATCCTTAGAACATTGGTCATATTTTTGAATTTGTGTTTTTAAACAGCCCTCTTCAGTTCAGTTCAAGTTTTTCAATCAGATTTGATTTTGATGTTCCAGAGGAATTTGAGAGTGGATTTTGAGTAGTAATTGTGGTCGCTGTCTTACTGAAAAGTCCGTCCAAGTCCAATTGTCAGCTTTTTGGCAGAGACAACCACACTGTTTGCCAAAATTGAATTGATACTAGGTGCCATCCATTAAATCACTAATCTTAACCAGTGCCCCCAAATGCTCTTGAATTAAAACAAAAACAAAAGAAAAAAAATGCAAAAAATCATCACAGAACCACCAACATACTTTCCCAGAGATATGAGGTACCCTTACTTGTATGACTTTCCACCATATATCGATCATTGGACCACAGCACCAGCTTCTTCTAGCTACCCTTCCAAAGAGCCAGTGGTGGCATCTAATGATGCTTCTTGAAACCTAGTGACCCCAAGTGCCATCATGGCAGTGGTGTAGCTAGTGGGGGGGCAAAGACATGTCCCTTTATGACAATTATTCCTGGCTAGGTCTCAAACATTTTCCTTTATTGACGCATTTTCTAATTATTGTAATTGGCAGCTGAAGACACGTTTTCTCTCCATATGCGATCTAACAGCGATGAAATAATGGGCTAAATTCATTACAGGAAAATAATTTACTTATTAAAAGGCCAATGCTCTGCCTTGATTGAACTGGTCCGCGCTCCAATGAAACTCGGACTTTCACTCTCGGTATTGAGTGGATTGATAAAAAAAAAAGTGGCACTCGGCAGTTTAATAGGCTATAAAAAGCATGCGGCTTCAGCTACAAGTATTTGCTTGAGAGTCAACAGGGATGGTATTTTGAATAAGTTTTGATTTAAATACAGCAAATACACGTCCAGATGAATGACTGTCGTCTTACCTAATCGGGGAGAACAAGCGGCACCTGATAAGTGTGGCGTGCTCTCGGAGTGAACCTTCTGTTAATTATGAAAATGACTGAGAACAGGTCTGGACTAATAATTGTTTTCAACTGATTTTTTGTGCAACCCAATTCTCTGTTCTTGTTCCGCCACTGTTCTGAATTTAGCATGAGTGAATCGCTGTTAGATGCATATGGAGAGAAACCATGTCTTCAGTTGCAAATGACGATAATTGATAAACGCGTCAATAAAGGAAAATGATTGAGAACTAGCCAGGACTAATTGTCGTCATAAAGTGACATGTCTGTGCCCCCCCCCACTAGCTACGCCACTGCATCAAGGCCAGAAATTCGTTCATGGTGCTTCTTAGGGATTTTTTATTTATTTATTTATTTTTTTTTTTTGCTTCTCTTACAATTCTCCTTTCTTGCCAGGGCAGTAAAAAGAATTTGCGCCCCCTATAACATTTTCAACTGTTCCACACTTATTACATTTTCTAAAAACTTCCCTGACAGAGCTCATTGGTGTATTCAATTTTTTGTGGATCTTCTTGACCTAAAACAGATTCATGAAGGTCTACGGTCATCTGTCTCTTTCAAACTTTCATATCAGAAATTTGCAGGCTTGACAGGGCAGATCTGATGGGTCACAAAATGCGGAGCAACACCAGCAGTGTCTGGAACGAGTAGTAAGCTGCTGCCTTGAATTAACTACCAATATAACAGCAATGTAGTTCCACAATAACGCCACGACGTGTTTGTCCCTATCCGCCCTTTTCGCTGATATAGTCACCTGAATTAACAATTTCAGCAACGTAAAACGTTGTTTGAGAAAATATCGTCTGTTAACGACCAAGTTATCCACTACTCCTTTTGAACAGTTACCCCTTAAAATAGGCCAACTGTAATCCGAATGAAAAGTTGAGCGGGTTTGCGCAAAACTGGTATTTAAGCAGGTGTTGTATCATTCCCCCACCCCCATTTTATTTGCCGTCTCTGCCTGTCAAAGCTGGTGAGATTAGCTTATTTAAACGGAGCACGCAGTCTATACATATGTTTTGATTTTTTGCTGAGCGATTTTATTCATTGTTCTTTTTTTCTTTCATTTCCAAATATCCAGCAATTCACCAAAGCTGACGAGCTGCATATGCTACAAGTAGGAAGGACATTGCTGCTGTATGCTTATGCATCCCCATTACGTATAGCAAATTATATCCACTTGGAAATTTGAAGATACCTATTCAAATGAATGAATGTGACGGGAAGGGGAATTCGGGCACAACCTCATCATTCTTAGTTTCCCGATGTTCATTTTCCCCGACAAAGGGACACGTTTCTCAGCGTGACATCCGACTTGCAAATAGCGAAGGGATCTAAATCAGCATGCATTCCCGGCGCATGACAGTACCACGATGTCCAGTAAAACACTTAGCGACCGTAAAGTAGCGGAATCTTGCTATGTCCAATTAAGGTCATTACGTCATACATTTTTTGGCACACTGAGACGTCAACCGGCTTACATGCCGGTTAGATGTAAGCTCAACCATTATTGAAGTGAGAACATTCCCTATTACGACAGCCGACTTGATAAGAGGAATAAATTGATCGGGCAATATTGACATCCATATGATTTCACGTTCGTAGAAATGACGAAATTCACAATTATATGATATATCGTCCTCTGCGATGAGGTCGCAAAGTTGCAAACACGGTAAAGAAAGGTTCGGCATGAAATAATAACCTTACCCAAGAGCTCAATCATATTTCTGGAACCTCTCTTAACCGTGTGGCCCACAAGCTACGTCAAATGAAAACAGTGTAATCAATAAAATAATAATACCCGATTGCTAGCCGCTAATAAGCAAATAAAGCCTTAAGCTATAACATGTTAAACCAGATCTGAGCCCTCCTTTCGCACTGGTCCATGCGGTCATACATGGCAGCATTAGACTGATACAGATTAACGAGCGTTAGGCAAGGCTTCCTAAACGTTAACCGTACATGGGCTTTGAACAGTAAACTCACCGGTCTATGAAACCGTCGCCTACTGTTCTACGATTGACAGTGAAGACAAGCCGGCTTTGCCAATGTGGGTTGCGGTCCTGTCCGTTCAAAAAAACTGTGCAATCATTTCATATGTAACGTGCAAAATAAAAAAAGCAAAAGAAATCAATGCAATTATCACTCGGCTACGGAAGTACGAGAAATAAATTCCAGATATAGAAATTAGTTTCACTTTGACTAAAAATTCCCTCTGAAATGTTACGAGGGTCGCTTACTCCGTGCGTTGTACTCTCCACGCATTCCGTTACACCGTCTATGCTGAACTCAGCTGCTGTCCGTCCTACGGACTCCAAACTCCGCCTACCACCGAGAAGTAATAAGCCCTGGTTGGTGAATGACAACGTCGAACAGATTCAGTAGCCAATTGATGCAGTGGATGAGTAGCAGTGACAAACTCTGAGCTGCCGGGCGTGACTCATCTAGTGAGCTTGGAAATACGTGGGAAAGAGATTATTCCGAAAAACAATAATCAGATGCGCATTAAAATCGTGACTCATTGAAACGCTCCAGCAGATAAGGTGGAAGAATCGCCCATGGGATCCCGCTGTAAAGTTAATAAATTCCAAATTAGTTCTTCGTGGTCTACAAAGCTGACCCGCTGTGTTAAAAAGTGGGGTTCTTGTTACCCCGTGAATTCATTGGTAACATTCAATTTTTCATAAATTTTCCCTTATGTGCATTAATTACTCGTCATTCATTTGCGAAGGAGTAGTTCGCTTTCTGTTTACAGGATTCTTGCAAAAAATAATTTTGTTTATGCCATTTCTTCTGGCAGTCATTCAGCCACAAATACAAGGCCCTACAAGCCAGAAATAATAACACGAAAAAGAATTTAGCCGTTTCACATCCTTTGAAACATGGTTGTAGTTCATCAATATCCAGTTTAGCTGAATTGGGAAAGAGCAGAGAGGTTAGATACAACGGATCGAGACGGCCATGAAAACAGATCCGCCACGGGTATGATTATTGGTGCTAGACATGGTGGTTTTCATATCTGAAAGAAAAGCTGTCCTCCTGGGATTTTCAAGAACTTTCATCTGTACTATTTACTGGCAACATTGGTCTGCTATTCGGAGAGAGAAAAAATCTGCCAGATGTAATGCAATGCAATGAATACTAATGCTGAGTGAGAGCCCAATATGCCAACAGTAAGCCAATAGTTTATAATGACTGAAATGGAAATAAACGTGCCAATTTGTAACGTCACATGCAATGCAGTAATTGAGAATTCAATATAACCACAAACACCATTATATCAATAATACTAAATAATAATAACAACAATAATAATAATTATTATTATTATATCAACAACAAGTATTAAATACTCAGATCCCCCACCAAGGCATGGCTGATATCTGGCTTTGAAACAGCACATGGTGGAGGGATGGAGGAATGGAAAGACAGAAGTCTGAAAACGCATACCTACGCAGTAAGATGTAGCCAGATATGACGTTTCATTGAGAAATATTGAATGGTTTGGGAGTTCTGGCCCAGAAAAGATGATGATGGCTGATATCTGGCCTGAAAACAATTAATGTGGTGGAGTGATGGACAGATGGACAAGAGGGTAGATGGAAGTATGAAAAGGTACATTTACTCTGTGCCATATACCCAAAAATGAAATTTTGTTGATAAATATTGAATGGCTCTGGCCCGGAAAAGAAGCACGAAGGACAGTTGGATGGACATGTGGAAGGACAACTCTCATTCCCATATCGTCTCATGAATAACAAAAGGTCGCAAGTGACATTCCTGATGAAACCTGTTTTTCTGCACATCGAAGTACGTCTACTTTGTGGGGCAGAAAAACAGTTTTCATCAGGAGTGGCACTTGCCACATCTTGTTATTCATGGGACGATATCCCCATCCACTTTGCGGCAGGGGATTATAAATAATAATAATAATAATGATGATGATGATAATTTACCTGGGTATGGGGGTGAATAGAACAGAGTTGATACCCTTGAGTATTACTAGTGGCACTGGCCGTGTTCCTGTTAGGTCCTGACAGAGTCACTCAGTGTCTGTAGGTCAGGGGTCAGAGGAAGTAGGGGCCAGATGGTCAGGGCACTGGACACACATGCCATTGACACACAGCAGCAGCCACCCCAGATGTGTTCTCAGATCCTGACAAAGAGTGACCTCTGAACTCTGTGTTTGGTCTGGGCAGGGCTTCATCCATGAGCAGAGGTCATAGCTCTACCCTTTTTCCTCTCCTGTATCACTTCTCATCTGTAACCAATGGGTTACCTACTTTTTTCCCAAAAAAATCAATCAGTCACCCCTCATAATGGGATCAATGTGTGCAAATGTAGCTAGGGGTTTATTGCAACCAAATATTTGACTGTTAAACCTATACACTACAGGCCAAAAGTTTGGAAGCAAGATCAAATTTGTACAAAAAGATCATATTTTCATTGGCGTACTTTGCAACAAAATAAACATGATTATTTTATAAAGAGTCACTTATCAGAATACATTTTTACTCAAATTATCAGGCCAATATTATTAGGCCCATGGTCCTAGTGCCCGCCGAATTGCCGTTGACATCGGTGGGCAGTAAACCATGACATAAAGTGAATAATGCAAACTGTGATTTGTTTTTAACTTTTTCACTGAAGTTGTGACTCTCGCAAATCTTCTCAACCCAAAAACTAAGCCCCTCCTTTCTTTTGTTAACATTTATTCAGCAATGGTCTGGTAACATGAAAGTATACAGTGCCTAAAGGTAAATGGAGGAAGATGGTGCATATCAATGAAAGAAAAGTCTAATCATCAGTAAATGCATCCCTAAATCCAAAGATTTCATAATCATTTTTAAGAAAGGCATTGTGAACAGAAACTTGAAGTTGTTTCCAAATATTTGACCTGTATTGGCCTTGCTTCCAAACTTCTGGCCTGTAGTGTATATGCATGAAAGATATCAGCGATTTGGCAGCTAATAAATTCAGGACTATGCTTACAGTTTAGTGGAAATAAAATCTTTTTAAGGCAGCTTAAAAAAGCACACAGTATTAGATAAAACAATCATAAGATTCCACCCACACACTCAGCACAGAAACAGAATATATACTGACACTAATGTGAAATGCTACGTTATGTAAACATGGAGGTCGCTAAAAATTGTCTCAGGGGTGGTGCACTTTCTTTGAAAAAAAAAAAACTGCTTCCTTAAAACCTAATTTCTCCCAGTCTGAAACTTGAAATGCTCTTGCTCAAGTTTTTCAGAGAAATTTGAGAAACAATCTTATGATTTACCCTCAAGCACATGACGGGCATATATGAATCATCTCTACAAGGGCAATGACCTGGCGTCAGCTTTGCTGAACTTAACACTTCTCTCAAAGTCTATTGTATTTATCTCATACATCAGGAACCTTTCAAAGCTTTAAGTGTCATTAAATGCCTGAATAAAAAATTTTAATGAAGGAGTTTAGTAGGAACAGGAAATCTGGGCTACGTATTGAGTAACCTGCTCCAGATTGGTGCTGTCTGAAACCTCAAACCTCAAGTGAGTCTTGCAGTTGTAGATTAGAGACAACACAATCCCTCAAAACACACATGCACTCACCCATGCTGCCCTGCCCGTCGTAGGGCAATCCCTCGCCAATGGCAGCCAACTGGCAGCTGAGTGCAAACACGCTGATGTCATGTGGGGGAAGAAATATAGCAGTTACTCAATCGCTGAGGGAAAAGCCAAGCATATCTTTTTACTGTTGCAAACAGGAGCCTACCGTACAGCAGTGCATCAGTGGAGCAGAACCACAGCGCCCGAATGCATAAGTGGAACATGTTCCACAGTTCTGTGCACCAATTTGAGGCCACACATGCACTGCCAAAGAGTACATAAAAATTATATGTCTTGTTTCTTCACATTTCATTTTAAGGACAAAAACTTCATCGATAATTTTCCAGGTGAGTACAGTTTTATGGATATGGTTCCACTTTGTCTTCCTTGATTTTTGGTTCTAATCCAAACTTAAGGAACTGCTGTCGAGATCCCATAAGGGACTTTACCACTTGGAGAGAGCCAGTGTGGTTCCTGTTCGTGAACAAAGTTAGAGGCATTTTGACCAAAAATAGGTTGGTTCAAAACCAAAAGAATTTGAAGACCACAAAGGAAAAATGATCTGAGTCCAAATTTTGAATATTTGTATATTTTATATATTATATATTGTTACAATATTTATAATAATATAAAATTATATTTCATATTATTAAAATATTTTATATATTTTATATTTTTTGCATATTTTTTCAGTGCTCTGTTTCTAAGATTGTTTTGAATTTTTAATTAATCATTTCTCCACAATGCGACAATGTGACTCTGATCATTTTTCCATTGTGGTCTTCATTTGTTCCCAGCGAGAACTAGATGCCAGTGGGATCACCACGGGAATCATCATGACGCATTATTAGTGGATGTGTGCTCAACTCATCAAAACAAACAACTAAACCACTGGAACTGGTGCTGTGGTGTGATGGGACAGCTCGTCACATGCCGATTCGGTCAGTGGCTCCCAAACAGAACTGGTGCAAGAATGGGATTTATGTCAGTTCAGAAAAAAAAAAAAAATGTAAAAACCCTCAGGGTGTACCCAGAGTATGACCACCTCTGGAAATGTTCATTGGCATGCCACATTAGCCTACTTGAAAAATGCAAGTGTAAGCTGCCTTAGATAAGGTCATGCATGCAAAGTAGATAAATAATGAAGCATAATTGTTACATTGGTTTTTGGCGATTTTACATGAATTTAGCAGATGCTCCATTGATCATAGACTAGTTAGGCTACTCCAGTTAGCGCTCATCTCTGTTCAAAATGGTTTCGTCGTAGTCAGTCTTGTCTCAAACTGAAAGTGATGCCCTCCATTTCAAACAATGCTAAACTTGATTGAGGTGGTGAAACACCAGTATTTTCCAGCCTCTGAAAGGAGTTGAAACACAATTGCCGGGAGCAGGAAGGAACTGCTCTACTGCCCTCAGTAGCTTGTTCCTCTTACTTGTTCACACTCTTCAGCACCAGAGAGCACATTCATCTTAGAAGTAGATCTGTGCAGCCCAAAGCCATGTGCTTACTTGGTCTTAGTCGGCAATTTTTTTTTTCTGAATCCACAATTAACAATGTAATAATGCCAAGTATTCTGTTTCTTTTATCTTGCCTTAATTGCATAGCCTTAGAATCCCTCCATTTAATTATCACTTTCATTCTCAGAAAGCACAAGCAAACACCAGGATTTAATTACATAAACCCAGAAAAGGCCAAGGATATGCCACAATCATGAAGTGAAGAAGCTAATTAGCTAATGGAAAGCATTCATTTTGTAGACCAGGCAAATGCGCACAATCCCCACATGAAAACACCCACACACAGACTTACAGGGACCATCAGCATTATCTTTAAAAATACACTGTGTGATTAAACATTTACTGTGGAACAACATTGATTTCTGCTCTTGATTCTCTTAAACATAAAATGGAACTGGGATTAATATTGTGCTTCAAATGCACTAATAAAAAAAAATATGAAAAGGTCCTTCTTCCAAGCAGTCTGAGCTGCTAACAGAAACCTTTGGGTATGATCCCAAAGGCATGACAGACCAACACATAGAGATTCAGGGATATATTGTACTGGTTCACATGAGAGTAAAGAGGTATTGCCCTGTCAAAACTTAGCCCTTCTTCCTTGAACGTGCAGTAACTCAGCGGTAACTCAAGAGTTGTGGTTCCATCTAAGAAACATAGGTGTAGAAAGTCGGGGTGACCGGGTCTAATTGATATACATCCATGCTGTAACATTCCAAATAATTCCGATAATAAAACACAGACGGCGCTCTAATTTTTCTTGTTGCTCCACGAAGGTGACCCGCGTCTTTATGTGACAGAAGGACATACTTCGAAAGTCGCAGGTTAGTGTTCCAGAAAAAATGCTTCAAAAAGTAACTTTCTTAGTGTTTGGGAGATTTCGATTAACATCAAGTGTATTTGATAAATACCAGAGATTTTCTGGATTATGAGAGAGGAAGACATTAGCCGCTGTGTCATTACACACCCATGTAAAGATTGCCCTGGAACATGTCAAAATGTCGGGACAATGGCGAAGGGATGCTGATGGACTAGTTGATACACCCAAGTTGTTACAGTAAGAACTTGCCCCAAAACCTGTAACAACTTGGACAAGATCAAATTGCCTCACTAAATGACATTCTACCTTTTTATTTCCGAAAGATGACTCAAAATTACAAACGAATAACGAAACATGGCAATGCCATTAGAGAATGACTCGAGAGGTTCCTTACTGTAGCTTTGTAACATTCTATCTTTACAGTGCATATTGATAATAAAAACCTGATAATGTCAATTCTACAGCCGTTAAAAGAAAAAGTGTAGCAACTAGGCCCGGTCTCCCCTAAGAGCAGGCCCACAAAGTAAAAGCCTTTGCAGTCAGTATGTTTACATGCATGGTTAAGTTGAGCTACAGTAATAGAGATTAGGCCATTTAATCGGCCTACTGTCATTGTGCCAGTATACTACATGCATGGAAGGAAAGTTGATTTATTGACCGAAGCATCTCCGTCTCTGCTACGATGGGTGACGATATGCCGCCTTTCCGCATGTATGGCTTGGACCTTTCTCTAGTGGACCTAATATGTCACAGACCAAACAATCAACAAAGAAGTTAGCTGGCAGCAAACAGCACCTTGAGTGGCGAGTACATGGACAACTTTATGGCTCTGTACATTTCACACGGGCTGTGTGCTACGCTTTTCGTAGAATTGAGAAGCATGCAGTCCCTGGTGGTTATAGCGTTAGCCAAAGCTAGGCGACAATGCTATGCTCTACTTCGTGCCCTTTCTACAACCCTGGAGTGTGTTTCCCAAAAATGTAGTTGCTAACCATGATATTAGCAACCAGTATAGTTCATCCATTCTCATTCTGTGCTTCCAACTATGTAAGTTAGCAACTGAGCTTTCGGGAAACGCACTCCTGTGCTTCCCGCGCATGTTGGACATCAGGAGTAAAGACTAGAGGGAAAGAGTCGTTTTGAAAGAATTTTCTATTGGCGAGTAGAAGGAAAATATTTGGAAGACACGCAAGTCATTCCATGAATTAAGCACATTAATGGAAGAAGTTATGAGCGCCCAAGGTTTGACTGTTCAAGCACCAATACCCTTGCAGACGAGGATTGCAACTGTTCTGTACAAACTTACTACTTGGGTAGAGCACAGAGTTGTTTCTAATCAGTTTGGTGTTTACAAGTCCACATGACATCCGGGTCAAAGCCCTGTGTGATGAACTGTAGAGCATTTGCAGAGCACATAGTCCAGATTGATTTGATTAAAGTGTATGCATGAAGGAGTAATGTGACTATAACCACTGTGTGTTAGTCCGACTATGAGAAATTCTATTTAGTACAATTCCAGTCGTACAAACATGTTTTTGTTAAAAGTCCAGTTTTAGTCAGACTAACACAATAATTTGATTTTTTTCTAGCATCATGAAAACGGACTCTCTGTTTTGAACCATCACCAGGATTTGATAACTGGCACAATAATTCAACCCAGAGGTTTAACTAATCGGTGAAATCAGCTGGTTGAGTGCATAGTTGGGGGAAACACTAAACAGCACTTTTACTGTCTGATCCCCTAGACTTGCCCGTCTTAGTTGTGAACAATTAGATGTCGCTGGCCAGGCCTCATCTATGCAATGCAAGGGCCATGGGGGTTATTAGTCAGAGGAGCAGTTACAAGGCTAAAAAAATTAAGTTAGCTTGCCAGAAATAAAATATTTATGGCATTTTTCCTGAGCTCAAAGAACACCCATGCCCTATCCTAGCACTGCTTTCACCATTTTGAACAGCGTGTCAAAAGTAGTAATTTTATTTATTTATTTATTAGCTTGAGAAATGTTTAGATAACACATGACATTTCCAGTCTTTTCTTTCGTCAAAGGTTACCCAAATCTCGTGGTCGATGGATATATGCCACCCTGCATGGCAGCGGAGGTTCTTGACTCGAAAAAACCCTTTAGCCAGCTAAGAAATCGGCTGAATAATTCTGCTCCCTTGACATTGCAGTGGTTCCTTTCAACAATTACCACAGCTACAGCACAGCCTTTTTAGAGAGACGAAGGGCCTTACATTTTGCAGCACTGAGCTCTAGTGGATCCTTCCATGCTGATTAATTGTTCTACCTCATTAGAGAGGCCTGCATGCAAAATGACAGTGCTATTTCTGTCTACACCATAGATATGAGTACATCAAAGCTTCTTCTGAACTGCCTCCACGAACAGTCTGGCATTGGGAGAGAGTTAATTTTCCAGGGAGGAGGGCACCAGCTGCCCGCACCGAGGAACAATGATGCCAAAGGTTCACTTGCTACCGTACTCTATAAGTAAACACAGTTTATGCCCTGAGTGCAATGTGAAGACTGGAAGTGCATAATAGCACCCTCAAAAGGTCACACAGCTGTATTTCAATGTCCAGTGTGTTGCCCTGCCTTGAAGTACAATCCCACATTAACCAAGTGCAGACAGTTATTTATCTGGTTGGCAAAAGCCCCAAATCGAGACAGCAGGAGGCTCTGAGTATTGTGCATTCAGCAACTTAGGTACATTGGTTAATGGCATCGGTTGTATCTCAAGTTTCTGCTTAGGTCAGCTTTGCACTCTGAAATGCGCAATGTGAAGGGAGATTTGCTATCTGGGGCTGAGGTAATTTATTTTATTTTTCTTGTGATTTACCTCATGAATAATAAATCATTTTCCCAAAAGCACTGAAATGGAGCTTTGTTGCATATTTGTGTTGATTTTAAACAGAATCGGGGAGACTGGGGTCCGATGAGCCATGGGGACCAATGAGCCATATCACTATTTTGTGATCAATCGATGCCAAAGGTGTTTAAAACAGGCAAAATAGTGACATGGCTCATTTATCCCCATGACTCATCAGTCAGTGGTCAAATATTTTGTCTATTTTGAGCAGCTCTGTCATCAATTGATTGCAAAATAGTGATATGGCTCATTGGTCCGTATGGCACATCGGACCCCAGTCTCCCCTACACCTCTCATTAGGCAGCTTGTAATTACCTCTGCCAATGAGGTTATGTTTTTGGTGGCGTTTGTTTGTTGGTTTGTTTGTGTACAACATAACTCAAAAAGTTATGGACAGATTTTGATGATTTTTTCAGAGAAGGTGGGTATTAAGTCAAGGAACGGGTGATTAAATTTTGACATATCTAGGCCAAAGTACTGCTGAGATATACGCCAAAGTTCAAGATTTCAAGTCTTTCCAATGGGCCGGAGTCCCAATCGCCGTGCTTCTGGGTTTTGCTGTCCCCTGGCGGAGGTCTGCGCTCTCTAAGTGCTTTTCTAGTTAACGTTTTTCCCCTGAGACGTCAATTTGTTTCCCATCACTGCATTGCTCATTGCTTTTCAAATATGTGAGTTTTTTCCCACAGTATCATCTTTCACATGCTGTCAGACACTGTGATTGATGACGGACTGAAGGTAAAGTGCCATCCCATGGTGCCTCTCCCCTCCTGCTATAAGCAAAAACAATTTTCTTAAAAGAAAAAAAACTTGATCCTTTGGGAATAGCATTAAAGCTCATCAGCCCTGCAAATTGCATTTTGGGAACCAATGCTGATGCATTTTTCAATCTGAGCTTGAAAACAATTGTGGGAGACATTTAAATATGCGGTATTTATTAGATTGTCCAGAAAACACAGTCAGCTAGTTACACTGAGTAAATGCTGAACTTCAGGGTGAAATGAGTGTGATCTTGAGAGACAATTCGGATGATTCCTTCCTGGTCCTGTACACTGTTCCACACGGTTAGCAGGCCATCTCTACAAATTAGAAAGGAGTCAGTTTGCTGAACCATCATTGAAGTGCCCCTATTATGTGACATTTCACTGATCATTCTTATATTCTCAAACTCTTCGAAGAAAGGTTTAAATGTGTCATCGTTAAAAAAAAAACCACTTGTTTTCTCATGCTTGCCATTCTGCAGTACCTCTCTATGAAACGCTCCATTGAAAGTCCTGCCCCCGCCCTCCCGAAAACCCCAGGGCGCTGTGATTGGTCAACTTGATCACTCACTTGTGATTGGTCCTCTGTTCCCGCCCCCCTTGTCATGCCCCTTTCCATAAATGGATTTCCGCTTTACTAACAAATACCGGTCAAGCCATGTGGGCAAAACCCACTTGATTCAAGGGCAAGCCAAACTATCCTCTTGGCACAAAAATTCAAATAGTGACATCACCAATTGGGGAAAAAAATGGCCAGAAGCAATTGGGGCATTTCAGTCAGCTCTGGAGCAGCGAGTTTTGTGGCAGAGAGCACTTCTTCTGGAGGTGACTTCGAGTTCTTTTCCGGCACAGACCTTTAAAATGCACATAAAAACGATATGATTCACGCTACAAAATTAAAATAATGAAAAACCATAATAGGCGCACTTTAAATCACTAAACTAGGGCAGGGATTCCTGCATGGATCAGCAATAAAGATGTAAAAGCCATTAAGTTAAAGCTGATGGTCGGCAATTTAACCTCACATTCACTGTTTCACTTTGGATAAAATGTTCTGAGTTACTGATTCAAAGCAACAGCAACTGAACCACTGTCCTGAGATTTTTTTTTCACCAACTGCATGTACAAGCATGCATGTCTACTGCCCTATATGCCAGGCACCGACTCTCCCTCTCACACGCATGTGCACTCGCAAGCATGACCCTAGAAAACACACATGCACTCAATCTCCTCGCACCACAGCCAGACATAGAGGAGTTTTGTCACACAAAAGGCTGAGAATCTGCCTAAATAACAAAAGGACAGGGGTTTTGAGAGAACTTTTATTGAGGAAAAATCCGGCATAAAAAACTGACACAGCACTGAACGGTAAATTCTAAAAGATATCTGTTTCTCGCTGAGTAACACAGCCGGACATTTCTCCAGGCTTCTTGTGTTGTGGAGGAAACCCACACGGTTGAAATAAAAACAGTACTGCCAAAAGGGATGAATTTCAGTAAATTGTGCAGAGCAGGGTGTAGGGCTGGTGAGTTCGCTTTCTGCTTCAACTGAATAAAGCAATAATGTAGTGGACGCATTAACTGCTGTGCTATCCTTCAGAAAAAGCACCAGTCTCACTTATTTTATGTCACATACCAGACGGCCAAATAAAATAAGTCTGGTCTGTATTACTGCTACCGACAGAGGGAAAACCAGCTGCAAACTTACATGGATTTCAACCAGACTGAAATTAAACCAGGGTGGCATGAATGCTACTGAAGATGTCAAGCATTATTGTTTTGAAACTATAAAATATTAAAAATACAGGCTATTAATGGTGGTGTTTGGAACTGGATACCCTGATTGAGTGGCAGGGGCAAGCAGACACCATCCCCAACGAGCAGAAATATGAGCGCTTTTCAATAGTCGAAAATGGAGACCGGGAGATGGCCGGCAGCTGTGTCATTAAACAGCAGCATAAAATGTAAACCCACTGCACTCTTCCCCAACAGAGCTCACACACTGTGCTGAGAGCGACCGAGTTATTAACAGTATGTATAATGCATAGACTGCGCCTTAACAGGTAACAGGCAATGAAAGAAGTCAGGGAGGAAACTCCAGCGGCAGTGAGACAGTGAGAGTGAGAGAGAAATGACAGTTAGCTAAAAATGAACTTGAATAGACTCACATTTATATACTACTTTTCTCAACTATCAGCAACTGAAAGCACTTTATAGCAAGAGCAACTAGCCTCCACCATATTCGATGTGTCGCTCCTACCTAAGTGCTGCAAGGCAGCCATTTTGTGCCAGAATTTTCAGTAATTTCACCACTTGCGTCAGATGAAATATGACTGAATGGGACCAGATATTGATACACAGCTTAGAATGAAGGCTAATATCCTACAGCCCGTGCAAAATAACACTATAATGATCATGACTGTCTTTAAATAAATGGTTAAACCCTGATTCTGAAGGGCAGCAGAGCCTGAATGGCTGTACTGCCCTAATCCTGGATGGCCACCGCATGAGTAAGCCTCTGATCCAGCCTCATACGACTTCAATAAGCACAATAATTGCATTTATTGATTCTGTTTTCTGTTTTCATCCTAATCTGCAATTTTTCCAGAGGAAGCTGTCAAATTTTTCACTTCCAGGTCAAGTATGGGATGGCCTAAGAGTAAACACGGAATTAAAAAAAAAAAAAAAAAAAAATATATATATATATATATATACATATATTTAGTGATGCCACGTGGAGTTAACAACTCTAAGTGAGCATATGCTGACTTGTACTTGTACAATAGGGATATTCCTCTTGATTTGTGTACCATTTTTTAATCCATCTCTCTGTCAGTGAGAATTTGCTCAGTGATGCAGTGATTTCACTCAGTACATGGGTGCGGCATTTCCAGACGGTGATCAGACAGAATGAGCAGTACCCAGACACTCCTGGGGACAATAAAAGGCCACCCCAAAATGTCAATTTTTGTCAAAAGTCATCATGCGTCAGATGTCTCAGGTCATGCGGGAATGTGCCATTGGCATGCTGGATGCAGGGATGTCCACCAGTGCGGTCTGCATGCAGTTTCTTGAAGCAGAGAACATTCCAGTTCTGGACTGGCCTGCGTATTCACCGGACATGTTGCCCATAGAGCATCTAAGGCAGAGGTGGGCAGCGAGGGCCGTATCTGTCCCTGGTTTTCACACCAACGTCTGGTCTTTAATTAGTTGATTATCTCAATTAGCCAAACCATTGATGAAATCTGACATTTCATGCGTATTTCTTTAAATTATCATGAAAGTACAAAGACTAGTCTTGCCTCCCTTCATAAAACATTTTCCTTTTATCGAATCATTGCTAAAATCTATATTTGTGCATGCAATCAATTAACTCAATTAGTCAGGGTAATTGATAGGAATAAAAACCTGCATACACACCGGCCCTCCAGGACCGTGATTGCCCACCCCTGATCTAAGGGATGTTCTGGATCGACGTGTCCGCGACCGTGTTCCAGTTCCGGATAATGTGCGCCAGCTCCATGTGGTCCTTCGGGAAGAATGGAATAGCATTCCACAGGCTACGACAGACAACCTGATCAATTCCATGCGAAGGAGATGTGTTGCTCTGAGAGACGCAAATGGTGTACACAAAAGATATTGAACATTCAATTTCTTCAACCTGACCTCCAACGTGTTCAAAGGATTGTCACTCCTTTGCAGATGCCAATATCAAGATGTAATGGACGGTGATCTGAAGATTAGTCTGATTCGGGGCTCTCTAAGCTTAATTGACAATCAACTGTTTTTAAGTTACTTACATTTACTAACACTCACTGGGTGGTGTAATTCTTAGATAGGCACATTACTAATATTACTAATTTAGACAGGGAGTTTATTGTCATGATTCCTGCTTTGCTATTTCAAGATCTTGCTGTGCTTTTCTGTTCTGAACATTCATGCTGCTTTCAAACTGCATACTTAATTGGTACTTAAGCTGAGCACGCTCATTCTCTTAATGAGCAGGTCATGTCATCCAATCTCTGTCCATGTCATGATCTTGCCTTGCCTCTTGTTTCTCTTTCTCCAGGTGTTGCCCTTCATGTGTCTTGATTTCTCAGCCTTTATCTGGATGCGGTGGAAGTTGGCTGGCAGACAGTGTCTCGAGTCTCGCTCCATGTACAAGTCTTCGCTCATGTTCACGCTTCCAAGTCCTTGTCTTGTTCTTAGTCCTTGCGTATATTGCCTTAGTCTTGTTGTTTATTTTCGTTCTTGGATTTCTGCCTGGAGTTTCCAGTGTTTTTTGTTCTTGCCGTTTTTGCTATTTAGATAACAAGCTGGATGGTTCCTCTCCTCTTTACACCGCATGACATGGTGTCGGTGGTTTCCAAAGAGAATTTCAAATTTTGATTCATCTGACCACAGAACAGTTTTCCGTTCTACATCAGTCCATTTTAAATGAACTTTGGCCCAGAGAAGACAGCTTCTGCACATATGGCTTCATCTTTGCACGATACAGGTTCGCTTGCATTTGTAGATTCGTGCAAACTATGTCGACCGAAAACGATTATTTCTGGAAGCCTTTCTGAGCCCATGCAGTGTATTCCACAGCAGAATCATGCCTGATTTTAATGCAGTGCCGCCTGAGGGCCGGAAGGTCACGGCCATCCAACATTGACCTTCGGACTTGTCCGTTGCGCACAGATATTTCTCCAGATTCTCTGAATCTTTTGATGGCATTATGCATTGTACATTCAAAGTCTTCACAATTTTACATTGAGGAACATTTTTCTGAAATGGTTCCACAATTTTTAGATGCAGTTTTTTGCAGATTGGTGAAACTGTCCATCTTTAATTCTAAGAAACTCTGCCTCTGTAAAATGCTCTTTTTATACCAGTCATGTTACTGACCTGTTGCCAATGAACCTAATTAGTTGCAAAATGCGCCTCCAGCCATTTTTCATCAGTACCACTTATTTTCCAGCCTTATGTTGGTCCTCTCCCAACTTTTTTGAGATGTGTTGCTGCCATCAAATTCAAAATGAGCCAATATTTTTCAAGAAATGGTAAAATGTTCCACTTTCAACATCTGATATGTTGTCTGCGTTCTTTTGTGAATAAAATGTGGGTTTATGAGATTTGCAAACCATTGCATTCCATTTTTATTTAGAATTTATACAGCATCCCAACTGGGGAACTAGGGTTGTATAGACCCAGGAAATGAATTGAATATTTCACCCTCAACGATGCATAGCAATGAAAAGATTCTGTGCATAAGGGGGAAAGACACAGGCCAAAGCTAAATACCCACGATCCCCAATTATTCAGATGAAATGCATCCAGATCTGTCATATGATATGACCACATGGGCTCAGCATTACATTGGCAAACCTGTGTAAAGCACTATAATATGTAGTTACATGTACCAATGCCAGTTAAAACTTTGCAGTGCAAAATAGTAGCCTCATATTAACAGATTCCAGAACTTCAACTTCTCTAGTCTCAGAGGCGTCTGCAATAGACCATTACCCTGTGGATACATGGCCTTTAAAATCCATACTTCAGGTCACGTTAAAGTAAATGGATGACGTGTGCTCCTGACCAAAGAAATAAGGGCAATCCAGACTGTTACCGGGAACCAGTCCAAAAGCCATGCTCTCATGGTTTGGGGCTGTGACAGTGCCCTTCGCAGGGGTAACTTGCACCTCTGTGAAGGCACCCTAAATGCTGGAATGTACACTGATATTTTGGAGTGACATATACTGCATTCAAAACAACACCTTTTCCAGGGGCACCCAAGTAAATTTCAAAAAGACAACACATAATTGCATTCTGCAAGCACTACACGGCTAAATAAAAAGATGGTGTGGGAGCTGGATTAGCTTGCCCGCAGTTTTGACATGTTTTCAATAGTAAACATGAAGAGCATTTTGAATCGCAAAATGTGCAGATGAAGATCCTGTACTGTTGCACACCTTGAGACTTGTTTGCATGAAGAATGTCGAAATCACACAAAACAAACTCAATCACTTGGCGTCTTCAGTCCCTATATGTTTATTCTGTGATGTGAAAAGGAATAGGAACATTACAAAGGGCAAATGCATTTCAGTTCCAACATTTTTGAAAAAATTTGAGAGAGCCAAAATCAAAACAAAACTCAAATGACACATCAAAATCTATAAATCACTGCTTTCACGTTTAATTTTAATTCAACATTCCATTCCAACCTTTTCTGATATGGGTAATATAAATGTTAAGCCCAATTCATATACTGTACCTCACATAAAAGAACAACTGCCTTTGTAACTTGAACAAGGAAGTCTTTCAAAAGCACCATTGCCTTTGTAACTTGAACAAGAAAGTATTCTCACACCTTATGGCTACAGTATGCACTAAACGGCACGACCGGCAAGGTATTAATCATAAACTTGTGACAACTCCGTTAAGTGTGCCCCCAAGACCAGCCCAATTATCAGACAAAATCATACAATGGAAAATTGATGCTCACAAAAGGAATTCAGCTCTAGTTACACCCTGAAATACATCTCTGCCCTCCAGTAGATAATGGTAGAAGCATTCTGAAAAATTACCAGCAGTAATGCGCGAGATAATGACAGAGAATGTAATGCTGATCAGCCACTCTTTGGAGCAGTAGTGACTGTGTGGGGTATGAGGGAAGGGATTTCAGTTTCTCCAGTTTCTTTTCCAACATAAGTGACACCTGATCTCTTATGTTGTACAGTGAGGCCTCCGGAGGATGAGGAATACAAAGTGGAAAAACAATCTAAACAAATGGAAAACAAACTGACTTTTCTAATTGACAGAATTATTAACTAAAATAAGACACTGTCAATGTTAAGAATAGATAGCAGATGGAACACAAAAGGTTGAAACCTTCAGTAGGACTTCCACTGATGCTTCCAAAGGTACTTGCACTCTGACCATTTTCTCCCTCAAGTCAAATCAAAGTAAATAATTGCATTTTAGAATCCTCCTGTTGCAGCATTAATTTTTATGAATCCAGTAGTTGCCTCTCTCACCGAGTTTTGCCTGCATTTTGAGCCAATTGCATAGCTCCTTCTGTAGTTGCCATTGTTTTGGAACAGAATATGACCGCCAAGACTGCATCCCATCCCATTCCATTTCTTCTTGCACAGTCACAGTACACTGTCCAGTGTTAAATCAACTAAGATACAGAACTTTTAGCTCTGTGTCAGTATACGGGGAGCAAAAATTACACTGTGTGTAATTGTGCAATGCATCATCCAAGCATTTCCAAACTGGATATTCAGGTTCAGGTACAGATCTACCACATGTGATCTGAATTTATTAAAAGTAGGACCTCCAATGGCATGTATTTAGACGTTGAGTTGCAGTTTTGACTTCAATGCTATTAAGCTCCATGGCAGATTTTACCCAAACGGATACATTCAGTGTACAGTAAAATGTCTGCAGCCACACAATATTTTACCCTAGATTTACATTTAGATTAGAAAAGTTACCGCAAATTGGTGAAAGGCTGCATGTCCTTTATTTGTGTGCAGCAGCGCAGCGTAAAGTCCCCTTTGGATAAGAAAGATTTTACGCCGCAACCCAGATTGCAAGCACCTCCGCTCCGGATCTGCCCCGGCTCCAGCTGATCCGGATCAGAGCCGGGGCAGATCCGGAGCGGAGAAGCTTGCTATCTGGGAAGACTCCCAATTTTTTCGGCAAAGTATGCTCTGAGTGGATAGGTGCCTTTTCCATCTGTATAGTAAGATAGGCAAACATGAAGTACTGCACTATGTTTAAAATAATTGATGCTACCTCACAAATGCATAAATGCATACTAATACATTCGCAATTTTAATGAGACTATAAATCTGCGAACGTGCATAATTATGCTCACAAAAGCTTGCTATTAAATTATACTCAGCCAAAATAAAAACTTCACACTCGTTTGGAGGTCGATAAGTTGAACATACAAGAAATGAGGTTTTAAATAATGATTTTATTTAATTCTGTACTCATTAAAGATGGTGTATCATAAAAATAATGTCCATAATGTAACCAGTTCCACCGGACATGCTACGGAAATGTCCAAGAGTAAAAATGGTAAGTTACAACTTGAGTAACAAGTTCAACAAGTTCACACGTGGGCTACCAGAACGAGGTTGGTAAGCTGTGGTGCCAGTTTGTTGGAGACGTGTCCGAAGATCATGGATAGTCCGTCGACTGCATCCCATAACCCTTGCAACGTCAGTGACAGACGTTTCCGTATTCAGCATGCCAATGGCACGTTCACGCTGAATGTTTGACAGCCATGGCTTTGAAAATCAACGAATAATCAACTGTAAAAACTTGTTTTTCCAAGATGTCACTCTAACGTGCTAACGTGAGCTCAGCTGCACATCTCTCATATTGTCACGTGACTAGGAACACAAGAAAACATGGTTTTAGCTTAAAGTACACTCACAAGTGCTACCTACCGGTGCACGTCGGAGTTGATGTGCGTCTTTGACAACGCATTTACCCCTAGTGATAATAAAAACTATTTTATTAAAAGTTTCAAGAAAATATTTACAAATTTATGAGTGTGAAGTTTCTTTTTTGTCTCAGTATATTTAAATATTCTCCAACTTGGCCTGCAGTAAGGGTTTGTAGCATGGCTCCTTTAAGAACACAGAAGAACGCTCCCAATATCTCCCATTACACATTGCGTGAGAATCAACCTTGGCTTGGTCAGAGACGGGCAACAGGAGGACAGTACATCTGTTTGTTTGACTTTTTAAAGAAAGTTACCGGAAAGAGTATACTTGAATTATATCAGTTACAGAGTCAGGCTATTTGAGAGAGCTCCCCTGCATTGCTACTGTTGCCAGGAATACGGCCATGTTGCTGTGGTCTGTAGAGGAGTGAAAAAGTGAGGGAGGTGTGGTAAGGAGGAATGCGGGATTGAGGTCTGTGGAATTGGTAAAGAAATGGCAAAGTGCCTACATTGTGAGGGTAATCACGACACGGGAGCACAACAATGCCAAAAGCGAATGAAGGAAGGAAAAGTTAGTGCGATAAGAACAGAGAAGGGGTGTTCAAATGCTGAGGCTGTTAAGAGGGTGGAGAGAGATACTGAGTCTGAAGAGACAGTTGTAAAAGAACAGAGCCGTGAACATGATTGGATCAGTACGGGCAAAAGGAGGCATTTAGCGTTTGTGGCAATGGCCATAAACTGTGCCAGAGAAATAGAATCAAAGACTGAAAGAATCAAAATGGTTGTGCGTTCAGCAAGGGAGTTCCTTGGCGTTACGGATGTGAAGGGAGAAGACATTCAGGAGATTTTAGAAAAAGGATTTGGTGGGAGTGGGAGCCAGGCAGCAACTGAATAGATATGTTTAGGCATAATAATCAAGGGTTTTTTTTTTTGTTGTTTTGTTTTTTGGCTGAAGCATTCACGTGCAATGGAAAAGATGATATTTTTCACTTGTGAAGTGGTATTTACCAGTGTGTTGTGTTCACATGCTTTTTTTGTTGTACTGGGAAATTAAAGATGGCGGACTCACAGATTCAGGCCTGTTTCTTGGGTAAAACCATGTTGAAAAGGTCAAAGGTTATCTCATCTCGGCAACTCGTGTATAAAAATTTTCTACGAGTTGCCCAGTGGAAAATACCACATGGGGGGATGTTCATGTGAACTTTTCACGTCGGCTTTTGGT
The DNA here is from genome assembly GCA_029721435.1 of Gymnothorax reevesii. NCBI lineage: Eukaryota > Metazoa > Chordata > Actinopteri > Anguilliformes > Muraenidae > Gymnothorax > Gymnothorax reevesii. The sequence continues at coordinate 33,171,833 of CM056584.1, read as the reverse complement.
ATTTACCATAATTCCCATAGCACATGAATGCAGCATCAATCCAAGAGAAAGCAAAATCCAGCAGTTGGCAGTAATGCACCAATAGGTCTTTTAACACCATATAACCGAAAAGAAGAAGAAGAAGAAGAACCTTGGCTTGGTTCTGCTGAATTGAATGCTAAGTCGGAAGACAATTAGTGAGAAACTAAGTATTTTAGCCCTGTTTGAGATTAGTTGTTCTAATAAAACAGGTCAACTTTGCTAGAAGACATGGAAAATTATTTTATTAGTAATCGTATATGATCAACGCTGTGTTTTATCGCAGTTGATGAGCTGTAGCTAGCTTGCCAGCTAGCCAAACATCAGTTACCATTGACTTCAGCTAACGTTGCACTGACTGATAGGATCATTCTGGCTGGCCGCAGGAATAGCCGCTCTAACACGAAGACATTACCGCTTTATTACAGTGTGACCACGCGAATACTGAAAATAAAGCAGGCGGGAGCATATCTTTTCTCTCAGCCTTGGAAGTACCTCAAATCCAGCGCATCTCTGTGAGAATTCATTTGTCTGGTGAAAGACAAAGTATTTTAATAACCGACCTCATTCGTCGTTCTCTTACAACTGACTGACGAGACGCGTAACGTTACTGTTCGTAAATATTTTAACGGTATCCTCAAGACCTTAATAAGTAGCTGGAACATAAACCCGGTTGCTTTCTGTTCGTTCCATCGGACTGATGAGATGTCGGGCAGGAAACGGAGGCAGGACGCCGCAAGGCAGGTCGGCGACAATGGTGCATCGCCTCCATCAGTGAAGATAGCTAGTCTTTCAGGCGAGGTCAAGGATGATTCGACCACGACCTGCTCTCAGTGGTCTCTAAAAAGTCACTACTTCCCCGAGGAGCATCAAGCTGTCAGGCTTGGTGAAAAATTCTTTGACCAACCCTGTGTACACCTGGCCAAAGCATTCTTGGGTAAAGTGAGTACACTATTTTACCTGTTAAGCTTCATACACAAGTCGCATTAGGCTTATGGTATTTTATGATGCATTGGCATATTTACTTGCACAGGTGAACAATTCTCCTTCAGATAGGCACTAGTTTATGAGGTTATTGAGGCCATATTGGACTTAGACCAGTATGGCCTCCTAATCCAGGCACCTCTGCCGTTAGATGAGCCACAATGTTTTTTGTTGTGACCTAGGCATTTTATTTCTATAAAGACGCTGGGTGACATTTGTGCATTTTACTCACAGATGTGTTTTTTCATGCACTGCTCGGCCAAAAAAAAAAAAAAGTCACCCTCCCTAATATTTTGTTGGATCGCCTTTAGCATTGATTATGGCATGCATTCACCATGGCATAGCGTTGATAATCTGATGCAATGTAATGGCATTTATTTCCATCCAGAGTCAAAATGCTTTATTGCCAAGATCTTATTTTGATGATGGAGAAATTCAGATCGCTGTGTAAAGTTTTCTTCAGTACATTCCAAAGTTTCACAATGGGGTTAAGGAATGGACTCTGTGGTGGCTTATTCATGAATGAAAATGATGTCTTCATCCCCTGAACCACTCCTTCACAAATTTAGCCCAATGAATCCTGGTATTGTCATCTTGGAATATGCTTTTGCCCTCAGGGAAGCAAAAATCCTTTCATGGAAAAACCTGCACATTCAGCAAATTTGGGTTGTCAGCTGACCGCATTTTTTGGCCCATATTGTCCCTGAACTTAGACCCAACCAACTGTAGCAACCCCAGATCATAACACTGCCCCCACAGACGTGTACAGTAGGCACTAAGCAGAATGAGTGCATCACTTCATCTGCCTCTTTTCTTACCCTGATGTACCCATCGCTCTGGAACAGGGTAAATCTGGACTCATTAGACCCCATGACCTTTTTCCATTAGTCTGTAGTCCATCTTTATGCCCCCTAGCAAATTGAAGACATTTTTTTCTGAATAGCCTCACTGATAAGTGGTTCTCAGCTGTTTAGTCCCAATCCCTTGAGTTCTCTTCACGTTGGGCCTTTGGAAATGCTCTTAGCTCGGAGATCTATTGTTGGATTTTTACAATTTGATTTCAAGAAATGTTTAAGTGAACTTCGATCGTAATCAGTGGAGATTTTCTGCAGGGCACATTAATCCTCCTAGATGATGGTTCGCTCCCCGGTTTCAATAATGTGTTGGACAGTTCTTTACCTAATTTTAGTAGTTTCAGCCATCTCCTTAGTTGTTGTCTTTGCTTGATGCAGGCCAATAATTTGACCCTCCTGAAACAGAGTAACATCTTTTCCACGACCACAGGACATGTCTTCTGACATAGCTGTTGAAGAAATTAGAAGCTACTTTTTGCATCAGTTAGGGTTAAATAACCTGCTGCCAGCTGAAATGTATTAATCACCACAGTAATTATCCAATGGAAGGCTCTCACCCATTTGCTTTGTTAATTGCAGAAATCTAGGTGGAAACTTTTTTTGGCCCGGCAGTGTGTGAATATTTGTGTGTGTTACTTTGTTTGATAGCCTTCAGTTTAGTATATACCACAATCACATCAGGGAAAAATAGTAGAAATAGTGGGCTTTGACCGACATTCGATTGAGCTCACTATTCGAGACTATCCATTTCCAGATATTGCATTTATATTGTAGTGAGAGTTTTGTACAGTCTGAGTGAGAGTCACATTAGTGGATCTGAAAATCTTTGGAGTCCACTAATAACTTACCATGAAATGGTGACCTCTACAGGATATGTTCTGTCATTTGCCAAGTGCATGCTCTGATCAGGAATAAGTGGGCCAGGTATTGGATGGATGAGAGTTAATTCTACAGTATTTTCCATTTAGCAGATACAACATTAAGAGACTAAAGTAGGGCAAGAATTGTAAGTTTATTACTAATTCGTATAGAGAATATTACATGTGCATTTTCATATCACGCTCTGTATCAACCCGAGACCCAGTGTCAGCCGGGCAGCTTCAGCTCGAGGGTTGATACAGGGTGTAATATGAAAATGCCCATATGATATTCTATTTATCATATTCTCATTTTGACTATAATTAAAGATGCATTTTATCCAAAGCTATGGCAATGGTTGCTGCCATTGATACAGGATTTTTACCGTGGGCTGATACAGCCTCGTGCTTGTATCTCAGGTGCAGATTCCCTGTATTTATAAGGAAGTATATGATAAAAGAGTTAATGTCTGGTTAAAGTTAACACCAAGTTGAATGCCTAATACTACTTTGAACACTTATGATCTAAATCTGTCACAAATGATAACAAAAACAATAGTTACGGTGAGAGCTGAGAATTGTATATTTTTGGTGAACAATGTTTGTTTTGCAATATATTGCCTGGTATTGCAGCCTTCTTCTTAGTTACTTTTGCCAGTATGATGTCAATGAGAAGACAAATCAAAAAAAAAAAATTGAGAGCATTGGCGCCCTCCCCTGACATTGTTGTGCTTTTCCCAGGTGCTGGCCCGGAGGCGCGCTGACGGGACAGTGCTGAAAGGGAGGGTGGTGGAGACCGAGGCCTACCTGGGCGGAGAAGACTTGGCGTCGCACTCCGCCAGTGGCCGACGGACAGAGCGGAACGCTGCTATGTTCATGAAGCCTGGCACCATTTATGTCTACCAGATCTACGGCATCTACCTCTGCATGAATGTGTCCAGCCAAGGTGAGGGTCCATTCTGTGGGCATTTCCATGGATACGGAACTTAAGTAAAATTCAGGTGCAGAAGGTCCTCCCAAGTACTTTGTTCCAACACCCAGGATTTGTGAAGTAGCACACACATTCAGCTTGATGGAACTGATTTGTGAATTGGCTGGCTGAGTTAATGCGCGGAATGAGAACACGGCCAGACTTATTTTCTGACTCCTAGCCTCAGCACCTTTGATACACGGACAATTAATGACGTAATGGGGCAGGCGTATTCCTTTGTCTGCCCCTGGGAGCTGGAAATGTCATGCTTGGTCTCATTTTGAGGTGCTAATTCGCACTCCTCCAGCTGTCAGAACAGTCTTGGGGGTTTTGGCAGCTATTGGCAGCTTACTGAGCCTGAAACGAAGTACTGCAGTCAGAAATGGGTCTGTGGGGACATTAGGGTGGATGTTGGCATCCTTTTCACCTGGACCATGTAGGAAGTGTGGCCCTTTTCTGCAGAGCAGTCCAGAAGCACTGTCAACCTTGAGAGGACGGTCAGTCACCTGCAACCTATGGGTATTGCCCCCAATCGCCCACATTTTTCATTTTGGCTTATTTCTGACACAAACTTGTCTACAATTTGGTGAATTATGTTACCATGGCAACCAAATTCGATAGGCAGCGTGTCCTAGCCACTGCCCTTGTACATACCAAATAAAATAGAAAGGGCTTTAAATTCGTGGCCTGTAGAGCATGCACAAGGAAATCTCTACAGCGGCGGCGGATGCAGGACGAGGCCAAATCCATTGTAGCCCCGACTTCGTCTGGGGGTTATAAGGTCAAAACCCATTATATGGCTGGACCATTTATGGGCAATATGTTATTGGGACAGGCAGTGGCATGGTCTTTATTATTAATTCCAGAATTTTAAAGGTACAGCGAATTTTCTGTATTGGTTTTAGCGATGATTATTGTTACGGTCTGTGTAGCTCCACCCTGATGATGTAATAGAAACAGTTTGAGCCAAATCAGTTTTGAAAGAGCAATGGCCAAAGGGAAAATACACCTCCAGCAGATGAAAGTCCTCAAAAAATGGCAACAATGCCAACATGGTTCAAGTGATATGGATGTTAAAACCCACCAAAACAGTCAGTACTTCATACTCATATTCATCCTCTTCAATATACTGTAGTGCACAGCCCCTAAATGAGGATTTTGTACCTGTCTGGACACATACAGACTGCACACTACTGTTGGTGTTTCATTATGTCTCCACCTCGACGGGAGGGGGGACATTGTTTTTGTCCGGTGTCCCGTGCGCGTCGGCATTCCCACCGTTTAATATATTTCCATGAAAATTTGCACCAGTTCTGAGGTTTGTGTACATTAATGAGGGGTGGGGATATATATATATTTTTGCCTTAAAAACAATCTCTCATTCATTATTGTTTTGCTGTTTTTCTTTTCTGCACCTGCTGAACCTTGACCCTGATGTGTCTCCAGGGGAGGGGGCAGCAGTGCTGCTGCGCGCTCTCGAGCCCCTGCAGGGACAGGAAGTGATGCGGGGTCTGCGGAACTCCCGGCGAAAGGAAGGGTCGCGACCCCTTAAGGAGAAGGAACTGTGCAATGGGCCGTCAAAGCTCTGTCAGGCGCTGGACATCGCCCGATATTTTGACCAGCGGGACCTGGCCACCGACGCGGAGGTCTGGCTGGAACAGGAGATCCAGCGTGCGGGGGAGGTGGAGGAGCTCCCCAGTGTGGTGTCGGCCTCCCGTATCGGGATCGAGTCAAGCGGGGAGTGGGCTACCAAACCGCTGCGCTTTTACCTGAAGGGGCACCCCTGTGTGAGTGTGGTGGACAGACAGGCAGAGAAGCTGAGGCCTTAGCAGCCTAAGTTTGTTGTGACACATCCTCTCCATCAGGGGGAGACAGACAATTTTTGTCACACATTGCAGTTAAGATCAGCAAGAACTCCCCTTCATGCATTTTTTTATTGAACTGTTTTCAGTTCCTCTCACTGGCTAGCTCCATCTGGACAAAATTTATTACATTTTCAGTAAAATCTCTGCCTCATGCATTTAAATTTTTGGTTTAAGTGATTTTATAAATGAAAAATATCAAAACCTCAAATACATACAAAATACTCTTCATTCAGACTATCACAGTAGGCCATGCATCAGAGTAAGGATGGTTTAACTTAGTACCTGAGCGTCCCCCAATTGGGGGACTTTGAGGGGCATTAACAAACACAGCATGAAATAATGCACTAATCTTGAAAGAATATAGCGAAATTGCACATCAAATTAAACAGCAGAACCGGGGCTACACGACTGTATAAACGTTTTAACATGTTCTAAACACAGCTCAAATAACAACTAAATTAATTACGACATATCAAACTCTGTTCAGCTCCGCTGCATCAACCCACTCGACATATTGCAAGCTCTACCGCAACCAAAGTTCATGCAGCATGCACAAGCGAGGCGTCAAATGAAAGCTAAGACTCCACAGATTCCAATGCTGTAATGCAAATTGATCTACTCCAAAGTTTCGGAGAGATAGAGGCCAAAGAATCATAAAAACTGACATCGCTTTTTCAAACTATCGTAGTAAAATTTATTTTTCCTTCGCTGTTCGGGCGAGAAAATCTTATTTTTCCGTAAAATTCACACTTGATTACGTTAGTCCTATTACCTGTGTTGCGTTCCAAAACTTTCCGGCTTTAGCCGACAGCGTTAGTGACCCAGGGGAAGCCTTACAATGTCCGTATACATCAGGGGCTTTTTCGCGAAGACGTGTGCTCTTCTAATTCTTATTGGCAGACAGTACTGTCAATCTCATTTTGGTGAATATAGCTTCATTCTATTGGTTCTAACGATTTCAACGAGTTGTCAATCGCCCAAATCGACGAATCCATGGCGGAGATAGAGCCAAGCGTATTCACTATGTGTACATACCAGCAAACTCGATTTACGCAGGATACCCGTGTTACGCATGGGATAGCTGAACGCAGAGCGCACGGCATCGACTTTGTTGTTGCTTGTTTCTAGACAGGTTGATTCTTTTTATCGATATTTTATTACACTTTGTGAGAAATATGGCCAAGCAGGGGCCTAGCAGACGTTTCACAGCCGAAGAGGTTTTGAAATTACTGGAGGAGAACGCTGACAGTACGCTATGTATCGAGGATTCTTCGTCAGAGGACGAAGATCTTATGCAACCGGAGTATGCAGAAGACAGTGGTGACTCCGATTACCGTCCTCCATCTTCTGAAAGGAATGGAATGTCATATAAATGTTGTATCGAAATCTTTATTGCTGTAAAAATTTCAATATGTTTGGAGCTAGCTGCTTTTTTTCGGGCCAAAATGCAGGCTTAGTGATGTGGTCTGATGTTAGGTGTTTGTATGTGCATGTGTATATGTTTATGTATATGTTTGACGGTATACGTATGTGTATGTATAAGATAAAGGAGAGTCGGTATAAAGCAGGCACTGGCTGGTCCCAGTCGCTGAAAATAAACACTACTTACGAAAGTGGGGCAATTTACGCAATATGGTTCCCATATTCCTATATTCTGAGGACAAAGCTGATTGACAGACGTTTTGGGCTTAGCTCATTCTCAATGTCTCCAAGTGAAACTTTCTGAATACAGAAGACTGAAACATCAGTCTTTGAGTGTGCCTTCTTTTCCCTTTTATGTATGAGTATATGCATATGCTTTGTGTGTGTTTTTACAAGTTTAAATTTTTATGGAAATATTTGTTTTGCAATTTCAAAGTTTCAAAATAGCATATTGTAGAATAGTGTAAATATTTTAGAAGTTTTACAATTTTTTTTACTGTTGGTATTGTTGCTGAAATATTAACTGTTTTATCAAAATAAATCTGCTCCATTTGGAATCAACATTCAGTTGCTTTGTGTGGTTCAATTTTTCAAATGGGAAATATACAGAGGTCTGGTTGAATTTTCAAAAAATTGCCAAAAACAGTTGTATTGATCACCATTAGAAATATAAAAATGAAATGTATAGTGTTGTACATGAGAAAAATCAAATGGCACAGATGGTGCCAAATTGTGCCGAAATGGCCACTTTGGAGACCTCTGTTGAACTCTCTGTGCTAAAAACTCTCTAGTTTTGTTCTACTTCACTTTATCTGAGTCAGCCTTTGCAGAGATAATGGTCTGATAAAGGTTTAGAGCTGACACTGCATCATTTTCAATGGGATATTCATCCTGAAAATGATTTTTTTTTTTAGGCGGATCTACATTTTTAAAATTTTTGCATGTGCCATCTTCATTTACTCTTCACCAGTATCAAATATACTCATATTAACTCATCTCAACAAATCTCACAAGTGTCCCATTTACTATGAAACCAAAATTATTAAAATAGACCTTGTGGTTGCAGAGATATACCCATTTTCTTATGGGTTTGCAATATTCAAGCAGAAACCTTAAAAATAGGCTCATCGCCTAAAGGGTTAAAATTCTGTGACAAAAATCTAAAATCACTTTCTTAAAGTCATGAACTTTCCCCCCCACTCTGAACACAGTCTAACACTTAAGTCCACAGCTGGGAACTGACGAGGAAGATGCAGTGGCACGAGATTCCTCTGTTGTACCGCCAATCACAGGCCTAAGGCGTCAGAGGATAATACAGTTAGCATACAATTTGCTCGTATAGCTACATGTGCCTGGCCCATCCACCAGTAGAGAGTGATAGGACTAATGAATTTTGTCCGACTTCAAGGAGCTGTGTCATGATTACCGCGCATGCTCAAATTTTAAACGAAGTAAACCCGCTTAATTGCAAGTCAAAATCTGGAAAGTGTTTTTCTTCAATTATTACTGGCAATGGCAACCAGCATATATTATTCATATCCCATGGATAAATCTTAAAATAATGCTTTGAATCCTTGAATTTCATAGATGATGATCTTTATTAAACGTGTCATGCACACAGAGGTGCCCAACCCTCATGGTCGTACGTCAGAAATGGGTGTATACAAAAGGGTGGAGTTGTTACAATCCGATATTTTTTTCAGCATTCACTTTTGATTTTTCTGATGAAAAAACTGATGAACAAGCAGAGTGGGGAAAGCTGAGAGCCATGAGCTGCATTTCATGTCGACATTGACCCCTTTCTGATCCTAAATGTATCTCAGCTTTTAACTCGCTCAGCTTTCCCCACTCTGCTTGTTCATCAGTTAGCTCGTTGTCTAATTTGTTCCCCTACCCCCTTTCACTCCTCACTGCTCTCCCTCGTCAGCTTTGAGTTTGAGCTAATGATCAGTGACATAATTTGACTTGAACATGATGACTTGGTCACAACTCTGTCTCAGGGACACTGAACTGACCTGGCAACATACTAAACTGAGTCTACTGAGGGTTATTAGAGACCTTAAATGTCCCATTGATTGATTTAGCAATTTCCACCTGTGAAAAGGGTTGAAATTTTTGTTGATTTTCAATGCTTGGGGCATGGACCTTCAAGTAAGCAATTTGGAAATTTGAAGAGGAATCTTTCTTCTTCCTTTTGCGAAAAACCAGACAGAGTTATGTTCAGTATTAAGTGAGCTATGACCTCTTATTATCTTACACCCTATTTTGAGAAAACGAACAAAACGTTTTCAAATTCTAATGCATTTTCCTATTAAGCTGAAGTGTTTGGTCCCTCATAACTCTGGTTCTAAACTGCTTATTGGTGTTTTGATTGTATTTCCTGAAAGCACGTTTGCATTCTAATAAAATATCAAAAAATCTAAAATTTGTCATTTTTGACCATGTAACGCTAATTAGCACCTATTTGTGACATACGACCTCATGGGTTTTATATGGCATGAATTAAATTACAAAACCCAAAACCAGTGAAGTTGGCACGTTACGTAAATCGTAGATAAAAACAGAATACAATGATTTGCAAATCCTTTTCCACTTATATTCAACTGAATACACTGCAAAGACAAGATGTTTAATGTTCAAACAGGGAAACTTTTTTTTTTTGCAAATAATCATTAACTTAGAATTTAAAGGCAGCAACACATTACAAAAAAGTTGGCACAGGGGCCTTTTTACCAGTGTTACATCGCCTTTCCTTTTAATGACACTCAGAAACATTTGGGAACTGAGGAGACCAATTTTCGAAGCTTTTCAGGTGAACTCTTTCCCATTCTTGCTTGATGTACAGCTTAAGTTGTTCAACAGTCCGGGGTCTCCGTTGCCGTATTTTACGCTTCATAATGCGCCACACATTTTCAATGGGAGACAGGTCTGGACTACAGGCAGGCCAGTCTAGTACCCGCACTCTTTTACTACGGAGCCATGCTATTGTAACACGTGCAGAATGTGGCTTGGCATTGTCTTGCTGAAATAAACAGGGGCGTCCATGAAAAATTAGAATTAGAATTACAATGTCTTTATTGTCATTGTACAATGTACAACGAAATTAAAAGTGCGATCCTTAACTGTAGTCATTCATTCAACAACAAAACACATAATAAATAGAATTAAAAAAAAAAAAAAGACGTTGCTTGGATGGCAATATATGTTGCTCCAAAACCTGTATGTACCTTTCAGCATTAATGGTGCCATCACATATGTGCAAGTTTCCCATGCCTTGGGCACTAATACACCCCCATACCATCACAGATGCTGGCTTTTGAACTTTGCGCCTATAACATTCCGGATGGTTCTTTTCCTCTTTGGTCCGGAGGACACAACGTCCACAGTTTCCAAAAACAATTTGAAATGTGGACTCGTCAGACCACGGAACACTTTTCCACTTTGCATCAGTCCATCTTAGATGAGCTTGGGCCTAGCGAAGCCGGCAGCGTTTCTAGGTGCTGTTGATAAATGGCTTTCGCTTTGCATTGGAGAGTTTTAACTTGCACTTGCAGATGTAGCGACGAACTGTAGTTACTGACAGTGGTTTTCTGAAGTGTTCCTGAGCCCATGTGGTGATGTCCTTTACACACTGATGTCGGTTTTTGATGCAGTACCGCCTGATGGATCGAAGGTCACAAGCATTCAATGTTGGTTTTCGGCCTTGTCGCTTACGTGCAGTGATTTCTCCAGATTCTCTGAACCTTTTGACGATATTATGAAGCGTAGATGATGAAATCCCTACATTTCTTGCAATAGCTCGTTGAGGAATGTTGTCTTTAAACTTTTCGACAATCAGCTCACGCACTTGTTCACTAAGTGGTGACCCTCGCCCCATCCTTGTTTGTGAATGACTGAGCATTTCAGGGAAGCTGCTTCTATACCCAATCATGGCACCCACCTGTTCCCAATTAGCCCGTTCACCTGTGGGATGTTCCAAGTAAGTGTTTGATGAGCATTCCTCAACTCTCTCCGTCTTTTTTGCCACTTTTGCCAGCTTTTTTGAAACATGTTGCAGGCATCAAATTCCAAAGTTTCCCTGTTCGAACATTAAGTAACTTGTTTTTGCAGTGTATTCAATTGAATATAGGTTGAAAAGGATTTGCAAATCATTGTATTCTGTTTTTATTTACGATTTACACAACGTGCCAACTTCACTGGTTTTGTAAATGGTTACATTGGTCGCCGTCGCATTTACACATACATACATACATACATATAAAAAATTCAAATATTATGATTATACATCCATAGATATGTCAAACAAATAAGAAAGCATAATGCCGGAGTAACTAAAATATGAATACCATGGAAAACGACAACGGATTGGCAAGGATGGAATCAGATTATGACTTGCAGAGAACAGTTACTTTCTTGGGATGTACGTTCTGAGCATGTGCAGTAACCGTGACTCAGCTCCTTTAACCCCAATCATCCCTGATTAGGCTGAGCCCATTGTTGCCACGGACCATGATGTGGCTGAGATTCGAACACCTGACCACAGGGCTCCAGATAAACATCTGACCTGTGAAACACTCAGAGGTCCAACATTAAAAGACATGAATGGAGTAAACTTACAGTTCTAATTTGAAATGTTTCACTTTATTTGTGATACATAATGCCATTGGCTGCACAGTCAATGCAAAAACTGTATTCACTGCAGTGACATCATTCTTGTCCAGACTACAAATCTCTCTCAGATTGTGACTGAATATAAATAGTAAAATTTGTTTTGTGCTAAAATGGCAGACTGTTCCTTGGAATGTAATTAAGGATGGTAAGCATAATATTATTAACAAAATAAATAAGAATGAGAAACTACAAATGAACAAAAGAAACACTTTCTTTGGCATATGTAACGGGGAGAGCCATTATGGAAACACTTACTCCTCATGGGTAGGGGTGTAACGATTCTGAATCCTGGTTTTTTAAAGCGTAGTAACACCACCTGCTACCATGGGGCGAACATCCAAGCTTTCCTTTTTCCTTTATTAACCCCCGTGCTGTCCTGAACGAAAGTGCCAAACATCAAAGGGCATGGGAAATGCTTCCGGAAAAACTTGACTGACATCAGTATTTTTCAGCTGTGCACTGAAAGGAGCCAAGCAAATGAAAACAGAATTGTCTCATATTAACCAATTAGGCAACTCTAAGAAAAATATATCCGTTTACTTTGCATGATTAGAAATCAAATGGTGGATTTGTTTACTCTAAGTTGAATGAGTAAAGCTGTTTATTAAGACAACATGTTTCATTGCTGCATTTTGAAATTTAAATGGCTATAGAACAGTCCAGATTTGCATTAACACGATAGCCAGTGCCACGCCATTTCATGTGACTGTGATAACATTTCATCCGCTTTTCAGAATATTTTCCACCTTGTCTATTTTTAGACGCTTAAAATCCAGGGTGATCTTATCACAAATCTGTTTTAAATTAATTTTGAATAATGTCCTAAATTGCTACAATGAGAGATGTAATTCACTGGAAGATTTCTCTAATTATTCAAATTATTGGCATTCTTTCAATCCAACACCGTAGCACAGTTGGATTTGTCTGCTTTTCACCAACACATCTTCAAGGCATCTAAATTCGATTCTCAGACGGGACGTTGAACATCCATTGTTTACAAACAAATCACTTGCTTTTGTTGACATCTTGCATTGTCACATGACCAATTTCATTCATATAAACCAATGTTTTGTGTACATGCGTAGATAATCCTTCTATTTCGGTTTGTTTGCGCAAGTGCGGCTCGCTGATTGGCTGATAAACAAAAACAATGGGAATCGATTTTAGATGCCCTTTAATCGATATAGGCTACTGGCTAAATTTCTTGATTATTTAGGCCAAGTGCACGGGAGCAGATTTAGGGAAGGGCGGACCACCTGCAATTAGCAAAATTTCAACTCAGGCTTCTTCTCAATGGCATTTTAAATCATTGAAGATGCTTCAGGTGTGTACGTTTCAAAAAATTACACGCGACTGCCAACACACCCCATAACTGCAAGTGGTCTCATCGCACTTTAAAAAAATCCTCGTTCAGCATCGCCACATCCCAATTCAGCAATTCATCTCTCATTGTAGTATTTTTAGGAGATCTATGATGATCTATGATCAGATCGCCCTGGATTTCAAGCGTATAAAAAATACACAAAGTGGAAAAAATTCAGTAAAGCGGATGAAACGTGAATGTGATAGAAACGATCACAGTCGCACAAAATGGCAAATCTGTGCTGTTCTACGGCCATTTAACTTTCAGAATGCGGCGATCGAACATGCTCTCTTAATAAACAGCTCTACTCATTCAGCAAAGTAAATAAGCGAATCCCCTGCTTGATTGCTAATTGAGCTAAGTAAACAGGGACAGGATAAGAGTAACCTAATTGGCCTTGGAAACACATTGGTCAGACTGTGAATTGTAATCGGCCTACCACACATCTGAAGGTTCCATTTCCTTTGACAGTCAGCATACAGCTGCATTAAACATTTTATTCTGGGTATGGCAGCAGTTCCATTGAACATTCCTCTTCACAACCCTCCCCAGCGGTCAACGTTTATATCAAAGTCATATCTGCTGTGGGAGTATCATAATGGAGTAAGGGATAGTCTCTGTTGGAGACCACAACTAGTGTCCATTAGCCAGCACCCAAAGCTAATAATACACGCCAGGCCTCTCTTCAAGTGTCCTAGTTTGTAATTCATATAATGACTGATAATGTACGGAAAGCTCCCCCTATAGGACAGGGAGAGGAACTCTCCATGATGGAGGTAAGAGGAATAGTGAGGTCACTCCACATAAAGGGGGGATATGGAATGGAGGTTGAAACTCTCCATAAAGCAAAGAGCCAGGCATAGCGTGGCTAACCTCCCTTAGCATGAAGATCCTGGTTTGGTGAGACTAACCCCCCATAAATGGAAAATCCCCTCGCTGGGAGGTAGGTGTGCGCCGCTGCGATACATCTGAACTCGTGCAACTCCATCACCTCCAGACACCAGTGTACAGGGCGCACCACATCGGCCTGGGCCGGCTCACCGTACTGAAGACCCAGCTCAGTCCAGGGGCGACTGGAAGAGGGAAATGATGGGGTCCTCGTGGTTCGTGACAACCAGCACGCTGCGAAACTTATCCAAGAGCGTTTTGAGTTGCGATCGGCGCATGTTCTCGTTGTACATGATCTCCTCCAGGTGGTGGTGACCCCGGAAGTAGTGCAGCAGTCTGGAGCGGGGTCAGAAATGAGTAGAAATTTAATCAGGTAAAAACCACGGGAGAGGTTCTCAGAAGTGGTGTGTTAACCCTCTCCATCTCTGGATAATCCAATTCCCAGTCTCGCATGCAGGTCTGTGCGTGTGCCTCTACAAATGTGTGTTCCTGTTATAGACACCCCTGTGCTGTATGTCTGTCTGTATCTTTTGTAGTCACCTGACAGATATGTCCCCTGTACAAAGGCATACTAAGCACAAACTGCGCATGCATACAGAGTATATGAGCAGAGGTGAGTGTAACAATTTTAAAGTACATGTGCGCACATATTGAAGTGAGTGCGCGTGTGGAGGGATGTGTAAGGTGTGTTTTTTTTTTTTGGTACAGTCACTCATATGAACCAGGTGCTGGCTTGTGTTTCAGGCTCTACGTGCTTTTTTTAGGTGTGTGTCGCTGTTCAGGTGGTGGTGCGCATGTGAGGGTGTGTGTAAGAGCGTGTGTTTATTACACCTGGCAAACATGCGCAGGTCCTCAGGGTTCTGCGCCGCAGGGATGTTCAATATGTAGCGCCGCTCGTGTTCGCTCAGGCTGGCCAGCAGTGTCTCTGTCATGCGCCTGTTCAGGGGCGAGTCTCCACCAGGCAGCAGCTCTGCGCTAGAATTCTCCATGCTGGGACTGGTCAGGGTCATATCATCACTGCTGGCTACACACAAACGCGTGCACACACACACACACACACACCTCTGATTTCATAAAAACTAAATTGGTACTTATTTTCTTGTTCATACGCTTGTATGCAACAGGGAAATAGTCGTTTATTTGTTTAGGCCGATCTTTTTATAAATTATTATTTGTTTCCCGGATCCACTAACAACCCAACGTTGAAAACTAAATTTCACCTATCCGCCAATCATTGATTGCCCAGGTATTAAAAAATAATAATAATTTTTTTTTTAATTTATCCTTCGTCTGCCGATGTGGAAGGAACATAATTTATGTCAGATAAGTTTGATTAACCTCATAACCATAATCCTTGATGTTCCTCAACTCAATACAATAAATTAAAACAATAAACAAACAAATTAAAAAAAAAAAGATATTATTTATTCCTCCATTGCAAATACAGGCTGAATATTCTTCGAGAAACCAAAAAAAAGCTGAAAAATATTTTTTTCCCCTCCCTCGTCAATTAAATCTTCAAGATAGAAGTCCGACAAAGAAGCAATAAAAAAAAAAACTAGATATGTTCTGCCATGTGAAAGTCTGTTTGAACACCTTGAGATTGAGTAAGAGAGAGAGGGTAGAAAAGTGGGAGCAGGTGACAGATGGAAAGACGTGGGAAGAGTATAAGCAGGACACAACGGCTGTAAAAGGCAGGGGATTCAGATTGTATGCCTGGCATGTTACTATGTGGGCGAGTAACTATGCAAGTTACACGCATGTGGTCATTGAATTGCATGAGTATGTTTGGGCATGCGTTTGCATGAGAGTTTGTGTGGGTGACTGCATGAATGTGTGTGGATGCCTATGTGTGTGAGCATGCGCATGTGGTTGCATAAGAGTGTACCCATGTCTGTGCGCGAGTGCGTCACTGTGTCTGCCTGTATTGTGCATGCTGTATTGGATCACTGTGGGACAATGCGCCTCTGTGTGTGTGGGCGTGAGCGCGTGAATTACTTGGTGAACCAAAGCTGAGGGCGCTGGGTGTGCTGAGGCTCCGCCCCCCGACGCGGGCGGCCAGTGGCAGCTCTTCGTCCCGTGCGCCAGGCTCGTCCTCGCTTGGCGGCACCAGCAGGCACACGTACGTGTGCAGCTGAATCAGCAGCCTGCGCTGCAGCATCCACACCACCATCTGGATCAGCTGCGCCTGAGGGCAGTGACATCACTCAGCACACTGAGAGCTCATATGAGAGAGAACTCCGCTCACGTTTCACACGCCACCGCAAGGGTCTGCAGCAGCAATGCGGGTCCGATTTTGACATTTTGGTAGGGGCTGCAATGATGGCTGTCAAGTTGAAAGGTTTGTGTTCCTTCCTAAAATGCACCCTAGTGTGAAATCAACCACCAGAATGGAGTATCTCCAACAACAACAACAAAAATGCAACATTTTGATTGACAGTGGGTCTACCCAATGAGGGTGACAGTGATGTCACCAGCATTGGTCATGTCTAACCAGCAGTTACCTTTTCTGACCTGGGTATTGAATACGGGAGGATACAGCCATCAGTATGTCCCTCTGTCCATACATCTGTAATCATTTTTGTTTACCAACCAAGCTAAAGAATAGTTCTATATTTTTTATGTGACTTCCTACAAGTAACAACCAGTACTGGAGTACTTTAGCCATTTTGTAATTTTTATATTGATCGACCAGAAGGAGGTGTTATAACAACAGACCTTGTTGTGCCCTATAACTTCTGAAGCGTAGGTCTTAAAAACTTGATTCTTTTTCAGCATTATTCTGCAGGTTCACACAAATCTATCCATATAAGTCATGCCCATTTGCATGAGTACATTTTCAACCATTTTGAATTTTCGGAAAACCTTTGAACCATCTCCTGCCACACAGTGTGACTAATTAGCATAAAATCTGGAGCTCAACTTCAGACCAAGATCTTCTAATGCTGCAAACACAAAATTTCCATGTTAAAAGATGTGGCCACAATAAGGTAATGACCCTTGTGGGCATGACCTCTTTTAGTAAAATGAGGTCAAACTCCAGAATACTACAACCAATCATCATCATACTTGAGATCTCTCATCTAGCGGCCTTTAGACTCAAGCCTATCAAATGGATGTCTTTGAGTAAATGGTTATTTTGCAAATAAGATGGTCCTAAATCAGCCAATAACATTCACGTCCCCTCTACTCTCTGAACTCTCATCTATCATTGTGAAACTACAATATTATTTAGGACGTGAGAAAGACCAATCAACAGAGCGCTGAAATACAGCCTTTTGTAATTTTTGTAATTTTCAAATTTTGTGGGGCTGGGGGTATACACCATCTCCTGGCTTGTTACAGCTGTAAAAACTGCAACAGACGGTAATAGCCAGGCATCCTTGATAGTTTATGGCGCATATCACAAGGCAGTACCGCTGTTACTCCAGACGTCATTGAGGTCTTTGAAGGCAAAAGCTGGCAGCGCTATGTCAGTCACACCAAACCTATAGACCTCAGGTTAGTTCATGTAGGGCATCGGCCTCACTGACAGTCAGCTCACCTCAGGAATAAACCTCACGGGAGGTGAACTCATGAAGGGCACAGACCTCACAGGATGTGAGCTCATGTACGAGAGAGACCTGACAGGAGGTTAACTCATGTAGGGCATGCATTTCACAGGAAGTGAGCTCATTTATGGGAGAGACCTCAGGGAAAGATACATCACACAGCGCTAACGCCTCAGGAACTGAGTTCATTTTGGGCCGAAAAATGACTGGAACAGCAATCATATGGTTCATTGACCTCAAAGACTTCCAGGACCAGTAAATGAAAACTTGAAAAATCATGTCACTATACGCTTAATTGTCGACCAGAAGAGAGCCCAAAGAAGCTATACTAAGGAAACTGCACTTAGCCAGTGTACCATTTTTATATAGGGTGGCTTTTTGAGGAAGTTTCAGTTAAAATGATCCACTGGTCATTCACAGCGTTGAGCTGGCAACTATAGCTATAACGATTACATTAAACCTTACGTACAAACACCCAATTCCTGCCTACACCAGGGAGACCATTACTGCAGACATTAGCTAGTTTGCAATGTGAGCATATAGCAAGGAAGTCTACCAGATACTAATTCGATGTAATACTGACAAAATAAGCAAGAAAAACTATTTCTAATTTGCATATTGAGTTTTTGTTTTTTTTGGAAGGATCTCACAAAAGTTGGAGGGAGAATTACAGAAAGTGCCTAAAGCTGGATTTATGGTTCTAAGTCGACTCCACGCAAAAGGCATGCCGTCGCCTCAACGCCGTCGTGGAACTATCAAAGTTCTGCATTGAGGTCGTTTGCGTTGTGCTGTGCTGCAAAGCAATTCACCGCTTAACCGCTAGGTGGCATCAGGTTTCCAAAGGACCTGTCGTGAACTCACGTGAGAGTGGACCAATCAGAGCCCTTGCGGTCTGCATCGCTTTGAGGCGCAGTTGGAAAAATTTCAAGGTGACACAGCAGGCTACGCAGAGGCTCAGCGGTGGGGGTTCGCGTCGCCGCAGAGGCTCTGCGTTGCGATGGCGTCGATTCGATGCAGAACCATGAATCCAGATTAAGCGTTCTGCTCTCAACTGAGTCACTCCAGTTCAGCTCCTAATATTTCCGGAAAAATCGCTCAGGATTCGGGGCTCTGATGGATCAGTGTCCAGTCCTTCATTTATTGCTCCAAAACTTCATTCAAAGGAATAAGAAATACTTTGATCAGATGAACCTCAAAAAGCCAATACAATGATGACATTTCTGCATTCGTTAGCACAAGCACAGCACTTCACAACGTCCCTCATGCGTTGTGGCTTAGGTCCTACCTTAGACAAAATGAGACACCAAGTGTCATGTATTGTGTTTTAAAAGGTTTTGCCATCAATTGTAGATCATCATATCAAAGTGGCTTTTTACTACTGCTGTCAAACCTGATTGACGCTAAATGGTATTTGTAAGATTAAGATGAAAAAAGAATAAAAACTACAGCAGTGTTACCATCAGGGCTGGAGGAACACCCGCTATAACCTTACCGATTCACCAATATTTATTTTAACGGCATTAATGGGCATTACCCAAATTACAATATAGAGAAAGATATGCTAACCGTTGCTACCATTAATCTCTGATAATTACGGCCAATGCCAGAACAAGACAAAATATAATCAAAGTAGAAACCAACTTCACGCAGCTCATAAAGAAGAACTACAAACCTCACACACAGGAGTTGCACTCACAGATACCCTGCCCCAGTTACTCACCTCCTGCACAGGGGCATCTAAGGGATTGCGAAACTCCGAGAGGGACACAGGCAGGGAGAATTTGGCCAGCATGGAGGGTAGGTCATGTCCTGGAAACTGCTGTGTAAACTGCTTGGCCAGAGGAGAGTAGCTGTGAGAGACAGAACACAAATGTCAGAATATACAGAGTTAGCAGAATGTGACATTTCATTACACTAGTAGGACCTAAAAGCCGAGAAAGTGCACCTTTTTACCGAGAAATTCCTACAAAAACTTGGAATACACTGAGGTTTACTGAAGATTTGAGGCCAACTCTGTAAACCTCGGAAAAATTTTACCAAATTATCCCGAAGTCTGTACAGTTTACTTAAGTTCGGACAACATCTCAGTAAACCTCAGTTAAATTTTCCCGAAACACAACGAGGATTGTCTGGCCCACTGAAGGTCAGAGACCACATCGGTATTCCTCGGGAAAATTTCACCAAGGTAGACCGAAGTTTGTCTGCTAGGCCTATGCTTACACCAGAACAAAGCGGAGGTGTGAATACAGTCAAAACACATGCCTCATTAAAGACCTCCCACTAGTACGACAGTCCAAACACCAATTAATTATGCAAATTGCCAGTACCGCCTGTTCAATGAGGTTACAGTGTAATTAAGCCAGGCCCTAGATGCAGTCCAGATGAAGTACAGGCTTAGTACAGCCTGCTCTGTCTGTGCTGCATGCAGGAATTGGCAAAGGGCAAACCACCACTCTTTTAGTAAGAACAACAAAAACATGTTCAGTATTCAGAATATATTCAATCTGCATAAGCATCACTCTGCTCACATCAGAACAAAGGGTAGGTGTGAAAAGGCCTAACAGACTTAGGTCGACCTTGGTGAAATTCTCCCGAGGAATAATGATGTGGTCTCTTAAGCTTCAGTGGGCCAGACAATCCTCGGTATGTTTCAGGAAAATTTAACCGAGGTTTACTGAGGCATTGTCCAAACTTAAGTAAACTGAACAGACTTCAGAATACCTCGGTAAAATTTTTCTGAGGTTAAACAAGTTGGCCTCAAATCTTCAGTAAACCTCGGTGTATTCAAAGTTTTTATAGGAATTTATTGGAAAAAAGGTGCACTTTCTCGGTTTTTGGGTGCTACTAGTGTTATGTCCAGTTCAACAATGCGAGAGTTCATAACTTACTGTGACTTCCAGTTTTCATACACATGTCAGTTGCCCCAAAACTGAATTAACAGGCTCAGAAACCTTAAAGAGCTTGCATGCTTTCACTGGAGCATGAATGCATGCATGTCGCAGTGACTGAGAGCCTAAATTCACTGATGCGTAACAGATTCATCTGTAATCACAGGGACAGCTATTTATGGAAGTAGTATTGACAAAGGGTGATAGGGTTCGTTTGCATCTTTGTGATTGGGAGGGGTCTGAGAGATGAGCACTGAATTCACCCCTGCAGGCACTCACAGGCAGATGTTGGCGTGAGGCGACAGCATGTAGACGTTGTTCTCGCACAGCGGATACACAATAATGGCTTTGCCCCAGTACACCAGGTGAGCTGCGATCTGAAACACCTGCAAAGTGCAACAAGCAGTGATCATACTGAGTTCAAATCCCACAGCTGTGTTACGCGCCATTAATAATCAACTGATTACAGGCACAATGGAACAACACAAACAAGAGCAAATCTTCATGGATGCCATTAAGTGTCACTGTATCAATTAAATTATGAGAACAAAAAGCAGTTATAGCATAACGCCAATTTCCTTAGACGGAATTATGAAACTCTAGTGGTGGTTTTTACCTGTCATCAGGCCAGGCCAACTGAAAAGTCAAGTCACTGATGAGGGCAATGCAGTTACCAAACATATTATCCATCTTAGCAAGAACAGTCCATGACCACTAATGCAAGCACCTGACGATCTTGAATCAAAGTGAAAACTGACCTTGCTGAACTCACAGGATGCTCAGTTTTCTGCCCCAGACAACACGACTGCACACAAGTTTGGAATCACTAGTGATCTTCATATACACTAAGAGCAAATTTTTCACAGGCCCACAGGTGGATCATTACCTCCTCAGAATCTCGCTAATGTTAGCGATCAAATCCATTTTATTTATTTATTTATACTGAGAGTCCGATAGAGAGCCAGCTCTCTTTTGCAACGGAGCCCAGTTGCGAAATATAGCAAACAACCAAGAACAATAAATAAAAACAATGACTACATTGCACATGTACATTCCTGCTTTGTGGCAGCCAATAAAAGACATTTAAAACAATCAATTGAAATAGAGACTTTCAAACTTCAAAAAGTGCTGAATCCTATTCCATCTCTGTGGAGCATAATACATAAAACCAGTTTTACCCAGTTCAGTACGCACCCTTGGGACATCTAAAACCAAAAAGTCAAGAGTGCGCAGACCATATTCTCCCCTTCTTGAGTTAAGCAAACTGTTCAAATATCCTGGCAGTTTACCTAACAATGCCTTGTAAATAAAAAGGCAACAATGACTTTCTATATACAGGGCATTATATATAATGCCAACAAATAAGATTATTAAGAAGAGTGATGAACCCCTCATCCACTGTGCAGGCTACACCCAAAGTTTCAGGCTCTTAAGGCAGCTTGCAATTTCAAACTCATTTCACTCAAATCTGCAGTAAGGTCCCATGTGTCTGTTGGCATCATGTGGTAGAGGAGCTAATGGGAGCTCTCCAACATCGGCCAATTATTTTTGTAGAACCTGAATGCAGAATGCTTTGACAACCCTAAATATGCCATAAATGGCATAAATGGACCAAAAACTCAAACCTGAAGGTTCGATGAGGATTTCTGGTGAAAATATGTCTTTGGTATGTACACACAACATATTAGACACCAATACAGTGAGAGTAAAAAGTATTTCATCACTTGCTGATTTTGTTGGTTTGCCCACTAATTAAGACATGATCTTTCAATACTTTTAATGGTAGATGTATTCTAATATGGAGAGACAGAATATCAAAATGAAAATCCAGAAAATAACTTATAATAAATAAAGAATTTATTTTAATTCATTTGTTTTTCATTGAGGGAAATAAGTATTTGATCCCTCAATCCAAAAGCACTTGATACTTGGTGGCAAAGCATTTGTTTGCAAGCAAAGCGGTGAAACGTTTGTTGTAGTTAACCACAAGGTTAGCACACATATCAGGGGGAATTTTGGCCCATTCTTCTTTGCAGATCCTCTCTAAATCATAAAGGTTGCTGGGCTTTCGCTTGGCAACTCTCTCCATAGATTTTCGATTGGATTGAGGTCCGGAGACTGGCGGGGCCACTCCATGACCTTAATATGGTTCTTCTTGAGCCACTCCTTTGTTGTCTTTGCTGTATGCTTCCGGTCGTTGTCATGTTGGAAGACCCAGCCACGGCCCATTTTCAGCTTCCTAGCAGAGGGGAGGAGGTTGTCCCTCAGGGGTGCACCGTACATGGCTCCATCCATCTTCCCACTGATGCGGTGAAGTAGCCCTGTGCCCTTGGCAGAGAAACACCCCCAAAACATAATGTTTCCACCTCCATGCTTGACGGTGGGCACAGTGTTCCAGGGATCGTAGGCAGCATTTTTCTTCCTCCATACGTCGAGTAGAGTTTAGGCCAAATAGTTCAATTTTGGTCTCGCCTGACCACAGAACCCTCTCCCAATGACTTTGTACATCTTTGGGGTGACCATTGGCATACTTTAGGCGAGCCTCCACATGTGCCCTCTTACGCAGGGGTACCTTTCGGGCACTGCAGGATTTTAATCCATTGCGGCGCAAAGTGTTGCCAATTGTTTTCCTGGTGACTGTGGTCCCAGCTGCCTTGAGGTCATTCACTGACTCCCGCTGTGTGGTTGCAGGCAGATTTCTCACAGTCCTCATGATCATTGCCACCCCACGAGGTGAAATCTTCTGTGGAGTACCAGACCAAGGTCTATTGATGGTCATGTTATACTTCTTAAATTTTCTCACAATTGCACCAATGGTTGTTACTTTAATACCCGGAA
This sequence comes from Gymnothorax reevesii, assembly GCA_029721435.1. Taxonomy (NCBI): domain Eukaryota; kingdom Metazoa; phylum Chordata; class Actinopteri; order Anguilliformes; family Muraenidae; genus Gymnothorax; species Gymnothorax reevesii. Next base: position 33,148,664 of record CM056584.1, on the reverse strand, counting down.
TCTTGCTAATGTTTTTGTAGCCCATTCCAGATTTGTGCAGGTCAACAATCCTGTCTCTGAGGTCCTGAGAGAGTTCTTTGGTCTTACCCATGTTGGAGAGTTTGAAATCTGTCTGATTCTGTGAATAGGTGTCTTTCATACAGGTAACAAGTTGATTGGGAGTGTCTAACTGGCCTGTGAAAGCCAGAACTCCTAATGCATACTAGGGGATCAAATACGTATTTCCCTCAATGAAGTACAAATGAATTAAAATAAATTCTTTAAAGTTTTCCGGATTTTCGTTTTGATATTCTGTCTCTCCATGGTTAGAATACATCTACCATTAAAAGTATAGAATGATCATGTCTTTATTAGTGGGCAAACCAACAAAATCAGCAAGGGATCAAATACTTTTTACTCTCACTGCATGTTGAAATCTCAGTGCATATCTGAGCAAAGGGATGAAATATTTTGGCAGATGGGCATGGTGCCTTCACCCATTTGAGCCCGTAGCAGAATTTTTTTTATTTCTTATGGTGCATGTGTGGTCTGAGCTTGCCTAAGCACAAATCTGAAGAATTAAAAAAAAATAAATAAACTGGTTGAACCATACGGCTAAAAAGTGTGTTTTACTTATTATACTAAATCCAGAATTTGGGCACAAGGGACTACTGTTTTTTCTAAATATGGTACAAAATGTCCCAGAATAACTGATTGAAGTGAAGGGATTGTTTAAATTTTCAGTCTACGCATGTAAGAGGCTCCTGCCAACATATTTCTTCAATAACTTTGAACTCCAAATGCAAGACCTGTATGAAAGCGATAACCAGTTGGAGTTACCAATTACTATAACAGAGGAAAATTCACAAATGCATATCACTAAGCATATATCACTGGGTGAGCTGCCTCAGCCATAGACAGACTTCAGTTGTAGTCGTAACGCTGTTCCTCACTGCCTATCAAATTGCCTGAAACAGCGAAAATGTGGTGGGACTCCATATTTTAGGTAGGACACAGTCGCTCGCTTGCAGCAATGAGTGCAGCGCTTTTGTTGGGAGTCGCAGCCAGAGTAGTGACCTCTGTCATCATAGCACACCGATTCTGGCACTGGCTCTTTCAGTACACTTGTGTTTATGCTCTCATGGGCCTCAAAGCCTCAGGCTGATGGGCAGAGTACCTGAGCATGTACACCCTCACCACTTCCCTTCTGATCGTGAGAAGATTCAATTGTGGGCCCTATGTCAGCACTATCTCCACGCTCAATATAGGGTGGCTCTAGAAAAATGACAGCCTTATCAATATTTTATGGCTGAATATATTGAATCACTTGCTGTATATTAGCTATGTATTTTCTTGAGATGAGACATGAACTGGCACTTTAGTAACCCATTATGTGGCATTTTAGTAACCTGTGTGGTATTTTAGTAACCTGCCTGTGGCATTTTGGTAACCTCCAGCGCCCTCCATAATTATTGGTACCCCTGGTTAAGATGTGTTAAAAGCCTTAAAATAAATTCAATTTTTATTGCAGAGGCATACTCTCACACTGAAAATTGTAGAAAAATATAACCTTCAACTCAAGTGAATTTTAAGCGGAAAAGAAATCCCTGACTAAGAAATAATTGTTTTTCATAAAAGCACCTGTTCCACAATTATTGGCACCCCCAACGATTCCTCGGAAATAAATGTAATTGAAGTACTTCTGTCATTTCTACAGTAGTTTACAAAGTTGATTAGAGTATCTAGGAACATTTCATTAGTAAATCATCACTCCCGTTTCCCTGGGGTATAAATATGACGTGACACAGAGGCCATTTCTCTTATCCTCTCTTCAACATGGGAAAGACAAAGGAACACACCATTCAAGTAAGGCAGATGTGTGTGGACCTTCACAAGTCAGGCAATGGCTACAAGAAAATAGCCACTCGCCTGCACCTGCCCATATCTACTGTCAGAGGAATCATTAAGAAGTTTAAAACAACTGGAACATTGGTAAACAAGCCTGGACGAGGACGAAAGGTTATTTTGCCACCACGCACTGTGAGGAGGATGGTAAGAGAAATAAAAAGTTCTCCAAAGCTCACTGTTAAAGAATTGCAACAAATGGTAGCATCTTGGGGTCACAAAGTCTCCAAAACAACCATCAGGTGCTATCTACATGCCAACAACCTGTTTGGGAGGCATGCACGGAAAAAACCTTTTCTCACTCACAATCATAAATGCAAACAACTGGAGTTCTAAGCGGTACTGGGACTTCAACCGGGACCGTGCGCTTTGGTCAGATGAGACCAAGATAAAGTGTTTGTTGCCAAAAAGCTCTAAGTGGGTCTGGCGGAACACAAAAGATGAGTACGCAGAAAAGCACCTCATGCCCACTGTGAAGTATGGGGGAGGAACAGTGATGCTGTGGGCCTGTTTCTCCTCCAGAGGCCCTGGGAACCTTGTTAGGGTGCATGAGATCATGAAAGCTTTGAAATACCAGGACATTTTAAATCAAAATCTGGTGGCTTCTTCCCAAAAGCTGAAGATGGGTCATCACTGGGTCTTTCAGCAAGATAATGACCCCAAACATGTGGCCAAATCTACACAGAAATGGTTCACCAGACATGGGCCGTTTGTCAAAGCATAGGCTGCATCTTTAGGGGTCATCACTACTTATATCCACTAAACTGACATTTAGGGTAAGGGATAAGATTAAATTTCGGGTTTGGTTTTGGGTTAAGGTTTAGAGTTAAGGTTAAGGTTAGGAAAACCAGCGACATCTCACTGAAATCAAAGCCGTTTTACGGAGATTAAATGATGTTACGTCAGTTCAGCAGATGGAATTATGTGACGACCCCTAAAAATGCAGCCTATGCTTTGAGATGCAACCACAGAATCAAGCTCCTCCCATGGCCATCTCAGTCCCCAGACCTAAACCCCATTGAAAACCTGTGGAGTGAGCTGAAGAGGAGAGTGCAGAGGAGAGGACTCAGGTCGCTGGATGATTTAGAGAGATTGTGCAAAGAGGAATGGTCGAAGATCCCGCTTTCTGTATTCTCCCATCTTGTGAAACTATATAGGAGAAGATTAGGTGCTGTTTTGTTGGCAAAGGGGGTTGTACAAAGTATTAACATCAGGGGTGCTAATAATTGCGCCACACATGATTTGATGTAAAGGAATTATTTCTTAATGAGGGATTTTTTGCACTTGAATTAAAGGTTGGATTTTCCTCTTTTTTTCCACTGTAATCCTATATTATTAAAAAAAAAAAAAAAAAACTGAATTTATTAGCAGCTAAAGAACACATCTCAACCAGGGGTGCCAATAATTATGGAGGGTGCTCTATGCGGCACTATGTAACCTGTGTGGCAATTCTGTCACTCTCTATTGGATCAGCTCTGAATATAAAAATTTGGTATTTGGGACATGGATTGTAACAAGGTAAACAAATTTTCAATGCAAATGATGTGTACAATGAGTTACTGTTGTAGGTTACAAAGTTGCCGAAAAGTTCTCTCTTCAGTGAACACTGCCATACTGTGACATCACTGTAGACACTGTGTAACATTTAAATCCTCAAATTACTAAAAGACACCCCCGTACCCCTCTCATACACCCCATACCCCTCATACCCCTCTCACACCCCCAAAGCCCTCTAATACACTCCCATATCCCTCTAATACACCCCAATACCCCTCTAATACCCCAATACCCCTCTAATACCCCAATACACCTCTAATACACCTCATACCCCTCTCACACCTCCATAGACCTCTAATACACCCCTAAACCCCTCTCATACACCATAATATCCCTTTAATACCCCCCATACCCCTCTCATACACCCCCATAACCCCATAAATCAATGTAGACACTGTAACATTTACATCCTCAAATTACTAAAAGACACCCCCATACCCCTCTCAAACACCCACATACTCCTCTAATAGACCCCTTACCCCTCTCACACACCCCCATACCCCTCTCATACGCCCTTTAATACCCCCATACCCCTTAAAACACCCCCATACCCCTCTCACACCCCCATACCCCTCGAAAACACCCCTTACCCCTCTCACACACCCCCATACCCCTCTCATACACCCCAATACACCTCTAATACCCCCTACACCTCTCACACACCTCAATACCCTTCTCAAACACCTTCATTCCCTTCTAATACACCCCAAAATCCCCCTCATACACCCATACACCCCGGTACCCCTCTAATACCCCCATACACCTCTCATACACCCCATACCCCTTAGAGAGAGAGAGAGACTGGCCTAATGATTATTCAGAGCAACTTTCATTTAGACAGAATATTTAGGTACGCATGGGCCTCTTTCATGTGTACTCCGGGTACTCTGGTTTCCCCCACCTGGAAAAGCATGCATTAAAAAACACTCCAACCAGTACCCCAGACCGAGGAACTAGCTTTAGAACTGGAGTTGGTCTCCGGGCGCTGCTCTGTGGCTGCCCACTGCTCTTAACTATAGGATGGGTCAAATGCAGAGGACAAATTACCCAATAGGGTTCAATAATATGAATCTTAGACTGCAAATGTAAAAAATCCCTTAACTTTGAGAGGTTCTTTAATGACAATTTGTACAATTTTTAGAAGGAAAAAAAAAAAAACAGAAGTCCCCCGTGCCCTAAAACTAAATTTAGTGTGTTAAAAATGGCTGTATCTCAAAAACCACAAGGAGTGCCATCACAACCAATATTTCCAAAAACGCAACTTTGACCTCAAATAAAGGTATGATTCTTTCATGCAATTTAAAACATATGACTGCAAACGGCAAGGTACTTTTCCATAGTATCTCTACACAAAATGTCATAACCTTAGACCAGAACAAATTCTATGGCATTTTCTTACAGTACTTTAGTTCTTGGGCACAAACAACCATCCACCAAATCTGCACTGGGGCGTAGACCATCTATCTATGAGTGTGGAAAGGTGTACCCACATGTTCACTCAAATTTAAAAGCAAGAAAAGAATAGGTTTTTCTTCATCATAACAAAGGTAAACTAGCCAACTATTTTGCGGTTAGGGAAGTTGGCCCCATAGTACGAATTTGCATCTCCATTAGCCCGAAAGCCCTCCGCTCGAGATATTAGCCCGAAGTTGACACATGGGCACTTTGCATCATTTCCAGATAGAGCGCGTGGTTCAATTTTGGTTTAATGAAGATGCAACACAAATATCTAGCTAATTCGCGAATTGGCTAGCTACTTTGCAAACTAGACCAAGATTTATCTGGAAAATTTCCCCATCAAATTAGCGTGATATTTGTGTCTTCACTATAAAATACCCAGCTAATTTGACATCTGGCTAATTTCAAAACTGCAAAATAGCCAATTTGAAACTTCATTCTAATACAGACAGGCTTTCTGAAACCCCCTAAATCGAAGCAGTTATTAACCCTTTTCTGCACCTTTTCAGGTTTTCTCTATATGCCAACTGCATATTAGTAACGTGTAAGTTCAATTGGCAAAACGGCCACAAAAAATCATACCCATTAACAACTCTTAAAAATTATGTGGAGATCACTGCAATAGCATGATTACTATAGTTTTTAAACTGTTGTTGGCTAACATGGCTCCTGTACCAAAGGCAGGTCAAAGGTTTCCTCATAGAAATTTGAGAATGTGTACAATCTGACACATTCGTGTATACTGTACATTGCCAATGTTCAGGCAGGATATGGAGAAAAACGGTGCACAAAAGAGTTAATAGCAGCTCAGATTTAGAGGCTTCTGTGATTTTCTTGCTGGAGAATTTGAGTCAATGTGTGGATATTTTTTTTCTTGACACATAGGTAGTCTGTGTTCTGATGCAGATTTGACCACTTCATATAACGTTCATGCATGACAGTTAATTTTGGAGAACATGATTATCCAAATTTTATTTCAGAGTCAATAATGGTGGAAAAATTAATCCGAATATGGAGAGAACTGATTATACATGCATTCAGACTCTGCAGGGATTTTTTAGAAAAAAAAAAAAGCCCAAATATGAAGGTGGCAGCTCAGTCACCTGATTTACACCACACAGAGCTGAGGGACCTACTGAATCATGTAGTTTGCAAAGTGCGTCCATCCTCCAAGACACACCTCTGAGAAATATTGCAGTCCATGGGAAATTACAATAACAATGATACCTTAGTAAATCTGACTTCTCAAAAGGACAAAATTTGCAAATCAATGACTAAATCTCCAGTGGGATACTTTGAGTCACCTGAATACAAAACAATATTATTCCCTTTTGTAAACTTTGTAGCCCCCATATACTTGAATTCAAAATAAAATGCCTTCACCCTTTAGCGTAGTGTGATTATCAGGTGAGGGAGTTTGGGAGCCCCCTGCTCAACCGATGAGAAAGGAGATAGGATGAGTGAACGGCAGGGTGCACCTGCAGGAGGGCGAGATCGGCGTCCAGGGCCAGCTGCTGCAGGTTTTTCACAGCCGAGCAGGTTTTGACCAGGCGCACCAGGGCAGGGGAAGAGTCTAAGGGCAGCTGTGCCAGCAGGGCTTTCTCACTGTCCAACAGCAGAAGGGCATGGTAGGGCCTGTGTGGTGTCACAAGACCAGGGTCTTTAGTAAAGAGGCATCAGTCACATGACCAGGGTCTTAAGCAAAGGGGAACCAGTCAAAAAACCCAGGGTCCAGAAAAGGAGTCCCTAATCAGATGACCACCATTCTGAACAGGGATTGGGTATAGCAGTGTGCTCTGGATCTGTTGAATTTTGCTTGTATCACTTACTGATAACATAGCACCAGAATGGAAAAGGATGACCATTATAGAGCACTTTGAATAAAGTGAAAGCTCAGAGCAGAAACAATGAAAACCAAATTGTAGTAAATTTACGTGCATTTCCGGGAGCCTCCCAACTCTTACCGAGTAGGGGGTGAAAATAAAATGAGACTCTGCGAGACATCAGATCTCTGGACCAACTCTGGGAAAGTAGTGATGACCCAGCATGGGAATATTTTTATAGAACCATATATCTGCTACAGAGGAAAACATAAATACAAAAGCGTCAAGAACAATTCGTGTGACGGAGTTTGAAATTCTTCAAGTTCCAAACTTCAGCTTCACAATGTTCATGGCATGGGGATTCTGTTACTCTCACAAACTGTAAAACAAAAGCCATTTTTAACTCTAAAAAATGCCATCAACGGCATTTCAACATTATGACAGAGTATACAGCATTTAAAAAACACAACTGGGCTTTGGGAGCAGAGTGAACGGATTCTTAAAAAGCGTCACTTGGTGGCAGTGTTGCGCAATAAAAGACATCTCCTAACTATGAACTGATTAAGGACAGCTCTACACTTTTAAACCTCCATCCAGGACCACAACGAGAAAAACCCAGCAATTATTTGAAGAAAATCTCTTTTGAAAAACCAACCCCTCATCAATGAAATAATTTTTATTAAATTTCAACATTCAATACTTTGTACAACATCCCTAAGTAAATACAACATCCGTCTATAACATCCTATTAGATTGCAGAGTACACAGTAGAGAATTAGAGACCTTTCCTCTCAGCAGAATAGGTCCAGATCATTCAGGGTCATACGTCCTCTTTTGCAATCACTTCTTCAGCCCACTGACAGGGTACCAGTTGGGTTTAGGTCAACATCGAGGATTTTTTCCTCTCTTACCATCCTCCTCACTGAGCATCTTCTTCCAGGTAAATTTATAACAGTTCCTGTTAATCTGAACTTTTTAATAATTGCCCTAAAATGGGCTTTTAAGGCAAGAAGCCTTTTTTTTTTTTTTACATTACCTGACCACAAGAATACAGCGATACAGCAATTTGTATACAGAAAGCAGAATTGGTCCTGATCTGCACATTTAAACTTCTTTCCATGATTTAACTATCGCTTGAGGCCCAACTGCAAATCAGGTGATTACAAAAAAACAATGGAGGCAGGCAATGCAAAAATCATCTCAAAGATTGTGCTGCGCAAGCAGCAATTCTTTCAATCACCATCTTAACCCAACCTTTCAAAGGCAAACTCAAGCTGAATTCAAGACCATCACACAGTTAAGGAGTGTAACACAATTTTTTCCGGTCTTGGCTCTGTAACTTGACATATTAAGAGCATGGCGATCAGTGTCGGAGATGTGCCATTTCTGTCATGACCTATTTGACACAGATAAAGGGAGACCATGTTCTCATGGTGACTGGCGCGGTGCTACATCTCTTTGCTGACAGATGAAGGGCAGCATTTCCATGGTGACTATTGTAGTGTTTCCATGGTGACAAGCAAAGTGTTTCTGAAGTGACAAGTGCAGTGCAGTGTTTCTGTGGTGACTAGTGCAGTTGAGTGTTTCCATGGTGACTAGTGCAGTGCAGTGCTGCGTTTCTCTACTGACAGAGTCAGCAGCACAGTGCTTCTGTAATGACAGTGCAGCAGTGCGGTGTTTCAGAGGTATCTGATGGAAAACAGCTTCTGAGGTGACGTTAGCGGATTCTCACCGAATGGCCTTCAGGCTGCACTCGAGGGCCCTTGGCGGGATGTGCTGGCCCCCGACGCGGTGGATCTTGTGAGGCAGGCAGAAGCTCACCTCCAGCCAGTTATTGATATGCAGCCGCACCACCCCTGTAGTGCACAGACTGGGAAGCGTATACACACACGAACATACATGAACACATGCAAAACAGTGCTATACAGGTACCCATTATAGTACTACCCAATTAATCAAAGCAATACCAAAAACATCATTCCAGTGGATACAACTATGGCCGCTCTGAGGATTCAGAGGCATAAAAATTAGAATCCTCAAAGCTGAAGGTGCGTCCACATGCCTGTCATAGGCCTCCTTCAGGTCTCGCGCCAGTTTGCATTTGGGTAGAATCTGCCGGAAGGGTGACTGGGGGCTTCCGTCAGCTGTGAGTGTGAGCAGAAACACCATAAGAGACCATCACAATCAGGAGCTGCTGAGCCTGGTAAATCTCTGAACTCCACCTTTCCTCGCGGTCATCCCAAACACATCAGTTAGTTGAGTAACTGTCTTACTTCAGTCAGAACACCAGGTTTTACTCAGTTCAGTAATCCAGCTAACTCATAAACTCTAAGAAAAAGGCCCCAGGATTCTTGTGCCACAGCAAATTGATAAAATGAAGGAACTACATTGTTTGGTTTGTGATGGATGACCCTAAGCATTCACTCCTGATGAGGGTGCAAGATCATATCCCAATAGTGACCTTGCCATTCTCAGAGGCATATGACTGCAAAGAGAGGTGCGCATAAACAGGCAATACGTCTAGAGCCACAAGTCACAGGCCCAATACTAGAATTTCGCCAGAAGTGCTGTGACCACGTAAGAAGTATGTGATCATTTACAGAGGTACTGGACCCAAGGTGAGCAATGAGTGTCAAACCACTTTCTAGTTCATTGCAGCTTATTTATTTATATAGTAATAACATTTACATCACTGATAATTTCAAAATACATTTTTATAACAGCATGAATGACAGGCAATGACTAATTTTGCTGTGTCCCTGATGAAAATAGCATTGTCAGTAAAGCCAGTTAGATAATTGACCCAGGTATTGCGTGGAAATCTGCAGATACACTGGCCCTCCAGGATCATAACAGCCCATCTTCGTAGTAGATTTTTGTCACTAGTGTTTGGCTGCAGAATTGCACAACTGCATTCGCGGGTCATTGAATCTTGTTGGCTTGTTCTATTTTTGACCACGCCAAGAGGCACTGGAGCACCTGAACTCTCCCAAAACCTGCAATTTAAGCACATATTCTGGGCCTTGCTTGGTCACGCGTGACCTCCAAATCGCCTACCGTCAGTCACGGCGGTGACCTCATCCTGCGCGGCAAGCATGAGCTTCGCTTCGCGGGTCAGGTACTGGCAGCGGCGCTCCTCGTGCTGCAGGGCGATGGCGATGCGGCGAGACAGGTTGTGCATGCAGCTGATGACTGACGGATCTGCATTGGCCTGCAGGGGGCAGATATGAGCAGAGAGAGGGAAGACCTACAACGTCAAATACGAGGAGAAACATCATCAAGGGAGAGTGACTCCTGACACACAAGGGTCACCGATGTTCACTGTAATAAATTGAAATTAAAACTGACAGTAAATTCAACCTCATATTCAGTGTTACACTAAAAATCCAATGTGCTGGTGAGTAAAACAATTAAAAATGCTAAACAGACCCACTCCAAATCAGGAGACATGTCTCCTGAACTTTCACTGTACTGTAATCTTAACTAAGTACGGTGAGGCTAATGACTTTGGGAAAGAAACTCTCTTCTTATTTTAAGTGACCATGACCACCAAACATGCAATGCTGACTATGCTGTAAATATGAGCAATACAAATAATCTGCAATAAAAACAAAAACAAAAAAAAACCAGATAAATGCTAAATCATAATCATACTGTACTAGACATTAAATTTCGTTTAATTTTACTGTAAATTAATTCAAAGTGCCAGCGTAAGCACATTTTTTGTATTGCTTTTTCCCTTTTTTAATATAAATGTCTAATTGTATCCCTATATCAATACAAGTGCACGATATCACAAAAACAAAGTCAAATTTTATTCTCCATCACACACTCTATAATTGCGATGGGTGATCCAGTGATTTTGAAATTTCGCCATGTATTTCTATGTATATACAGTATGTATAAACACGCCACACACACATTTATGGTTTTTTCCTTGTATACCTCTCTAACCTGCACCTTTGCTTAACATTAAAATACGAATTTGATTAAGTCATAATATGTAGCTATACTGTATATGATGTGTATATATAAGCTTTATGAAGTAAAAACAAATTTTTGTTATTTTCAGAATGAAGAAATCTTCATCTAAAAAACAGTAACGCAGGCATGGAAAAAGACCAGAAAGGTGGCCAGTTATCATTATGTCCAAATCACATCAGCCTTTTACAATTTTGAATATTATAATTCAACTTTAAGGTCAAATCATGACACAAAACAGAATTTGCAATGGGCAAATTTCCAACTTTTGCTGAATGATTGACAGAAGGACAGATGTTGTCAATTTGGATTAATACACACAGTGCCGTATTATTATTAGTATTTCAAATGAAGCGATAAGTCTGTTTAAAGTGGGGAAAAAAACAGCACTTTTCAGAAGCTGGGCAGTGTGCCATGGGCACAGGGTGGGAGGGGTAGGCAGGGGCATGATTTAAGCTGATAGTGACTCAGCATTTTTGAGCAGGCGTCAGGACTGCTGACTCACCCTTGGCAGGAGACATAAACACAGGAGGTCGCCCTGCTGAGTCAGGCTATGTGCTGCAGGGAGGGAGGGCGAGGGTGGGGTGAGGTGTGGACGGGCTGCACGTTGTCAGGGAGTGTTACCTGGTACTGTCACCCCGCCCGCTCGGGCCACGCCGGAGGCTCAGATAAGAGACCAAGCCCGGGGGGATTATCGCCCCAGAACATGCCCTCACCTCCACCCTGCTTCCTGAGACTGCCTGACCTCACACGACTTCCTCGACACCTCTGTTTACCAGCTGTCCTCATCTGATGTGCATAACCTCAGCATTTATTCAGTTATTCAGAAATACCAAGAATTATCAAGCCATTTTTTGTTACAGATGTTTTTGGTAAAACTAATAAGCTCCACAGGAAATGGCATCAACTAATGTATTTAACTAACCACGACAAAAAGTGCGTGTAAGTATCAGTGGATCATTAATTAATGTTCACTACAACATCAGTCAATGACAATTTACGGAATTTAAAAATGGCCACGGAGAAAGTGAATGATTCACAAATTACACTATCATTTGATTTTCCAGCATACACATATAACATACAACTTTTTATTACAATAAAAAGCATTTCCCCATCTTCCTGATTGCCTTTGGTTTTTGCATATTTGTCACACTGAAATGTTTCAGATCATCGAACTAATTTTTATATTAGACAAAGATAACAAAAGTAAATACAAAATGCGGTTTTTAAACAATAATTTCATTTATTGAGGGGAAAAAGCGATCCAAACCCACCTGGCTTTATTTAAAATGCTTTTTTTGTTTTTTTTTTTTTAACAGAAGTGTCCCACTGTAAAAAAAAAAAAAAAAAAAAAAAAAGATTTTGAATGTTTTACCATTCAATAATCCAACAGCTCTTAATGAAATAAATGATGAGGGTTTCTATCCACGCACCTGAATACATTTTTTAAAGAGATATATTGGAAGAGCTCTGGAGCAGTTTTAGCAGAATACTTTAATAAAAGAAAGTCATAAAAGCTAAAATATGTCAAGGAAAATAGGATCAAGGGTCCTGTAGCCAAAGTCAATGAACATTCAATATGTCAATTGTGAACTTTAAAGGTCACAGAAGGTCAAGTTGAGGTCAGCAAATGGACTTCAAACACGACTTTCTAAATGTCATTATACAATCCTTGGCTCAATCGATGACCATTTTTGACCCTCAAAGGTCACCGACAGTCAAGTTGAATGTCACCAAATGAAAGTTCATATGTGACTTTCTAGATGTCAGTTGCACAAACCTAGGCTCCAACTGTGACCATTTTAGTGATGCTAGACATTGAATTTTCACTAGGTCACAGTTGACCTTTGAAGTTCAATACGACGGTCACCAAATGAAAGATCATGTGTGACTTCCTATGTGTCTCGAATACAAACCTGGGCTCCATCTGTGACCGTTTTGGCAATACAAGTCACTGTAATTATATTATGTCATGTTTGACCTTCAACCTACAGTCAAGTTGAATGTCAGTAAGTGAAAGTTAATATGTGACTTCTTAGATGTCAGTAACGCAAACCTAGGCTCCATCGGTGACCTTTTTAGAGATAGAAGTCATTGTATTTTCACCTTGTCAAGTTTCACCTTTGAAGGTCAGCATGAAGGTCACCAAATAAAAGTTCATATATGAATCCCTACACGTCTCCAATAAAAACCTACACTCTATTTGTAACGATTTTGCTGATATAAGTCATTGAAATTTCACTGTATAATTTGGCCGTTGAAGGTCACAGAAGGTCAAGTTTAAGGTCACCCCATGAAACGTCATACACGACTTCCTATATGCCCACAATACAAACCTAATGTCTATCTGTAATAGTTTTGGTGATAGAAGTCATTGAAATTTTACTATGTGAAGTTTGACCTCTGAAGGTCGCCGAAGGTTAAGTTCAAGGCCACCAAATGAAAATTCATATATGAATTCCTATAAGTGTTCAATACACATGTTTCCAATCTCTAATATTTTCAAGCCTGGAAGCCTTTGAAAATTGTAACATTTTGCTTGACCTCAAGTTTGACCTTTCAAGGTCATCTGAGGTCAACTTTAACACAGCCAAAATATGTGCCAGATATAACTTCCTATATGTCAGTAATACAAACTTAATCTCTATCTGCAACAATTTAGCTTTCACAGGTCAATTTTCCCATTCTCCATAAGACACAATGTTAAAGTACAGCGCCCCCACTAGACCCACTTCCGTCAATTCAATGAAAATGGGGCTCACACTATGCATTGACGGTACCAAGGTAAGTTGATTCCCTGATTTAGAAAAAATACATTTATCACGCAGTTTTTGAAAAATAATTTAGTAAAATTTTTGTCCCATCTCTAACAAAATTTCAAGGTCCCATAAAATGGGCAAAAATGATTCAATCAAAAATTCGGGAAAAAAAAGTCTGTAGATATGGTCTATTAGTATGTTATGGCAAATTTATAAGAAAATTCATCAGGCCAAAAAAAGATAAAAAATGTTCCAGACGACAGACGCCACGCCACGACAATAGCTAATCGGCCCATAGGGCCAGTAAGCTAAAAACGGGCAGCCCAAATGGGATACAAAGCCATATTAAGTCAAAATGAAACTGCAGATTCTCAAATACAAGCACAGAGCCAGGGGCACTAATGAAAACAGTTTCTTTTGTATCCAGGAGGGGCCCCCTCTGCTACATGCTTACAGCTTGCAGAGAGATAGTAAACGGTGATGTGCATTAAAGATGTCATACCCTGAGTGCAAAGAGTACGCTGAACAGGATCATGGTTGGCATCTCCCTCTTGGGCGAGGGATCAGTTTTGGACACCTGTGCAGAAAGATAAACTCATCAATTCTTTCAAGGTTATCAGTTTATCTAGTATACCACATTTCTTTTCAACAAGACCTTCAAAAAGCATTATAAAAGCATTATAAAAAGCATCAGTCATAAGAGACCAAGGGTGCACTTTAATTCAAATGGCAAAATATCAACCGCTTTCCAACAAATTAGTAAGTTACCCATTATAGCTGTGGTTTTCATTCCCCTAGCAAACTTTAACCCCATTGACCCTATGAACCCATGCATGCGCCCATCAAATGCAGCAGCTGTATTCAAACCTGCGGACCTTCAGGCCCATTTTAAATTTTAGAAATCCCAAGGTTTCCTACGATCCCAAATATGTCCTGCTAAATTACAGGGAAATGCATGCAAAATTATGTACCAGATCTAGATATATTCCATTTGATGTAATGCTGTGGCCATAAAACATGGCATCCACAGTGTCAATATTTTTTCTCATTAAGTGTGATGTAGCCTCAGTGCAGTGCAGCAACCAGCAGATACAGAATATGCACGTGAAACTGTCATATAACATGAAAAAAAGCTTTTTCTGATATTGAACCAACTTAAGGGAAAAATTAAGTAAAAAATTACAATTTAAGGAGTTAAGAGGGTAAATAGTGGCATATTCACATGAATAACTCCTTTATTAATTTGAAAGAGGCCCACTGAAATGCAAGACTCCCTAGTTTGGAAAACACACAAGAGTGAAAAAATTCCTCCTTGCTAAAATTAACCACCGAGAGTAATGAATGAGTACCATAGATATTTCACAGAACTGAAGGCCCCTATCTAACAGATGTACAACACCAACAGCCAATATTTAGTCTTGGCTTAACTTACTGAGAAAATCTCAGGATATAATTTTCCCACTATTAATAATTTAATTGCACAGCCAATTACAAGGAATACTCAGTATTGGCTCACTTTTCACCATTGATGATGCAACAGCAGTGAGCAGCTTGAATGAATTTAGAACTTCACAGAAATCTCTTAATGACCCTAGATTGATCAAAGCTTCACTGGACAGCTCTTCATCCAACAGCGATGTTTCAAAACATAAATGTTTTTGCTATGCGTTTTAAAAAGCCAGGAACAGTAAAGTTTGACGCGTGAAATGAGCAAGATCTGAAGATGGCAAGGCCTGGCTGAGCATTGCCAGAAGAACATACCCAGAACCAGGCGTTGTCTGTGAATCACAAACACTAGACAGTCATTGCATTCATGGATCTGACAGGAAATATAAGAACTTGTTCCGGAGTGAAAACACACTGCTCAATTTTAGACAACCCGTTAATAACGTAATTTATTGTTCCAATCAATTTCTTGTTCCTGAAATATTATTGGCAGTAAATTTTCAAAAGAAACTCTATTCAGAAAGTGATTAACTTGCACATACTGGTGTTTCCTGCACTGCTTGTTAGCAAACGTCACATCGTATGAGTCTGCACATATCTCCTCGGCCCTGCATTCTACAGTGGGGTGGTAAGAAGGATTATCTAACCAACAATTGCAGTCCTAAACGAATTATGAACCTAAATTACTGAAACTGAGTGAACTATCTGAGACACTTATTAAATATGATCAGTAATGCATAAGTTGGCTGTTAATAGTAAACCTTCATATCAGAAGTGTGTTAATTTGAGCTTTTAGTTTGAAGCTTTGTTTTGCTCAGAAATAAGCTTATTGGCCCTCATTTATCAAACTTGAGTAGGATCTGGTGTAGATTCTGGTGTTAATTTCAGCGTTCGCCAGGTGTCATGTCTGATTTACAAAAAGTGTGTACGTCGCCGATTTCGGTGTAGAACTAGTGTAGTGTCGATAATTCTGGCGGCTGAAACCATCGTAATTTACATGACGCGCCCCTATGAATTCATGCTCCTGAAGGCATTGACCTGCCCACTTCACGACATAGACCCTCGAAAGACGGCAAAGAAGAGAAAACTTCACTGAGGAGGAAATATAAATGATCACATTTGGAAGCCTTAAGAGTGGCATAAAGGGGGCCTAGAAGGCTGCAGTTTGGAAAATTATTGCTGCTGTAAACACTGCTGAGATGGAAAACCAGAGTGCAGCAGAAGTTTGATTTAATTCATTTTTAATTCAACTTATAGATCAATGATATTTCATGTTATATAGCCTACATAACTGACAATCAAAATGCTTTACATGTAGGTTAAAAAAAAGTGGTCTGATTTTAAGATCGCCATCAAAAAACGGGTTGCTGCGCTCAGGCACAGCAGTGCACGGACCGGTGGAGGCCAACTAGACTCCAGCTGTCACCGTTCGAGGAGCGCGCGGCAGCAGGGCTCCCCCCTACATCATGGGAATATGAGGCGGCGGGGACAAGCATGAGTCCCCGCCGCCTCGATCGGAGCTGCATGAGGGTAATCGTTAAAATGCAGTCTGCAGGGATCACTCTTCATTGTACTTTTATTAGTATGACTCCCTGACATTTTATTGGGTGCCACACAAAACGAGCAGCCACTCATCACTTTCCTGGAGGAGATCTTCTCTGTGCAGACAGTTCCTCTCACATCGGACAGAATCGTATTCCTCCAACAATGGAAGATCTGCCACTGTCAAAATGTAATCACGGTAGTTAGCTTGTTAGTTAATGTTCTCTATTGTTTACTCAGTCAAAGTGACGGCAAAATAAAGAATAGTTTGATGAAATGGGTGTAAATGTGCGCGCACTAGAAATAAATTAGATTTTCTGAAATAATTACACGCAAACTTATTTTCCAGTCTGCCTTTAATTAAGTTGCGTTTCTTTTGTTGATCAGTATATCTGACTGGATGAGCATCTGACATACCACACTGCATATATGCAAAGCCACGCATTGCGCTTAATCAAATTGATTGTAATTGTCAGCCGCCGTCAGGCCTGACAAGCAGGTTGTCTCAAAATATAAGTTTAATTAATTTCTCAGCACAGGTGTCATTTATTTATTTAGCCTATTTACTCATTTTACTAATAAAAGCAACAACAGCATGACGTCCAAAACGCTGCATATTGTTTATTAATCATTTTGACAACTGTACTCGTTCCTGTTGTACAATGAGCGTACACCTGGTCAGACCCGGCGTGAGATTTTTGTTCAGATTGATAAATGCTGATTCTTGCGGGAGATTTGCAGTACAGCCATTTTTTTGTATACGCATGTTTGATATATGAGGGCCATTGTGTGTATTTTTGTTATGGATTATTGTTTTTT
This sequence comes from Gymnothorax reevesii, assembly GCA_029721435.1. NCBI lineage: Eukaryota > Metazoa > Chordata > Actinopteri > Anguilliformes > Muraenidae > Gymnothorax > Gymnothorax reevesii. The sequence goes on along the minus strand of CM056584.1, from coordinate 33,131,392 downwards.
TTTAGATCATTCTGTGAAGTTAATCAAAACATCAACATGCAGGGACAACAGATGTAAATCAGCCTTTGTCAATAATGTTTATGTTCATCAATATTTACTGTCCCCATTTATTAAATAAATAAATAAAAAGTAAGGATCGACTGGAGCATGTAAAATGCCATGTCAAGTTCGTAAAACTAGGAAAAAATCATAAACAAAACATTCTGTTTTCATGCAATGTTTTTCCTGGAGCTAGCGATGGAAGTAGCTCCCCTTAAAGTAATGTCATATTTAATCTCCCTCTGGAAGAGACACATAACCATCAAAGTAATTTTATTCACGCATACTGCAGCTAGTTTCCAGTTTACCCTCAGCTATTCACTAACTATGGCCAGCTATCTAACATTTTTCCCTAGTCTGAACACTGGAATGGGAACGTAAAAATAACATCTCAGCTCAAAACAAACCGAAATGAAGAACTTTTTGTTTTCAATCCTGCCCTTGAAATGAAAGCACTATAAGCCAAAACACTGTTATTTCATGTACATCTAAACATCAGAAACATTCTATACATCAGCAAGTATAAAGCACCCTTACATAAAAGCTGAAGATCTGTATATTAGTCACAGGAGAATGGTCTGATGACAAATCAGAAGCCGTGGAATACACTTACAAATTTAAAAAATGACTTTGTCTCAAAAAATATTTATCAAACAATAAGTATGTTTAGGGAGAAGGCACATGATTCATATTTAATAATATTAAACCTGTTCAAACCTAAAAATCTGAACATTTCTGCAGACTTGCATGGCGCAGAGCAGTTGCAAGCAGTGTTATCTACCCTGAAACATACATATAGGCCTCACCTGGATGGTGTGAGGGTGCTGCAACAGGGTGGGGTGACCCACAAAAAGCACATTGTCAATCTTCAGCTCAAACTTCTTCCCGCACATGTCCGACTTGGTGGCTAGGATGGTGGCTAGTATGATATCTGAGAACCTTGGAATGGGAAACAGTTGGGAGACGAATAAAAATGATATCAGGTGCGGAGGGAGCAGTGTGCATGGGGGGGGGGGAAATCGAACTGAATTATGCTTAATTAACTTCAAGCAGCGCTTCTTATCCGGCTAAGCAAACTAGACGATACCAGTGTGAGCCTGTGCACACATGGGCAGTGTCAGTGTGTGCACTAGGGTTTCCCAGAAGACCCCAGTAGTAAATACTGCCAGTTTAATTTTCTCATTCACAATATTGCAGCCATGCAAGGTCAGGATTTTTTTTCAGAATTTCCCTCTCGATTGTTTCTTCTGAATTAAGTTTCTACAGTAAGGGTTATACTCCATTAACGATCCAGTTACATTAAGATGGGGTCAGATACATTTAGGCCACACTGTACACAATACAATTAAGCCCGATAAAAAAAAGGGGTCACACTTTAGATGAAGTGTTGCTCATAAAGGCTTTATACAGCATGTATAATGCCTTAATAAATGAGACAATGTCTTCGTAAGTCATACAAAAGCAAATGTCATGCTTTCTAAAGGGTGAAATAACATCCTTATTCAGCATGTGATGCCAGATGTGATAACTGACAATGGCTCCGTTTACATGGGTCCATCAATCCTTTTTACAATCAGATCGAAAGGTCAATCAGATTCAAAATGTCTCATATAAACACCTTAGCCAATCTGATTCACCCGGATCCGATTGTATTTTGGATCGGATTGTAAGAGGTAGTCTACGCCGATTGATATTCCGCTCCATGCTCCATTTAAACGACTGAGTGGAGCGGATTGTGTTGATAAAGAGGATTGTTCGGTCCGCGCATGCGCTCCTAGTACGCAAGAGGCTCGTAAGTGAAGTGACGTAATGCGCAGGTAAAAAAAACACAAAACAATCGGATTCAGCTGGGGCCATGTCAACGCGGATTGATCGTGGATCTCTTTACTTAAACTTCATGTATACAGATCAAATCAGATTTACTTATTCCGATCGATTTCAATCCATTTGAGGAAAACTACCCATGTAAACGTGGCCATTGTCACTAAGCTAGCAGTTAAATGCTATACAGCAGTGTTCCCCAACCCTCTCCAGGAGGCCTACCTGACCCTGCATGCTTTAGATCTCTCCCTGCTCCAGCACAGGTGATTCAAATGATCAGCTCGTTAATCACCCCCTAAAGCTGATTGATGACAGCCTGATCATTTGAATCTCCTGTGCTGGAGCAGGGAGAGATCTAAAACATGCAGGACAGGTGGGTCTCCAGAAGAGGGTTGGGGAACACTGCTATAAAGGGTGACATTGTCAGCAAAGTGACATCGTCACTGTCACATCTGGCATCACATGCTGAATAAGGATGTGCCAGTTCACTCTTTACTAAGTATTAGGATGGCCGTGTAGTCGTCGGATAATGCAGTGCAAAAAGATGCAGAAAGGGTGATAAGGTGTACCGGACCCGTCGTTTTTATTTAAAACAGCAGTAAACTGTGGCAGCAACACAGGAGCATGACATCACCAGCAGCCCAGACAGATGTAAAATGGCGCCTTTTATACTGTGCCACAGGAAATGAGCCTCAGTGGCTACCACTAACAGGGGTGCTTCAAATTTTATAAACTGGCAAATTCACTACAAAAAACATGCAAAGCAGAAAAATTAATGACATTTATAAGCAGCCTCTCTGCTGCTATACCCAGCATAATCACTCAGACATATTTATAATATTAGAAAGTCACACCCTACATGCCCAAATCCCCCTCTCCAATCATATCACTTGGTCTCTCCCGGAATGTTTAAATTGGTGCTCGCTGGACTGGGAATTCTTTTGGCCTGAACCCCCTGGAGCAGACAAGACAGGAAAGGTAAGTGCATGAACAAAAAACCTCGCAGTTCCTCTTTAATGAATGTACTCTAGCCCCAGTTTCATTGCCCAATGTTTCAGCATGAAAGATATCTTGCACAAAACCCAAATATAATTGTTGTTTGACAATTAAAAACAGTTTGTATTGTCACCAGCTAATAAAGTTTCCCTTTTCCTCCAGGGAAAGCCATGTGCTCACCGCAGAACCTGCTGAGACAACACAATCAAGGGTTTATTTTTAAAAGAAGGTTTCAAAAATACCACAGTAAATAGTCATTAAATATTATCAATAAATACAAGCCACAAAAATGTGCAAATATGCAATGTGCAAAATGTTCTGTGCAAATCTTACCAATAAAGTCCCAATGCTGCTTTCAAAGTGCAAAGTGCTATTATTAATATGCAAAGTTATTTGTTTAAAAGTGAAATATATGAAACTCCATGGAGAAATATTTACATGGCTACAGCCATCCGATATAAGTAACAAAGTGCCCTTCATTACACTGAGCATAACATTTGCTTCTGTATGATGTATGATGACATCGTTTCATTTATGCAGGCATTATATGCGCCGTGTAAAGCCTTTACGAGCAACACTTCATCTAAAGCAGGGACACTCATTCTTTTCCAGAATGAGCCACAGTGGGTGCAGGCTTTCACTCTATCCAACTTGTCCCACACCTGATTCTACTAATGAACCCTTAAAGCTTTTGCCATAGACCCTTGATAAGTACGATCAGGTGTGTAACTGCATGGTTAGGATGAAAGCCTGCACCCACTAAGGCTCATTCTGGAAAAGAGTGAGTATCCCTGATCTAAAGTGTGACCAAAAAAAGGGAATCAGAGATGTGCTCCTCCACTCAGCCTCAAGTCTGAATGAAAACCATTGTGCAACTTGCATATTATGTTTGCTTTCTACATTAAATTATCAAGAAAAAGACCATGGTAAGCATTTCCCATGAAAGGCAGTGTCTGCTATTACCATTATCAAAATAAAGAGAAAGAAACTGTGAGAACTACCCAGTCACTCAAAAATTTGGGACCTGGTGAAAAATGTAAATAAAAACAGAACGCAATGATTTGCAAATCATTTAAACCTTATATCAAATTGAAAATGGTAAAATGACAACATAGCTAAGGTTTTAAGTTGAAACAGAATTTAATTTCTTATTGAAAAATTTCTACTCATTTTGAATTTGATGCCAGCAACATGTTTCATAAAAGTTGGGACAGGGGCAACAGAAGACAGAAAAAGTATTATAATGCTAATAATAACACAAATTATACATAATACAAACACAATAATAAAATAATACAAACAAGAGTTTGTCACTTAAGTGACTACAGGTGCTGGTCAACGAATTAGAATAATTTGAAATGGTGCAATTGTAAAAATTTTTTTATGCATTTTTTGTGCAGAAAGAAAATCAGGTGTTCACCGCGTTAGAGTAATCACAGAACTCGCTAACTAAAAAATTTTGCTCTGCTGAGCTTTCCAAAAGGCCCTTTTAGGGCATTTAACTGCAACACTATAGTTTTATTGAATTAGAATAATGGAGAAACCGTTTCAATGAATTAGAATAATTTTTATTATAATTAGAATCATCACTTTCTCAGTATTTTGTGGCTGCCCCCTTGGCTTGTATGACTGCCTGAAGTCCCCGCGGCATCAATTTGACCAGCTTGTCGCAAGTTTCTGCACTCACTGCTTCCTAGGCTGTGGCGATGTTCTGCTTCAGTTGGTCCAGTGTTGTCGGCCTTCTGTCGCGAATTTTCCGCTTGACGATGGCCCAAAGGATTTCAATGACATTGAGGTCAGGCGAGTTGGCCAGCCATGCCAAAACTTCAAGCTGTTTTTCGGCGAACCAATCTTCGGTCGACTTTGCCGCATGAGCCGGTGCAAGATCCTGTTGAAATATGAGGTCTTCTTCGCCAAACTGTTCCTCAACAGTCGGAATCAGGAACGTTTCCAGAACATGTTGGTATACGGCAGCAGTGACAGTCTTCTTGAGGAAGCAGTGTTTCCCTACACCCCGAGCGGACATGCATCCCCAGACCATAACGCTCTGGGGAAACTTGACGGATCTTTTTACGCACTCGTGGTTGTAGGTTTCGCCACCACGACGCCAGACACAAGGACCTTGGTCACCGAAGGAGATGCAAAAGCGTAATTCGTCACTGAAGACCACTTTCTGTCAGTCTTCAGCAGTCCACTCGCCGTGTTCTTTGGCCCACTTCAGCCGTTTCCCATTTTTTTTCTTTTTCAGCATCGGTTTTACTGCTGGAACAGGAGATTAGAAGCCGAGTTCGTGTAGATGACGGTAAGTGATTAATCTCGAGACGTTAGTGCTGGTCTGCTCATTCCACAAGTCGCTGAGCTCGGAAGTGGACTTGAACCAGTTGCTGACTGCAACCTTTTCTCAGCTGCTTGTTGTCGCAAGCAGAAGTTTTTCGGACGCCGGAACAGTTGGTGTGCTTGCTCCAGTCTTTCTTGAGAGCTTTGCAGACGGAAGACTGGCTGATGCCGAGCTGCTTAGCAATTTTAGTTTGGGTCAAGCCTTGTTGGCGAAGGGTTGAATTTGAGTCACTATTCCTGTTGAGAGGTCGCGCTGCTTACCCATGATTGATTTTATAACTTAGAAATTCTACTCAACCCTGACTTTATACTGCACTGTGAACAATCTTCACAGAAAACGAAAATTCAAGTACTTATTCTAATTCAATGAAATGACTTATGAATTATTCTAATTCAATGAAACAACAGTGTCACAGTTTGATGGCCTAAATGGGCCTTTTGGAAAGCTCAGCTGAGCAAATTTGTGATTACACTAACAAGTAGGACAGGCGCGGTGAACAACTGATTCGCTTTCTGCACAAAAAATGCATTAAAAAAATGTAACGATTGTACTACTTCAAATTATTCTAATTCGTTGACCAGCACCTGTATATCCCCCACCGTTAGGTCACCAAAACCGACTGGTGTCTGCGCATTCCCAGTTGGAAGGTTGGTACCAAAATGAATTTAAATAGGTTGACTCCTTATTGAGATATCGCGCTGACAATGTTCGGGACGGACGGACGGAGCTGAATACTATATCCTCAGTTTCGTGCTAAACGCGCGGCGGGGGATAAAAAAAATAAAAAATACAGGCTAATTGGCAACAGGTCAGGAATACGACTGGGCATGAAAACAGATCCAACAGAGGCTGAGCATTTCAGAAGTAAAGGTGGCGAGGGCTTCATCACTATGAAAGACTGTGTGGGCAAATGGATAAAAAATGTATGAGTAACACTGCTCAATGAAAAATTGCAAACACTCTGAATATTTCATCATCTACGGTACCTAAAATCATTAAAAGGTTCAAAGAATCTGGATGAATCTAAAAAGGTCGAAAATCACTACTGAATGGCTGTGATCTTCGGGCCTTCAGGCGACACTATAAGAAACAAACAGGATTCTGTAGAGGAAATCATTGCATTGGCTCAGGAATGCTTCTAAAGACCACTGTCAGTAAATATTTTTTGCTGCATTCATAAATACAAGTTAAAACTCTACCAGGCTAAAATAAATCTACACATAATAAAAAGTTCCAGAAATGCTGCCGCTTTCTCTGGACCCAAGCTCATTTAAGATGGACAGAGGCAAAGTCAAAAACTGTGGTGTGATCTCAACAAATAATTTGTGAAAATATTATTGGAAATCATGAACTTTGCGTCCTCTGGGCTAAAGAAGTGAGGGAACATCCAGCTTGTCATCAGTGCACAGTTTGAAAGCCACACTTGGCATGCATCACAACAACATGACTGCAGTAAAACAGTCTGAGTGACAAATTGACCTGCCTGCTGTCCTGACTTGTCATCCACTGGAGACATTTGGCACATTATGAAATTAAAAATATAGCAAAGTGTTAAGGGATTTGAAATCATACATCAAGCAAGGACGGGAAAACATTTTGCTTTGAAAACTACAATGATTGGTCTCCTCAGTTCCCAAGCTCTTAAAAAGAGTTGTTACAAGAAGTAGTGATGCAACACAGTGATAAACATGCCCCTGTCCCGACATTTTTAAAAGTGTTTCTGGCATTAAATTCATATGTGCATCAATTTAAAAAAAAATAAATAAATCTTAGACAGAAAATCAGATGTTGAATCTACATACCATTTTCAATTAAACATAGTTTAAATGATTTGCAAGTCCTTGCATTCTGCTTTCACAAATGCATTTTTACATTTCACCAGTGTCCCAACTTTTTTTGGAAACAGGGTGTTACAAAACTCCCAGAAGTGATGAATTCTTCCTCGTTTGTAACAAAGTAGTGACGCCAATAACAATCACACAAACCCTCTGTGCAACATCAATAATGTATTATTGCAAAGAATATTCAAGCACACACTGGCAAAAAACCTGATAACAAATGACAGATTACACAGAACAAAATAATTTAAAAAGGTATTATTCAGCATTTAGCTAGTTAGTAACTCACAACGGCAGAGTAGCCCATTTAATTTGGTCACCCTGACCATTCCCCACAGGCAAAGTTCACCCAGAGTCAGGGCTTCATGCTGAAAGATGAAATTATACTTGAAAACACCTGTGCACAAGTCTGTGTAAGAATTAATTCAAATAAGCCGCATACCCAGAATGGCAATCACGAGATCATAGGATGTACAAGAATTAAAAAGATTTGTTTAAATTACTCTCTGCAAATTTTATGCATGCGTACAAAAATTTGCACTTGCATACACTCCCACTCCCTCACACTGACATACAAACACACCACACACTTACACACCTATTAAGAAATATCTGGACAAATAGAAACACCACATATCCCCACACAATTGTTCGGAAGTATTCTGAAAATGACATTCTTTTTTTGTTTCAGGGATTTATAGCAATGAATTTGAAATGAAACAATGTACATGAGGTTGGACTGCAACCCACCAGCGGTAAGATCTGAATTTAAACAAGCGCTTCACAACAAGAACTAACAATACCTGGTTTAAGAAAACCCAGTGAGTCAGCTAAATACGGGAAAATGCGAGAATCTTTGGCAATAAGAAATATGTCGCTATTAACACATATTTTTTGTCTTCGTTAGGACAAAGGCGTATTCTCAGAAGTTCAAAGAGTTCATCAATTGAAGCCTCTGACAGAAGCACATCAGAAACATCTGCCTAAAATTGCACATTGTGCCAGCTTGGCTGTGAGTAACAGGCGTTTCCAAACACAGCCATCCTATTCTCTCTCATTCTGCATTATGACGTCACGGTCAGGACGCTCCAGCATAATCTCCTTTTGGTAAAAATAATTTTTTTGGGTTCTTAAATGCTTCAGTTACAGAGATTCAAATGACACATCTGCCTTGTGAATTCAATTGTTCATTAAAAATCTTTACTTCTAAATATAATGAACATAACAGACTCCAACAAAAGTCGTTACAGGGGCAAATAAGGGCTAATGAGTCGTGATGACAAGGTGATGTGAAGCTTTTAGCTTCACAGGGAGACCTGATTCATGCACAAGTGCACACATTCCTGAGTTGAAAAATGTATTTATTATATAAGTATATGTATGTTTGTGTATCAATTAAATTATTTAAAAAAAAAGGGGGATGTCAAACTGGTGAGCTAATCGTGTTAGATTATGAAAGAAGCCTGCAGGCCTAGTCCTTCCAGAGCAAAGGTGGGTTGAGGCTCACCAATTTTGCAACAGATGCACAAAGCTTCCAATCCATGACTTTGAGAACAACTTTATCCAAAGACAAACTGGTGGGATTCTGGGCATTTCACTCTTAACAAAATATGATTACATATCCCCTGCCAGGCGAATGCCCAAAAGGGGGATTAAGTCATGGCGCAGTCCGCCTGTCTGTAGCGGAAGGCACTTGGTTGTTGAAAGCAACTCCACCTACAGTTTTCATAGGACATCCCTGAAACTTTGCTCATATGCTGCAGACAGACTGATGATACACATATTGCCGTTACGATTCCAGTGAGGGGTGTTGTGTTCTGAGAGCAGTCTTGTTAAAATATGGAAAGAAACCGGTCGAATCTTGATGGGTACAGGAGTGAGGCCAAAAACCACTTCAGAATGTGCATAACCTTGAAACCCTCAGGCTTCACTGTATTAAGAACGGTCATGCAACCGTAACGTATATCAAGACTGAACTGTCCCTCACATATACAGGCAAAAGTCACCAACAGGTCATACAGAAATATTTTCCAATAAAACTGCAGTTGTATGTCTGCATGGGTTTGGTGGTATGCATTAATGATCACAGTAGTATGTGCACATGGTTTTAACAGAATGTTTGCATGATGCTGGTAGCATGTGCTCATGATTTCAGCTTTAAGCATGATTCTAGAAGTTTGTGTGGACACTGTGTTGAACTAGAATGAGTATATGGTATTTCTCATATGCTTAAGTGGTTTCAGTCATACGTGAGATTTTAGTTTTTTTGCAGGCATGATTTCACCATTGTGAGCAAGAATTTAAATCTGAATTATGTCTCATACACCCCTGATACTTTAACGCTTTTTTTTAGCAGCACTTCAATCCGAAAGGATCCAGTCCGTGAGAACTAGCAGGAAATTCAAATCTACCAGCCAGTTTGGATGACTAAGTGAAATAAATTTTTGGAAAGATTTTTTAGAAAAGAGCTCCTAACGGGAGCGCTTTTAAGCAAGTTTCCAGGTGATAGGTTTTCAACACCTTTGATTAATAGCTGCATTTAGCGCTCTAAGCATTAAAGTTGACACTCTAAGGCTTAACCTCATTCATTATTTCAATTCAAATCCAATGTGTTGGAGTAGAAACACACAAAAAACGAAATTGTGAATCAGCCCATGAAGACTACACTCCATTCCCAGCCACGCCCGCAGACACAAATACAGAGACAGGGCAAGCAGACAGGGAAAATGATGAGGATTGTTTCTAGATAAAGGATAGTGCTTTTTAGATTTTGTCTTACCCTGCTACCAAGTGCTCATCAGTTAATGTGGTTTGTTCTCTGAAATGGGAAAAGCACCATAAAACAAAAAACAAGCAAACAAAAACCAACAAACAACCCTGACAGAGAGCAGAACAGAAGATAATAAAAAAAAAACCCTTTCCCGATACCACAGGGACTATTTCTGGAAGACTGAAGTTGCCTGCCAGAAGGCAAATTGGTGATTTCAAGGAACAGGAACTTTTTTTGGGGAATAAAATACTTTTCTATGCTTTGCTGAGTTTACCTACAGTGGAACCCATGAGATACTCTGAAAACCATTAATGACCTTAGCAAGCCTAATTGCAACAGGCAAGAACATGAAACTGTGTAAAGAAAAGCATTTGAATTGAAAATGTGCTTCGCAGGAGCGCAGGCAGTACCCCTCAGCCCCGACATATTGAATGAACGGCCCAAACAAAGTTTCAAAAGTCAAGGTCACTTAGTCGCTTAGGTCAAAGGTCATTCAAGTACGAAACCTCAATGAGGCACGGCTACCCACCAAGGCAAGTCGACATATGCAAAATGAAGTTCCTAACCCAAGCGGTTTGAGAAAAACTGCCCTGACAAACTTGCGAAGGTCAAGGTCACTGAGGTACAGCCAAAGGTCATTCAGGCACAAAACCTCAACTAGGCACGGCTACCCACCAAGGCGAGTCAACATATGCAAAATGATGTTCCTAACCCAAGTGGTTTGAGAGAAATGGCCCGGAGAAAGTTTTGAAGGTCAAGGTCACAGAGCAAAGGTCAAAGGTCATTGGGGTACAAAACCTCAACAAGGTACAGCTACCCAACAATTTGAGTCCACATACGCAAAATGAAGTTCCTAACCCGAGCAGTTACTGAGAAATGGCCTGGAAAATGGCAGGACGGCTGGACACTCATCTGCACAGGGGTTGACAACACTCTTTGCCCCTTAGTCAGGGCTGAGGGGTAAGAACTACCAGGTTATGAATGTATGTGTTAAGGCCCAGACACATGTATGAATGGTGAGGGCATATGCAAGTGTATTCAGCTACGGAAGGACATAACCAGTGTGAAAGCAGACCAGCGGGGGGGGAGGGAAGGGGGGGACAGTTGTACTGTGGCACGGTAGGAAACAATCGTACTTAGTGTGAAAGCGTCCTTTATTGTATTTCTGCATGGCAAGTCACCTCTCTCCAGCCATCACTGTGAATTGCGTGCTTTGAGCAAAAACTGCAAGTAGCTGCAGTGGGACAATGTCTTCTGACTGGGGCAGACTACCCTTGACCAATTCTGACTGAAGAGCACGTCAGCTTGGTTCATCACTGGATTGAAGACATCACAGTAAATGTAAAATAACCTGTAAGGAAGTTCTTCACAGTGATAGGCACAAAACTGGAGTGATTTAATTTTAAGCCACCTCCATGTGCTCACTGGAAACTGCCACATCTAAGTTCATAAAACACAAGCCAATCAGAGACCATAACAGTTCTCAGCAAAAGACTGAATGAACGCATGTACCAACAGACGTATGCAGGGCCGGACAAACAGACGGATGGTCAGGCATGATCTGAAACAACAGTCCCCTGACCTACCAATCAGGTGGCGAGGAACTGAAAAGCAATTGAGAAAGGCCATTGCAAGCAGTTGGAAAGATATTTTACAGAATTGAAACGGAGATCAATGTCAGGAGTCAAAGGCCACATAAGTCCTGCAGAGGTCTTACGTCAATCTTTATTTTTGCATTGGGTTGCTTGACATAAACTTATTAGCTGTTGATGTGCTACATCACAAGACCAGATGATTTTTAAGAAAATTGTACTAGTAGGTCAAGGTCATGGGGAAAAGGTCGCAGGTCAACGAAGCATTTTAGGGCACAACTACAGGATAATCCTAATCTACACAAGCACTTGCAAAAGGCCACTGGCATCAGCGTTGGAGATCTGCACTGGAAACATAAAACAGAGTTAAAGAGGCCTTTGCTGAAAGGTCAAAAGTCAGGGGTCACAGGTAAGGAAACAGATATGAAGCTTTGGTAAAGGTCATAAAGTCAGTGTAAAATGGTAATGCTGCAGCATATTGTTTCAGTGTAATGGATATGGACAGATGCTCGGATGGGCTCAGCCTAATTCAATACTCCCCTAATCAATCCCTTCCTGTGACGGGGGACTAAAAATTACAGTTGAAACATTCACATGTCCTTGGTGAGATAATAACACAAAAATGAATGACCAAAAGATGCACGATTTTTTTTCAAGCTAGCCAGAGAAACGAGCTGGTCAGACCGCAAAAGTCCGCTGCCAAAGGCTGCACATACAGATGGACGGATGGATCATTGGACAGGTGAACGAATGGACGCAGCCCAAAAATCAACAGTCCCCCAACCCATCCCTCAGTTGGCAGAGAACTAAAAGGCAATTTTAAGAGGTCACTGCAAATAGATTGGGAAATATTCTTTACAGAGAGAACGGAGAAATATTCTTCAGAAATGGAACTGAGGTCAAGGTCATGAGTCAAAGGTCACATAAAATGTCCTGTATAGTTCATACGTTAATCTTTAATACCCAAACTGCTCCCTTGACCTAAATTTACTGAAAGACTGAATGATTTTTCAGAAAGTTGAGAATTGCTGGGGACAAGGTCAAAGGTCATACTAAACATTGAAAAGGCAAAACCAGAGGATATGACCAACTCACTGAAATAATTTCCAAAAGCAATTGTCAAAACTGTCGAAGATATGCTCTGGAAATGAATAACAGTGATGGAGGTCATTGCTGAAAGGTCAAAGGTTAGAGGTCACAAAAAAGGTGACAGACATGCAGCTTTAATAAGCATCAGGCTGCTGCATAGTTTCAGAGTAATGGATTCGGAGGGACGCAAGGACAGACCCACACGTGGACATGGCCTAAATCAATACCTTCCTGACCTACTCTTCAGGTGCCGGGGGACTAAAAATGTCAGCTTGAAAGAGCAAACACATGTATACGCACAAATAAATTAGACAAAAATGAATTTCAACACTGACATACTAAACACCAACAAAGTATAACAACACAAAGCACTGACGCCATGCCTCCACCATCCATTGCTTCATATGCCCTAAAAGGTGATCTTGAGCCCCACCATATAACTTACCTTATGTGCCCTTTACCTTTGACCCAATGACCTCCAAAACCTGATCAGTACAGCTAGTCTCAGTGGGGAGTTACCACATCTGATTTGGTTAAAATCCCTGCCCTCCTTCAGAGGATATAATGTGGAGAAGTTGTTTGTGACAGATGGTGTGACAAACCCACGCATGGAATACTGTGAAACAATTTTCCTCTCACTCCATGTCTACAGAGGCATAATGACAAATAATAATTTTATTTAAAAAAATACCCACATATATCACTGAGAACTACAGTGCTTTCTGTCCTATGCTGCATAAAGGATAAAGCTGGAAGACACCTGCATCAAGAGAAGCTCGCTTCTGGAAAGATCCTTTTGATGCCGTGAGCTTTTGACATTTTAAGCTGCATGTTTTTCGCAGATTGCTTTGAGTATTACTGTGTGGTAAATTTAAGGTGGCCATGGTGCTTGGCTTTCTTGTGATCAGATAGTTTCAATACCATGAAAAAGTATTTGTTCACTTCCTGATTTACTCTTTTTCCACGTTGGTCACACAAAATGTTTTCATATGCTCAAACAAAATGTACTATATAGAGCACTTGAGAAGAAATATAATGGATTTTAATTTATCATTTCATTTATTAAAGGAAAAAATATCAACTTGCTAACTGGTTGTCCCACTTTCTCAGCAACAACAGCAACCAGATGCTTCCGCATACAACCATCTTGGACAATTCTGAGTTTGAACCGTCCATCTGTGAGACCCTTTACTACTGCATCTCGATGGTGTTCAAGTGAGGACTTTGACAAGGCCACTCAATCTTAATTTTTTCACTTGAGAGCCAATCATTGCAGTATTTGATCTTGTGCTCTTGATCGTAGTCTTGATGCATAAATCAACTGCACGAGTATCAGATAGCGGACTGGTGACTGGACAATCTCTTTCAGCATCATCTGGCAGAGAGCAGAAATCATGTTTCCAACAATTACTTTTATTCTAATTAAAACTAATTATCAATTAAATTATTTTTAAAACGCAGGGCAATAGAGCGACTTACTTTCCTGTATTTTACAGTAAACTGCAGCTATTTTCTGATTACAGATTGTCTTCGGCTCATGTTTGATTAATTTTCAAATCCTGAATAAATGCAGGGTGGCAAATATGCAAAAAAAAAGGAATATATACACACACACATATATATATATATAGTACACTTACCATAAATATAGCGGGGTTTTTTTAGTTCCAGAATCTCTCGTTTCAAAGAACTAGCCAAATTCATACTGTGATGGATACCTTAAACGTTCAAATCATCCAGTCCTACACGGGTCTGACGGGGTTAGTGTATAAAATCTGATGAAAACCAAGACATTCAATCTCTTAATCTAGTCTCATCACCAAAGCTGAATAGCCCACTGAAACGAAGATTCTGCAACTTTCCCCAAGTACCTTGAATCCCCATCCTGGTCCTCGGAGGCATCGCAGACAGAATTCAGGGCATAAGGACTTCGCTGTTTCACTTTTGGGAGGAGGGGGAGAGGGGAAACATTAACAAATACATTGTTCATAGTATTGATAATTATGCTTCTGCATATGAACAAAGTTGTATGTGCATATCATGTCACTGGACATCGTTTTGCGCAGCACAAACAAGTTCCTCTCGTTTTGCAGAGAACTCTTATTGACTTCCCATCCTTAAAGAATCAGTTTTGTTTTACATGTATGAAAGGACATGGCTACATCAAACACTGGCAGAAACTAGACTCATTGGATGAACAGCTACTTACTTATTAAAGATGAGGTGGCTTCGGGAACTCGTTGAAATGGGTATCGGAAAAGCAGCTTATTACCACGACTGCCCGAGCTCACCAGAATTACACTTATTGGGCTGATCTTGTCTCTACTTTTATGAGCATTAGTTTCGGGCTGCTTGTACATGTTGCCAGTCAATTAACCCACACAGTTAACTTAAATCAAAGGTTAGACTTCTTCCGTTTGTCACATGACTCAAAAGACAGATTCAGCACACAGCTACAATCAAATACCTATCTAGTTTGCTGATCAGTCTCAACAGTGATAGAAATGAGCGTCATTTTACTGTATTCGCAACTTTAACGCATAATCCGGGTCAGGTTAGTTTAAAAAATCTGTTCCCTCAAAAGCTTGCAGCCTGAACGCCAACCCCGTGCTAGCTGCTGACAAATACTATCCGCAATTCGTGAGCTACCGCACAAAGATAGGCAATACAAATAATTTGAACCGTTGCATGACTTTGAATTAGTCAACATGCAGAAACATGAATTCTTAATTAGGCAGAATACGAAATATAGCAAGATTTCTGACAAAACATTAATGACTTCCTCTTTCCTACATGTTCTTCTTCGTTGACGTTGGTAAAATTTAATTCACAGGTTATTTACTACCATCTACTGGTCTGGAGTATGGACTGGGAGTCTTCTTCTTTTTCATCTACTGGGGTTTTACGGATTACAGACGCATCTTAGGCGTATTACTGTCATCCTCCGTACATTCTTCCCATTAAATTGTTTTAGCTCTTAAAATTCGAGAATACAATCCCGTCGAGTGAAGGAATTGTGTTACAATTATGTTCAATTGGGAGCGGTTGTCTTGTTTGCCAAAAAAAATTTCGAAAAGAAAAACAGGAGACCCCAATATCTGTTCTTAGCTCGAACAACATTTTTCTTTTTGACTGGTGATTTTTTCAACTGAACATAATATGCATTGCGGTTTCATCCTCCCCATATTGACATTTCCCAGAAGAGTGTTTCCCAATCATCCACAGACAATAATTTAACCCACAGTGACCAAGCCTTAATCTGGGTAATTTAACCATATCACTCCGCCCTTCTAACCCTCCGATACCACTAACCCCACTCATTCCATTAACCCTAGACTGTATAGAAAAGAGATGTCTTCCTTTTTTCTCATTTTGCCACTCTATTTGCCATATCCTTTTAATACCTTCCTTGATTTTGCTTCTGTATTCACTTTTACCTAAGGGTACTTCATTCTCCCTTTTCAGTGTTGTTTTGGCAACTTTATCTGCCATCTCATTTACCTCAAAACCTTTATGTCCAGGGACCCAGCACATTACCACTTCTACCCCCATGTTCTGTAGCTTAAATAAAATATTCATTATGTCCAATATTATATCCTCCCTCCCGCCTAAACCTCCCTTCTCCAAGGCCATTAAAGCTGCAGCAGAGTCCGAACATATAAGCACTTTTAGTGGTTTGACCGATTCCACCCACCACATAATTGCTAATAGCTCAATTGCAAAAAGTGAAACATTATCAGAGACTCGCAGTCCTGCCTTATTATACTTCTCCACATATACTCCAAACCCTTCCCTCCCATTGACTGGATCCATCTGTGAAGATTTTTTAAATACTGTCCCCACAGCTTTTCAACATGAGATTTTACATCTACCATGATATTTTCTTTATTCTTCATTATTTCCTACAAAGATCTGTTTCAACATCAGGAAGCAGCCAAAAGGGAACAGGGTATCTGCACATTAGGTCATCCT
This sequence comes from Gymnothorax reevesii, assembly GCA_029721435.1. NCBI lineage: Eukaryota > Metazoa > Chordata > Actinopteri > Anguilliformes > Muraenidae > Gymnothorax > Gymnothorax reevesii. The sequence continues at coordinate 33,114,937 of CM056584.1, read as the reverse complement.
CCAATTCCACTTCCTTAACCCACCCTTCAACTTCAGTCAGAAAGTGCTTGCGCTTTGTCTTTGCACCAGTTTCTCTTATATCTAATACTAGGCCCTTAGCTGGTCATTTGGATCTCATTCCCTTTACCTTAGCCCAATACTGCAAACCTAATTCGATCCTTCTCATCCACAATGGTATTTCCCGCACTTCAGACTGGGAGTCTACAGTGTGAGCCGTATTAAAGAGAAAATCTCGTGATTGAGAGCTAACTGTGATGATGCGATCAGGAACCAGTCGCCAGAACCAGGCAATGCAGTAGATCCGATTTTATTAATAAAGGGGAAAACCCCCGCAGGGCAGAGGGAAAAAGTACAAAGTCCACACTCCAAAAAAAAAAAAAAAAAAAAATCACAATCCAGTTGGGCAAAGATAGAGACAAAAACCAGGGCAGAAATCACAGTACTCATGGTTGGACAAAAATGGGTTTGGTACACAGGCACAGGTATATCAGATTAGCCAAGCAAAAATTCAATGGGTGTAATCCAAAGTGTAACCAGGGCGGCAAACATAGAACTCGTTGTCGGGCAAAAAAAGGTCAAAAAACACAAATGCAACAATAAATCCAAAATTACAAAGCCAAAAATCGAAAAGTCGGACGGTCCAGTCAGAAAGGAGTCACTGAGAGTACAAGGCGAGAGAAACGTGGCACAAGTAAACTGAGAGAAATGATCTGACAAGAAAGTGCTGAGAAAAGACTCCTAATATACACTCCAGGGGAATCACATGCTAAACAGAACACAGGTGCTGGAAATGAGACTAATTACAAAGGAGGGAACAAGATGGAGAACCTAATCACATAAAATAGGCAAAATTCAAAACGCGGACAGGGATCATGAGACAATCCTATAGACAGAGCAACAGATCCGGTTAAGGATTTCTACATGCCCAGAGTGAGTGGCAGAACAGTAGGCTAATTAGAAGCGTGGAGAGAGTCGGTTGGAAACACAGCAAAGTAAAATGAGTCAAAGCAAGAGGCGGAGAGTAGAATAAGGCGACTGCTGACAGATCATTGGTCAATTAGTAGAGTGCAGCTATACAATCCCTAGTGCATATTAGTAAGTTAGTATTATATACAATGTTAGTCTTGGTTAGTAATTTAGCAAAAACAACAAACTGTTAGTATTGGTTAGTAATAAAGAAAAAGCAAGATGACGGAAGTAAACGAGAATCGAAGGAATGGTTGAAACCCAGAAACCATTAAATCACCAGAAAGTGTGGCACGCAGTACTGGGGCTGTGAGCGAACACATGACAAAAGACCAGACAGGGGAAGACAAAGTGCAATTCGTGGTAAAAAGCAAAACATGGACCGGAAAAAAATATGGGAAAAAGTAAAACATGGAAAAACTAAACTAAGACAATACATGACTAAATCAAAGTAACCAAATCCCAATACACATTACAAAGAATAGTCAGACATGCAAAAATCCAAATATAAACATGGCAAAGCAGAACATGTTCATGGCAAAGCAGAACATGGACATGGCAGACAGGCAGAATCACAACACTATCACACCTTTTGAATTACAGACATGTGCACTCAAATTACATAGATAATATTTCATCTCTGTCTGTGTTTGTCTGTGGCTGTACTGCACGTTATATGAGTATCCTCTTTATGTTCCTCACAATACACCTTCATCTCTCTTTAATGCTCCACTGTGATTGGTTGGAGGACGTTTTAAACGGCATCCAAAGTCGATTCTTAGACGGGACGTTCAACATCCAATTTTTACAAACAAATCACGCTTTTGTTGACATCTTGTATTGTCACATGACCAATTTCATTCATATAAACCAATGTTTTTTGTCCATGCGAAGATAATCCTTCTGTTTGGTTCGTTTGCGCAGGTGCAGCTCGCTGATTGGCCGATAAACAAAAACAATGGGAATCGACTTTAGATGCCCCTTAAGGTTGTGCATTATTATCCCATGACTGCACCAATGAAGAGCTTTGTTTTTTTTGTTTTTTTTTTCTTTTTTGACACTTTGTATCACTGACATAAACTTATTTATTTTGTACAAGTATTTAGAATCATCTGAAATAAAACCTCTCATTTCATACTTCAATGCAAGAGTAATAAAGTAATGACATGAAATCCATCTATGATCCATCCATCCATTCCCTATACCACTTCTTCCTCCCTAGGGTCATGGGGGGAGGAGAAGCCTATCCCAGCTGACGATGGGCTAAAGGCAGGGACCCACCGCGTCAGGAAAATGATTGAGAACTACTAATTGCAGTCAAAAAGCGACGTGTCTCAGCAGCCCCTCAGGCTAAGCCACTGGTTGAAACTGAGAAATTTTGCAATTTTATCCACAAAATGAGCTCATTTCAAATTTGATGGCTACAGGTCTCAAAAAAGCTGGGACAGGGGCCTGTTTACCATGGTGTAGCAACCCCTTTTCTTTTCAAAACAGTCGCTACGTCACACAAAAGGTGCTCCTATTGAGGTAGTGGTCTCTTATAAATATCTTGGAATCTTAATTGATGTAAATCTCTCAAGTCCCATATTGAAAACCTCTAAGACGTTGAAACTAAAACTGGGATTCTTCTTCAGGAGCAAATCCTGTCTTACCTTCAACACCAAGAAACTGCTTGCAGCTGCCGCTTTCTTACGTGCTATCGATTATGGTGACACTGTTTACATGAATGCCTCTGCCAACTCTCTACAGTTGTCGGATGTTGTCTATCACAGAGCTTTAAGATTCATAACTGGCTGTAACCACCTCACTCACCACTGCACTCTTCTCTGGTCAACTGGTCATCCTAATCCACACCTAGGCATTTGCATTCATCTACATATTAATCCTTGGACTGCTACCCTCGTATGTCTCCTCCTACATGTCACGTCGTCAGTGCAGGTACAACCTGCGCTCCCAGACCTTTCATTACCCACAGTGTTCCCTCAGTACGTACAGAGCTTGGCAAAAAGACATTCTCTTACTCTGCCCTTTAATCTGGAACACCTTACAACAGGATCTGAAGCCCAGTTTGATTTCATTGGGGGATTTTAAGAGCCATTCCGTGAGAAAGTGGCACTTTTTGAAGGAGTTGACCCCCCTGGAATTAATTGAAACTTGGCACATAGGTAGATATGGTAGTCTCACGGGGAAAAAAAAATTTTTTTAGGTCCGTATCTTACTTAGTCTGCCGGTAGCTCCACCTGGAAGCCACTAAAGTGGCTTAGTTTTGCTTTTGACACGACATCTTACATCAATTATTATGACATAAGGGTACACAGTACCAGATGTGTTACACTTTTTGCATGACCTGTGACACTATTAGTCTGGATAGACATCAGCACCACATCAGTGCCAAGCTGGGTAATGTAATTGAGCCGGAATTATTTTAAAAATCACAGTAAAAATCGAAAATGGGAATAAAATAATATCCCAGACATATACCAATCAAAAATGCTTTATGTGTTTACTCACGTCAAAACTATCATTTTCAGTAGGGCTGTCGCGTTAATTAATCGCAATTAATTTCAGCGCAATAAAAGTAACTGCCACTGTGAGGCAGACAGACTTTCTTGCTTATTACTTTTTCTATGACACATACCTAATGCGGTCATTTGACATGCTTCCAGGAAGAAAACTGTGATTCGAAGTTCGCTAATTTCCAGCGAGGGTGGACAGCCTCCATCGCCTTGGCATAATTAGCTTACCTTAAATCAATTCCAGTGTACTTTGCCTGACTTGCAATCAAACCATTTATTCAGCCAACTGACAAATCAAAATCAAAATGTGGCTTATAATGATTAAGAAGTGATAAGAAGCAGACGGACCCAAACAGGTTGCCGTGTTAGATTGAAAGAATTTCAATAATCTGAATAAATAGCAGATCTCTGAATTCCACCTTTCATCAAGGAATTTTGTATGCATTATAAAAGATATTTCTAAAAAAAAAAAAAAAAATCAAATTATTCAATGATGGCCCTGGTTTTAAGAGATTAAAAATATAGGCTACGTGAAGTGGGAAACATTTTGTGAAGCATACCGAACGTGAATGCAAGAGAGAATATGTTTGCATTGCAGGCAATAGTCAAATGCACCAAAGATTTGGCAATTAACGTTCAGGCGAATCTTTGCCGCAAATTTGAGGCATTTTTTATTAGATAATTGAATGAGGGTAATTTAAAATAATGTAACTCATAGCACTTGATTTATTTACTTTTGAGCATCTAAATAACCAACAGTGAAGGTGGAAAACATTTTGTTTAAGCGTATAGAACGTGACATGTAAATAGTTAACGAATTTGAAAATCTTTCAATATAACGCGGCAGTTTGGTTAGGTCTGTCTGGTTCACATTATCTCTTGTTAATCATTATAGGCGACATTTTGGTTTTGATTTGTCAGTTGGCTGAATAAATGGCTTGATTGCAAGTCAGGCAAAGTACACGGGAATTGATTTAAGGTTAGTTAATTATGCCAAGGCGATGGAGGCTGTCCAACCTCGCTGGTAATTAGCGGATTTCAAATCACAGTTTTCTTCCCAGAAGCATTTCAAATGACCGCATTGACAAGTATAAAGGGAACTGGGGAAACGGGAGACTCAAACTCACCACACTCACTCGAATGATACAATCAATTACTTGAATACAGAAAATCACAAAAGACAAAAACTCTCAATAATCTCAGAAACACGCGGAGAAAAAAGTGCAGAAACGGGACGACCAGGCAGAGCAAGGAACGGTCACGAATCGACAAAGACAAGCGGAAAAGTGGGGTCTTTATAAACAAACTAATTAGAGTGTTTAGCCCAAGAAATGAAGGACAGCTGAGAGGAGGCAGAATCTAGAACAGCAAAGGAAAGTGATAGGACAGACTGAGCAAGTAGGTGTGCCCTGCTTCTTCAAACTAACTAATCACCGTGCCTAACTACTCTGCTCTAATGTGTAGTCCTACCCTTTTCTAATCACCAGTGCCTCAGCTAAACTATTCTCAGGTGCAGACAGTTAACAAGCACAGGAAGCAGGAAGCAGGAAGTACCCAACCAGAAAAAACAGGGGAAAAGACTGTGAATGGAAACAAGACACAACACTTAGACACACAAGGGAGTGAGAGAGAAAAGACAAGCATTCATGAAACATCAACAATCACACTAGAATTAAATCTAACACAAAGAAACAAATAATTCTAAACATCATGAAACTAAAAACATACAAAAACAAAGCATAAATTACTTAATTCACAACAGCAATAGACTGCTCTGGTGAGGTCTTTGCCTCAATTTTCTGTAAAGCACATTGAACTGCTGTTTTGGTATGAAATGGGCAATACAAATAAAGTTGCCTTACGTTGCCTCAAGATCTAAGCCTCTACTTAATTAACAGAGAATAGAGTTAATATTCCATATCCCCAAACATATAACACAGTTCTGTCTTTTGACATATAGAAAGTGCATGTACAGTTGTGCATAAAAGTTGGAATCACTTTGGTTTAAAGCTGGGTTGGTTGTAAATTAGAAAAGAATGTTGGTTGTGATTGTAGCATTGTGTCAACATACAAGAATCTTACCAGTAGTCAGTACAGTGTACAGTTTTGTAGTGTTGGTGCATTTTCAAAAATTCACAAATGCTCAGAATTTTTTCTTTGCTATTAGAATTAATGAGCAGGCTTCAGTGTTAATTCTAGGATTTCTTACAGGCAGGGTGCTTGGGTCAGAAAAAGGGTACAGCAGTCGCATCGAGCCAGCAGTTGTCCTGAAAAAGAGCATAGAGTTCAGAGCAAGCAAGCAGCTGCCTGCCAAGATAAGGGCAGTTCATTTGCAGTGGTAACTTGCCTGCCCTCATTCCTAACACCAGCCCATGATGTCTAGCCTATAGGATGCCCGCTGGGTGGGAGGGTGGGGTTTCTTTTACAGAATTCCCATGTTTTCCCATTTTGGTGTGTACAAAGCCATGGGTGTTGATGCAAATATTTTACCATATAGGCTGAAGCTGGCTATTTAATTCAGAAACAGACAAGATCACTATCAACGAGACCCAGGATCTAGTGTAGTAGAGTTTTCCTGGGGCTTAACTACCTTCAAGGGTAACATTGACCGGGATCGAACGAAGAAGGCCTTGGATAGCTGCTCAGGGCCAAAGCCAAGAAGCACCTCTGGTGCGCACCACCAGGTGCTGCCAATCCACAGTTCAATTCCAAAAACAGACTGGGGCATAGAGCTACTCACATGCTGGGGTGACATCATTTCACTTTGGATAACATGAAAAGTATAAAACAAATTTAACTTTTGTACTAAACATTCTGTCTTCATGTACATGGTTGTGTGACTAAGATTGTTTTTCAGAGTTTAAATTATGAACCTTTGTTTTATACAAGTGCGCATATACTGTTGATGCATGTCTGTGGTGATACTCCTTTTACATTAGTTGTTTTTTGCCTTTTTTTTATTTTTGGACTAGTCATGTTTTATATCTTGCTGTATATATCTGACTGCGCTGTGCCCGAACTTGGTAATAATACATGTATTGTGTTTGTAAGGGTCACAATCACCACCAGTTTACAACCAATAGAGTTTTATACCAAAGGGATTAAAATTTTTATGTCATTTGTATAACTGTGCATGTACTTCATATATTCCAAAAGACGGAATTTTGGTATATGTCTGGGAATACGGAATATTAGATCGGTAGAACATTAGCTCTTTAAAGCGCCACCCTTAATCAGAAAGCTATCTACCCAGCATAGTACCAAACCTGTTATGATCCTGATCTGTCTGACCATGTTTTGAATATGATTCTGCATTTACTGCCATGTCTGTTGATGTATTCTGCTTTGTCTGACCATGCTCTGTATTTGTGATTTGGATTCCATGCCTTGTTTTGTTTTTGCCTTGTCTTTGTCTGTTTGTCATATTCCACCATTGAAGTTATATTCCGGTCCATGTTTTGTTTTATACCATGCATTGCACTTTGTCTCCCCCTGTCTGGTCTTATGTTATGTGATCGCTCACTGCCCCAGTATTGTGTGCCACACTTTCAGGTGATTTCATGGTTTCTGGGATTTCAATCATTCCTTCCAATCTCGTTTACTTCCTTCACCTTGCTTTTCTATATTACTAACCAAACTAACAGTTGATTATTTTAGTGAACATACTAACCCAAACTAACACTGTTTATTGTACTAACCTACTAATGAGCACTAAGGGATTGTATAGCTGAACTTACTAATTGACTAACAAGCTCTCAGCAGTCACCCTATTCTAGTCTCCACCCCTTTGGCTTTACTCAATCTACTTTGCTGCAGTTTCAGCGGAACCTCCGCATTTGTTAGACTCTGTTCTCCCTCCTAATCTGTGCACATTAGAACCCCCTAACCGGAGCCGTATGTCTGTCTATAGGTTGTCTTGTGATCCCTGTCCGCGTTTTGGCTTTTGCTAAGGTCATGTAGTTAGGAACTTCCTCATGTTCATTCCTTTGTTAATTAGTCTGATCCAGCTCACCTGTTCCCTATCATAGCATGTGACTCCCCCTGCATGTATTTAAGCAGTCATTTCACTCACAGCTCTTTTCAGGACATTTTCCCTGGTTTGCTTGTGCTGCGATCGTTGATGCCTTGTATTCATAGTGTTATAATTCTGACTGGAACGTCCCTGATTCTGATTTTGGCTTTTTCTTCGATACTTCAGTGCCTTACCTGTTTGCCTGACCCTGAGTTTTGTCTCTGCTGCCCTAATAAGGAAGCAGATTACGTCTACTGGACTTTGGCTTTGGATTTTCTGACATTCCTGTGCCTGTGTACAGAACCTGTTTTGCCCGACTGAGTTTTGTGTTTGCTGCCCTGTGTACAGTTTGGATTATGTCCCTGGGATTCTGATATTTGGATAGGACTCTGTACCATTGCTTTCTGTCCTGTGGGGGTTCACCCCCTTCCTTAATAAAACTCAAGTTTGCTGCATTGCTTGGTTGTCGCGTCTGGTTCCTGAGCGAAACCTCACAAAACCCAACTCTCCATTATCTGAGAACTAGCTGTGTGTATCACAATTCAAAAAAAAATTTCTTTGGTACATTGCTGGGGATAGCCAGTACTTGTATCCAGCATACAGTGCCCCCTGGGGGTGATATTTTCCAACTATTGATGATGAAAATAATCTATACTGAAAATACTACCATTGAGATTTTAATAATGCTGTAATGTACCCCAAAGAGACTGTGTATCCAAATAATTTCAGGTCTCCATGCTGCAGGGTAAACAAAATAAAGCCACCTAAACACAGCCACAATCTGCTATGAAATGGTCCATTTTGAGTTTTCCTCTAAGTTTGGCTCTATCTAGCTTAAAAGTGTGGATACTACCAAAGAAATGGCTGGTATTCATGAAAGGAGTTCCAAAAGCAAAATAAATGGTATTTACCACCACAGTACGTATCTGGGTTACTAAGGAAAATATACTGCAAACATGCACCAAAATCTATTTCGAACATCTTTTTCGGCTGTCCTTTGCACTAACCCAGTAAGATACCCAGGTACTATTCCCTGAAAATGATAGTCTTGTTGTGAGTAAACACAAACTATTCTAGATTGGTATGTACACTGCCCGGCCAGAAAAAAGTCACCGTTTGGAAATTAATGAACATCATTATTGCGGTTATTTATGTTTCAGCTTACAATCATTTTAACCCTGACTGATACAACGCGTCCCTACTCATTTCTTAAATCATTTCGGAAGACATATGCCTTGATGGTGGAAAAGATGTTTAAGTATTTCAGAACAGGCAAGATATTGAGCTGTATTTAGCAAAGAAATCCATGAATGAAAAAACCAAGTATGAGGAATCATTTTCACAAACAAATTTGCCACCACTAAGTCGGAGAACGGTTTGTTGAAGTCAGGAGATTTGAGCACTGGGAAGTGACACAGCAGAGACTTCAGGCGATCGAAGGCTCTTTGGCATGCTTCATCGCAAGTGAACTTTACGCCTTTCCTCAGTTGGTTGGTGAGACTGTGAGCTATCTCATTAAAGTTCTTGCAGAACTTGCGGTAGTCCCCGATCATTCCAAGGAAGTGGTGCAAAGCTTTTTTGTTGTCAGGAACTGGAAAGTCCATGATGGCTTGGACTTCAGCATTTATGGGTGCCACCTTACCCTGGCCTATGACGTAGCCAAGATACGTGGCAGTAGCACAACCAGAGTCACTCTTGTTCAGGTTAACAGTGAGGTTAGCCTGGGTCAAACGCTGGAACAATGTCTCCACATCTTTCAGATGTTCTTCCCAGGAGTCACTCCATGTGATTGGGTCGTCGATGTACGCACCCGTGTGTGGCAATCCGGCGATTGTAGACTGTATCATCCTGGAACGTGGCTGGGGCATTTTTCATGCCAAAGAGTAGGACTTCATACTGGTATAACCCAGATGGTGTGGCAAAAGTAGAGATGCTCTTGGCCCTCTCAGTTAAAGGCACTCACTAATAACCCTTCAATAAATTAATCTTGGTCAGAAACTTTGCTTGCCCTACTCTATCGATACAATCATCCTAGGTATTGGAAACGCATCAGTTCTAGTTACAGCATTGACTTTGCAATAATCTGTACAGAATCTAGTACATCCATCAGGTTTTGGAACTAGCACATAGGGTGAACTCCAATCTGAGTTGGAAGGTCTGATAATATCATGTTCTAACATGCACTGAACCTCTTTCTCAGCAATGTTTCTCTTTTCAGGATTCATCCATTACGGATGCTGCTTTATTGGTTTGGCATCACCAACATCTACATCATGAGAGGCTATAGAAACTCTCTTTGGAATATCAGGAAATAGATCTTTATATTTCTTGATCAACCTCTCAAACTGATCTTTCTGTGAGGGTTCTAAGTGCTGGAGTTTTACATCAAGATTTTGCAACACTTCAGAATTTGACAATTTACATGAAAGAACTTCAGCTTTAATTCTAGGTTCATCATCTTGAAACTCCCCCTCATCTTCACAAGTCTCGACCATAGGAGGATCTGAAGTGACAGCTGCAACCCTAGCATTCCAATCATGATAAGTCTTCAGCATGTTAATGTGACACAATTGTTTTGGCTTTCTCCTATCTGGAGTCTTCACACAGTAATTGAGATCATTGAGTTTTGTTAGAATTTCATAAGGGCCATGAAATCTAACCTGCAATGGATTTGACTGCAAGGGAAACAACACAAGCACCTTGTCGACTGGTTAAAATTCACGGTTTTTAGCCAAGTCTTCATTTTTCCCTGACTTGATTTCAAGTTCTCTTTGGCTGGGTCACAAGCTGCACGCAGTCTTTCCTTGAACTTGCTAACATAGTCTGACAGACTGATATGCGGTTCTTTCTCTTGCCATTTCACTCAACAATAGCAAAGGTCCTCTCACTTCATGGCCAAACACTAGCTCAAACGGATTGAATCCAGTAGACTCCTGCACTGCTTCTCTAGCCGCAAACAACAGCAAATGACCACCTTCATCCCAGTCTTTCTCATGGTCATAACAATAAGTCCTCATCATTGTCTTGAGAGTGGAATGAAAACGTTCTAAGGCACCTTGACTCTCTGGATGATAGGCACTGGAAAGAATCTCCTTCGCACCTAGTTCATACGCAACCTGCTGAAACAATCCGGAAGTGAAATTGCTACCTTAGTCTGACTGAATTTCCCTGGGAAGGCCAAACAACGTGAAGAACTTTATCAAAGCTCTTGATATTGCAGTTGCTTTGATGTTACATAGAGGTATGGCTTCCGGGAATCTGGTAGATGCACACATGATTGTCAACAAGTACTGATTTCCAGATCTAGTCTTGGGTAAAGGACTAACACAATCAACAATGACCTTGGAGAAGGGCTCCCCAAATGCTGGGATAGGTTGCAATGGAGCTACAGGTGGGTCTAACTGGTGTTTTCCAACTACCTGACAAGTGTGACAGGTTTTGCAAAAGTTGGAAACGTCCTTCCAAAGTGCAGGCCAGAAGAAGTTTTTGTCAACAGTCTTGTTAACACCAAGATGACCTCCTAAAAGAAAACTATGAGCCATTGTTAAGATCTCATTCCTGTGGACCTTCGGAACAACAATTTGCTTGACCACAGCCCAACCTGCATTGGCAGGGATATCAGGAGGGCGCCACTTCCTCATCAACACTCCAACCGTGAGATAATACCCAACTGGAACTGTGTCTATTTCTTCATCAGGAAGGGCTCTCATTCTCATTCTCATCATTTTGAAGATAGGAGGTTTTATCAGCAGGCCCACGATATGCGGCTGTAATAGTAGGCCTATGTATGTCTGTGCCAATTACAAGAAGTATTGCAGACATCTCTTTTCTATTTCTTACTCTAGCCACCATGGCATTAAAGCCATGCAAACAAAGAAATTGCCGCGATAATGAAATAAAAGATTAAGAATTTAGCGCTTCTCAACCAGCGCAATCAGATCATTGAAAATGTGCCCCTCCTACACCAGCCTGTTTGTTCCGTGGAAGAAGACAAATAAACGGAACATTCTGGTCACACAAAAATGACAATCAAAGACAGTTTATATGATCTCATTTAGAAATTGCGCACTTGAAATCCCAAACTACTCCGATGTCAGGTTTGCAACTTAAGGACATGGAAACGCTTTAACAAGGATTCCTACCCCGCACACAGCCCCCTGCCCAGAAACCGCCTCAGCAATGACGGAATTTCATATCCATAACCTATCATGTCCCATTTGATTTGAGCGACACATTCACTTGAACTTGTGCCTAATACTTTATCATAATCAATTATCCCATTTACTGATAATGATACTTCCCATGTCGGCTATTCTTTACTGGCTAAAACTGATTAACAAATCGGTAGTCCTTTGGTATTGGCCAGGGTAGGGCTCAATCTAGAGTAGCCTATTTAATAATATCTTTATTCACACATTAAAATACACAGTATTACCAAAAAAAATTACAAAGACATGAGTTAGTTAATACAGATATCCTCAATTAGAAGATCAATCTCCTCACTCATGAGACTCTCACAACTTTTTAGATTATCACGAACATATAGGGCAGTCGCATTTGTTAATAAAACATGAAGACAATGATGGCGACGTCGAGCCAAAGCCGAAAACCAAATTTCACATATGTTGGTGTTGTATGGCAAGCGGCCACTGAAGGCTGATCCGAGGAATTAAGCTGTGAATCGTTCTGGATGTGGCTTCGGTGGGGAGATGTAAGCGCAGCATCCCCGATTTAAAGCATAAATGAAGAGATCTGCGGGGCGCTGGAAAAGCCAGGCTCTCTGCACACCGGAGAAGTGTACATGCAACAGGTGGTGGGCAACCATCATCCCCTGTGCATTTCACTACACTGGAGGAAGAGATGGCATCCACTCTTTCTGCAGTGGAAGTGCATGGAGAAGAACTTGGAGCGTCAACGAACTGCGTCAGACACCTTGACACAGATGCCTGTGATATGTGTATAACATCACCAGCCACTCTCTGGCATGACCCAGATGCTAGGAGCGACAGCGCAGTTCTGACGTTGATGACCACGGGCCTGTTTTGTGGATAATTGCTGCGGCTGGATAGCTGTTCATCCAGAAGTCGGCAAAGATAGATGATTGCCTCATGCAAGGTCCAGATGAAAGCACTCAATGTTTGTTAGTCCCAGGATGTCCAAACGAAGCCGATATATGCGTGGTCGGTGCGCTCCTCTCACACTTTCCCAATCACGCAAGAGTGCAAGCAAATGCAGGACTGGCATTTTGGTTTTAGATTTTGAGGGCATGGTAGAATGATGGTCTTATGTATATTCGTATTAATTAATTGCTATACGTTTGTAATTTAACTAATTGGAGAAGAGGCTGATGCGTAATATCATGTGATGATTTCGTTTGATAAATTATTATGGCTATGAGAAATGTAGTTTAGAAATAAATTTAGAACAATCAAATATTAAATGTCTGAACTTTTACCATTCAAAAAAAAAATAAAATTAATGCTAAAATTCGGCCTATAACCGACATCAAAAGCAATATTCTATTTTGCCTTATGTTGGCGCTTGACCTTAATACAGCCCTCAAAAGCGCTCAACAGAAAAAGCGCGTAAGCCAGGAGGAGAATACGTCGAATACGAACGAATAAGTGTTTTTTGCCAGAGAAACGCCCGGAAACGCCCAGATTTTGGCCTTACTTCGCCCCAAGCGCGTAACTGCCTTCGGGGCGCGTAATGCACAGACTTAAGTCGAGGGGAGAATACGCTTCTACCTACGCGCAAGTGAGAATAGACCCGCAACGTGAATAAAAATGAGCGCCGATAATTTCATTTTATTTCATTGTTTAATTTTAAATCCAAATGACATGAGAACACTGTAATAAATGTTGAAAATTTGCACATTTACCACTTGCAAGTTGTTTAGTTTCAAATCAAAATGTTATGACTTGAGAAAACATGAATAAAGATAAAGAAACACCATTGTTGACAGACAGATGGATGGATGGACGGACGGCAGACAGATCACAATGATATAAGGGTTAGGGTTGGGTTTAAGGTTAGGGATAGTATTATAATGCAGGAGGAGGGCAAAGCATTTTTGGGAACGGACAATCCAAGGAGGAAGAGTCCGGGGATGAAAACTTCTCGGGGACGAAAAATTCGGGGACGAAGCGTCGTAGAGCCGACAAAAACATTCTGATAGCCTAAATATCCAACACAAATATATATCTGTTTTGGATCAATGGCTATATGCTTGGGGTTGGAGCGGCAAGTGGGCACAGTGGATTGCACTGCTGCTTTGCTGCTAGAACTTGATGAATTAGAAACCGGTCTGGTGCCTTTCCCTATGTTCTCATACTCGCATGGGTTCCCTCAATAAAAATAAATAAATAAATAAAACAAGAATGCACGGCTTCTTGGAAAATGCTAGTTAATGTGTGTTAGCAGCAATAGATTGCCGAAGTGCTCAAACTGTGTTCCCCCATTCATTGCATGCTGCGTGTACAGATGGGTTACAACAGCCCCCGTCCCCGATTCTGTCTAGGAATGAGCTAGCCGCGCCCGATCATGAATGGGTCGCAGCGAGAGATGCATTGAGGATTTCATTTTGGATTGTGATAGGTTTGCGCTTTTGTCAATGTCAATGACGATCAAGAACTGAGACGAAGAAATAAACAGATAACAACCACTTAAATATCAGTTTAAATGTGTTTATTCAATGCATTCGATTGTTCACAGATAGCTTGTCAAATTTTTTTGCAAGAATTGCTTTTTTAAAAGTATTGTCTTGAAAGGGCACTAATGACGACAGCGATGAATTTCTGCCACACAGCCTGGACCTCCGGAGTAAATTCTGCGCCAAACTTCGCTGCCATAACAATGGTCAGGCAGTCTCCCAGCAGCTATGGGTGAAAATGGAGAAATGATATGAAAACCCGGAAACTGAATGAATGAGTACAGTTTTAACCTAGAACGCGCAAATTTCAAAACAGACACGTCAGAATGGCTGCAAATCAATGAATTTTCAGCGTTCAATATGCACTTTATCCTTTAAGAAATGCAAATATTATTCACACTAGCGCCACGTTTGTATATCTTTCCACCATACATATTGACTTAACGTTAAATTTATTATCATGAGCAAATAAGCTGTGCCGTGTGCGAATATGCAAATGAATAGGCTATATTAATAATAATAATAATAATAATAATAATGATAACAATAATAATTAAAATGCATTATGGGTCAACAAAAGAGAGTCCATTGAGGTCGACATACCCTAAAATTATCGGGATCGACGCCAAGTCTGTCGGAGTGCAGTTGGCTCAAGCTGGTGTAGGTGGCTTTTATGTTGTCCAAGTTTTTCACTGCTTTCCCCACGCCATCAAGAACGACCTTGCCATGAGAAGCTACACTGGGGTTGCCCGAGATAGCTGCAATGGTGGTCAGATCCCCAAATTTTCCAAAATAGCGCCGAGTCCATGGGTACACGATCAAGACTCTGCAAAAACAGGAAACAGACAACGCAACCGATATATTAGTTCAGTTTTGACGTCAAAAACGTAAGATTAGAGAACATGCGTAATTGTTCAGGACACTACTTCAATTTATACTAATACATAGAAGAAAAGGTGAAGAAGAAGAAGAAGAAGAGGAAGAAGAAGAATTTTATTCTGATCAAACCGTTCTTAGTTTTACCAGAAGTAGTAATATTAATAGTGAAAGGCATGCAGCCATAGTAGCCTCAAACAATTATGTATGCAAGAAGACTGGTAAATACGCCATAAAACGTCTGCTTATAAGTACTATCATTATACATTATAAACATTTCAAATTAGGCTCCAATGACCCACCTCGCCAATGCCACTCGCCCGATTTCAGCGGTATTAATTTTTCCCCAGAGGGCTTCGATAGTGCTGCGCTCGCTGCTTGACCATTCAACCATGTTTAATTTTCTTGCTATTTCAACAGGCTGAAAACTGAACCTCTGCTGCACGGACTGGCTCTGAGAACGATCTATATTTGAGTGAAGATTCTCCGCCTCCTGGCTGGGGGAAAATTATGTGATTGGTTAATAATTCTCAAATGACTTGGTGTACTCAGCTCTGTCTGGATTAGTGCCAAATGAATTCCCTCGTTGGAAGCGGCTCGCGGAGCGCACTCAGTACATCAAAGTACAAACTTGATTACACCACTT
Source organism: Gymnothorax reevesii (assembly GCA_029721435.1). Classification (NCBI taxonomy): domain Eukaryota; kingdom Metazoa; phylum Chordata; class Actinopteri; order Anguilliformes; family Muraenidae; genus Gymnothorax; species Gymnothorax reevesii. The sequence continues at coordinate 33,099,269 of CM056584.1, read as the reverse complement.
ATAAAACAGAGAATGAACAACTTCCAGACACCCAAATCAATCAGTTAGTGGGCAGCAAATGGGCAGTTAGTTAATCTGTTTACATCGAGTCTTATTGATAAAAATGATCAGTCAATGTGGTGAATGTATTAGTTCTGTCAACGAACTTGTGGCAAATTTTAGAAACATTCCAGTTCAGCTCTTATGTGGCTTGTTCAATACATACTGTAATTTATGGATGTCAACTGTGGATTTTAAAATTAAAGCTGTGATAAAACACAAACTTCTTGGAACAAAGCTCTTAGACAGGTTATTAATGTGCTGTATCAAGCACACTGCTGATATACCAATTTTTTATCATAACAAGGTTTTTATTCAGATACATGCTGAAAGGTTTTCACCGTTTTTACTGCAGTATATTGTTCAATGATAACTCTTATGAACGTTTTATATCGCAAAGGTCACTTAACAATTCATTTCGGAATAAACAGAATAATATTGCAGATATTTTATAAAGTGTCAAAGATTATTTGTAACTTCGCTGATATTTCTATTATTGTTCGTCACTTTGCACATGACAGTGCATGTTAATTTACGTCATCATATCAGAGAATTGCTTAGTGTGCGTGAAGAAGATTCTTTTTTACCTCATGGATTCTTGGAGAATTTACACACTGCTGATGATTTTATCAATGAGTTATGTGTGAATTAATTTTTTGTGTTGAAATGGGCACAAAAAGGGGACTTGTATCGAGATAATACAATGTTAAGGCTCGTCTCTAAACTGTAATGTTCCGTAGAGTGCTTTATAAATTCAGTGCTCAGAAATTCACTTCCTTGCGTCTCAAGCAATACACCCGCCTAGCGTGAAGTCGATTGGACTAACCGCTGTCGATAAAATGGAAGGACATCATACATGTATGCATACATACACCATACACAAAGGAAAATGTTTTATGAAGGGAGACAAGACTAGTCTTTGTAGTTTCATGGTCATTTAAAGAAATGCGCATGAAACGTCAGATTTCATAAATGGTTTGGCTAATTGAGACAATCAACTAATTAAAGACCAGACGTTGGTGTGAAAACCAGGGACAGATACGGCCCTCGCTCCCCACCTCTGCTTTAGAGGCACGTATTGGAAATGAAAATTTTTTCCAATTGTACCCTGAAAGACAGTGTTCTCTGTTTGCTGAGAATTACGGCGTAGCAAAAAAAAAAAAAAAAAAAACAGATTGGAAGGGCTAAAGTTGTACCTATTTCTGTACTCGTTCTTGCCTTTTCAACTGTGCTGTCCTAATACTTTACTTTTCATTACATAAGTATGCTAATCCTTGCTCATCGTTTTGATTAATGGAACATACTTCAAATGCAATGTATGACAAGTGTGAACCCAGTAAGAATCCATTTTTTTTTAATGAATGAATTGTAATAGGAAAGAATAGTCACCACAATCTTAATTCATAGTCTGTATCAGGGGTGGGCAATCACGGTCCTGGAGGGCCGGTGTGTATGCAGGTTTTTATTCCTATCAATTACCCTGACTAATTGAGTTAATTGATTGCATGCACAAATATAGATTTTCGCAATGATTCGATCAAAGGAAAATGTTTTATGAAGGGTGACAAGACTAGTCTTTGTAGTTTCATGATAATTTAAAGAAATGTGCATGAAATGTCAGATTTCATAAATGGTTTGGCTAATTGAGACAATCAACTAATTAAAGACCAGACGTTGGTGTGAAAACCAGGGACAGATGCGGCCCTCGCTGCCCACCTCTGGTCTGTATTGTTTGATCAACCTCATTAAGGGACTACAGGCCAACATGGCCACAAAAATGACAAATTTACTCATCTGAGATCATGGAAACCTATATGAGATTTTAGACTATTTGTAAAATATTTATGGATATTTGATGTGAATATGGATAACCAGTTGGCACTGTTATTTGTGGGTATAAATATATTTATTGAGTGAATCAAGTTGTAATTGCAGCTCTTTAAATTTTTTAAAAAGTTCAAGACCAGAGTACTTATGGGGTTGGGTGGGGTGGGTTCTACAATTTTATAAAACATTGAAGCTGAAATGTGACCAATTTCTTATCATTATGTTCAGACTCATTCCACCCAAGGAATTCACGTCAGTTTCTTAAGATAATGTTATCACACTTTGACCTTGAGACAAGAATTGAAGGGAGCTCGCATGGCAATGCACGACTGAGCAAACGCTCGTCCTTTTTTGATGTACCCAGGAATAAGCATAGGTAGAAAATAGGTAAAAATGATTGAAATGAGGAATGGGCTCATGCATACGCACAGGGGTTAGCTTATAAATCTGGAAATTAAATTTTTGTAGTTCCTGAATGCCTTGTTTGAAGTAGTACCTACCAGAATAACATAACAAATCACTACCCAGTGATGACATGCTACAGTCTTTGTACAATATTCAGTTTCCTTTGAAAAAATCTCCCCTGAAAAGTTGCATTTCACTTTCTCAATACAAATCGATAAATCTCGTTAACAATGCGTATGTTTATTGCCGTAAAAGTAAGAAGTAACTCGGGTATCAATTTTTCTTTGTCTGCATTATAGTAATATGTTTGCTTACATTATTTGCAGATGTGCAAAGTATTTTAATTATATTCCGCGATGTCTTTATTAATGACTTGATCTAATTTTTTTCAATTAATTGGGACAACATTATAATGATAAATTACTATGCTAGTTAAATCTGATTTGGTTACACATTGCATATTCAGCGAAGGCTTTATTTGTGAGTATGTATTTAAATACAAAAGGGGAGATTAAGATGAAGGGACATTTTGCTATTTATTTTTTTTTTTGTCCTCAGCTGGGTCTGGAACAACGAGGCGTGAGCAACCTATTAGAGGCGTGGTTACTGGGTGGGTCAACTCCAGTGCCAGAGTATTTAGAGGACTACACGCAGAGAAAAGTAGTGTGTTTCTCTCTCAGTCATTGTCGGGGGATATACGTGACTAAAGCAACTAACCATGAGTCTCACTGCGGGGGATAAGGCCTTGGTGAAAAAATTCATGGAGAAGGTCGGAGCCCAGGCCGGTGAAATCGGAGGCGAGGCTCTGTCCAGGTATACAAATGCGTAATTCTCACCATTTTCTTAAGTACGTTTTGATTTGTGTGTTGCCAAATATGCATTAAATTTTGACGGAAGTTCTCATTACATGCGGATGATAATGATAAATTCCAGATTGCGCGAACATCCTAAAATGTTCATACATTTTACATTACAAAGTATGTTCTTCATATTTTTTCTTGTTGATCAGGGTTATGAGGCTATCTGAAATTAGCGCAGTGCTTTGTTAAATCAAAGCAGGCATGCATATGTGGAGGACTGCCCAGCGCAAAGTAGCCTACATCACAAAGAGGTTTCGTTTTAAAATCTGGAAGTAGTATTGCTTACATGATGCGAAATTGATCATTATTTCATTTTCTCTCAAGAATGCTCGTTGTCCACCCTCCGACGAGAAGTTACTTTTCAAAATGGAGCAGCCTTGCACCCGGCTCTGAGCCTGTCATGAAACATGGAAAGGTCATCATGAAGGCCGTTTGTGACGCTGTCGGCAAAATGGACAACCTTTCTGGTGGACTGGCCGCCCTCAGTGACCTGCATGCCACCAAACTGCGTGTTGACCCTGCGAACTTCAAGGTGAGAGAGAAGCAAATTAATCATTTAAAGATTTAGCTGGCAATGTTATGTTGCCTATATGGAAAGTCAGCATCCAGCATCCTTAATAATGAAGAAAAATCATCAATCTGATGGAACACATATGCATGCAAATATTAAAACAGCTACAATGTGATTCTGTGATTGCAATCTTTTCTCTAACCTTTCTCTTCACTGTTCTTATCATTTCAGATATTGTCCCACAACATCCTCGTGTCTTTAGCAGCTCACTACCAATCTGACTTCACTGCTGAAGTGCATGTGGCTATGGATAAATTCCTCGCGGCTGTGTCTGCTGCGCTCGCCGACAAGTATCGATAAGATGTCATCCATTGACAGCTGTCAGCTTTGTGAAACTCTGTCTGATAAACGCATTCAATTTCAAAGAATCAAACTAAAATAAAGTTTTTACCAGAAGTAAAGTGTCCTCTGCTTTTAAATCAGTTCCATTGTGGACAGTTTGTACTTACAACGACGGATATACAGAATTTTCAGATAGGGTTAATGACCTCAGGCAAGTAATACACTTTAACCATTCTAATCGCCTTCCCTTTCTTGTATCTCCCCAACGACGATAGTCGGAAGATACTACGGGGCCGCCGCAGCCGCCGCAGAGATTTTCTGTTCCAGGCTCTGGAGGCTTCAAAGTTTATAGGATTTTTCTCTAAATTTGCATAGTCAAAGATGTTTATTTGGCAATGCTCAAGATCAATTCTCGGCAATTTCCGCAATATAGCCGCTGGCGGCCATTTTGTTGATTTTTTTTTTTTGCAGATTTTGTGTTTTCTGCTCATTTTGAGCCATATTTAAATATAGGATGCATATTAATGTCATAGCAAGGGTAAAAACAGTAACATTGGGACTGTAAAAATTTGCAAGTGATCTCTCATGGGGATAGGGGAGGTAGCCACACGACTCGGTCCCTGAGGCGACCGAGTTATCTAGTTTATCTTTTGCTTTAATCCAAGTAGACTGGCAGGTGATTATGTCAGACAGGGGCCAATTCTCCCAAGTACAACGTGAGATGTAGGGCCACGTTCAAGGGTCCAATAATTGAATGGCGGTGGGTCTCCCGAAAGCCTCTTATTGCTTAGAAGCTCTTTAAATGAGTCTTATGATCGTTCTTAAAATAGCACGGATTTCCCAAACACGGTCGTAACTAAAGCGTCTCTTTAGTTCGCCCTTAATTAACGAAAGATCCAGACCACTGGTTCACAGCAAAGAACCGCTTACAGGTCCCTCTCACAGCCGTCCATTCTTGCAAAGAACACAATATGCATGCGCGGCAGTGCTTATTTAATGGGAAAATATTTGTATTTTATGTACTGATTTGGATTATGACAGTGTAGCCTATTGAATAAATTTTCATATAATAATATCATTTTGATAATTTGATAATATTTCATCCAATTGACTTGAATAATTAGAAAATGATCATGCATTACTTTTTATTAATGACAAAAATGGCAGCACCTTAATAACCTTATAAATAAGGCAGAAACAACACCACCCCTGCATTCAGTCACGGCCTTTTCCCCTCCATGACCGATTGTCAGACACCACAGTGCCACAAGCCAATTCATTGGAGGAATCAGGCTCTGATTGAATAATAATGAAATGAGCAGACAAGGTTAAGGGAGTTCTACTTCATTATTTAGCCTTTTCTTAATTTTTTATTCCTGGAATTTTTCGTTTTAAGATTTCTGTAGGCTTATTTAATTTAAAAAATATACACTCTGAATCAATATAGTTATAGGCCGATGATAACACTATGCCTTTAAAGTATTTCCGCATTGATTGGTTAAACAAGTGACGCATATCTCACAGCAACGATTTATCAGCTACTTCTTGTCAAAGAAGCCCTTCGCAAAGTTCCCCTTAAAGTGCATATTCTTCCTTGCTGATTTAAGACGTAAAATGCTCCCAATTTTGAGATAGCCTGCTAGGATTTTAAGCCGCTTCGCGCATTTAACCAATATAGGCCTATCACATCAGTGGTTTAATATCAGTATTACATGCATTATTCGTCTGACACGATTGACGCTTGCGATATGAATTTTCAGGGAAAATGACTTCCTCTGATGTCACATGCGGTTCTCGCAGCTTCTTGCAGTGCTGGTTATCCGTTGTTGATAGTGGATATAGGCTACTCGGAGGTTGCGTTATTGTTTATGGTGTTTATTTTTGCGATAATTATTTGAAGTATTTGAAGTATTCCGAGAAAGGATAGACAGCGATTCTGTATCAAATACAGTGTTGTTTAGCTGGAATCGGTAAACGTCGGTGACCGTGCACTGATGCATGCAGGCACTGGGTCTCTCAGCGCCCTGGAAATGGGGGAACCGCGGGTGACATCACAAATCTGTATCAATATGGCTAAGGACGCCCTGGGGATTTTTCCAGACGCTTCTGGTAATTTTCCAAAATTGTTATACCAGCTTAAGCAAAATTTGGTTTGATTTGATGTACAAAGGCACAATCTCTAAGACAAAAAAGACGAATTTGGTCCACTTTAAGGCTCCGTCTAACGATTGTGTTTGGGGAAACTCACGTAACGAGAGAACGCCCGTTGCTTAAGAAATTCTTTAAAACATTCGTTAATCCTGAGATCCAACGTTATCGGGAAACCCACCGCTGGATCTTATGGCTACTGGCTTCCTTCACCCAGGTACCTTAACCACTTTAACACTACAAAAGTAAAACAAAGCCTGTGTTCGTTCAATGAGTTTCTTCTCGCTCAAATGGCTGAAAGTTATACTGAGCTTTTTTAAATGCAGCGTTTCCAATCGCGTGATTGTACCAAAAAAAGATATAATTTACTGGTTAAACTGAATAAATATGCATAGAGTTAACATAAAATATTTAATGTGATCGTGTACTGTAATTTTCTTATGTTCTTTTTTCAGTGTTTGACCTTAAGGATATATTTAGAATATTTTTTTCCTTTGCAAAATACTGAATACCTACTATTATCATTGCCCCGGTTGTGAAAAGTAGTCCTACAAAGAGTAGGCTATATTTGGTTGTCATAAACTGCAACCTGCTTTCTTATTCTTGCGATGATCTGCTAAACTGCATTTAAGAAGATGTTATTCATTTATGATAACGATGTATTATTTTAAGATGCTCTCTAATGAGATCATAAACCAAATTTATCTGTGGGAAATCAAATCGAAAAAATAAAGTCAACTAAAATAATTATAGATAAATAAATAAATAAAAATCCCAGAACCACAATAGGTAGCCTAATAAATTTTAAAAACAGAATGTTTAAAATGTTTAAGCAAAATAAAGAAATAGTTTTTCACGTTTTGCTAAACATCTCATAGCCTGCACTTCACCCGACCTATTCAGAAAGTGCATCGAAATGCTGAGAGTTAACGCATAGAAATATGGAGCACATTCAGCTAAATAGCACCTTTTGCCGAAGCATAACATAATTTTACAATGATATATAATTGCTTGTTTTAGCCATTCGCCCATTTTGTCTCCAATTCGAAATTTCTTACTGCAACCGCGCGCAAATAATCGTCTTTATTTGCCGTAAAGCGTGCAAACTCTCTGCTTAAGCATGCTATGTTATCAGAATAGCACGCTGCAGTTCAGATGTTACACCGCTACTGAGCCTTGTCCTATGAGCACTAAGGTCACACTTTTATATGTGTAATGAGGATGGGGAAAAGTCTTTGATAGTTACCTAAGTGAATTTCTAAAAAAAAATCCGAACAGACATTTTGTGACTGAGGTACTTTTAGCATCGGGTCTTCAATTAGCAGATTTTATGGATCTATTACATATTCAGTTTTTTTTTTTTTCAAAATAGACATTTTAGGCTTACCTTTAGGTACTTTTAGCACCAGGGTTTTCTGTTACAAAAATGTCACATATGTGCAACCCCATTTCCAAAAAAGATGGGATTCTGTGCAAAATGTAAATAAAAACATAATGCAGCCATTTGCAAATCATTTAAACTCTATATTTAATTGAACATAGTGCAAAGGCAACATATCAGAAGTTGAAACCAGAAATTTTACACCTTTTGTTTTAGTCCGGGAGTCAAACTGGGTTTTTTGCCCTGACCCAAAATTCTCTGATAAAGTTTTTTTCTCTGCTGATTATTCTTCTATGGGACCTATATGAACATATCTAGGGGGGTGTGAAGTTCTCACCCTTGGGCAATATTAATTATTCAAGATGGCGTCCAAGGGTATGTGAAAATAACCAATTTTCGCTATTGTTCCGTATGTGACTGAGTTACAATGACTTAATGTTAATCCAAAGTGTGGAACACATGTTTTATTGATAGACACAAATCATGTTTGGGGTACATTACAAATATGCTGAGTCAGCAAATTACACATCAGCATTACACATAAAAATTTTAATACTTCCGTTACAAAACACATCATCACTTGTCCATGTCCGTTATACAAATTGGACCGTCCATATATGGTACAAAGTTGTGAAGTGTCCATGATATCCACTACCAAATTACTCATCGTCCTCATCAATGGCTTCTGCTTGTAGGCATTCCCGGGTCTTTTCAGTGAAGCACCCTTGTCCACCGTCACAGTTACAGAACATGGTGCATGCCATGCCAGCGCTGTAGCAGCCACATCGTTTTGTCCTACATGGCATGTTACTATTGTTACATATTGTATATGAGATGTGGGATGTGTGGGGGGGAAATATGTGTCTTGTTTCCATTGTTTAGGAGGACAGTTTCCAGTGCTGGCCCAGAACTACCATCTCACCTGTCACTCTACCTGTTAATTGCCTGTGCAATTATCAGCCCCGCCCCAAACACTATAAAGCTGTCTCTCTTTCTCTCTTCCGGTCTCTATTGCTGAGTCCCATGCTGTGGGTAAGATTACTGCCATTAGTTTTCTGTTAGTCTTTCTCTTTGTAATTTGTTAGTCCTTGGCCTAGGGGTAGTTAGACAGGGGCCTCTCTACACAACACCTAGAAGAACCAGCTGTCTAGAAACATCAGTTAGGTGGATGTTGTACCTTTTGTAGTTTTGATCACTCCTCTGTTAGTGCAGTTAGACAGGGGTTTATTTTCTGGCTTTAGTTCCCTGTATTCTGTTTAGTTTAAGTATTTACCTATTTTTTTTTTCTAGTTTGTTTGTTGCAGCATCCATTTCCCCTAGGTCATGTGACATTTATTTTATTGATTTGGCAGTGAGATCATTAATAAATACAAGTATTAAGTTTACCTGTGTGTAATCTCCATTTATTTGCACCACAACTGCTTGAAATATGTTTTTTTTATTATCTGGGATTCACCTTATGTTGCGACCTCTTTGGAAACTATCCTTTATTTAATAATGTAGTGGGAGGGGTCATAACACTATCACATGAACATTTAATTAATTGAAGCAGTTCTGGAGGAGCAGCAGCAACGTTCTCAGGAAACGTTGTTGGAGTCAAGGCGGGCGAACCAGTCTGTCTCTCCCAGCCGTGCTGGAGAGGATCCAAACCTGGACGATCAGACTGAAGGGCTTGTCTCCAAATGGCTACTTGAAGATGTGCTCTGGCAACGTTTTCACGGAAAGCCTCATTTGTAGGAGGAAGGCTATGTAGTTTGGGAGCGCCACCAATACTACGAGAAACCTTGGTCGACCAGATTTTTTGAGGCGCCTCTGTCATCGATCCACATTCTGGATGACCGTAGCAAGAGAGCATGAATTTGGTTGCCTGTTGGACTGCATCTTCAACAGAACTGTTGACGTCGCCCACACTGGACAGAGTGTGCTTATTGGACCTCAGAACCTTCAAGGCCACTCCCTGTCTAATCCCGTGATATGTTGCGACGGTATCACATCCGGTAACACCGTGGGCCGCCAGCAAGTTGCTCATCACAGTTCGGTTCCTGTCAACACTGGTATTGATGTCGATGAATGACCTTCCTTTTACTAGTGAAACCATCATCACATGACCAGTGATATCAGATCGAGAGACGAAGTGGCACAACATGACAAATATGTCTGTGTCGTCGGCTACAACGAGTACCTCTGAGGCGCCGGAGGCAGCCACTTGTTGGATGATGATCGTGTCGGCTTCCTCGTGTGTCATCCTCATGTCGCCCCTTCTCGTGACAGTGCCTTGGCTGATCTCAACAGGAGTGGGGTCATTTCCAGTAACAATCAACTTTGATCTGAAACTATCCTTGTGAGAAACGAGGTCATCCAGGATCAAGGTAATGAGCTGTTTTTTGTTGCTGCTCACAGTCAACAGAACTTTCTGTGGTGGTAATTTGGAAGTTGGACCTGTCTCTTTCGCTTCTGGTGGATTCCTTAGTGCTTCCTTGGTTGTACCTGTCAAATGCGAGATAAACATCACTCGTTTGGAGGTAACCCTGGACGAGATGACGAAAGTTGTCGAGGTAGTCTTGGACATTGCCACCAGCAGGCCATGGCACGACCCACATCACTGCACACCCATCTAAAAATGATGCGTCGAAGTTCACGTGCCTCAATGACACTTCAACCTTCAAGGAGTTTTTCAGGGTTGACTTTGTCTTTGCCTCTTTCATGTGTCTGCTGTAATCAAACATCGAGCTTGGCTTCGGAGACAACTCATGTGCCATCAGATTGTTCGTGTCAAAGTTACGAAGGCTGCACTGCAGAGCCATTGCTCTGGCGTATATCATCTCAGTGTCAAACATTCGGAGATCTCCAACCTTGACGTGCTTTCGAGAAATGGTCATCGTTGTGACACACTTAGGAATAGTGGCATGAAATGTGTCTAGCCAGCCGTTTTCGAACGATTCCATTTGATTGGTTCCAAGTTCCACAGCCTTGTCGACATTCAGCGATGAGTGGGCAACAACCTTTCCCGTCACGATGTTCACGAGTCCCTCTTGAGGTTGATCAACTTGGAAGGGATCAATGCAGACATCCAGTTTTTCCCGAAGATGTACCCTGTCCTCTCTGCCTGATTTGATTCTGGCTTCCATCTCCTCTTTGTGGTGTGTTTGTGAAGTATGAAAGTCATGGTCTCTCATCGCCTCGAGGCCTCTGACAATTTTGTTGCAAGTGTGCAAGCTGAGTGCCCAGGTTTTTAGCGTTTCCGGCCTCAGAGTGATTCCCACGATACCATCCTGGCCATGGCCGTGTCTCATATACGTTGTCTCGATCATCATATCACTCCATATTCCATTGAATAGCCCTGGTTGGTGATGCATTGTGTGCTGCCCCTTCATAAAGTGTTTTCGGACTTCATCAGGCATCGCTTCCATTGACCGTAGGTAGTACATTCCGTAGCGTGCGTAGTTGATGTGGGAAGCAGCGAAGAACAGGGGCATCATCTCTCTCATGCTTGCGAGATGGAGTGGCCAATCTGCTTCTCGCTCTGCCCTGACATATTTCATGATGGTGAATACCGGGTATATGAGACAGTTAATCCAGAGTTTGGCTGTTCTGTTCTGTGCAGCTGTAGCATCCAAGAGCTCAGTGAGATCTTCCATGCATTCAAGACGGTGGTTGTCGAACAACGGTTTGAGGAGTTCTTCGACCAACATTCTCAATGATCTGACGTTTTCTGGGAACTTTTTTCCAGGGAACATTTTTAGAACTCCTCCGGAGGCTGAACTCAGTACTTCCAGCATGCCACTGTCTGCCATCAGAGTGCCTATGCATCCCACAAAGCTTATAAGGAGATGCATTCCACCTAGTCGAAGGTAGAAGTGACTGAAGATGTCCTGGTTCTCCCAGAGTACGTGTAGTGCCACCCTATACAGCTGTTGATCCGCAGTGAAAACAACATATGCCTGGCCGGAATGTTCTGTCAAAACCTTCGCGTTAAGCATTGAAGTCACGATCGTTGCTGGGTCGGCTGGAGCCTTGTCAAGCAGTGGTAGGTAGACAACATTTGTCTTTGGCTGGAGGTTGTGTCCCTGTTCTCGACACACCTTTGTGTTATAACCGTTGTACTTTGGACAATTCGGTTTGTGAATGTCTTTGAAGAACTGGAAATCCAATTCGCGAGCTCTGTTTGACGAGATGGTTTGGTCAATTGAGAAGTCATGCGGAAGATTATGAAGATTATTATCTCGTCTGAATGTAGAGACAGCTCAAGTGCGTTGTTAGACGCACAGCTGAGTGATGATAACAAAAGTAATTGCCGCGAAGTCAGCGAAAGTTCCGGATTTTTGGCAGATTGTCATCCTTGCGGAGTCACATCAATTATATCAACATAGCCTACAGGTAATCGCTTTGTCATTCGTCAATTATTACGTGTCATGCATTGGCGGTGGCCGTTCAGTTAATAAACTGATTGTTAATCAGGCAAACCTGATCGCAAACCGTTTAAGAGAAATTATTCAGGAAAGGGCGATGTTACTGAAGGCCTTCCCGACATCTGACGGCACGCCACTGTTATATAACGTTATGTTACATGCCACAACGCCACACATTTCATTGACTTAATAATTAATAGACGTGAACGGTGGTTTGCAGGCAAAGTTCTACATCGTGCCTAACCCGTTTCATCATCCTCATTTGTTCTTTCAAACCGCGAGCTCGTTTTAGAGAAAAAGTTGCCAATTTTTGCACATTTGGCTGCGTCTGTTTCCAGAGCTTTTCTCTTTTTAATTCTGGCCTTCTCCGCGTCACCCTTGCTCTTTCGATTTTCCATCTTTCAAACACCACTGACTGAGTGCGCGGACGTGTTACGTCAGGGTGCGTCTGCGAAAAAAAAAAAAAAAAAAGAGCTGCCAGAGGAGGCAGAGACGGCCCAGGGACAGTGGTAGCAGCACTCATGATCAACCCAGTGCCATGACTGAACACCAGCCCAAAAAAAAAGAAAAAAAAAAAGTGAATACCAGCCCTCGCGGCCCAAACATCAGACCGGCCCACCGGGAATTGTCCCGGTCCTCCCGATTAGCCACTCCGGGCCTGCATTGTTCAGCTTTATTGATCTCTTCATAGATGTGCTAGTTACCCATATGTACACTAATGCACCCCAATACTGTCATGGATGCTGGCTTTTGAACTGATGTGTGCTTATAACCATTCGGATGGTCCCTCTCTTCTTCACTCCAACAGAGGGGGCATCCATGATAGTCAAGAAACATTTCACATTTTGTTTGGTTAGACCACAGGATAGTTTTCCACTTCTCCTCAGTCCATCTTAAATGAGCTTGGGCCCAGGGAAGGCAGTAGTGCTTCTGGATCTTGTTTATATAAGGTTTTGCCTTTAGATGGTACAACTTGATTTTGCATTTGTGGAAGCAGCCAGAAACTGTGTTCTCTGACAATGGTCTCAGACATGTTCCTGAATCCATGCACTGATTTGTACAATGGAAATCTGTCTCTTTTTAATGCAGTGCCGCCTGAGGGCTTGAAGATCACAGCCATTCAGAACTGGTTCTCAGCCATGCCCTATTAAGATTCTCAGAAAATTTTAATGATACTGTGCATCATAGATGATAAAATCCCCATATTATTTTCAATTTTATGTTGAGAAACGTTATTCTGGAATTGTTAAACTATTTGCCCACACATTCTTTCACAAAGTAATGAAGCCCTTGCCATCTTCACTTCTGAAAGACTCTGTCTCTCTGGGATGCTCTGTTTACTCCCAATCATGTAGCTGACCTGATGCCAATTAACCAAGCTGTTTCTTTTAACATCATGTAACTTTTCCAGTCTTTAGTTGCCCCAGTCCTAACTTTTCTGAGACGTGTTGCTGGCATCAAATTCAAAATATGCAAATATTTTAAAAAAAACAATAACATTTCTCATTGTCAATGTTTGATATGTTGTCTAAAATTTTCTATAAAGTATGGACTTACACTGATTTGCAAATCATTGCCTTCTGTTTTTATTTCCACTTTACAAAGCGTCCCAACTTTTTTTGGAAAGGGGGATAGCTGGCAAATGTACTCTAAAGTAGGTATAGAGGAGATTTTTATTCCTTAGCAGTTCTGTTATATACCCCAGCGCTTAGCTGAATATTTTCACTTTGTTCCCCAAGAGCAATGCGTTTAGAATACACGAGTGAGCACCAAGACGGGGTGTTCTGAAGAAATTTTTCATCACATCTTCCTCCAGAACTTTTTACTAAACAATTATGTTTCGGACAGGTATGGAGAGCTTCATGCACAGCTTCAGCAAGGAACAACCATGCAGGGGCGCGTTTCCCAAACAACGACGGAAGTTAGTTTTGAATTAACATGGTACGTTGCATCGTTAAACTAACGAACATCAGAAGAACAATGTTTTCCCAAAAGCTTCGTACCTTGTTCGTACCACAGTAGTCTGAACCATGTTGGTTTGAGCGACGTTAGTTTGAACCATGACGGTTTGAGCGATTGTCGCTCGAACAACAATGTTACCAGGAGCACGCCGGTGTCCCAATTTCAGATTACCTCCCCATCACCATACCCCCCGGTAATCTGAAGTTAACTTCAAATTACCCCCTCCAATTTCAGGTTACCCCCCTACATATCCAGAAGAATTAGCCTACAGTTGTAGCAGCAGGAATTAACATTCTTTTAGTAGCACGTCATACACTTTATATGTGCACTGCAATAAATCTTGGAAAAAGGAGATGGTAATAAATACTTTTTATTGAGTTTAGAACTCAATGAAAATGTAGGCTATTTTTAATAAGGAACTACTGGCGTACGCTAGTAGTAAAAGAAGTGTTATGGCCCCAATTTGTTATTACATTTATAACACAACAGCAACAGCAAGGGATGACAAACACAGTTTTAAGAACTAAAACACATTTAATTTTTAACAAAGACAAAGACTAATAACAACCTACAACTAAAGACCAAGATTGATAAATAAGAAAAAACAGAAATAATTACAGTCCCTTTTTGGTGGGGTGGCTTGGTGATGTCCTGGATGATGAAAATGGTCAAACACAGGCAAAGAAATCCACAAAAGAAACGTCACAGGTCTTGAACAGAATGGCAGGTCTGGTCATCTTCTTGCAATTTCTCCTACTACTTTACTGTCTCAATTCTTTTCCTTATATACTCTTTTGCAGACCCCACCCACATTTAGACCTCTTTTTTTAAATTTTCTGAGACTTGCCCCAGACATGTCCAGGACATGTCTAAACATGACTCCAGTCTGAGCTGAACAAAAAAAGGTAAATACTGCCATCTAGTGGCCTATATTCACATTACACCTCCATTCCAAAAGGGAAAAATTTTGACTCATAAAGGCAAATTTTTTCTTTTCAATACAAAATGGTTAAGTGAACACTTGTCTATATATACATATCATACAATATTCAAACACATGATATATATATACACATTCAAACACGGGATAAGCAATCAGCAATTACATTGTCTGTACCCTTCACATGCTTAATTTCCAAGTCAAACTCCTGTAAAATCAAACTCCAATTCAACAATCTCCGATTCTTGTTTTTCATCTTACTCAAAAACATTAACGGATTGTGGTCAGTGTACACAATCATTGGCTTTTGTCCTGTACAAACATAAACCTCAAAGTGTTGTAAAGAACGGACCAGAGCCAACAGTTCCTTCTCTATTGTGGAATAGTTCCTTTGGTGGCGATTGAACTTCCTGGAGAAGTATGCCACGGGATGCTCAATGTCATCAGAGTCACTTCTCTGTAGGAGCACAGATCCACAAGCTTGGTCGCTAGCATCGACCGCGATTGAGAACGGTTTGTTGAAGTCAGGAGATTTAAGCAGGGGGAAGTGACACAGCAGAGACTTCAGGCGATCGAAGGCTCTCTGGCATGCATCATCCCAGGTGAACTTTACGCCTTTCTTCAGTTGGTTAGTTAGACTGAGAGCAATCTCAGCAAAGTTCTTGCAGAACTTGCGGTAGTACCCGATCATTCCAAGGAAGCGGCGCAAAGCTTTTTTGTTGTCAGGAACTGGAAAGTCCATGATGGCTTGGACTTTAGCATTTATGGGTGCCACCTTACCCTGGCCTATGACGTAGCCAAGATAGGTGACAGTAGCACAACCAAAGTCACTCTTGTTCAGGTTAACAGTCAGGTTAGCCTGGGTCAGGCGCTGGAACAACGTCTCTACATCTTTTAGATGTTCTTCCCAGGAGTCACTCCATGTGATCAGGTCATCGATGTATGCACCCGTGTGTGGCAATCCGGCGATTGTAGACTGTATCATCCTTTGGAACGTGGCTGGGGCATTTTTCATGCCAAAGGGTAGGACTTCATACTGGTACAATCCAGATGGTGTGGCAAAAGCAGAGATGCTCTTGGCCCTCTCAGTTAAAGGCACACACCAATAACCCTTCAATAAATCAATCTTGGTCAGAAACTTTGCTTGCCTTACTCTATCAATACAATCATCAATCCTAGGTATTGGAAACACATCAGTTCTAGTTACAGCATTGACTTTGCGATAATCTGTACAGAATCTAGTACTTCCATCAGGTTTTGGAACTAGCACACAGGGTGAACTCCAATCGGAGTTGGAGGGTCTGATAATATCATGTTTTAACATGTACTCAACCTCTTTCTCAGCAATCTTTCTCTTTTCAGGATTCATCCGGTATGGATGCTGTTTTATTGGTTTGGCATCACCAACATCTACATCATGAGAGGCTATAGTAACTCTCTTTGGAACATCAGGAAACAAATCCTCATATTTCTTGATCAACCTTTCAAACTGATCTCTCTGTGAGAGTTCTAAGTGCTGGAGTTTTACATCAAGATTTTGCAACACTTCAGTGTTTGACAATTTACATGAAAGAACTTCAGCTTTAATTCTTGGTTCATCATCTTGAAACTCCCCCTCATCTTCACACGTTTCGACCATTGGAGAATCTGAAGTGACAGCTGCAACCCTAGCATTTCTGTCATGATAAGGCTTTAGCATGTTAATATGACACAATTGTTTTGGTTTTCTCCTATCTGGAGTCTTCACAATGTAATTGAGATCATTGAGTTTTGTCAGAATTTCATAAGGACCATGAGATCTAGCCTGCAATGGATTGGACTGCAAGGGAAACAACACAAGGACCTTGTCTCCTGGTTTAAACTCACGGCTTCTAGCCTTATGATCATACCAAGTTTTCATTTTTCCCTGACTTGATTTCAAGTTCTCTTTGGCAAGGTCACAAGCTGCACGCAATCTTTCCTTGAACTTGCTAACATAGTCTAACAGACTGATTTGCGGCTCTTCCTCTTGCCATTGTTCACTCAATAATAGCAAAGGTCCTCTCACTTCATGACCAAACACTAGCTCAAATGGACTGAATCCAGTAGACTCCTGCACTGCTTCTCTAGCTGCAAACAACAGCAAATGAACCCCTTCATCCCAGTCTTTCTCATGGTCATAACAATAAGTCCTCATCATTGTCTTGAGAGTGGAATGAAACCGCTCTAAGGCACCCTGACTCTCTGGATGATAGGCACTAGAAAGAATCTGTTTTGCACCTAGTTCATACACAACCTGCTGAAACAATCCTGAAGTGAAATTGCTACCTTGGTCAGACTGAATTTCCCTGGGAAGACCAAACAACGTGAAGAACTTTATCAAAGCCTTCGAGATTGCAGTTGCCTTGATGTTACGTAGAGGTATGGCTTCGGGGAATCTGGTAGATGCACACATGATTGTCAACAAATACTGATTTCCAGATCTAGTCTTGGGTAATGGACCAACGCAATCAACAATGACCCTAGAGAATGGCTCCCCAAATGCTGGGATAGGCTGCAATGGAGCTACAGGTGGGTCTAACTGGTGTTTTCCAACTACCTGACAAGTGTGACAGGTTTTGCAAAAGTTGGAAACGTCTTTCCGAAGCCCAGGCCAAAAGAAGTGTTTCATGATCTTATCAACAGTCTTGTTAACACCAAGATGACCTCCTAAAGGTAAACTATGAGCCATTGTTAAGATCTCATTCCTATAGACCTTCGGAACAACAATTTGCCTGACCACTGCCCAATCTGCATTGGCAGGGATATCAGGAGGGCGCCACTTCCGCATCAACACACCATCCTTGAGATAATACCCAACTGGAACTGCGTCTATTTCTTTATCAGGAAGGGCTCTCCTCTTTAGTACACAAATTTCAGGATCATTAGTTTGCTCCTCAATCAACCGCTTTCTGGACAGAGACAAGTCTCCAGACACATCAGAATCACCAGACCCATCCGGCTGGCTGAATAGAGAACTGATAAAAGTATCTGATAAGTCCTCAAACGGAGAAACCATCGTAGGCCAATCAGAGTCATGAGGCGAACCACCTGAGTCCTGACTATTCAATGTACTGGACGGCACCACAACATCATCTTCTTTAGCCTTCTTGGCCATAGCACGAGTCACTGCGCAAGAAGGATACAGAGATGGGTCCTCATCCCCATTTTCAGTGCTCGGCTGTGAAGTAAGATGTACAGGGGGAACTACTTTGCCCCCAGCCAGGTCATTGCCTAGCAACAGAGAAACACCCTTTATAGGTAGACTTGACATAAGTCCCACCTTTACCTGTCCTGTAACTAAATCTGACTTCAAGAATATAGAGCGCAGGGGTACAGATACAGTCCTCCCTTCAATACCTTGTACAAGTATGAAATCCCCTGAAGCGGTCTCATCACGTAACTCCAAGGAGTCCATCAACAAAAGTGACGGAGAAGCTCCGGTATCCCTTAGGATATATATGGGGACAGGAGTAGTATGCTCATTCAGAGCCACAAATCCCTCTGACACAAATGGAAGAAATTCCTCCCTCACAAAGTCAGCTGTATTAGGCTTTTTAGCCCCACAAGAAGCAGGCAATTTAGCAGATCGGTTATCTACTACAGGGGTTTCTAACCTTGTTTTCACAAAGGCATTTGGTTTGGTATCCTTTTCTTTTTCTTTCTTAGCTTTAAGGAACCAACAGTTAGTTGTAACATGACCAGATTTCTTGCAATAACTGCAAACTAGACCACTTTTGTCACTGTCAGCTTTCACACTTTGATCAGACCTGTTACTGGATTTCTGAGCACCATCACCAGATTTGTCTTTGTCTTTGGGTGAGGAATCTTGGGTATCACCATAACCCTTTTTCTGAAATTGGGACCATCTATTATTACTGCTAGACTGAAATTTGGACTTATGTGTGAGAACGTATTCATCTGCAAATTTGGCAGCTGATTGCAAATTCGGTGCTTGCTTCTCATTAAGGTAGGTCTTAACATCATCCTTAACACAGTTCTTGAATTCTTCAACTAACACCGTTCCTTTTAGTGAGTTGAAATCATCCTTGACCTCCATAGAAGTACACCAGCGCTCAAGGCAAACCTGCTTTTCATTAGCAAATTCAACATAAGTCTGATTTTCAGATTTCTTCAGACCTCTGAATTTCTGTCGGTAAGCCTCTGGAACCAACTCATAAGCTCTCAAAATAACCTTTTTGACAACCTCATAATCAGAGGAATCATCTGCAGACAAAGCCGAATAGGCTTGTTGAGCTTTACCCTTGAGGACAGTTTGCAACATCAGAGGCTAGTGTTCCTTTGGCCACTGGCAACTCTTTGCTACCTTTTCAAAACACTGGAAATAGTTGTCAACATCCTTTTCTGAAAATGGAGGCACCAGTTTTACCTCCTGACTGGCACAAAATTAATTTTTAGTTTCAATTTTAATTTTTAGTTGCTCCATTTGGAGTCTTTCTTCTCTATCGAATTTCTCTAATTCAAAATCTCTCTGTCTCTGTCTCTCTTTCTCTTTGTTTTTCTTCTCTTGCTAATTTTTCTAACTCAAACTGCCTTTGTTTTTCTTTTTCTTCCCTCTCAAATTCTCTTTGTTTTTCTTTTTCTCTTTCCTCCCTTTCAATCTCTAGCATTTTTAATTTAAGTTCCATTTCAATATTTGGATTTTCCACTGGAAACTGTTCCAGATCTCCTGGTGCAAACACATTTTCATCAATGTAATATTCAACTATCTCTCTAGCCAGTCTTGCTTTTCGCATGGCTGGTTTTACCTCTGTCAGCTCCAACTGTCTGCAAATTTCTAGCAGTTCTGTCTTTTTAAAAGACTTCAAAACCCCTACGGTTGGTGATGCCAAGAAATCATCCATTGCTGTTGTCAATATATATCTAGGAAAATTCACAAAAACAATTTCACAATTTGGAATGTTAGATTTTCAATAAATTACTCACACAATGGTCTATCCCGGACCTTGAGCCCCCAATTTGTTATGGCCCCAATTTGTTATTACATTTATAACACAACAGCAACAGCAAGGGATGACAAACACAGTTTTAACAACTAAAACACATTTAATTTTTAACAAAGACAAAGACTAATAACAACCTACAACTAAAGACCAAGATTGATAAATAAGAAAAAACAGAAATAATTACAGTCCCTTTTTGGTGGGGTGGCTTGGTGATGTCCTGGATGATGAAAATGCTCAAACACAGGCAAAGAAATCCACAAAAGAAACGTCACAGGTCTTGAACAGAATGGCAGGTCTGGTCATCTTCTTGCAATTTCTCCTACTACTTTACTGTCTCAATTCTTTTCCTTATATACTCTTTTGCAGACCCCACCCACATTTAGACCTCTTTTTTTAAATTTTCTGAGACTTGCCCCAGACATGTCCAGGACATGTCTAAACATGACTCCAGTCTGAGCTGAACAAAAAAAGGTAAATACTGCCATCTAGTGGCCTATTTTCACATTACAGAAGCTAGAAACAAAAATTTACAAATCGATAATAAAACATCGGGACATAATTGTGGTTTGTGGAACAACATCAAATATAGCCTACATTCATTGGTAAAATGGGCACACTGCATTAAACAGTATGCTGATAATGTTTTACATCCCTTCCCAAAGAACTGAGGATGTTTACGCCTGGTAACCGTTCAAGTACGAGGCTAACATGTGATAAGTACGATATTATGAGTAGGATGTTCTACATAAAGTGGGCTTATTAACAAACTCAGCGTGTGGAATTTCATGTTCTAGAATCAAATCGGAGTAGTTGATATTTCAGCATTTATTTGAGTTGAGCCCCTCATGTCTTAATGAGATGGATGTAGCGGGATGCATTTGTGCATCCTGTGATGTACTGTAATGATGCTGTTTGTGGAACCCTGAACGTTCTTAGTTTTTATTACTAACATTGAATTACTAAGATTGTGGAATTTCATGTTCTTGTAGTCCATCGGAGTGGTTGATCGTATATGTGTTTTTAGTGTATTTGAGTTGAACTTCTCTAGTCATCTTACTGCGTGGTGATAATGTTAAATGGGTCATTATAAATGATTCAACCATACCTATTTTATTTAAAGTTTACTCGCACATTCACATGTGAAATATATTTAATGTACTCTGCGTTTGCATGGATGTTTCTTGTAGAGAATCAAATACCGACTGTGATAATTCTGATGGGAGTAGGCCTACGGTGGTGTATTACAGTTAGCACCTGTCCAAATAAAATATCACCTTAATAAAATAATGTTTTGTATGTTTGTCATTATGCAAAGCATTCATGTCGAGGTCATAGTTTAACCCAAATCGAGAGTTTAAGATGATCAGGAATACAACCCTTGCCCAGGGTGAAAATAAGATTCGAGATTGCATAAAGAAGTAGAATAATAAAAAGTCTTGGACTTAGTTGTCTAATTAATGGGGTCTATGTACCACTAAACATTTTTTATCCGAAGTTTATATTAAGTTATTGGAGGAAATGGGGGGGGGGAGGTAATTTGAAGTTAACTTCAGATTACCGGGGGGGGTAACTTGAATGGGGGGTAATCTGAAATTGTTGCACATTAATCATTAACATTCTTAACAGTTATATACATAACGTAAATTCTGTGGTATAGTGGTTAAAGCCAACTACACGTAATTGCGCAGCCTTCATACACTGAGGGTTTGACTCCCGCAGAGAGGTAGCGTCTTTTTTTTCCACGCTGTCTTCTTTTTCATGGCAACGTTTGCTCCCATGAATAAGTGATCATTAATTTAGACGATTTGTGTGTCACGTTGTCTCTTTTGATATATGTAGTAAATATTTACTTAAGGTCACCACCTTATTCGAGAGCGTAGAAATACACACACAGACAAATGGAATATAAAAAGTAAACATTTTTATTCCTTTTTCCTAACTTAAAAATTATTTCATTGACTCAAAGAACAAAAAATGGCATAAGACCACAGAAAAAATATATTCTGAGGGCCACGGATAGAGATGCAGTGCAGTGGATTACTGCATTACTAAGGAGAGCAGCAGCTCTTAGGAGTGCACTACAGAGGACTGGTGGTGGGAGCTCCGGTCTGTCGGCCGCCCTTACTCTTGATGAGAGTTTAGTCCATGCTAAGCCCAGAAGTGATGGCGGGAGTCCCGGGGTATAGGTATCTGTGTTTTGCACAATTCCCTAACATGAGTGTCTTCCCCCCTCTGCCCACTTCCTCTAAGCCCATTTACGCCTTGTCCCTTGCAGTTTGATTCCCAGGGCCCCTAAACATTGGGCACCCACACGCAGGACCCCTCAACATTGGCCATCCTCTCACTGGGCCACTCCACATTGGGCCCCCTCTGGCATGGCCTTCTATGTGAAGAACATTTGATCTCGCTGTTTACCTTCATGTATTATTATATATCGAAAGGAGAGGATGTTGTTTGCCCACTTGCAAATGTGAATATGGTAGAAATCACTATATGATAGTGGAAGGGAAAGTGTTGTTAAAAAGAAAGGGTGTGGGGGAGATGGAGGTCTTTTTGCATAGCATTTGTCATTCCTTGTGGTCTGTGGAATGCACGGTCATCTTCAGCATCCTTTACAGAGATCGCCTCATCTTCATGGAGCTGGGCATTTGCTTTAACGGCCATGCCGTGCAGGACATACACGAACTGCCAGTCTGAGAGGTTTCTGGAGACTCAGGGGAAAGAGCGGCCCTGACTATGACCAGCAACAAGAAGTCACGAGCTTTACAGATTTACTCAATCCAACCGTCTTGAACCATGATCCCATAAAGTAGGCTAATTAACCACCTCCCGCTCTAATGACAACGGGAAAAAAAACAAGTGTTGAATTACTAGACTAGTTAATCGTTGCCGAACATTAAAGTTTCTTTGCTAACGCATGCGACGGCTACAAGAGATAAAATTCCAGAGATCCAACCATAGGCCCACTCATGAACAGAGAAATACAGCAAAAAGTGTTTTTCCCGAGTAGCTACATTTTCCAATCACTGTGTTGATGTTATAGGCCTATATGTTTGTACAGCGAGATCACCGAACATTTTCAGCCACTGACCGTATGTTTACCTTTAGTGGACTGCTTTTTCCGACGCAATCACTCGAAACTAAGCTTCTAGCAGAGCAGCAGTAGTTGGAACTACACAACTTAACGACAATGGTTGCGAACGTTCGTTCGAACTACGGTTTGACTTAGCAACAACGCTTTTGGGAAATGCACTCCAGAACGTTATGGGGCACGGTTTAGCCAAAGCAGATAGACTACCTCATGGTGCTCAAGCCTGTGAACTTGTCCAACCCACTACAGCATACAAAATGTATTTAGGATGTTCAACACTCTCAAAAGAGATGTGTTGAAAATAACACAACACGTGTTAATTTTTAACACACCTGTGTGTCTAGTTAAGGACAACACAATTTGTGTTGTTTTCAACACAATCAGTGTTGATTTTTATTTTATTTATTTATTTATTTTTTTTCGTTTTTTACACATTTTGTGTTGAAATCAACACAAAATGTGTTTATTCGTGATAACACATTTTTCTGTGTTATTATTCAACACATTCGTTCTAAGAGTGAACTCAAAGAAAATATATAGGCTATGACATTAGTTGCATTAATTGGTTCTTTACTTAAGGCAAATATTTGTTCATTTTAAAAAGAATACAAGACAAAATTTGAATTTGTTGTTTATTTATTTATTGTTTTTTACAGCCAAAACAGGCACGTGTTTTAATTTCAGAACTCAGTGGTACTGTCTGGCCAAGGCGGAGGTAACAGCCAGCAGGAACTTGTACCATGCCTCATGCACCGCGGCAGTGAACTCTTTGGGTCCAAACCTGGCGGCCACGCACAGAGTGATGCATTCAGCGAGAAGCTGTGGGACAAAAGCAGAATGAGTTTGATTAGATGATTGATACAGCTGTTATACACGAAGAATAATCCTTACTTTGGTTCGCTCATCAATACCATCGCAAAAAATTTTTTACCGTTTTTGACACTGCCTGTGTTTCACCACAAAGCTAAAATTTCCCATGAAGAATCACTGACGAGGCAGAAGAATATTTTCTAGAGGATTTCCAGCATTTTTAGTTTTATACATTTGTAATACTTCATAAAACATACCCTGAAGTTATCGGGATCCACGTGAATGTTATCAGAGTGCCTCAGGCTGAGCGCGCAGTACGCGTTCTTTATGTCATCCATGTTTTTGATGCCGATCTCCAGTCCGCCCATGACGGTTGCACCATGTTTGGCCACGAGATCATTATTCATGATCGCCGCGGCGGTACTGATGTTTCCAAAGTTGCTGAAATGTCGCTTGGTCCATGGGCACACGATCAGAAGCCTTAAGTTGCACAAAGACATACGCGTTCAAAAATGTTAAACATCCAGGCCATAAAGAATGGATTAGCCTATTTAAAATACTGAAAACACATAAAAACCGTATAAGACCCTTTATTAGAATGTTAAGGCAAAAAATGGCAAAATAAATAAATAAATAAATAATAAATTTTAAAATAAATAAAAATAATAATCGAGGATTGTAATGTTCGTGAGCGTGTTTCATCTTGATTAAAATTCTAATTAAGCAAAAAAAAAAAAAAAAAAAGGCTTAAGACAAATTTAATAAAAAGGATATTTAAAACAAATGTCTAAACTGAGCATCTTTCGAACATTTGAGACTAGCATCCTCACAAAATTTAAGAGCATAGTGCCTCAGTCCCCAAAATAGCCGTTCTATTTGTATGAAAAAGTTTAACAGAATGTTTATGACGATTTACCTGCGCATTGCAAGAGGGCCAATTTCATTAACGTCGATCTTTTTCCATAGGGCCATGATAGCACTCCGCTCTTCATCTGTCCATTCGACCATGGTTCCGTTTTTTTTTCAGTTTTGGCCAGTACTTGTAACTAACTTCTTCAAGAGGAGTCCCTTAGTGACTATAGGGTCCTGGATGAACATTTTATAGACAGTCGTCTCTCCACCCTAAACGAAAAATCAAAGATGATTGGATGCATTCAGTCTCAGGGAGAGGTCATGAATTTGCCATTGATTGGCGCTGCTCCAAGAACTTGACGTGAAGTTAGGCAAACCGATCCCACAGATATTGACAAATAATTGCAATATTTTTTTTTCATGTGAAATGTGATATTCAGTTATATTGTAAACCTAATGTTTAAGCTCTGAACATATGCTAAACACTTTTTATGTAACACTAAAATGTCACACTGTTAAGATTAAGTTTCGCAGCGTATTCAACAAATCTGAAAAACCACGATCGCAACATCCAATAAACTTTTGAATGAGAACACCTACTCCTAAAAGATTGATTGAACCTTTATTTAACCAGGCAAGACAGATTAAGAACAAGTTCTTATTTACAACTGCGGCCTGGCAAAAGATAATCACCAGTCATTTAGCTTTTACACCCTGGTGTTTAGGTTATAAACATGTCACATGTTCCACTTTTTTACAGTGTACGAATTTTATATGCTGTCTATCCAATAATTTCGATTGCACAAAACAAAATATTGGGAAAAATTATTTGACGAATAGAATTTTAAAACTATTTAATTTGAAAATTTTCATTTCAAAATTTGTGTATTATTAGTTGAAATATGCTTACTGTCATCCAACGGATATGGTCACCGCTCTGCGACCAAATTAAGGCAATGAGATAAAGACGTGAAGCATATGCTACATTACAATTTTACTCAGACCGATTTCACCCGCGGATCGACATAAATTTTATTGTTCTTACTATCTGTTAAGGTATGGGCAACTTTTTGCAGGGGGAAACCTGAAAAGAATATTTCCGAGGCTCATATTACATCACTGAGCCTGAGTCAAAATGACTTTAACGCACTCTCCGCTTTTGCATCTCTACTTGGTACCAGGGATCGCAATTCTAGGAAAAAAAATATTTTATTCGATAGGGAAGAAAGAGGGAAAGCTACTGAAATGTAAGACACGCACCATCCGATGGCGATTGGCGATTAGCCTGAATTTAGACCGCCAGATTTAGTTACATGATCAAAAACATACCCGAATTGACCGTCTTTAAACTTGCAGTTCATTTTTAATACTGAAGCTTGAATTTTCATTTGCACCCCCCCCCCCCCCCCCCATTTTATCCTCATCCTTTATATTTGTCAGATCACATTTTGCATGCCGTATCGCCTTCCCAGCTGTTATTTTTTTATTTGCCATTTCAGTCTAAGGATAAATAGGCTAAACAAAAAATACAATTTACAATTAATACAGCGTATTATGCCTTTTGTTAAATGAGAAAAACCCGATCGAGTTCGATTGGATTAGGTTTAACTTTTCGATGCAAAGCTGGGAAGACAATATTTACTCATAGGTTTAGTTATGTAGGCAATTATATATTTTTGATATGACCCTAACAAATGTGTGCAATGAGAAGTATTGGCGCTAGTCCAAATGTTTTACGTATACTGTTCGTTTTGACCAATCGGAAGCCGGGTTCTGATGTCTTATCTGGGTGTGCCTCCGACGACGGTGCAATTAAAAGCTCGAGAAAAGCCAGCCAAGACACCAAGAGGCAAACGAATTTCTTTACCAGCAATAGAGGACGCAGTCATGAGTCTCAGCGCAAAGGACAAGGCCGTTGTTAAGGGCTTCTGGACTAAAATAAGCGGAAAGAGTGAAGAGATCGGCACTGAAGCAGTGGGCAGGTAATTCAACTTTAGAAGAACTTGCACGAATTCGGAATTCAGCTGTGAATTCTCGTTAGTAAAACCAATGGTTCTGAGCAAGTTTACACTAAATTATTACGTTAATTGATTGTGATAGCATTTGGAATGGTATCTGAGTAAGCGAAAAAAATGGTCGTGAGAAATTGATTGAACAAATGTTTTCTGTAATTTTCTCAGAATGCTGACGGTCTATCCCCAGACCAAAGCCTACTTCTCCCATTGGGATACGACTGCACCGGGCTCTGGTCCAGTAAAGAAGCACGGCAACCTCGTTATGGGAACCATTACCGACGTTGTAAACAGGATTGACGATATGGTTGCTGTTTTGGGCAGCCTCAGTGAGCTGCATGCGGACAAACTGCGCGTGGACCCATCCAACTTCAAGGTGGGAATTTTGGGCTATTCTTGATCTGGTTCATCGTTTCTCTGTTGGAACAAAATAGCAATTTTTTCCCTTCGTCTTCATATCTTTGTTTATTAATTGCATGCTCATATTAATACCTTTCTTATTTTTGCATTTTATATAATTTCAGATCCTGTCCCACTGTCTCATGGCGAGCATTTGCTTGTTTTTCCCCAATGATTTTACGCCCGAGGTTCACCTGAGTGTTGACAAATTCTTCCTGAACTTCGCTGCGGCTCTTGCCGAGAGATACCGCTAAACTACGTTTTCCCATGTGTCAGCTGCGCTGGAAAACATACTTCCTGAATTTACGAACCAGTCAAGAAATAAAAAGCAGCTGAACATTACAATAAGTCTTGTGCGAGTCTTGTTTGTGCCAGCTTTGAAAACGGTAGGCCTATATGTTACTTGCACCTGCGTTGCACTACAAATCAACCGATATATACGAATGTACCCGAACAGATCATTTGAGGTGGCCAAACTTCAAAAAGCCAAATGGAAACAAGGTCGACAATTAAGCAACTGCGTCACTATGAATAAATCACATTGCAGGCCAAAATGTTGGTCAGCATTTTTGTTGGAATGTGATTACTTAAATAATTTGTCATTCCATTGCATTACATTACAGGTTCTTAGCAGACGCTCTTATCCAGAGCGACGTACAAAAGTGCATAAGATCAGTAAAAAAGTGCAGACCTCCTAGGAGACAAGTACAAGTGCAAAAGTCATTCCAAATAAAACTTAAAATGCGCACACCTTATAGTTTGAGACCCAGACTCTTGGACTTATCAATTATATCAATTAAAAATGATAATGACAGTCACATACTCAAATTCTAAGCAGTTTGATATCTATCAACACCCTCAGAAAATAAAGTACATCTTTGTACCTTTAGGGGTACAATGGCTTGTCACTGGGGCAGTACCCTCTAAGGCAGTGTTTCTCAAACCTCTCCTGGAGGACCACCTGCCCTGCCTGTTTTAGATCTTTCCCTGCCCCAGCACAGGTGATTCAAATAATCAGGATGTTATCAATCAGCTTTAGAGGCTCAATAACGAGCTGATCATTTTAATCACCTGTGCTAAAACAGGGAAAGATCTAAAACCTGCAGGACAGGTGGTCCTCCAGGAGAGGTTTGAGAAGCACTGCTCTAAGGTACCGCTTTTGTACCTTTGAAGCTGGGTACTTACTTGTACCCCTATGGTTTGTACCTTAAGAGATCAGTCTTGTACCTCTGAGGACGATTTTGTACCTTCATTTCACAGTACAAAAAATGACCTTTATAAAAGGGTAGAAAATTGTCCTCACAGGGTACAGCAATAATAATAATAAATACATAATAATAATAATAATAATAATATTCAAGCTTACTTAGCAAATCTTAGTGTATGACCTTGAAACGCAGAAAAAAAAAAGTCTCAAATTCTACATTCATTTTTGCCTAGCCGTCACCTGCCGATGTTGGACAGTACAAGGCAGCGGTGACATGCAACAATATTTCTGCGATATTTATGTATTCATTACTTCTAAAATATTGGTTGGATCTTAATTTTCTGAATGTTCATAGAGATGTGTTCTCACTGTAAGCGTACCAAATTTCAGCTCAATATTTTAATTGGTTCTGGAGAAGACTGTTAAGTGTAAAGCTAATTATTCAAAATGGCGGCCATACTCGCCATCCAATCAAAACCCAGCTCACAGCGGTCATAAAGGGAATATATTAGGCTTCAAAACGGTGTAATTATTTCACTTTTAACTTTAAAGGAAATGGAATTCTTGCACAAAACCTGAAAATTCAATGTAGCCGCCAGGTCATGTCACTATGCGCAATCGGATGAAACAAGGTCACTTTGTTGTACAGCCCATGTACAAGACACACCAAT
Organism: Gymnothorax reevesii; assembly: GCA_029721435.1. Lineage (NCBI taxonomy): Eukaryota > Metazoa > Chordata > Actinopteri > Anguilliformes > Muraenidae > Gymnothorax > Gymnothorax reevesii. Next base: position 33,070,418 of record CM056584.1, on the reverse strand, counting down.
TTTGATGTCTTTATGTGTAGCTGTTTAAGTTATAGGCATTTAAAGGTCAATTTCGATCGCCTGACATATTCGACCAATAGCGAACTTCTAGAATTTTCTCCTGGAACTAAATGCCATTCACATACATTGAAGGTCTCTCAATGCTCTACAAGTGTATCAAATTTGAGTTTGATCCGTTTCGTGGTTCTGGAGAGGAAGACTTAAGTGTAAAGCTAATTATTCTAAATGGCGGCCTTACTCGTCATCATTTGAAAACCCAGCTCTTGTCATTCATAAAGGGAATATATTTGGCTTTCAAACGGTGAAGCTTCTAACTTTAAAAGAAATAGAGTTATTGCACAAAATCTGAATTCTATGGACCCATTTACTGTTTGCAACAACAGGCTGTGCGTGCAGCTTGGCAACCGAAGTGTAGCGAACCATAATCGCTTGTCAAGCTATGCGAGGGCATTAGCCATCAAAGATCGCAAATTCTGCCTAAACAAATTAACTTTGACAAGTGGCAACCAATTTACAGATCCGTATGATATCTGTGAGTGGGTAGATGACGTTAGTTAGCGGCGCAGTAGGCTATTCCATATAGGGCTGCAACGATTACTCGGGTAACTCGAGTAATTCGAGTACAAAAAATAATCGAGGCAAATTCCTTACCTCGAGGCTCCGTTTAATTAATGTCACGTTACTCTTCATTTTAATTTGTGTATCATCGCGGCATTCTGTATATGTTAACTATAGCGCTGTTCAGATAGGCCATATCCCTGTTTCAATATACACATAGAAATAACATTTATAAATGTAACGTTACAGTGACGGTCCGTCGGCAGAAACACAGGGCCAGCAATAACCTCACCTTTCACTTCTTAATGACAGACACCTCTCGCAGTTTACCTCCCCAATTAAAAACAGTTGCTCAGACTGATTGCTGGAACCGATGAGAATCTAATTTATTTTTGAAAGCCTTGTTATACATTGCACTACGAATATATACGGCGTTTACTTCCGCACATCAATGACGATGGAAAATATCAATCGCCTACGTCTTTATAATTTCTGGATTTGCGTAAATTAGTTCGCGAGGTTAATTGAGCAACAAGTCAGGAGAATCCGTTCTCTCGTCTGAATGTAGTGACAGCTCAAGTGCGTTGTTAGACGCACAGCTGAGTGATAACAACGAAAGTAATCGCCGTGAAGTCAGCGAAAGTTCCAGATTTTTTGCAGATTGTCATCCTTGCGGAGTCACATCAATTATATCAACATGGCCGACAGATAATCGCTTTGTCATTCGTTAATTATTACATGTCATGCATTGGCGGTAGCTGTTCAGTTAATAAACTGTTGGTGTCCGCAGATAAACTTGTATTAAACACCTTTTTTGTCATGTCAGTTCATACTTGTCAGACTAGTAATGCGGCTGTCCACACCAACACTGATACACACACAGGTACACATACAGTATAGTTCATATATGAGGTGAAGAGTTTTGTTCTTAAGCCAGCAATGGTTTAAACTTTTAAGTTTTCATTGAGAAGTTCGGTGTTTTGATTTTTTTATACAGGGAGAGCTAATCTCTCTCTCTCTCTCTGTCCCCTTTCTTATACACGTTTGCCAAATTCAAACCAATCGGCTTAATTCTTGTGCCTAATGGTTTAGGCTGCTTTGGATTGTTGACTGAAATGCTGAATTTTATTACCACTTTGAATGGCTGACTGCTGAATTGTCCATCCATCCATTTTCTATACCCACTTATTCCTCACTAGGGTCACGGGGCGAGCTGGAGCCTATCCCAGCTGACTACGGGCAAAGGCAGGGACCACTGCTGAATTGTATTTAATTTTTTATTTACATAGCAAAGATTTATTTTTATTGTCTTAGATGAAGATTGTTTTATTGGCTTAGTTCTTAAGCCAGCAATGGTTTCAACTTTGAAAGTTGTTAAAATAAAAACCTTTTTCTGAGGAAAAAAACCGCAATTGTTTGTTCATTTTAAAAGGCCTTTCATATTCCATTGTACAAAATTTATTTAATTGTTTAAAAACAAAAAAGTAAGATTCGTTAGATTACTCGATTACTCGTAGAAATAATCGACAGAATACCCGATTCCAAAAATACTCGATAGTTGCAGCTCTAATTCCATATATACAGCCTACCCATTTGATCGAGAAACCTACCGTGTTCACTAGGAAGGAACTACGCGCATTCAAGTCACTGGATGCTTATGACTACGTTATCTGCGGACATAAGCAATTGTTAAATTCTACGACAGACTTGGAGTTTTGTGTCTTGAAATCAGAGGTCCTTCCAAGTGAAACGCTTGGGCATAAAACCGCCGTTTATGACGCATGGGTTATAATAATAATAATAATAATAATAATAATAATAATAGCCTAATTATAATAATAATAATAATAATAATAAACCGAGAACTACATCCTGACACTTGGCCTAATTGTATCTGCATGGCAGGCTTAGTATTATTTTGTATTGTTGGCTTGCTAGCCAGCGAGTTTGACTGCGTAGTTTTTATGCAAACATGAAATCTGCTACGGTTTGCCATTATTCCCACATTCTCATTTCATTTAAGGTCTATAACCGTGAGACGCGCATCAAAAAATTGGTTACATTCATTTCAAAGGAGCAAAGACCACTGGCAACGTGTGATACGCGTCAGATTTTTACTTTTCGCCGTTGCTCAATTTTTTGAGCATCAACTCGGAAACGCATTTGTCTTTTAGGTTAGCTATTTTACTATTTTGCCATGGTTGGTGGCACACACGGAAACCTCACATGCAGCTGTCGAAACTGTTAAACTGAATAATTTTTCAAAAGGATTTTTTTTTAAGTAACAAAATATTCCCTTCTTCTTTTGCCCAAATACTGTCTGACACATACAATAGGGTGTCATGCTAGTCTACAAATGCATTAAGCTGTGGTCTGCAGAGGTAAATACAGCGCCCTCAGTAATTATTGGCACCCTTGGTTAAGATGTGTTCTTTAGCTTCTAATAAATTCATTTTTTGTCTAAATAATTTGGGACCACAATGGAAAAAAAGGAAAATCCAACCTTTAATTCAAGTGCATTTATTCAGTGGGAAAAAAAATCCCACATTAAGAAATAATTCTTTTACATCAAACCAGGTGTGCCACAGTTATTTGCACCCCTGATGTTAATACTTTGTACAACCCCCTTTTGCCCACAAAACAGCACCTACTCTTCTCCTATAATGTCTCAAAAGATGAAAGAATACAATAATTCCATTTCTCTTTGCACAATCTCTCTAAATCATCCAGCGACCTGGGTCCTCTCCTCTGCACTCTCCTCTTCAGCTCACTCCACAGGTTTTCAATGGGGTTGAGGTCTGGGGACTGAGATGGCCGTGGGAGGAGCATGATTTTGTGTCTGGTGAACCATTTCTGTGTAGATTTGGCCATTACCTTGCTGAAAGACCCAGTGACAACCCATCTTCAGCTTTTGGGCAGAGGCCACCAGATTTTGATTTAAAATGTCCTGGTATTTTAAAGAGTTCATGATGCCATGCACCCTAACAAGCTTTCCATGGTCTCTGGAAGAGAAACAGGCCCACAGCATCACCGATCCTCCCCCATACTTCACAGTGGGCATGAGGTGCTTTTCTGCACACTCATCTTTTGTGTTCCGCCAGACCCACTTAGAGTGTTTGTTGCCAAAAAGCTCTATCTTAGTCTCATCTGACCAAAGCACACGGTCCCAGTTGAGGTCCCAGAACCGCTTAGCGAACTCCAGACATTTGAGGTTATGACTGTGAGTGAGAAAAAGTTTTTCCATGCATGCCTCCCAAACAGCTTGTTAGCATGTACATAACGCCTGATGGTTATTTTGGAGACTTTTTAACTCCCAGATGCTACCATTTGTTGCAATTCTTTAACAGTAAGTTTTAGAGAACTTTTTATTTCTCTTACCATCCTCTTCACTGTGAGTGGTGGCAAAATAACCTTGCGTCCTCGTCCAGGCTTGTTTACCACTTGTTCCAGTTGTTTTAAACTTCTTAATGATTCCTCTGACAGTAGATATGGGCAGGTGCAGGCGAGTGCCTATTTTCTTGTAGCCATTGCCTGACTTGTGAAGGTCGACACACATCTGCCTTACTTGAATGGTGTGTTCCTTTGTCTTTCCCATGTTGAGGAGTGGATAAGAGAAATGGCCTCTGTCACATCATATTTATACCCCAGGGAGACAGGAAGTGATGATTTACTAATTAAATGTTCCGAGATACTCTGATCAACTTTGTAAACTACTGTAGAAATGACAGAAATACTTCAGTTACATTTACATCCTAGGAATTGTTAGGGGTGCCAATAATTGTGGAACAGGTGATTTAATAAAAAATAATTATTAAAAAATTATTTAAAAAATTATTTTTTTTCTCTTAAAATTCACTTGAGTATAAGATTAAATTTTTCTACAATTTTCAGTGTGAGAGCATGCTTCTGCAATAAAAATGGAATTTATGTTAAGGCTTTTAACACATCTTAACCAGAGGTGCCAATAGTTATGGAGGGCGCGGTATGTGATCCTCTCGGAATCCTGTAAAACTTGAGTGCACCAATATAATATCAATTCTGACAGCCGTACTCGCAACAACCAGACATTTCAGGGCTGGTAAAATATCCAATTCAATGTTTGCAGATTCATAACTCGTCAGACTGAATTGGGGAGACCGCTACTTCCGTTGCCAAGATGCGCAGGCATCTTTTTGATGACGTCGGCTGTAAATGGGTCAATATGGCCGCCAGGTCACGTGACTAGGCGCAAGCACACGAAACTAGGTCAGTTTGTTGGACAGCCTACAAGCTTCCCATATTTTGACTGGAACTAAACACTATTCATATCTTTGAAGGGCTTGCAATGCTCTACATTAGAGCTGCAACTATCGAGTATTTTTGGAATCGGGTATTCTGTCGATTATTTCTACGAGTAATCGAGTAATCTAACGAATCTTACTTTTTTGTTTTTAAACAATTAAATAAATTTTGTACAATGGAATATGAAAGGCCTTTTAAAATGAACAAACAATTGCGGTTTTTTTCCTCAGAAAAAGGTTTTTATTTTAACAACTTTCAAAGTTGAAACCATTGCTGGCTTAAGAACTAAGCCAATAAAACAATCTTCATCTAAGACAATAAAAATAAATCTTTGCTATGTAAATAAAAAATTAAATACAATTCAGCAGTGGTCCCTGCCTTTGCCCGTAGTCAGCTGGGATAGGCTCCAGCTCGCCCCGTGACCCTAGTGAGGAATAAGTGGGTATAGAAAATGGATGGATGGACAATTCAGCAGTCAGCCATTCAAAGTGGTAATAAAATTCAGCATTTCAGTCAACAATCCAAAGCAGCCTAAACCATTAGGCACAAGAATTAAGCCAATTGGTTTGAATTTGGCAAACGTGTATAAGAAAGGGGACAGAGAGAGAGAGAGAGATTAGCTCTCCCTGTATAAAAAAATCAAAACACCGAACTTCTCAATGAAAACTTAAAAGTTTAAACCATTGCTGGCTTAAGAACAAAACTCTTCACCTCATATATGAACTATACTGTATGTGTACCTGTGTGTGTATCAGTGTTGGTGTGGACAGCCGCATTACTAGTCTGACAAGTATGAACTGACATGACAAAAAAGGTGTTTAATACAAGTTTATCTGCGGACACCAACAGTTTATTAACTGAACAGCTACCGCCAATGCATGACATGTAATAATTAACGAATGACAAAGCGATTATCTGTCGGCCATGTTGATATAATTGATGTGACTCCGCAAGGATGACAATCTGCAAAAAATCTGGAACTTTCGCTGACTTCACGGCGATTACTTTCGTTGTTATCACTCAGCTGTGCGTCTAACAACGCACTTGAGCTGTCACTACATTCAGACGAGAGAACGGATTCTCCTGACTTGTTGCTCAATTAACCTCGCGAACTAATTTACGCAAATCCAGAAATTATAAAGACGTAGGCGATTGATATTTTCCATCGTCATTGATGTGCGGAAGTAAACGCCGTATATATTCGTAGTGCAATGTATAACAAGGCTTTCAAAAATAAATTAGATTCTCATCGGTTCCAGCAATCAGTCTGAGCAACTGTTTTTAATTGGGGAGGTAAACTGCGAGAGGTGTCTGTCATTAAGAAGTGAAAGGTGAGGTTATTGCTGGCCCTGTGTTTCTGCCGACGGACCGTCACTGTAACGTTACATTTATAAATGTTATTTCTATGTGTATATTGAAACAGGGATATGGCCTATCTGAACAGCGCTATAGTTAACATATACAGAATGCCGCGATGATACACAAATTAAAATGAAGAGTAACGTGACATTAATTAAACGGAGCCTCGAGGTAAGGAATTTGCCTCGATTATTTTTTGTACTCGAATTACTCGAGTTACCCGAGTAATCGTTGCAGCCCTACTCTACATGTATCAAATTTGAGCTTAATCCATGCAGTGGTTCAAGACCTTAAAAGGTTTTTAGCTTTTTCCAATATTGCCCCCAAGTGATCTGACCTAGATCAACCAACTGGTAAGGAAATAACAGCAAACTCTAGTGCTACAAGTTGGCCAAGTTTCATGAAAATTGGTCAATTCTTTTTTCAATTTACACAATCTCAAAATTTAACATTACGGCAGAATAATAATAAACACAATGATTACAATAGGGCTTCAGCCATTTGGCTTGAAGCCCTATCAATAAATAGATGAATTTGAGTGAGTGAGTGAGAGAGAGAGAGAGATAGAGAGAGAGAGAGTGAGAAAGAGAGAGATAAACCAAATTTAAGAATTTATTCATTCTTTGTTTGTCACATGTAAAATTTCATACAACTATTGTTCTCACTAAGTGTCTTTTTCCTGGAAGTGAATTTCCTGGTTTCAATACATTACATTCAACATTAACTGTGGTATTGCATACATAAAAAAAACAGTGTAATGTCAAAAAAATGCCACTAGATAGCAGTATTGACCTTTTTTTTGTTAAGCCCAGTCTGGAGCTAGGTTTGGGCATGTCCTGGGCATGTCTGAGAGGGGAAGTCCTAGAGAATTGAAAAAAGTCTGGAAGGTGGGAGGGGGCTGCAAAAGAGTATATAACGAGAAAAATTGAGAGAGTAAAGTACGAGGAGAAATTGAAAGGAGAAGGATACATATGACCAGACCTGTCACTCTTTTCAAGACCTGTGAAGCTTTTTGTGGATTTCTGCCTGTGTTGGAGCATTTTCCTTACCCAGAACATCACCAAGCAACCCCATCTCAAGGGACTGTAAATATTTTTTTTCTTGTATATTATCAATCTTGGTCAATAGTATAAATTGCAGGTTAGTGTTGGTGTTTGTTTAATAAAATCTGTTTAAGTTTTAAAATTTTGCTTCTCATCCCTTGCTGTTGTAAATGTCATAACAAATTGGGGCCATTACAAATTGGGGGCTCGTCAGGAAAGACATTTGTGTGAGTCATTTACTGAAAATCTAACATTTCAAATTGTGATTTTTTTTTTATTTTCCTATATATATATATTGACAGATCAACAAAAATGGATGATTTCTTGGCATCACTAACTGTAGAGGTTTTGAAGTCTTTTAAACTGCTAGAAATATGAAGACAGTTAGAGCTGACAGAGGTAAAACCAGCCATGCGAAAAGCAAGACTGGCTAGGGATATTGTTGAATATTACATTGATGAAAATGTGTTTGCACCAGGCGATCTGGAACAGTTTCCCTTGGAAAATCCAAATGTAGAAATTGAACTTAAATAAAAAATGCTAGAGATTGAAAGGGAAGAAAAAGAAAAACAAAGGCAGTTTGAGTTAGAAAAATTAGCAAGAGAAGAAAAACAACGAGAATTTGAGAGAAAGAGGAAAGAGAGAAACAGAGACAGAGAGATTTTGATTTACAGAAATTAGATAGAGAAGAAAGGCTCCAAATGGAGCTACTAAAAATCAAAACAGCAACTGAAAACAAATTTCATGCTAGCCAGGAGGTAAAACTGGTGCCTATATTCTAAGAAAAGGATGTTGACAAGTATTTCCAGTGTTTTGAGAAGGTGGCTAAGAGTTCCCAGTGGCCAAAGGAACACTGGCCTCTGATGTTGCAAACTATCCTCAAGGGTAAAGCTCGAAAAGCCTATTCGGCTTTGTCTGCAGATGATTCCTCTGATTATGAGGTTGTCAAAAAGGTTATTTTGAGAGCTTATGAGTTGGTTCCAGAGGCTTACCGACAGAAATTCAGAGGTCTGAATAAATCTGACAATCAGACTTAAGTGGAATTTGCTAATGAGAAGAAGGTTTGCTTTGAGCGCTGGTGTACTTCTATGGAGGTCAAGGATGATTTCAACTCACTAAAAATAATGGATTGAATTCAACAACTGTGTAAAGGATGATATTAAGACCTACCTTAATGAGAAGCAAGCACTGAATTCGCAATCAGCTGCCAAATTTGCAGATGAATATGTTCTCACACATAAGTCCAAATTTCAGTCTAGCAGTAACAATAGATGGTTCCAATTTCTGGAGAAAGGTAATGGTGATACCTAAGATTCCTCACCCAAAGACAAAGACAAATCTGGTGATGGTGCTCAGAAATCCAGTCACAGGTCTGATCAAAGTGTGAAAGCTGACAGTGACAAAAGTGGTCTAGTTTGCAGTTATTGCAAGAAATCTGGTCATGTTACAACTAACTGTTGGTTCCTTAAAGCTAAGAAGGGAAAAGAAAAGTATACCAAACCAAATGCCTTTGTGAAAACAGGTTAGAAACCCCTGTAGTAGATGACCGATCTGCTAAATTGCCTGCTTCTTGTGGGGCTAAGAAGCCTGATGCTGCTGACTTTGTGAGGGAGGAAATATCTTCAATTTGTGTCAGAGGGATTTGTGGCTCTGATTCGGCATTCTCCTCCTGTCCCCATATATATCCTAAGAATTACGTGATGAGACCGCTTCTGGGGATTTCATACTTGTACAAGGTATTGAAGGGAGGACTGTATCTGTACCCCTGTGCTCCGTATTCTTGAAGTCAGATTTAGTTACAGGATAGGTAAAGGTGGGACTTATGTCAAGTCTACCTATCAAGGGTGTTTCTCTGTTGCTAGGCAATGACCTGGCTGGGGGCAATGTAGTTCCCCCTGTTCATCTTACTTCACAGCCGAGCACTAAAGATGGCGATGAAGACCCATCTCTGTATCCTTCCGGTGCAGTGACCCGTGCTATGGCCAAGAAGGCTCAAGAAGAAGTTGATATAGTGCCGTCCAGCACATTGAATAGTTATGACTCAGGTGGTTCGCCTCATGACTCTGTTCGGCCTACTATGGTTTCTCCATTTGAGGGCTTATCAGACACCTTTATCAGTTCTCTGTTCAGCCAGCCAGATGAGTCTGGTGATTCTGATATGTCTGGAGACTTGTCTCTGTCCAGCAAGAGGTTGATTGTGGAGCAAACTAATGATCCTGAAGTTTGTGTACTAAAGAGGAGAGCCCTTCCTGATAAAGAAATAGACGAAGTTCCAGTTGGGTATTATCTCAAGGATGGTGTGTTGATGCGGAAGTGGCACCCTCCTGATATCCCTGCCGATGCAGATTGGGCAGTGGTCAAGCAAAATAATGTTCCGAAGGTCTACAGGAATGAAATCTTAAGAATGGCTCATAGTTTACCTTTAGGAGGTCATCTTGGTGTTAACAAGACTGTTGATAAGATCATGAAACACTATTTTTGGCCTGGGCTTCGAATAGATGTTTACAACTTTTGAAAAACCTGTCACACTTGTCAGGTAGTTGGAAAACACCAGTTAGACCCACCTGTTGCTCCATTGCAGCCTATCCCAGCATTTGGGGAGCCCTTCTCCAAGATCATTGTTAATTGTTTTGGTCTATTAGCCAAGAGCAGATCTGGAAATCAGTACTTGTTGGCAATCATGTGTGCATCTACCAGATTCCCTGAAACCATACCTCTACGCAACATCAAGGCGACTGCAATCTCAAAGGCTTTGATAAAGTTCTTCACGTTGTTTGGCCTTCCCAGGGAAATTCAGTCAGACTAAGGTAGCAATTTCACTTCCAGATTGTTTCAGTAGGTTGTGTATGAACTAGGTGCAAAGCAGATTCTTTCTAGTACCTATCATCCAGAGAGTCAGGGTGCCTCAGAGCGGTTTCATTCCACTCTCAAGACAATGATGAGGACTTATTGTTATGACCGTGAGAAAGACTGGAATGAAGGTGTTCATTTGCTGTTGTTTGCAGGTAGAGAAGCAGTGCAGGAGTCTACTGGATTCAGTCCATTTGAGCTAGTGTTTGGCCATGAAGTGAGAGGACCGTTGCTATTGTTGAGTGAACAATGGCAAGATGAAGAGCCGCATATCAGTCGGTTAGACTATGTTAGCAAGTTCAAGGAAAGATTGCATGCAGCTTGTGACCAACTGAAGAAAGGCGTAAAGTTCACTTGGGATGAAGCATGCCAAAGATCCTTTGATCGCCTGAAGTCTCTGCTGTGTCACTTCCCCGTGCTCAAATCTCCTGACTTCAACAAACCGTTCTCCATCGGGTCGATGCTAGCAACTAAGCTTGTGGATCTGTGCTCAGAGAAGTGACTCTGATGACATTGAGCATCCCGTGGCATACTTCTCCAGGAAGTTCAATCGCCACCAAAAGAACTATTCCGCAATAGAGAAGGGAGCTGTTGGCTCTGGTGCTATCCTTACGACACTTTGAGGTTTATGTTTCTACAGGGCAAAAGCCAATGATTGTGTACACCGACCACAATCCGATAATGTTTTTGAGTAAGATGAAAAACAATAATCGGAGATTGTTGAATTGGAGTTTGATTTTACAGGAGTTTGACTTGGAAATTAAGCATGTAAAGGGTACTGACAATGTAATTGCTGATTGCTTATCCCGTGTTTGAGAATGTATATATATCACATTCATTTATTAGAATATTGTATTATATATATACACAACCGTCTATTTAACCATTTTTGTATTCAAAAGAAAAATTATGCCTTTATGAGTCAAAATTTATCCCTTTTGGAATGGAGGTGTAATGTGAAAAGAAGTATTGACCTTTGTTTTTTTTGTTAAGCCCAGACTGGAGCTAGGTTTGGGCATGTCCTGGGCATGTCTGAGACTGAAAGTCCCAGAGAATTAAAAAAAAGTCAAAAAGGTGGGAAAGGTCTGCAAAAGACTATATAAGGAGGAAAATTGAGAGAGTAAAGTAGTAGGAGAAATTGCAAGGAGAAGGATACATTTGACCGGACATGTCACTCTTTTCAAGACCTGTGAAGCTTTTTGTGGATTTTTGCCTGTGTTGGAGCATTTTCCTCACCTGGAACATAACCAAGCAACCCCATCTCAGGGGACTGTAAATATCTTTTTTTCTTGTATATTATCAATCTTGGTCAGTAGTATAAATTGTAGGTTCGTGTTGGTCATTGTTTAATTAAATCTGTTTTAGTTTTAAAATTTTGTCTGTCATCCCTCTCTGTCGTAAATGTAATAACAAATTGGGGCCATAACAAACTGGGGTCATAACAGAGTTTACTGTTGAGATTGCAGTCATTAGAATGAGCTTGAGCATGATTGTCAGCCACTTCACTGAGAACAAAGGTTGAGTCGCTTTGAGAGTCCAAAAGCGCATACACAAGGACTTCGTCTTCTGGACAGGTTGTAGATGAGAGCCAGACAGGAAGTATTGCAGAGGTATGTGTGCCAGGCTCACCAGCAATCGTTCTGTGTGCGGTAGCAGCTGTGGTTGGTTCTTCAGGAGGCGACAATTCAGCTTCCTCCTGGCTTTGATTTTGCTCTTCCTTGACTTGTGTTAGTTTCTTGTCAACTTTGCCTCTGTCTGCATGCAGGCAGGTAGGGTGCCGCTTGTGGCACACATCACACTCATTTCTACTGCTGCATCTCTGAGTGGTGGCCAGGCTTGAGAAAACCAAAGCACAGGTTGTTTTCCTTAACAAAGGTTGTTCTCTCTTGAACTTCCTCCTTCATGAACTTTCTGCATTTGAGCAAGGTGGGTCCATTCTTCTTGCAGAAGACACATGTCGTGACCTCTTTTTCTTCGGAGCTTGTAGCCAGTACCTTTGCTCCTACGGTCCTGTTCCTTTTGCCTCATGGATTCTCTGCTTTGCCTTGCTTGAGTGACTGCAGAGAGGTGATGGGGTGACAGGCGATCTTTGCTTCTTTGACTAGGAATGCGACAAACTGGCTGAAGGTGGGAAACTGGCCGTTCTGTTCTTCTATTTCAATAGACTTCAGATTCCACCTAGCCGTTAACCAATGGCACCCACCTGTTCCCAATTAGTCCGTTCACCTGTGGGATGTTCCAAATAAGTGTTTGATGTGCATTCCTCAACTCTCTCAGTCTTTTTTGCCACTTGTGCCAGCTTTTTTGAAACAAGTTGCAGGCATCAAATTCCTAATGAGCTAATATTTGCAAAAAATTACAAAGTTTACCTGTTCGAACATTAAGTAAATTGTCTTTGCAGTGTATTCAATTGAATATAGGTTGAAAAGGATTTGCAAATCATTGTATTGTATTGTTTTTATTTACAATTTACACAACATGCCAACTTCACTGGTTTTGGGTTTGTATATGTAAATGTAAACTGAACATGTAAATCTAATAAATCTGTTAGCGTGTTTAAACTATGACTGCTTGCTGTGTGATTATTTATGAATTTTAGGATTTAAAAAAAAAAAATAACCTTTACTTATGTAGGTTGAAACCCTTATTAGTTTAAATGCATCACAAAAGATTTAACAATGAAAATGTACTTTAAACCTCAAAGCACATTTTTATTGATATATGTGAGAAAAGGAGATTCAGTCAGACCGTGTTATCTTGAGAAACACACCATATATGGGTTACACTCAATGAAATACTTCAAAACATAGCAAAACATGGGACATGTCGACCCCTAGTGGCTGCTTATTATTATTACTCTGTCAATCCACACTTCACTCACACAATAACTAATAGCACATTTACTTTCTTAGATCACCAAATTGTTAAGTGTCCAAGCTCCTTATGGCTTCTACATGCAAATGTAGCTCTAATGCAATCTTCTTGCCTTTATGTGTTTGTGAATGCGAGCTGAGCTTTGCTTTTAATTTGCACCGACATGCAGTTCCACGTGCCGTCCCATGTGCGATGACACAGACTCCGGCACTCTCAACTGTCCCACCTGCGTTGGTGAAACAGTCCGAGTTTTCACTGTAACTGCCCCAAGGCACGACGAACACAAGTTGATTTCTTAAACTGGTTTAATGAAGCTTCCAAATCTTCATCAACACCGTGAAAACTGTACAGATCAATACAGTTGACACACTTCGCTAAATTAGCTCAAGGAGCACATCAAACAACACAACATACATTGCATGTAGCTAGGCTACAACAGCACGAAACAATATACAGACAAATAATAAAATACCTCGTTGGCCGCATGCCATAATGAGGGAATTGTCCGTGAAACTTAAAGGCGATTGTCCTTCATGCCGTTCTTTGTCCTTTGCTTGACGAACTTAAACTTATAGGGCTCTAATTTCCTGGCGCAGCGCAGCTGGCGTAGGGAGGCGCAGCCCGCGCAGTGGTAATTTCGTACGGCGTAGCCCGCGTAGTGGTAATTTCGTGAGGTGCGCAGCCTTCGGTAGACGAAGGTGCGCCGAGATGGGTGTGGCGGCGTAGTGGGGGGAGGTGTCACATATTCATCAAGACGCAGTGACAATTTCGTAGAAAAAGTCTCCGCTGGAGTTGCGCAGAAAACTCGCCAGCTCCAACCTGGTTTAATTTCTGTGCAGTGGTAATTTGGCTGACCGGCGCAGAGTGCGCACACGTCACCAAAATCTCACAGGCAGGTTTACAGAATGTCAGGCACATTTCAATGCAAGAAAAAATTACAGGAAGCACTATTTAATGTAACTATCTGAATAAGGACATAAATTATAGTATCTATATCGATTGTCCTGATGTCAGGCGGTTGCCACGCGTAATGGAAACTTGACCTGGCTTAATCAACGCAGCTGAATCTGTGATGCAAACTAACGACTTCACATCTTTCTCAGCCAACCACAAACTGTATAATATATATCGAATGCTTGCGTTCTATGCTCATTAAAGCCGCTTGCACACTGGACGCAAAACGAATTTTTCGCACGACTGATTACAGACAAAGTCAATGCAAAGACGCGATAGTCGGACAGGTTTTTAATATAGCTCCGTGTCCGAGAGTCATAAAAGTTCTAGTTTTTCCGAGTATTCCAGGAATTATTAGACGTGCAAACTTGGCTATGTTTGTGTTCGGCCTTCACAAAATGGAAATTGATAGCTATCGACTTTTCTTGGTCTTTTTAGCCTATTCATCTGTTTTCTTCCGTTGAAGATAGACATCAGTATTCATTCGGTCTTCTTTGGAAAATTCGTCAGATGGATCGAACAGATTCACGCTTTATTTCCACAGCAGAGATAATATAGTGCGTGAGCAAATCAATTCCATGACCACTGACAGAGTGAAGAAATCATCGCATGCACGATCAAGACTGTCCAACACGAAATGCAAATTACTCCATGTCCAGCAGCCAGCAAAAAGTAAAAGTATTGATATGAGAACAGATTTATAACGAAATAAAGAATAAAAATATATCAGCAACAAATGTGATATCAAACAAAGATGACCCGCCAATAAATAAATCGCAGTGTTCATTGGATGCTCTGTTGTTAAAATGTTTCTTTTTATTCTTTATTTCATTATCATTCTGTTCTAATCGTCCTCTTTTTTTGGCTGTCAGACGCGGAGGCATTGTATATTGTCTCGCGCCAGTGTCTACTCACTTTATTGAGCAGCTTAAACAGAAACATTGATTGAAATTCTCGGTACTCATCTTGAAGAACTGAACCCTCTTATCAAACATTCACGTTTAATGTCTGAAAGAGTCAGTAGCTTTGAAGAAATTAAAAACAATAATAGACTGTCGGACACGACGATTTATTAAAACCCTGTCAGACCTTTGGACACAAGACGCAATCTGTCGAGCGAAAAATTCGTTTCGCGTCCAGTGTGCAAGCGGCTTAATACTAGGCTACTATTATTGTCACTTATGCTTTATCGTCTTTAGTGGGGGAAAGGAATGCAGCCTGATTGCGATGATCTCGTACTGAGTTAAGATCACATATTGGAAATAAATGTGTAACGTATCTTGCTTTGTTGTATATGCATGTTAATCCCAATATTTTAAGCAGCTACAGTTTGTAGTAATAGAAACACGCTATCCATCGTTTCTCTTGCCAGTGAGCAATATTTGACTCGGCTGGGTCGCCTTCTATATTCTAACACATTAAAGGTGAGGTGAGGAGTTCATTTGACTGGTGAAGATTAGACTCGGCAGTGTAATACCCAAACACGCCTTCTTTGCCAACTTGCGCTGGAAGGAGGGGCAGAGGCGGGACAGAGGAGTACTTGCGCCAGGCTACGCCGGGCACGAAATTGCCACATACGCCTGGACACACCCCGTTGGCGCGGCGCACCCCCCATGCGCTGCGCCTGCGCCGCGCCTGCGCCTGGTCTACGAAATTAGAGCCCATAATGTTCACGAGTGATCAGAAAAGACATTGGGGCTGTATAACAGTCCATATCAAAAGGCTAGCGGTGGTGCGCAACCCGGAAAGAGTGAAAATATGTCTCCTCAAAACAGCGCAAGAACAAGCTTGTAAATATAATAATGACAATGATCATAAATAGATCAAACCATGTGTCACTCAATAAAACAACATGAAAGTACAATCATGTCTCCAATTATTAATTTGAAATGTAAACAACTGTATATATAAACTGCATATCAATTTGAAATTAATGAATTATTTCAATGAACTGTATGGACCATTATGGATACATTTACAAGCATTATTTGGGATAGAGATGGCAGCCAACAGTTTTAAAATATCTCTAGTGTCAAGAGATGTTTTACCTAATTTCTCTACCTAATTTGCTATTTTTCCAAGTTTATATTTTGGTCTTTGACTCCCCTAGAGTACTCCTGATCGCGCTAAGTAAAAAAAGGGTACTTATTTCGCTCGTACTGCCATCCTCAAAAAAACCCATTTGTAGTTTATTGTAGTCTCTGCTTGAAACGCCTCATTGGGGTGGCTCTTCCGCTATGGCCCCCACTCCCCGTGTGCCCACTTACTTCTGACTGGCCAGCTCTGTGGAGGGCGGGAAGAGGGAGTTGGGCCGTAAGAGGCTGCAGAACGCAGTCTGCTTCCCCAGAGTGAAAGGAGAGACACTGCTGCCATCTGATAACGAAGGGGCGGGCAATCTAACGTTATACTTGAATATAGATCTAATGAAATGAACTTGTTCTAATAAACGCAGCGGCGAAAGTGGAGGAAGCAGTGCGAAAATCTGTCAGCGCAAGCTCAACTTTGCTATCGGCTACAGGTTGCTACCGGTGAGTACAGCAGTTATTCTACTAGCTGGGATGCAGGGAAAGCTAGAATCCACAACTTACTACACTCCATCTGCAGTGGGTAGGTTAAGTCCTTCTACCCACAGCACCCTTTCATACTATTTCATAATAATGGCCACTAGGTCACATGATCACAACCATCCAATCAGCGCACTAATCTTGCCTTGAAATTCAGAATACATGACATATTTTGTCATTGGCTCCGGGCGACCCACGTGATCAAACATTATGGCTTCCTCCACGACGTTTTGATGAAAAATGTCGAGGAAAAACTGTGCGGTATATGGCATATCGACAGTTTAAGAACCTACCAGATGGAAGCTATAAAGTCTGTGCTGCTGGGGAAAGATGTTCTCGTCTGTATGCCGACTGGCAGCGGCAAATCCTTGTGTTTCGAAGGCCTGACTTCGGCGATTTCAACCGCTCGTGGGTCAGGCCTGTCACTTTTGTCACCCTCGGGCCAGCTATCATCTCATGGTCACTGAAGGAGTAACAGCTCTGAACAGCGACTGCGCGAAATACTGGAATACAACAGCAGAGTCGGGAGAAAAGTTGAGTGAAAAACGTTCTCACAATCTCTGTGATCGCTAAAATCCCTTTTCTTGAAGCTAAGAAAATGGGTAAGCCTGGTGGAAGCAAGGAAACTGGGAAATCAGGCTCACTGGATCTCGCAGTAGTCATGGAGGCGCTCGCTGATTTGAGAAGAGAAGTGAGGGAGTGGAGGGACAGTATGAGGGAGCAAATGGAACGGCTGATGGAGGAAAACCGTGATCTCAGAAAAGAGATTGCTAAGAAAGACATGGAGATCAAATCTTTAGGAAAGCAATCTGGAGGAGCGGGAACAACAAGAGAAACGTAATAATGTCATCCTGACCGAGCTCAAAATCAAACCCAGGAGCTATGCCAGGGCAGCAGCGAATGCTGATGAGTCAGATGAGGAGGAGAACAAATCCGTGGAACTGCAGGTGATGGAATTCCTTCAGTCCAGACATATTTCTTTGGACCAAAATAATGTGGATTCATGTTATCTGCTACCGAAAAGGAATGTAAGCCGAGACCAAAATGCAACAACACGAGCCGTGTTGCTACGACTTACAAGTAATAAGCAGAAGATCTCTCTGTTGAAGCAAGGGAAAAATCTCAAGGGATCCAATGTATTCAAGAATGAAAACCTCACCAAGCAAAATGCAACACTCGCATGGAAAGCTCGTCAACTACGGAAAGTGGGTAAGATACACAGCACCTGGTCGACAAACTGCAGAATTTTTATCAAACCAAATGGATCTTCACCGGAAACCACCAGACCGGTGCTGATCAAGATGATACGTGATTTGGAGAAGTACGACCACTGAGGTCCCTGACAGATATTCATGAGTAGTCATCAACCTACAGAAATAAATTTTTCGGGAAATGGATTTTTGACAGGAGGTCACCATTCTTCCGAAATAGACCCAAATGAAGAAATTGATCCGGATAACAATTTTTTCTACAAAGAGTCTAACACATGCGAATACTTTTCTGTGGATAAATTCAACAAAAGCATTAAAATGGATGGGAGTTTGTCCATTATGCACTTTAATAGTAGGAGTCTATATTCCAACTTCGATCAAATAAAGGAATACCTTCAGTCATTTGCTAACCCGTTTAATATCATCGCCTTATCGGAAACTTGGATTAAAGAGGAAAAGGGCAAGGACTTCTACATGGAGGGATATAACTTTGTGTGCAAGAGTAGACTGAATAAAGCAGGTGGGGGAGTTGGTCTATTTATTCATGAAGCCATAAACTTCCAGGTAATAGAATGTAAATCATATGTTGTGGAAAATGTTATGGAATGCCTTACAATTGAGATTCCCAGATTGAAAGGTAAAAATACTGTTATTTCTTGTGTGTACAGGGCACCAGATTCACAAATTGATGTTTTTAGCAAATGTATGGGCGAACTACTCACTAATATAAGCCATAAAAATGTTTTCATGTGTGGGGACTTTAACGTTGACTTGATAAATCCAAATAACAGCTCTGTAATAGAAGATTATATTAACACCACGTATGCCATGGGTATGCACCCATTAATTACAAAACCAAGCAGGATTACTAGACATAGTGCCACCTTGATAGATAATATCTATACTAATGTACTAGATTCTGATATATTTTGTGGCATCATGATAAATGACATTACTGATCATCTGCCAGTCTTTGCTATTTGTGATTGCAAGGTAGATATAAAAGATCAGGCCAGATCGAAAATCCGGGAATACACAGAAATCAGAATTAAAAGTGAAAAAAGGTTAAAGGATCTGGAAATAGATCTGTTAAATCAAAAATGGGATAATGTATTAGCAGAAAACGACCCGAATAGAGCGTATGAGGCGTTCCTGTTGACTGTAAATTCTCTGTATGATACCCACTGCTTAGTCAAAACAACCAATAATCTGAAGAAAAACAAAGAGAGAAGACCTTGGGTTTCAAAAGCACTGGCCAATGCCTGTAAGAAAAAAAATACTCTATACAAGCAGTTTCCGAGAGAAAGGACTGAGAAAGCGGAAGTAAGATATAAAACTTACAGAAATAAAATTACAAGCTTGTTGAGGAAGCATAAAAAGGAGTATTACGAAAAGCTTTTAACAGCAAATAAACATTACACCAAAAATCTTTGGAATATAGTAAAGACCGTTTCTGGGAGGTCTCCGAAGAAGGAGTACCCTGCCTTCTTTAATGTTCATGGTAAACAGGTAGAGAACATGGATCTAGGTGTGGAACATTTTAATAATTACTTTGTGAATGTTGGGCCAGAACTAGCAAAGGGCATCGAACCCCCACACCTTAGATGGGACTACCTTGATAAGGATGAGGAAGTACAAGACACATTGACATTAACTCCTGTTACTGAATCCGAAATTAGATCAATTCTAAATAACTGTACAGCTAAGACATCTGTTGACGTAAACCAATTAGATATGAAATTACTGAAAACACTAACCAAAGCAATTGTAACTCCACTTACGCATATATGTAATCTATCCTTCTCTTGCGGAGTGTTTCCAGATAAAATGAAGATAGCAAAGGTTATCCCTCTCTACAAAAGCGGGGATAAATATGATTTCTCAAACTATCGACCTGTCTCGATTTTACCTCAATGTTCAAAAATCTTAGAAAAACTCTTCAATGATAGATTGGACAATTATATAGATAAACACAAATTTCTATGTGATAGTCAGTATGGGTTCAGGAAAAAGCATTCGACAGCACTAGCCCTAACAGAACTTATTGAGATGATCAAAGATTCACTAGAATCAAAACTATATTCTATAGGTATATTTATTGACCTGAAGAAGGCTTTTGACACTATAAATCACGATATATTGATTGAAAAACTGAATAAATATGGAATAAGAGGGACCGCATTAAAATGGATTAAAAATTATTTATAATAATACATCAATTTTATATAGCGCTTTTCTGCTTACTAGGCACTCAAAGACGCTTTACAAGGATACATTATTCATTCACTCACACATTCACACTCTGATGGTAGTAAACTATGTTTTTGTAGCCACAGCTGCCCTAGGGCAGACTGACGGAAGCGTGGCTGCCAGTATGCGCCTACGGCCCCTCCGACCACCACCAAACATTCACACATAGCCATACAGTATTCCTATATATTGCATGTTTTGTGGGTGGGGGAAACCGGAGTACCCGGAGAAAACCCATGTGAACACTGGGAGAACATGCAAACTCCACACAGAAAGGCCCCAGGCCGGATTCAAACCCACAACCTTCTTGCTGTGAGGCAGGAGTGCTAACCACTGTGCCACTGTGCGGAATTCCTCAGGGCTCGGTCATAGGTCCTAAGCTCTCCATAATCTACATAAATGACATTGTTAAGGTATCAGATATTTTAAGATTAATTTTATTTGCTGACGACACGACTATTTTCTGCTCTGGTGCTGATCTCAACCAATTAGTCAAATTGGCTAATAATGAAATGTCTAAACTTCACACGTGGTTTAATGTAAATAAACTATCATTAAATCTTACAAAGACCAAATTCATGGTATTTGGGAAAAAAGGTCTAAAGGACGACATAGACTTAAAAGTTAATGGTATCAGCATTGAAAGAGTAAACGAATATAAAGTTTTGGGTGTTATGATAGATAATCTCTTAAGCTGGAAACCGCATGTAAATTTAGTTCAAAGAAAGTTAGCTAAAAGTGTATGTATTCTTTGGAAACTGCAGAAATTATTAAACCTTAAGTCTCTTAAAATAATATATTCAGCCCTCATAGCACCCCATCTACATTACTGCGCTGAAGTGTGGGGTCACACTTACAAAAACACAATAGAACCTTTATTTAAACTTCAAAAAAAGGCCCTTAGAATTATTTACTGCGTACCGTATGGAACTCATACAAATGATTTGTTTATTAAGGCAAAGCTTCTTAAATTAGAGGATATAGTAAAATTCAACTCCTTGCAACTGGTCTACTTGGGATATAAAAATTGTTTGCCCAAAAATGTACAAAACCTATTTCTTCAGCGTGACTGCATGCAGCACACCAGAAGTAGGATGTTATTTCCATGAAGCAAGGTCAGAACGACTCGTAGGGAGCATTCGCTATCTGTGGCTGGAGTCAGGGCATGGAATGTACTTGATGATAATATAAGGATGGCTGGAGAGCTGAAGGTCTTCAAATATTCGTTGAAATGTGCATATCTGAGTAACTATAAACATGTTTAATCTCGTTCAGTTGTATCCGTCACTGGACGCTTAAGAGATCCAAGGATAGATCCGGTATCTGCTTCCACTCATCTACGCCAAATCAGCTGGAACAAATCAAATGAGCAAGAATGGGGATTCGGGACAATGTCGCTTTGGATCAAGAGTGACATTTGAATCTAAGTTATATGATCACTCCCTTAATTTGCAATTATAATTCTTATGATATTCATAAACTTCATGATCTTATTTTCTGAAGTTAAAACGTAGCGTACATGGACATTAACTCTGCTGTGATTTATAATCCTTATGATATTTTAATCATAACCAAAATGTTTTTTTCTGGAAGCTGGGGGCGGGACTCTGATAAGCGATTTCGCTTCCCCCGCGACCCTTTCGGTCATGGTACATGCTGTGTGTTGAAATTGTCATGAAATGATTTTCAATCATGCCGAAATAAAAAAAAAGAAAAAAAAAGAAGCTAATTAGCACCCAGGTTGCTCATTTGAGGAGCATCGGCATCACGGCAATCGATCTACATGCTGACAGTGACAACTTGGACCGGGTGTTGAAGACTAAGTCTGGGAACAGGTTTGTAAATCTGTTATAATAATTGTAATAATAAGATGATCTATAAGTATCATCTTAAAATTCAGTTCAGGCTGTGAAGTGACAGTCTAATTATCCTGATTTAAACAGGGCTCAATTTGGGTCATGATTACGCCGGCGAAATAAGGCTACGGTTTGAGCCTTACTCGCTAGCAAGCTAGTTGGCTACCTAGCTAATAATAGGATAGCTAGCAAGCCAAAGTGATGCCAAGCTGTGTCATAATTAGCGCGCCATTGTATTTAGCTATATGGCCAACTAGCTAGCGAGCTTAAAGGCTACAGTTTGCTCACAATTGAATACTCGCGAGCGAGCTGTTTTGCTAGAGACATTGATAACTATAATATTTTAGCTAGCATGCCGATGTTACGTTATTTAACATCCTTAACGTCCTAGAGTCGCTTTCACACCGGACGCGAAACAAATTTTTCGCACGACAGATTGCATTCCAAGTCAATGCAAAGAAGCAAATACTCGCTATAACGCGTGTATTTGCGTTTTTTACATTGAATTTGAATGTAATAGCTGGCGTTTTAGTGGCAACACGAACTGCCAGAACTCGTCCAAGTCTGTGTCCACCCATGTCAAAACTTGTCGCAAATGACTGTTTGCCGGCGATGTCACACATCTTCATCCACGTGTGAACGTATTTCCTAATCATATATCGAACTGACATACCATGCAGAAGCTGAAAGCCCTTCGGCACAACGGTATATCCTTTTTTTGGGAGTATTTTCTGCCATGATCATCGCAGATTGTTCACCGTTTACATGTTGCTTCCGCTATTCCGTCTGCTGCTGGCAACGCATTTGTAAGCTCAGCGCTGATTGGTCCTCATTCGTCGTCGACTTGTGGTTGCCACCTGGTGGCCATTATTATAAAAGAGTACGAAAGTGTGCAGTGGGTGGAAGGACTTAACCTACCCACTGCAGATCAAGTGTACAACTTACAGACACATTTGTAGAACGGGTCAACATACCCAAGTGTAGACCGGAGACCGTAGAAATCCGGTGGGTCTGAGATAAGAGGGAAACATGGACAGTGAGGAGCAGCTAAAAGTGGACCAACAGCTTATGGACTGCTTCGGTTTGTATTAGGACCTGCTGGTTCATGTGCATTACTGTGGTGTGTTGTAAGCGTGGAGAAAAGAACAGCTTCTGCGCTGATATATGACGGAGGGGCGAAAGCTCCTAGCTAAACGGCCTTTTCGGAAATTGCCCGTGGTAATGATTTACCTATTGCTTCGGAATGACCAGCTTTTCCTCACGGAAAATGGGCGAGTTATGGAGAGTGCGCGAGATCTAGATAGAGCTACGGTTCTGTAATGACCGTAATACAGGTTTTACAGAGGGTCCGTCTGCATAAACCGTTGCTTATGTGGAGCTAGCGAATCGATCACCACTACAGGAAAGAATTTAATTTTAATTTAATCAATGGCAATAAATCGTTTGTTATACATGTTATAGCCTGTGCGCTTCGCTATTGCTTTCACCGGTAGCATCAGAGAGCTTTCCTAGCCATTGGAGATTTATCAGGCTTAACATTATCCCCGTCATGGATAAGTAAAGCGATCATTTCCCAAGCACCCAAAGAGCACCCAAGCTTTGCAAAATCTTTGGCTGGTCTAACTGCACCTCTCCGGTTAGCTTCAGCTGTAGTGGCTACAATCAGGCAACGTTATGATGATCTGTCAAATTGATGCTTACCGAAGTAACACAAGCATACCAATCAGAATTGCTGCATTTAAGTTAACCAGGAGCATTTTTAATCAGCAGAATTAGCAAAATAACATGCAGTAGCTGATAATCGGTCATGACTTTGAATGTAATCTGTCGCGCGAAAAATTTGTTTCGCGTCCGGTGTGAAAGCTGCTTAATTGCGCATATAACGTCTGTATTTGCGTCTTTGCATTGACTTTGAATGTAGCTAATCTGTCGGGCGAAAAATTAGTTTCGAGTCCGGTGTGAAAGCGGCTTGACGTGTATTCACGCCTTTGCATTGACTTTGAATGTAGGCTAATCTGTCCTGCGAAAAATTTGTTTCGTGTCTGATGTGAAAGCAGCTTTATGGATAGTACGTAGTAGTATAGACAGCTAGAGAGAGCTTGGTTATGTTATAAACATAATACAGGTTTATATGTGAATTTTGATACCATTAAGGAATATCTGAGACAGTTTAAAAGAACATTCAGTGTAATAGCCATAACAAAAACATGGATAACTCCTGAAAAGAGTGGAGACTTTGAATTGAATGGGTATGAATTCCTTCATTTAGATAGGAAAAATAAAAAAGGAGGTGGGGTGGGACTGTATATTGATAAAGACCTAAACTATAAAAGAGTTGAAAAGATGACAACCATTATTGATGATGTGATGGAATGTATAACGATTGAAATCTGTATGGAAAAAAAGAAAAACATAATCTTCAGTTGTATATATAGAACTCCAGGATCCAATATTGACATTTTTACTAACTGCATGGAGGGATTATTTACAAACGTATACCACAAAGGGCTATTTACTTGTGGAGACTTTAATATAGACTTACTAAATCCAAATCATAACAAAAGTGTAGATGAATTTATAGATGCCATGTTCAGCATGGGGCTATTTCCCCTAATAACAAGACCGAGTAGAGTAACAACACATAGTGCCACTTTAGTAGATAATGTATTTACAAATATAATGGATGATAACATTAAAAGTGGGTTATTAATCAATGATATCAGTGATCATCTACCAGTTTTTGCTGCTTATGATTGTAATTGCAAGGGCAACAGAATCAAGCGTAACATTATGTATGAAAGAATCCGTACAGAGAAGACATTAAATATCTTTAAAAATGAGTTGCTAAAGCAAAATTGGAATATCATATATGAAGAGACTGATGTTAACAAAGCATATGAAACATTTTTACAGATATTTAAAATACTATATGATAAACACTGTCCAGTAGTACAATGTGACATGAAACGAAACTACACAGGAAGACCATGGATGACTAAAGGGCTACAAAATTCCTGTAAAAAAAAGAATGCCTTATATCGAGAATTTATTGAACATAGAACTATTGAAGCAGAAAATAAATATAAAAAATATAAAAATAAGTTAACCAATTTAATGAGAATGTGTAAAAAAGAGTACTTTAGTAATAAATTAGAATATAATAAAAATAACACAAAAGCGTTATGGAGTACACTAAATAGTGTAATTAAAAATGAAAAAAAAAACATGATCAATATCCTCAGTATTTCATAGTTGAAGGAAGCTGTGTTAAGAAAATAAAGGATGTAGCAGATGGATTCAACTCATTTTTTGTAAATATTGGACCAAAACTGTCAGAGGAAATAATGGTGGAGGGAACAGAAATTGATCTTACAGACTATGTTTAGAGGAATAATAGTTCAATGTTCAACAGCTGTTGGAGAAAAAGAAATGTATGATTTAGTCAAAGGATTTAAGAACAAAAACAGTATAGATTGCGATGATATTGACATGTTGACTGTGAAGAATGTTATTGATGGTATTACTAAGCCACGTATGTATATTTTTAACCTGTCTTTTCAAAATGGGTTATTTCCAAATAAGATGAAAGTTCAAAAGTTGTTCCCATTTACAAAGCAGGCGATAAACACTACTTCACTAATTATAGGCCGATATCGGTGCTTTCCCAATTTTCAAAAATATCAGAAAAAGTATTCATAAAACGATTTGATGGTTTTGTTGAGAAACACAAGTTGTTAACAGACAGTCAGTATGGATTTAGAAATAATAGATCGACAGCCATGGCACTGTTAGAATTGGTAGAAGAAATAACACACTGTATCGATACAAAGAAGTACGCAATGGGAGTGTTTTTAGATCTCAAGAAAGCATTTGACACAGTCAATCATGACATATTGATTAGAAAATTGGAGAAATATGGTTTCCGAGGTCATGTTATGGATTGGCTGAAGAGTTACCTACTAAACAGACAGCAATTTGTACAAATAAATCAGAATACATCAAGTTTTATGAATATTACATGCGAGGTGCCTCAAGGATCCGTTTTAGGACCAAAACTATTTATTATGTATATTAATGATATTTGCAGGGTATCTAATATATTAAGATTTGTGCTATTTGCAGATTACACAAAATTTTTTTGTTCAGATGTGGAATTACAGCAGCTTTTGGAGGTGATTACAAAGGAAATGAATACCTTAAAAAGTTTTTAATAAATATAAGGATGAGGAACAGCAGTTTGACCCAGGACGGTAATGGCAGGGTTTAGAAAAATGTGGATACATTGTCTTGTTATGTCTTCTTCTGTGTGTGCGCAGGGGGTTCTAGAAGTACAGAAATTCAGTATTATATACAGGTGCAATATTCTGTGTATATTTGTATATAAGTAGCTTATTGAATATTATAGTCAACAAATTGTAAGTACCATTGGTTCTTGAATAGACGGTGAATGTTGTAAATATAATAATAGAGAATTTAATAACTTGACTGTAGAATACGGTAATACAAGGGGTAGGATTAAATAAGTTCTTACTTCTTCCTACTCCTTTTCGAGCATACAATCTTGCTGCTCATGCAAGACAGTTATCAACAGTTTGCTTTTTGTTTTTGTTTTGGTATTGGCATGGTGGCCATTTGTTTTGGTGATTATCTCTGTTTTATCTTTTAACGTGTTCGAAATAAAGATTTAATTATTATTATATTATTATTACAGGTTTTGCGGACCGTAAGTTCCATTAGCGTGGTAAGTTCCATAAGTTGCTTATGTGGAGCTTGCGAATTGATCACTTCTGTAGGAAAGAATTACCAATTTAATCTCCGCCTTTTTCGGCTTTTTATTAGCCACAACATTTTCAAAGGGGGATGAAATTATGTCAAGGCAGCGCAGAGAAATTAAATAAAATGAAAATGAATGCCATTTAGAGGAGAGACTCACGCCCAAGGCGTAAGCCTTGGCATCTCTGAAATCATATGTGACGCTGACGTGCTCATAACGAATGTAGTGGCACAGGCTACACAGTTTACTCATTAATTGAAACCTGCTGCTTATAATCATCAATTTAAGGCTTGTTGTGACTTACAGGTGATAGTGGCTACTTCCTGAGGGAGTGGCTGCTATTTCCCATCCCGGACCCTCAGGGTGTCCAAGAAATCCAGTATAATGAGGTCCATGCCAGTGCACGCTGCCTCGAGGAGCGTGGCATTGGGCTCCTTAAAGACCGTTGGCGCTGCCGGCATGCGTCGGGTGATAGGCTCGTCTACCACCCGAATAGGGTCAGTTGGATCATCTGGGCCTGTGCCATCCTGTACAATGTGGCAGTGAAGTGAGGGGTTGTGCTGCCGCCCGGCCTCCCTCCACCCCAGCATGTGGACCTGGACCCACAGCCCCCTCCCTGTCATGAGGGCTTTCAACAGGGACTAAGGACACGAGCTGCGGTGATGCAGTGGTTGTGAAGCCGCCCCCTCATGTTGACATAAAGAGTGTGTGTGTGTGTGTGTGTGTGTGTGTGTAGCTTACGAGTTTCTCAGTTTCAGTCTTGCAAAGTTGTGTTTAGTTTTCAGTATTGCAAGAATCTCATTTCATTCCTCGTACATTTGATATCCACAAGTTGAGGCAGAAATAAATTCATGTATATCAAACACGACATTGTAATTTGTCCCTCTATGCAACTGAAACAAAACACACACCTACTGCATTTGACAAAAGATTCGACACAAAGGTTCTTTTTTTATTGCTTCTGTGAGACTTGTGACCGCAGCACTCGGCGGTTTTATGCTGTCTTGGTGAGGCCGGGGCTGTGGCTGATTAGATGAGATTGTCTTAATTTCCAGAGGTGAAATTGTTTGGTCCAACATTATGCGCTCATTTCTGTTGTGATTCTCTACGTGTTCTTAGTTATATGTTCTTGTTCCTAAATAAACCACAAGATGAAGTGATCATATAGAATTAGGGCAAATACCTGCCGAAGAGGACTTTTTTCCTCACCTGCACAAGCAAGTGTTTTTCACTTTTTTGAGAAGTTTCACTT
Source organism: Gymnothorax reevesii (assembly GCA_029721435.1). Lineage (NCBI taxonomy): Eukaryota > Metazoa > Chordata > Actinopteri > Anguilliformes > Muraenidae > Gymnothorax > Gymnothorax reevesii. The sequence continues at coordinate 33,042,592 of CM056584.1, read as the reverse complement.
CTTTCCGCGTTTCCCATCCATGCTTTACTGTCTTTCACTGATGTTACTCAACAAATCCCCAGAGCGCACATGGCTACTTTATATGCAGATTCTCATTTGCATTGACCATATATGGTTGTGTCTGGGCGTATAGATGGCGGGATATGAGGCGCGTTCACGTCAGCACTTTTCTTGGGTCCAGTGTGATTTATCAATGGAAATTGTGAAGAGCTGTGCGTACGCACAGTTTGGTAGATCTGGAAAGGGTGTAAATATTTTGGATGTACGCCATTTTTGGCTTTCGCCATAAGTGAAAATTTAGTAGCACTTTTACACCCTTTTTGATAAATGAGGCCCCAGGGCTGCCACAGCAATGGTGGTGTTCAGTTGATAGACCGAAAGTCAGAGTCGTCGTGCCAATTGAGAGGAGATGAAGTTCCCTGCCGCACTGGAGTCAATCAGGGCTTCTGTACAGAGGTGCAGTTCATTTTATGTCTCTCGGACTGGGACCCGGAATCTCTGACCAGTGATGGTGGATGGAGAGACAATTACGTTACAGACCGGCTGGTTCTCCCCATAGTGGGCACAAAGACTTAACTTTCTCCAATCGCGACAGTTGATGGATCTGGAGGACCTGATTTCCATCGATGCTAGTGCTGGTTTAGCCAGCTGGATGAGGTCTCCGCATTGACTCCACTGTCTCTCCTGCAGCAGCTGGTCCAGACGGATAGCAGTGTTGACATAAGAATCCAGGGAAGCAGCATGATCCCTGCATGCCATTTATGCCCTCAGGTCCACCCGCAGCCCATTACGGAAGATGGTTAGTAGTGCAGGCTTCTTCCATCTACTGGATGCAGCCAGGGACCAGAATGACAGGGTGTACTCCACTGCCAACTTGGACCCCTTCAGCAGGTCCCGCAGACAATCCCCACCCAGATAGCAAAAAGTGATTGAATCAACATTGTAATATTGTCAGGCTGAAGATTGCAATCAACATTGATATCAGATATCATAAAAAAAAACATTGAAAGTGCTCGCTATGATCAACATGGAAATAACGTTGAATTTCCTATCAATTCTGACAATGAATCAACCTTGATCAAAATTGAAAGAATGTAGAATTGCATCAATATTGATTCAAATATATATATATATGCATTGCATTATACATTGAAATAATGTTATAATTATAGGGCCATTTCAACCCTCCTTTGTATGTTTTTAATATGCCTCATTAAAAAAAAAATATTACATTTTATTACTCTATTTATGGTATAGTTCAACAAGGAGCATGCCAAAGTAGACTAGTCAGTGATGTCACTGCCTTATGCCTGAATAGCAGTGATGTCACTAATAGACAAATTTAGAGCAACCCCCACAGAACTTTAAAACACCAAATAGAGGAAAATAATTTTTTAAATGAGTAATATTAAAAACATACAGACGAAGGTTAAAATGCTGAAATGGTCCATTTAGTATGCTATACTGCAGGGGTTCATAACCTTTTTATACAAAGGCCCCACTTTACAGGGACATGTTTTGGAGGACCCTATACATGATTATACACTGCTAAAAAAAAAAAAAAAAAAAATGAAGGAACACTAATATAACACATCCTAGATCTGAATGAATTATTCTTATTAAATACTTTGTTCTTTACATAGTTGAATGTGCTGACAAAAATTATCAATGGAAATCAAATTTATTAACCCGCGGGCGGGCGCACACACACACACACACACACACACACACACACACACACACACACACACACACACACACACACACACACACACACACACACGGCCTCCATGTGCCTGTATGACCTCTCTACAACGCCTGGGCATGCTCCTGATGAGGTGGCGGATGGTCTCCTGAGGGATCTCCATCCAGACCTGGACTAAAGCATTCGCCAATTCCTGGACAGTCTGTGGTGCAACGTGGCGTTGGTGGATGGAGTGAGACATGATGTCCCAGATGTGCTCAATTGGATTCAGGTCTGGGGAACGGGCGGGCCAGTCCAAAGCATCAATGCCTTCTTCTTGCAGGAACTGCTGACACACTCCAGCCACATGAGGTCTAGCATTGTCTTGCATTAGGAGGAACCCAGGGCCAGCCGCACCAGCATATGGTCTCACAAGGGGTCTGAGGATCTCATCTCGGCACCTAATGGCAGTTAGGCTACCTCTGGCGAGCACATGGAGGGCTGTGCAGCCCCCCAAAGAAATGCCACCCCACACCATTACTGACCCACTGCCAAAACCAGTCATGCTGGAGGATGTTGCAGGCAGCAGAACGTTCTCCACGGTGTCTCCAGACTGTCATGTCTGTCACATGTGCTCAGTGTGAACCTGCTTTCATCTGTGAAGAGCACAGGGTGCCAGTGGCGAATTTGCCAATCTTGGTGTTCTCTGGCAAATGTTAAACGTCCTGCACGGTGTTGGGCTGTCAGCACAACCCCCACCTGTGGACGTCGGGCCCTCATACCATCCTCATGGAGTCGGTTTCTGACCATTTGAGCAGACACATGCACATTTGTGACCTGCTGGAAGTCATTTTGCAGGGCTCTAGCAGTGCTCCTCCTGTTCGTCCTTGCACAAAGGTGGAGGTAGCGGTCCTGCTGCTGGGTTGTTGCCTTCCTACGGCCTCCTCCACGTCTCCTGATGTACTGGCTTGTCTCCTGGTAGCGCCTCCATGCTGTGGACACTACGCTGACAGACACAGCAAACCTTACCACAGCTCGCATTGATGTGCCATTCTGGATGAGCTGCACTACCTGAGCCACTTGTGTCGGTTGTGGAGTCCGTCTTATGCTACCACTAGAGTAAAAGCACCACCAGCATTCAAAAGTGACCAAAACTTCAGCCAGAGAGCACAGGAACTGAGAAGTGGTCTGTGGTCACCACATGCAGAACCACTCCTTTATTGGGGGTGTCTTGCTAATTGCCTACAATTTCCATCTGGTGTCTATTCCATTTGCACTACAGCATGTGAAATTGACTGTCAATCAGTGTTGTTCCCTAAGTGGACAGTTTGATTTCACAGAAGTGTGATTGACTTGGAGTTACATTGTGTTGTTTAAGTGTTCCCTTTATTTTCTGAGCAGTGTAATTATTTCTTAGGTGAATATTCTAAAATGTGTTGTGAGCTTATCGATTGTGTCATGGTTTCACCCCCCGACCATGGACCTAAAAGAATGCAGGACCGAAACGCCAGGCTGGTACAAACTGGAGATATAATAAATAGTAAAAAACCACACAGAGATAAAAACAGGGAGGAGCATCAACATGTAATCAGGGTTAAAAATCACACACATCAATGATAAAACCAAAATGCAGTGCCAACAAGAACTGGCAACTGCCAGCCCTATATAGTTCAGATAATGACCTCCACCTTAACAAGCAACAGGTGTAGCTCGTTAAAGTGGAGGCGAGAGAAAGCCACAGGGAAGAGGCTGCAAGGCAAAAACCCTTACAGATTGGCTATTTCCATTTTTTTTTGAAAACCAAGGTTGAGAACAGCTGCTTTACTGCATGCTCTATTAACAAAAAACAATAAAACAGACCATTGTTCATTTAGATATTTATTAAAGATTCAAAAGAAATTACGCTCTTGTACTAGGCGGCCATTAACGCCACGCCTGGCATGGGACGTTGCGAGATCGTAACGTCACTGTGGCTGCCACATGCATTCATGTGCGTGATGCATGCGATGTCAAAATGTCTGAATACATGGATATCTAAATAAATTAGACTACCAATCAATGAAAAATCATCATCTGTACTTCATTCAACAACAGTTTTTCAAAGGATCAAATGGTAACTGAAATTAAACATTGAGTCAACATAGATTTTTCTACCTCAACCAAAAATAACTAATCTGACCAAAATCCAACATTGAATTAACGTCTTTTTCTATCTGGGCAGCCTTCATCTCGGGGTGATATGTGTTGTTGTATAACCTCTATATATTTTTCAGCATTGATCGTGTCTTTCCAGATGTGTAAGCCTCCCACACCATGGGCACTAGTAAAACCCCATTCTATCAGAGATGCAGGATTTTGAACTGTGCACTGATAACAATTTGGATGGACCCTCTCCTCTTTAGTGTTCACGACACCGTGGTTTCCAGGAAGAACGTCAAATTTCGGTTCATCTGACCACAGGACAGTTTTCCATTTTGCCTCTGTCCATTTTAAATGAGCTGTGGCCCTGAGAAGATGCTGGCATTTCTGGAAAGTGTTCACATATGGCTTAATCTTTGCATGATACAGCTTTAGCTTGCATTTGTGGATTGCATAGCGAACTCTGTTCACAGACAATGATTTCTGGAAGTGCTCCTGAGCCCATGCAATGAATTCCAGTGCAGAATCATGCCTGTCTTTAAAGCAGTGCTGCCTGGGGGCCCAAAGATCACAAGCATCCAATATTGACTTATGGCGCACCATGATTTGTCCAGATTCTCTGAATCTTTTGAGGATATTCTGCAATCTGATGGTGTAATATTCGAAGTCATGACAATTTTATATTGAGGAACAATTTCTGACATTGTCCCGCAATTTTTAGATGTAGTTTTTCGCAGATTGGTGAGCCTATGTCCTTCTCAACTTCTGAGAGACTCTGCCTCTCTAAAATGCTCTTAATACCCAGTCATTTTACTGAGCTGCTGCCCATTAACCTAATTAGTTGCAAAATGCTCCTCCAGCAATTTTTTAGTAGTACCACTTACTTTTCCAGCCTTTTTTTGCCCCTGTCCCAACCGTTTTGAAATGTGTTATTGCCATTAAATTCAAAATGAGCTAATATTTTTCACAAAATGGTAAAATGTCTCACTTTCAACATCTGATATGTTGTTTATGTTCTATTGTGAATAAAATGTGGGTTTATGAGATTTGCAAATCATTGTATTCTGTTTTTATTCACATTTTACACAACGTCCCCAACTTCATTAAAATTGGGGTTTGTACTACCTGCAAAGAGGCCCCCAGTTCGGCAATCTCCCTCTGTTGCGCGGCCACCACATTGATGTTGTCGAGGGAGCTTGAAGCAATGTCTCCCTTTTCGGGTGGGGGGGATCTTTTCTGAATCCAGGGTGAGGTGAAGTCTTCTGTATTGGCGTTTTCAGTGCACGCAAAGGGTGTACTGGAAAATGGTAAACGGTGAACAGGACTCAGATGCAAAGATGAATTAAGTTTATTATACCTCTGCTGCAGAGCGGCAAAGGTAGAAAAAGCAGTTACAAACAAACAGGAAGGAAACGTGGTTTGAAAAGTAAACACAAAGTGGTGTTGAATGTAATACAAGCCAGCGATAAACAAACCCCTAATTATAAGGGCATGGATTACAGGATCTTCAATCACAAATGCAGGTCAACTGTTTTAATTTCAACAGGAATATTTATTGTGGTGACTTCATGTAGATACCTAAGAAATCATACAGCATTGGAAATTGTAATCAAAAGCTCACATTCAATGATTTGTGCATTAGCGCAATACATAACCAGAAAATTTGTGTCCTAGGACATGGATGTCCCAACCACTGAGAGTTTTTGAAGCCCCTACAATTGCAAAATTATCCAGTAGTGTCAAACAAAATGAGATGCACACCTTCAATCCACAACCCCAATTCTGAAATAGTTGGGACGAAGCGTAAATTGAATAAAATCAAAATGCAATGACTGTCAGATTACATGAGCCAGTATGTTATTTACAGTAGAACATAGATGACATTTCAAATGTTGAAACTGCGATTTTTTACGTTTTTTTCCACAAAATGAGCCTTTTTGAAATTTTCTGGCTGCAACAGTTCTCAAAAAAGTTGGGACATAGGCAAAAAAGGGCTGAAAAAGCAATTAATACTGTATATAGGAGAATCAGCTGAAAGAACATTTAGCAAGTAATTAAGTTAACTGGCATCAGGTGTGTAACATGATTGGCTATAAAAGGGATGTCTTAGAGAGGCTGAGTCTCTCAGAAGTAAAGATGGCCAGAGGCTCTCCAACCTGTGAAGGCTTGTGTAAAAAATTGTGGAACACTTCAAAAACAATGTTTCTCAATAGGAAATTACAAAGGCTTTGAAGATCTCATCATCGACAGTGCATAACATCATCAAAAGATTCAGAGAAACTGGAAAAATCTCTGTGCCTAAGGGACAAGGCCGAAGACCTTTACTGGATGGCTGTGATCTTCAGGCCCCCAGACGCCACTGCATCACGCAACGGCATGATTCTGTCATTGACATTACTAAATGGGCCCAGGAATACTTCCAGAAACCACTGTCTGTAAACACAGTCCGCCGTGTCTTCCGCAAATGCCACCGAAAACTCTATCATGCAAAAATGAAGCCATTGTTGAGCATGATCCAGAAGCGTTGCCGTGTTCTGTGGGCCAAGGCTAATTTAAAATAAACTGTAGCAAAGTGGTAAAGTGTCCTGTGGTCAGACGAGTCCAAAATTGATATTCTTGTTGGAAATAATGGGCGTTGTGTCCTCCGGGCCAAAGAGGAGAAAGACCACCCCTCCTGTTATCAGCGTTCAGTTCAAAAGCCAGCATCTCTGATAGTATTGGGATGCATTAGTGCATATGGTGTGGGACACTTGCATGTTTTAAAAAGTACCATGAATGCTGAATGGTATATAAACGTATTAGAGCAACATATGCTCCCTCCAGACGACATCCGTTTCAGGGAAGGCCTTGTGTATTTCAGCCAGACAATGCAAAACCACAAACTGCAGCTATTACAACAGCATGGCTTCGTAGTAGAAGAGTCTGTGTGCTGAACTGGCCTCCTTGCAGTCCTGATCTTTCACCGATTGAGAACATTTGGAGCCTATTTAAATGAAAAGTCCATCAAAGGAGACCCAAAACTCTCCAGCAGCTGGAAGCCTGCATTAAACAAGAGTGGGATCAAATTTCCAATGGCTAAACTCAAGAAACTTGTCTCGTCAATGCCCAGACGCCTCCACTCTGTGTTAAAAAGGAGATGCTACACCAGGGGTGGGCAATCACGGTCCTGGGGGGCCGGTGTGTATGCAGGTTTTTATTCCTATCAATTACCCTGACTAATTGAGTTAATTGATTGCATGCACAAATATAGATTTTTGCAATTATTCGATCAAAGGAAAATGTTTTATGAAGGGAGACAAGACTAGTCTTTGTAGTTTCATGATAATTTAAAGAAATGTGCATGAACCGTCAGATTTCATAAATGGTTTGGCTAATTGAGACAATCAACTAATAAAAGACCAGACGTTGGTGTGAAAACCAGGGACAGATACGGCCCTCGCTGCCCACCTCTGTGCTCCACCATAGTAAACAAACCCCTGTCCCAACTTTTTTGAGACCTGTAGCAGCCATCAAATTTGAAATGAGCTCATTTTCTGAATAAAATTGTATAATTTCTCAGTTTCAACATTTGCTATGTTATCTCTGTTCTATTGTACACTAGAAAAGCACTCAGAGAGCGCAGAACCTCCGCCAGGGGGCAACAAAGCCAAAAGCACGGCGATTGGAACTCCGGCCCATTGGAAAGACTTGAAATCTTGAACTTTGGCGTATATCTCAGCAATACTTTGGCCTAGATATGCCAAAATTTAATCACCTCTTTCTTGAGTTAATACCAACCTACCCTGAAAATTTCGTCAAAATCCGGCCATAGGTTTTTGAGGTATGTTGTACACAAACAAACCAACAAACAAACGGCACCAAAAACATATACCTTCTGACGGAGGTTAATAAAATACTGGCTGGTGTAATTTGAAAGTCATTGCGCTTTGATTTTATTCATGATTAACACTCATATGGCACCCAATCGATGGAATATTCGGTTAGTTAAAGGTCTTCCGATTATTTTTATGCCACACTTAAAGTGACCATGATTAACATTTTTTGTAAAAATAACCTTTATTGAGGTCTCTGGAGGTTGTCGTTCTGGGGTTGCTTGGTAACAGTGGGTAAACAATCATGACTGCGCTCGTCCAGTGTTATGTCCCATCCATGGACTGTATATAAAGATGGACTACGCATTTACTCCCATTGATCAAAAATGGAGCCAAAATATCCCACATACAGGCGCTGCCTTCTTGCACATTTAGAAGCCAGAGTCTGCGCAGTAATGATCGGGGGTCAAACCGGGGATCTTGAGATCCGCCCATACGCCAACCAGAATACCATCCCTGAACTTTTGACCTGGCCGGCTGAAACGCTATTCATGTAAGTACCTGTAATACCTATTCACAGAGAATGGACAGTCTTTTGAAGTGAACGAACCCTCCAACTGCCAGAAGCATTGCTAATCGTAGGCTTGTTAAATAAGGTAGTGCAGTCTGTGGGTAAATAGACACCCCACTGCCATCTGTTTCACAGTTAGTTATGAATATGCAATTCGGCAGCAATGGTGTCTTGTCAGTGGATCTAGCTTAACAAGCTAGCTAGGTATTAGCTAACACAGGTAACAGATATTTGCAGTTTCTCGACCAGAGGGCTGCAGTCACTGTTCTCAACTGTAATTTACCGCATTTTGTGAATGGCAATCATTTTATGCCAAATTTTGTTGAATTTTCTAATTCACATTCCACCAGGAAAGTGTAACTTCATTCGTGCATGCTACTAGCCAGAGGCGGTCCATCAGCAGTAACGAAGGCTATCAGAAACCTCACCTTTCAATACGTAATAACCTAAACCTCCCACAGTTTACATTTCCCGACTAGCGACAGTTGCTCAGACTAATTGCTTGAATGACAGTCAAATTTATTCTTGATAGCACTGAAATACATTTCCCCATGAAATTATTTGGCATTTTCTTCCGCACATAAGTGGCGACTCAAAATATCAGTATGTCTTGTTATGACTTGGAAAAATCACAACAAAAAAACTGGCAAGTACAACTAAAACAAATTTATTCTTTACAAAAAAAATTGAACAAAAGAATATCCACGATTTAAATCAGCAAATAACACTCTGCCACTATTTAACTGTTGCCAAAACAAAACTCTGGTCTGCTCTCTTCTGCTGTCTGCTCTCTTTGTTGTCTGTCTCTGCTGTGCTTAAAATCACAGCCTTTTTATAGTCTAGCAACCTTCCAGAAAGATCCACAGGATTCTAGGGAAATCCCGCCCCCTCCAAGCAGGAAAGTGCCAGAAGCTTCGAGAAATTACTAGACTTTTCTTAATGATTTTACAAGTACGCCACCAGATGGTGCCAATGAACAAAATAAATATAGCTGACCAGCAGGGCAGCAAAACAGCATGTAACAAATCTTCATTTACAAATGGAATATAAAGCTGTACAAAAAATTATCATACATAACACCTCCCCTCTTTAAGAAAAGAAAGGTTTGCTAAAAGCTTGCTTTTGTTAAAATTAACACAGTTTTATAATCAGAACAATATTGAACTTTACACAAACGTATTATTGATCATGATAACAATCATATACATAACAAACAGTGTAAGTCTCACAATCAAATAGAAAAGTAAAATTACGTTTTTCACAATCACAAAAAGAAATAAAATTACATGCGCGAAAGTGTATCTGGGATTACATTATCTTTTCCCCTGATGTGAGAAATGTCCAAATCATACTCTTGCAAAAGTAAACTCCATCTCAGTAATCTTTGATTCTTGTTTTTGATCTTGTGCAAGAATGTGAGGGGATTGTGATCACTGAAGACCTTGATGGAAGTAGCTGAACAAGTCAAATAGACTTCAAAATGTTGTAAAGCCAAAACAAGTGCCAAACATTCTTTTTCAATTGTTGAGTAGTTTTTCTGATGTTTATCAAACTTTTTGGAAAAGTAACAAACAGGATGATCTACTCCATCAGTGTCTTCTTGCAGTAAAACTGCACCTGCACCAATGTCACTGGCATCAACTGCCAACTTGAACTCCTTTTTGAAATTGGGAGATAAGAGAACTGGTGCATTTTTGAGAATCGCTTTCAGCTGGTCAAATGAATTTTGACATTTTTCATCCCAAACAAATTTTGCATTTTTCTTCAGTAAATTTGTCAAAGGTTCAGAGATGATAGAGAAATTTTTACAGAATTTTCTGTAGTAGCCAGCCATCCCTAGAAATCTCATGAGCTGTCTTTTAGTTGTTGGCTCAGGAAATTCAGTGATAACTTTGACTTTTGCATCAACTGGTTTGACTTGACCCTGTCCTACAACATGACCTAAGTAAACAACTGTAGCTTTACAAAAGTCACTTTTAACAAGGTTGATAGTCAGCTTGGCATCACTCACTCTTTGAAAGAAGTTTCTGATGTAGGTGAGGTGCTCTTGGAAGCTGTCACTGGTGATGATAATATCATCGATATAGGCCTCACATCCTGGCAGTCCCGCAATCACTCTGTTTACCAGACGTTGGAAGGTGGCTGGAGAATTTTTCATTCCAAATGGCATGACCTTGTATTGGTATAATCCATCTGGCGTGACGAAGGCAGAGATCTCCTTTGCTCTATCAGTTAGAGGGATCTGCCAGAAGCCCTTGAGGAGATCAAATTTTGTGACATACTTTGACTGTCCAACTTTGTCAATGCAGTCATCAATCCTGGTAATAGGATATGAGTCCGTTTTTGATAGAGCATTAGCTTTCCTGTAGTCTGTCACCATTCTATATGTTCCATTGGGTTTGGGAACTAGGATGCATGGAGAACTCCAGTCACTGTAACTTGGTTCAACAAAGTCATTTTCAAGCAGATATTTGACTTCTTGTTTAAGGTATTCCTGCTTCTCTGGATTCATTCTGTAGGGATGCTGTTTTACAGGCTTGGCATCATCTTGTAGGATGACATCATGGTAAACCAAATCAGTCCTTGATGGAACGTCAGGGAAAATGTGACTATATTCAAATATGAGCTGCTTTAGCTGCTGTTGTTGAAAAGGGTCCAGGTGGGACAACTTGCTGTCAATATTTTGAAGAATGTCTGAATTTTCAAGTTTGACTGGACCAGGTTCATTTTCTAAGGGGCAGTCACAATCTTCGGAATTTTTCAGTTCAACTGTATTTACCACATTGACTGGCTTTTGCTGTGTGTCTCTATCAATGTATTCTTTCAGCATGTTGATGTGACACATTTGTTTTTGTTTCCTCCTTCCAGGAGTTGAAATTATGTAATTTAGATCACTGACCTTTCTGAGGACAGTGTAAGGGCCGAAATATCGGGCTCTTAGAGGGTTTCCAGGAACTGGCAAAAGTGCAAGAACTTTGTCACCAGTTTTAAAACATCTATCTTTTGAATGAAGGTCATATCTGGCTTTCATTTTGCCCTGAGCTTCTTTGAGATTAGACTTAGCAAAGTCACAGGCTTTAGAGAGACGATTACGGAAGTCAAAGACATACCGAAGCAAGTTCATTGGGACATCATCTTCAGCGAGCAACTTTTCCTTCAGTAGCTTCAGAGGTCCACGGACTGTATGCCCAAAAACGAGCTCAAAAGGACTGAACCCAAGAGACTCCTGAACAGCTTCACGGGCAGCAAACAGAAGAAGATGGACACCTTCATCCCAATCTTTCTCTGTGTCAAGGCAGTAGGTCCTTATCATGTTCTTCAGGGTTTGATGGAACCTCTCCAAAGCACCTTGACTCTCAGGATGGTAAGCTGATGACCTGTATTGTTTTATACCAAGCTCTTGCATAACTTGTTGAAATATGCCTGACATGAAATTTGATCCTTGATCAGACTGAATAGACTTAGGAAGACCAACAAAGCAGAAAACTTGGTAAGAGCCTTGATGATAGTCTTCGCCTTGATATTACGAAGTGGAATTGCCTCAGGAAACCGGGTGGAAGCACACATGATAGTCAGTAAGTACTCACAACCAGACCTAGTCTTCGGCAATGGTCCAACACAGTCAATGATGATCCGACTGAAAGGTTCTTCAAAAGCGGGAATGGGCTTAAGTCGAGCCTTTGGAATATTTTGGTTCGGCTTCCCTACCATTTGACAAGTATGACAGGATTTGCAGTACTCCTGTACATCAGACCTCATGGAAGGCCAGAAGAAGTGGTGTCTGACACGTTGAAGGGTCTTTTTGATACCCAAATGACCTGACATAGGATTGTCATGGGCCAGACTAAGAGTTTCTTAACGGTACGGCTTTGGAAGGACAATTTGATGGGTAATCATCCACTCTTCATCTGCAGGAACATCGGGTGGACGCCACTTTCTCATAAGCACACCATTTTTGTAGTAAAAACAGACAGGAACTTGAGTAGCCTCTTGTTCACTTGCAGCCTGAGGTAGAAGATGCGCTAGATCACGAGCTTGTTGTTGCTCATGAATAAGTTGTTGACAAGACAAAATGTCATTAGAATGACCTGACAAGGACAAGTCTGAAGATTTCCCAGACATCTCAGGACTGGAAGGTTCCTGATGAAAAGACTGCCCAATGAAGGTGTCAGCCAGGTTAAAGTCCAGATCAGCATCATCTTGAATAGCCTTTTTGGCCATAGAACGAGTAACTGCACATGAAGGATAGAGGTCTGGAATTTCCTCCTCTATAGAGTCAGATTCTTGATGAATCAAAGGAGAGTCAGTTACAATTGGGTAGGGTACAACCTTATCCCCAGCAAGATCATTACCAAGAAGCAAATGAATGCCTTTGAAAGGAAGAGAAGACCTAACACCAACAGTAATAGGTCCAGAGACCAAGTCTGATTTGAGATGAACATTATGGAGAGGTACACTTGTAAAAGCACATTCTACTCCTTGAATAAGGACATTAGCCTGAGTAGACGATTTGTCCGAGAAAGGCAGAATATCTGCAAGAATAAGAGATTGGGAAGACCCAGTATCCCTTAGAATTCGAACAGGAGCAGATGAGGAAAAATCATGTGAAAGTGAGACAGAACCATCAGTGATGAATGGCTCAAAACCCTCCATAACCGGATCAGACACAGAAGGTAGAAGATCAGGTGAACTGACCATTGATACAAGAGATTCTCTCTTTGTCAAAGCAGTTGGCTTGGTTTCTTCTCGTTGTTTTTTCTTGAGAGCATAACACTCAGAAATAAGGTGACCTTGCTTTTTGCAGTAATGGCAAGACACAGAGGGTAAAAAATCAGAGGATTGCTTCTCACTGGAAGGTTTCCTTTCAGAAGTGGCCTTAGAATCATTAGAAGTGTTATTAGAAGAAGTCTTGGACTGAAACTTGCTTTGAAATTTAGAAAAAGTAGATTTTTGGACAAAAGAAGTCTTGTGAGTCAATGCATAACTATCAGCTAGCGTAGAAACATCTTCCAAAGTAATGGCTTGTTTTTCTTCAAGGAACGTCTTAATATCAGGCTGGACACACCTTTTGAATTCCTCAACCAGAATAAGTTGCCTCATTCTATCAAAATCTTTTTCAACATTCATGGAATTACACCACTGATCAAACAACTGTTCCTTTAACCTGCCAAATTCAACATGAGTTTGACTGGCTTCCTTGCAAGAATTCCTAAATTTTTGCCTGTAAGCCTCAGGGACTAATTCATAACCCTTCAGAATGGCAGATTTGACAAAATCATAATCACCACACTGTTGGACAGATAACTGGTTATAGATTTTTCTAGCTTTACCAGTAAGAACACTTTGTAACATCATTGTCCAATGCTCTTTTGGCCATTTCAAATTTTCAGCAATTTTTTCAAAATGGGTAAAGTATTGGTCAACATCATTTTCTAAGAAAGGAGGAACAAGTCTGATATGTTTAACCACATCAAAATGATCAGACAGTCCAAATGATTTTGGAACAGTACCTGCTTCTATTCTCTTCATTTCCAATTCGTACTGCATTCTTTTTTCTTCTAGTTCTTTCTCCAATCTTCTTTCTTCCATTTCTTTCTCCAACCTTCTTTCCTCCATTTCTCTTTCCTTCTCCCTCTCCAACCTTCTCTCTTCCAGCTCTAGTTGTTTTTGGCGCAGCTGGAATTCAAGCCTTTGCAGCTCCGTTGCAGGCACTTCCACAGCTTTAATTAATTCTGCTGCTTCTTCCCCAAAGATATCTTCATCGATGAAATGTTGCACCAAAATGTTGAATATTTCTTGTTTCTTCATTGATGACTTCACATCAGATAATCCAAGGGTTGAGGCTATTTGTAGCAAGTCCTTCTTCTTTGCCAACAAAATTAATTCCTGGGTTGGAGTTTTCAAAAAACTTTCCACATCAAAAGTCATGATTGCTGGTTTTTAAACTAGTCAAAAGATTTAAAATAAAAATCTTCGGTGAATCCAATCTCGGTGGAACCTCCAATTTGTTATGACTTGGAAAAATCACAACAAAAAAACTGGCACGTACAACTAAAACAAATTTATTCTTTACAAAAAAATTGAACAAAAGAATATCCACGATTTAAATCAGCAAATAACACTCTGCCACTATTTAACTGTTGCCAAAACAAAACTCTGGTCTGCTCTCTTCTGCTGTCTGCTCTCTTTGTTGTCTGTCTCTGCTGTGCTTAAAATCACAGCCTTTTTATAGTCTAGCAACCTTCCAGAAAGATCCACAGGATTCTAGGGAAATCCCGCCCCCTCCAAGCAGGAAAGTGCCAGAAGCTTCGAGAAATTACTAGACTTTTCTTAATGATTTTACAAGTACGCCACCAGATGGTGCCAATGAACAAAATAAATATAGCTGACTAGCAGGGCAGCAAAACAGCATGTAACAAATCTTCATTTACAAATGGAATATAAAGCTGTACAAAAAATTATCATACATAACAGTCTTAATAAATTCTGCGCTCATGTAGCTTGTGAAACGGCTCAGATTTGCGTAAATTAGTTTGCGAGGCTCATGAAGCAATACGCAACTAGAATCTGTTCAATATTCTGAATGTAATTACGGCTGAAGGGAGTTGTTTGGCACGATGCAGAGATGAGTGACAATCGTAATGATGGCGAAAATAAATGCTTGAAGTCATCAAAAGTTTTTGATATTTTGCATTTATATTGCCATCCTTCAACTGCCAAATCAATTATATAATTAAAGGCAATAGGCATTCACCTTTTCATTATGATTTCTTATTATAGGTCGTGTATTGGTCTTGGTCGTTCAGTCGATAAATTGTTTGATTGTTAATCAGTCAAATTTTAAAGAGAACAGCTTGAGGGCAATTGAGTGTTAAAGGGTGCGGCTACTGAAGGCCCTCAGAACACCGGAGGCATGCCACTGCTACTAGCTGAATTATAGATCGAACATATAACTTGTTTTCAAGTTGGAATGGTAGTTTGAATTTCAAATTTAAATGAAAAGCCCTTCTAACAACGTAGTTAGTTAGGTGTATTTAAAATTTGCACATCTTGACAATAATGTATTTTTTTGAAATATGAGTAACATAATTTCATTAATGCAATTGAACATAAGCATCATAATTTGGTAGACCGGGAAAGCACTCTGTGTTGGCAAAGTTAGCGATGCTACCTGCCTCCACTTTTGCCAGGTGGGCTCAATATATTTGAATGAATAGTTAGTCATTTAATTGTTATCCCCATTTTTAGACTACAAAATGGACTAGCCATTTTGACTCCTTCTAAAGAGGTAGAGAGCATCCACAAATATCACGGAAATATCTGGAAATCAATGCGAACCTCACATTACTTTTCACTGGGGAATTTTGTACACAGACTCAAGTTTATTTCATTGTTACATTCAGTGTATGCACGAACAGTGGAATATGGCCTGATAAAATATGGAATAATAAAATTGCCTACATCCATTTTAAATTAGTCAAATGTATATACTCTAATGAAGACATAGCATGTCTTGAAATGAGCGTGACTGAACCATGTTTGGGAGTTCACACAGTAACTTGCTGGCTGAGAGGAAGAGTTTTTGCCTGGAATCCATACATATCAAGTGCTGGTCGCTCCCAGTGGTCACTCACAGACTGTGTTTACAAGGTCTTTAGTATCCCAGATTTGATTGGGTTTTTTAAGTATCCCTTTTTTGTGTTTGTGCATGTAAACACCATATCCCGAATTCAGAAATCGGGTTATGCCCTTATCCCGGTTTCAAAAAACCTGGTTTCTCCACCTGGAGTACTCCAGCAGAAGCCGGGATACTGGAGCATATATACGCCTTATCACGGTGTCTGACAGCTGCCTACCAGACGTAACACACACCTGTGCAGATAGGATGCAGTGATCAGAAAACGGGTTACTGGTATTTATCGTGTATACAGGGATATGAATAACCAGGTTTCTCTGTTTTCTCTGTGTTCCATGTAAACATCATATCCCGGATATGCTCAAAGCCAGGATAAGCCTCAAAACCGGGATACGAAAGACCTTGTAAACACAGTCACTGATGTAGGCTGGCCTCAGTCGGTAGGCCAGCGTTTAGCCCTAACGTCACTAATGAACTGGATATACAAAACCCAAAACCAGTAAAGTTGGCACATTATGTAAATCGTAGATAAAAACAGAATTCAATGATTTGCAAATCCTTTTCAACTTATATTCAATTGAATACACTGCAAAGACAAGATGCTTGATGTTCAAACTGAGAAACTTTATTTTTTTTACAAAAAATCATTAACTTAGAATTTAAAGGCAGCAACACATTGCAAAAAAGTTGGCACGGGGGGCTTTTTACCACTGTGTTACATCGCCTTTCCTTTTAACGACACTCAGTAAACGTTTGGGAACTGAGGAGACCAATTTTTGATGCTTTTCAGGTGGAACTCTTTCCCATTCTTGCTTGATGTACAGCTTAAGTTGTTCAACAGTCCGGGGTCTCCGTTGTCATATTTTATGCTTCATAATGCGCCACACATTTTCAATTGGAGACAGGTCTGGACTACTGACAAGCCAATCTAGTACCCGCACTCTCTTACTACGGAGCCATGCTGTTGTAACACGTGCAGAATGTGGCTTGGCATTGTCTTGCTGAAATAAGCAGGGGCGTCAATGAAAAAGACGTTGCATGGATGGCAACATATGTTGCTCCAAAACCTGTATGTACCTTTCAACATTAGTGGTGCCTTCACATATGTGTAAGTTGCCCATGCCTTGGGCACTAATACACCCCCATACCATCAAAGATGCTGGCTTTTGAACTTTGCGCCTATAACAGTCCGTATGGTTCTTTTCCTCTTTGGTCCGGAGAACACGATGTCCACAGTTTCCAAAAACAATTTGAAATGTGGACTCGTCAGACCACAGAACACTTTTCCACTTTGCATCAGTCCATCTTAGATGAGCTTGGGCCCAGCGAAGCTGGCGGCGTTTCTGGGTGCTGTTGATAAATGGCTTTCGCTTTGCATTGTAGAGTTTTAACTTGCACTTGCAGATGTAGCGACGAACTGTAGTTACTGACAGTGGTTTTCTGAAGTGTTCCTGAGCCCATGTGGTGATGTCCTTCACACACTGATGTCGGTTTTTGATGCAGTACCGCCTGAGGGATCCAAGGTCACAGCATTCAATGTTGGTTTTAGGCCTTATCGCTTACGTGCAGTGATTTCTCCAGATTCTCTGAACCTTTTGACGATATTACGGGCCGTAGATGATGAAATCCCTAAATTTCTTGCAATAGCTCGTTGAGGAATGTTGTTTCTAAACTGTTTGATAATCAGCTCACGCATTTGTTCACTAAGTGGTGACCCTCGCCCATCCTTGTTTGTGAATGACTGAGCATTTCAGGGAAGCTGCTTTTATACCCAATCATGATCCCAATTAGCCCGTTCACCAGTGGGATGTTCCAAATAAGTGTTTGATGAGCATTCCTCAACTCTCTCGGTCTTTTTCGCCACTTGTGCCAGCTTTTTTGAAACATGTTGCAGGCATCAAATTCCAAATGAGCTAATATTTGCAAAAAATTACAAAGTTTACCTGTTCGAACATTAAGTAACTTGTCTTTGCAGTGTATTCAGTTGAATATAGGTTGAAAAGGATTTGCAAATCATTGTATTCTGTATTTATTTACGATTTACACAACGTGCCAACTTCACTGGTTTTGGGTTTTGTATAAGAATTCATGTCTTCTGCTCTTGGCTGATTGGGGCGAGAACCACCAATCATGCGGCGCCCTTTGCAGAATGAATGCTGACTGGGTGATCCGTTGCATCTTGCTGTCAGAGTAAATATGCAAGCAATTAAACGTTCGGATATACAAACTCAATTCCAAAATAGTTGGGACAAAGTGTAAATTGTGAATAAAATCAAAACGCAATGACTTAGAAATTACTCCAGCCAGTATTTTATTCACAATAGAACAGAGCAAATGTTGAAACTGAGAAATTGTATAATTTTATCCACAAAATGAGCTCTTTTCAAATTTGATGGCTGCTACAAGTCTCAACAAAGTTGGGACAGAGGCCTGTTTACCATGTTGTAGCATCTTTTCTTCTTTTTAACAAAGAGTGGATGCGTCTGGGCATTGAGGAGACAAGTTTCTTGAGTTTTGCCATTGGAATTTGATCCCACTCTTGTTTAATACAGGCTTCCAGCTTCTAGAGAGTTTTGGGTCTCCTTTGACGGACTTTTCATTTAACTATGTGCCAAATGTTCTCAATAGGTGAAAGATCAGGACTGCAGGCAGGCCAGTTCAGCACATGGATTCTTCTGCTACGAAGCCAAGCTGTTGTAATAACTGCAGTATGTGGTTTTGCATTGTCCTGCTGAAATACACAAGGCCTTCCCTGGAATAGATGTCATCTGAGGGGAGCACATGTTGCTCTAAAAACTTTAGATACCTTTCAGCATTCATGATGCTTTTCAAAACATGCGAGTGTCCCACACCATATGAACTAATGCATCCCCATACCATCAGAGATGCTGGCTTTTGAACTGAACGCTGAAAACTGGAGGGATGGTCTTTCTCCTCTTTAGCCCGGAGGACATGATGCCCATTATTTCCAACAAGAATGTCCGGAAACAAACAGATTTATGGAAAAAATGTGGTTTTACGTTGGACAGCAACAATTTGTTGGTGCAGTGGGCAAGACTACAGCTACCCTGTGACCATGGTGTGTCAGTGAGTCCATTAAAACATATCAGTTAACCACATTTCTCCTGAAATAATTTTATCTTTACTTTCATTCTTATAATTACGTTTTAATAAGATCACACATCCAGAAAATACAAACCCTCGCTCTTGATCATATTGTTTTTTTTTTGTTATTGTATAATCCACTTCACATTTAACTTATTTTTGTAAGATGAAGTGACTGCTTCATTGTACTGCCAGGACCTGGAGTTGGTTGAATCTATGTAATAAAATGGGCAGTTGTTTTTATGCCACCAGAAATTTTTACACCAACTTACTAGCACCCTCCATATTTATTGGCACCCCTGGTTAAGATGTGTTCTTTAGTTTCAAATAAATTCAGCTTTTTTCTAAATAATATAGGACCACAATGAAAAGAGGAAAATCCAACCTTTAATTCAAGTGCATTTATTCAGTGGAAAAAAAAAAATCACATTAAGAAATAATTATTTTACATCAAATCATGGGTGCCACAGTTATGTGCACCCCTGATGTTAATACTTTGTACAACCCCCTTTTGCCAACAAAACAGCACCTAATCTTCTCCTATAATGTTTCACAAGATGGTAGAAAACACAAAGAGGGATCTTCGACCATTCCTCTTTGCACAATCTCTGTAAATCATCCAGCAACCTGGGTCCTCTGCTCTGCACTCTCCTCTTCAGCTCTCTTCACAGGTTTTCAATGGGGTTGAGGTCTGGGCACTGAGATGGCCATGGGAGGAGCTTGATTCTGTGTCTGGTGAACCATTTCTGTGTAGATTTGGCCACATGTTTAGGGTCATTATCTTGCTGAAAGACCGAGTGACGACCCATCTTTAGCTTTCGGGCAGAGGCCACCAGATTTTGATTTAAAATGTCCTGGTATTTCAAAGCATTAATGATGCCATGCATCCTAAAAAGGTTCCCAGGGCCTCTGGAAGAGAAACAGTCCCACAGCATCACCGATCCTCCCCCATACTTAACAGTGGGCATGAGGTGCTTTTCTGCATACTCATCTTTTGTGTTCCGCCAGACCCACTTAGTGTTTGTTGCCAAAAAGGTCTCCCTTGGTCTCATCTGACCAAAGCACGTGGTCCTAGTTGAAGTCCCAGTACTGCTTAGCGAACCATAGACGTTTGCATTTATGATTGTGGCTGAGTAAAGGTTTTTTCCGTGCATGCCTCCCAAACAGCTTGTTGGCATGTAGATAACGCCTGATGGTTGTTTTGGAGACTTAGTGACCCCAAGTGACCATTTGTTGCAATTCTTTAACAGTGAGCTTTGGAGAACTTTTTATTTCTCTTACCTTCCTCCTCACTGTGAGTGGTGGCAAAATAACCTTGCGTCCTTGTCCAGGCTTGCTTACCACTGTTCCAGTTGTTTTAAACTTCTTAATGATTCCTCTGACAGTAGATATGGGCTGGTGCAGGCGAGTGGCTATTTTCTTGTAGCCATTGCCTGACTTGTGAAGGTCGACACACTTCTGCCTTACTTGAATGGTGTGTTCCTTTGTCTTTGTTGAAGAGTGAATAAGAGAAATGGCCTCTGTGTCACTTCATTTTTAAACCCTAGGGAAACAGGAAGTGATAATTTACTAATTAAATGTTCCGAGATACTCTGATCAACTTTGTAAACTACTGTAGAAATGACAGAAATACTGCAATTACATTTAATTCCTAGGAATTGTTAGGGGTGCCAATAAATGTGGAACAGGTGATTTTATGAAAAATAATTATTTGTTAGGCGGGGATTCTTTTCCCTTAAAATTCACTTGTGTTTAAGGTTACATTTTTCTACAATTTTCAGTGTGAGAGTATGCTTCTGCAATAAAAATTGAATTTATCTTAACGCTTTTAACACATATTAACCAGGGGTGCCAATAATTATGGAGGGGTCTGTGTGTGTGTGTGTGTATATATATATATATATATATATATATATATATATATGTATATATATATATGCCAGGGCCAGCTTTCCCCTGCAAAAGCAACATTAAATAGACAAAATGGCTCCAAAACATGTTTGTATGAAATAGGCTTTTTTGCCCTGTTGGCCCTACTTATTAAAAGCCTGGAGCTGTAAACGCCGGTCTAATTGCCACCAACCTGTCTTATCTGCCTGGTGGCATTTCTTAGCCACCTGGTGGCAATTCATAATGATCTGCAGTCTGAGGTTTTCACAGTTAGAATAGTTACCCAATCAGTAAAGATGAAGGGAAGGCCACACTCATCCAGCACTGATCTCCTTCTGTTTGTGTGGGTGGCCGGAAGAAAACTTCAAGCATGCACTCGGATGTTATTCTATTATTTATTAACTTATTTTTTGCATTATTATTTATACACACTATCTACACAGTTATATCAAAAAAAAAAAATTGATTCTCTACAGTGAAAAATAGGAATCATTTCATCACATACTCTAAATGACAAAATGACAATTGTTTTTCGGAATGTGAAGGTATCGACAAGATGGCTGATTAGACAAAGTATAGATGGCATCTAAGCTTTGCTGTGCTGGGATCAGATATGATGACAGTATATCAGAAGATGTCCCCAGTACTTACAAATTGAAAGCATTTAAATAATGAGCAAAATTGTTCTGTCTATCAGTTTGCAAAGGTTTTAGGCAACATTTTTAAATTTGCCTTAGATGTTTGTTTTCCACATTACATTTGCTGAAAAAAGAAAGTAAATTTAAAATTCCAAATGATAATTTAAATATTATGTATATTTATAAATAATTACTTGTACTTCATTAAAAAAAAAAAAACAGTCGATACAGATAATACAGCCTTGATAGAGCCCCGATGTCAACATCATCGAGGCTGTCTGCAATTTCTTGGAGGGACAGACGCATGTGAGACAGTCAGTCCGCAGAAGAACAGTGGCACATTTTTCTCTGCTTGGAACAAGCAAAAAGCCGATCATCTTATAAACTATAGCACAACAGGACAGTGTACTAGTTTTTTTTTTTTTTTTGGCGAAAGGTAGTTACACCAAATATCGGTTTGATATAGTTTATATGCATTTACAACTCTGTTGAGGACATTTCTCAGTCATTAGAACCCTTTTATTTCATCATTTTGCAAGCATATTTGCCCTCCAAAATTGCTTTAAAAACCTTTGCACAGTACTGTATATATACTCAGCGCCATTAAAAACGCACAGGTGAGGTATGCACTGTATTTGCGGCAAATTGAAGAGTTGATTGACTTTTATTGTTTCTCCAGTGAGGCACGAGAGGAAATAAAGAAAAGCGCCTGATATTGTAATCCTGACGCGCACCACGTGAACGCACCAAGCACTTCAGCAATAACAAACCTTGAGCTGTTCGTGATGTACACAGTGACACATGACTTGAAGTGGGCCACAATTCCTCCACAGCAATGTGAAAGACTCATTGCCAGTTATCGCGAACATAGTGTGGCACAACCAGTTATCACGTTTAGGTTGCAATTACTTTTTCAGACCAGGTCAGGTAGGTTTGGATAGCTTTTTCCCCTTAGTAAGCGTTAGTCACAGCAGTGGCGCAAGGGTTACAGTCCAGCCCGATATATTTGAGTCGTTTGACTCAAGCCACTTGCACACTAGACGCAAAATCTGCATGCGAGCACACGTCCCAGTCAGAAAATCATCTGCTGCTGCGTTTCGAATGGAGCTAATACAAAATACACGATAGGGGAAAGAGTGGGGGACAGACAAATACTTGGACAGATGGACGGACAGATAGATAAATGGAACCAAAATGTAGTTGGGTAATCAATCGCAAGACAGGCTACTTCGAGACGATGTTTCTCAGGCTCAGACCAACTGGTAGGAGCAGAGAGCTTTTATAATTTCAGTTAGGGATGGGACAAATAACTGTGTTTTTTTTATTGGTTTGGCTTATTACGTAATAACCCACGAAGAAAACCAAGTCCAATTCAATCGCAGTAAGAGGATAGGTACAAAACTTTTTATGACAAAATCTCGGATTTGAATTGAACATTATTTCCGATATTTTAGTATGCTTACTATTATGCACATACAACTCTAAATAAAGTAATTCAAAGGCTTTTGTGGACTTGGGCGTAGTAGGTTCTTTATATCCCTCTCGGGTTTCCGTAGTTGAGAGCTTTACGTGTTGCCTGGGTGATCATTCTGACAATAGAATGTCTGCAGGCTGATAGAAGCCCTCGGTGTCTGTTTCGTTATTTCATACACTTACCACTTTGGGTTTACAGAGACTTTAAAATAAATGATTGGTCACAACCTGTTTTCAATCATTCATTTAAATTACCATTACAGAAACTCTGATAACTCTCAACATTATCAGATGTGGCCAGTTTTCATTTATAAAGCATACCGATTACGACTCCGGACTTCTCACGTTTTTCTTTATTTAGAGGTTGGAAGCAATGCATGTGTTTCATAATCGTTTAAATAAAAAAGATAATTTGAAACGTCTTTATGCAATTCCATTGCTTCCAACCCCTCCAGTGCACAAGGACTAAAATTCCGCGCGAGAATCTTGATTGAATAATTGCTGACTACAGCAGAGGGAAGTAAATATGTCACTTAAAGTCTCACCGAATGCATGAGAGTTGACAGGTATGCGTTATAAATGAAAACTGGCCACACCTGATAATGTTGAGAGTTTTCGGAGTTTCTGTAATGGTAATTTAAATGAATGATTGAAAACAGATTGTGACCAATCATTAATCTTTCAAAGGGATCGTTTTGAGGCTCCCCTATCGCCAGTTCACCAGCTGCCACTGATATAAATATATAGCTTTGGACAGATTCCGTTCATTGGCAAAAAAACAAAACAAAAAAACTGTCAACCATCGCAAGCATTTGTCTCTAATTTGCAGTTTATCCAAGTCAATGGGATGAATAATTATCTAGCTAGCATGCTAGGGCTTCATACCATTCAAGTAATAAGTTATGGGAGCAACTGTTATCATAGAAACTTGAATTTATGAATTTAATGATGAAAAGCGTCTGCATGTGAGCTAGCTAATTATTCATGCCATTGACTTAATTAGACCGTCAAATAAAGTCGATGCTTTTCTTTAACTCTCCAAAAAATACAACGCTCCCATTTATGTTGTAAATAGGATCTCAAATTCATGAGCCAGAGATATCAGATTTATTAAACTCCACTGGTTAATTCCTACTCTTGTTTCATAAATTATATATAAATATATATATATACACACAGCGCCCTCCATAATTACTTGCACCCCTGGAGCAATAGGCTATATGGTAAAAGTTTTGGAAAACAATGTCACAAACATCTATAACACTGAACATAGAATGCATTTTTATATGTAAAATAGTTTAATTTTTTAAAATATACGTAAACATTCAATCCACACATTTATTGCAGAATGCAGAAATACAATATTGTACATGAAGATAACATTAAATAAGTAGACGCACCATCATGGAGGAAAATAGTTGTATTATATATAGTTCCAACCACAATTGACCCCAATCATTTGTCCACCATTGAATACAGTGCCCTCCATAATTATTGGCACCCCTGGTTAAGGTGTGTTAAAAGCCTTAAAATAAATTCAATTTTTATTGCATAAGCATACTGTCACACTCAAAATTGTAGAAAAATGTAACCTTTAACTCAAGAGAATTTTAAGGGGGGAAAAAAACCCTGACTAAGAAATAATTATTTTTCATGAAATCCCCTGTTCCACAATTATTGGCACCCCTAACAATTCATAGGAATTAAATGTAATTATAGTATTTCTGTCATTTCTACAGTAGTTTACAAAGTTGATCAGAGTATCTAGGAACATTTAATTAGTAAACCATCACTTCCTGTTTCCCTGGGGTATAAAAATGACGTGACGCAGAGGTCATTTCACTTATCCACTCTTCAACATGGGAAAGACAAAGGAACACACCATTCAAGTAAGGCAGATGTGTGTCAACCTTCAGAAGTCAGGCAATGGCTACAAGAAAATAGTCACTCGCCTGCACCTGCCCATATCTACTGTCAGAGGAATCATTAAGAAGTTTAAAACAACTGGAACAGTAGTAAACAAGCCTGGACGAGGACGCAAGGTTATTTTGTAACCACGCAGGGTGAGGAGGATGGTAACGGAAATAGAAAGTTCTCCAAAGCACACTGTTAAAGAATTGCAACAAATGGTTGCATCTTGGGGTCAGAAAATCTCCAAAACAACCATCAGGCGTTATCTACATGCCAACAAGCTGTTTCAGAGGCATGCACGGAAAAAACCCTTTTCTCATTCACAATCATAAACGCAAACATCTGGAGTTCACTAAGCAGTACTGGGACTTCAACTGGGACCGTGTGTGGTCAGATGCGACCAAGATAGAGCTTTTTGGCAACAAAAGAGGGTCTAAGAGGGTCTGGCGGAACACAAAAGATGAGTATGCAGAAAAGCACCTCATACCAACTGTGAAGTATGGGGGAGAATCGGTGATGCTGTGGGCCTGTTTCTCTTCCAGAGGCCCTGGGAACCTTGTTAGGGTGCATGGAATCATGAACGCTTTGAAATACCAGGATATTTTAAATCAAAATCTGGTGGCCTCTGCCCGAAAGCTGAAGATAGGTCGTCACTGGGTCTTTCAGCAAGATAATGACCCTAAACATGAGGTCAAATCTACACAGAATTGGTTCACCAGACACAGAATCAAGCTCCTCCCATGGCCATTTCAGTCCTCAGACCTCAACCCATGGGCGTAAAAATGCGTATGGACGCTATGGACGTGTCCATACCAATATTTTGATGTGTTTAAAATGTCCACCATACCAATTTTGAATGCAGCATTGCACGGCATTCGGGACACAAAAGGTTAATTTTCCCCTCCTTAGTTCCGCCTCTCAAAGACGGCGTGTCATTGGTGGGGACAGCCTTGCTATCTGTGATTGGCTCCCCTTCCTGTCTCCATCATCTTGACTGGGTTGTCATTGGTAAGTTGTAAGTTAATAACAGCGTCTACTGTCGCTGGCTCGGGGAATCATGTTTGACTCGGGCAGGAAAAGAAAAAAGGCGGACATTAGACATTATTTCACCCAGTCAATGGTAAGTTACTCACACAAAATAGTCTTGTAAAAACCTGTTCAGACCGCGACGCATTTTCTCTTCCAAGCGCTCGATTTCATTGTTTTTCCAGTAGCACAGCATAAACCTCAACATGCAGTAGCTTAATAATTTCCGTGCTTCCCATTCCCATGCTTGTCGTTTTGGAGGGGGGGGTGCGTTGCAGTCTGACATGGATTCTACTGAAACAGATTAATCATGCTAAAAGTCTCTTAGAGTGGAGTGAAATAAGAACAGAAAATCTTCACATAATTTTTAGAATCCGCTCATCTTTAGCCCTATTCGGACGAGAGAACAGAACGTGAGAGGGGTAGATCTTTACGCACGCACTGTTGTGAGTTGTGACAGTTGTCACGTGCTCGCCATCTCCTCAATGCATGTTGATGCATCTGAATGCATTTTTACCCCACCTCCCCCCATAAAACTAGTCCCGTCCTAATAGGGCTTTAGATGGAATGGTTCGATGAATAATAATATAGAAGGACAATGTATTATTAATGCAATAAACAGCCAGCCAGCCAGCATAAAATGTATTATTATTATTATTATTATGCAACAAGAGACAAAAATAGGTAGTTTCTTGATCATAAATTTTGTTTTACAGCCACAACACAGCAGCTCTGCAGATCAGTCTCCATCAGGCAGACAGGTATATTTCATGTGGAAATTAAGCAACACACTGTAATGCTGATTGATGAGGCTGTATTTTGAGTAGGTTAGGTCATGACATAGGGAGGCAAATTATGTCCCCACCAATGTCAACACCATTATTATTACGCCCTTGCCTCAACCCCATTGAAAACCCATGGAGTGAGCTGAAGAGGAGAGTGCAGAGGAGAGGACCCAGGTCGCTGAATGATTAAGAGAGATTGTGCAAAGAGGAATGGTCGAAGTTCCCCCTTTCTGTATTCTCCCAACTTCTGAAACATTATAGGAGAAGATTAGTTGCTGTTTTGTTCGTCCGTATAGGGTTCGGCCACTTCTGCCGTACTTCCGTTTACCAGTCAAACCCGCTGAATGCACCTGGATCTGGTAGATTGACAGTCGCCTGACAGATCTGTACCAGACATGAGCTGTAAACAGTTGGTTTTTTGTGGATCCAGTTCAGATCTGGTCCGAATCTGTTCGAGAACTGTAAAGTGGATCCGTGCTGGATCTGGGCCGGGGAGCAAAATTATCTGGAGCTGATCGTTTTTCAGGATGTTGAACTACATCCGCTGCAGATCCGGCCCGGATCTATTTGCTGTCTGGGTATATTTTTAGTCCCTTTAATGCCCTCAAATTGAAGCTTAAAGTCTTTGCAATCATGTTCATTCTTTAATTTTAATTTGACGTAAAAAAAAAAAAAAAAACAATAACAAGATCGAGGTTCAACTTTTTCAGACCAGATTGAAGTACAGAAGTCTAATGGCAGCAGATTCTGTGATCCTTCAAGCTAGCTTGTCATTTCAGGATAAGACGGGTCTTTCCATCTCCGAGTAAAAGTCTGAAAAAAGAAAGACAGTGTGCATGTATCCAGTTTTTCAAAAGTAATTATTCTGGAAGTATCTTGAACACAAGCAAAATCCTTTATGAACTGCCTTAAAACTGAATTCCCTCCCACCCCCAACCACCTCTAAAAAACATTCCTATGCTGTTGATAAACACATACACACACGCTTGCTGGTTGAGCAAAGGTGTACAGTCATTTTACAAAATTAGAGATCGGTAGAAGTGGTTGATAAATGTGTTATTCATATGAGGATATACTCTTTGGTATACCAGCTTGCAATGGTGTAATTTTCAAACTCCCGAAGGCAAATTTGATGAGGGTAAGTACCACTTAATAAAGCCCATAAGAGCGGAATACTGAACGACAACACAATCACGAACAACAACAAACCAAACTTTGCACATAACATGCGTTATAATTGCAAGCAATATACTGCATGTTGAAGCAATACTAAAATCCAAGGGAATACATGCGTAACACAAAGTACCTGTAGGATGATATAGAAATGGTAAATTTGGCTGCGATTCCACCAAAACAGGTGAATTCATAAATTATTTATTGGTGATCTACT
Organism: Gymnothorax reevesii; assembly: GCA_029721435.1. Taxonomy (NCBI): domain Eukaryota; kingdom Metazoa; phylum Chordata; class Actinopteri; order Anguilliformes; family Muraenidae; genus Gymnothorax; species Gymnothorax reevesii. The sequence continues at coordinate 33,014,532 of CM056584.1, read as the reverse complement.
GATTTGCATCACTTTTTTTTTTTTAGATGGAGAGCACACATATTTGATAGCTTCAAATAATCTAAACATTAGTGCACTGGCAGTGATTTTTCTTTCCCCACCCATGTAAAATGGTTAAAGAAGTTTGACTCTGTCACGTCCTGAGGTCTCTCTTGATTGTTTTCCCTGGAATCCAGTCGTCTGCGTCACTTTTCACTGCTGTTTCTCTTAACTGATTTATTTTTGTCTTGTTTTTTCTCACCTACCTCCATAAGTCCTTGTATATTCACATGCTCCCCATTCCTGAATACTTAATTCGCATGGTGGGTATATGTGGTCCTGTTTTCTAGTATTCCCTTTGTTGAATTGTTTGGTTCTCTTAATTAACTTTCTAGCCAGTTCTAGTCTTAAACTGTAAACAAGTTGCTGTACAATTTACGGTAACTTACTGGCAGCTGGATGCCAGTAAATTACTGTAGTTTTGTTAACAGTATCATTGTTGTGTTTTCATCTACAGTGTTATTATTATATTTTCATATACAGTACCATTCCTGTATTTTCATTTACAGTACCATTATTGTATTTTCATTTACAATGCCATTACTGTTTGTCAATCAGTTTATCATCATTTACATCAAATTCAAATTTTTACCGTAAAAAAATAAAGTATCCAAATACAGTAGAGCAATGTAAACCATAACTTTTTTTTACCTAAGAAAATCAAAAGTACATGCAACAATTCGTCATAAAATTAGCTTTTTAATAGTTGAACACTTGAAAGTCCAAACTGTAATGTGTTCATAGATTGTCTCTCTTTCTCATTGTCTTTTTTTAATAGCTCCTGCCACTCGAGCGGCGCAGGAGCTATGGTATTGGGCTATGTCCGTGATGAAGCTAAACTTCAACATTTACCTTTATCTCGTCAACTATCACCGTTACATTCTCCTAATTTTCACTAGACATGCATCTGATAAAGGCCTACAAATGACGAGCCTTAAGGTGACCTTGGCCTATTTTTTCAAGGTCTCTGGCCTAAAAATATCACCAATTTTCACTGTACATGCATCTCATTAATAGCTTGTTTCTTAGTTAAATATTCTTTCCACTCTTTCTTTCTTTCTTTTTTATTTCTTTCCTTATTCTCTGGACTCAGTACTCCTAAATACTTTCACCTAGAAACTTCATTCAAACTTGTAAAAAGTCAGTTTATTCTGAATTATGTTGCTCATATATATTTTCTCGATATCTTTCATACTTTTTGAGTTATTAATTTTTATTTCAATATTTTTGCCCCATAGGAAACAAAATTTTCAGCTATTTTTTTACTCTGTCATACTTTTAGCTAGAAACGTCATTCAAACTGGAAACTGTTTAGCAAAGCTTGGATAATTTGATTACAGTTCTACTTCTTTGTAACTTCTACAATTTTTCAATCATAATCAAAAAAAATTTTTTTTACAATAAATTCTGAGAACCTAGAGTGTGACAACATCTCGGTTAGAGTGGCAAACAGCCGACAAAAATGTCAAGAAGTCTTCTCTTAAACTTGCTCTAACTCCCACATTTTTCACTCCACATAAATATTTTTATTTCCAAGTTGTAGCAAAAGTGCTGGTCACGAAAATGTAACTATGGAAGCAATTGGAAATACAGTTTTGGCTGTATGAGCTGAAAAGTGACGGGACCGCTCCCCGAAACTCCATTAACTCCAATGTTACATGAGACAAGAAAATTCAGGTTGCAAAGACTAAACGCACAGTTTTCTAACTTGCTCGCGTTTACATACTTTTGGCACTACGAACAGAATTGTGACATATTTTACTCAACAGACTCTTCTCGTTCGTATGATACCTCCATTTTGTAGATTGGACTTACCATTTTTGAGTTAGAAGTCGGAATATGTAAGAGACGCCTCCGCTAAAATCTCTATTGGACTAAATGATTCAGCCATTAACTCAACTGGCTCTGCATGACATAGCGAAATCGTAGCACAGCAATAGGGTGCATGCCCTCTGCTGGCCTTGTTCCAGGCCTCAACATTATCATTGTTCAGAGATGGAAACGACTGTAAATGAATAATTCTGCATGAAAGAATTTTCTGGTATCATAGTTGGTACAGTCGCTCAAACCAGCTCCAGGACAGCACATTGAGCGCAGTAAAGAACAGTTTTTTTCGCTGGGTGCGTCCAAGAGAACACGTTATATTAAAAATTGAAGCACTGATTACTAAAACCCAACAAGTCAAGTCAAGTGTGACTTATGGGTTTTAGTAATAGGTGCTTCAATTGCAAAGCAGAAAAAAATTGCTCAAGATCCTATTCCAGCATGTAGCTACCAGCAACTGTTTGCATTAGCTAAATATATTTATGATCGAATCTAAAATAGGCAAAAATTTTGGTCTCAAAATAGAGCTAGGTATGTACAAAGAAATTAAAGTGATGATATCCCCAGTCACTATTCATTCATCGCTTGATATGTTTTTTTTCATGAGTTTGAAAATAGCCTGGTGTAAAGCTGGAGTAGGTTCACTGTTATAAACTCGCACTTTTTTTGCCAGTTATTTTAACTGTAATTTTATGATCCGTTCATAACAGAGGTTCTGTGAATGTTAACTGTAAACCACAATTACAGGCATGCAGGCCTCAGCTTACAGTTAAAATACCAAGGAGACAGTGTACTCTGATAAATGCAATCTATTGATAACAGCGTTGTAGCACCTAGCAGTTTGGCTTTCCATAAGCGGACCAATGTCGCTATCTACTGTTACTAGCTAAATTATTGTTACTGCTATTATTATTATCTATAATATGAAAGCGAAGTGGACTCTGCGCGCGTGCGTGTGTGTCCGGCCAAAATGGCACCATTAGGATGTCGTCACATTGCTATGGTGTACCCATAAAACATCACATGACCAAGCCCATTCGTCCACAAGAGTCCTGAATCCCAAAAAACAGATGCCAGGCCGCAAGAGAATGTGTCCCTGTGACAGCCACCTTAAAGCAGATGCTGGGTGGACTCTGTGTGCCTGTATGCGTGTGTGTGCGTGCGTGCTTGTGTGTCCAGCCAAAATTGAGTTATTTATATAACGTTACCATTATGATGTCATCATGTGCACAATTATGATGTCATCACATTGCTATGGTGTAATGCCATTTTGCAAAAATAAACTACTTTGTTCTCGTACAATATTTTTCTTATGGAGCCCATGTATTTTTATGGCAATGTTTAAGTAGGGAACCTCATCAATTTATGTTGAGTAAATATATGAAGTAGGTTTGGTGTGTCGTAACTTTGCATCTTGGGGAGGTCTTCCTAAATAAGTGCTTTCATACAACTTGATGTCAAAAAATCCAAACTATTTCTTTAAACAATACAATATCCCTCTGTCACAAATCATTTTAATTTTAAGAAGCTTTAAACTCATTTTCAGCAGCTTTAACCTTACTTTGTCAGCAATCCAAACTTCACATTATCACCAGCTTCCAGCTTGCCCACGCAGTTTCCCCTGGAACTGCACTTTTCTACTTAGGGATTGCACCCCTTGTCTTGAGGGAGCTCACGGAGTGGAGAATGCTGTTGTTCCTACAAGCTCCAGTTTTTCTGAGTGTACACAGCCCCACAAGGCCTGTTACCCATGGACTGCTATCCTTGTGTTGACCTTGGACGAGTCAGTAACTGGAGCTTACCCAACCACCTCCTGCCAGCCAATCCGCTGGAATAGTCTTTTCCTGACCACCATTCTGCTGAGCCCTCTTCTGAGTTTGTTTTCCATAGTTTGTGGTAATTCTGGCTTGATACTGTTATTAAAGTGCACTGCAAGCTTTATTCTGGATCTCTGCTTGGTTCCTTTTCTGAAGTTCATTGCAGATTCTCCAATATCACAGCCCATTAGAATTGTCCTCTCACAATTCACAATTTCACCGCCAACAAGATCTCAGTTCTATGCTGACCAAAATCACGAAGTGTAGCCCCAAATTAATGGGGGCCAATTTTAAAGGGAGTACGTGTGAGACAATACTCGTGTAAATCACCTCATGAAAGCAGCAGCTACAAGAGATCCCCCTGTGGGTCCTGCCCAGTACACCCAATGATGTGCCCAATAGTTCACAATCAGGGCTGGACCTAGAGCCCGGGCAGGGTTCAAGCACGTCCCGGAGACTTCACCCCTGCAACAACAAGTACAGCACTATCAGACAACAGCAATTTGATCCATTTTAGACATGTTACCCTGGCATATTTTCTTAAAGTACTTCTAAAAAATCCTTGTTGTCCTAAATTGTTGCTTGTTGTATCTTTGAATGTAAGGTTGGGTACAGTGCTGTCATTGACAGTATGCTTCATTTCCTAATTATTTTCATTACATTTTTATGAATTCAATCTCTTACAAATTTCAATAAAATACAAATTAAAATAGCTAATGTAGCACACGAAAACTGTACCAAAGCTGCCATATCAATCAGGCAAGACCAATTTAAATGAGCAAGGGTATGTGGGTAGATTTTTTTGGCAAAATAAACAAAACAACTTGCAAGTGCTATCAAGTAGTTGACTTCAGTCCATAAATAAATAGAACGTGTCCTAAAAATACACGCCCATAAAATGCAGATATGATTGGGCCACTGGAAAGGTTATGAACACTTTACACAGGTATTACCCAGAGCAAGCCAACTCCTGAAAAAAAAAACCCCAGAAAACTCAAAAAGTAAAAGAGCCCGCAGAACTTAAGCATGAAATGAGTACTTCAGGGCAGACTGTAAAATTATGAAATATTGGGGTTACTCAAAAATGTCAAGGGCTTTCATGGAACTGAGTCAAGTAACCTCTGAGTAAATTAATGTATTCAGGGAGCTGAGAGTCAAAGAAGTTACTTTGAACTTTCTCAGCAAGGCTGCATAAAACCAGTTGATGAAGCATTTAAGTAAACCCAAATGTGTATGATATAAAAACATCTCACTCAGGGACATGCCCCACCCCTACAGCTGTACATACCCTGCAAGGACACAGATGACGATGGCTCCACCAACCAGGAAAGGGACAAATGGGCTTTTGCTTTTGCGGTTGACGGCACCCAACAGTACCACCAAAGTAACAAGGCAGGTCATTGCTGCCTCCCCGAAGATGGCTGTGATCAGCTGGTCCTCTGATTGGATGACGGTAAAGGCAGCACCTGTGGCCTGAGCATATTTCTCCCTTGTTGTCATTAGCTAAAAGAGAAATTTGACTTCAGTCAGGGGACATAGCCACAGCAATTCTCTGCCTTCTGCCTTAGGTAACCAGATTGTCGACCAAAATTGCACAAAACTTGGTATCATTCATTAAGCCCTTGGTCTTAACTAGTGCTTCTGGACCTGAAAGAACACAGGGCACCGATCAACCTAATTCCATGGCAATGTGCTATTCACTTAGGGGTCTATTCTCCCATTTTCGCGTAAGTCCTTTTTTGCGCGATTCGAGTTAAGCACTTTTGAGTTATGCGTATTCTCCCCTACGCGCTTTGATCACGCCCACAGCGCTTAACTTCAGAATGTAGGCGGCCTGATGAAAGAGGTGTGACTGATCCAAAAGAGAGGCAGACTCTCTACCAAGCTCATTGATTATGGCTGTCAGGAAAACATGGTAAAAGGATTTGCTGATTAACTATGAAAATGCAGTTGTGGTCCATGGAAAACGCAAACCAGACCTTAAATTTGAATATCATTGGCCTCCTGATAAAACCTCGTATCTCCTGTCATCAGAGTCACTTCTTTGTAGGAGCACAGATCCACAAGCTTGGTCGCTAGAATCACCGCGATGGAGAACGGTTTGTTGAAGTCAGGAGATTTGAGCACGGGGAAGTGACACAGCAGAGATCGAAGGCTCTTTGGCATGCTTCATCCCAAGTGAACTTTACGCCTTTCTTCAGTTGGTTAGTGAGAATGAGAGCAATCTCAGCAAAGTTCTTGCAGAACTTACGGAAGTACCCAATCATTTCAAGAAAGCGACGCAAAGCTTTTTTGTTGTCAGGAGCTGGAAAGTTCATGATGGCTTGGACTTTAGCATTTATGGGTGCCACCTTACCCTGGCCTATGACGTAGCCAAGATAGGTGACAGTAGCACAACCAAAGTCACTCTTGTTCAGGATAACAGTCAGGTTAGCCTGGGTTAAGAACTGGAACAACGTCTCTACATCTTTCTGATGTTCTTCCCAGGAGTCACTCCATGTGATCAGGTCGTCGATGTACGCACTCGTGTGTGGCAATCCGGCGATTGTAGACTGTATCATCCTTTGGAATGTGGCTGGGGCATTTTTCATGCCAAAGGGTAGGACTTCATACTGGTACAACCCAGATGATGCGGCAAAAGCAGAGATGCTCTTGGCCCTCTCAGTTAAAGGCGCACACCAATAACCCTTCAATGAATCAATCTTGGTCAGAAACTTTGCTTGCCCTACACTATCGATACAATCATCAATCCTAGGTATTGGAAACACATCAGTTCTAGTTACAGCATTGACTTTGCGATAATCTATACAGAATCTAGTACTTCCATCAGGTTTTAGAACTAGCACACAGGGTGAACTCCAATCTGAGTTAGAGGGTCTGATAATATCAAGTTCGAACATGTACTCAACCTCTTTCTCAGCAATTTTTCTCTTTTCAGGATTCATACGGTGCGGATGCTGTTTTATTGGTTATGCATCACCAACATCTACATCATGACAGGCTATAGAAACTCTCTTTGGAACATCAGGAAATAGATCTATATATTTCTTGATCAACCTCTCAAACTGATTTTTCTGTGAGGGTTCTAAGTGCTGGAGTTTTACATCAAGATTTTGCAACACTTCACAATTTGACAATTTACATGAAAGAACTTCAGCTTTAATTCTAGGTTCATCATCTTGAAACTCCCCCTCATCTTCACAAGTGACAGCTGCAACCCTAGCATTTCTATCATGATAAGGCTTCAGCATGTTAATGTGACACAACTGTTTTGGCTTTCTCCTATCTGGAGTCTTCTCAATGTAATTGAGATCATTGAGTTTTGTCAGAATTTCATAAGGACCATGAAATCTAGCCTGCAATGGATTGGACTGCAAGGGAAACAACACAAGAACCTTGTCTCCGGGTTTAAACTCACGGCTTCTAGCCTGATGATCATACCAAGTTTTCATGTTTCCCTGACTTGATTTCAAGTTCTCTTTGCCTAGGTCACAAGCTGCACACAGTCTTTCCTTGAACTTGCTTACATAGTCTAACAGACTGATATGTGGCTGTTTCTCTTGCCATTGTTCACTCAACAATAGCAAAGGTCCTCTCACTTCATGGCCAAACACTAGCTCAAACGGACTGAATCCAGTAGACTCCTGCACTGCTTCTCTAGCTGCAAACAACAGCAAATGACCACCTTCATCCCAGTCTTTCTCATGGTCATAACAATAAGTCCTCATCATTGTCTTGAGAATGGAATGAAACCGCTCTAAGGCACCCTGACTCTCTGGATGATCGGCACTGGAAAGAATCTGCTTCGCACCTAGTTCATACACTACCTGCTGAAACAATCCGGAAGTGAAATTGCTACCTTGGTCTGACTGGATTTCCCTGGGGAGGCCCAACAATGTGAAGAACTTTATCAAAGCTTTTGAGATTGCAGTTGCCTTGATGTTGCGTAGAGGTATGGCTTCAGGGAATCTGGTAGATGCACACATGATTGTCAACAAGTACTGATGTCCAGATCTAGTCTTGGTTAATGGACTAAGACAATCAACAATGACCTTAGAGAAGGGCTCCCCAAATGCTGGGATAGGCTGCAATGGAGCTACAGGTGGGTCTAACTGGTGTTTTCCAACTACCTGACTAGTGTGACAGGTTTTGCAAAAGTTGGAAACATCTTTCCGAAGCCCAGGCCAGAAGAAGTGTTTCATGATCTTATCAACAGTTTTGTTAACACTAAGATGACCCCCTAAGGGTAAACTATGAGCCATTGTTAAGATCTCATTCCTGTAGACCTTCGGAACAACAATTTGCTTGACCACTGCCCAATCTGCATTGGCAGGGATATCAGGAGGGCGCCACTTCCGCATCAACACTCCATCCTTGAGATAATACCCAACTGGAACTTCGTCTATTTCTTTCTCAGGACTCCTCTTTAGTACACAAATTACAGGATCATTAGTTTGCTCCTGAATCAACCGCTTCCTGGACAGAGACAAGTCTCCAGACACATCAGAATCACCAGACCCATCTGGCTGGCTGAACAGAGAACTGATAAACGTGTCTGATTAGTCCTCAAACGGATAAACTATAGTAGGCCGAACAGAGTCATGAGGCAAACCACCTGAGTCATGACTATTTAATGCGTTGGACGGCACCACATCATCTTCCTCTTGAGCCTTCTTGGCCATAGCACGGGTCACTGCACAGGAAGGATACTGGGATGGGTCTTCAGCGCCATCTTCAGTGCTCGGCTGTGAAGTAGGATGAACAGGGGGAACTACATTTCCCCCAGCCAGGTCATTGCCTAGCAACAGAGAAACACCCTTGATAGGTTGACTTGACATAAGTCCCACCTTTACCTGTCCTGTAACTAAATCTGACTTCAAGAATACAAAGCGCAGGGGTACAGATACAGTCCTCCCTTCAATACCTTGCACAAGTATGAAATCCCCAGAAGCGGTCTCATCACGTAACTCCAAGGAGTCCATCAACAAAAGTGACTGAGAAGCTCCGGTATCCCTTAGGAGATATATGGGGAGAGGAGGAGAATGCTCATTCAGAGCCACAAATCCCTCTGACACAAATGGAAGAAATTCCTCCCTCACAAAGTCAGCAGTATCAGGCTTCTTAGCCCCACAAGGAGCAGGCAATTTAGCAGATCTGTCATCTACTACAGGGGTTGCTAAACTTGTTTTCACAAAGGCATTTGGTTTGTTATCTTTCTTAGCTTTAAGGATCCATCAGTTAGTTGTAACATGACTAGATTTCTTGCAATAATTGCAAACTAGACCACTTTTGTCAGTGTAAGCTTTCACACTTTGATCAGACCTGTGACTGGATTTCTGAGCACCATCACCAGAGTTGTTTTTGTCTTTGGGTGAGGAATCTTGGGCATCACCATTACCTTTCCTCTGAAATTCTTCTGGAACCATCTATTGTTAAATTAGGACTTATGTGTGAGAACATATTCGTCTGCAAACTTGGCAGCTGATTGCAAATTCAGTGCTTGCTTCTCATTAAGGTAGGTCTTAATATCATCCTTAACACAGTTCTTGAATTCTTCAACTAACACCATGTCTTTTAGTGAGTTGAAATCATCCTTGACCTCCATAGAAGTACACCAGCGCTCAAAGCAAACCTTCTTCTCATTAACAAATTCCTCATAAGTCTGATTGTCAGATTTCTTCTGACCTCTGAATTTCTGTCGGTAAGGCTCTGGAACCAACTCATATGCTCTCAAAATAACCTCTTTGACAACCTCATAATCAGAGGAATCTGCAGACAAAGCCGAATAGGCTTGTTGAGCTTTATCTTTGAGGACAGTTTGCAACATCAGAGGCCAGTGTTCCTTTGGCCACCGGCAACTGTTGGGGTAATGGCCTCGCACAGAACAACAATGTTGGGGTAATGCCTAATGATTTTAAGTTTTAAAGTCAGTCAAATGACTTAACAGCTCAATGTTGTTTGTGTGTGTGTGTTGCGTAAAAATGAAGAGATCTGTGTGTGTTATTAGCATGCAAGAGCTTGTCTGCTATACATTAATACCACCCTGTCCAACTAAAACACAATCCTAAAAACAATCACAACAACTATCATTTTAAATATACACACAGTCACTTTTAGTCTTAAAGGAAGGTTTGTGCCTAGTTGTTACCAGTCCTTAGTTGAGGAAAGAGGTTTGGAGGTTGCTGGAGGATCCAATCGTGGGCGATGTTGATCCGGCTGGGAAGAGCGGTTCTGGTGCTGCAAAAGTCTGTGTCTTTGTTGTGGGAAGAGGACGGAAGCTGGCCGCCCCTCAATAGCAAGCTGTTGCTTCCAAGGCTGCTCTACTCCTGGTAGCGTGGCTGCTGCTTCAGCATGGCCGGTCTATGCTGGGCCTAAGAGGTGGGGGAGGAGTGCCCCAGCCTGAGCAGTCCCCAGGGGTCCAGGAGCCTCTCCAAGGGAGAGACAGAGAGTCCAGAGACAAGACTCCAAGAGCCAAGAGAGGATCCAAGAGAAAGAAAAATTGGTTGACCACTGCTTTTATCTGCCTGGCCTGCTGGCGGGAGGGGCTTACAGGCAGCAAGTGGTCATGGGAAATCCTGGACTTCATTTTGTATCCTCACATATGAAAGTTTTCCTCCATAAGACCCCAACACAACTCTTTGCTACCTTCTCAAAGCACTGGAAATAGTTATCAACGTCCTTCTCCAAGAATGGAGGCACCAGTTTTACCTCCTTGCAAAGAGAAAATTTGTTTTCAGTTGCTATGTTGATTTTTCGTAGCTCCATTTGGAGCCTTTCTTCTCTATCGAATTTCTGTAACTCGAAATCTCTCTGTCTTGCTAATTTTTCTAAGTCAAATTCTCTTTGTTTTTCTTTTTCCTCCCTTTCTATTTCTAGCATTTTTAATTTAAGTTCCATTTCTAAATTTGAATTTTCCACTGGAAACTGTTCGAGATCACCTGGTGCAAACACATTTTCATCAATGTTATTTTCAAAAATCTCTCTAGCCAGTCTTGCTTTTCGCATAGCTGGTTTTACCTCTGTCAGCACTAAATGTCTGCATATTTCTAGCAGTCCTGTCTTTTTAAAAGACTTCAAAACCTCTACGGTTGGTGATGCCAAGAAATCATCCATTGCTGTTGATCTGTCAATTTATATATTTTGGAAAATTCAAAAAACAATTTTACAATTTGAAGTGTTATATTTTCAATAAATGACTCATACAATGGTCTATCCCGACTAGCCCCCAATGTTATGGCCCCAATTTGCTACGACATATAAGACAGCAAGGGATGACAGACAAAAATTTAAAACTAAAACAGATTTAATTCATCAAAGACTAACACTAACCTACAATTTATACTACTGACCAAGATTGATAATATACAAGAAAAAAATATTTACAGTCCCTTGAGATGGGGTTGCTTGGTGATGTTTCGGGTGAGGAAAATGCTCCAACACAGGCAAAAATCCACAAAAAGCTTCACAGGTCGTGAAAAGAGTGAAGGGTCTGGTCAAATGTATCCTTCTCCTTGCAATTTCTCCTACTACTTTACTCTCTCAATTTTCCTCCTTATATACTCTTTTGCAGTCCCCTCCCACCTTTTAAACTTTTTTTTAATTGTCTGGGACTTTCCATCTCAGACATGCCCAGGACATGCCCAAACCTCGCTCCAGGCTGGGCTTAACAAAAAAAAGGTCAATACTGCCATCTAATGGCTTCTTTCCACATTACACTCCAAACTGATAAGAAACAAAAATTCATATGTCCACTATTCTTAAATGCAAAATAAAACTTTTTTATTTTAAACTATATTTATCAATTTATATTATTTTATTTTATTTATTTTTATTTTATATTTATTTTATTTTATATTTATTTTTTATTTTTCTGTGAAGTTTATCATTTTGAAGATAACAAGGTTTTATCAGCAGGCCGACAATATACATGGAGCATGGAGAAATGCATGGAGAAGAACTTGGAGTGTCAACGAACTGTGTCAGCCTCCTTAACACATACGCATGTGATATGTGCATGACATCACCAGCCACTCTCTGGAACGACCCAGATGCCAGGACCGATAGCGCAGTTGTGACCTTGATGACCATGGGTATGTTTTGTGGGTGATTGCTGTGGCTGGGTAGCTGTTCATCCAAAAGTCGGCAAAGATAGATGATTGCCTCATGCGCAGTCCAGACAAAAGCGCTGGATGCACTCGGTGTTTGTTAGTCCCAGGATGTTCAAACAAAGCCGATTTATGCGTGGTCGTCTTCAAGCTCGGCGCGCTCCTCTTACTCTTTCCCAATCACGCAAGACTGCAAGTAAATGCACGACTGGCATTTTGGTTTTAGATTTTGAGGGCATTGTAGAATGATGGTCTTATAAATACTTGTATTAATGAATTGCTATGAGTTTGTAATTGAACTAACTGGAGAAGAGGCTGTTGCGTAATATCATGTGATGATTTCATTTGATAATTTATTATGGCTATGAGAAATAAGGAAAAACAATCGAAAATTGACTGTCGCAACCTTTACTATGTTAAATAAAATAAAATGAATGTTAAAATTCGGCCTATAGCCGACATCAAACGCAACACTACATTTCGCCTTATGTTGGCGCTTGACCTTAATACAGCCCTCAAAAGCGCTTAACAGAAAAAGCGCGTAACTGCCTTGGGGCGCGTAATGCACAGACTTAAGTCGAGGGGAGAATACACTTAGGCTTTACGCGCATGGGAGAATAGACCCCTTAGTGAAACCTGACTATAATATAGTATTGATCAGTTATACTAGGGGTAGGGAACCCTGCTTCTGGAGAACCACATCCCTCCATGCTTTAGATGTCTCTTTGCTCGAACATATCTCATTCAAATGACAGTTCCTTTTCAAAGGCTTGATAATGAGATAGATGCTTGATAACAAGGCAATCAGGTGTGCTAAAGAAAAGAGGCATCAAAAACATCCAGGACTATGTTTCTTCAGGAGCAGGGTTTCTAACCCCTGAGTTAGACTGTTGTGTATTGAATATATCAGCTCAGTTTATGGAACAAATCGCAGCAAGAAATCATTTTTCAGGATTTGCAGGCAAAAAATCAAATAATCAGAGAGATGTAGTTCACACGCTGTAAAATAATGAGTCGATTTTTCAAAGTTGTATTATTGAACATGGCTGAGTGATTGATACAGTGTCCTCCATAATTATTGGCACCCCTGGTTAAGATGTGGTCTTTAGCTTCTAATAAATTCTGTTTTTTTCTAAATAATATAGGACCACAATGAAAAAAGAAGAAAATCCAACCTTTAATTCAAGTGCATTCATTCAGTGGGAAAAAAATCCCACATTCAGAAATAATTATTTTACATCAAATCATGTGTGCCACAATTGTACAACCCCCTTTTGCCAACAAAGCCGCACCTAATATTCTCCTATAATGTTTCACAAGATGGTAGAATACAGAAATAGGGACCCTCGACCATTCCTCTTTGCACAATCTCTCTAAATCATCCAGCGACCTGGGTCCTGTCCTCTGCACTCTCCTCTTCAGCTCACTCCACAGGTTTTCAATGGGGTTGAGGTCTGGGCACTGAGATGGTCATGGGAGGAGCTTGATTCTGTGTCTGGTGAACCATTTCTGTGTAGATTTGGCCACATGTTTAGGGTCATTACCTTGCTGAAAGACCCAGTGGTGACCCATCTTCAGCTTTCGGGCAGAGGCCACCAGATTTTGATTTAAAATGTCCTGGTATTTCAAAGCGTTCATGATGCCATGCACTCTAACAAGGTTCCCAGGGCCTCTGGAAGAGAAACACGCCCATAGCATCACCGATCCTCCCCCATACTTCACAGTGGGCATGAGGTGCTTTTCTGCATACTCATCTTTTGTGTTCCGCCAGACCCACTTAGTGTTTGTTGCCAAAAAGCTCTATCTTGGTCTCATCTGACCAAAGCACACGGTCCCAGTTGAAGTCCCAGTACCGCTTAGCGAACTCCAGATGTTTGCATTTATGATTGTTAGTGAGAAAAGGTTTTTTCTGTGCATGCCTCCCAAACAGCTTGTTGGCATGTAGATAAAGCCGAATGATCGTTTTGGAGACTTAGTGACCCCAAGATGCTACCATTTGTTGCAATTCTTTAACAGTGAGCTTTGGGGAACTTTCTATTTCTCTTACCATCCTCTTCACTGTGAGTGGTGGCAAAATAACCTTGCGTTCTCGTCCAAGCTTGCTTACCACTGTTCCAGTTGTTTTAAACTTCTTAATGATTCCTCTGACAGTAGATATGGGTAGGTGCAGGTGAGTGGCTATTTTCTTGTAGCCATTGCCTGACTTGTGAAGGTTGACACACATCTGCCTTACTTGAATGGTGTGTTCCTTTGTCTTTCCCATGTTGAAGAGTGGGTAAGAGAAATGGCCTCTGTGTCAAGTCATATTTATACCCCAGGGAAACAGGAAGTGATGATTTACTAATTAACGGTTCCTAGATACTCTGATCAACTTTGTAAACTACTGTAGAAATGACAGAAATACTGCAATTACATTCAATTCCAAGGAATTGTTAGGGGTGCCAATAATTGTGGAACAGGTGATTTGGTGAAAAATAATTATTTCTTAGTCAGGGATTTTTTTCCCCTTTAAAATTCACTTGAGTTGACGATTAAATTTTTCTACAATTTTCAGTGTGAGAGTATGCTTCTGCAATAAAAATTGAATTTATTTTAAGGCTTTTAACACATCTTAAACAGGGGTGCCAATAATTATGGAGAGCGCTGTATTCAATGGTGGACAAATGATTGGGGTCAATTGCGGTTGGAACTATATATGATACAACCATTTTCCTCCATGATGGTGCATCTACTTATTTAATGTTATCTTCATGCACAATATTGTATTTCTGCATGCTGCAATAAATGTGTGGATTGAATGTTTACAAATATTTTTAAAAATGTAACAATTTTCCATATAAAAATGCAATCTATGTTCAGTGTTATAGATGTTTGTGACATGTTTTCCAAAACTTTTACCATATAGCCTAATGCTGCATTCCACAAAGGAGTTTGATGGAAAAGGACCAAGAGGAAGTGGTCACATGCCTCTACTGACATCACTGCTGACCTTTGACATTGCAGCTCCCAACACCCCGCCAATCAGCTGGCTGATTACATATGGGACCACCATATGGAGCTCCATCCCTCCACACAAGTAGATAGCTATGGTGAATGGTGGGTTAAAGTGTGACCCACTGTAAAAGAAACACAAAATAAGTTCTTGGGTGCTGATCTCTGGGGGTGTTCTCCGCAAATGTTTAAACAAAACCCCAAACCCTTTAAAAAAAATCTCAAACAGTGAAGTTTTGAATACAAAGCTCAGGGAAGCCTTTTGAATATTTAACGGCTGACTTAAATTTCTAGTCAGCATAAGTCACTTTAGATGCCCTTTACGAAAAAACATCCCATGATTCCATGTGCCTTATAGCTGGACTGGTTTGTGGACAGTCTGCACTGCATTCGCGGAGAGCTGTGGCGATTTGATTCGAGCATGATCGCCTTCCATGACAGTTTCCGGATTCATCACTAGTGGCGCCCAAAGTCACCTGATACGATATTAACGGACAAATGCCGTCTATGACACTCAAGGAGTCCTTGCACACTTCTACGATCAATAGACAACAGGTAAAACTAAACACCCCCACCATGCAGGCACAGCCCTAGAAACGCAGAGCCCTGTCAAGTAAGGTTGAAAACACTTTGTAGTGATCTATCCCTGAGAAGAATGCTCACAAAAACATCAAAATACTGCTGGGTTGGCTCCATAAACTGTATAAAAAGATTGACGTAGGAACCATGATGCCACCCATTGGTTTCTGCATAAAATTTAGGAAGCCTCTATTTTAGAAATTTGAATTTTTCCTTTTGGATGCAGGGCCGGCTGCAGCCTGCTTCGACTGGTGGTGCATTAAAAAATACTGGGTGGTAGAGACGTCCTCTTTAAAGGAATCATTTTAAATTTTGTTGACTGGGGGGTAGATCGCGATTCATTTTGTTGACCGTATCTTACGAAAACCAAAGGATAGCCACTCCCCTACTGCTTATTCTGGCTTTATTCTTTATTCTAGTCTATTTGAGACTGTAATTTACAAAAATGAACATTATGATATATTGAGGGAGACTTGAAACTTGCGATAGATACCATAAAATAATGTGGAAAATCATTACTGAAATAATAAATCAGGTGGAAAAATAGGGTCATTTTCTCATAGGCTTCTATAGCATTGAACTTTTTTCTGCAACCACCGGCGACACCATCTGCCGGCCATTAAATAGAGTGCAATTTTTTGAGATTTCTGCATTGGCCTCACTTTTCAGACCCGGGCCCATCTTCTCTGGTTGGCTCACATTGTAAAGGCGCTGCTTACAATGCAAAGTGACCAAGACGGCATTAGAGTGAATCCAGCACTGCTGGTGTCAACTGTGGCCAGCAGTCTCATGAAAGCCACAGATAATTGGCTTCACGCTGCATGGGGAGATGAGAGGGATTCAGCTGGCCTTAGTTAGCAGAGTATGTTGCTCAAGCACCTCCTACTGGCCATCCAAGCGCCTGCCAGTCGCATTCTAAGCAAGCATATTTTCAGGTGGCCTCCGCCCTTTTACAGTGCATGTGAGATTTGAAACTGCCAGTGAAAAGCAGTTGAGGCCACCAGGTTTGTGTTTGAGGGAGAAGCGAGAACTGCACACACTCTCCCTAGATTGCAACATGAGTCGAGTACATGCACGCTTGTTCTTTGTTTGCTGATTGGATATTCCGGATTTGGGTGAGATCGAAGATGCTGAATTTAAAAAATGCTTGAAATTTACCGAAATGATCACACCTTTTCAAAATACTAATAATTTTCTAAATGTCACCCAATATTTTAAAATGTGCAAGATATATCAAAACATGCACTGTATTTCAAATGCTTATAGTGTTCAAAAATGCTTGCAGTTATATAATTCCAGACATATTCCAAGCAGGTCCCTGGATGGCATATTTTCATTCTAATCGCCAGGTCATGGGCACTATGAAAGAAATTAGTGCAGTCAAGTTTTAATTACTTTGCTTCAAAATCTTTCATCCTTTTTCTATAATCAGAATATATTGGAAACAGTGAATAGGACATAAAATTGTGGCAGTGAAAATACATTCAGAAATATGACTTTATTTATTTTTAGTTCAATTAAAGACTTGCCCAGGTCACAAGGGTTTACATTTTGGCAAAATGTTTTTGTTCAGTTTCAAAAAATTATGAGCAATTCACCTGATCTCCGCCATGCATGCAACTAGTACTGCAACAGCAATACCATGCACGAGCGCCGGCTGAAACCGTCCGGTTCCTTCAGTGTTCTCAATTACTGAGACGCAGCCAATGAAGACGAAGAATGCAGTGCCCACTATCTCGGCAATGCAGGGCTGGAACAAGCGCTCAAACTTGTTCGGAGGCCCCACACGCTTTATAGATTTCTCTAACAGCATTGCCTCCGTACAGCAAGGAACAGATTTTTCCACTGGCATTATGCAGTGCTTTTGAAGCATGTGCTAATCACTCCAGACCCCCATCGACGGTATATATAACAACAGCTAATCATATGAACTTTGACAGGTCTCCAGAGAGCATAAAATTGTATTCATCCTGTCGTAAAATGAGAGAACTCCCTTGTGATCTCTAGCCACAGTTCACAGGCAGACCCTCCGTGAATTAAGCTGCTTGTTTTTGTTTCAAGTAAGAGACAAACTCTACCTGAGAAAAAATGTCTTTTAAAATTTGGACCCAGCCGGGGAAAGAAACGCATACTTTTAGAATGGAATAGGGCTTTGCAAATGTCATTGACTATACAATGAATACTAAAATTATTAACTTTCAAACACACCTATGCAATAAAAATGTTTAGACTAATTGTGTTTTGTGTATTTCAGGGCATGTACATTTGACTCATAAGGTAGACTGATGTCCTTCCTGCTACTGTATACCAAACCAGCATGAACCTTAATGCACAACCAGTAGTCATCGCAGACTATTATACCAACTCAACATCAGAAGTATATCAAACTCATTACAACTTCAGGCACAAAAGACCTTGATATTTACATAGAATAATTCTATCCATTGCACACACCCCTAAGTTTAGGTAGTATGTTTCTCTAGCATCCTGAATACAACAGACAAAGCTTGGAACTTCACAGGCCAATTAATGATAACTCATTGACACATCATAATTAACAATTCTTTTTTACAGTCTAGCTTGCCGCCTCATGATCACAGGCCTAGCTCTGTGATCGGCACTCATAGATAATACAGTGTGTCGGTTTGGGCATATGTGTGTGCAAGTGCACGTGTGTCCGCGCACATCCATGTGTGTGCCTGTGTGTGTGTGTGTGGGTGTGTGTGTTTGTGGGTGGGTGTAGGAGAGAGAGAATACTCCCCACTGAAGGGGCAGTAAGGCCATAGTCAAACTTTGTTCACATATGCTCATAAAAAAACCTTAAAGATACTGTTAGCTTCATGACAACATGGAACAAAGGTATATTTTTTCCTGCTTTAGTCTGCGCACCTCCATTTAAGATTTATAATTGTACATGTATGTGTGCTTAAATTTAATGCAGTTTTTGTGGCAAAATAGCCTGTTTTCAGTTTTCAATTATAGCTTGAAAACTTATTTGTCAATTTGTTATTTAAAGCCCAAACTCCATGGCATTTGTGCATTTCCTGTCAAGAACATGTAAAGAAGACATTTTAATTGAATAAACATACGGCTCTCTTGTCATTTTGAACAAGTTTACAAAATTTAACAGTCAAAGTGCAGAATGTCCTCCTATAAAGTTGAATATCTGCACGTTAAGCATAGTATATACATTGTACTTCGCGTAATTGCAAACTGTCAATTTTGAAACACTGAGCAAAACCAAGAAAAAACATTTCTCTGTTCCAAAAGAAATCAAGACAGGTCAAGTACTTTTAAAGACCATAATAACAATACTAGAACAAGACATTATGAGTATCAGGCACCGTGTAGAACATATTTCAAACCTTTTAGCTTATTAAAATGTAAAACACTCAGTATTGCAAATGCACCGTCATGCCTCATTCGACTCAGACGATTAGTTGCTAGTATATATTGAAGCTAGCAGTGGAGGTTCGGAGAAAATCTGCTTCATAAGTTTATTTGTCTTCATTATTTAAATCAGTTATTTTAAACATTGAGGCGATGCCCTCCTCAACATCACTGAGCCTGGGGGAGGCGAGGAGTTGCAAGGAGGACAGTAAGAGGAGAAAGACATAGCTTTAATTCTGGAGATATATAACACAGAGTGAATGCTATGGAGGGAATGGGGAAGGTGGAGCCTGACAGCCAATGAGAATAGGATTCTTGAAATGGTGAATTGGTCATTGAACTGGGGGACGAGCTTCTTCATGGTCCTCTGGAGCTGGATGTTCTTCGTGGCGAGTCAAACTTTATGTCCTTTTTAATTGGCTGAAGCTGGTCGGCAACAATGAATCCCTTGCTTCTAGAAGGCAGAAATGCGCCCGAGTAGTAAAGCACGGCCTCTTCTCTCATTCTCTTGGCGACAGTTGGGTGGAGTGCCCAGCGGAGCAGGACAGGACCGTAACGCCTCTCCAATCTCACTCTCCACTTTTAGTGGAAGCCAGGAGACAGCTTCCCAGTAGGATGGTGTCTGGTGGATCTTCGGGCACCGAAGGCTACAGACGGGTCAGGGACTCTTCGTATTTTTTTTGGGGTGGTATGTACGAAGACTTTGTATTTTTAGGGATGGTATGTAAGAAGAAGTTGAATCTTGTGAAAAAGAGGGACTAACAGGCTTGCCTGGGATTCAGCCTCTTTTACTGTCAAGAGGTACTCCAGGTTGTGATATTCCATCCAGACAAGGCAGGGGAACCTGCACCGCTCCAATCAATGCCTCTGTTCTTCATAGGCAGGCTTCCCCGCCAACAGCTCCCAGTCACTAATGGAATACTTCCTCTCAGCAGCAGGCAGCCAGAGGTAGGCACAAGATTGTAATTTTCCATCATCTGCTTGCTGTGAGAAGACAGCCCCAGCATCCCCATCATAAACATCAACTTCCATAATGAACTGGCGCTGGAGGTCTGGGAGCTTGAGGACAGGATTGGTGGTGAACACCTGGTTCAGATAGTTGAAGGAAAAGAACACCTGGGGGGTCCAAGCACAGAGAACCTTGGTGGACATCAGATTTGTTAGGGGGGCAGGAAAGGTTGAGTACTTCCAAATAAATCACCAGTAAAAGTTAGCAAACCCGAGGAACTTCTGCAGCTCATTTTAATCTGTGGGGTCAGGCCAGTCCAGCACAGCCTTTGTTTTCCGGCAAACAATTTCTAAATTGCCCTGTATCACTACAAACCCCAGGAAGATGGTGGTGCGAACTGGGAGACCTTGTCCCAGAGGACGTCATTTATGATGTTTTGAAAAGCACATTAGCAGAGACTAAAAGGAATGTTTGATGAGCATTCCTCAACTCTCTCAGTCTTTTTTCCCACTTGTGCCTGCTTTTTTGACACATGTTGCAGGCATCAAATTCCAAATGAGCTAATATTTGCAAAAAATTACAAAGTTTACCTGTTCGAACATTAAGTAACTTGTCTTTGCAGTGTATTCAATTGAA
The DNA here is from genome assembly GCA_029721435.1 of Gymnothorax reevesii. Lineage (NCBI taxonomy): Eukaryota > Metazoa > Chordata > Actinopteri > Anguilliformes > Muraenidae > Gymnothorax > Gymnothorax reevesii. Next base: position 32,994,202 of record CM056584.1, on the reverse strand, counting down.
AATAGGTTGAAAAGAATTGGCAAATCATTGTATTCTGTTTTTATTTACGATTTACACAACGTGCCAACTTCACTGGTTTTGGGTTTTGTACTTTAAAAACTAAATATTAGTTTTGTCATGTTCTCCTTGTCTTATGCTACAAATAAAGCAAGGCTGCTGAAAAATGACTCGATAGGAGAAAGTGTAGCTTTTATTTGTTCATTGTGCACATACAGTGAAAACAAACTGAAGCACTATCACCTGTCTGCAGTAAGTGGCATTGAACAACCATACCAAAAAAATCCACTGCACTGGAAACATATATAAACTCACTGGGGAATCGCTGGTGAACAATTCACCTGCATTTTTAACATCATCCTTTTATATGAAAAAACAATACTAAATGAAAACTTCCATGAATGGGAAAAAACAAGATACTGCAAAAGAGCACAAAATCAATGATTATTTAGAGAGACTGGTAAAAAAAATATATTAAGTATGGCCAACAGCATATTAAAAGTTTAATTGTATTTGACCTTCTCAATTACATACATTATATACAGTTTACCATGCAATATACACCGATGAGCCAAAACATTGAAACCACTCACAGATGCAGAGTACAATTTTGATTATCTCATAACAACAGGCAGCACGTGTAAAGGTCTGCAGACAGATCTTAAACGGTATTCAAAGAGTGAGTTCTCATACTGAACTACTTTGAGTAGGGTCACATCGTTACGGCCAGAAAACTGGGTTCGACCATCTCTGAAGTGGCAAGAATTCTGGGATTCTCCCTGTCAGCAGATGTGAGTGCCCACTGGAAGTGGTCCAAACAGGGACAAACCATTAACCAGCAACAGGGATTTGGGTGCCCAAGGCTCATTGTTCATGAGGGGTATGAAGGCTATCCCCTCTGGTCCAGACCGACAGAAGGGCGACTATGGAACAAGCTGCTAAGAATGTCAATGATATTTACATAGGGAATGTGTTACAACACACAGTGCCTCATTCCCTGCTGTGTATTGCACTTTTTAGCTCGCAAACCAAAGTGCCCACTCTTTGTATTTGTGTCAAGTATACCAACAGGGCATATTGTGGACTACTCCAAACATATATTGCAAATACACCAAAAAATCTTTTGTATCCTATTTTGGTATTCAAAATGCAGAGTACATTTTAACTATAGCTAGAAGTGAAAAGCTATTCCTACCATCATAGCCATAAAATCACAGCATCCGCTGCGAAATTTATTTAAAGGGTGCTTATATCAATGCCTGGGCAGAAGAATACAGCTGATGACAGAGCATACTGCCCCTTTCATATATGTTATTTCTTCACAGTGATATTGGAACAACCTTCATCAATCCTTCTGGACTGTTGCAGCATTCGATGATTACTTCAGGAAAGCACGAATTTCTCGATCACCCAACAGGAGTCTGCCAAAAAGAAAAATAAAATGGATGAAACATTTCTATCAGAGCTGACAGTCGGTTCGTTCACCTCAAGGTATAACCCCTCATATTTTTTCTTTTCTTAAGGGGTTAATCTTGAAATTTGGAGATATGAAGAACCATAAAGGGTCATGCCGATTTAATGCACCACAATGCTGGAGCTGAAAAATTGCATGTTTTTTCTTGAGCCACTGAAGATGTCTTGGCTTGTTTGGCCACAGATGGAGCACAGATTAAATACTTTGAAACTGCCATTTACTGTGGTAAACTAGAGAGGCACTCGTAGAGTGCAAACCTCCGGCAAGGCAGCACAATCCAAATGTGCATGGGTGGGAGCAAAGTTCAGTTATCCCGTGTGATAGGATTTCAAGATGGCTGCCGTGGTGGCAATAATGTTTCACTGATCGCAATTAAAATCGATAGGGTCCATCCTTGATGTGATAGCAATCCACCCACGAAATTTCAGACAAATTTGTGCATTAGTTTTTGAGTTATCGCGTGTGATAGGATTTCAAGATGCCTGCCGTGGCAGCCATATTGTTTCAGTGATCGAGGTGAAAATCAATATGGTCCATTGATGATGTAATAGCAATCCACCCACAAAATTTCAGACAAATCCACGCATGACTTTTTGAGTTATGTTGTTCACAAACAGACAAAGAAACAAACAAACAGGGGCGAAAACATAACCTCCGCTCCAGCTTCGTTGGCGGAGGTAATAATGGCTCAGATTGTCTTGCTTTTGAAAGACTTGGCTATGGGTGACAGAACAGTAGCTTGTAAATCCTAGCATAAAAGGAATATAGACTCAACCTTATAAAGCCAGCTGTGATCAGAGCCCCGGCCATAGGTCCCATCCAGTAGATCCAGTGAAAACTCCAGGAGTTCGTCACAGCTGCTGGGCCAAATGCACGGGCTGGGTTCATACAGGCGCCAGACACTGCACCTCTGAAATGATTTTAAATTTAAACACCACATTAGAAGCTATGAAAGGAGGAAAGTTCAGGGATCAGAAAGTAAAACTCAGATCAGGATAGTCCTCCACCTATTAATTTTGATTTAAAAATTTTTTGCCAATGAGTAAATCCAGATGGTAGCATCAAATCAATACAGAGGACTTTCACTTTTTGCCACCTGTGATAGCGATGCTGGTATTGTTGGTAATCTGTGTTTATATGCATGTGGATGTGGCTTTTCCTGGCCAATTCTTGCGAACATGATAACATCGCAACTTTTTGAGAAGAAGTCACAAAACATTACAGGTAAGAAGCTGGGATAAATAGGAAGGCTGAGTTTGAAGATGGGTGTATTCTGAGTACGCACTCATTGAAAATGTAATACTGAGGACTGCTATTCTGAAAATACCATGCATTGCTGTTGCAACTGATGCAATCCCAGATGCTCTCTAGTTGAACCTAAATATCTCAGTTGGTTATGACATTTCAAAGATGGGCAATACTTTCTAATGAGGTACACACATTTTGATTTGTTTCCTTGGAATAAATGAAGAACTAATGGGGAATGAACTGCTAGCAAACCATAGGGTAACGAGCAGTACTTGAGTAACTCCTAGACAAATTTCCTAAAGCAGCTGATGATTAGTCAATTACAGAACAAATGAAGAACATGCAAAGAATTCATTGATAGTAAACCATTAGTTAACGAGTGGTTCTTGAGTAACCCCTGATCAAATGTTATAGAGAAGCTAGTGATTAGTTATTTGTGGAACAAATCAAGAACTAATTACAGTCATATTGTACAAAGGTACACAAAATATTTCACTAACAGTTAGTTCCTCATTTGTTCTTTAATTTAGTAATCATTTGTTAATCTGTATAAATTGAATATGTGCTACTCGAGAACTGCACATTAACTAAAGGTTTACAACCAGTTAGGTCCTCATTCATTCTTCAATAACCGATCATTAACTATTTTACAACATTTCACTAGAGGTTATTAAAAAAACTGCCCATTGGTTTACTAGCAGTTGGTTACCCATACTCTCCTTGTTTTTCCCCTCATAACTACCAAAGTTCTGTGCACCTATCTGTAAAGTGTTACCCAAATGGTGTCTGAGCAGGTATTGCGGGGACTGTCTAAGGAGTCCGGGGATTAGTACCCAGCCAGGATATTTGCCGCCACCGTAAGTCCAATGCAGAGTGATGCGAGGACCCCTCTGGTTTTGCTGTTCACTGCACCCATGCACACCACCATGGTGAGAAACAGCGTCATCACTGCCTCCGCCAGCACTGCTGGCCACACTTGGGAGTCTGCCTTCACTAGAGTGAAGGCTGCACCTGTGGCATTGGCGTAATTATGTGGTGTAGTGACGACCTGTGGGGAAACCGAGGTCCGAAATAGAGGAGAGAGGGAGAAAGTGAGGGAGAGAAAGAGACACAAAGAAAGAGAGAGAGAGTGAAAGAATTACATTGTTACGCGGAGGAGTGACATGAAGATGAAAATGCCTCCGCATCGTTACACCAAAGTTCACACTTTCAAAGCTCAAACATTCTTTGGACACTTCACAGTTAAATGAGAAGAAACCCAGCCTTCCGTTGATGCATACTTATACAGTGCTGCATAAAAGTATTTCTCCCCTTTCCAATTTTTTCCATTTTTGTAAATTTGAAAACAAATAATGGGATTTAGCTTGAGGAGCTAGTTCTGGCAGACAACTCGAGACATGCCCACAGTCCCATGAACACTTTCATGCATATCAGATAATGCTCCAATCTCCAGAATGTGGGCTTTTTAAGCTGCTCCTCAGCTTCTCCTCCAAACAAACATTCCTCTGTCAGATGCTGCAGTGCATCACTCTTAACTGCTACTTCACTCTTGCCTACAGCTGGTTAACTTCCCACCTCCACCCCAACAGCCACTGGCGGGTTCTCAATTTCCTCCCAGACAGGGGAGGATATCCTGACACTTCCTGCTCTCTTCTCCTCAAGCTGAGCTGAGTCAGTTTGGCATCTAGGCTTTCACCCTATCATTGTATTTATTTTATAATAGTGCAATTAAAGGTTTGCAAGTGAGTTAGCAGACAGAAATACAGTTTTTAAATGACCTTTTAATTTATTGGAGGGAATACATTATCCAACACCTATATGACCCATGTGAAAATACAACTGCCCCCCTAAAATTGTCCCACCTTCTGCAGCAACAACTGCAACCAAACACTTCCAGTACCCGAGCTGCATTTTTTCATGTTGTCGAGGAAGAATTTTACCCCACTCCTCTCAGCAGAATAATTTATTTTCATTCAGCCGCATTAGATGGTTTTGAAAGGGCTTGCTGAAGCTCCTGCCACATCTTTTCAATTGGTCACATCAGGACTCTGTTTCAATCAGAAATATAAGTTTTGTCTTAGTAATTAGCCATTCTGAAGTGGACTTGCTGTTGTGCGTTGTATAATTGTCTTGATACATTACCTGATTACACTAGATCTTATCATGAGCCGTCCTACTACATTGTTACCGGTGAAAGCATTTCTCGAAACTTTGTGCAAACGCATACTGCACCTACTTTTTACCAAATATTCAGGGTGGATCACTAGGGTGGACAACCAAGGCTTGTCACTGGGGCAGTACCCTTAAAGGTACTGCTGTTGTACCTTAGAAGTGGTTTTTTATTTGTTTTGGAACATAAAAGTACCTTTTAGACCCTAAAATGTTCACACAGGTACCTTGAGGTCCTATAATTAGCACCAAAGGCTACATAATAGCTTGGGGAACAGAAATGGACTCCTGCTGTACCCCTATTTCTGAGAGTGTAGGACATCTGTCACAATGCAGTTCAATCACCCAAGAGTGTGTGTGACAACCACCATGAGGGCAGGTTTGAACAAACAGCATGAGAAGAAGCACCTGTGCGCACAAACAAACACAAAACCACTTAAATCTTGCACACATGAACTCAAGCTCACACATTTGACACTGTTCATTTGCGTGGAAACAGGCAGTTTCACGTCAGCATATCTCACGAGATAACTTATCTGACCATGATAAAACACCAGGAAGGTGTGAATTTATTATGTTGTTGATGAGTGAGAAAGATCATCACAGACATTCCAAGGCATTCTTTTTAAAATCCCATTGGTTAAAAATTTGCAGACCCAAAAGAAAAATTATGAATGCATTATCATGTTTCTGACACAAACTGATAAATACTGAATCTTCGATAACCAGACACACTGATATTTTTTGTCGTTCTCACCAAGAGAAATTTAAACTTGATTCAAATGGAAGACACTAGTACTACATACGCTTAAGTCACATTTTCACATGCCATGAGGTAAGTTTATAGTTATGTAAATCGATTTGCTGAGTTTTCTCATTAGACATTTAGTGGCTTACATATTTTGAGCTTTGTGGTCTTCAATTTAAAACAATGGTCAGATTAGAGGCAGGTATTGGCTACTATATAATTACCCTGCAACAGGAGGTAGTATTTTTTGGCAATTTTTCCTGATTTTTGGAGATAAATTTAATTTCCTGTGTTTGAGGCTTTTAGAGAATGAAAATATGTAACTTCACCCATTTTCATTCACTAGAAATAGTCATATTCACATTCATATTCACTGTCACATTCATGTTATTTTTATTATTTAATATTAATGAGACATAAAATTCACTTGTAATAGGTTTAAAAAGTGAAATTCAACATTACTCAATAAATTTTCAAACGAACCCCCAGTATGTCAAGCAAAAGGACTCATGGTACAGACAAACATTTGAACTTTCTCCACAATGGCTACAATTTTGGTCCTCTTACAGGTGTAGCAGCCTGAAATATACCAGTCTGGAATATACCCCAGGGTATATTCTGGCCAAAATATAACTCCCCCCCCCCAGGCCAGATTATACCCTGACTCTAATTTAGTAGTCTAGATTATGTTCCAGTGAAAGTTACTTTGTAAACTTTCACTGTAACTAAAACATCAATTGATGGTAGTCAAAAGATCTCATATTTGAAATGGCTAGACTTGCTTCACTTGTGCTGAAGATGCTGCGTTTAAGTATATTGTAATGGTCAACTCACACTTTGATAAGGTATTCCTAAGACTGTTGTTGAGGAGTTTGCATGTTGTAATACCTTCTCAAGTTGACAAAAGACTTGGTAAGTTGCAAGTGATACACTGTGTAACACTGACACATTGTGGTTCCCACATTATGGCTGACCCACTTAAAATATAAGTGGGTCAGCATAGTTTTTTTTTTTTACCACATCATCTTCTGGGCTAGACATTTTATACCCCCTTATATTGTACTCCACACATTCAGCTTGAGGGTTTTAGTGGGCCAGCCTGTTTCTTACCCAAGGTATGTTCTAGGCATATACCAAGGGCATATTCTAAACTAGGCAATTGTTTCATCCTTCTTGGCCAGATTATACCCCCACTCATTTGCACAAAATAATCAATACTACAGCATATCTCAATTTTAATTTATTTCACAAAAGTCAAAACTTCTCCATATCTTAAGGAGAAATATTAAATGTCTTTAGCTACCACAAACTGACTGATATATGTCGACAACTGGATAACTTATAGTGATGCATGAAATTACAGCATTTGATATTAAGGCGGTCTAGGTAGCAGTAAAATATACTGTTGGTAAGCTGATTGTTATTGGCATGATCTTACCGTCAATATAAATTATGAATTACACAGCCTTAAATGCGGTAACACATAAATAGCCGAGATTTGGCTTCTGCGCAAAAGAATTAAACATACAGGCATTACATAGGATGTTGTTTAAGTAGTGTCTTTAATGTATTGTTATTAAACTGTTTTTTTTTTTTTTATCTGCATTAAGAACTCATTGAGGACAACTGTATAAATAAGACTTTATTGCTCACCGTTGTCATGTAGGACAAGGGCCTAACAACCTCCTCTTGTAAAACAGTCACCTGCTATAGAAACAGCAAGGCAGCTGTTGCCTTATGGGCTGCCAGGCACTGCGCCTTATTTACTTAAAGGTCCAGCTGCTAGTCTGTAGTTGTTATGTTATCTATCTTCAGCAAACACATTCAGAATGCCTTTATACATGCATATACGTTAAACTTTGTACTTTATCTTACATGACCATTATTCAAGAAAGCAGTTATAGTTTCTTAACCTATTTGAAGGGAAGTCATGAAGTCCACAAAGGAAATAGAACTTGAAATGCACTATTCAGTGCAAACAATAACAAAGTCTAGTACATGTATTATGAACATCTTTTGTTTTGAGTACATCTCCAGCTTTTCAGCACAGAAGGTGTAAATATATTTGAACTTTCACTTAGAAATCAGAAGAAGACTTGAAAAACTATCTGTGATACTGTCATTGGTTTTGTTAATTGCATGGTGGTATATGTACAATGTATGTGCCTTAGCGAAGTGTGGGTTGACCCTTCATTATGTTATTAAGAAATCATTGCTTTATGTTTTTATATGCATTTTCCATACCAACCAAACATTTTCATCGTTGGGGTTGGATAATTGTGTCAAAACTGTATCACTGCATATTTGAGGAAGAGGAGAAGTTGACCTACCTTAGCCAGCCCAGCGCCAATCATGCCTCCACACAATTGGGCTAAAATGTAGGGGACAAGTAGGGCCAATTTGAGACCCCCGATAAAGCAGACAGAGAGGGACACTGCTGGGTTGAAATGGCCGCCACTGTGGGGGGAACATAGGAAACGGGGTGTCATTGATGATATCTCCTCCCAACCTGATCAAAGTCACATCTTAGATAGGAACCTATAGGACATCATGCCAAAGGTCAGAGGTCAGAGGTCAACATCACTATAAAAGAAGATAAATCCTCTGATTAGTGCAAGTGGACACAGCCTTGGGAAAAATCACACTGAGATTCAGCCCTCGTTTGAATTCTACTCTCTGACACTGAAAATTACGGCTCAAAAACCTGGCTCAAAAGACACAGTATTTAACACTGCGGCTAATGTTACCATGAAATTATATCCTGAGACATCAGTTTGCACCAGCTACTGATTTAGCTTCCAACTCAAATCCAGAGAACACCACTGTGCCTCAAAAATGAACATTCCTAAATGTAGCCCATTTAACTATTTATTTTTTTTAATGTTTTGATTAATTTATTTTAGTTATTCTTGCACATTATTTGGACATATACATTCTTGGGCAAAAAGGGGCCTAAACCTAAAATGGCAAAACATGAAGTCAGGCAATTAGCGAAAAATACACAAATACTATAGACAAAGTAACTTGGCCAGGGATAGTTTTTCATTTGATTTCTTTGAAGGTTTATGCCTTGTCAAACTTGCAGACAGTTTTTTAAAGAAAGAACAGTTGAAAAATAGTACCTGATTGCTCCTCTTTAGAAAATAACTTTTCAGTCGCGAGAGGCAAGCTGTTCTGAATTATTCTCAAAACCCCAAAGCATAAATTAGCTTTTCACACAGTGAAGAAGCTCTGCTTCACAATGAACTAGTTTCAAGCTGTTGCCTGAACAGTTCACTGCCGAAAGTGTTAATGGGCAAATGCTGGTACAGGCGGTCTCTTAAGTGTATGTACTTGATCGTTGTCAGTTTTCTGAACAATAATTGGTTGCTATAACCATTAAGAGCATCATATATTGCTATTTTGGACTAAGCGCTTTTTTCCCGAAGTTCAGGGATCAACATGAAATGATGAGCCTGGGAACCAGACCAAATAAATAAATAAATAAATACTCAACCACTCTGGCAGCCCTTGCTGTCTTAGATCTTAGATCTGTCTTCAAACTGAGTCCATTTTAAATATCCATTGGATGCACACACTGAGAAATCTGAGGTAAAAGACTGTCCCATGCTTTAAAATGCACCCCAGAGATGATTAAGGAACTTTGTATGGCCAACACTAATTCCGAAAAAGTTGGGACAAAGTGTAAATTGTGAATAAAATCAAAATGCAATGACTTTCAGATCACATGAGCCAATGTTATTTGCCACAGAACACAGACAACATTTCAAATGTTGCAACTGAGACATATAACATTTTTATCCACAAAATGAGCTTATTTCTAATTTACTGGCTGCAACAGGTCTCAAAAAAGTTGGGATACAGGCAAAAAAAAAAAAAAAAGGGATGAAAAAGCAATTAATATCTAAGAGAATCAGCTGAAAGAACATTTAGCAAGTAATTAAGTTGACTGGCATCAGGTGTGTAACATGATTGGCTATAAAAGGGATGTCTTAGAGCGGCTGAGTCTCTCAGAAGAAAAGATGGCCAGATGGTCTCCGACCTGTGAAGGCTTGCATAAAAAATTGTGGAATTCTTGAAAAACAATGTTCCTCAATGTCAAATTGCAAAATCTTTGGAGGTCTCATCATCGACAGTACATAACATCATCAAAAGATTGTGAGAAACTGGAAAAATCTCTGTGCGTAAGGGACAAGGCCGAAGACCTTTACTGGATGCCCGTGATCTTCGGGCCCTCATACGCCACTGCATCACTCACTGGTATGATTCTGTCATTGACATTACTAAATGGGGCGAGGAATACTTCAAGAAACCACTGTCTATAAACACAGTCCGTCATGCCATCCACAGATGCCATCTAAAACTATCGTGCAAAAAGGAAGCCATTGTTGAGCATGATCCAGAAGCGCCGCTGTGTTTTTGGGCCAAGGCTCATTTAAAATGACCTGTAGCAAAGTGGCAAAGTGTCCTGTGGTCAGACGAGTCCAAATGTGACATTTTTTTTTGAAATCATGGGCATCGTGTCCTCTGGGCTCAAGAGGAGAAAGACCACCCTTCCTGTTATTCAGTTCAAAAGCCAGCATCTCTGATGGTACGGGGATGCATTAGTGCATATGGTGTGGGACACTTGCATGTTTTAAAAAGCACCATGAATGCTGAAAGGTTTATAAAGGTTTTAGAGCAACATATGCTCCCCTCCAGAAGACATCTGTTCCAGGGAAGGCCTTGTGTATTTTAGAGGGAACAATGCAAAACCACATACTGCAGCTATTACAACAGCATGGCTTTGTTTAGAAGCGTCCATGTGCTGAACTGGCCTGCCTGCAGTCCTGATCTTTCACCGATTGAGAACATTTGGCACATAATTAAATGAAAAGTTCATCAAAGGACACCCAAAACTCTCCAGCAGCTGGAAGCCTGTATTAATCAAGAGTGGGATCAAATGCCAAGGGCTAAACTCAAGAAACTTGTCTCCTCAATGCCCAGACGCCTCCACTCTGTGTTGAAAAGAAGAAGGGATGCTACACCATGGTAAACAGGTCCCTGTCCCAACTTTTTTGAGACCTGTAGCAGCCATCAAATTTGAAATGAGCTCATTTTGTAGATAAAATTATAAAAATTTTCACTGTAGACATTTGCTATGTTATCTCTGTTCTATTGTGAACAAAATACTGGCTGGTGTGATTTGAAAGTCATTGCGTTTTCAAAATTTACACTTTGTTCCAACTATTTCGGAATTGCGGTTGTAATTTGAAACATGGCATGACCAAAAACATTGTGCATGTATTGAAATTTAACAGTAATCGAAAGAGGTTTTTGAGATTCTGATAATATGATATCTTGACATGATTGTGGTATGCATGGTTAGATTTAAAAATATACAAATGACAATATGCCAAATTAAATGCCATTAACACCCTTTAAAGTCCTCAATCCAAAAGCTCCCAAAACAGACTCTTGGAGAGACGGAGCCAAACTGGGGCTGGGTAAAACAGCAGGAAAAAGGGAAAATAGTCTCCCTCATCTACCCCCCAATCCTCAATCCCCAAACCCCAAACCCCAGTACCCACAGCTTCACCAACCTGATGGCCCCGAATACAGCGATGACAGTGGCCAGCGACAGGCCGTGAGCCAGGGCAGGCTGCAATCGGCCGGTGCCCTCAGTGTTCTCGATGACCGCAGTACAGCCAGTGAAGATGAACAGCGCGGAGCCCAGCAGTTCGGCCAGGCAGGGCTGGACGTAGCGTTCGAAGCCCCTGACGGCGCTCCCCGGGGAGGCTCGCCGCTCCTGCCGCCCTTCCCGACACTTCGCACCCATCTCCATCTCCCCGACATCATTACGAGAGACTTCAAAAATCTCAGCCTTTGACTCCATGACAAACAGCAGGCTTCTCAGGTAGCTGAATACTCCACTGGTTGATCTGTGCTCTGACAGTATGGTCTATTGCCATATATGAATGTGAGCTGATAAGGTGGGGGAGAGGGGGTAGGGGACAGGGGTGGGAGGCAAGTACATAGGGCTAAAAGGAGGTGGTGATGGGGGGGGGGCCAGGGTGAGAGCTGGACCATTGGCTGTAATCAATCAGCAATGGCTTCAATCCATCAATCAGTGAACACTGTGAAACGATCCCTCTTGATGGGAAGAATGAAATGTAATGGGAGGGGGATGGGAAACCTCAACACTGTTATCTAGCAAGAATGCATTGTGATGTTGTGGCTACCATATTCTTTTTCAAATTACTTAACCATTTATCAGCACACTTAATCAGAATACGTAATTTTACTGCATGAATTTTGAAATTGCTATTATAATTGTAGTTATAGATATGACTAATATCATTGAACCAATAATAACAGTCGTAACCACACAATCAGTTGTTAATGAGATAGTGCTTTCCGCAGCCTTTTCAGACAGGAACATCTCACTGCCTTTCCAAAGCACAGCACTGAGAATCAATTGCCAGATTAACACTCAACTGAAGACAGCAAATGAAATTTAGAAAAAAGACAAGAATGTCCGTAAATGCTGTAGTTAATCACAGAAAACCTTTTTTGTAATAAATTACAAAATATCTTAAACAAATAAAAAAATTCCATTTATATTTAATTTTCGTCCTTGGGGGCTCAAGTCCTGTCCTATGTAAAGAGCTTTGGGTCGATCTGAGCTGTGAAAAACGCTTAACGAAGGAAATGGAATTTAAATGTAGACAGAGATCAGCTGTCGTGTTTGTTGTATATAAGATTCCCACATGCCTTTATGAAGGAGTCCTGGGTCAAACGCCTCCTGCTTTCCCCCAGAACAATGTCTTGTATCTTTCTAAGGTTTGCTAAAGTTTGACATAAAGTCCAGTTGGTTGTAACTATGCAGACAGTAAAGATAAGAGAAGTGCCTCTAGATACTGCAGTTTAAAGGCAAAAGTGTCATGATCTTTATCTACAGTTTGAAGTTTTCTATTTTCATCTTACTTTCACAACTAGGCATTATGCGCATTAATGGGACATTAAGTGAGAATTTGCATAGCTGACTGCAGACAGAAACCTCTTTCCTTAACCTTGACCCTCAACAGTACATGCCTAACCAAAACCCTAACCCTAACCCTAACTGTATCCTTAACCTCAACCTAACTTCATCTGAACCCTGAGCTTAACCCCTAACCCTGAAATAGCGCCGAAATAGCTCAATTTCCTCATTGCCACCTGAAAATGTCCTCATAAGGATAAAGAAATCTGTAATTTCATGTCTTATGGGGACATTTTGTCCCCACAAGGGTAGGTAAACATGAACCCCCCCCACACACACACACACACACACACACAAATCTGGTTGAAATCTGGTCTAAATTCACTCTGATTATACATCCTAAAAGATTGGGTCCAGGTGATGAATTTTAATCCTAGAATCATTTTGCTGATGCTCACACATTTCTTGTTCATTTTAGCAGTGATCATGTAATAAAAGCGTGGCACTTGCTTAAGTTCCTTAACCCCTTAACCTTCGTCCTACCAACATATTTTACATACAAATCTTACCAACTGGGGTCCGTTCGGACCCCCCAAATATTTTTGTTTTTGTAACAAAGAAAAATGAATCACAAAAGATTGTTTAAATGTGAAATTGGTTACATACAAGGGATAATAGCACAAAAATACCAGTATATTAATCAATGCAGTCCTTGATGAGTCAGTTGTCAGGAAATATCACCTAAATTTAGCTCATTGTTTATAACCTGAGATACCTTCAACAAAATAAATTGATTTTCTATCATCATGCTCTGCAGAAAGAAATGTTTTGACTTGACTAGTGTGCCCTGTTTGGATTTATTGTTCGCAAACAACTTGTTGGCTGCTGTGATCTGATTGTAATATTATCCTAAGAGCCTGTGCAGCTGTGTATTGTGCTGGTCTACCTCTGTTGGCCATCATTCACTGCAAATATAGTAAGAACAGGATGTTACACATCTTAAACACATTGCGAAATTACCTATTTTTGCTGGGGTCCGTTTGGACGCCAGCAAATCTTACCACCTAATACTCTGCTAGCATCTGAAAGTGTCACATGGCCTGAAGCAGGCTAGGGTAGACCAACAAACTCCTAAAACCTGGACACCAAAGTGCAGGTGGTAAAAATTTCACATGCAAAAAATACCATGCGGGGTCCGATCGGACCCCAGCTGGTAGGATGAAGGTTAAACTGTTACTTTACTTAAATTAATTATTTTCATGTTGTAGGTCAATATCTCATACTCATTTTGTGTGTGCTAGTTGCAGTTTCACACATTCATAGTTGCTGTGTTTGGAAACAAAGCCATCTAGGTCACACATGCACTCAAGTTTGGAAAAAAGAATTTAAGTGGATCAAGAGAGCTGTGGTTTACCGCGGACTATCATCAGTGTAATTCTGATTTAATCACTGTTGCTTGATCACTGATAGGCTATCAGCTACTGCTGTCCCCTGATAGAAAGAAACAGAAGATCTACACGTGACTTTCAGGAATTATAGAGAAAAGCATTTCAAAACCCCAGCCAGGCATGTTACGTATAAATTATAATCTGATAAAACAAACTGCTAAATTCTCATGGAATTTAAACCAGTGGCATATCGTCAGATGTTTAGTGGGCCTTCAGAAATCTCACCCTACCCTAACATGGTAGAAGACAGTGACATCTATTATTGAATTATATAAGTGCACAAAGAGATGACTGTCCCAAACTTGTGGTGTTATGACCAGAAAAGGGTTATTACAGCTCAACCCCACCATAATCTTTATACGACAGCCCGCAGGCAAACAGGGCTGCCTGATAAAAAAAGACTTCTTGCATATGTGATGAGGGTGCTTTGAGATATGTGACCCCCAAAAAAAAAAAACACAATTCAACTTTTTGGCTGATTTTAACACCACCTATACTCTAGGGCTTTCATTTTTGCACATTAATTTAAAATGGTATAGTATTAGGCTTGCTAATGGACTCATATCATTTATAAACTAGGATGTTGCGGGTGCAATCGACAAATGTTTAAATATTAGTGTCACTTCAGCAAAAAAGTAACATTTTGCAGCCCAGCTTATAGGAGGCGCCCTCAACTGCCCACAGAAATTTAGCTATTTCCTGGAATTTTTTTCATAGCAGTTTGCCATCAATTATAATGAAGCTGGGCATTCACTGGGGCATTGAGATAATTCAACTTCAACAGTTAATTTCATTTCAAGAAGCTCTTGCCAAACTAGATGCCAAGTAAGTGTACACTTGGGCTACCCTAAACCTAGTTGGAGAACCTCAGAAGAAAACTGAGTGACATGATTTCACCCCGTGCATAGCCTCATTTTCATGACATGATACCCAATCCCGTCAGGGGAATCCTAATTCTTGACTGACTGACAGACAGAGAGATATAGTAGTGTGCAGTGATGGTTATACACCACCACTTTCGTCTGAAAGGGGACAGGGGTCCTAATATATCACTTCTCTATCATTTCTTGGTGAAAATGTTTTGAAAAACACCACTGTAATAGAAAAGAACAAAAAAATAATTCCCTCAAGTATACTGAGGCAAAAATATGGGTACTAAACAAAAACTTTGTAAACAATCAATTTTTTTAATAATAATTGAAAGCGTTTCAGTTTTTGACTTTTGCAAAGCAAACATGCATGTTTGAAGGCTCACTTTATGATTACTGATACTAAAAAAATTAGTTTAAACTGGTTTGAGGCAACATTATTCCTCTGATGGTCAGTTGTTCCATTATATAAGGTGACATGAACTTAGAGCTGTGTCACAGAGTTGAGCACGATGGGACGACAGAAGGAGCTCTCTGAGATTGTTTGTAGCCGCATTGCGGCCTAATATAATGCTGGTTGGTCACTTAAAAAAATTTCTAAAGAAGTTAAATGCCACCATTGCACTGCAAGAAATGCCATGAAGCATTTTAAAGAGATCAGTTCACTGAAAACTAGTGGCAACACTGGTGCAAAATGGAGTTTAAGTTTCTCTGATGTTTGTTATCTATGTATGACAAGAAAAAAAAAATGGACAGTTAACAGCATGACAATTCCATGTTGATATTTATAGTGTTAGTAATGAGATGAGAGTATCCAGGTGTTCTATTTCCAGACACCTGTGTGAACATGGTCTGCTGCCAAAAAACCACTTCTTAGACCTGGCAACATAAAAAAAAAAAAAAGACTTCAGTTAGCCAAGAGATTTTCAAGGATTGGACACTAACGGTCCGAGAACAATTCCTTTGGACCGATTAATCAAAATTCTAAAATTTCTCATCCAAATGTGCACTCATCCACTTATGTGCACCGCAGAGTTGGAGAATGTTTCAAAAATGACTAAAACATGGAGGTGGTAATATTGTGGTTTGGGGTGCAGTCTGCTCGAAATGAGCCAGTGATCTCATAAAAATCAACAGAATAATGGATCAAAAAATATCACAGCATCATTGCAAGGCACCCATTGCCATCTGGAAAGAGACTGATTGGTCAAGATTTTTTTTTCCAACAAGATAATGACCCTAAATGCACTTCTAAGTTGTGCAAGAATTATCTCAGTTTGAAAGAATCGTCTGGTGAAATAAAAGTTATGACTTGGCCTGCTCAACAATTATGACCCCTTTTAAATGGAATTGGTGGTGTAGAATTACACCAAGCTCTTATTACCCCAGCTACTTGAAAATCCATCCATTTTCTATACCCGCTTATTCCTCACTACGGTCGCAGCCTATCCCAGCTGACTACGGGCAGAGGCAGGGACCCACCCTGAACGGCTTGCCAATCCATCGCAGGGCGCACACACCATTCGCTCTCACACTCATACCTATGGGCAATTTGGTGTCTCCAATTAGCCTGATATGCATGTCTTTGGACTGTGGGAGGAAACCAGAGTACCCGGCGAAAACCCACGCAACACGGGGAGAACATGCAAACACGCAAACATGCAATGCTAATCACTGTGCCACCGTGCTGCCCCCCCCCTACTTGAAAATCTTCAACATTAATATGAAGACTGTGTCACGACAAGGTCTTCATTCACTATGATGTTTTCTTCTCAATTTTGAAATGCAGCCACTGCCTCCTAGTGGTGAAAGCACATTATTATGCTCTCGCGCTCATTCCTTTGGAGTGGGGATCATCAACTAAAGGGGTGCATTTGATAACTCAAAAAATGACATCCTATTGTTTAATACTTATCCACTTTTTTTTTTACCTCAATGGGAAATTTTATAAGATAAAGGAGCGGTGTAAAGAGGAATTCATTACGGCTTAGGGAGACAACTACGCTTATAAGAGAATCCCAGTGCACTTACACTAGGCAACATGATAATGTATCTCTGGATGGATGGTGGGTGCTTTAAATACTGCTGCTACACAGCGCTATTTCCTCTCTTTTTGAAAAGGATGGATGGGTGTACGCAGTGCTAAAGGTGATAAGTTAGGAAGCCTTGAAACACCTTTCCTTTTCATTTCGAGAATTCAAACACACTTATCATGGCTGACATGTAAATAATTCCAGGTAATTTTCTTGGGGTTAAGTTTCCTAAGCAAAAAAGATTACTGGAATGCAGCTGCAATTCTTGATAGCTGACAACTGCTAGTTTTTTTTTTAATCTTCCCCATACCTGGGAGTCAGGTGTAAAGACATACTAGCCAATCAGATGCACTAATTGGTCTGTTAATCAATTACCTGGAAGAAAATAAAAACCTGGCTAGATTTGAGATCTCAAAAGTTATCCCAATGAACCACCTGAAAAACAAGAGCGTGTGTTCAGAGTTGTGTCTGTGTAATTCTTCAGGAGCTAAAGCCAGTAAAGTAGAATATCAGCTGGTGTCCGGTGAGTTTAAGTGTAAACAGGACAGGAAGAGAGCACATCTTACACTGAAGCACTTCTGATACACCATCTACAAATTTCCTATAGACATTAAATGTTTTGCATCAGTGAGCTTGGAGTCTTTTCTTGTGCAACATACGGTAACATCAAATAAAGCGAAATGTGTCAACCAGGTTCTTCCTGGGTTAGATATCTCAATAGCTTAAAATAATAAACTGAGCTCCTACACCCAGTAAATGACTTAGACAGCTACTGAGCGAGTGAGTCAGTGAATGAGTGACTAAGTATGACTTACTAACTACCTGAGAAAAACTAGAGACAAAGTGTGCGTGTGTGTGTGTGCGTGTGTATAGCTGGGATCAATTTAGTCCCGCTCGAAGTCCGTTATGTTCCTCATCTGACTGGAGACACCAGGGTTGTATGATGAAATCTTTTTTTGAGCGAACTTCCCTGGCCGTTTTCACACAGCTTTGCCCTGGCTACCCTTGGTTCCTCTCTCAGGATTTATCCTGGTGAACTGCCTGAAAAACAGCAGTGTTTTCGGGTTTTTTTTTTTTAAAGGTTACTGGTTGAGGTAATAAATGTCTTATATCGCACAAATTTTCTTGTATCAATAGTACTGTCCTTTCCTTGGCTGTAGGTGATGCTACATTTTATCTTTTTTTAGGAGTTACTCGTTGTCTTCTGTAAATTCATGAAGTATATAGATTAAATTATGATTTCCTCAAAAAACCCAGAGAAGAGACAGTGATAGTTTGTTTTGCCTTGATTAGGGTCAGAAGAGGTTCTTTAACATGCTCCAGTAATCAGATGTTTCAGGCAGCTTGTATATAACCTGTGGCATGAAACCAAAGAAACACCTGGTCCTGAAAATACTCAAAAGGTGCAGTGAGCACACAGTACCAGCTGAAGGATGTAAGCATCTAATCTTTGAATGAACTCCAGGGTGCAGGCAACATTATCTTCATACCGAAGACTGAAGGTGTAGTATGTAGAAAAGACTGCAAGCCCGGTCAGAAAAGCTGGCTGGAAGCCCTCACAAATGAGTTGCCCCACAATGCTGATCATCCACAGATGAATTCAGCTTGCAGGTGTTTCACCTGAAACTTGACAAAGAGAAACCCATTGACATTGCCATTGTCACAATGCAATGTCACACGCAATGCTATACACATTGCAAGATGGTGCAATGTATGTAGAGTTAAACCATGTTGAACCACCAGCTTACGTCTGCTCTGTTCATGATAATTGCAAAGGTAACAAATGATTTTCATCTGAAACAATTTAAGTTAAAAGGTGTATATATTGTAAACTGAAATTACAACCCCAATTTCGAAATAGTTGAGACAAAGTGTAAACTGTGAATGAAATCAAAACCCAATGACTTTCAGATCACACCAGCCAGTATTTTATTCATATTAGAACAGACATAACATAGCAAATGTTGAAACTGAGAAATTTAGCAATTTAATCCACCAAATGAGCTTATTTTAAATTTGATGGCTGCAACAGGTCTCAAAAAAGTTGGGACAGGGGCCTGTTTACCATGGTGTAGAATCCCCCTCTTCTTTTTATCACAGAGTGGAGGCGTCTGGGCATTGAGGAGACAAGGTTCTTGAGTTTAGCCATTGGAATTTGATCCCATTCTTGTTTAATATAGGCTTCCAGCTGGTGGAGAATTTTGGGTCTCCTTTAACGGACTTTTCGTTTAATCATGTGCCGAATGTTCTCAATCGGTGAGAGATCAGGACTGCAGGCAGCCAATTCAGCACACGGACTCTTCTACTACAAAGCCATGTTGTTGTAATTGTCATGGTTTAAAAGCTTTGAGAGCTCTTTTTGTTGCTCTCTTCCGGGACAATATCATTTTGCTCCCAATCGGATTCCTGGGCCAGCTGGCATTAATTGGGGGCGTTGCCCGGACTCTATTTAAGCTCCAGTTTCGCCTCACGTCCTTTGGTAGAGTGTCAGTGTTATATTTGCGCTTTAGCCGGTAAGGTCTCGAGACAGAGATCTGTTTAGGACTTAGTTGCATATTTGAGGCTTAGTGTTAGTTAGTAAGAGAATCTTTGTTTTATTTTTTCCCTTTTCTTTTTGTATCTTCGAGCTCGCCTGTTTTTCTACCTCAGATGGCGTCCTGGTCTGTTGGTAGTGCAAGTCTCGCATTTTTATTGTTTGTCTCTCAGCTCTCAGCGGTTTTTGCCTTTTAATTCTGGCCGCTCCTTTTGGCGTCCGAATTTCAACAGCCATCACAGTACACTCTAGCCATCATGGAGACACCAGTGGTGGCTGAAATTAAGAGGGCTGTTGCCAGCCAGCAAGACATGTTGGCAGGCTTCGCTAAAGGACTTTCTGGCTTGGGCATCCAGCAATCTGAACTAATTGAGAGACTACACCTGCAAGAGAACGCGCTTAAGAATCAAGAAGGTTAAATAAGGGATAAATAAATAATTTAATAAATAGATAAATAAATAATAAATAAATGTTAAGCTTCACTGAGAGTATGAAATCTTTTGCAACACAAGTTTCACAAAACGTTGCAGAAGCACCATCAATACATCCTCCCCGAGAACCTAAGTTACAACTGCCCTAAAGATATAGTGGCGAGGCTGAAAAGGGAAAGGATTTCATCGCTCAGTGTGAAATATTTTTTAAGGCTCAACCGTCACGATTTGTTAATGAGGATTCTCGGGTAGCATTTATATTATCCCTGTTGGCTGGCACAGCACCCACTTAGGTCAGCCCACTGGTCAGATCCAATTCACCGTTCATAGATTCTGTGGAGGCCCTTGTTAGGGAGATGGTGTCTGTTTTTGATCAAGACATTTGTGGTCAAGACGCAGCTACGCATTTGATGCACCTTAAAGAGGGCGAAGAAAGCTCAGCTGAATTCTAGATTGCTTTTCGTTCTCTGGCCACAGAGACAGGCTGGCCGGAGGCTCCTCTTATGACTGTATTTAGTCATGCCCTTATTGAGGAGATTAAGGATGCGCTGGCTACTTTAGAACCCTGTTCGACTTTAGACTCCTTAGTTCATACGGCTGTACGAATTGACAACCGTATACACAAACGCAACAGGGAGAAGTTAAATAGATCACCGCTGGCTGATAATGGGGCTAAAGTTGCTAGTGGCGAGTGTGCGCCGCCTATTCCACCCACTAAAGAATCTACTCCGGTTGAGTCCATGCAAGTTGACGGTTCGTTTGACCGTCAAACTAAGAGACCTACTTGCAGAGGAGTAATCTGCCTTAATTGTAATAAGCCAGGTCATATCCATCCACTTTTTCCTAGGCTTCGGGGAAACGGAAAACCCCTCTAGCGATTCAGGGGGCACTAGAGGGGCAGACCCAATTTCCCTTCCGTACACTAATCCCTGTAGAACTTACTGTGGGGAGCAAGAGAATTACCATTGAAGCGTTCGACTCGGGCGCAGTTGATTGTTTCATGGAAATTAAGTGGGCTAGGAAGCGCTCCGTTCCCACTGTTACGCTTTCACAGTCACGCTCTGTAAGAACTTTGGATGGTTGCCCGCTGGGCACGGGAGTTATAACCGAAGTTTTAGAGCCACTAAAAATGTTCATTTCCTTTGGTGGCCACTCAGAAGAGGTTCGGTTTTTTATTATCAGGTCCCCCACTTTCCCTATTGTTTCAGGGCAGAGGTGGGCAACGAGGGTCGTATCTGTCACTGGTTTTCACACCAACTTCTGGCCTTTAATTAGTTTATTATCTAAATTTGCCAAACCATTGATGAAATCTGACATTTCAGGCGTGTTTCTCTAAATTATCATGAATGGGCACCAAAGACTGTTCTTGTCTCCCTTCATAAAACATTTTTCTTTGATTTAATTATTGTGTAAATCTATATTTGTGCATGCAATCAATTAACTCAATTAGTCAGGGTAATTGATAGAAATGAAAACCTGCATACACACCGGCCCTCCAGGACCAGGATTGCCCACCCCTGTTTTAGGGCGTTCATGGTTACGGGAACATAAACCTTGTGTCAGTTGGGGGGAACAGAATAATCCTATTGTCCACTGGGGTCCCAAGTGTAACTCTCATTGTAGAGCGAATGAGACTTGTTTTTCTGAACATCAAGCCATGGGGCAGGCTGCCGCCGAGAGCGAGTGTGAGGAAGTTATCTCACCGTACCCTCCTAGACTAAAAAAAGGGGCAGAGGAGGGGTTAGAATGGGATCCTCAATTTGACTGGTGACAGGCAGAGGACCATTACCTTTCAGAGGATTTTAGCGATTCTGAATCAGTCGCAGAGACATTAGATTCGGAGCTGGGTGAGGAATTGGGGCCACCCTGAACTTTGACTTGCCTGCTAATGTTCCCAGGGATTACGTTGATCTCGCTGAGGTGTTTAGTAAGCAACGAGCATCACCTTACCCCCTCATTGCCCATACGACTGCAAAATCAATCTCTATCCTGGGACAACTCCGCCTAGGGGTTCGCGTCCGAATTTCAACAGCCATCGCAGTAATAGCTGCACTATGTGGTTTTGCATTGTCCTGCTGAAATACACAAGGCCTTCCCTGGAATAGATGTCGTCTGAAGGGGAGCATATGTTGCTCTAAAACCTTTATATACCTTTCAGCATTCATGGTGCCTTTTAAAACCTGCAAGTGTCCCATATCATATGCATAATGCATCCCCATTCCAGCAGAGATGCTGGCTTTTGAACTGATCACAGATAATATGAGGGGTGGTCTTTCTCCTCTTTAGCCCGGAGGACACAACGCCCATGATTTCCAACAAGAATGTCAAATTTTTACTCGTCTTACCACAGGACACTTATCCACTTTGCTACAGTCCATATTAAATGAGCCCTGGCCCACAGAACACGGCAGTGCTTCTGGATCATGCTCAACAATGGCTTCCTTGCTGCATGATAGAGTTTTAGGCGGCATCTGTGGATAGCACGGCAGACTGTGTTTACAGACACTGGTTTCTTGAAGTGATCCTGGGCCCATTTAGTAATTTCAATGAAAGAATCATGCCGGTAAGTGACGCAGTGGCGTATGAGGGCTCGAAGATCCAGTAAAGGTCTTCGCCCTTGTCCCTTAGGCACAGAGATTTCTCCAGTTTCTCTTGTAATGCGAATAGAAGCCACTAGATGGCAGTATTGACCTTTCTTGTGTTGAGCCCAGACTGGAGCTAGGTTTGGGCATGTCTTGGGCATGTCTGGGACAAGTCCCAGAGAATTAAAAAAAGAGGTCTAAATGTGGGAGGCTCTGGAAAAGAGTATATAAGGAGGAAAATTGAGGGAGTGGAGTAGTAGGAGAAATTGCAAGCGGAAGGATACATTTGACCAGACCTGTCACTCTTTTCAAGACCTGTGTAGCTTTTTGTGGATTTTTGCCCGTGTTGGAGCATTTTCCTCACCGGGAACATCACCAAGCAACCCAACCAAAGGGACTGTAAATATTTTTTTTGTTGTATATATCAATCTTGGTCAGTAGAGTAGATAGTAGATTAGTTAAAAGTCTTTGTTTGATTAAATTTGTTTAAGTTATAAAATTTTGTCTGTCATCCTTTGCTGTCATAAAGGTCATAACAAATTAGGGCCATAACAAATTGGGGGCTCAAGTTCGGGAGAGATCATTGTGTGAGTCATTTATTGAAAATCTAACATTTCAAATTCTAAAATTGTTTTTTGAATTTTCCCATATGTGTATATATATATATATATATATATATATATATATATATATAGACAGATCAACAGCAATGGATGGTTTCTTGGCATCACCAACCGCAGAGGTTTTGAAGTCTTTTAAAAAGACAGAACTGCTAGAAATATGCAGACATTTAGAGCTGACAGTGGTAAAACCAGCCATGCGAAAAGCAAGACTGGCTAGAGAGATTGTTGAATATTACATTGATGAAAATGTTTTTTGCACCAGAAGATCTGGAACAGTTTCCAATGGAAAATCCAAATGAAGAAATTGAATTTAAATTAAAACTGCTAGAGATTGAAAGGGAAGAAAGAGAAAGAAAGGAAGGAAAGAGAGAAAGAAAGGGAGGGAAAGAGAAAAACAAAGAGAATTTGAGAGGGAAGAAAGAGAGAAAGAAAGAGAAGAAAAAGAAAAACAAAGACTGTTTGAGTTAGAAAAATTAGCAAGACAGAGAGATTTAAATTTACAGAGATTCGATAGAGAAGAAAGGCTCCAAATGGAGCAGCTAAAAATAAAAATAGCAACTGAAAATAAATTTCGGGCTAGCCAGGAGGTCAAACTGGTGCCTCCATTCGCAGAGAAGGATGTTGACAACTATTTCCACAGTTTTGAAAAGGTAGCAAAGAGTTTCGAGTGGCCAAAGGAACACTGGCCTCTGTTCTTGCAAACTGTCCTCAAGGGTAAAGCTCTACAAGCCTATTCGGCTTTATCTGCAGATGATTCCTCTGATTATGAGGTTGTCAAAAGGGTTATTTTGAGAGCTTATGAGTTGGTTCCTGAGGCTTACCGACAGGAATGCAGAGGTCTGAAGAAATCTGACAATCAGACTTATGTGGAATTTGCTAGCGAGAAGCAGGTTTGCTTTGAGCGCTGGTGTACTTCTATGGCGGTCAAGGATGATTTCAACTCACTGAAAGAGATGGTGTTAGTTGAAGAATTCAAGAACTGTGTTAAGGATGATATTAAGACCTACCTTAATGAGAAGCAAGCACTGAATTTGCAATCAGCTGCCAAATTTGCAGATGAATATGTTCTCACACATAAGTCCAAATTTCAGTCTAGCAGTAACAATAGATGGTTCCAATTTCAGAAAAAGGTAACGGTGATACCCAAGATTCCTCACCCAAAGACAAAGGCAAATCTGGTGATGGTGCTCAGAAATCCAGTCACAAGTCTGATGAAAGAGTAAAAGCTGACAGAGACAAAAGTGATCTAGTTTGCAGTTATTGCAAGAAATCTCGTCATGTTACAACTAACTGTTGCTTCCTTAAAGCTAAGAAAGTAAGAGAAAAGGATACCAAACCAAATGCCTTTGTGAAAACAAGGTTAGAAACCCCTGTAGTAGATGACCGATCTGCTAAATTGCCTGCTCCTTGTGGGGCTAAAAAGCCTGATACTGTTGACTTTGTGAGGGAGGAATTTCTTCCATTTGTGTCAGAGGGATTTGTGGCTCTAAATGAGCATTCTCCTCCTGTCCCTATATCTATCCTAAGGGATACCGGAGCTTCTCAGTCACTTTTGTTGATGGACTCCTTGGAGTTACGTGATGAAACCGCTTCTGGGGATTTCATACTTGTACAAAGTATTGAAGAGAGGACTGTATCTGTACCCCTGCGCTCTGTATTCTTGAAGTCAGATTTAGTTACAGGACAGGTAAAGGTGGGACTTATGTCAAGTCTACCTATCAAGGGTGTTTCTCTTTTGCTAGGCAGTGACCTTGTTGGGGGCAATGTAGTTACCCCTGTTCATCTTACTTCACAGCCGAGCACTGAGGATGGCGATGAAGACCCATCTCTGTATCCTTCCTGTGCGGTGACTCGTGCTATGGCCAAGAAGGATAAAGCAGAAGATGATGTGGTGCCGTCCAGCACATTGAATAGTCAGGACTCAGGTGATTCGCCTCATGACTCTGTTCGGCCTACTATGGTTTCTCCGTTTGAGGACTTATCAGATACTTTAATCAGTTCTCTGTTCAGCCAGCCAGATGGGTCTGGTGATTCTGATGTGTCTGGAGACTTGTCTCCGTCCAGAAAGCAGTTGATCCTGTTGTGATTCTGCTATTTGCTCATATTCTGTTCTGCATTGCCCCATGTTCTTTCCTTGCATTTCTGACTGATCTGTGTTTCTGAATTATTGCTCATGTCTGACCATTCTTCGGATTGTGTATTGGTAACTTGGATTTTCATGTTTTATTATTTTTCATGTTCATAGTATCCATAGCCATGTTTCCTTTTCCATGCATTGCACTTCGTCTCCCCTGCCTTGTCATGTGTGTATCTTTGCTCACGGTCCCTTGTCTTGCGTGCCACTCGTTTGGGTGATTTATTGGTTTCTGGGTTCCAATCTTCTTTCATTATCTCGTGTTGTTCCTTCCACTTACTTTACTGTCTTACTAACACATACTAACAGTTTATTGTTTTCGCTAATTACTAACCCACACTAACTTTGTATATTTTGACTAACTTACTAACAAGCACTCGGGATTGTATGGCTGCACTTACTGATTGACTAATGATCTCTCAGCAGTCGCCCTATTCTAGTCTCCACCTCCTTGCCTATCCCTAATTATCTCTGCCAATTATCTCTGGATTTCTGTGGATCTCCACTTATACTTTATGCTTTCCATTTCTTTAAACTATACACTTGACCGGAGCTGTTCTGTTCATAGGTTTGTCTTGTGATCCCTGTCTGCGTTTTGGCTACAGCCAAATTCATGTAATTAGTTTATTCCTCATGTGTCTCTGCCTGATCATTGTTACCATTGATTGCACCTGTTCTCCCTGGTCATGTGTTCACCCTGGATGTGTATATAAGATGTCTGTTTGGTTCACTTTCTTGTCAGATTGTTCTTCCTTGTCTCCTGTGCTATGGTTTTTCACCTTGATTCATTGTGATTTATCTTTCTGACTGGACCGTCCTTGATATTGAGCTTTGCCTATTCCCTGTACTTTTGCCGCATTCTTGTTTTTTGACCTCTTGTCTGACTACAATTTTTATAATTGATGCCCTGTGTATGACTCTGGATTTCGCCCCTTGGACTCTGATTTTGGATTGCGGACTTTGTACTGTTGCCAGCTCTGTTGGGGGGGGGTTTCCCCTTCAGAAATAAAGCCTGCTTTTTGCATTTTACTGGTGTTTGCTCTTGGTTCATTTTGTAAAACCTCAGATTCAGGAGCAAACTAATGCTCCTGAAATTTGTGTACTAAAGAGCCCTTCCTGATAAGGAAATAGACGCAGTTCCAGTTGGGTATTATCTTAAGGCTGGTGTGTTGATACGGAAGTGGCGCCATCCTGATATCCCTGCCAATGCAGATTGGGCAGTGGTCAAGCAAATTGTTGTTCCGAAGGTCTACAACAGGGGTGGGCAATCATGGTCCTGGAGGGCCGGTGTGTATGCAGGTTTGTATTCTTATCAATTACCCTGACTGAGTTAATTGATTGCATACACAAATATAGATTTTCGCAATGATTCGATCAAAGGAAAATGTTTTATGAAGAGACAAGACTAGTCTTTGTAGTTTCATAATTTAAAGAAATGCGCATGAAACGTCAGATTTCATAAATGGTTTGGCTAATTGAGACAATCAACTAAAGGCCAGACGTTGGTGTGAAAACCAGGGAGATACGGCCCTCGCTGCCCACCTCTGTTCTAGTGCCTATCATCCAGAAAGTCAGTGCCTTAGAGCGGTTTCATTCTCAAGACAATGATGAGGACTTATGACCATGAGAGACTGGGATGAAGGTGTTCATTTGCTGTTGTTTGCAGGTAGAGAAGCAGTGCAGGAGTCTACTGGATTCAGTCCATTTGAGCTAGTGTTTGGCCATGAAGTGAGAGGACTGTTGCTATTGTTGAGTGAACAATGGCAAGATGAAGAGCCGCATATCAGTCTGTTCGACTATGTTAGTCAGTTCAAGGAAAGATTGTGTGCAGCTTGTGACCAATTGAAGAAAGGCGTAAACTTCACTTGGGATGAAGCATGCCAAAGAGCCTTCGATCGCCTGAAGTCTCTGCTGTGTCACTTCCCGGTGCTCAAATCTCCTGACTTCAACAAACCGTTCTCCATCGGGTCGATGCTAGCGACCAAGCTTGTGGATCTGTGCTCCTACAGAGAAGTGACTCTGATGACATTGAGCAACCCATGGCATACTTCTCCAGGAAGTTCAATTGCCACCTAAAGAACTATTCCACAGTAGAGAAGGAGCTGTTGGCTCTGATTCTAAATTTAAAACGCTTTGAGGTTTATGTTTGTTCAGGGCAAAAGGCAATGATTGTATATACTGACCACAATCCATTAATGTTTTTGAGTAAGATGAAAAACAAGAATCGGAGGTTGTTGAATTGGAGTTTGACTTGGAAATTAAGCATGTAAAGGGTACTGACAATGTAATTGCTGATTGCTTATCCTGTGTTTGAGTATGCATATATATCACATGTTTATTTTCCTCATCCGGAACATCACCAAGCAACCCCATCTCAAGGGACTGTAAATATTTTTTTTTTTTGTATATTATCAATCTTGGTCAGTAATATAAGTTGTCGGTTAGAGTTGGTCTTTGTTTAATTAAATCTGTTTGAGTTTTAAAATTTTGTCTGTCATCCCTTGCTGTCGTAATTGTCGTAGCATATTGGGGCGATAACAAATTGGGGCTATAACAAAACCTTTAAAATTAATTGGGCAAAGCAGTTTTTGAACAACCCTAAGTCTATTTGGAACTGTATACCAAATTATATTTTCTCCAAAATTGGTGGTCATGAATTTCTACTTTCATGTGATTATAAGATTGAGAAACTTCCCCTTAACTTGTCCAACTATCACAGAAAAATGCTTTTAGCATGGTCCCAAATTTACAAACATAATTTCTCTCCCCACACGTTTCCTTTGGCATAATCAATATGTTTTATTCAAAAATAAATCTTTGTTTAATCAAAACTGGTTTAATAATGGTATAATTCACATTAATCAATTTATTAATGATAATGGCCTATTATTGAATTACACTGAATTTCTTTCCTCCTTTAAAATCCCTGTTACTCCAAGAGAGTTTGCCATAGTTCAGGACACTGTTCTTTCTGAAATTTTAGTTTTACTTAAAAATGCAGAGAGAGCTGTTAGTTCTCCAGTACTTGACCCTAAGGAAACTGAAATTGGTAATATCTGTTTGAGTAATAATTTAGGAATAATCACAATGTACGTTCATTATTTCAAAAAAATATTACCAGTACCTCTGCTGTTGTATCCTATTGGTCTAGATTTGTGACTGACATGAATTGGAAAAATATTTGGACCAACAAAGTAAGGGAAATTTCTTTTAAAATTATACACAGGTATTACCCTGCAAGTCATTATTTGCTCAAGTTTAAGAAAGATATTTGTGTCAATTGTTGTTTATGTGATATGTACCCAGAGTACTAATAACTAATAAGTTATGGAAAGAAACATCACGGTTTATTGTTGATAATATAGACTCCACTTTTTCTCTGAAATGGGAAAATATATTGTTTGGTTTCTTAAATAACGATGGTAATAAATCTAAAGTATATATTATAAATTTAATAATCATTTTAGCAAAATATCATATTCACAAAGGGGTCTATTCTCCCATGCGCGTAAGTCGAAAAAAGCGCGTAGCTAAGCGCTTTTAAGCCGAAGCGTATTCTCCCCTCGTCTTAAGTCTGTGCATTACGCGCCCCGAAGGGAGTTACGTGCTTAGGGTGGAGCAAGGCCAAAATCGGGGCGTTTCTCAGGCAAAAAACACTTGCGGGTATTCTCCCCCTGGCTTACGCGCTTTTTCTGTTGAGCGCTTTTGAGGGCTGTATTAAGGTCAAGCACCAACATAAGGTGAAATAGAATATTGCGTTTGATATCGGTTATAGGCCGAATTTTATTTTTAAATAAAATATTTAATTTTATTTAACGTGGTAAAGGTTGCGAAATTCAATTTTCGATTGTTTTTCCATATTTCTAAATTAAATTTCTCATAGCCATAATAAATTATCAAACGAAATCATCATGTGATATTACGCAACAGCCTCATCTCCAATTAGTTCAATTGCAAACGCATAGCAATTAATTAACACGAGTATCCATCAGACCATCATTCTTGCATGCTCTCAAAATCTAAAACCAAAATGCCAGTCCTGCATGCTTGCACTCTTGCGTGATTGGGAAAGAGTGAGCGGAGCGTGCCGAGCTCGAAGACGACCACGTATATATCAGTTTCGTTTGGGCATCCTGGGACTAACAAACATCAAGTGCATGCAGCGCTTTCGTCTGGACCGTGCATGAGGCAATCATCTATCTCTGCCGAATTCTGGATGAACAGCTATCCAGCCGCAGCAATTATCCACAAAACAGACCCGTGGTCATCAACGTCAGAACTGCGCTGTCGCTCCTGGCATCTGGGTCATTCCAGAGAGTGGCTGGTGATGTCAATCACATACCACAGGTGATTCGCCTGTGTCAAGGTGTCTCCACGCACTTCCACTGCTGAAAGAGTGGATGCCATCTCCTCCTCCAGTGCAGTGAAATGCATAGGGGATGATGGTTGCCCACCACCTGTTGCGTGTACATTTCTCTGGTGTGCAGCGAGCCGGGCTTTTCCAGCGACCCGCAGATCTCTCCATTTATGCTTTAATTCGGGGATACTGCGCTTACATCTCCCCACCGAAGCCACATCCAGAACGATTCGCAGCTTTCTTCCCCGGATCAGTCTTCAGTGCCCCCTTGCCATACAACACCAACATCTTTATTAACTAACTCGTGTCTTTGTATTTTTTTTTCTTTTTACCATTGATAATACTGTGTATTTTAATGTGTGAACAAAGATATTATTAAATAGGCTACTCTAGATTTAGCCCGACCCTGGCCAATACCAAAGCACTACCCATTTGTTAATCAATTTTAGCCAATAAAGAATAGCCGACATGGGAAGAATCATTATCAGTAAATGGGATAATTGATAATAATAAAGTATTAGGCACAAGTTCAAGTGAATGTGTCGCTCAAATCAAATGGGACATAATAGGCTATGGAAATGGAATTGCGTGATTGCTGAGGCGGTTTCGGGGTGGGGGGCTGACCGCATGCGGGGTAAGAATCCTTTGTTAAAGCATTTCCATGTCCTTTAGTTGCAAACCTGACATTGGAGTAGTTTGAGATTTCAAGCGCGCAATTTCTAAATGAGATCATATAAACTGTCTTTGATTGTCATTTTTGTGTGACTAGAATGTTCTCTTCATTTGTCTTCTTCCACGGAACAAACAGGCTGATGTAGAAGGGGCACATTTTCAATGATCTGATTGCGCTGGTTGAGAAGCGTTAAATTCTTAATTTTTTATTTCATTATCGCGGCAATTTCTTTGTTTGCATGGCTTTAATGGCATGGTGGCTAGAGTAAGAAATAGAAAAGAGATGTCTGCAATACTTTTTGTAATTGGCACAGACATTCATAGGCCTACTATTATAGCCGCATACTGTGGGCCTGCTGATAAAACCTTGTATCTTCAAAATGATAAACTTCACAGGAAAATAAATTAACATAAAATAAAGAATATATATAAATTCATACATTTTAAATATAAATAAAATAAAACATGTTTAATTCTGCATGTAAGAATAGTGGACATACGAGTTTTTGTTTCTTATCAGTTTTGAGATACAAGGCTTTATCGGCAGGCCCACGATATTCAAATTTTAAGTCTGGTTTGCATTTTCCACGCACCACAACTGCGTTTTCATGGTTAATCAGAAAATCCTTTTTCCATGTTTTCCTGATAGCCATAATCAATGAGCTTTGTATAGAGTCTGGCTCTCTTTTGGATCAGTCACACCTCTTTCTTAAGGCCGCCTACATTCTGAAGTTAGGCGCTGTGGGCGTGATCGAAGCGAGTTGGGGAGAATACGCGTAACTCAAAAGCGCTTAACTCGAATCGCGTAAAAAAGGACTTACGCGCTAATGGGAGAATAGGCCCCAAATCGAAATTTAGTCATGGTAGACCTGCTTTAATTGTATTTGAAGAAGAAAAAACCATCTTCAACTCTAAAAATAAAAAGCTGCTAAGACTGTCGCTGCGTGCTCTTTGTTTAATGTTTTTTGTTAAATTCCCCCCTGGCTATGTTTGTCATTCAATTTGTTGGTATTAATGACTTCAATTGTCTGTATGTAATTTTTGTGTTTCAATAATAATAATAATTTTTTAAAAAGTTTTGGTCTAAATCTTGTTTGGAGGATATTTAGAAAGTTGTTCTGTTCCACATAGGAATATAACTGTTAGTGAAGAAGTTCATCAAACATTTTCACCATGACTGGTATGACAGAGACAGTTTTTTAACATGCTGCCCTATTGTTTCCCTTGGGGAAAAAAGTGTAAAAAAAAAAAAAAAAGTTGAATGAGTCTAAAAGTGCAAAAGATTTTAAAAAGTTATAAACAAGTGAACTACCCCTAAACAAGCTAATTGGTATTAGGTGTGTAGGATATGTTAAGCTGAAAATATGAGGAGTTGTTTGGTGACAAAAAATGTGGAATGAAAGGATTAAATAGTGGGTAGAACGTGTGTGCAAACATACAATATACCAGGCAAGTAAATAATTGAGTCAAACCTGTTCTGGGTCGTTTTTGCTTCTAAGATGAAGCTAATTATTTTTAAAGAACTCTGAACACCTGTGTTCAGCAACCCAGTGTGGAGCTTTCCGATTTTCTCCGTGCCGAAGTTGATCTGTTTAAAAAAGTTGTTTCCTGAACTTGCTGGCAATATAGAAATATAAACACAGTTTAAACTGAATTTTATTTTTCATGGCACTCATGATATGTCTGTCAAAATGTGGCAAAACATGGTTTAAAACTATTTAAAAAATGTAATGCACCTATGTGGAAAAATTAACAGCTAATTAAAATCCTAAGATTGCAATTGTGGTTGAAACAAGAACAATCATACACAGAGGGGCACAATTAAAGGCCAGAGGAGGATTAGTCAAATGAGGATGGAGGAGGGGTTAACAACAATCAATTGCATTCAGTTGAGCATAAAATCACCAACATGAGACTGAACTTGGACTGTTGGGTTCTCTTGTTCTGGTATTTGAATCAACATGATTCTAAGACAGTTGTCATGGAGCTTTCTAGTTCTTTTGTGGTTTGGCTGTTTTTATAATGCAGTGAAAACTGTAGTTGCCACCACATCTGTGGATCTTTCATATACTGAAAACTCTACAAGGGATGACCGTACTGTGGGCCTACAAGGTGATAGCCCATTGGACTTGCATGTGGCTCAGCCACTGATCTTAAAGCCTGCTGGCCCTACTACTCAAGGTATTTCAACTGTTCAGGAGTCCCATAATGTAGGTGCAACAGAGAGGCTAACCTATCATGTACCAGAAACATTTCCAGTGGCAGTGAACCAGCCTACCTACCAGGTTCCAGTGAGTGGGCCCTCATACCTGGCCTTATTACCTGCACCAGTGGTAGTGGGCAGGCCTATCTACCAGGTGGCAGTGAGCAGGCCAAACTACCAGCTGCCAGGGGCTGTGCCAGTGGCTATACCGGTAGCAGTGAGCAGGCCCACCTACCAGGTTCCAGCGGCAATTGCAGTGAGCAGGCCCACCTACCAGGTTCCAGTGGCAATTGCAGTGAGCAGGCCCACCTACCAGGTGCCAGTGGCTATCCCAGTGGCAGTAGGCAAGCCCTCGTACCAGGTGCCCGCGCCCATCCCAGTGAGCAAGCCCTCGTACCAGGTGCCCGCGCCCATCCCAGTGAGCAAGCCCTCGTACCAGGTGCCCGCGCCCATCCCAGTGAGCAAGCCCTCGTACCAGGTGCCCGCGCCCATCCCAGTGAGCAAGCCCTCGTACCAGGTGCCCGCGCCCATCCCAGTGAGCAAGCCCTCGTACCAGAAGCCAGTGGGCAAGCCCTCGTACCAGGTGCCCGCGCCCATCCCAGTGGGCAAGCCCTTGTACCAGGTGCCCTCGTACCAGAAGCCAGTGGGCAAGCCCTTGTACCAGGTGCCCTCGTACCAGAAGCCAGTGGGCAAACCCTCGTACCAGGTGCCCGCGCCCATCCCAGTGAGCAAGCCCTCGTACCAGGTGCCCGCTCCCATCCCAGTGGGCAAGCCCTCGTACCAGAAGCCAGTGGGCAAGCCCTCGTACCAGGTGCCCGCGCCCATCCCAGTGGGCAAGCCTTCGTACCAGGTGCCCTCGTACCAGAAGCCAGTGGGCAAGCCCTCGTACCAGGTGCCCGCGCCCATCCCAGTGGGCAAGCCCTCGTACCAGGTGCCCGCGCCCATCCCAGTGGGCAAGCCCTCGTACCAGAAGCCAGTGGGCAAGCCTTCGTACCAGGTGCCCTCGTACCAGAAGCCAGTGGGCAAGCCCTCGTACCAGGTGCCCGCGCCCATCCCAGTGGGCAAGCCCTCGTACCAGGTGCCCTCGTACCAGAAGCCAGTGGGCAAGCCTTCGTACCAGGTGCCCTCGTACCAGGTGCCCGCGCCCATCCCAGTGGGCGTGCCCTCGTACCAGGTGCCCGCGCCCATCCCAGTGGGCAAGCCCTCGTACCAGGTGCCCGCGCCCATCCCAGTGGGCAAGCCCTCGTACCAGGTGCCCGCGCCCATCCCAGTGGGCAAGCCCTCGTACCAGGTGCCCGCGCCCATCCCAGTGGGCAAGCCCTCGTACCAGGTGCCCGCGCCCATCCCAGTGGGCAAGCCCTCGTACCAGGTGCCCTCGTACCAGAAGCCAGTGGGCAAGCCCTCGTACCAGGTGCCCGCGCCCATCCCAGTGGGCAAGCCCTCGTACCAGGTGCCCTCGTACCAGAAGCCAGTGGGCAAGCCCTCGTACCAGGTGCCCGCGCCCATCCCAGTGGGCAAGCCTTCGTACCAGGTGCCCTCGTACCAGAAGCCAGTGGGCAAGCCTTCGTACCAGAAGCCAGTGGGCAAGCCTTCGTACCAGGTGCCCGCGCCCATCCCAGTGGGCAAGCCTTCGTACCAGGTGCCCGCGCCCATCCCAGTGGGCAAGCCTTCGTACCAGGTGCCCGCGCCCATCCCAGTGGGCAAGCCTTCGTACCAGGTGCCCGCGCCCATCCCAGTGGGCAAGCCTTCGTACCAGGTGCCCTCGTACCAGAAGCCAGTGGGCAAGCCTTCGTACCAGGTGCCCGCGCCCATCCCAGTGGGCAAGCCTTCGTACCAGGTGCCCGCGCCCATCCCAGTGGGCAAGCCTTCGTACCAGGTGCCCGCGCCCATCCCAGTGGGCAAGCCTTCGTACCAGGTGCCCGCGCCCATCCCAGTGGGCAAGCCTTCGTACCAGGTGCCCGCGCCCATCCCAGTGGGCAAGCCTTCGTACCAGGTGCCCGCGCCCATCCCAGTGGGCAAGCCTTCGTACCAGGTGCCCGCGCCCATCCCAGTGGGCAAGCCTTCGTACCAGGTGCCCGCGCCCATCCCAGTGGGCAAGCCTTCGTACCAGGTGCCCGCGCCCATCCCAGTGGGCAAGCCTTCGTACCAGGTGCCCGCGCCCATCCCAGTGGGCAAGCCTTCGTACCAGGTGCCCGCGCCCATCCCAGTGGGCAAGCCTTCGTACCAGGTGCCCGCGCCCATCCCAGTGGGCAAGCCTTCGTACCAGGTGCCCGCGCCCATCCCAGTGGGCAAGCCTTCGTACCAGGTGCCCGCGCCCATCCCAGTGGGCAAGCCTTCGTACCAGGTGCCCGCGCCCATCCCAGTGGGCAAGCCTTCGTACCAGGTGCCCGCGCCCATCCCAGTGGGCAAGCCCTCGTACCAGGTGCCCGCGCCCATCCCAGTGGGCAAGCCCTCGTACCAGGTGCCCGCGCCCATCCCAGTGGGCAAGCCCTCGTACCAGGTGCCCGCGTACCAGAAGCCAGTGGGCAAGCCCTCGTACCAGGTGCCCGCGCCCATCCCAGTGGTAGTGAGCAGGCTCATGTATCCAGTGGCTGTGGCTATGCCAGTGGCTATCCCAGTGGAAGTGAGCAGGCTCCCATACCAGGTGCAAGCAGGTTCTTGAATTGGCATCTAACTGCAATTCAGCAACAGATCTGTATCAATGGCCATGACTAGTCTTATTGTAAATCCTGTGATGCATTGCCAAATAAAGTGGTTCAAAATATCTAGTCCACCGTCAAATGTTAACCTTCAGTTGTACAAATCTTCCTTGCTTGGAGACATGGCAAATCTTACACCTGAACTACAGGATGTGTGCCTCAAACATCTGGGCAAATCTAGTCCAAGTCTTTGCCACCAAACCTCTACTCAACACTAGTGTTTCCAGGACACTAGTCATTTAAGCTGAACAATGGTTGCAGATCACATGTCTGGTCATAGATTTGCATAGTGCAATACACAACTGTATGATCCTGTAAACCAAGAAATGGCAGGATGACATCTAAACTGGGGTGGGTAGTCTCTTAACCTAGCTGAAAATGGCTAGCTACCTCACGACTGGCTGTAGGCAGCTGAACAGGGCCCTTAACACTCTGATCCTTTAAAGGTAGGAAAGGTTATATTTGCTGATTCACTGGGTGTAGAATTCAGCCTATGAATGGTTTATGTAACATGAAAGCAGGGTTGCAGCCAAAAACATTCATTTCCTGTGGAGGTTAACTACACTGGTTTGAGTCTCTAGAAAGCTGCAATTGCATTCAAAATGAAATCATGAAACTTGTCTGCACAATTTCAGCCATGACATTCCATTGTGGAGAGGCACTGCCTAAGGACCTGAAAAGGCAAATGTGTTGCAGAGTCCAACTGCACTTGCACTAGGTGACATGTTTCCCTTGCCTGTTGTACAGGTTTTTGACCAGGGTTATTATAGTTAACGAAGACCAAACTAGCGGTGAAAATGTAGTTAACCGAAGTTTTAAAAAAAAAAAAGGACAATACAACTGAATAGCAGATAAAATTAGCTTCGTTTTCTCAATTCGTCCTGTTCAGAGTTAACCGGTTGCTTCCAGAGGGGGGGAAGCATAGCGGCTATTAGTTGCTGCAGGCGTCAGCCGAAGATGATGCTTCACGTGCACAATTCAGCCAAAAGGGTCTAGCTGAAGGGGGAGTGGAGCTCCACTACTTCTCTAATTCAGCGCCGTCATAAGGGCTCAGTCCATTGGGGCCCACAAAACCCACAGTAGACACCGTGACAATTTTGCATAGATTTACCTAATAATACTAATGCATCAGAGTTTTAAACAAAGCCATTAAGGCATGCAATATTGATGAAATGCATTTCAGTAACCCCCTTCGTAAAAAATGGTTCAATCCATGCTTCATGCTCCTATTGGAAAATCGTGTGTTTTTGCTGACGAGGTCGCGAACTAAGGCATTAAACCGAGATCACCGTCCTTGCGAATATGATGTCCAAGAGCAAACCAACAAACGCACACAAATCTGGACTCCAGAAAAGACTAGAGAGAGGACAGGAAGAGCAAAGCAGGGGTCCAGAACATTACATTCTTTTCAAAGAGAGGTGAGAGTATTAAACTAGCTTGCTATGTTAGCTGTTCAGGCTGGCTATTCAGATGCTAACGTCCCTAGATTTCCCGTTCGCGGAATGTCTGAATATGGAATATCAATCTAACTTCACCGCGCTAAGTTAAAGTAACATGCAGTCAGCTGAGTAAATAATCGCCTGACAAGAATGACATTACTCGGTTATTAACGGTATCATCTACAGAAAAGATCGGTAAGGTTATCATTCGCCAGCCATCATTCTATGCAGTCAAAAAATTTGGTAGCAGCAGCCTAGGACACGTTCCTCCGTTCTTATGAGTAGTTACTGCATACTCAGCTCTCTCTAGCTGTAATTAACTGTACACGCTAGGTTTGGCTAGCGAACTACATGTAGTCAGTGCGGTAACCTTAGGTGTCACTTAAATAATCGCTTGTCAAGGCTGACATTACTTTTACCTTAATTGTTTACTAAAACTAAACTGCTACTTTAGCCTGTTGGCGTAAGTCTTGCTCACGCGGGGGTAATTTTACAGAGCTTGCCCTCCTCCTAACAATAGCAAAATGAAGCTGGGTGCTTAGAGCTATGGTACTGGGAAGCCCATTTAGATTCTGTTTATT
Organism: Gymnothorax reevesii; assembly: GCA_029721435.1. Taxonomy (NCBI): domain Eukaryota; kingdom Metazoa; phylum Chordata; class Actinopteri; order Anguilliformes; family Muraenidae; genus Gymnothorax; species Gymnothorax reevesii. The sequence continues at coordinate 32,957,001 of CM056584.1, read as the reverse complement.
CCAAGACTCGGTAGGTTAGTTCTTTATGCACTGCTACTTCAGAATCAGCTGTAGTCACTTCATCTGAACCTGACCCAACAATAGATCCTCACCACCAGCAGTCTGAATATGTTTTTGATGGTGAGTAAATTAGTGAATCAGACAACTAATAATTCATAATTCACATGATGATACTCTCTTTGTTGAGTGGTTAATTTTAAAAAGGAAAAATTGGGTGTATTGCATTAGTCACTGTCAAGCACACTGAGAAACGGAACAATAATGAATAACATCATGATATATTGTCGTTAAAGAGTGGCAATGAAAAGGCTCGCGGGGGCCCCACACCGATATTCTATTAGCGGCCCCAGAATTCCAAGCAACTGCCCTGCGCACATGCAGTGAAGAAGATGGTTAGCTCTCAAACATGGCAAACGCTGTGGAAATAACTGAGCATGATGACTGTATGGGGTGAGATGGATTGGATTTTTTTCCCCAGTTATATTAGCATCATCAGTGTCACGTTAAAAAGATGATGGTTAAAGAATACAGGATTCATAAAGGACCCGGTAAAAACATATTTGCTGTCATACATTCTTTTATCCTTGTCAGCTTATACAAATGAAGGCCTTCCTCTTAATAGCTGAAAAACTAAAACTAAGACTAAAACTAATTAAAAACTAAACTAAAACTAGTGAATTCCTCAAAATAAAAACTAAACTAAAACTGCTTAATGACTTGTTCAGCTAACTAAAACTAAACTGAAATAAAAAAGTAAACTGTAAAACTAAATAAAAATAAAAACTAATGGAAATTTCAAAACTATATTAACCTTGTTTTTGACTGGCTAAAAGTCAGACTGGCCTCACACCTTCCTTGATACACCTTGATGTATTGGTCAAAACATCAAATTTTGTAGTGGACTTTCTACTATAGTTGAGGGATGAGAAAAAATACAAGAAAATCCAAGGTGTGCCCCTGGAGATATGGAGGTTTGAACAGGTGAAAATGTCGTAAGCATTTTAGCTTCTTTCACATTTGGCAAGGTACTGACTGCAGTTGGTGATAATTTCATGGTGAATTCAGTCTGATTTATATCCAGCAGACACAAATTAATGTAAAAAATGCCAGAGAGCCAATGCTTGGGTTTATATTGGGGGTGCTTTGGGGACCTAAACATGGAACTGCCAGAATAAAAAACTTTTGGTGTCCGCATAGCTCCATGACCAAGAAAAATAAAGTAAAATGGACTGTATTTTCTGATTTAGCAGTACAACATTAGCTTAGGTGCAAAGTTTCAAAGCTATAGGTGTAATAATTATAGTTATTCCATGTTAAAATACAAGAAAGATGTAAATTGATGTAAATTTGGGGGAAAAAAAATCTACACAAAACTGATGGAGACTATCCTTAGAAAATAATTCACCAAAAATTCATTTTTGGTCTGAATGAGCTGAAATTTCAAATTTGTTCATCACTAATGCCTATATCTAATGTGAAAATATGGAAGCAATCTATGACAACATGGTGACAGATGTTTTGTGTATCTGTTGATTTGACATGGAATGACCCAGGAGAGTAAAATCAAGGGAAGAGGGCTTTGGAATTGGGGTCGGTTAGGTAGTTGGTGTGTTATATTTTTTGATATAGTCACTTTTAACTTCCTGAGGTCTAGTTTCATCCCTGTGTAACAAGCTTGTATCTCTTAACAGGAAGAGCATTAATGTATCTTCGATTTGGAATCGGGAATGAAATACCTTGGGTGTTTCTGTAGATTGGGAATCAATCTGGTGTAATATTTTTGCTTCTTCCAAAAATTTGGCTCATCAGTTGATTCATTTTAAAGTGGCGCATAGATTCTAAGCTATTCCATATCGCAGATTTCAAATGAAATTATCGGATACTAGCCTTTGCACAATCTGTTCACTAGTTGTAGTTGGTACATATCTACATATGTGGTGGGAGTGCCCTCCAATAAAGGACTTTTGGATCTATGTGGTCACAACTTTTAAAGACCTTTTGGGTGTGCGGATTCCCATACGTCCTGGTCTGTTGGTTCTTGGGGATGTGTCAGATATAGTGCTCAACAGCCCAAAGTAACAAGTTATATAAGCAAGATTGACTGCAGCTAAAAAAGCCATTTTAAAGGGGACCTATTATGCTGATCCTCCTTTTGATACATATTAGTAATGTTATAATGTTGGTTGTCCATGCTCAACCTCTGAAAAGTTTCAAAACATAAGATACAGGGATTTTGCCATAATCCAAGAATGTGATTTTGTGACATGATTTCCTCTCTGAACAGCTCCTCCCTAGATCTACACGAGATTTGGCCAAAACCTGACGTCAGGTTGTGCCGTCCAATTAGTACAGACCTAGCCAGAGCCAATCACTGCGCTGGACCTGCCCACACTGGAAACTATCCTAGCAGGCAGGAACAATGGCAGATCATACTATGCCTTAGTATCATCTACACTTTTGGAAATACAAAAGAAGAACCATAGATCATTTGGAATCCAATTTCGTATCTCTCCCAAAGCTGCTTGTCCATTTACTTTTGGACGCAAAGAAAAATCAATATTTCTCTTCCAAAAGACGATGCCACCAGAAATCAGTGGGTAGATTTTTTTTGTTTGCAAACAGCAAACAGCCACGGCCAAAGGGAACGTTAGCTGATTGTGCTCAGCATTTCACCAAAGACAGCTTTGTTAATAATGGAAAATTTGACACTGGATAAGCGTTTCAGCTGCTTCTCAAACCTGAAGCAGTTGCATCAATCAAGCACTCGGAGCCACAAGCTGTAAGTAACGATATAACAGCAAAAAATGTAAGTGAAGCTAACGTGTTACGGGTGGCTAGCAGGACCGCAAGCAATAGTTGGCACTAACAATTGGCCTCAAACACAGGCTTTGTAAAATATCTGAAGATAAAGCCTGTAACCATCGGTCCTGACTGTATGTGACTCCGACACAGAAGCTGTAAGTTGCTTTCATGCATAAGCCAACCTGACCTGATAACCAGTTAACATAACATAACATAACATTACATAAAATAACATAACGTAACATAACATGAATGGCAAGAACAGGCCTTTCAGCCCAACTAAGATGCCAGTTTCTTTATATTATTGTGAATATATCCCTTCAGATACTGAATGACTCAATGTTATCTAGCTTTAAGTCAAGCCTGCTCTAGAAAACCCCCAAGGTCTCTGCCTCAACAATATGGTCAGGCAAGCTATTCCACATTGAAATTACTCTTTGGGTGAAGAAATATTTCCGAATATCAGTGCTAAATTTACCTTTGGTCAACTTCCATTTGTGACCCCGAGTTCTACTCACAACACTTAGTCGAAGGAATCCTACGTAATTCACTTTGTTAATCCCTTTAACATATTTAAAGACCTCAATCAAATCACCCCTGAGTCTCCTTTTCCTAAGACTCAGTTGATTGTGGCTGTAGCGCAGCGGCTAGCGTAACCAAGTTTCTGTTGCTAATGTTTGTGTCCTAAATATGCAAGAATGATATCAATTCTACAGAAGGTGTGTGAACATAATCCTCATTTGAAGCTAACTTTTAATACTTGTTTGGAATTTGGATGCTTCCCAGATAGCAAGCACCTCTGCTCCGGATCTGCCCCGGCTCTGAGCCGGAACAGCTGGAGTCGGCACAAAGCCGGGGCAGATCCAGAGCGAAGGTGCTTGCTATCTGGGTTGGTATAACTGTTCACAGTAACAGAAATTGCTCTCTGTAAAACCTGTCTTGCAAGGGTTTGTCTCTGTGGTTATGACCCCACGGTTACCAGCTACTGCATGTTAGTTTGCGTGCCGTGCTAATTAAAAATGCTCCTGGTTGAGGGCAGTATAAGGTACACCTGTGCACTAATCATGGTGTCTGATGAGCATCTTGATGTGGCACACCTGTGAGGTGGGATGGATTGTCTCAGCAAAGCAAAAGTGCTCACTATCACACATTTAGACAGATTTGTGAACAATGTTTGAGAGAAATGGTAATATTGTGTATCTGGAATGAATTTTAGATCTTCGAGTCCATCTCATGACAAATGGGAGCAAAAACAAAAGTGTTGCGTTTATATTTTTGTTGAGTGTAAGTAACTTGTCCACGCTAACGGAACTTACAGTCTGCAAAACCTGTATTATGTTCATAACATAACCAAGCTTTCTCTAGCTGTCGTGTACTATCCGTAAAGCTGCTTTCACATCGGACACAAAACAAATTTTTTGCAGGACAGATCAGCCTACATTCAAAGTCAATGCAAAAATGCGAATACATGCGTTAGGGGCACATCAAGCCACTTTCGCACCGGACGCGAAACAAATTTTTGCGGATAGATTGCATTCAATGTCATGACCGCTTATCAGCTACTGCATGTTAGTTCACATGCTCTGCTAATTAAAAATGCTCCTGGTTAACTTATATGGAGCAATTATGATCAAAATGCTTGTGTTACTTCGGTAAGCAACAATGTGACAGTGTCGTCATCATGTTGCCTGATTGTAGCCACCAGAGTTGAAGGTAACCAAAGACGTGCTGTATGTGTCAGTTGGGCTGCAGGTAGACCAGATGTAGGTTTTGCAGAGCTTGGGGTGCGTTTTTGGGTGCTTTTACTTATCCATGACCGGGGTCAGCCTGACACATCTCCAATGTCTTGGCAAGCTCGCGGATGCCACCGGTGAAAGTAATAGGGAAGCGCACAGGCTATAACGTGTCCGGTATAACAAACGATTTTTTTGCATTGCCATTGATTGAATATTAAATTCTTTCCTGTAAAAGTGATTGATTCGCTAGCTCCACATAAGCAGCGGTTCATGCATACGGAACTTACGGTCTGTAAAACCTGTATTATGTTCAAGACATAACCCGAGCTCTATCTAGCTCTCACACACTATCCATAATGTGCCCATTTTCTGCAAGGAAAAGCTGGTCATTCCAAAGCAATAAGCAAACCATTACCACAGGCAATTTCCGAAAAGGCCGTTTAGCCTGGAGCTTTCGCCCCTCCGTCATATACCAGCGCAGAAGCTGTTTGTTTCTCCACGCTAACAACACACCACAGCTATGCACACGAACCAGCAGGTCCTAATACACACCGAAGCAGTCCATAAGCTGTTGGTCCACTTTTAGCTGCTCCTCACTGTCCATGTTTCCCTCTAAACTCAGACCTACCAGATTTCTACAGTCTCCAGTCTACACTTGGGCATGTTGACCCGTTCTACAAATGTGTCTACATGGGGTGGATTCTAGCTTTCCCTGCATCCTAGCTATGGAGTAGAAAAACCACTGTAGTCACCAACTGTTGCTGTAGCAAACTGTGGTCAATAGCAAATTCATGCTTGAGCTGCCAGACTTTCGCATGGCGTCCTCCACTTTCGCCGTTGCGTTTATTAGAACAAGTTAATTTCATTAGATCTATACACGTGTACTGCGTTAGATTGCAGAATATGCCCGTCGATTCCTTCGGGAGACACGCCAGTTTCACTCTGGAGCCAGACCAGGAAAACTGTGTTCTGCTGCCTCGTCCCGCCTAGATCCGCCCTCCACAGAGCTGGCCAGTCAGAAGAAAGTGGGCACATGGGGAGTGGGGGCCATAGCGGAAGAGCCACCCCAATGAGGCATTTCAGGCGGAGACTACTATGGACTACAAATGGGGTTTTTTGAGGATAGCAGTATGAGTGAAATAAGTACCCTCTTTTACTTTGTGCGATCAGGAGTACTCTAGGGGTGTCAAAGACCAAAATATAAACTTGGAAAAATAGCATATTAGTTCACCTTTAAATTAAAAATTCAAAAAGGAAAAATGCTAATTAGGAAATGTTGTAAGTATCTTAAGTCACCGGTTCCTCGTAAAATCAAAGAAATGCAGTTCAAAATATTGAGCGATGTTTATCCAGCTGCTGAATTCTTACATAGAAGAAGCTATATTCATAGCTCATTAATAGCATGAGAAAAGATTTTCCATTTTTTGAGTCCACTCACATTTTGATATATATATATGGATGGTTTTCCAAGTAAAATCTCTATCATGGACATCACAATTATTTTACTGGGTAAATATCATATTCATAAATGCAAATGGAAGAATTTCAAATCCTCCATAATCCATTTTAAAAATGAGTTTAAACAATACTTATCTTCCTTAAAATTGATACTGAAAATAGTGAGTTCCTTTACAAACTCTAAGGAACCATGTCCTTGTTTCTAAAATTTAAAATCCTGAAGCATTATGGTTTATTTATATTTATTGCAAATCCTTGCCTTTCTTTCTCCTTAACCCTCAAAATGGTGATTAATCTTTTTTTGTGATTTTGTGTCTTATGTCATGGTTTAGGCATGCGTTTGTTTGTTGGACCTTTCTCTGTTCTATCGTCTGGGACGATATCAGATTTCTCTTCCATCAATTCCTGGCTCAGCTGGCTGATTGAGGTGGGACGGAGTTTTCCGGACTCTATATATACAGCGCCCTCAATAATTATTGGCACCCCTGGTAAAGATGTGTTCTTTAGCTTCTAATAAATTCAGTTTTTTCAAAATAATATAGGACCACAATGAAAAAAAGAGGAAAATCCAACCTTTAATCCGAGTGCATTTATTCAGTGGGATAAAAATCCCACATTAAGAAATAATTCTTTTACATCAAATCATCTGTGCTACAAATATTAGCACCACTGATGTTAATACTTTGTACATCCCCCTTTTGCCAACAAAACAGCACCTAATCTTCTCCTTTGATGTTTCACAAGATGGGAGAATACAGAAAGAGGGATCTTCAACCAATCATTTTTGCACAATCTCTCTAAATCATACAGCGACTTGGGTCCTGTCCTCTGCACTCTCCTCTTCAGCTCACTCCACAGGTTTTCAGTGTGGTTGAGGTCTGGGGACTGAGATGGCCATGGGACAAGCTTGATTCTGTATCTGGTGAACCATTTCTGTGTAGATTTGGCCACATGTTTAGAGTCATTATCTTGCTGAAAGACCCAGTGATGACCCATCTTCAGCTTTCAGGCAGAGGCCACCAGATTTTGTTTTAAAGGAACAGTCCACCGTACTTTCATAATGAAATATGTTTTTCTATGAAATGAGACGAGATGATACGTACCTCTCCGAGCTTTGAGCGACCACCCAGTCAGCCAGACGCGCTGCCACTCCTGTTAGCATTTGTAGCTAGACTCATTGTGGTCATCGGTATTTTTCGGTGCTGTAGTTAGATGCGACCTAAGTCTTCCACGTTTTTCCTGTTTAGGTAGGTTTATATGACCAGTGACATGAGTTTGGGTTCGGGTACGCGAATCCAAACGTGGCTTTTTCTATGCTGTGGGAAGTGCGTACTATAATGACCGGCGTAGTAACACCTTCTGCGCGCTTCGACAGCGCATTGACACCTTCACTTCTGATTTCTTTTCTCTCCCACGACCCCCCCTGCTTCCGTAAATACAACCAACGTGCCTGCACTGCACTACTAGGTACACAGTCAGGAAGCCAGAGCTTGCAGAAAATTATAAAAGAAAATAATCAAGTGTGCTTCTATGGAACATTTTCAAATGGAGGACATAGATGCCGACGACTGACTTGTGGCAGAGCCGGAGCCATATCTATTTGAACCGGAATATACCGAGGAGGAGCTAGCCGAAATGGGCCGAGAGGGAAGAAGAAACGGACGAAGATGAATCGTATATGAAGAAGTGAAGTGAAGGTATCAATGCGCTGTCGAAGCGCGCAGAAGGTGTTACTACGCCTGTCATTATAGTACGCACTTCCCACAGCATAGAAAAAGCCACGTTTTGATTTGCGTACCCGAACCCGAACTCATGTCACTGGTCATATAAACCTATGTAAACAGGAAAAACGTGGAAGACTTTGGTTGCATCTAACTACAGCCCCGAAAAATACCGATGACCACAATGAGTCTAGCTACAAATGCTAACAGGAGTGGCAGCGCGTCTGGCTGACTGGGTGGTCGCTCAAAGCTCGGAGAGGTACGTATCATCTCGTCTCATTTCATAGAAAAACATATTTCATTATGAAAGTACGGTGGACTGTTCCTTTAAAATGTCCTGGTATTTCAAAGCGTTCATGATGCCATGCACCCTAAAAAGGTTCCCAGGGCCTCTGGAAGAGAAACAGGCCCACAACATCACCGATCCTCCCCAATACTTCAGAGTGGGCATGAGGTGCTTTTCTGCATACACATCTTTTGTGTTCCGCCAGACCCACTTAAAGTGTTCGTTGCCAAAAAGCTCTATCTCGGTCTCATTTGACCAAAGCACACAGTCCCAGTTGAAGTCCCAGTACTGCTTAGCGAACTTCAGACGTTTACGTTTTTGATTGTGAGTGAGAAAAGGTCTTTTCCGTGCATGCCTCCCAAACAGCTTGTTGGCATGTAGATAGCGCCTGATGGTTGTTTTGGAGACTTTGTGACCCCAAGATGCTACCATTTGTCGTTATTCTTTAACAGTGAGCTTTGGAGAACTTTTTATTTCTCTTACCATCCTCCTCACTGTGCGTGGTGGCAAAATAACCTTGCGTCCTCGTCCAGGCTTGTTTACGACTGTTCCAGTTGTTTTGAACTTCTTAATGATTCCTCTGACTGTAGATATGGGCAGGTGCAGGCGAGTGCCTATTTTCTTGTAGCCATTGCCTGACTTGTGAAGGTCAACAGACATCTGCCTTACTTGAATGGTGCGTTCCTTTGTCTTTCCCATGTTGAAGAGTGAATAAGAGAAATGGCCTCTGTGTCACTTCATATTTATACCCCAGGGAAACAGGAAGTGAGGATTTACTAATTAAATGTTCCTAGATACTCTGATCAACTTTGTAAACTACTGTAGAAATGATAGAAATACTTCAATTACATTTTTTTCCTGGGAATTGGTGGGGGAGCCAATAATTGTGGAACAGGTGATTTTATGAAAAATAATTATTTCTTTGTCAGGGATTTTTTTCCCCCCATAAAATTCACTTGAGTGGAAGGTTACATTTTTCTTCAATTTTCAGTGTGAGAGTATGCTTCTGCAATAGAAATTGAATTTATTTTAAGGCTTTTAACACATCTTAACCAGGGGGGCCAATAATTACGGAGGGCACTGTATATGGCCGGGGGTTCACCACGCTTATCTCTACAGTGCATGTTTGTTTCTCGCACTTCAGCCGAAGATACCTCTAGTCAGTTTTCCTAGTGACTTGTTCTCTTCCATTTATTGTTAGGAATTGCTTCTTTTAGAAGTTTTTTCTCCTCTCTCTTTGATTATTCTCTCTCGCTTTCCTTCCGTTTTGCAGACTTTCATTCGTCCTTGGAAGCGCAAGCTTTTCTGGAGGTGTGCAACTCCTTTTGTATTCATCTCTTATCTGGGCTGCTCTTTGTTCTTTCTCTCACTGGTGAACCTTCTGTTAATTATGAAAATGACTGAGGCCAGGATCCCTTACAGAGGCTAAATTGTGCTGGATTACTTCAATGTGACGACATGCCTTGGATGAGGAACGCAACAAACATACATACTGTTGCATTCCTCATCCAAGGAAATCCCAAAATTGCACCCGTCAGAAGCCATGCTGAAGCTTCAATGAATTGTAAATTCCATAGAATGCCTACCCCATTGCATCATCTCTGGTTAAAACAATACCCATGGAAGATGATGCAGTACCTGGGAGATCTTAGGCAGGGAATGCAACATCATCAGATGTCAGATTATTTTAGGAAATAATGTAACTTCAGTTTATGAGTAGGCGCTGTTTATTTCAAACTTCAAGTTGCAGAACAAAGGGGACAAAGATTCTACCCCAAAATAACTATGTTTCCTAACATGATTAAAGAGTGAAGGATATGAGAAAACCAGTTGTAATTTTGAGTAAATAAAGCCAAGATATACATTTATGTACAAAAAGTCTCATTAATATCGGCAACTGACCACTTGGTGAACTTGCTAATCCAAAGTTTGCAAAAAAAAAAGTGACTTTTTTAGCTGGGCCCCTTTTCAGGGTCTCCTAACTCCACTATTATGCCTTGGGTGCAGTGAATCTTCCTTGTTGAGACAGACCTGTCCCCATATAGAAGGAATCCAGCAGAATTTGCCCTCTGTAAGGAATTCTGGCCTCATAGGGGGACCTTTATTTTACAAAGTTTCACATTTGAGAGGCCAATATCTTGAAAGCAAAAAGAGATAAATAAATTTTGACAAAGATTCTGAAAGCATGGACCCAGATTACTCTGGATAGCAATTTTCAGCCCATACCCATGATTTGTTCCAAAAATATTGGCCTACAAAATCCCTATAAACTAGATAACTCGGTTGCTACCAAGAGTTGTGTATCTCCCCAATCCCCAAATTTTGGACAAAATGGCCGCCGGCAGCCATATTGGACGTCCAAAATGACTAAAAATCAGTCTAGAGGATTGTCAAATAAATATCTTCACCTGTGGAAAATTAGAAAAAATTCCTGTAATAATTGTTGCTTCCAGAGCCCGGAACAGAAAATCTCCGTGGGCGCGGCGGCGGTGCCCCCGGAACTAGATACAATTAACATTTGCAATTCACGCGGGCATGGCCCTCGATTTTTGGGAGGCCATATCATGGAAACCCCTTGGAGTCGGACCCTAAAATTTTTCATCTGTTCATTATGAATATAGAAGTACTCCCAAAATAAATTTCAGCCAAAACTTAGTTGGTGACCCGGAGACATCTGGTTGACTTCATATGGAATGACCCTACAGCAGTCAGTAATCATGTCTTATCACAGACTCTCTCCGGAAACTACTGTCTGATTAGAAGCTGCAGATGACATGCTGCATAAATGCACAACTGTAGTTCACCTGCGCATTACTCATTCTCAATTATAATCTCTTTGATTCACAAGTGTTTAATCCAAGACCTTTTCAATGATAATGAAAAGAAGTTCATTGGGCCTCCAGAAAAAGTAAATATACTGAACCACTGTGTAACAGCAAATAAAGTTGCGTCTTCTCAACTTTGCACATTTGAAATTACTGGAGTGCATGGAAACATGCAGCCCAAGAAAATGTCCAACTTACAAAATGAAAAAGCAATCTTGCAGATATAGACACCAGGAGGGAGTCTCAAGCGGATAGTACTGGAGGGTTTTCTGAGCCTGACGGTGTTGATTCATTGGAATTGGCCTATCATCACGGGGAAGCTGATCTCGATGTGCATTATGGTTTGCAATATTTGTTATTTAGCTAGTCATATACTCTCTCTGTTATTCCACCATTGCCATGATTTGATACCGTTATAGTCATGATGATTACCATCACTAACTTTAAGCCTTTGTGATATCACTGAATATAGTGGGATATTATGCAGTGTTGCAATCTGTTTCTGAAATTCTATTGCCTTCAATGAAATAAAGAATCTTTCAATTGGTTTAAGCTATTTAAGCTATTTAAACCAAATAGTAACCTAATAGTAATGTAATGTAATAATGACTCCCATCCTTTACGGGGTGAATTCCGGCTCCTTTCATCTGGACGAAGGTTTCTAGTCCCAAGGTGCAGGACACAGCATTATAAAAATTGCTTTGTTCCTGTGGCCGTCACTGAGCTCAATAAGATACAGTGACATAGCACTTTATTTATTTACTGATCTCGTTATTTATCTTATTTATTCTATTTATGGGCCCTATCATTTATCGTGACTTTTACTACTTTAATGTTCTTATATTTATCTTCTTGAGGTTTTTTGTCTTTTTGTATGTTTTATTGTGTGTTGTTTTATTTATTTGACCTTAATTATCTTATCCTTGTACCTAATCCATGAAGCTACACTGATGAGTGGTGAACATTGAGCACTTTCTGTCCTGTCACTTATGATCAAGTATTAATTGGTTTGATGTGTGTTTTGTTGGTATGTGGTTTGCTGTGAATCACTCTCTGCAAAACAAATCTACCCTTGGGTATAAATAAAGTAACCTTGAACCTTATTTTATTCTGCAGACAGCTTACCACGTTTAGCTATTTTACTTGATGCACTGATTTACATTCAAGGCGGAGTAGCCTATTGCCTGCTGTTTCCTAATTGTGGAATATCTTATTTGAATATATCAGGTCACTGATCTGCAAAGAATAACTGGATAGCTGACGCGATAGTAAACTGCGTTGGAAGGTTGCAGCAACAGAGCAGCCACATGCCTGGCAGTAATCAACCATGACACTGAATCGTATGGCAGGGTGACCCTTCTCAGTGCAGCAAACATTTGAGTTATTTGGCAAGGCAATTCACATAATGTCATGACGATGGATATATTGTGATTAATATGTTACCGTGAAATAGCTATTTCTGATCTACCTTTCTATGACACTTTAGCAAGCAATAATCAACCATTGACTGTATAACATTAAGAAACATTAGCCAAGTTGGTTGTCACTAGAATTGCTTGCTTCAAATTAGTAACCCTTTGCATTAGCCTGATTTATACTCTAGGTTTCATGACTGTATTTGACATTATCAATGAGATCCATGTCATCCATGTATCATTGATACGCACCACTTTTTTTTATTGTGCACAAAAATCAGTTACAAATAAAGAGCAAAGAAACACAAACAACCAGTTACACAGTAAATGAACAGAAAACATACAAAACTAGAACGGGCACTCGGTAGAGCGCATACCTTCGCCGACGCCACTGAATCCCTCGCCACATAACTCTGAGGACCAATTTTTATTTTTTTCAATGATCGATGAATGACAAGAGTACGATATATTTTTTTTTACATCAATACGCCTTTAAGTTCTAAATGTAATGACCCCCCTGACCTTTGACCCCCAACCGCTAAGAAGGGTATTGACCCCATTGTACTGTGTTTCACATCACAGGATCGGGTATATAATTCTGCACATTTTGGCGTTGGTTTCATGCCGATCGGATAAAAATTGACCGAGATATGGCCGAAAGTCCGTTTTGACCTTTTCGTGGCCTTGACCTTGACCTTTGACCCGATCACTCCCAAAATCTAATCGATTGATCCTCAGGTCATGCCAAATCAACCCACCAAATTTTATGAAATTCCGTTCGGTACTTTTTGAGTTATTCGATACACATACAGACAGACACACAAACAAATAAATACACGGGGATCAAAACATTACCTTCGTCAGCGAAGTCGCTGGCGAAGGTAACAATTACAAAGTAGGTCAACAGAATATATACCTGACTAAGTACGAATTCTAGATACAAAGGGGATGCAAGATTAGGGTATCAAAAAACCTGGGGAACACAGGAAAGAAAGGAAACGAGAGGTCTATGTGTGTGTGAGTGTGTGTGAGAAAGTGTGTGCATATATATTGGGACCAATATGAAGGTAGTATGTCTATGTGGTGAGATATTCAACAGGTAAATTTAATTTGAATAATTCATATACATCATATTGAGGGATGACCGCAATAAAGTTATGTCCAATATATAACATCTGGGCATAACTGTTTATTGCAGTCAGCCCTCGATATAGCCATGCTATAATATATCAGAGGTGTGGGAGGAGGACAAAGTGAATGATGCTAATAATGGAATGACAATCATAACAATTTTTTCCTTCCTCTCTTTCTCCCTCCGCTCTTAAGACAGTACTTTTAAACTGAATAAATCAATAACGTAAAAATGAAAAAAAAAAAATAGATTTCTAAACAGAAGCCATAATATTGGTAAGAGAAAAAAAATCATTGATTTATAGATGAATGTGTGTGTGTGTGTGTGAGTGAGTGAGAATGAGTGTGTATCAGAGGGAACAGGAGTTGGGGGGGCGAGAGGAGGGGGATGATGCAGTAAGTCTCAGTGGTTCTCCCCATCACCACAGAGCAGCGATGATCTTGTCTTCCCGGGGTGTGGCTTGGTTTCCCTCTTCAGGGCTCTGGTTAAGCTCACAACCACAACCATTTTCCCAGACTGCAGTGGGCACTGCTTCCACCCTCAGGTGGGGCAACTGTTCCTCAAGTCAGCTACAATGAAGTCATGATGTTGTGTCTGAGATGGAAGGATCAGTATCCAGCCATTAACACCACCTCCAGGGAATTGGCTGATACCAACCAGTGCTACAGTGCAAAAAGTAAAAAAAAGAAAAAGGGGGGAAAAAAAAGAATACATTTTAAGAAGATATAATACACAAGAATTGTAATCATAATGGTGTTAAATGATATCAATGGTTCATATACAAGGTAGTAATCCAGAAGGAGAGGGGAGAGGAAAAAGCAGAGGAGAAATATGGAAAATATGCTTTAGGAAGTGGAGACAATGAAAGTGGATGAGGAGAAAAAAGGGGAGGGCGGAACTGCATGAGAATATATACTCAGAGGGAATGAAAACGCAACACCAGTTTGGATTCAAATAATTTTGTGACTCAAATTTATTTTCTTATTTTAACAATTCAAATATGTTGGGTGGGCTGACTGATGTATTAAATGTGTTAATGGGCTGATTTGGACAATAATAAACAGATGCATTAAACATGACGAGCACGAGTTGAAAATGAAAAATCACAACAAGACTGAACAGAACACATTTAAAAATGAACTCAAAAGAACAAACAGTGTTGGGTGTGACCCCCACGAACATCCACACAGGCAGTACAACGTCTCCTCATGGGCCTGACTGAGCGTCTTAGGTTGTCTTGGGGAAGTTGTTGCCACTCTGCCTGTAGCGCTTTCTGGAGTTGCTGCCTGGTTTGAGGTCTGGGGACTCAGTTGGACGTACTACACCCAAAACGTATTGATGCTGGACGTACTACGCCCAAAACGGTGAGCCGCTTGCCGGGCATTTACTCCCGCCCCTGGCATACCCAAGGCCCAGTTCCGTTGTTCAGTCGACAGACGTGGCATTATGACACTTAAAAATGTTTTTTGTGTGGCTTTTATCGTGCCTTTATATAGGGAAGACAACCCCTCCTTCATTTCAACCGCTGTACTTGCACAACCCCTGATCCCATTTGTTGTATTCAATATGGATTGATGAGCGTCCAACTCACACTGTTGAGTTACATGATGATCATTCATGTGTAACGAGGTATATATTGTGACCCCAATGGTCACTTAAGAACTCAAATTGGACCACTCAGGTAAGCAAAAATAAACCAAAATTTAGAGTGTTGCATTTCAATTGCCTTTGAGTATATGATAAAGAAATGGTAGATGTGGGATGGGGGCTGTAAGTGTGAGGGTTTCGCCCTGCGGTCTCTCCTCTGTGGCCCTCTCTCACCTCCACCCTGACAAGCTGCTCGTTAGGGTGGAGGTGATTATCATAGTATATAGGGCTGGCAGCTGCCAGTGCTGTTTGTCACTGCATTTTGCTTTTAATCCCCTGTGTTAGTATGTTGCTGCTCCCCGGTTTAACTTTGTTTTTGTTTTGAGTTGTTTATCAAGGGGGCAATAAGCGACATCGTTTCACCGCTAGGTTTGCTGTTGTGCACTGCCTGTAGGCCCAAACAAAGTGTGTCATGAGCCACACCTCCCTCTACCTCTGCTATTCGGCAGAATGACAGGCCAGTTTAAGTTTCCGCGCCGTTATTACTCAGTACATCAAACCAGAAATGCTCACGTAACTGCTGATTTGCGCTAATTGCAAATATTAGCTGGCTGCCGGGCTACTCAAAACCGTAACGCCTGGCCCATTGCTGGGACCAAGCCGCTAACAATTCAAGCTCCGGACATGAGCCCATGCTACAATTGTAATATTAAATTTAATTGAATCGACATAGCGACATGTGCCTAAAGTTACTGCAACACTAATTGTAATATTCTAACGTTTAACCTACTGAAAAAACAGACCGGTTAACATGACGAGTACTTCATTCATGCGTGCGTCTCTTCCCACGTCACACCATACAACGCCCCCGCGCCTAACCACTGACGTATACAAATGAGGTGTCCTTTGACCAATCACCTAGCCATCACATCTAGCTGTAGGATATTACATCTCCCTTCTTTTGTAATGAACAACGAACATAACAAAACATAACAAAACAGGTAACTTCATCCGGATATCAAGGTAACAACAGGTAAGTCCAGCAGAACATATACCATGTAACAGGCAAGTTATCAACAGTTACATTCAGCATTTTACTTGACATTTATATGTGCAACTTTTTTATTTTTTAAGCACATGTATAATAAGCCCTTCACCATCACAGGTCCATCACTTGTCTCGGCTTGATTATACACCCAGACTTAGTGCGGGCATATGATGCTGGCCCATCCCTCAGTATCAGTGGTATCTATAGGTAAGTTCTGAGTTATTGGGGTGTCTGACCTGCCACTCATTTCAGTTGTGTGTTCTGGTGCAGGAGTGTCTGACCTGCTGTCACTCACTTCAGCTGTGTGTTCTGGTGTAGGTTCTTTGGTCTGCAGGAGGTGGCGGCAGTTGTGGCGGTAGGTCTGACCCTCACTATTGCGGATGTGGTAAGATCTGTCAGTATGTGCCGGTTGCATGATGGTTGCCACTGTCCGTTGTCCTGCAAGCACACAATTAGGGTATTTGTGCTCATTGTAGCTTAACGAGGAGAACTGGCAACAACTGTTGTTCGTTACGATTTTTGGAGTCAAGTAAAGTCAAACAGGTCATGACCAATCATTATTTTTAAGGGATGGTTTGTATGCCCCCTATTGCCAGTTCACCAGCCGCCACTGCTACCATCATATCACCCAGGTTGATACTTCACTTTGATGCTGCTGAGTCGAGACTGTGCGATATGACTGTAAAGTTCTTTGAGTATGAAAGGGTGCTATCTAAATGCAGTGTTCATTCATTCAAGAAAAAGACTGAGCAAAAATGGCATCCATGGGAATTCTGTAAGGCGAAACCCACTGTTAATTAAAAATAACTCAAAGGCTACTCTCACATTTGCCAAAAAAACCATAATGACCATGAGGACATTTGGGATAATATTCTGAGAACTGATGAGTCAAAAATAAATAGCTTTTTGAAGAGATTGGTCCTGTTATATACTGTGTTGATGTAAAGCTAACACAGCATTCCACAAAAAGAACATCATACCAGTAGGCAAATATGGTGATGTTAGTATGATGGTCTGGGGCTGCTTTGCCATAATTGATGGAGACATTAATTCTGCACCAGAAAATCCTGAAGGAGAATGTCTGGCCATACGTTGGTGCTCAAGAGCAGTTGCACTATGCAGCAGAACAAGGATTCAAAGTTTAACAGTGAATGGCTCAAACAAAACAAGACAATAGCAATGCAGAGTGTGGCATATGCCCCCGACTGTATGTTGATCAAGGGCATATTGAGATGACTGCTGTGGCGGCCATATTGGATACCACACGACACTGGTTTTCGAAAGGAACCTTCCTCTAGCCACTCCCAATACCCCATTAAGAAATGGCATCAATGCGACGAGGGATTCTATAGTTATCCCACGGAAACGAAAAAGTTAACGGACGACGGACGGACATGGTGTCGACGTAATGCCCCCTTTCCTCTTTGGAGGGCGGGGCCATAATAAAGGTACAGGTGTGGCCCACTTAGTCCTAAATATAATCTATTTTATATTTTTTAGCATGACCATAAATAGACAGTGTATGCTCAAAAAACCTCCAACGCGGCTGAATTAAACCAATTCTTTGAAGAAAAGAGTGGGCCAAAATTCCCCCTCAGCGATGTTAAAGACTCATTACCAGTTTTTGCAAATGTTTGCTTGTAATTGTTATTGCCCAGGGCAGCAAAACCAGTTTGGGTTAAGGGGGGGGGGGGGGCAATTTTTTTTTTGCTTGTGTGATATAAGTTTTGAATGACTCTTTGCTGTCAATAAATGAAGTGATAATTTAAAAGCTTGACTTTTTGTTTATTCGTCTTTTTTTTGTCAATTAAAATTCTCTTGAATGACCTGGAACATTTAAATATGACAAATAAGCAAAAATATAAGAAATCAGGAAGGGGACAAGTCCGTTTTATATCCTCTCAACATTAATTGAAGTGGATATATTATTTTTGTATGAATCTATGCCCCTTAAAATTTCTGGGTGACCCTGCAAAAAATGTTCTATAGGACTTCTATGGAATTCGATAGAATTCAATAGAACATCAATGGAACTCTATAGAACATTTTAGTAGAACAGCATGTTCTATAGGATTACCCGTGTGTTCTGTAAGAATTTGCTCGAAACCTATAGAGCACCTCTATGGAAAAGAAAGTCCTATACGATTATTGCTGTTCTATAAGACCTTACTATAAAACACATGTAATGTGAATATAGGCCACTAGGTGGCAGTATTTACCTTTTTTGTTAAGCTCAGACTGGAGTCATGTTTAGACATGTCCTGGACATGTCTGGGGCAAGTCTCAGAAAATTAAAAAAAAGAGGTCTAAATGTGGGTGGGGTCTGCAAAAGAGTATATAAGGAAAATAATTGAGACAGTAAAGTAGTAGGAGAAATTGCAAGAAGATGACCAGACCTGCCATTCTGTTCAAGACCTGTGACGTTTCTTTTGTGGATTTCTTTGCCTGTGTTTGAGCATTTTCATCATCCAGGACATCACCAAGCCACCCCCACGAAAAGGGATTGTAAATATTTATGTTTTGTACATAATTCAATCTTGGTCTTTAGGTTAGTTAGTTGTTATTGTCTTTGATAATGAAATGTGTTTGAGTTTTTAAAACTGTGTCTGTCATCCCTTGCTGTTGCTGTTGCTGTTGTGTTATAAATGTAATAACAAATTGGGGCCATAACAAATTGGGGGCTGGTCCGGGATAGACCATTTTGTGAGTAATTTATTGAAAATCTAACATTTCAAATTGTAAAATTGATTTTTTTAAATTAAATACATATACATTGACAACAGCAATGGATGATTTCTTGGCATCACCAACCGTAGGGGTTTTGAAGTCTTTTAAAAAGACAGAACTGCTAGAAATTTGCAGACATTTAGAGCTGACAGAGGTGAAACCAGCCATGCGAAAAGCAAGACTGGCTCGAGAGATAGTTGAATATTACATTGATGAAAATGTGTTTGCACCCGGAGATCTGGAACAGTTTCCAGTGGAAAATCCAAATATAGAAATGGAACTTAAATTAAAAATGCTAGAGATTGAAAGGGAGGAAAGACAAAAAGAAAGGGAGGAAAAAGAAAAGCAAAGAGAATTTGAGAGGGAAGAAAAAGAAAAACAAAGGCAGTTTGAGTTAGAAAAACTAGCAAGAGAAGAGAAAATAGAAAGGGAGGAAAAAGAAAAACAAAGAGAATTTGAGTTAGAAAAATTTGCAAGACAGAGAGATTTTGAATTAGAGAAATTCGATAGAGAAGAAAGACTCCAAATGGAGCAACTAAAAATTAAAATTCAAACTGAAAATAAATTTCGGGCTAGCCATGAGGTAAAATTGGTGCCTCCATTTTCGGAAAAGGATGTTTTGCAACTATTTCCAGTGTTTTGAAAAGGTAGCAAAGAGTTGCCAGTGGCCAAAGGAACACTGGCCTCTGATGTTGCAAACTGTCCTCAAGGGTAAAGCTCAACAAGCGTATTCGGCTTTGTCTGCAGATGATTCCTCTGATTATGAGGTTGTCAAAAAGGTTATTTTGAGAGCTTATGAGTTGGTTCCAGAGGCTTACCGACAGAAATTCAGAGGTCTGAAGAAATCTGAGAATCAGACTTATGTGGAATTTGCTAATGAGAAGGTTTGCTTTGAGTGCTGGTGTGCTTCTATGGAGGTCAAGGATGATTTCAACTCACTACAAGAGATGGTGTTAGTTGAAGAATTCAAGAACTGTGTTAAGGATGATCTTAAGACCTACCTTAATGAGAAGCAAGCACTGAATTTGCAATCAGCAGCCAAATTTGCAGATGAATATGTTCTCACACATAAGTCCAAATTTCAGTCAAGCAGTAACAATAGATGGTCCCAATTTCAGAAAAGGGGTTACGGTGATACCCAAGATTCCTCACCCAAAGACAAAGACAAATCTGGTGATGGTGCTCAGAAATCCAGTAACAGGTCTGATCAAAGTGTGAAAGCTGAGAGTGATAAAAGTGGTCTAGTTTGCAGTTATTGCAAGAAATCTGGTCATGTTAAAACTAACTGTTGGTTACTTAAAGCTGAGAAAGAAAAAGAAAAGGATACCAAACCAAATGCCTTTGTGAAAACAAGGTTAGAAACCCCTGTAGTAGATAACTGATCTGCTAAATTGCCTGCTTCTTGTGGGGCTAAAAAGCCTAATACAGCTGACTTCGTGAGGGAGGAATTTCTTCCATTTGTGTCAGAGGGATTTGTGGCTCTGAATGAGCATACTACTCCTGTCCCCATATATATCCTAAGGGATACCGGAGCTTCTCAGTCACTTTTGTTGATGGACTCCTTGGAGTTACGTGATGAAACCGCTTCAGGGGATTTCATACTTGTACAAGGTATTGAAGGGAGGACTGTATCTGTACCCCTGCGCTCTATATTCTTGAAGTCGTATTTAGTTACAGGACAGGAAAAGGTGGGACTTATGTCAAGTCTACCTATAAAGGGTGTTTCTCTGTTGCTAGGCAATGACCTGGCTGGGGGCAAAGTAGTTCCCCCTGTACATCTTACTTCACAGCCAAGCACTGAAGATGGGGATGAGGACCCATCTCTGTATCCTTCTTGCGCAGTGACTCGTGCTATGGCCAAGAAGGCTAAAGAAGAAGATGTTGTGGTGCCGTCCAGCACATTGAATAGTCAGGACTCAGGTGGTTCGCCTCATGACTCTGATTGGCCTACTATGGTTTCTCCGTTTGAGGACTTATCAGATACTTTTATCAGTTCTCTATTCAGCCAGCCGGATGGGTCTGGTGATTCTGATGTGTCTGGAGACTTGTCTCTGTCCAGAAAGCGGTTGATTGAGGAGCAAACTAATGATCCTGAAATTTGTGTACTAAAGAGGAGAGCCCTTCCTGATAAAGAAATAGACGCAGTTCCAGTTGGGTATTATCTCAAGGATGGTGTGTTGATGTAGAAGTGGCGCCCTCCTGATATCCCTGCCAATGCAGATTGGGCAGTGGTCAGGCAAATTGTTGTTCCGAAGGTCTACAGGAATGAGATCTTAACAATGGCTCATAGTTTACCTTTAGGAGGTCATCTTGGTGTTAACAAGACTGTTGATAAGATCATGAAACACTTCTTTTGGCCTGGGCTTCGGAAAGACGTTTCCAACTTTTGCAAAACCTGTCACACTTGTCAGGTAGTTGGAAAACACCAGTTAGACCCACCTGTAGCTCCATTGCAGCCTATCCCAGCATTTGGGGAGCCGTTCTCTAGGGTCATTGTTGATTGCTTTGGTCCATTACCCAAGACTAGATCTGGAAATCAGTACTTGTTGACAATCATGTGTGCATCTACCAGATTCCCCGAAGCCATACCTCTACGTAACATCAAGGTAACTGCAATCTCAAAGGCTTTGATAAAGTTCTTCACGTTGTTTGGCCTTCCCAGGGAAATTCAGTCAGACCAAGGTAGCAATTTCACTTCCGGATTGTTTCAGCAGGTTGTGTATGAACTAGGTGCAAAGCAGATTCTTTCTGGTGCCTATCATCCAGAAAGTCAGGGTGCCTTAGAGCGGTTTCATTCCACTCTCAAGACAATGATGAGGACTTATTGTTATGACCATGAGAAAGACTGGGATGAAGGTGTTCATTTGCTGTTGTTTGCAGCTAGAGAAGCAGTGCAGGAGTCTACTGGATTTAGTCCATTTGAGCTAGTGTTTGGTCATGAAGTGAGAGGACCTTTGCTATTATTGAGTGAACAATGGCAAGAGGAAGAGCCGTACATCAGTCTGTTAGACTATGTTAGCAAGTTCAAGGAAAGATTGCATGCAGCTTGTGACCTAGCCAAAGAGAACTTGAAATCAAGTCAGGGAAAAATGAAAACTTGGTATGATCATAAGGCTAGAAGCCGTGAGTTAAAACCAGGAGACAAGGTCCTTGTGTTGTTTCCCTTGCAGTCCAATCCATTGCAGGCTAGATTTCATGGTCCTTATGAAATTCTGACAAAATTAAATGATCTCAATTACATTGTGAAGACTCCAGATAGGAGAAAACCAAAACAATTGTGTCATATTAACATGCTAAAGCCTTATCATGACAGAAATGCTAGGGTTGCAGCTGTCACTTCAGATTCTCCAATGGTCGAAACGTGTGAAGATGAGGGGGAGTTTCAAGATGATGAACCAAGAATTAAAGCTGAAGTTCTTTCATGTAAATTGTCAAATTCTGAAGTGTTGCAAAATCTTGATGTAAAACTCCAGCACTTAGAACCCTCACAGAGAGATCAGTTTGAGAGGTTGATCAAGAAATATGAGGATCTGTTTCCTGATGTTCCAAAGAGAGTTTCTATAGCCTCTCATGATGTAGATGTTGGTGATGCCAAACCAATAAAACAGCATCCGTACCGGATGAATCCTGAAAAGAGAAAGATTGCTGAGAAAGAGGTGGAGTACATGTTAGAACATGATATTATCAGACCCTCCAACTCAGATTGGAGTTCACCCTGTGTGCTAGTTCCAAAACCTGATGGAAGTACTAGATTCTGTACAGATTATCGCAAAGTAAATGCTGTAACTAGAACTGATGTGTTTCCAATACCTAGGATTGATGATTGTATTGATAGAGTAGGGCAAGCAAAGTTTCTGACGAAGATTGATTTATTGAAAGGTTATTGGTGTGTGCCTTTAACTGAGAGGGCTAAGAGCATCTCTGCTTTTGCCACACCATCTGGATTGTACCAGTATGAAGTCCTACCCTTTGGCATAAAAAATGCCCCAGCCACGTTCCAAAGGATGATGCAGTCTACAATCGCCGGATTGCCACACACGGGTGCGTACATCGATGACCTGATCACATGGAGTGACTCCTGGGAAGAACATCTAAAAGATGTAGAGACGTTGTTCCTCGCCTGACCCAGGCTAACCAGACTGTTAACCTGAGCAAGAGTGACTTTGGTTGTGCTACTGTCACTTATCTTGGCTACGTCATAGGCCAGGGTAAGGTGGCACCCATAAATGCTAAAGTCCAAGCCATCATGGACTTTCCAGTTCCTGACAACAAAAAAGCTTTGCGCCGCTTCCTTGGAATGATCGGGTACTACCGCAAGTTCTGCAAGAACTTTGCTGAGATTGCTCTCAGTCTAACTAACCAACTGAAGAAAGGCGTAAAGTTCACCTGGGATGATGCATGCCAGAGAGCCTTCGATCGCCTGAAGTCTCTGCTGTGTCACTTCCCCGTGCTCAAATCTCCTGACTTCAACAAACCGTTCTCCATCGCGGTCGATGCTAGCGATCAAGCTTGTGGATCTGTGCTCCTACAGAGAAGTGACTCTGATGACATTGAGCATCCCGTGGCATACTTCTCCAGGAAGTTCAATCGCCACCAAAGGAACTATTCCACAATAGAGAAGGAACTGTTGGCTCTGGTCCTTTCTTTACAACACTTTGAGGTTTATGTTTGTACAGGACAAAAGCCAATGATTGTGTACACTGACCACAATCCGTTAATGTTTTTGAGTAAGATGAAAAATAAGAATCGGAGATTGTTGAATTGGAGTTTGATTTTCCAGGAGTTTGACTTGGAAATTAAGCATGTGAAGGGTACAGACAATGTAATTGCTGATTGCTTATCCCGTGTTTGAATATGTATATATATATCATGTGTTTATTTGAATATTGTATGATATGTATATATAGACAAGTGTTCACTTAACCATTTTGTATTGAAAAGAAAAATTTTGCCTTTATGAGTCAAAATTTTTCCCTTTTGGAATGGAGGTATAATGTGAATATAGGCCACTAGATAGCAGTATTTACCCTTTTTTTGTTAAGCTCAGACTGGAGTCATGTTTAGACATGTCCTGGACATGTCTGGGGCAAGTCTCAGAAAATTAAAAAAAAGAGGTCTAAATGTGGGTGGGGTCAGCAAAAGAGTATATAAGGAAAATAATTGAGACAGTAAAGTAGTAGGAGAAATTGCAAGAAGATGACCAGACCTGCCATTCTGTTCAAGACCTGTGACGTTTCTTTTGTGGATTTCTTTGCCTGTGTTTGAGAATTTTCATCATCCAGGACATAACCAAGCCACCCCCACGAAAAGGGATTGTAAATATTTATGTTTTGTACATAATTCAATCTTGGTCTTTAGGTTAGTTAGTTGTTATTGTCTTTGATAATGAAATGTGTTTGAGTTTTTAAAACTGTGTCTGTCGTCCCTTGTTGTTGCTGTTGTGTTATAAATGTAATAACAAATTGGGGCCATAACACACCCTCGTTGAAAAACCTGCTCTATAAGACTTTGATGGTCTTTAGGACCTTCTAATAGAACAAAAGATTAATAGGAAAGACATCTTAAATAAGAGTTAAATAGAAATAAAAATAATCTTGTGAATCCTTGCAATGCTCTGTCAAAGGGTCAATTAACCTTATGTGTACCTGGGTTCTAGAAGCGAGACACTGGACTAATGCTATGAAAATGTGAAATATGCAGTGATATCATCCACGATACTGAAGTAGCAAGGAAATTGTGTCCCTTTTAACTTTAAGGTGTGCTTAAGCGCATGGGGTATCAGACACCTACCTACTCATTCATTCTCTGATCAGACGATTGATTGACTGACTGACCACACAACTTAGCAGTATTTCAGTTACAGTATATGAAGACCTCTTTCCATTTCCTCGGCAGCAATTCAAAATATAAATTTAAGGCATTACAACTTTATTATGCTATTATGGAAAACTTGCTTACAAAGACAGAATTACGTTGAAAGTTTGACCTTTTGAACTTTTCCCTTAATTTTAAAAATTCAATCAAATTATGCCTTTCCATTCACATGCATGTGATTGCAGATTATATGCAAATTTAGAATTAATTTGAATTCAATTTGAGGTCTGCTGAGACTTATTCCCACCATATTTATTCATGGTAAGGTTATTTCTAACCATGACTGTACAAGTTTCCGAATGGCTCACTTGGTTAAAGCACTCCAATGCACAGCAGAAGTGTTTGGGTTTGACCCCTGGGCAGAGTAGTGCACAAGTGGTGATTGTGCTACAAAGATGCAAGTTGAGAAAGAATTGATGGGAACTATAATATAAAATGGTTCCTTTGTTTGTGGTTGCCTTCCAAATTTGGGTGGGATTGAATATGCCAAACTGAAAAAACAAGAAGACAAAGTCATCAATATCCCCCGCAACAGATGACTGTAATGATAAACTTATGAAATATAAATTTATCTACTTGATACCGTACTTATGTACAGATATACATCAATTGTAAAATGACATTGGTATATAATAATTCTAAAAGATATATACCATATTTGACATAATAGACAACTTTTCCGCCCCCAATGACATTTTAGACTTTAATCGCACCCCCTCTGCCATGCTCAATTTCCATGAACTTTCATAAAATAAGTTTGCAAACTTTTTGTTTACATTTTGCCTCAAAATTGTATGAACACTTTATATTCACTACATTTTTAGAAGTTTACTGACAGATTTACCTTACCTAAAGTATTGACACTTTTTTCAATTTTCTAAGAGTTATGGGTGCTTATTATGTCAAATATGATATCATAGTTTGGATGTCAAATCAAACTCAAAACATGACCAATCGTTTGTAGACTATATACCTTCACCATAACGTAAGGTATGGAAGAATAGGGGGCTGGATAGCGATATCTTCAGCAGGATGCAATGCTGTGGTATCACCCTTGGTTGGCCTGATACCAATCTGCGTTGCAGGTCTTACTACATCATGATACCACCTTCATGATGTAGCTTCTCCTCCTGTGCTAAATCTGGTTCCCCCAATCACTTTTGGACACACTCAGAACTGTGCCCACACCAGATGGTGGCCACTGTATGGGACTGGAATGTCTCCACTGGAATGCACAGGCACATTTGTGTAGATGTGATCCAGGGTTCGGCCATGTGTGTGACTTGGTCCATGAATATGCTGGGTGAAACCTGCTTGTTCCATGATGTTGTTCAAGTCTTCTGGCTGCTGATTGAAGTCTCCAACTATGACTATGATTTGTACTGGTTGGCAGTTGATTCACAAGTGAAGCCATTTTCTGTCGAAGTCTAGACTTGGAGCACGATGGTGGGCTGTAGATGACGACAAGAAGGAATCTTCTTTCATCGGTACCAATGGCGCATGTCAAGGCTTCTATTGGTGGCTGGGCTTGTATTTCACTCAGGCAGCTGTAATGGAATCCTTCCTTCACGAAAAGTCCTAACCCATGCTGAGAGTCCATGAAGTGGAAAGTGTAACCATCAATGTGATAATGTGCACTGGCAGTGTTTGGGAGAGTCTGTGTTTCATTGAGACAGAGGATATCAAGCTGTGGCACCACAGGGTCACTTGAGAGGTCTGAAAAGTGTCTGCGGAGTGAACGGATGTTCAAATGGGCCAGTTGAAGGAGAGCTGGGTTTCTTGATAGAGGTAATGTCCATGTGAAGGAAGCATTGTGTCTCATTCTGTCCATTTCATTCAGTGCTGATGTATTGACAATTATTTTCTCGTGAGAAAAGTCAATCAACTTCAAACCATCTCTGGAGGTTACTCGACTTATCATTGTGTAGGCCAACCCAGGAGCCATTGGTGTCCTTCCTGGCTTCGTTAAATCCCCAACGACATGTTGATATGTGCCACCTTGGGATTTGTGAACTGTCAGTCCATATGCCAGCATACCCGGATACTGTTTACGTTCCACAGTGACGGACACATTCCGAGCCAGAGGAAACCGTGCTGTGACAGACTTCACAGGAACACAGTCTTTCAAATGTGGAGGACTCTTTCTATGAGTAAATTTAATAACAGCATATGGACTGTAAGTCTTGTGAGAAACGATTAGTCCTGTTACCTTCATGTACAGTTTTGGAGATATGCTCCGGACAAAATGACTTCTCAATGGTTAGAGCCTAAGTCACGTTTCCATGGAAACCGCCAAAAATAAAACTCACATCCAGTTCTAACCCTTAAAAGGCACATCTACGTGTCATGATTGACATGTGTGCCAAATTTGGTGAAGCTGTCATCAATAGTTTTGGAGATATGCTCCGGACAAAGTGAAGTGCACGCACGGACGCACGCACGCACGGACGGACGTAACTCGTTTCTATACCCCCCGCAACTTCGTTGTTGCGGAGGATAAAAAGTCTTCAGAGATTTTCTATGGAAGTTTTCTATATAACCTTTTTCGATAGGACTTGAGGTACTAAAGTTCTATAGAATTCTATTGGATTCCGATAGCACATTTATAGGAATTCCTATAGCACATTTTTTGCTGGGGAAGCACACAAAATTGATCATTTTTCTAGAAAAGCAGGAGCAGCGTAGAAGCTAGTGGAGAAGTGAATGAATAAGTGACTGTCGTTTTCAAGAATATACCGCGCTACCATGGAATCTCGTTTATAACCCAGTCAAGGGTTGTGACTAGTAGCGCTCACACTAGGTAAACTACTTTTCACAAAACTGATCCCTACTTATTCGAGCAGACGGTCAAATGGACTGGCAAGCTCCATTGCAATAACCGCCTGCTTCGTGGCGGGGATTAATAACTATAACAGCACAAATAATTGACATGAAAATCTGTGGATAAATAGTATTTAATTATTTAATGATTAATATTTAATTTAAAGTGAGAAACTGGATATTGCTGTGCACCAAAAACCGCTTTTGTGAAGTTTTAAAATAATCTTGTCTAAGTGTTTTATCTATGGCCAACTGAAAACATGCACCATTTTCTCTTATTTTGAGGAAGGACCCCAGTGCTCCCCAGACCCCACAAAAGAGACAGTGACCTAGTAGCCCCGTTGTAACATTGATAATATATTATCAGCATTATATTTGAGACTCTAGTTTTCTCACTTTTTAATTGTCTAGTGACAAAATGAGCAGCGACGTTCTTATTCGGAGACGACGATATTCCCAGCTCGACCAGCGGACTTTCTCCTTTCTTGAATATTCATACTCTCTCATTAATATAAAATTGGAACAGCCGCTGTTGTACGGGGCTATCGCGTATCACAGTCTACAATAGCTTCCATACAGGGAAGTGAAATTCATTTCCTGTGCGATAAACAGCTGGCAGCATGCAGCCATGTACTGAAAAAAAAAATTAAGCTGAAGTGAGGTATATGATGTTGTGTTCCTGAAGGACAAACGTTGCCCTTTTTAAAGTGTGTTCCAGCTGGCCATTCAACTTCATGTTCGCTCGCTAAGAAATCGACGGGAGCTGACAGCCCAGCCACCGTGTTTGGTGGGTCTCTGCGTCGGATCCTCGCTCGTCGTTGCTGACCGCAATGTCGCTTGTACAGGTTAACAACTGCAGCATTGTTTCATGAAGAATAGCCTGTCGCACCGGGGCTTTGTAACTTCTTGGAAAAGGAAGACTACCGAATAAGCAAACATGAAGAAACAATTCAACCGAATGAAACAGCTCGCCAACCAAACAGTTGGAAGGCAAGTATATCGTTAAGTTACGTTTTTATGGTCTCGCTTTGTGTCTTCGCAGGCTTAAGAGCCTTCTTCAAATTAGTGCAGTAACGCTGGGCTGCACTTAAATAATACCTGGAATGGTCTTGTTCCCGCTGCATTAAACTACTTTGGGGAAAAAAAATAGCTTTGTGTGACGTTATAAGTCAAGGAGTTCTGCTTAAGTTTTCAGGCTGGGCATAAAAATTAATGAAAGTTTTTGAAATCGTGTTTCTACGTGTTTCAATTCTGCCATTCAACCCCTCTGTTCTTTTTCTGGGTAGCTACGTGTTGAGGCATGTTTTTAGCTGCAAGTTCGTTGGAAGCCGTGATACTCGCGGTGGGTAAAACTTAACTGGACTACTCGGATACAGATCTTATAACTGTGTCGACTATCACTTTATCTCACATTTTACCACAGATGTCACAGTGGTGTGAACCTTAACTCGGTGGTGAGCAAATTGACCGATACGCCCGCGCATGCGCTTGCAAGATGTTTAAGCTTATTAATAATTGGGGATTTGAGTTTATTATCAACGAATTCGTGTGGTGACTAACACAATGGGAGGATTTGAATACAGAGGGTGGCAGTCTGACTTGAAGAGGTTCTAAACCTGAAAATCTTGTGCAAAGGTCGACTGATGTCAGTTCATGACGCATGGGATGTGGCTGGAAAGGATACTTTGGCATTTAAAACAATCTTTAAGTCCTAGGGTAGGATTTTATATTTTTTCTGTGCGACGACAAATATTTCTGGAACCTCCAGAGGTTTGCTCATGACCTGCCTGTTCCACAATGACTTGTTTAGGGGTATTGGTGGACTTGTGGCTTGAAACAAGAAATATATGATGGGGAAATTTGGGGGCTGTATATGAACCTGATGGTTTATTCACAACTAGTGAAGCAAAACTGTAGCTTCATGTTCTCCTGCCAGAAACTCAGTTTCTACTTGAATGGTGAAGCAAGCTCTTACCTCCCAGTGTGGGGTAAAATAGATAAAGGTTACCCTTTCCAAGGGGGTTACTTTCACATACCAAGTCATCTCAACCCCTCCAGAAACTTTCCCAAGAGGGTTCAAATCAAGCAGATGAACCTGATTACATTCCCCTGTAATCACTCTTAATAATGTTATTATTTAATAGGTGCACTAAGCCCGACTCCTGTCCTTTCTATGAAGGGAAAAAAATTAAGGATGGTGTACACAGTTGACCCCTCAACGATGCCTACATGTCATACATGGTTTAGACGCATCCTTAAACGCGCAGACGTGTCTGTGGAAAAATGTGTCCCTTTCGAGCACTTCAGACCTGTCTGCTCAATAAGCATTCCCACAGGGAAACAGAGGCAGAGAGAAATTTGAAGAGTTTGGGCAGTGGATCGGGGGTGGGGAAAGCTGGCAGCTTACACAACTGTTTTTACAGAAAAGAAGTATTGCCCCTGCGACCAGGGGCAAGGGTAAAAGAAGTCTAGGGGCTCTGAACGGTGCGCTGAGGGGTGGGAGACTGGCAGAACATGTATTTGCTCACCTTTTTATTGGACTTATTCTATTGTTCTACATTGCTGTGACACCATTCACAAAATGGCTAAATACAGTGAGCAATTCAAAGTTTCCATGGAAAGTGAAAGATTAAAAAAAGCCAAACTTCACCTTTCAAGCTTGATCATGCATGAAAAATAACATCGCTGGTGCCACAACATTACTGGTGAGTTTGGACTGATGAACCCCTCCTTATGAAATAAAAACCAGAATAAATGCGTAATTAACTGCCTCTCCATTGCACACCACTCTGTATCAAGGTGATTTTAAGGTCGGCACATTATGAAAGCTGTGACAACGACCTCACTCTATCTAGTAAGATGCGATGAGTGTTACGGGGTTGTGGATGGCAGTGAGAAGCCGTGCAGGGATAGGGGGAGGCCCTTGAGTTGATTGTTTCAGGTGGTTCCTGTGATTGTAAAAGTGGGCTGCTCCTTCTCAAAGGGAAGGTCTGTTTTCGCTCTGCACCAAAACAGGAAGCGGGAGGCGGGACAGAGGCTGAATTTCCACAACAGTTTTGGCGGGTGCCCATGAAAAGTTTTATGCCTGGAATGGAAGTGCTCAGTATATCACAGCATCCTGAAGGGCAGTCACTCTCCACTGAATCTACAGCGCATCGGTTGGCAGAGTACTGACACTTACATCACTCTGACTGAAAACCTACTGAAATGGAAATCTTTGGTTGCAGTGTGGGTTTCTTTAAGGTCTATTAATAAAGAGTTGACCAGTTGGGTTCTGCAGTATTCCCCATAAGTGTTTGTCTGTTTGCAGGATGTATCCACTTATAATGAACTTTGTAGTAGGGCTGGCTGATCTGGACAAAATCTAATATCTCAAGGTTTTTTTTGATGTCGATATTTTGCCGATATTCTCGGGACAGATGTTGGTGCTTTCACAAAATACCCACGGGTCAACGACGTGACATTGTCCGAGTGCACTACTTTGGTTTAAAATGATTTTAAATGATTCATAATAGGCATCATTATATTCTATAAAACCTGTTAAACTTGAACGTATTTCCAGTGTTTCATGAAAATGATATCTAATGTGTTTCCATCTCAAACCCTCAAAATGTCATGTAGCGCAGCCTTCTGAGCAAGTTAACCCTGTGAAATGTATTAAATGTGTAATTTAAAATATGAATTAATATAATATTAATATGGGGACATTTAATATTGAAAACTTTTTTTATTTGAAAGGTTTAATAGTTTAATTGTTCTTAAATTGTTTGGAAAACCAAAATACCTTCCCCCTACAAAAGAGAATCCATAAGTTACTTTTAATACCCAGCTCAATTATGAAATGGTAATGTTTTAGGCGGATTACACACTCTCAGGTATGCTTACTAAATAAAAAAAAAAGACGTTCCCCCCCAACAAACTTTTGGTTGCGCCACCTGACATTTTTTGGCTGGTGAAATTGCAAATACAGTCTAAAACTGTACTAAAACCCTGTAAATGTTGTGCAACCATTAAGACTTGTTTAAACACACTCTTCCAACTTCAAATAAATGTATTCTGTATGTCATTAAAGATTTATTAAAAAAAAAAGCAATTTTAAAAGGCTTATTTGTCATTGACCCTTACACAATATTTTTGATAATCATTTATTGGTAACGTTGATGTAATGACCAAGCAGGTGCAGGCAACAGCTACAACAGTCTAGTAAGAGCAGAAAAATGCAACCCTTTACTGCAATGCAGCTCTCAAAGCCAGCAAAACCAACACTTATGTCAAGATATTACGATATCCAAAATCCGTGACAGTATTTTACTTAGCAGCACGAAATCGATACAATAGCGATATATTGCCCAGCCCTACTTTGTAGCATAATTCCTGGTCATGATTAAAACAGTGGAGAGGGCTTCTACTGCCTTTAACTGTATTTTACGCATCTGATCTTTTGGCTGGTATGACTGCTACCGCGTGTGGCAGTAAGAGCCCTTATTTTTCCCCATTAAAAAAAAAATCTTGACCCTGTTTTAATACTTTAAAAAAAATCGGCATACAGAAGCATGAATAGATGGAACTAAGTTCAGAAAAGGAGGTAATGTGACATACTGCCTTCATTTCATCCAGCCACCAGGCACTCTCAAGTAAATGCAACATTGATACTGCAGCCCTGGAGCAATTGTTTTTCTTTTTTGAGAGTCTTTTAGACCCCAGCAAATCTGGACCTGAATCGCTTTACATGGGTTGTACCTCCTCATGAAGTCACCACATGGGACCTCATAATGACCATTATGGGACTTTTGGGATAAATTTGGCTTGTTTCAACCCTAGCAGATACTTTCCTGAGTGAAGGAATTCTGGAAAGTTCCTGCTGGCCTAGTCTAAATGTCTGACAGGTGTTGAAATATTTCTCCCCAGGAAAGGCTGGAAACGAACAGGGCAAGAGTTTGCGTCACATTGTAACACAAGCTGCTGTCTTAACGACCTCCCTAATGTGAGGTCACAGAACACTTTTCATATGGCAAGAAATTACTCTTTGGTAATTGAATACAGGCCATAGTACCTTACCTGTATTTTAACATAATTATATCTACAGACAAAATAAACCGGATGAAATTCGGGAAGAATAAAATGTGCCCAGGAAAATGAACACCATCAGACTTGGTTTCACGCTGATAGTGTTATGGTCGACACAAATGCCTTGCTACCTGTCGTAATTGCAATAATAGTATTATTTGATGAGTTGTTGAATATTGGTAATACTAGGTAGTATTATTCTTGCGTCCATTTTTTAATTGTTTCTTTTTAACAGCTATTGACAAAATAATTTTTTACGTGTCTCCATTATTCGTATAAATGATATTACTGGTGAACATGTTATTCAGTTTATTGAGGACTGCTTAGTGGTTGTGCGTTATTATTTTTCTCTCTGAATATAAGTAAGTTATTCGTACTTTTGACTGCTGCTGAACGATTTAATTTAAGTGTGCCTGCCAGACTGCCATATACCTGATTTGCATAAACTATGATATCTCCATTTGTTATGCTGGTATTGTTTAGAGTACTGTGACATCAAGCCGGCTTGACTAGTTGAATGCTGAAAGGCCTTGGCCAAGTAAAAATGCAAAGAAGGTGGCTTTGCTCTTTGAATTGGGCTTATTAACTGGGACGACAGACCGCAGACCCGTGGGCACACTCTTAACATTACAGCTGGATAGCCAGTGTTGATCAAATCTATCGGTGTGCTTTCAAGGTGTTTGTTGTGTGGTCAAATAATGATTTATCATGCTTGTGTTACACTTTCTGAGGTTTCTCAGTGCCTCCATGATCATTAGTTTTGTCTTAAGGCAGATTGAAATTACATGCATGGCATTGTATGCTCCATTTGATATGAAAATACACCTGGATGCAAATGATTTTTTTAGAATAAAGCCAGGAAGGGGTTGGCCCTGGTTGTTGCAGCCCCACCCTTTGCCCCGCTGGCAATGGTCTGTATCAGTCTTCAATAGTGTCTTGAGTCCTGGTGAGTCTCTAATGTCAGTTCATTTGTGGGGAAAAGGTATGAGTGTTTGTCTTCTCTGGGCAAATAGTGGAGTCAGTCACACTCTTGTAAGGCTAGAGGGAAGGTTCCCATGCAGTCTTTCTAACCCTGCCCCTCGAGCTGAGGGCTCCACCTCTTCACTGATGACAAGTCGGTGTGTCGAGCATAAACACCATGGCCCCTCCCCTCATCAGACTCCTCTGCCCCACAGGTGCTATAACAAGCAGGTTGGAATGGAGAGAGCTGGAAGTGCATTCTGGGACAGCGATAAGGGGAGTGAATTCCCTGTTGCCATGGTGATTTAAGGGTGTTGGGAAAACAGAGCAAACCCGATACTCCGGCAGCAAATATCTCTGGTCAGTTCAAGCATTTCAAGAATTGCAAAGCTGACGTGGAGAGAAACGAAGTCGACATGGGTCAAGATGGCTGAAGTTGTTGGGACACGTTATGTATTATGATTCCTGGGCTGATGCTGCAGGAACAATAATGTTCGACATTTTGTCTTCTACTCCAACACTTTGAATATATGCGACTTGGAAAAAGTATATTGTGAGCCAGCAGCTCCCGAGTCACTAGTCCTGTAAAAAATGTACTAAATGGGAGGAAAGTATTTTGTGGTTCTGTTCCAAGAGCAGGGGTTATTACACTAAGCAGGTGCAGTATTGGGGTTGAACCAGGCTCTTTGGTAGAAGCAGGAACAGGTTCCTGATGACATACCTGGGGTCATATTAAACTTGCTCTCTGAATAAGCAAGAAATTTAATTTTCAAGTCACTTTTGGCCTTGATACATTTCAATGCTAAAGCTTCCCCTGAATGGGTTTGACCAAACAAAAGGGATTAAAGCTAAGATTCAAACATCCCGCCCTGGTTTGATGGGACTGTGAATTTGTGACCAGCGCTCTCAGCAGTATTATATGTTCTACTCCTGGGAAAAATACTAATATGGCAATGCGGAAAGAGGATTCATAACCATGTTCAGTGTGTATCTGGATAGTGATACCATTTTGACAGGCTTTAATTCAGGCATAATAACAATAAGATAAGATGCAATTCATTGAATCTCAAGGGGCTTCCTCTGCATTTCTTGCATCCTGTTTCCTAAGGAGCAGTGGGTAGCACCTCAGGACCAACTCCAGACCAGAGCTGTGGTTTGAGACGATGACAGTAGTGTTCCTATAGAGCAGGGCTGGGTGATTAACCGAATCACAATTATTTTAAGCGCAATAAAAGTAACTGTCACTATGGGGCAGACGGATGAGCTTGCTTATCTTTTCTATGACTCGCGCCTAATGTCGTGTTGAACAAACATCAGAGGCCATTTGAAATGCTTCCGGGAAGAAAACTGTGATCTGAAGTCCGCTAATTGCCAGCGAGGCTGGACAGCCTCCATCGCCTTGGCATAATTAGCTTACCTAAAATCAATTCCTGTGTACTTTGTCTAACTTGCGATCAAGCCATTTATTCAGCCAACTGACTAATCAAAACCAAAATGTGGCTGATAATGGTTAAGAAGAGATCATGAGAAGCAGACAGACCTAACCAGGCTACTGTGTTAGATTGAAAGAATGTCAAAATCTCAATAAATCGCAGACCTCTGAATTCAACCTCTCATTGTAGAAAAAAAAGGAGAAAGAACACCACCACAAGGTAAATCAGAAGTGTAAGGCTTCATAGAGAATTATTTGATTTTTCCTTATGATTATTGATTATTACTTTTTCATTTGCATGGCTCTCAGAATTTCAGACTCAAGTCCTCAAAGACACAAAATTTCAGTTTTATGTCATGGTTGGTTTCATGCCAACTTTTGGTCAAATTATTGAATTTTCTCAGTCTTGTGATGTAATATTTTGGTTGCATTTCTTGACAAGCTCCTGACGTCATTCTTATCAGACATTTTTGCTGCTGGCATGATGTGTACCGCCTATTGGGGAACTGAGCCAGGCCTGAACACAAAATATCTGCTCACGTTCTTGGCCTCCAGAAGTGGAGCTGCCCTCTCCTGAGGCTTTTATATTTGTCTTTGTTTGATTGTTATTCCCAGTTCTTCAGCATTTCTGTAATTCCAGCAGAACACAATCATGGACAGGTTTGGGTTCCCCCTATTTTGGGCAGGTTTGAGACTTGTTCTACCAGAATGGGGCCCAGCCAGCCTCAGGAGTTGTCGCACAGAGTGTTTGTATGAATGCTGCATTCTGACCAGTCTCACCGTTTTTCTTTCAACAGAGCCGAGAAAACAGAAGTACTGAGTGATGACCTGTTACAGGTGACCTCCCCTTTTTTCGTCTTTTGTGTTTAATCCAAAAAAAAAATGTTCTGCTTGTGGACCAGCAATACCTAGATTTTTGGGAACAACTGCACATTTTGTGGTTGGAGAGACATCTTCCTTTCATCATGACTACCTTTAATTGCTGGGGTGCAGCAACCTTACTATGGTGTTGGTTGCTTGGTTTTTCGAATCATGACCATTAGCCCCCCCCCCCCATCCCTGACTCATGTTTTGCTACCAAGCATTTGCCTGGAGTTTTTAAATGATCTTCTGGACAATTTTTGTAGCCATTCTGAGATGGACTTGCTCTTGTGCTTCAGATTATACTGAAACGGCATAGCAGAAATTTTGTTTTTGTAAAGGCAGCATTGTCTAAGTACAGACTACATGAGAACATGCAATGAGGAGAACAGACATTTCAATCCGTATTCGCTTGCTTTCGATGTGCAGACAGACAACAGAGTATTCAATTCTACATCATGCTTAGACTGAGACTTAAACAACCTATGGATATTTTCCCTTACCCCATAAGATTCTTCGCTTATTATAATTTCTTCTGTCATTGTCCTTGTCTCCTTTTTTCTCTCCTGACCCAGAAATTGATTGAGATCACCATCTTTACAGAGATTGCCTCCATTTAAGTGCTTCTCTTACGGGCCATGAACTTGGAGTTCCTCACGGTTTTGCGAGGAAACGTGCTCATCCTCTGTAAAAAGTCATTATTTTAAAAACCTGTAAATAAAAGATCAACCCATGGATCCTCATCTCACGCATCTGTGATGGGCATAGGTGACCTCAGAAAGAGCAAGGACTTTTGATTTGCCTAATTCATGTTTTCTTGATTGCTTTGCTCTTGCATTCTTTCCTTGCTGTCATTCCTTGCGCCCTCCAGTTGGGGGAGCTTGGAAAGAGGAAAGACGTACTGTAAGAAGGGAAAATGGTGAAAAGAAGTTATGGGGAAGATTATCCATTTCATTACTTGTAGTGTTGTATGGTAGCAACAGCCCTTGGATGGATTCAAACCAAAATGCAAAGGCTTGTTTGGCGTATTGTTATTCTTTTCAGAGGAGCCGAGGCTCTTTAACTGAGGTGAAAAAGCAGTCAGTTCTGGACACATGATGAATATACAACACCAGTGGGAAGTTGGGATTTTCTCCCATTGAAAGCACAAGAGTACGCGAGCATGAGGGAAAGATTCTTGGGTGAGCGATAAGTGGAACAATGTCATTCCAGACCCGGCAGAGTGTTTTTGTAGTGCGAGGAAAAGTGGACTACGGAGGTGACCGAAAATTGACACACTGTCCCCTTTTTTTTCATTAGAATGTTCATTTTTGTCAACAATAAAATAACAATGTTAAATGCATGTTTAGTCATCAACATCCTACGGATTGAAGTTGAGTGCTCTTAACGTTGACATCAGCTCCTGAACATTGATTTTCACAGCAAAGAATAAACGTTAATTTGTAGATAACCGGGAAACGGTCTGCCCGCTGACCACATCGATTTATCATTTATTCATCATTGAGCAGTATCCATATGTCCCGCACACTGCTTCTGCCACTCGAGAACTTCAGGAATGTTAAGCTGTCATCATTATTCATGATTTGCCGAAACAAGTTAAAGGGAATATAGCCAATATAGTAGTGAACTGAATCAATCATGATGTACCAGTCATAAAGCGTTGTCTGACTTTTAGATCTTGTAGCAAGCTAATGTTATCCTTGTGTATGTGCTGTTTGTACAGTAAACAAATGTGCAGATTCGCATGACTCGTTAAAACAAAGTCCTATGCTTTGATTCATGAGTAAAAGTTTACTTCCTCCATTCTGCTATGTCCTGCCGCTGCCAGCACACATGTTGGTTTGTTTATCTCGCGGAAGAGCATACTGCTCATGTGCACTTGCGATATCTGCTTATTAGTTGCCATGATTTATTTATATTAGAATCTGTAGCTATGCATCCTTGCCATCAATTGTTGACTAACATTCATTCATACAGTTGCTGCATCAATAGCATCTTATAAAAACGTGAGATTATGATGACTAAATCTTGAAAATTTACTTTTTTTTTAAAATGCCAAATATCTCAGCTAGCCACGTAAACACTGAGCTATTTAAAAGAAAAGGCAGGTGTTGAAA
The DNA here is from genome assembly GCA_029721435.1 of Gymnothorax reevesii. Taxonomy (NCBI): domain Eukaryota; kingdom Metazoa; phylum Chordata; class Actinopteri; order Anguilliformes; family Muraenidae; genus Gymnothorax; species Gymnothorax reevesii. Next base: position 32,919,133 of record CM056584.1, on the reverse strand, counting down.
CCATACTTGGTTGGAAAGAGTATGACCTGAAATTTTGATACTGACCAATTATTAATATCAGGGACATTTCCCCAACGACTGAAGAGGATCAGAAAAACGTAGCTAGTAAGTTTGTGTACGTCTCCATCTTGGCTGTTTTCAGCTGCTCTAGGCACCCTTCATTTGGCCCCACTGATCTCTCATGCTAGAGGCGAGTATTCTATTAAGGTTACGGAGCACACTACAATACCTAATGTGGCTGAACATGCTGCAACCATTTCACTTATCGTAGCAAGTAACCTGAATTATCTTTGCAGCTGGTCTCTGCTATTGCTACTCACTGGTTAACGGTGAAAGAATGCCTCATAGGCTACATATTAATTGATTTTTGCACCATTTTATTTTCATAAAAATGATGTAACTTGTTTACTCGAACATAATTTTCTCACCTTCCCTATTTCTTTGGCATACTCCCTTTTCATCTTGCAAGGCACTGATGAATGGTATTGGTGGCGTTCTTGATGCACAAACTCTGGATGGCATGAGGTGTTAAATCACGCCTTTGTCGTGGATCTGATGATATATTTCAAATTCTGGTCCTCTGAATAACAATGAGGCAATAATGCTGTGAGCATAGCGGTGAGTTATGGTTATTTACAAAGCCAGCTTAGCCCACGTTCCTCAACCACCGTTTCAGTATGACGGGTCTTGACGTGGGGACTTTGTGAAATGTCTGTTCGATGGGCTTAAAACTTTCCCTTCATGAGCCTTTTGTTCTATTTGCTCATCAAAAGCTGCACATTGTGGCATTGTGGTTGCGTTAACGTAGACCCACTTGTGAAGTTCACTTAAGCAAAAATGAAACGACGTGTCTTTTCAGTTACATTACATTGCATTTGTACCACTTGACGCTGGATGGACTCCATGAGAATGACATGTCAGAAATGCTACAGGACTTTTATAATAGACTTAGGCTAATGTATGACTGTGCAGAGAAACGTCCAAAAATTAGCTTTGGCTGCTTTTATTGTTTATTTATTTGATTAGAGAAAATCATAAAAAAATAATTGCTGCACATTTTGGTGCATGTGTTGTATGACTTTCCATTCCCTGTAAGAAGTGTGGTGATTACTTGGATCGCCAGTGGCAATAGCTTCTTGATTCAGTCAATCATTTCACTTTAAGTACAAATCCTTGCTGATATAAAATTTAAAATGCACCCAATTTTGAGATACTATATAGGATTTTAAGTCACTTTTCACATTTTAACCAATAGAACACATCTGTTGTCTGTGAGATATTTCAGGTTTAATATCAGTATTTTAGGCAGAATTCGTGTGGCGTGAAAAAAGCTTGCAATTGGGTCTAGCCATATGAAATCATCCAAAATCACCGTAGCTCCCCTGGTGATGGTGTCATATTTGCTTGATTTAGATATATTTTGTAGCCTGTGGTGATAGAAGTAAAATGCAATTGGTTTCAGGTCAAAATTTTAATCCGTTTTTATTTCAGAGGGGTTTGAAAAAGGGGTTGTGTCCGCGTTAACCCCACTGTGTGCCATTTGTAGCCATCTTTAGATGGCTAGCAATCAAAAACTAAGAAAGATAGCTGCTTAATTTTTTCAGAACTTGTTTATTCTGTCTTAAAGTTTATGAGAAATGTATAATTGAGGAGATCTACCCCCTGATGGCCATGTAATAATTGACCAAAAACCAGAAATCTGCCGAATCGTTCCTAAAATAAGCCAAATTCATGCTGAATTTAAACCAGCATGCCTCATAATTTGCCAAATGAAATTTGGCAGTGTTATGGCACCTACAAAGGGCTTCCTAGGGAAGCCAAGAGTTGCTCCATATCTCCATTGGGAGTGGACCAGTATTAACCCCTTTCTGGTCAATTTTGCCGGACACACCCACTTGACGCCTGCTTTTCAGCATGTGGGCACACTTTGGTATTTGATTTCTTAGTCTTAAATGAAAGGACTTGATGAATACTTCAAATTAAACCCAATGCCAACTTCTAACTAGGTGGCCTGATGGGAAAACTGTCCGTTGAAATTGACCCTTTTTTCATACCCCTCTGAAATCAAAACGGATTAAGATTTTGACCTTAAACCAATTGCATTTTACTTGTATCACCACAGGCTACGAAATGTATCAAAATCAAACAAATATATACACCATCATCAGGGGAGCTCTGGTGATTTCAAATGGATTGACTCAATTAGAATCTCCCGGGGAAAGTGACTTTCTCTGACATCATGAGCAGTTCCCGCGGCCCATAGGCGGCGCTGGTCATTCTGTTGATGGTGGATATACTCGGAGGTTGCGTTATTGTTTATGGTGTTTATTTTTGCGATTTTGGGCATTATTTGAAGTATTTGGCTGGAATGGTCAACAGGTGTGTTGTGGGAGTGCAGTAACACTTCATAAATACAGTAACTTGTTTAGCTGCAATCAGTAAATGTCAGTGACTGCACACTGATCCATGCAGGCACTGGGTCTCTCAGCTCCCTGGATATGGGGGAAGCGCAAGTGACGTCACAAATCTGGGTCAATATGGCTAAGGACTCCCTGGGGATTTTTCCAGACACTTCTGTTAATTTTCAAAAATTGTATATACAGGGACCACCTTTGGCAAAATAACCCTTAGGATTTGGCGTATAAAGGCACAGTCTTTTAGAAAAAAAAAGACTAATTTGGCCCAGGATATGCACTTTAAGTCAGAATTATTAGCTAATGCTATTAGCTAATTAGCTGATGACCAGTCTCCATGCATAAGCATTGAGCATGCCTATTGTGTCATGAGTAGTAAAATTAACTTGTGGTACAAAACTGTGTTGTCTGTCATTTGACTGTTCAAGCAGTCTGGACTACAAAGGATTTGCATCCAAGTATTAAAAATAGTGGCAAAGCCACAGTGTCCGCTTGGCCAAATATGGCTAAAATCGACCTTGGCCTAGATTTTCGTCCCATATCCTGCCTTATAAGGTATGAAAAGGATCTGAGAAAAACTGAAGGTGCTAGAGCGCTGACGAGGCAAAAAGTTTACGGAAGCATGACAGACCACCACAAAGGCATGTAACCACAGCATAAGCCTGATTGGCCCAGAGGCCAAGTGGGCTAAAAATTACATGTTCATTTATGATTATCTCAGTATGTCCTATGACTTTGGGCCCTCTAAAATTGCGGGGCACAAAATGGTTGTAATTCCTGCATGGTTTTGACAAAACCCGAAGATTAAAGCAGGAAGTATTGACTTCAAACTCATTTTGATTGTTTAATTTCAAGTCCATTGTGGCATTGTTTAGAGCCAAATCAATGAAAATTTGAATATCTGTGCAAAGACCTGTGAACCGTACTGTACGTCCATGAGTCAGAGACGTATTGTCTGTCCCTCATGCAGCATTAACTAGTGTATAGCGCATGGGGAGGTGTGTCAGCAGTGCAGATATTCAGGGAATTTGGCCCCTGGCTAATGGGCCTTCATAGTTGTCATTCCAGGCAGGCCCAGGTAAACGTAGCCTCCCATATTCTAAAGCAAACCTGATAAAAGTGCTCTTTCAAATACTGGGGCAGTAGGGTCAGGAATGGAGCTTCCAGCCAGAAAAACCCCTTATTGATTTCTGCTTTCAGCCTTTTAGAAGCACTAAACAGAGGCCATTGTCCAAATTTACTTTCTCATTTTTAAAACCATTGGGGCGGCATGGAAAATCCAAGTAAAACATGAAGGCAGATGTTTGCAAACCATCTTTAACGTGCATTTAATTGAAAATCGTGGAAGACTAATTATTTAATGTTTTATTGTATTAACCTCATTTTTTGGAACTGCATTAATTTTGATTTTAATGCCAGCAGCAGGTTCCAAAGAAAGAAGGGGTAGGGTCAATATCAGACTTGGAAAAGTGTTGGAACGGATGTATAGGTGTTGAACAGCAGATGACACTTTCAAAAATGGATGTGTGGCTGTTGAACAGGTGACACTTTCATGCTTGAATTTAAAAGGGGCATTCGCAGAAGGCCCAGTTGTGTAAATGGAGCAAGGTTCACTGCTTTGCAGGAGAACTGCGTGATTGAATAATTCTACAGTTTAAATAATTCAATAACATGAAATTGACAAAATGCACCCTCTATGGTGTGTAATATTATTATAATATTCAGGAAATCTGGAGAAATCTCTGTGCAAGGGATGAGATTGAAAATCAATACTGAGTGCTTCAGATCATCAATGCCTTCGATGGCACTAACCCACATGCTTTGGTGCTGGATATACCCACATGGGCTGGGACTTTTTTTGAAAACCTTGCCAATAAACACCATTCAACAGTGCATTGACCTAAGCAAGTAAGGACTGTCCTATGTACAAACAAATCAAGTGCCTCAAAATTATCCAGAAACACTGCCATCTTTTGTTGGGCTTGAGCTCATCTGAAACGGACTGATGCACAGTGGAATCCTGCTGCAGCTGGTAATAATTAACATTATGTTCTACTTGGAAAGGAATGAAAGAACCAATTTTGTTGTTGCCAACCCAAGGGTCAAAGGCAAGTGTCCAGACATACGTAACTTGAACATCTGTGGGGGTACCATTGATACTGAAGGACAGACACTGAGATGCTGAAGGACAGACATTAGTTTGATTTTGATTTGATTAGTCAAATCTTTATGAACACCCACAGATGTAGCAAATAACTCTGGTCATCTTGTTAGAATCAGGTGTGCTGAGACTGTAGACGAAGAACAAACATTTGTTTTGCATAGTTGATGTGTTTGATGCGGGTAAAATGGGGTCTGAGCCACTGTTATGACCCAAGCCATTGGTCATAACAAAAAGGGAGATCACTCGGTGAAATAAATTACTTTTTATTTGTCAGGCCAGGCACATTAAATAATGGAAGACAACCCATGAAACCGGAAAGCCCACAGTAACTCGTTCACAAACTGATCCCCTCCCTGAGTCCCTTCCCCTCAATTGGTAGTTGGCAGCTCATTGACTAATGCTTTGCACAGGTGGGGCTAATGAGCTTCAATTGTCTCTTCACTAATCCACCCAAGAATGAGAGAGTTTATTGGATTAAAACTGATATTACTCACAAAGTTGGGGTCTTTGCATGCACAACCATCCGACCCTTGACACCAACCAGCAGACCGGCAGGGCTGTAGAGACCCATTGGGCCCTGAATTAGTTGCCTCAAAAGCAAACTGATACTCAAGATGGACTACACATTTTCCAATAACACGGAAAACCAAGCACCTATGGGGATATCCTAAAGGAATAAGGCAGAAGCACTTAAGGGGCCAAACGGGGCTGTAGACCAGACCCAAAACTCATGCAATACTTAACATGAAGCATAATTGCAAGCAAAATTCAGATCTAGAACACAAGACTAGCCCAATTGAAAACGCAAAGTCCAATTCCTGGACGAACAGAAGTAACCCATATCAGCTGAGCAACAAAACCCCGATCATGGACAGGACAGAGCAAGCCTAGATGGACCTTTGACCTTTTCTGCAATTTTTAACTTTCTGAAAATCATCCGATCTTTTTTATGTAGCACATCAAAACCTACTAGGTGTAGGTCAAGGAAGTCAATGCAAGTATTAACATTGTCCCGCAGAGGTTGCAGGTCATTTCATATGACTTTTGACTTGTGGCCCTGACCTCCGCGGCCTTGCCCATGTTCGTCCATTTATCCATCTGTCTCGCGGTCTGTCCGACCGCCTGTGCATGAGTCCCTTGCCAGGGCACTTTTGTGGTCTCTGACCACGTTTCATTTCCATTACTACCTTGTCTTGTCTTTTCTGACAGGAAGTGAGGTAATCGTGGGTAAAGTCTCAAAGTTTTGTGGCCGGAAATGGGACGGTGCAGTAGCTTACCTAGTTTTCATGATGGTAAATCGGAACAATTTTATGAAGCGGTGAAGCCAGGACCAATGGAAAGGGTCAGCTCTTCTGTTGACTTATTTGGCTGGTTTTTCTGCAGCGGGTGAGAGTTTGGATTGTCCTGTTGTGTTTTTGTCCGTCTGAACTCACCCCCCCCCCAGTCCGGCTCGTCCCTCACTTTTTCACATCTCCGACTAGGGGAATGTTGTCAGGCTACTTAACAGAAGAACTGTGCTTGATTTGCCATGAGACGAATCCACACCTATCTCAGACATCTTTGATGACAAGATAATTCTTGCACAGTACTATTGTATTGTCCCTCTAACAAAGTTTCAACATCCAGGCTAGCACATGTTGGGTGCAGTAAACTGACAAAGCATTTTGAAGACATCAAGGGAAATTAAACTCTGTGATTCTGAAGTTTGTTTAACAAGCAACAGGCTCTCAGACTCAAAACATAATGTTAGTGCTTTGACAGCTCCGTATTAAACCCCAGACATTAACAAGTTACAACATGCCCCTTCCTCTGTAGTGTGTTTTTACAAATCTTTATTTTGCTCAAGCCACTTAATTGCCAAATCACCACTATATGAATGTGAGGAAAAAATGTGAGTCATGATCTGACACGCCACTGTTTTATCCCCTTAAAATCTGAACAGATTGAGACCTAAAGCTGTAATGAAATGTTTTCCTTGTCTGGCATATTAGAATAAGTCCATTCAAATCTGACAGTTGACTCACTGAGTTGCAACAGGATCCAACTCCACATTTTTCTGAAATCCAAGTTATAACTGGGTTATGCAGATATAGGTCTGGCTCCCCAGCTGTGTTGAAAAAGGCCAAATTTCACTTCATTTTAGCCTTATTGGCGTGTATACGACTTTGAATCATATAATGGCCCAGGAGTCGGGCTGCTGTACAGTTACTTGTGCAATTTGATAAGGTCAGCACTTTCTTAATAAGGTTATGCTACAGTTTTGGTGGCCATCCCGAGATTTTCTTGTTTTCGGATGCCTTGTCTTGGTTCATTTGGTTGTGTATTTTGTATCTTAGTCATGATAGAAGTTGGAACTCTCTTCGCCTTGGCCTTTCTGACAAAGGCCAGCAGGTTTCGCGCATTGATATTTGGAGCGCTTTATTATCCAAACCATCATATCCACCTCAGAAGAAGCATCCCCAAAGCATAATGCTAAGATCATTCTTTGTAATTGGTGCGGTTTTTCTTGCTTAATGAGCAGCAGCATCTTGGGGTGTTTTTTTTTTTTTTTTTGAATTTGGACCAAAAGTTAATTTTTTGTCTCTCTTATGCTATAGTGTGGTTGAATATATTTTGGCCTTATTCAAGTGGAAACAAGTTGTCGCTTGCAAAGAGTGATCAGTAACTGCCTGAAATTCCTTGAATCTTCCTATTATACCCTTGTCACTTTGTGTTTTCCTTACTCACTTATCAGTGAGGGTCATCCTGATCCTGGCTGTGTTTAGCTGTACAGCGGTCCATGGAATGCACAGTACCATGAGTATTCCTTTACACTCCACACACAATCTAAAATGATCAACAAAAAGATCCGGGGCTTTTTGGTAGCTTATCGTGGACTATGGCTCTCTGAGAAATATGCAACCACCTAAGTTTCAAGCGGATGGTTACAGCAGCTGCAGACAAAAATATGGTTTTAGTGATGATCTCTCTCAGTAATTGCAGATGTGCTAATTACTATTAGACTCGACTATGTACATGACTGGTAAATTTTGGACACTACTACAGCCCATATTCTGATGAGATGTGCTATCAGTTTAATAAAATAATAATAAAGATAATAGAAATGTATTACCTACCCGATGTCACAGTTCGGTAATTTCTACTGAATGAGATTTGTGTTTTTTTTTTTTTTTAATAATAATGTTTCGTAATTTGCTTTCACATATATTGCTTGTCTGGTCCAAAGGTCCAAGAATGAGCTATTGCCACAACATGGCGTCTGTCAGCTGTCTGGCTGCCCGTCCGTTGCTAGTCCGTTGTCTTTCTGTCCGTCTGTCTGTCCGTCCGTGAACTTTTTCTTAAATGACAACTTAAATGACAGATTTGGATCCATTGAGGTGAATTTATTTGTCTCATGGCCCTGACCAAGTTTTGTTCATTTTCAGCTCAATTCAAAATTCAATATGGCCATCTGGCTCTCTGATTGGCTGATATGGGCCTGAATTCTACTTCAGTTCCACCTGTCAGATTTGATCACATTTCCTTTCATAACCCTGACCAAGTGCTTTTTTTTGCCCCAATTTTTAGCTGCCTTGGTCTCTGATTGACTGACGCATTTTCAACGACTTCAGTGTTCTACTCGGCATGTTTGGATCATGCCTGCTGTATTTATTTGCTTAATGGTCCTGACCAAGTGTTGTTTTTTGGCTCGATTCTAAACCCATTGATTGGTTGATATATGTTCAACTTCTTCTGCAGTTCTAATGGTCTTATTTTGATAAGACTCAGTACAAATGTCCAACTCTTGGCCCCAACTAAGTCTTGTTATCTCCAGGTCGATGCCGGATCTGATCTTGCTTCCCTGCTCTCAGATTGATGTTCTGTATTTTCAACTTCTTACCACTTGGTACATTTACCGCTAGATCAAACTTAATACAAATGTTCACCTCCAACCCTTGACCAAATGTTATGTATTGGTTTGATTGCGAGTCCAGTATGGTTGTCCTGGTGCTTGGTTTGACTTCTTTTCAAGTCGCAGTGGGCACATTTGGATCGTACTTGCTAAAAGTGTTCAAAGTCTTGGTCCACACGAAATGTTAATATTTTTTGACTGCAGTGATAAATTAATCCTGTGTGGAACTCTCGCCAACCCACATTTTCATATTACTGTTACTTCGCACCAAATTAATACTGCATTTACTGTTACAACCGATTGTTTACAGTTAAACCTCACTTCAGTACCTGCTGTAGATGATGGCATGACTATGTCAGCATGCCATTCCATAGGGTGAGGTAAACTTTAAGGCTCTGAAAAGAATTGTTACAATGTCAAACCAGGTGAGTGATACAGGCCCCATGGGCCTCTTTTTCGATTTCGATATGTTTTGACGAACATCCCGTATCTGATTTGCTTGGACTGTGATTTGTCAGTTTCACAGGATTTTGACGGCACTTTCTGTGTGTTTGGGATGCAGATTGAGCGGCGGCTGGAGGCGGTGCGGCTGGTTGCGCACAGCGCACACAAGCGCCTGGTGACCTGCATGCAGGGCAACATCGGCACTGAGGGGGAGAAGCGACATGTGAGCCTAGGCGTCGCCATCAGCAGCATTGCAATACTATCAGCATCATAGCACCACATGCAGAAAACCATCACGGCACTGTTTCAGAGCGCTGTCAGAGAACACTGAGATGCAACACTACCTTAGCTTCACAAGCCACGCTAATATCACCATCACTGAAGCGTGAAGTGGTTTCGGAGTCATTGTCAGTAGTCAGTATCAGATTACTAGCCTCAAATGCACGCATGGTTGGAGATGGATATGCACATCTCAGCAGGCATATTAGAAAATAGGAGGCAAACATCTCCACATCTTGGTGGGGTTTCGTGTGGAAGTTGCCGGCTGAGATTCAGCCGTCTACATATCTGCTCTTTCAAAATCGTATTCGCTTTGGGTTCTTTATCCTGCAGAAAAAACTCCCCTTGACAGCACTGTCACAGGCCATGGTGGATGGTGGCAGTCAACTGGGAGATGAGTCCCTCATTGGGTGAGTCTACTGCCTGTCAAACGGTAGCTGCAGGCTGATTGGTCAGCTGTGTGAGGATGAAGGGAGGGTCAGTAACTCTGTATAATATGATGCACTCAATATAATGTGATGCACATATTCTGCGAGATGACCGAGGTATGCATGTGTTAGAGTGAAAGGATGGTTCTTTTGTGCGTAACAGTAAGATGATGGACATTTGTGGCGAGGCAGAGAACAGCCTTGCCACTGAGCTGATTCAGCATGAAGTTCACATAGAGAGGGATGTTCTGGACCCTCTGAACCAGCTGGCAGAGGTGAGTACTCCTATATACACCCATAATCATTCAGACATCTGTACGCTCACACTATTTACTCTGTCACTTAGACAGTTTTGGACACAACTTTACGTATGCATACATATGTGCACACGCAGGTGCACTCACACACACCTTTTACGCATATACTCAACACAACGCCAACTGGTAAAGTCACACACATTTGCAGGCCTCTCAAGTCGCTCACATTCGTGAGCATGGCATCATGCTCTTAGCAGGTATAATGTATGTTATTAATTGCTTAATTCTGTACTGCCTTGGAATTGGCCAGAGAGTGGCTGCTAATACCGCGACCCAAAGGTCAATACCATGGCAATGCGACAATAAGCAAAGCAATTTATAATATTTTTATTATTATTATGCTCCTGACCAGGAAAGAGTCTGTCGAGGGCATTATGTTTTCACCCCTTCCGTCCGTCTGGGCATTCTGTCGTAAACTTTTCCTTTGTCGCGCTCTAACGTGAACATTGTTCGACAGAGGTTTACGATTTTCGGTGGGGTGAATGGTCATACCTACGGGATGATGCCCATCGATTTTGAGCATGCTCCCCCCACCAATATGGCTGCCACAGCAGCCATCTTGAATCCTTTGTCGCGCTCTAACAGGAACATCGCTCGACGGAGGTTTAAGAGTTCTGTTGGGGTGAATGGTCGTACATAGGGGACGATGCCTATCGATTTTGAGCTAGCTCTGCCAAACAATATGGACGCCACAGCAGCCATCTTGAAATCCTTTGTCGCGCTCTAACGTGAACAATGCTCGACGTAGGTTCATGATTTTTGGTGGGGTGAATGGTCATACATGTCAGATGATGCCTAAAACTCGCTTTCTGTGCATGTTCTTCAACTGTTTCAGTCGGGGGCATATGACGCCTTGCGTTGCTCTTGTTATTAATTGGTTAAGTATGTTGTGCTCTCATGACAATATTATGACTATGACGTACGCAACTTCAAGACTCATTAAAGAGCCAAATGCTAGTTCTGCGACTGTCGTCTGCTTCTCTGAAGAGAGCGAATGCCACAGTTGCCAATGGTTACTTGTGCACATGCTGAACTCGGCGAATACAGGTCGGCCAATACAGGTCAGCCAAAACAAGATATATTGGCAGGCCGTTTTTACTGTATGCAGGCAATTATGTTTTATGTTTTTAAATTGAAATTCCTAATAGGTATTCTGTATTATGTGACTGTAGACCCACCCACACCCCCTCACGTAGCTGTTCCCCACCCCCTCAGGTGGAAATACCCAACATTCAGAAACAGAAAAAACAGCTGGCCAAACTTGTGCTGGACTACGATTCTGCAAAAAATAGGTGAGCTATTGTCTGTGTAACAAATAAATAAATGCATGCAAACATAGTGTATGCTTTACTATATGCATATATTTTTAAATTTATTTATATAAACTATATATGTGAGTGTTCATGTGTGTGTTTTTAAATGATTTATGTATATATTTTTATGGCATTGACCAGCTGATAATTTACACCTTTAATGCCATAAAATCTATGGATCTGCATATGAGTCCATCAAATGCAGCTGCTGGATTCAAACCTGTGCAACCTTCAGGCCAATCAAGTGGAGACCTCAGGATGCCCAACGATCCCAAATTTGTCTTGCTGAATAGTAGAGAAATGCTTATACAATGATCGCAAGATCCAAATATTTCCCATTTGATGTAATGCTGTGGCTATAAAAAACAAGGTGTCCTGGGTTTAAATATTTCTCTTAATCCAATTGTGATGTAGCTTCAGTGAAGTGGTGCAACCAACAGACACAGAATTTGCATGTGACATTGTCTCACAATGTGGAAAAAATACTTTCTCTGACTTTAACTCTTTCCCTCTCACTAGCACCTCTCGACGCCTATCCCTTATTTCCACACAAGCGACTCTCGACGTGTCACCGGGATTTCCCCATAAGCGTCTGTGGATGTCTCTCTATTTTGAGCTTATATGAGATTGAGACTATGACGTCAACAGTTTCTCACATCAGCAGCTCTGTGAGGAGATAAGGTTGCAGCAGCCAGCTCCCCACAGAGTATACAAGTATACACTGCTGTGTTATCATTAGGGCTGTGAGGGGGAAAGAGTTAAACCTACTTTAGGGAAAACTTCTGGATAAAAAGTTAGAGTTAAGGGGTTAATGGTAGAAATTCTGAGGTACTTGTATGAGTGTAAGCTCTTTGCTTCCTCCCTGTTTCCTCTGGTAGTCCATCACAAGCGCATCCGTTTCCCTGGTATTGAGCTTGAGGTGATTGTAGTGGCACAGCAGCTCTCTCTCTGCTGTACCTCTCAGTAAAAATGGTCCCTTGTGAAGATGCCCTGTTTCTCCCTGGAAATTATTTACTGAACTCATTCATGTCAATATAATTTCCTTTTCTCCAGAAAATGCACCTCATGCCCGTTATTAAATTCCTTCTCGGTCTTAACCACTGGTATGCTGCTTGGCCAAAAACAAGTTTGCTCCCTTTCATATTTTTTTAGACAGCCTTACGCTTTGATCAAGATGCACATTCGTTGTGGCATTGCTTTGACTATTTTATGAATCTTACTCGGTGTTACAGTTCTTAACCCAATTCCAGTGATTTCAGTAATTGCATTAATTGCTTTCTTTTTATGATGCCGGCCAATAATTTGCCCTGTTTGAAACGGTAACATCTTGAGATGCATCTTCCGACTTGAAAAGAGAACCTGCACACTGCATCAATCGGGTTTAACAGAATTGTTGCTCGCTGAAACGTATTCATCACCGCAATAGGATGCTCTAAAGCAGGGATGGGCAATTCCAGTCCTGGTGGGCCGGTGTGTATGCAGGTTTTTATTTCTATCATTTAACCTGACTAATCGAGTCAATTGGCTGCATACCCAAATATAGATTTTTGAAAAGGTTCGAATAAAGAAAAATGTTTTATGTAGGGTGACGAGAACAGTCTTTGGTGGTAATTCATGATAATTTAAATAAATGTCTGATTTCATGAATAGTTTGGCTGATTTAGATAATTAACTAATTCCAGGCCAGAGGTTGGTGTGAAAACCAGGGACAGTTACGGCCCTCGTTGCCCATCCCTGCTCTGAAGTATTTGCTAATTTGAATCCAAACAGCAAAATCCAAAAGTTTTTTTATTTTTTTTTGGGGGGGTCAGGCAGTGTATTGTAGGACGCTGGACAGATATTGGATGTAAACAGCAACTTGACCGGTTGGCAGAGGGATACAATAATGAGGTGATAATTCCAGTTTAGTCAAACACTTAAAAATGTGACGAACTTGAACAGGCCTGATGATCAGCGCAGCACAATCAGCTGGAGGAGTTGCCTTATTGTCTTGTTTTTAAATGCATTGTTGAGCCCTGAATTATGTGGTATCTGATGCTGCTGTGGCGTATTGCAGGAATCACTTCTGTTGTCCTTTTTCCATCTTTGGTAAAGGATTGTTCTGCTTTATTCAGAAGACATACTTTTTAGAAACATAAGTGCATGTCTAACTGATTCCAGGTATCTACAGCAGTCTAGGTCAGCGATCGCTTCAGGAAATAACCCGGCTCTGACCGCCAAGGCTGAATCTCTGAAGGAGGAGATGGAAGAAGCTTTGAACAAGGTTGAGTTATGCAAGGTGAGCCTCTGCCAATATTTCTGCTGGTCTGCATTGTTTAATCTCTCCAACTGTTTGTTAGGTAAACTCTTGTCTTTTATGCTTCTATCTTTCTACATTTAGTGTCTGTGACTGTTATTCCATGTGTGCGATGGGTCAAGTCTCATTTTGCAAATTATTGGTGTCAAAATTGAAGTGAGATGGTTCCAGTGAGACAACATGGCTGCTAGGCTCCATAAACGGTTCTGGTTTGATAAAGTTTTGTGCCTTTCAAGGTGGAAAAAGTTACTTTTGCTGAAAAATTAGGTATCATACATATAGTCTCTGAATTTGGAGAGCTTTGGAGTCACCTGGAGTGTATTTTTTGTGGTGTAAGCCAGAAAGCCTCTGATACATTTGACACCAGCCATTGCAAGATCTACAAAAACGTCTGGCTGAATATCCTTTGTTGTAGATCACATGAAACCGCATGGACTGATTAAAAACATGAAACAATACCAAACAAACCCATGAGCAGAATTGTTTATGTATGTAGGTTGTCAGTAGGGTGTGTAATGTGGTTGTAAATTTGCCTCTCCCCTGTACAGGATCAAGTGTCTGCGGATCTGTATCATTTCTGCTCTCAGGAGGGGGAGTATGCTGGCTATTTCCTCACGGTGAGCACAGCCCATCTCAGGCCCGCTGTGATGAGAATGCTGGAATTTGTGTCTGCTAAATATTTAGATATTCTGACAGAAGTTGTATGCAATGCAGGTTATTAATTATGGCTTCCCTGGTCATTCTCTACACTAGGAGAAAGTTTGTGGCCCTAAATTCAGTGATGTCTCAACCTCTACATTAGTGTGCAGTGATGACTATACACCACTACTTTGACTAAAAGGGGTCCTAATGCTATTACTTCTCTATAATGATATGTTTATGTAAAATGGTCTGCTGCCAAAAAACCTCTTCCTAGAGCTGGCAACATCAAATGAAGACTTGAGTTTGCCAAGATGTTCGAGGATTGGGCACCGAAGGACTGGGAACAATGATGAATCGAAATTCAAAATTTTATCACCCAAGTGCGGAACTTATGTACGACATGGAGTTGGAGAAGGTTTCAAAAATGACTGTCTAACCCAGAGGTGGGCAACGAGGGCCGTATCTGTCCCTGGTTCTCACATCGACTTCTGACCTTTAATTAGTTTATCATCTTAATTAGCCAAGCCATTTACTCATCGGACATCTCTGCTGCATTTATTTAAATTATCATGTATCACCGCCAAACGCACTTCTTGTATTCGAAAATGAAACATTTTTTTCATCCAACCAATGAACAAATCTATGTTTATGTATACAACCAATTGGCTCAATTAGTCAGGGTAATCGGTAGAATTAAAAACGTACATCCACATCGGCCCTCCATGACCAGAATTGCCCATCCCTGGTCTAACCCCTTCTGTAAAACATGGAGGTGGTAATATTGTGGTTTGCGGTTTAGTTAGATCGAAAGGAGCCGGTGATCTCATGAAAATTAACGGACTCGTACATCAAAAGAGGTATCACAGCATCCTTGTCAGGCACACATCGCCATCTGGAAAGAGACTGATTGGTCTGACTGATTGGTGGATTTTCTTTTCAGCAAGATAATGACCCTGAACACACTTCTAAGTTATGCTTGAATTATCTCAGTCTGAAAGAATCATCTGGCGACATGGGAGTTATGATTTGGCCTGCACAAAATCCAGACCTTAATCTGATTGAGCAAATCTTTTCTTGATACCAAGATGAACAAATCTGTTGCAACCGCGAAAGAACCTCGTTGGAATGAACTTTAAGACCTTATGGAATGTTTTAACGAGTGAGGAAATAAAAATATGTGAACACTATGCCTGAAAGATTAAATGCTGTAATCAAAATAAAGGGTGGGCTCACTAGATAGTGACTTTTTCTCTCAAAAAGTCTGTATTACCCCGCCCCACCCTGAGGGTGAGGGCAAGGGGTTTTGTTTTTGGTTCGGTTTGTTTCTGTGTTTGTTTTTTTGCTTGTTGACACTTGAGCGGCAAAACTAATGGCCAGATTCTCCCCAAATTCAGTATGGGGATTGCCACTGACCCAGAATAGAGCCCTACTGAATTTCATTCAAGTAGGTGACAGCATGTGCGAGGGGGCGGGGTTTGTTGTGCCTGGTACCACTTGTTACATTTGATTTTACTGTGTATTGTTATCTGTTTACTTATTTTCATCTATATGATCCAATATTATATGAAATGGATAGTTGAATAGTACTTGATTTCTAATTGTTCCCCGCCGCGCGAATGCGCGAAGCGGCGGGACATGGTATTCACGACGGTCCGTCCGTCCGTACGTCCCGAATCCTTGTAAGCGAGATATCTCAAGAACGAATCGACGGATTTTCTTCAAATTTAATGTCAACATGTATTAGGGTGATACCCCGGCGCCAATCGATTTTGGTGACCTTCGCGTCACTCTCAAGGTCATACAGAGAGATTGCTCAATTTGACACGATTTCACATCTTGTGGCGGGGGCAAAGACACGTTAGTGGCAAATACTTGTTTATCTTCATTTTGCAAAGTGTCAAATCATCACTACATTGCCACTGTTAAAAATGAATATTCTGTGTCTGATTTGTTTACATAATTCCTTAGGGCAATTTTACATAATTTCAATGGTTCTATTGAGTCATGCTCACCTGGAGATAATTTTATTAATCATTCAGCATTAAAATACGCAAATGAAACATTGCTCAAATTTGCTGCTGAGAGGTTAGGAGCTTTGCACTAGAATTAAACAGAATACAGGATCTCGGTAGTTTTATTTTGGCCTTTTTTTTTTTTTCTCACAGGAAGGCTAGGGTCACTCTCACAGCTTCACTCTGCTGACTAATGTCATCCCCTCTCTCCATTAGTTACTGGAGGCTCAGGCAGAGTACCACAGGAGATCTCTCTCCGCTTTAGAAAGCCTCTTACCCAGCATAAAAGCACAACAAGGTAGGACTCCTCCTGTGCCTCTATCTTCTCTCATGCTCCGACCTCCACATTTTGCTCGTCTTCTCTTCAGCTGGCATTCCATTTGTAGTGAACACACTGCACGTGCAGGAAGAGTTGGGATGGAGCAATACTGTGATATTACAGGGCATGAAATGTATGTCACCTTCACAAGCAAGGATGCAAAGCAAGTGCACATTTTTACCCGGTACAAAATCTTCTATAAAGTACACACTTTATCTAGAGCTCGCAGTTGGTACAGAGGTACAAAGTGCCTCCGAACTTGATCAAGGGGGCAGGCATTTCCTCATTTATTCAGTCGGACTTGTGTTGGGAATTTCTGTCCTACACAGAGTCGTGGACGGAGAAGCCAGCCTTTGGAACCCACCTGGACGAGCACCTGAAGCGCAGTAACCGTGAGATCGCCCTGCCCATCGAGGCCTGCATCATGATGCTGCTGGAGACTGGAATGAAAGAGGAGGTATGCCTATGTGACCCTGTTACGCCTCATACAAAAAAGCACAGTTTTCATAGTGTTGGGTCATAGCTGGCTTGAGTGCATATGCATCCTGTGTGCGTACATCCAAGTGTGCAGAAACTAAATGCGTGCTTGTGCACTGGCATGCAGCGCATGCTCGAGTTAAACGCATCGTCCATGTGCATTAGTACATGCATACAGACACTCATGCACTCTGATATCTGCTTTGAAAACTTTCTCAGCAATTTTCATCTTTTTGCCTTTTTACACTGACACAATGGATTTAAAATGAAATGATTTGCATTACATGCAGCTTCTCAGCTTTAATTTACAAGCCAAATGCTAAAAATATTCTATAAACCTTGCAGGAATTGTGTCTCCCCCTTCCTTGGGGGGGAGACATATTGTTTTTGCCTGAATTTCCGTTGGCGTCGGCGTCAGCGTTCCCATTTGTTTCCGGAGCATAACACTGAAACCGTTCGACCGATTCTCACCAAATTTGATAGTGTCTCTCCATAACATGTAGATATGCGTTTTGAGGGTTTGAACTGCTTTTGAATTTTATTATCCCCCGCCAACACGAAGTGGGAGGGGGATATAGGTTTGACCTCCGTCCGTCCGTGTGTGCGTCCGTCCGTCTGAGATAAAGGGGACAGCTTTACTCAGAAACTACTACAGATACAGCAACCAAATTTGGTGTGTAGCTTCAGACCATAAAGGCCTTGATTGAGTTCGAAAATGAGAAGCGCACGATTGGCGGGGGATGTTGTAGACCATGTCGACTTGTTTTTTCTGTTTCCATGGCAACAATTTGGACTTAGGAATATTGAAGGGTGGGACTCGTTTCCAAACTAAAACTCTAAAATGTGAATTGGGGGAAGAGGCAGACATCTGTTTTTATGTGTAAAAACCATTTCTAGTTACAAGCGGTTTCATGCATAACGCACAATTTTAGGGACTAAAATGTAATTGGACAAAGTACATCATTCACTAGCAGTCAATAACTGCATGTGGTCTGGAGCCGTTGATGTCACCAGAAGCTAGGTTCATTTTTTTGTTGTTGATCTGTCTGGGCTTCCTGCTTGTTCTTTGGGCATTTAGCCTTCAGTTCTTTAATTCAACAAGTGAAATGCATGTTCAGCTGGATTCAGGTCGTGTGACTGACTCAAAGACAGTAAAAGAAGTGGACGGCGGGAGGGCGCTGTTCTCAACGGGAGAGCGATGAAGCTCGGTTGAGCGAGTTCTCAGTTGAGCACAACGCCTACTGCGCAGGCTCAAAGTCAGCTCGCTGACATTTTGTGACGTAAACCAATGTCCTGAGAAGCGGTAACTTTTCTGGTAGATGTACCCTACACATAATTCCCAGCTAAAAAGTGATTGCGTCTGTAAGTGTTATCTGATTCCGTTCGATGTTATTATGTTATAGTTCCATTACTTCATAGGTTCTTCACTTCGGTAGCGATGTTGCTCAGTCGTCTACTGTCCATGATTCGTCTATGGGCTTCTGGTCATTTACCTGGTTATTTACCTCCTGTGCGACAGAAAGTCGCCAGCATTTCACATCACTTTTAGCCTAGCCTGGTGACATCAGCTAAAAATGCTTATTAGACCACAACACTACATACGAAGTGAAGACGTCTGCTACAAAATGTATTTTCTCTGTAGAAAATATTTTCGTTGACGTGAAGGCTCATAATGTTTTTAGTGTAAAGCTAAAAAGTGTAAAGTTATTTGATATATGTAAAGTCAAAAGTCAGACGAAATGAATGGGGGTGAATGAAGAAGCTACTGCTCGGTGATTATCTGCCATCTTCCACAGCGTTCAATTGATCTTCAACT
This sequence comes from Gymnothorax reevesii, assembly GCA_029721435.1. Taxonomy (NCBI): domain Eukaryota; kingdom Metazoa; phylum Chordata; class Actinopteri; order Anguilliformes; family Muraenidae; genus Gymnothorax; species Gymnothorax reevesii. The sequence goes on along the minus strand of CM056584.1, from coordinate 32,900,320 downwards.
TCCGGGTGTATTCCCACCCCCTTGGACTGACTTGACTGTTGATTAACATTCCACATTCAGCTCAGGAGTAGTTCTTTCCCGTCTCCATACTTACTATCATTCCGTCATGCTGATTTGGTTGATCTTGGTCTCAGTGTGATTTTTTTTTTTTGATCCTTTCTACCCATAGGATGTTTTTCTATAATTGTATAGGCTTTTTTATCCCCTGCTGGGAACAGCCCAAAAGGAGTATTATGACATGGCGTAGTCCGTCCGTCCGCCTGTCCGTATCGGAAGGCACTTAGCTGGTGAAATCAACTCCTCCCACAGTTTTCATAGGACATCCTTGAAACTTTGCTCATAGATAGCTGCAGATAGGCTGGTGATACACACATCACTGTTTCGACCCCAGCGGGGGATGTTGCGCTCCCAGAGCGCTTCTGTTATATATCTTATGGCACACTGATTTGCTCTTCCTATTTTTGAGGCTTACCAGTGGTTTACAACATTTGGTGAACCCTCTGTCTTTACTGTGGTTAATTCCACTCTTGAGTTTTGAATTAAATGCAGGTATGGCTACCTGCTGGAGGGTGTCCTGTACCTGGCCAACTGTTGTGAAGGAAAAAGTTCTTCCACTATAGTTTTTAATTATGGTCTTCATGTCCTTTTTGGGTTATTGGGCTCACAAGTGGTTTCGTTCTTTTTAAGAATTAACCAAATTGTTGACTTGGCCACGTCTAATATTTCTCTGATAGGTTTGATTTGTCAGCCTAAAGATGGCTTGCTTAACTGGTATTGACAGCTGTTTGAAACTCCTATTTGAAGTTAACTGCCACAGATAACTACCGCAGACGTCACGCAAATAAATCTTGAATGACTCGGACATTCCAAGTGAATTTTGCTTGTCCTTGAACGTTCCATGTCTGAAAGGCTGGCTCTCTGGTCACGCGGGGGTGTTTTGAGACTTTCAGTCATAGGTCCCGCATTACAGGACTCGTCATCTTAGGTTTTGATGCCTGATGTGGCTGAAGGTTTTTGTTTTAGGCCAGCTGCCTGAAGACCAGGATTACTTGAATTGAGTGTTTAAGTGTCACGCTGGGAAGAGCAGTCAGTTTTGAGACCAGCCCTTGAGAGACTCCAATGTGCACACTGCGCTAGATCTTCTGCTGTGAGATTTGGGAAGTGATTTTTGCTGTGCTTTCGATGTCAGATGCATTATTATGAGGCGTGAAAGCTTGAGATGGTGATGAGTTTCTGCGGTCGCTCTGAAAATGAAGATGTAGCCTGCACTCATGCCCACTACTTCTCTTTTCCTGAGATGAGCCCCTGGCACGACTTATATCAGCTGCAGGCGAGCCTTCACAGATTCTTAAAATACCACATTAATCCAGCACCTGCTTCCCTTTCTGAAGTTTCGTTATGACTCTACTTGATCTCTGGCAGGAGTCATTGATGTGTTCTCTTTGTTCCATTAACTGCACTGAACTGCGCATAATATTTCTGTAGGTGGACGTTTCCCCCAATGTGGAGAAGATGCACAGAGATTCCGTTCTGAAAAGACTCCATTTCGTCACTCATGCTCTGTTTGGCTCCTTTCCATCAGTGCGACTGAAATTATGGAATTGTCTGTGACAAATGTAATGGCTTACTGATTAAAAAAGCTTTTCTTGGGACACTGACCCCCGCATGCCCAGTACCTTGTTCCTGTGAAGCCTACTTTTCATAGAGTCTGTGCATGACTTTCTTTCACCACTGCTGTAGAGGAAGTTGTCAGGAGGGCATGACTCTGACCGCACTGCCTGTGTGACAGGGGCTGTTCCGAATCGCTGCCGGAGCCTCCAAGCTGAAGAAGCTCAAAGCCGCGCTGGACTGCTCCACTTCGCAGTTGGAGGATTTTTACTCTGACCCCCATGCTGTTGCAGGTATTGCCCGTTTCCTCGCGTTTTACAACTATGAGAAAATTGCCTTGAAGCATTGAGCATTGAATCTAAACCAGTGCATGTCCTGTTGTGGCCAGCTGCCCTACAGTAAAAAGACAATTCACTTTCACCATGGAGAGGGAAGGTTTCATTTAGTCTTCATGACACTCATTGCGCCCTTTCCAACCCCCTCTGATGACCAGTTTGGCTGGACTTGATGAATCTTCCTCAGCTGCTAGTCTGTTAGAGCCAGAATAAAGTGCAGCAGGAATGAGATCTCATTGCCTGTTGTGGTTTGCAGACATTCATTGCCAAAGTGATATATGGGAGGGATTCAGTCGACAGGTGCTCACTGCTCGAGTGCCCCTGTTGGTGTAACCAGCGCAAGTGGAATACTTATTGCACATAATAATCATTGGGTCAACTCTATCCATCGCTTGTGGTCCTACTTGCTCTCTGCAAATAATGAATTATTATGATCCACTGTTTCAATGGAAATTACTGGCACTCCATGGTATGAGCATTAACACAGATTCTGCTATTCAAGTTGAAAAATTTTTGTTTCATATGTTGTGTGAACATTAATTTGATGACCTCATGCAAGAAGGGCGTAAGTGATTCTTTGGTCAAAAATGACTATCTTTGGTAGATTTGGAATAACTGAGACTAGCCTGTCTCCTGACCAGGTCTGGCATCTCAATTCCCATCTAAATGGGGTTAAAATGCCTTTTTAAAAAGACTTCTCTGCAGGCAAATTTTTTTAACGGGTGGTGCTTTGGCAGAATTTTGGTTCTCCTGTAAAATTAGTCAAATGTCACTTTCGCCCTTCTTGCGTGACGCCACTGAATTAACTGCTTAAACTGCAGTCCTTATTTGAGCAAATTTCCTCCCCAGCTAAAATGCTTGCAGTTCTTGAAACACTTTGACTACAGGCATAATCATGGTCTCCTTTGAAAGGTGCCCTCAGTAGATTGCTCTAAAATAGTCTTAATTCCTGAGAATATTGAGTAACAGCACTGGAAATGTAAGCATTTGTTTGATATAAAAAGATCTTATACCCAGCGCAAACTGTAACGCAAGTGTCTTTGATACTTTACGATCAACAAAGTTTTCCCATCCAGCATCCCCACTGCATAAATTGCCTATGCATTTGCACCAATTTAAGCGCCCATGGGCGTGTTGGTCTTAAAATGAGGTGTGGTCAGGCGGTCTGCTAGCATGTCACTATTTTGAGGTAGTATAAAGCTCTTGCGCGATTGACCAACAAAAACCTAGTCAATACCTAGTCAATAGTCCGTTTAACTAGGCACATTGTAAGATAGTATTACGTGCCTTTGTAGGTGAATGCACAACGCACATATCCTCAGCTTGATACACTTAAAGGGACAAGCAGCAGTGTGCAGACATGCAAACGATAAAAAATAAAAAGTCTACAATGTGAAAGATTAATATCTTATCAACCAAAATTTTTGGAAAATAGATTTCATATTGGTGAGTATGATCTTTTGCACGCCCATGCAACTGTGGCCCCGATCATTGATTGCTCTGATGTATTCAAATCGTTTGGGAATCTAGTCCATCAACATCCAGGATTCAGGATAAAGCCATAAGGCCTATCAGCCTATAAGTGTGAATTTTTGTTCAATTGGAAATTGGAAATACAAGTTAGTTAAAATACTTGCATGGTCGCAAAGTAGAAGTGATTGCAAAACAAAGTAATGTTTGACATTGTGAAAATGACCTTGTGCTAATTTCTTTATAATAATTATACAGATTCTTTGTCTCTGGTCGGTCTAGTATTATTTTTCATTTCCTTTGTTGCTCAGTATAGAAAAATGTTTGGAGCACTTCAGACATTTACGTCTGGCACAGATCAACCCATTCCCTACGATTATCTAAAAATCAATTTTGAACCGAACTGACCCACAAAAACAATACCTGCAACCCGTCTGTCCTGCTTTTGTTATCAAATACAAAACTCGGCACTTCATCTGAAATATTAAAACTTTCACTTCAGGTGACAGACAAACCAATCGTAAAATGCAGAGATTTACGAGCATTAAAGTGACAGATAAAATTGTGGTCACTGCCTATAATTCATCCAAATTGACCGATCCCAAGCCCCATCTCCCATTGTTACTGTTGTCAGGTCGGACAACTAACTAGGAAACTTCAGCTTTGCCGGAATTCGAAATGGCCGGTTCCGTTCACTGATGTGTTGCATGTGAGTCGTGTTATTTTGGCATGGACATTTTGTCTCCCTAAATTTGCGCTTTTTGGAGGATTGAAAGCGGCACACTTACAAATGGGAAGATCTAAATGTGACTCGGTGTCAGCATTTAAGTGCGAGCAGAAGAGTTAATGTGACCGAGGCTTTTAATGACCACAGGTTAAGATATGTGCTTGGACGTTTTCCCCGTTATAAGGAACGTCGATGAATGTCAGTGTACGTTATCAAATTACTTTCTGGTTTCCTCACTTCATTGTACCCTGGTTAAACATATTTGCCATCAACCGAATTGTTTATATTGAACCATATGGCTAATGCCAACGTTGTTAAAAGGAAGTGCTAGTTAATTCTGGCTACTTCTTTCCTCAGCTTCATCTTTGCCCCGTCCCGTGAAAACACTGCTCTCAGAAATTATCACTGCGCAGCAGGGATCGAGGGGACAGAAAACTTGTTTTTATTTTTCTCCTGATTTCTAGCTAACAGCCAAGCCTTTCTCCCCCCATCTTTTTGAACTCTGTTCAGACAAAGCGACTTGTCCACTGTTTTAAATATTATACAGGTAAGAAGTATTATCGTTGAATGTCAGTTACAAGCAGCTAGCTTGTTTAGCCACCTTGTTAATTTTATTAACTGCCCTGTTAAAGCAGTCCCCGCGATGGTAAGGGTACTAAGGTAGCTCGCTGGTGACCGTTCTCAATTGCTAACGTTTTTTGTTAGTCAGCGGTCCATTCAAGTCAATGGGACGGCTAATTAGCTAGCTGCCTTCAAATGAGTATTGCCCCAAAAAGCATGAGAATACAACTGCATAGGTTTGTTTGATAAAAGTGCCTTCTGTAATATTCTTGTGTCGTAAATTGAAATTATCTGGTGAGATTTGTCACCAATAAAAAAGACAGTAATTGCACAGTTGTCTCTGATCTTTGTTTAAAATTAGTTTAGGAATACATTAAAAAGCTTATGGTTTTGGGAACGGAATTTAAAAAAAAAAAACTACGCCTTTAACACGGTCGGCATATTGAGTGTCTGTTACATGTTACATCGTTTTACCATCGTCAGAAACCCAAAATGCCTAGTTTGATGGCTGCCTGAGGGTAAAGTTCTCCGAGGTGCGGTTAGACCCCTGCTTGCAACATTCTGACTTAGCCGAAAGTGGGCGGGGCTTGGGATCGGTTAATTTCTTCCATACATTTGACTTGGGCGTCAAGGATGAGATGACGGCAACCTGGTTCTCACCAACATTTCTTTTTATCCTTATGTCATGTGTGTTGATCCGTTTCTTCTTTTGCCTCAGTGTCAATGATGCAGAGGCAAGTTCATTTCACTCCCGCTGGATATTATTTGAGGGGTTACATAACCGTAATCCCTCAATAATCAAAATAATGTGATTTTGTTTGTCTCCAAAGCTGTTATTTTCCTCACTCATTTCATTTCTCATTTGTTTTCTCGTTCGCACATAATTATGCTTTTACTCACGACCCTGATTTAATAGGTTTTTTTTGTTTGTTTCCTTCTTATATGCACATTAAAATGTGACCCGGGGATTCATGGTGTAGAGCCTTTTTTTTCATCAGAATATGATTAAAACAATTTTGATCAATATTTGAAAATACATTTCTAATTGGCTAACATTTTTGGACATTAGAGATCAGATTTAAACGGTGGTTTGCTCGCATACCTTCTCTTGGCGCAAGTTAACCTGTCTCTGCTGAGAAGTGTTTTTCCCACTATTCAGAAAAACCACCTGTACAATAGCAATTTGCTGAGGTGCAAGGACGTCTGACCTTTAAAGGGCATGAGAGATGACATACTGATTGGTTTATTTTGTGTAATGCTCAAAACACCCCTATTATTAAATAATAAATTAAGTACAACCCCTTTCAACCTTGCGCCTTCATGCCATGATAACCTGCTGTTAAACTAGCAAAACTGGATTTGGACAGGCCCTAGGTGCACTTTCACCATGCGCTTCAGACTGTGCACTTGGATCATTAAAATAGGGCCCTTTTTGTTTACTCCTGTGCCATCTTGGTGACCAAGCCTCATCAGCCTAGAAAATAATACAGCCACGGTCAGAAGCCTTAACATGATTCTGTTACCAAAAATTTTATATTTTATAGATTTTATTGGTTTTGCATGATTTTTATGGTTGTACGTGTTTCAACAAGCAATTTTGGAGAGTCCAGATTTCCCTGTGTTCCTTGCCATGGTGGCATTGACAATCACAGAACTGAAACAACTTCCTTCTCTCAGGTCTTTTTCCTCATGTAGCATAATTTTCACACCAATATATCCTTCCAACTCCCTCCACTGGTGTGTGATTGTACATGCAAAATAATGTCGCTTCCAAACTCCTTTGGTTCATTGAAAAAATTCCCCCCTTGTCAGAAACCATTGAAATGATTTCTCCTCGTAAAAATTAAACGCTTGGCTACCATACGCATTCATCTTTCAGACCACAGTCTGTCTATGTAAACTAAAAGAATTAGATTTTTCCTGTCATATTGGAGTGAGGGCGGATGGGCTTACAGCTCTGCACATAATAGCCAGTGGGCAGACTTGATTCGTTCCTTAAAGGCCACAGTAGAATGTACCGCACTGCATCGTGAGTAAAAAAAAAAAAAAAAGCTAATTATTGCATAGCTAATACCTTCATGTCAAAGCTGATATCCTGATATTTGCCCAAGTTTGCTCGTTATGCGGATTTAAATTATGAGTGGTTTTTACTATTGGACGGCTACCAAGGTAAGAACATTTGATTTCATCAAATTTTGACAAATCTAAACAATGCGATACAATTGAACCTATGGGACTGCATAGTCGAGCTGAAGATTATTAGACAATTTTAAACACTATTTTCCTATTGCATTTCAACTTAAAATTGCTTGCGCAGTTAGAATGCCAAGTCCTCAAACCTCCTTGCTATATAAACCGTTCTATAAGATGGTACAATATTTGATGGTATAAACATGCAATTATGCCGAGCGGCCCTCGGTCGGGCCAGTGTTTTCTAAAGGGTTGAGGAGGGAACATAGTATGATATTGTGGAAATGCATATTCATTTCATAGGAATATTTTCTATGAATATTAATAACTGTAATTGTAAAGATGAAAAGCAGTGTTGATTGAGGGCAGAAGAGCTGACCACCTAGTTAGTCCAAAAAATCCAGTCAAACAGCCTCCCTTGGCAAGCTGCTGTCTGTAGCATCAATTCGAGCACAAATACTCAACCCACAGTTAAAATTCTTGCGATATACATTTTGGACATCAATACTTTCTTTAAACTGATGCTGTGTTATGCAGGTGTGTACGGTAATGTAGATGGGTACACTGGAAAACGTATGGAGTCGCTGAAGTAGCCTGCTGCTACAGTGACTTCATTTCCATGAGTATACTCAAAATTTTGTTTAAAGATTGAAATATTTAATTCTTGAACATGGTCTAATTTGAGTGAAATCTCCGCTTCCTCTGCCTTTTGCATTTTCCTTGAATGCTCAGCACTTGAAAACTTTCTCTGTTGGCTAATATACTTGTTTAGAAGCGTACAGTGAATAGGTTTGCCTGTTCGTCATGCTTAGGCGCGCTGAAGTCATACCTTCGAGAGCTACCTGAGCCCCTCCTGACTTTCCAGCTCTACGATGATTGGTCACTGGCTGCGAGGTAAGCCTAGCCCACTGCCAGATCACTAACCTTTATAAAAATGTAAAAAACAAGTTCCTGTTGTCATGGTACTCAATCTGTCTCTCCACTCCTATTACATTTTCCATATGTATGAGAAAAGTTCCTCTCAGGTTGCATTACATGGATACTCTTTAAGACACAATGCCTCACCCTCATTAGTTCTCAGTAAAGCACTTGGGCTTTCCCACTATCACTCCAGCTCGGCAGTTAGGCAGTTAGACACATTTTTGTCATGAAAACAAATACTGCAAGGCGAGGGTTTTCTGTTGGCTTAAAATTAGAGTAGGGCGTTAGCTTTTTGGCAGCCTCCACCGGTGGCTTTTGTTTGCATATTTGGGGATTTTCCAGGGATGCTTTATTACTAAAGGCTGGAAACGGGTTCAGAGAACCGTTGTTACATTGTTGTAACCAATATTTTTTTTTTAATTGACTCTGTGAAGAACATGAGGCACACGTTCAAATGATTATCATGTGCTGCAGTATTATTTGCCGCAAGAGAAATTGAAATATTAGTTTTGTAATATTTATTTTGATCTAGGTCCCACGCTGTCTGTTTGCTCTAATTACCTCTGCCAACGAAGTTGGGGTGGAGGTTGTGTTTTCGCCCGTTTGTCTGTTTGCGAACAACATAACTCAAAAAGTAATGCACGGATTTGTCTGAAATTTTGTAGGTGGATTGCTATTACATCATGGATGAGCCATATTGATTTTGACTGCGATCAGTGGAGCAATATGGCATCGTGAAATCCTATCACATGCGATAACTCAACTTTGCTCCCACTCATGCATGTTTGGATTGTGCTGCCTTGGCGTAGGTTTGCACTCTACGAGTGCCTCTAGGTATATAATTTTATTGCCAGTCTGATTTCTCATTATTTCAACAGTGTGCCAGACCCTGACAAACGAATGCAGGCTCTGTGGATGACTTGTGACAAATTGCCGAAGAGTAACAAGGCTAATTTCAGGTGAGTTTCCCCTGTTTATGGAACCATTGGACGCCATCATGCATAACAAACCATATTATCGTTCAGGGCAAGCACCTTCTAGCGCTGGCTTTGTCAGTCTCTAACCATAAAACATAGCTTGTCCTGATATACACTCTGCAAAAATGAAATCTAACCAAGCATTTTAATCTTGTATTTAGACTTCAACACTTATTTCTAGTACCTGTCTTCTCAGAAAAAAGAAATTCTGCCACTGATTTTTAGTCATGTTGATTCATTATTAGATGTGAGGTGATTGAAATTATCTTACCTGATGGACAAATCTAGAAATGAGTCAGATTGACTTCAAATCAGTGGCAGATTTTTTTTTTTTTTGGAAAAAAAATGCAATAGAAATCTGAATACATGATTAAAATGCTTGGTTGGATCATTTATGCAGTGCAGCACAAGCAAACAAATAAGGACTTGAGGATTCATTTACCCTTACGAAAATGAGCTTAATGGTTACTATAGTATACAATTAGAATTGTACTGAGTTCTGTAGTGTGATTATAGTGTTCTGTAGTACGTTTAACCCGTGATGGTATTACCGTAATTTTTCTGTAGTATTATTTGCTATGGTAGCCCCACAATGTTTCAGTACTGATACTAAACTCTCTATAGCGAATTCCATAAAACCATTCAATTACTACGGTAATACTGATAGTTTTGGGTGGTAATTTTTCATGGTATTCCTACAGTGGCTGTGTGTAAGGGTATGGTTTTGAATGACCCTTTTACTTTTCCTGCAGGTACCTGGTGAAGTTCCTGGCCAAACTGGCTGAGGACTGTGAAGTGAACAAGATGACCCCCAGCAACATCGCTATTGTCCTCGGGCCCAATCTGTTATGGCCCAAAGCCGAGGGGTGAGTTTGTTACTGCAGGGTCTGATGGATGGGGAGGGAAGAAGTAAAAATGGAAACTGAGGAGAAAGAAGTTTGTTTGGATTTTGGCGCATATCGAACATGTATCTTTCGGTGCCTTGATTGGTTCATTCTTAGTCGCATCCAACTTGGAATTTCAAGGTTCAGAACTCTAAAAACGTTTTTGTGAATTATTTTGTAAAGCACTGAGTATTCATGTCATCTATCTGTTTAATGTTTCTCTTGTTTCTCTCTCCTACTGATGGTCCCTTTACCCTGTATCCTCTCATTTTTTTTTTTCACTTCCACATTTTTACCTCACCCTCTCTCATTCTCTCACTCCTCTCTTGCCTCAGGAATCTAGCTGAGTTAGCAGCTGCTACCTCAGTCCATGTAGTCACCATCATCGAGCCAATCATCCATCATGCTGAATGGTTTTTTCCAGAAGGTATTCTCATTCTCTCTTTTTTTTTACCACCAGTTGTGATCAGTAAGAGAGATGAGGCGATACCCCCTCGATTCTATTCGCTCCTGTGCTATAGTATGAATATTCTGTTACTTTTGACTCAGAAAATTTTGAAGACATCTGTTGTATAGCCAAGGCTTTAATTCATTATATTTCCTGTGTGTAACTCCAGATTCATGCTATACCTTAACCAGAGATTATTGTGTTGAGATCTTTTTACTGTTCAGACTTTGTCACTATGATGAATAGTCCAAATTTGGAATAGTCACCCTTGGAGCAGAACCACAAAGTGCCACTCTAAGACACCGGTCTCTCAATGCAGTGGTGGACTTCAATGTGTCAGGCATGTTTGTCCTGCCACCGGCGGCTGCCAATCACTCTGGCCCCCTGAATGACCACGACTCTTGCACCCTGGAGAGGCGGCGGCCTGGTAGTATGGACAGCGAGAGTCGAAAAGAGAGGTAACCATTATCTGGGGGGGCGGGGGGCGGGGGGCGGGGGGGGGCTGGGGGCTGTCTCCTAAGTGATTACATCACTAATATACTGCTACGCAAATAGCATAATTTTTTTTCCCCCCACTGTGTCCCTGCATTCGCCGGCATCTCAGACCATCCTTTACGGTTTTGCGTTTATGCACCGCCTACCCGGATCCACCCTTTCGTAACTTCCTATCCAATTAACCAGGAATGATAACATGTTCAGTATACTCAAATAAGTAACGGTCCATCATCGGTGACAAAGGTCTTCGATAATCTCTCCTTTTCAATGCTTAATTACCTAATCCTGTCACAGTTCACCTTGCCTGATCAGCAACATTTGCGAAGATTAATTGGTAGAATGACTCTCAGATTTATTTTCAATTGCATTAGGCTAATGTACATTGCATCACAAAGTAATGAATAATGACTTGAAACATCATTTTGTCTTTTGAACATTCCAGTAGCTCTTGAAATGGCAAGGATTTGTATAAATTAGTTTGTGAGGCTTACTAAGCAATTGGGTGCAAGGGACTGTGCTATATTGTGAGTGTAGCCACGGCTACAGAGTTGTTAAACACGTTGGGCAGCACAATGACATTGTCAGGATGGTAATAATCTGATTCAATGCAAAAATCCTGAATTTTCAAAAAATATTCTGCCACTGATGTGAGAGAATTTTTAACAAATCAAGACATTAGTCAAAATTAACACTGTGGCAGAATTTTTTTAAAGAAAAAACAATGATCAAAATGAGTGTTTTATGGCTAAATACAAGATTAAAATGCTTGATAGAATTTTGTTTTTGCCGTGGTGAAGGTGCTAGTTATGACCTATTTACTGTAGAATTTTTAATTTGGATGCCAGCAATTTGATGGTGTGTAAGTGATGAAATTTTACTCTGCAGCATCCCCCGTGACCACGCCTCCACACCCCCGTCTCAGAGGAATGGAGGGGCGGGGCCTCACGGAACCCCCTCAGCCTCCACTCCCAGCCCGGGTCAGCAGAGTGTGTCCACATCGAGCAGCTTCCGTGGCACCAGCCCCCATATGGTGCGCAGAGGTGAGGCTCATACAGGAGAATTGTGGTCAGGGTTCACTTAAATAATGAATCTACCTTTCTTCTGATTGTCTCCACCTGCCCTTTCCTCGCCATACTTTGCAGTTGGGTCGGAGATGAGATGGTAATGATGTGAAGGAGGAGACTTTTTGGAGTATTCGCATTCACTGTCTGACCAGGAATGAGCTGGAGAGTTGATGGATTGATGAATGGAGAAATTGTATGTTTAAGCAATACCCTCCTTTGTCATCTGCCCTTGTGAAGGTACAAAGAAGCATGCCCCCGCGCCACCAAAACCATCCAACCCTCCTCCACCGCAGCCTCAGACACCAACATCATCGGGGACACCTCCGGCTCCGGACTCGCACCCCAGAGTCATCTCTCGCCACTCCCAGTCCAGCGGTTCACCCCACGCAGGCGCGATCCGCCGCCACTCCAGTGGGCTGACACCTCTCCAAGCACCCAATCACCCGCCACCACAACCGCCGCCGCAGATGGCCCCGCCTCCCCTGCTCAAAGGCACAGACCAGGCGTCGATTACAGAGCCGGAGGCAGATCAGTCTCCCCCCAGCAGCCCCAGCCCTCCAGACTCCCCTTCACCCACGACAGAACCGTGCGAAATTAACCCCTATGCTCTGCCTTTCACCCTCAATTCCGGCTCGTTGCCCCGCCCAAAGCCAATGCCGAAACCACGGCAACGGCCTAGTGTGCCCCCGCCCCCCCAGCCCCCAGCCAGTGATGGTGCGAACGAGCTCTTTGATTCCATCCCCAACATCTTCACTGGTAAGCCACCTGACCTCGAGTGGTCCGACTCCTTTTCTTTGTCCTTGTGCTTCCCACCTTCTTGCTTCGTCTCGTTTACTCTCAGGACTGTCACTCAGGCGATATCAGTGGTTCTCAGACTCGTCTGGTTTACTCTCAGGACTGTCACTCAGGCGATATCAGTGGTTCTCAGACTCGTCTCGTTTACTCTCAGGACTGTCACTCAGGCGATATCAGTGGTTCTCAGACTCGTCTGGTTTACTCTCAGGACTGTCACTCAGGCGATATCAGTGGTTCTCAGACTCGTCTGGTTTACTCTCAGGACTGTCACTCAGGCGATATCAGTGGTTCTCAGACTCGTCTGGTTTACTCTCAGGACTGTCACTCAGGCGATATCAGTGGTTCTCAGATTCGTCTGGTTTACTCTCAGGACTGTCACTCAGGCGATATCAGTGGTTCTCAGATTCGTCTGGTTTACTCTCAGGACTGTCACTCAGGCGATATCAGTGGTTCTCAGACTCGTCTGGTTTACTCTCAGGACTGTCACTCAGGCGATATCAGTGGTTCTCAGACTCGTCTGGTTTACTCTCAGGACTGTCACTCAGGCGATATCAGTGGTTCTCAGACTCGTCTGGTTTACTCTCAGGACTGTCACTCAGGCGATATCAGTGGTTCTCAGACTCGTCTGGTTTACTCTCAGGACTGTCACTCAGGCGATATCAGTGGTTCTCAGACTCGTCTGGTTTACTCTCAGGACTGTCACTCAGGCGATATCAGTGGTTCTCAGACTCGTCTGGTTTACTCTCAGGACTGTCACTCAGGCGATATCAGTGGTTCTCAGACTCGTCTGGTTTACTCTCAGGACTGTCACTCAGGCGATATCAGTGGTTCTCAGACTCGTCTGGTTTACTCTCAGGACTGTCACTCAGGCGATATCAGTGGTTCTCAGACTCGTCTGGTTTACTCTCAGGACTGTCACTCAGGCGATATCAGTGGTTCTCAGACTCGTCTCGTTGACTCTCAGGACTGTCACTCAGGCGATATCAGTGGTTCTCAGACTCGTCTGGTTTACTCTCAGGACTGTCACTCAGGCGATATCAGTGGTTCTCAGACTCGTCTGGTTTACTCTCAGGACTGTCACTCAGGCGATATCAGTGGTTCTCAGACTCGTCTGGTTTACTCTCAGGACTGTCACTCAGGCGATATCAGTGGTTCTCAGACTCGTCTGGTTTACTCTCAGGACTGTCACTCAGGCGATATCAGTGGTTCTCAGACTCGTCTCGTTGACTCTCAGGACTGTCACTCAGGCGATATCAGTGGTTCTCAGACTCGTCTCGTTGACTCTCAGGACTGTCACTCAGGCGATATCAGTGGTTCTCAGACTCGTCTGGTTTACTCTCAGGACTGTCACTCAGGCGATATCAGTGGTTCTCAGACTCGTCTCGTTGACTCTCAGGACTGTCACTCAGGCGATATCAGTGGTTCTCAGACTCGTCTCGTTGACTCTCAGGACTGTCACTCAGGCGATATCAGTGGTTCTCAGACTCGTCTCGTTGACTCTCAGGACTGTCACTCAGGCGATATCAGTGGTTCTCAGACTCGTCTGGTTTACTCTCAGGACTGTCACTCAGGCGATATCAGTGGTTCTCAGACTCGTCTCGTTGACTCTCAGGACTGTCACTCAGGCGATATCAGTGGTTCTCAGACTCGTCTGGTTTACTCTCAGGACTGTCACTCAGGCGATATCAGTGGTTCTCAGACTCGTCTGGTTTACTCTCAGGACTGTCACTCAGGCGATATCAGTGGTTCTCAGACTCGTCTGGTTTACTCTCAGGACTGTCACTCAGGCGATATCAGTGGTTCTCAGACTCGTCTGGTTTACTCTCAGGACTGTCACTCAGGCGATATCAGTGGTTCTCAGACTCGTCTGGTTTACTCTCAGGACTGTCACTCAGGCGATATCAGTGGTTCTCAGACTCGTCTGGTTTACTCTCAGGACTGTCACTCAGGCGATATCAGTGGTTCTCAGACTCGTCTGGTTTACTCTCAGGACTGTCACCCAGGCGATATCAGTGGTTCTCAGACTCGTCTGGTTTACTCTCAGGACTGTCACTCAGGCGATATCAGTGGTTCTCAGACTCGTCTCGTTGACTCTCAGGACTGTCACTCAGGCGATATCAGTGGTTCTCAGACTCGTCTCGTTGACTCTCAGGACTGTCACTCAGGCGATATCAGTGGTTCTCAGACTCGTCTGGTTTACTCTCAGGACTGTCACTCAGGCGATATCAGTGGTTCTCAGACTCGTCTGGTTTACTCTCAGGACTGTCACTCAGGCGATATCAGTGGTTCTCAGACTCGTCTGGGTTACTCTCAGGACTGTCACTCAGGCGATATCAGTGGTTCTCAGACTCGTCTGGTTTACTCTCAGGACTGTCACTCAGGCGATATCAGTGGTTCTCAGACTCGTCTGGTTTACTCTCAGGACTGTCACTCAGGCGATATCAGTGGTTCTCAGACTCGTCTGGTTTACTCTCAGGACTGTCACTCAGGCGATATCAGTGGTTCTCAGACTCGTCTCGTTGACTCTCAGGACTGTCACTCAGGCGATATCAGTGGTTCTCAGACTCGTCTGGTTTACTCTCAGGACTGTCACTCAAGCGATATCAGTGGTTCTCAGACTCGTCTGGTTTACTCTCAGGACTGTCACTCAGGCGATGTCAGTGGTTCTCAGACTCGTCTTCTTTACTCTCAGGACTGTCACTCAGGCGATATCAGTGGTTCTCAGACTCATCTGGTTTACTCTCAGGACTGTCACTCAGGCGATATCAGTGGTTCTCAGACTCGTCTCGTTGACTCTCAGGACTGTCACTCAGGCGATATCAGTGGTTCTCAGACTCGTCTTGTTGACTCTCAGGACTGTCACTCAGGCGATATCAGTGGTTCTCAGATTCGTCTCGTTGACTCTCAGGACTGTCACTCAGGCGATATCAGTGGTTCTCAGACTCGGTCCTCAGGAGCTCCTGTGTGTGCTCCTTTCTGTTCAAACCACAAACGCAATTCCAGAACTTGTAACAAGCTGTTTAAGGGTTACTTTGCTTCTCTATCTATCAGAGTTGGGGATATAGTTTGAAAAAGGTATGTAGTTTTTGCCAATTCTTTGTCAGTCTTTGGAAGTCAGCTGTAATATCTGTGTGGGCGAATGTGTATGGTTTGTGAGTGGCTTATTTATACAAAGCGGGACTTGGAAACTGTACGGTTTCATTATTATTGGTTGGGTCCGTTTGATGTTTTGGAGGAATTCTTTACCTTCCGAATGCACCTTATGCTGACATAGTTTTTCAGTGCCTTAATTTTATACCATGCTATTTGCAAATAGTTGCAAAGATTGAGGTCACAAATTAATAAAATTAATCAGCCAACTTAACGGGTAACTAGGTTAACTTGATCGTTGATCGTTTTCTTTTTTTCCGTTCTGTGGAATGCCTTTACTTTTATTTGTTATTGTTAATTTACCTCGTTTCATGCATTATATGCATTTTGAGATGTACTGTTTGAAATGTAATCCAATTAGTACTACCTTCCGGCAGAAGATATGTATAATTTTATTTATTTATTTTTTTTAAATGTGCATGCGTAGCAATTTTGGACAGATAGTGATTTAAGAAATCCCATAAGCTCCCATTTGCAGAAAAATGAACAGCCTGTTAAAATTTTTTGGAATGGCTTCATGACTGGAACAAAAATCGGCGTATTCAGGGGTCCCAAAGGACTGAGTTTGACAACCACTGGTCTCTTATCACCTAGTCTTTAAAGACCCTGCTTCATCTCAGTCTTTTCTCTCACTGGCTCCCTGCCTGTATCATTTTGAGTCATATTGGGCAATTCCACATGAGAGTTGCTAAAACAGCAAGTGTTTTATATTAGAAATATATAAGTTTTCATGTGGATGACTCATTAGCAAATCAGATACTGGAAACCATTTTGAAATATCTTTGACGGTCTTCTTAAAATTTAGATTTGAATTTTGTCATTTTTTTTAGCTCCAGGAAAAGGATCAAAGGTTATTTTTCCAAAGCTGACAACTCTTAAAAGATATTAAGCTATTTCCTGGTATTTACTGTACAAAACCCAAAACCAGTGAAGTTGGCACGTTATTTAAATCGTAGATAAAAACAGAGTACAATGATTTGCAAATCCTTATCAACTTATATTCAATTGAATACACTGCAAAGACAAGATGTTTTATGTTCAAACTGAGAAACTTTTTTTTTTGGCAAATAATCATTAAATTAGAATTTAAAGGCAGCAACACATTGCAAAAAAGTTGGCACAGGGGCCTTTTTACCACTGTGTTACATCGCCTTTCCTTTTAACGACGCTCAGTAAACGTTTGGGAACTGAGGAGACCAATTTTTGAAGCTTTTCACGTGGAACTCTTTCTCATTCTTGCTTGATGTACAGCTTAAGTTGTTCAACAGTCCGGGGTTTCTGTTGTCGTATTTTACGCTGGACTACAGGCAGGCCAGTCTAGTACCTGCACTCTTTTACTACGGAGCCATGCTGTTGTAACACATGCAGAATGTGGCTTGCCATTGTCTTGCTGAAATCAGCAGGGGCGTCCATGAGAAAGACGTTGCATGGATGGCAACATATGTTGCTCCAAAACCTGTATGTACCTTTCAGCATTAATGGTGCCTTCACATATGTGTAAGTTTCCCATGCCTTGGGCACTAATACACCCCCATACCATCACAGATGCTGGCTTTAGAACTTTGCGTCTATAACAGTCCGGATGGTTCTTTCCCTCTTTGGTCCGGAGGACACGACGTCCACAGTTTCCAAAAACAATTTGAAATGTGGACTCGTCAGACCACAGAACGCTTTTCCACTTTGCATCAGTCCATCTTAGATGAGCTTGGGCCCAGCGAAGCTGGCGGCGTTTCTGGGTGCTGTTGATAAATGGCTTTCGCTTTGCATTGTAGAGTTTTAACTTGCACTTGCAGATGTAGCGTCGAACTTTAGTTACTGACAGTAGTTTTCTGTAGTGTTCCTGAGCCCATGTGGTGATGTCCTTTACAAACTGATGTCGGTTTTTGATGCAGTTCCGCCTGAGGGATCGAAGGTCACAAGCATTCGATGTTGGTTTTCGCCTTTCGCTTACGTGCAGTGATTTCTCCAGATTCTCTGAACCTTTTGACAATATTATGGACCATAGATGATGAAATACCTACATTTCTTGCAATAGTTTGTTGAGGAATGTTGTTTTTAAACTGTTCGACAATCAGCTCACGCATTTGTTCACTTAGTGGTGACCCTCGCCCCATCCTTGTTTGTGAATGACTGAGCATTTCAGGGAAGCTGCATTTATACCCAATCATGGCACCCACCTGTTCCCAATTAGCCCGTTCACCTGTGGAATGTTCCAAATAAGTGTTTGATGAGCATTCCTCAACTCTCTGTCTTTTTTGCAACTTGTGCCAGCTTTTTTGAAACCTGTTGCAGGCATCAAATTCCAAATGAGCTAATATTTGCAAAAAATTACAAAGTTTACCTGTTCGAACATTAAGTAACTTGTCTTTGCAGTGTATTCAGCTGAATATAGGTTGAAAAGGATTTACAAATCATTGTATTCTGTTTTTATTTGATTTACACAACATGCCAACTTCACTGGTTTTGGGTTTTGTATTTCCATACATTGGTAGCCAAAGTATTTGAGACATTAAGGCATTGCAGGAAATTTAAACACTCAATTCCAGTGGCTCATTGTGAAATTTTTCATTTTTCAATGAGGTTGGCAACTCTAACATCATCTATGATACCAATTTTCAATTGCTTTGTTGTTTTGAGTATAATAAATTTAGTAGATTATCAGAAAATGTAATTCTGTTACCATTTTGTAATTCTGTTACCGCTGTTTCTTTCTCATAAATGGCATCCAAAAAAACGTCTGTGAACATACCAGCCAATATAAACTTACCATGGCCTGGTCAACATCCTAGACCACCGACTTGAGCTTAAACCTACTACCTATCATTGCCAGATTTCAGAGAAATGCCTGTCAAAAGAAAGGCAAAAATAATGGCATTTTATCTGCGGTAATTCCATTACAGACACTTTCACATTCGTATAGCCTTCTACAAAATCGATTACCCCAAACATCTTGTTATACAACTCAGCAGGCATGCCAGTGGAACTGATAAAAGCACAGGCAAGTAGCTTCTGCATGAGAGTAATAGATGGCAGGCAAAACTGACATGAAAATTACTCCTTGATCGTAATTCTGTGACTGTGGAATTGCCCTATTTCAAAGTCTTCTCTCTGCTGTGACAACTGAATACTGTATTCAACAAGAACTAAACATACTGTCAATTATCTACTCTCTGCCTGAGTGCAAATTGTAACTACAAAAGCATTACACTGGCTGAAAACATCGTCAAGTTGGAGAAATTTTTGTTCCACTGGAGATTGCTTAATACTTTCTGATATCTTACATATTTCAGGGGCTAGCTAGCTAGTTAGCTGGCTACTTACAGTTCCAATGAAGCTTTGTGCAAGTAACATTAATGCAATACACTTCAGCTGAGCCAGAAATGTGAAGCAAACTTCACAAGCATAAGTACTGGTGAAATCAAGCCTTTATCGGGCTTTGACTGAAACGCTAATAATTTTATTAACACGTTAGCTTGGTTAGCAAGCTAAATGATGGAAGCAACCTACAGTCCTTCTGGATTGTACTGGACTGTGCTATGCAGTGTGCTTTTGCATATTAATTTAGTATGATGCAATTTCAGATTCAACTAAATTTTGATCAACTCCTCTGTTCCACCATATCTGTTAATTTGCAAAGTTAGAAGGTTATGGCTGGTACCATTCCTGAGATATTGAGTATGAAAGGATCATGACTAGTCTATTGAGAGCAAAGATGATGGAGGCTCCCAAATGTGCTAACAGATGCATAAGCTTATAATCCATCGCACTAAGAGCAATGTTCCCAATGGACAAATCGGAAGTATGTGACTATACTGTGTGTCGTATAATTGACTGACAGAGTGAACCCACTTCAATCTTAGTCTGCTAAGGGTAATGCCGAAAAACATGTCTGAATGCATGTAATCTCTTCAGACGTCAAGACGTCTGATGAAAACCATTATTATCCCCCGCCAACACAAAGTGTGAGGGGGATATAGGTTTGACCTCCGTCCGTGCGTGCGTGCGTCCGTCCGAGAGAAAGGGGACAACTTTTCTCAGAAACTATTACAGATAGGACAACCAAATTTGGTGTGTAGCTTCAGACCATAAAGGCCTTGATGGAGTTCGAAAAAAAGAAGCACACGATTGGCAGGGGATGTTGTAGACCATGTCGACTTGTTGTGACTGTAATACATATGACATGGAGATGGAATATTATGATTTTGGTAATCCATATCTTTCAAGACCATTTGCAACTCAATCCACCAATGCACGCTTAATTGTTACTCTGCAGAGTTTAAGTCATACATAAAGACTGCCCAAAGTAGCCAACTTTTCTGAGATCAGTCTCATCTGAGAAGGACTGTAATACAGTGGTAGTCTGATGAGTCAACATTTGAAGACTTTTTTTGAAAGAATGGCTGCCATATTTTATAGATGGAGAGGACAAGGACAAGCCAAGCTGTTATGAGTGTGAGGTTCAAAGGCCACACAGTGTCCATCATGGCATGGGTGACTTAAACGTTAGTGTGGACACCTCGAATACAGAAAGACATGTACAACCTTTAGAACAACATACGCTGCCATTTACTCGTTGCCTGTTCCGGAAATGTCCCTGCATTTTCCAGCAAGACCTTGCCAAACCACACGCAAGTGAATGGGTGCGTCAGCGATGAATGTGGGTGCAAAATCTGTCTCTGTGCGAATAAGTGGTGCATTATGATGCAAAGTATATGGCAATGAAGGTCTCATAATATAGGACTGCCAAACACCTGCATAGAAAATTTGGTCTGCTAGACTAGACCTATTGGGGTCTTCACTGCCCAAATGCTTGATGAGTTTGATTAAAGACATGCTGATATTACACACTGGTAAAAAGTCAATTGGCAACTTTTTTGGACTCTGTTGCGGTTATCACATTGTACATATTCACTAAGCCTTTAACCCTTTTTTTCTGCCCACGTATGGAAATTTACATATTATGCTCATTGACTCCTCTGCCCGAATATGGTTTTTTACTGTTTTTCAATTCCCATGGGGTCCTCCGTCTTATCCAGATAGGGCTAGTGTGGGTGCAGGCCTTCATTTTATTTTAGCAGGAATCTGTTAATGAGGGTGTTCAGCCAAGATTCAAATTCAAACTGATCATGCATCTCTGACTATCTACTCTTGATATGTAAAACCCGCTATAATTCACTGTAAATAAATGCATCCAATTTGACCTGAAATGTATAAGCAACATTTAATTTTACTGTTTTATATCATGAAATGCTATGGTTTAACTCAGAATTTAATAAAAACTTGGGAGTATATCTGAATTGGATATGAATAGTCTTAATTAACTTGAGCAGAGCAGTCATATTTGGTTTTGTACAAGCAGGGTGTCCAAGGGTTAAATTCATGTTAGAGCATTAAAAAAAAGTGTTTCTCGGTGTCGATCTCATAGCTTTTTCCTGTTTTCGTGCTGTTTATGTCCCATTCAACGCTCTGTAGACCGTATTAACTTTCACACAGCCTGAGTCTGCATATGCCATCGTAACTCCAGTATTAAAGCAATGGACTATTTATATTCCCAGCACTGATGGTTTTGTGTATTAATGCTTTCGCAGGTTGAGGATCGTTCCATGTGGAAGGTTTGTAACTGCGATTAAATCTCCGCTGCTCATGCTCTTTTCCCCATATTTTTATCATTATAGTGCTGCTTGTCTGCTTTCGGCATTTAGCTGCTGGTTTCAAGGTTAATATCTCTGCTCTCAAAAGGGAAAGGGGAAAATGAAGTTGCATCACACCTACAGTGGGTGGGGCCATCTTGCCAGCCTTTTTAATTTTAACCAATCGGTGCTCTTCAATAGAGATTACACCATATCTGACATTGACAGCAGATGGAAGCTCCACCCAGAGAGGTCAAATGAAACTTCACAATTCCCTCATTTTTCCTAACATCTTATGTTAATACAGTGGCTTTCAAGTCCCATCCTGGACTACTGCTGTTTGTCGGTGTTCACTGTAACCACTCAGAGAAAATGAAAAGTTCTATAATTTTGCAAAAAAAAAAATTTTTATAGATCCCACCTTATTTTGGAAAGTCCGATTAATTAATCATCTCCAAGGTCACAGTGAAACCTGCAGCAGGTATCTGGTTCTCATTTGAAAGACATGGTTTTGCTGCCCTGCTTTGTATTCAAAATGCGGCCCATAGTGGGGCTTACCAAGCTGAGCTGGAGGATTCCTTGCGTTGCTCTGGTAAGTGGACTGAACGCACCTGATTGGTTAACCTGGGCTGCTGGAGAACGATCAAGCAGAGACGGCTATCAACTTCTCCGTCATTGATCAAAGCATTTATCCCTGCGGAGCTACCTGCCATAGCATTTATGGTGCTGACAACGTGGATTTTACCCAAGATCGAGGGGTTCATTTATGGATAGCTGAGCCAGCAAAGAACTAATTTATTCTTGTAAATCTGATTTACCAACTTTGCTTGGAACGTTGTTTTTTTTTTTTCTTCTCTCAAATGGTTCTTTCTCAGTGTTGTGCATTTCCTTTTGCATTTTGGACTCCCTATTTTGGCTGTAGAAATATCAGTTATTGTTGGGTAAAAAGAAATCTTTTTGAATTGCACAGAAAAAAGCACATGTCTGTGGGCTGTTAGGAAGTCTGTAATGTACAACATTCATTTACCCCATAAAACCTATGGACCCCTGTATGAGTCCGTGAAATGCAGCCGCTTTATTCAAACCTGTGGAACTTTAAAATGCCGTAGAGCTCCCCAAGGTTTGCAAAGAACCTAAGTACGTCCTGCTGAATTACTGGGAAATGTGAACCAAATGGTGCTCACATTCAAGATTTTTCCTATTTTATGTAACGTTAGAGCCATAGAACATTGTCTGGGTGTGAATTTTTAACTCATCATGAGTGTGATGTACCCTCAGTGAAGTGATGCAACTAACGGATTAGGAATATGTGAGTAATATTGTCCTATTGTCCCAAATATGCTTTTTCTAACTATGGACCATCTTTCAGGGAAATTCAAGCAAAAGCCAGCTTTTTAGGGGTTAATTGTAAAATCAGAATCAGTTTCTGACAAAATGCGGGAAAATCCGCATCCTGTATTAAACTTTGCAAACCAATTCCAGTTCCTCAGGACTTGCAGTTAAGGTTGGAATGAGAACTGGGGTACCCTTACTGTGTACGCTGACTGTGGTAGGGAACTGCTGTTCTGAAACATGGAAATTCCATGGTACATGCAGTCAAGCTCTCATTTGCAGTGAAACGGGTGGTTTTTTTTTTTTTTTTTTTTTTTTCCCTCAATTCACTGATCACTAACGCTATTGATAACCTGGTTAGTACATTGTGCAGAGTCATTTTCTGCCACCCCCCCCCCCCCTTCGCCTGCATTAGCACACAGCCCCATTTGTTTTTCTCCCCCATGAAAGTGATGCTGGTAATCATAGTGCCACTTCCACGCTCAGGCATGGCTGAAATGTGGCAAAACACGTTCTGTCTTTAGCCTGTCACGCGGCAAAGTGTGAAAAAACGGAGACTCAGCTTTTTTTCTGGTGACCTTTGCTTGAAATTTGAGATTTTTTTTTTAGTGTTGGTTTATCTTCAGTGGAGACGAGCTTGTTGTCATATTCGAGTTTAGTGTGAGCCCTGCTCAGTGTTTCACTGAAATTCTTGTGTTTTTTTCGCTATTTACAGAGGTCTTAATTTAATAAAGCCCTCCCAGTAAGTCGATCAGATCTACCACAAACTTTAGCATATACAAAATACCATGGAAAAAAAAAAATAATAATTTTTTTTCCTCAAAGTGCCTGTGAGTGTCTATTATACAGCATGGCTGTGGCGAGGTATTGAATTTCCGTGTTTTGCCAGTGAACAGTAAGTGGTTTGTAACCCAACTACATGGACAAATCTCCTTCAGACTCAACTTATTTGGTAAGAGTCCCAGCTTGAAGTCATCAACAGACCAATGTGCATGAAGCTGTGAGGGCCCAATCTTTGCTGCTTGCAGCTTTAATATCTAAGTATACTGAAATCAGCTTGCCCATCTGTCTGCCCGTCCAATTGTGGACACCGTTTTGTCTGGAACTTTAAATCCTAGGCCATATTTTCCTGGTGCTTTTTTTTTTTTTTTTCAAACTTGGCAGGCATTATTATCGTGAGGACCTGTGCACCTGCGATTTTGAAAATGATCCGTATCTTCGTGGAGATTTTGCAATTTTCCAACTTAGAAAATTAAGTATTGAGTATTTTGTTCTGATGGATTGTTTTCCCAACTCTTCATGTATTGTCACCATGAGGAACTGCGCCTGCAGTTTTGAAAATGGTCAGGCATTTTGTCCAGAACTTTATTCATTAACCATACGGTGGATTGTTTTCAAACATGGAAAGCATTGTTATCACAATGATAACTTCTCCACCTGCAATTTTGAAAGTGATTATACTCATTTTTGTGGAGATTTTGCCATTTTTCATCTGGGAAAATCGAGTTTTTTGCAGGTGGTGTGAACAAACATCAGGGTGTGTTCACCCGTGATCCTCTGCCAGGCCTTTACTCCCGCCATCTTCAGTTCCTGTTTGTTTCAGGGACTCTCTGTCACCCCATCAGCATGCACCATTCCTGTTCAATAAGATTCTGATCCAGTGATTGACTTGGCTTTGAGAACCAAAATAAATGTTTCTCTGTCCAATGAATTATGGTGCTTATTGTATGCGGAGCTAGTCTTATTTTGCTAATTCTGTTCTTTGAAAGCAAATAATTTCTGGACCAGTCACTGTAGTTGCGCTTTACCTCTATTTTCATTCTGGGCGGGTATCTGATACATAACCGCGGTTTCTGTTATGACATGAAATTTTTGATTTTCTGTGACTTACTCTTTTGGCTATACTGTTCATGGCATACTGTTTTTTTGGTTTTCCATCCATGTGTGCCTCAGTCTTACCATATGTCATGAATATCCTCTCTAAGCTTTATGGACTGAAGTTTTGGTGGGATTTTCACCAAATCTGTTGTGGTAACTCCCCACAGAAGGTTGATGAACTGATTACATTTTGGAGGTAATCGGTCAAAGGTAAAGGTGACATAAGGTCAGTTGTGTGCGGGGACCTAAGCTCACATTTAGGGCGTATGGAGCTGAGGCAGGCGGAGGCATAGCAATCAACGCTTTATGTTGAGTTTGTACCTTGTACCTTGAATCGTCTCATAAATCTGTCAATATTCAACAAGCTTTAGAGGCATAATATATCTATAAAATGTACTGCAGTCAACTGAAGTGCAGACTATGCCAGTGTAAAGTCAGATGGTCACCAAAAATGCATTACAACTAATCCCCCCCCCCCTGTTGTTTATTCCCTGTTGTTTGTAATTGTTTGTAATTGCATGTGTGGGGGTTGGGGGAATGGTGTTTGTCCAACTGTGTTCTCTCTGTCTGCTAAATTTGCTAAGAGGTGTTTGCTAGTGGCCACAAACGTAATGTTATCAGACTTCGGTCCTTTCATCGCTTCATTTGGCTTCATTAGCTGTTAGCTGTCGTTATCTGGTTTCCATCTTTTGTGAAAATAACTGCTCTAAACATCCTGGTGAAGTGGTGTGTCAGGGGTGATACTGGTTAGTTTCTGCATACTTACTACCAGCAAACTTAGCTGTGGGGGGCATGCAGTTTGCTTAAGGTGGAGGTGACTGTATATTAATTAGGAAACATGATGCGTTCTTGGTGTTGGATCTTTACTGAAGCGCTGAGTGGAAACTACAAAGTTGGCCAACAAGATGTCTGTTATATTTTTTTGTCTAGGGGCTGTATCCACAATCCCGGTGGTAGCCGTGGAGCCAATGACTAGGGAGACCCTAGCCCCTGACCCCCTGATTTCCACCGCCATGGACCTCACCTTTGACTCAGAGAGCACTGCCTTGTGACAGAGGGGATGAACCCCATCGCTGACCCTCATTGATTCCTGGATAAACGGACACAACCTCAATTATGCACTTCTTGGCCTATCATTAATGAAGCCTTTAAAGTGCTTTTGAGGTTTTCCATCTGTTACTTGCAAAAACCTCAAATCTTCCAACAACTCACAATCCTACCATGTCCTCATCTCTCCTAAACAAGTTACTTCATGATTCATCTCTCATCCACTCCCCCATGGTCAAACCCTAAAACTACATCTCCGCAACATTGTCAACTCTGGCTAGTTGACCGCACCAGGACCAGTTAACAAAGCAGACAATACTGAAGGTCTTTTGGATGGAAAAAAATAACTTATTTTTACATTCTATCTTCATTTTATCTTGGAGTTTCTTCTGGTTTTGGGAGTACTTTTTTTCTCACTGTGTGCTTTAACAAAATGCAGGGTTAAACAAGCTGTGTTTGTGGAACACTGATGCCCCCGGCGGCAGGTTAAAGTATTGCAGGTTACATTTTTTTTCCGCTGCAGACAGACGGGTGAAAAACTATCAAATCGAAGATTCGGGGGCATAAAAAATATAGCAGATATTTCCTTGGTACCAAATTTTGACAAGGCCTCCACCATCATAAGCTGAAAATTAAGATATTCTGTTGGGAAAATATGATGTTATGTACAGTCTTTTCTTATCAATGAGGCTTCGGGATACATGTTTTTATCTTGTGTGAAAAATGGATCGTCTCATGGATATCTTTAAAATGTAGTCTGGGAAATAGATTATCAACACAAAAAAAATAATTATTAATAATGGCTATTATCACTCTCCACAAAATCATTACAGACCTCAAGTGCATATTCCGTAAATGTTCACTACATATAGTACACTGCCTTATAGCAAAGTATCCATTTATATAATACGTGTGGCTTATAATGATGGTGGAGGCCTTGTCATAATTTGTTACCAAGGAAATGTCAGCTCATTTTTTTAACCCTGCATTTTGTTAAAGCACACTGTGTTCTCTATTTAAAAAAATAACTTCTATAAATGATATTTAAAAAAACATGATCTGTCAGCCTGGGATAGACAAGGTTAAAACAAAAAAGTGTTTTAAAAAAAGCATATTGGTATGGTGTAGTGAGGATACTGCGGGATCACGGTTTCCATGTGCTGTGCTGCTGTTTTAATGAGCCTGTGATCTGTAAATGTTTATCGTTTCCTCGTTACATGCACCTTTTGTTAAACTCCTAAAGGTAAAAGGTCATACAGTATGATCATTTTCTGCATTACAAGTATGTCATTGACACTAGTAGCACCTAAAAACCAGGAAACTGCACCTTTCCAACAAAAACGGAATACACAGAGGTTTACTGAAGATTTGAGGCCAACCCATAAACCTCAGAAAAATTTTACCAAGGTATCCCGAAGTCTGTTCGGTTTACTTAAGTTTGGACAACACCCCAGTAAACCTTGGTTTTATTTTCCCGGGACACACCGAGGATTGTCTGGCCCACTGAAGCTCAGAGACCACATCGGTATTCCTCGGACAAATTTCTATCTAGGGCCTGGCTTAATTACACTGTAACCTCGTTGAACAGGCAGTACTGGTAATTTGCATAATTAATTGGCATTTGGACCGCAGTACTTTAAAACTGCAATTGGTAACTTTGAGGAGAGAGAGAGGACTTAACATGAAAATTAGAAAAAATGCAGCTTTCAGATCCCTCCCCCTCCCTCTCTACTGCACTCCTGCCCTAAGACCCTCCCCCAGAGGAGGCTGCCGTGCACGCGAAGGCACGCGAGCTGTTATGCATGCGACTGGGGAGAGATTTTGCAATTTCACATTATGAAAACAGCCAAGTTCCCGAGGCTAGACTTTGCTGTTGTGAACCATTGCTGGCCAACAAACCAGCAGAAATAAATCATGTCCACTTGAAAAGTAATCTACAGCAGTGTGTATTCAGTAAAAACCCAGCACACGCTTATTTCAGTAAGTTACCCATTTTATTTATTTATTTTTTTTGAGTACAGAAACTGTCGCGAATCCTTCTGAATGGCCAGTACACCATGTATGACAGCATTTAGCTGTGAGAGCACAGAAACGTTACACATTTATGAGGACAACAACACAGCCGATAAGACTGCCAGGTCACTTCATAAAGATATTTTCTGCTACACTCTAATAAAACAACGCCAGTAACATTAGCCATAGCAGCTGTGCATGTGAACGACGCCAACTCACTTATTTGCAGAGCATTGTGGAGCAAAAATGAACCAACGAATGCTTGACAGGTAAACCCCTGCTTTAGAGAAGTCGCCAACTCCTGGAAGTTTTTAATCCTTCCAGATCACGCAGTTACCTCCACCTCTGAAAAGCCACTGTGATGTTCACTCTGGTTTTATCCCGGGCTTTGTCTAATTCTTTCTTTTGTGATTTTTACTCCTCGGCCGACTCTGGCCTGGAGGGGTATTGTCGTCACCTGCGTGTCTCTGTTGTCCGTCGTCTGTCCATGATTTTGTCCGGGCCAGTTCTCGGCAACTAATGATCGCAGCTTTACCAAATTTGGTATGGTAACTCACTATGACCCAGAGATGTGCAACGTTAGGTTTTTTTTCTGGATTTCACCGTTGACCTTAGCGCTGTGACCTTGACCCTGGAAATCTTGTCCGGGTGTCATTTTCCGGGCTAGAGCTCAGCAACTAATGATCGCAGCTTCACCAAATTTGATATGGTAACTCAGTATGACCCATAGATGTGCAACATCAGGTTTTTGCTGGATTTGACCTTTGACCTTAGCTCTGTGAACTTGACCCTGGAAATCTTGTCAGGGTCAGTAAGCGGGAACTAATTATCGCAGCTTCAAATTTGGTATGGTAACTCATTGCACATTTATGTGTGAAAGTGTCATTTTTTTTGCTGGATTTCACCTTTAACCTTTGCACTGTGACCTAGAGGCAGGAAATCTTGTATGGGTCAGTACTGAGCAACTACTGATCACGGCTTCACCAAATTTGGTATGGTAACTCATTGTGACACATGGATGTGCAACCTCACTTATTTTGCTGGACTTGACCTTTGACCTTAACGCTGTGACCTTGTGGCAGTAAATCGTGTCCAGGCCGAGGGGTATTCAGCAACGCGTTATGTTTTTTTTCTTCCGACTTCCTCCTCTTACTTGTCTTAGCCATGTGTGCTGTTGTCGGTAACAGAGGTATAGGTATATTTTTTCCTTGCTGATGGCTGCTGTTGCGCAATTAGTTTCTCTAAGCTCCTGAAGCCTCTCTCGGAGATTTGAGCTTGACTGAGCACTGGCGTGAACTTAGGAGGAAGGGGGAGGAGGCTGTCCACAGCACATGCAAGTGCACTATTTGACGGCTGTCGGACACCATCCTGGCTCTGATTGGTTCTTTATGGTCGGTCAGAGGGATTCTGGTAAATTGCAGTAGGTGAGTTTAAAGGAGCTTTTTTTAAATTACAGAGTACTAGTTTTATGCAATACTGTCTGTACACAGTGACACTTTTAGCAAAAATGACAAAAAGTTAATTTTATAAGACTTACCAACTGCAGCTTTAATGAGGCATGTTTTTTCACACCACCCCTTTGTGCTGGTGTAAGCATAGCACTAGCAGACCCACTTCAGTGTACCTCAGTGAAATTTGCCTGAGGAATACCGATATGGTCTCTGAGTTTCAGTGGGCCAGACAATCCTCGGTGTGTTATGGGTGTGTCCAAACTTAAGTAAACTGAACAGACTTCGGGATACCTCGGTAAAATTTTTCAGAGGTTACTTGAGTTGGCCTCAAATCTTCAGTAAACTCCTGGGTGTTCTAAGTTTTTGTAGGAATTTCTTGGAAAAAGGTGCACTTTCTTGGTTTTTTGGTGCTACTAGTGTGACTTGTGCATCTCTAGCGTTGTGTAACCAGCCACCTGCTGGTTACAGGCACAAAATTATATTTCAAACCATTCAGAAGGGCAGGAAAAATATAGCTGGTACATTACTCTTAACACTCCCCCACCAAACCATTACTGTTGGCATTTAACAGGGATATAAGAGATGCGAATAGGCCTCTATTATTCAGAAAGAGCAAAAAAAAATGCTCTTAGAATCCACTTTCTCCCTCCACTCCTCAATTCACTATTCAGAACGTCTGTTTATGCATGATTTGCCTTTGGAAGTCTTGTCACTTGACTTTTTTAAAGACGACTAACATTTTAATTATTGTTATCTGCGAAAGGCTGAGCCCCAATCATTTGACACTGAAGCCATACAATGTTTCAATATTGTTTGAGTTATTGCCATTTTAAGTAGCAAACAGCTTTATTGGGAGTCATGTCAAATAAATTCTTGGTGCATTACTGTTTGTGGTGGCTCTGGGATGTTTGCTGTTGAGCCTCGACCCTGTCAGATTGAAAATTTTCAAGTGCAGTGACTCCAACAGTTTTGTTCAGAACCATGTCGTATTTTGTGTGATTGCTTCTGTTGCATATAGGAGTGTTACTGATTTTGGTCACCCTATGAACAAAATTTGCTGTGAACATTCCTGGAGCCCAGAGTAGTTCTCTTGATGATTTTCTAAACCCCATACCTTTTCTTGTTACACATCCTCTGGGCCAAACTATGACATTAACCTGTGGGGAGAATGCTGCCGTTTCAGGGATATAACCTACTGTTCACCAATAGAATTTGTTTAGTTTCCTTGCCGAAAGCAATTTGTCTGAAGTTGTACCTCTTGTCATAAATATGCAATTTTTTTTTCCTTTGTATTTTTTGTGTCCGCTTCTGCTTTGGGATGAAGTTAGCCTCCACAGTTACTGTCTTACCATTGCCCTCATAAGTGGGGAAAGTGTATGTGAATGTACAATCATCCACCCTGTATTAGAATCTGGGCATGCCTTTTATGCTGCATAATGTACTTTATGCATTTCAAATATATCCTTTTTTAAATTACTGCTTTCCTAAAATAAAATAAAAGGGGGGAGGGGGTGAGGTGAACTACACTGGGTATTATCCAGCCCGATACAAAATGTTATTTCTGTATTCAGTTGCTAACCATATCAGTTTTATTGATTGCATTATCAAAAATAACTGATGTGTATGAAAACGGAAGTAATAAGTGCAAAACTATCTGAATTCAGAGAAAATTTAACTGAAAAGCCACTCCTCGCACATGGTCCACTGAGCAGGCTCAAGTTTCTGGTTTCTCATTACGCATTTCCCACTGAAAAAAAAGCACCATGAATAAAATGTGAAATTCTACATCACTTTTAAAATTATTAAAAGTTAGTGAATGCACTTCTAATTTGATTCTGCTGTAAAATATGCTAAACACATGTATTCATGGTATTATGTTAATTAATTGGTTTTCACTTTGAATTTATACTCATTTTAATAAGTTAGTACCCTAGCAGCTTGACAAAGGGCTAAACGCTGGCTATAGCTATCTCTCAGAGGCCATTGCTAGTCTCAAAGGAAGGTGCCTTGATGGCAAAACTGTATTTTAAAACAATCCACAGAATTCTGTCCACTTTTTAAGCAATCGAACCATTGAGTTGCCCAGCTTCATGTCAGTGTTCATGCCTTATTGGAATGGACTGCGGCGATTATGCCCAGTAGCCAATGAAGAATGCTACAACGGACATGCTTAGGATGAGGCAGGCGTTGAGGATGCTCCTCGTGGTCGGATCTTCCTCCAGCAATTGCGCAGTCTCCACTTGAGGGGGCGGAGCTTCAGGCACTGTCTGTTCCTTCTCCATACCGCACACCTGCATGATAATGGACTTCAGCCGGGACACGCCCCCTTCACTGCCATCCACTGTGGAGAGAGATCCTGCCAAAATAAAGCCCGAAATCAAAGTCTCTTTCACTCACATTGGACTGCCAGAAGGAAGCCCAAAATTGAAGTCACGATGCCTCACGCAGTGCAGGGAGGGGAAACCTCGCAAAAGCTGCTCCACAAAACAATTTTTACTGAATTGCACACCAGCCCAGTATAAGAAGCTCTGAAAAAAACTGCCAAGACACCACTTTAGAATTAGTTCAGTGCTTAGTGCTTGTGAGGAAGGGTTCCCAACTGTGGACACTAACCGTACCCATTGCCTCCAGGGGGCAACATTGCTCTCCAGCAGATCTCCCCATTCTGTGCTACTGCACTGATGCCACCCATTCATGACGACAAGCTGGCTAGTGTAACTTTTCTTGTGCCGTTATTTGTTTTTGCTCTATGACTCATTTTTTGACGGGCCAAAACAGTTTTGAAAATGAATCAAATTTTTAGAAAATCTTGGAACTACTTGCTGTACAACAGCAGGCACTGGGCATTCATAGTAGGCAATTTTTTTGAGAAAACGAGAGTAACTGCTGGAATGGAATGACCTGAGGAGCTTTAATGATTTTTTAAAATTTTTTTTTATATTAGTTGCACTTGATGTGGAAGTGAACAACCAAATTTATGAGACCAGGTGAAATGCTTCAGAGGCGATACATCGATACATCACCACTGATACCTCCAGGATGAAAGGTCATAGTGTTTCTGTGGTTTAATCACCGATAATATGATTTGTTTCTTTCCAGGCATGTAGCTGCTAGGCCTTGCTAAGGATTGACCGTCTCATCAGGACCCTTCTCATATCAGAGTGGCTTTTGTTCTGTGAGCACCTCACCCATGATGTTTGTTTGTTCACTACCAGGTAGAGTACCAGTCAAAAGTTTGGACACACCCACGTTTTTCTTACATCTTAAATAAAGAAAGAAGCACCCTTTTGTTTTGCAGAAAAGACCTAATTCTTAAATCCATCAAACTAACCAGTGTTCGTAGTCATATTCGCTAAGAATACTTGCAATTTTTTTTCCCCCACACAAGCACAGTCATATGACTACAATGAGTTTGCAGCTGCATGGCTGTCTAACTTCCCAAAGATGAGCTGCACTTGTGGTGAGTTTTTCATTGACCCTTTTGCCCAATAAGTCCAAAAGCAGCTCGGATTTAAGTTGGCTGTCGGAAAATGGAAGGAGCGCATTTGTCTGTTTACTTTGCAAAATATGGTTTTCTTGAGAAATCCCAAATTTTGGACACTTTTCAAACAAATAAATTATTCTCTTATCGCTTCTGACTGTTAACCTTTCACAAGATCTCATCTGGGATTATGCGGAGAAGCTAAGCCTTTCAAATTTCTCTTAAAAACGGTGCTGTGACATTAGCAAAGTGTGTCCAAACTTTTGATTAGTACTGTATGTTTAAAGAAAAGACAAAAGATCGTAGACGTTCCCCTTAGAGGTTTTGAAAAAATAGTATATAGTATATTTGTTCTATAATGCAGCCCAATCAGGAGAGACTCCATGATAGGAGTCCACACAGTGTCTCTGACTGAGGCACCTTAACAGTGCAGCATAAACACAAGTAAAGCATAAACAAGTCGGTATAAAATAGGGCAAGAAGAAGGTGGGAGATCATGACTAAGATCTTTTCCACCCCTGTATGAGTGTTATCGTTGTCCAAAGATTGAAAGAGAACATACCCCGCGTCATTTGGTCAGTATTCTGCTCTTCCAATGGTGGCTTTGAATGGTTCTGCTGCGCGGAGATCCCCGCCTCCATATTTGTGTCACTCTTTTTCAGACCCTCATACCGTGTGAACCATGTCAGTCCACTGATCTACAACCAACAGTGTAGGAGAAGACAGCACATTGGAATGCATATGCAGTACAGTGGGTGGTTGGTTCACATGCCAGGACGCATAGGCCTGTTTCCACCAAAGAAGTTCCTGGTAGTATTTGGGGAGCAGGAACTACTACAGGAACATCCTCTCACTCGGCCCTCTCAACTGCTCTGTCTCCACCGAGAGGGCGAAGTAGGAGAACTCCTTTTAAAAATGCCAGCTATTTTGTCGCTTTCTGCAGGCGTTACATCCCACCCTGAGTAAATCCAATCAGCGCCAAGTAAATGCCAAGCCCCACCCAGGAGTTTTTCGGTACCGTTCAGAGTACCTACTCTGAGGCAGGGACCTTTTTAGCCCCTGTAAAAGTTCCTTTACTCTGTCCTTCAGGGGTGGTTCCAGCGGTGGAGACACGCAACAACCACCCCGGCCGCGTAAACTTATCGTGAAGTTCCTGCGGTGGAAACGGGCCTCATGTTCTCGTCTGATTACTTTCAATGAAAGCCTCTTTTTAGTCATACAGTTCCTCATCAGCTGGATGGAAAAGTAAGACTGAGTGCACGTGAACTTGGGCGTGTGCCGATGTTTTGGCTTAGGGTCTCGATAAATGTGTTTTGTGTCTGAGGCTGTTTGAGCTCACTTCTATGCGTGCGTGTGTGTGTGTTTGCTTGTTCGAACTGTGTATGTGTGTTTGTACTTGTGACTAATTTGTGTGTGCAGTCAACACGCACCTGATCCTGTGGCGGTTTCTCTGTGACCAGGCTACCAATGACTGCGCAGATGAGCGTGATGACTGACAGGATGACGGAGAAGTAGAGAAAGTGCACGTACTTCATCAGGCCAGGCCGTGAGTCCGTCTCATTGCACAGAGGGATCGGGTACACAAAGTCCAACACCATCCGTATGCAACCCATCACAAGGCCCACCATCAGGCCACAGAAAGCCCCCTGCGTGTGAACCAGAGAGCCGAG
Organism: Gymnothorax reevesii; assembly: GCA_029721435.1. Classification (NCBI taxonomy): domain Eukaryota; kingdom Metazoa; phylum Chordata; class Actinopteri; order Anguilliformes; family Muraenidae; genus Gymnothorax; species Gymnothorax reevesii. Next base: position 32,866,193 of record CM056584.1, on the reverse strand, counting down.
AGCACGGGCTGAACCAAAAAATCCATGTTTACAGGACCTGTACACACCAAGCTGATCATGCGTCTATGGTCGTCCGCGATAACGCAGTGCATGTGTCATACGTCTATGGTCATCTGCAATAATGCAGAGCGTGAGCTCTTTTAAGCACCTGCTATCACCACTGCTCCTCATACAGCTGCACTCAAGTCATAGAAAAATCTTTTGTGTGCCGCACAAGAGGAGATGTCCGAATGCCTCATTCTGTTAAAATAATGATCGAACGCCCATGCATTTTCTCTCCTGGTTTCTCTTATGCACCTTCTCAGTGGTTCTCTTCCAGAAACAGGCGAGCAGAAATATAATGCAGATGGGTGGCTGCAAGTATGAGCTCATGGCTTGTATGTAGATGAAGAGCTGCCCTCCCTGAGCGCTCTGGAGCAGCGGGATCCACAGCACTGACACAGCCACCAGGACCAACACAAACACCCTGCAAAGAAGCACTGACACTGATACAGCATAAAATCTAGCACAAACGCACTAAAACACTGATGCAGCACCAACAACTGGCAAAGAACCGCTGACACACTGATACAACATAAACACCTGGCACAGATGCACTGACACACTGATACAGCAATAACACCTTGCGCAGATGCACTGACACACTGATACATCACTAAAACCCAGCAAAGAAGCACTGACACACTGATATAGCATGAACACCCTACAAAGAAGCACGGCCGCACTGATGCAAAATAAAAACCCAGCAAAGAAGCACTGACGCACTGATAAAGCACTAACACCCAGCATTTACACCTACCACAGATGCACTGACACACAGATACACTACTAACATCCAGAAAAGAAGCACTGGCACACTGATACAGCGTTAACACCTAGCACAGATGCACTGACACACTGAAACAGCCCTAACGCCAAGCAACGAAGCACTGACGCACTGACACAACGTAAAATCTAGCACAGACACACTGACGCAGCACCAACACCCAGCAAAGAAATCCTGACACACTGATGCACCACAAATACTCCGCACAGAAGTACTAACACACCAATACAGCACAAATACGCTACAAAAAAGCACTGACACACTGATTCAGCACAAACACTGCGAAGAACTAACGCACCAATACAGCACAAACACCCTGCACAGACCTACTGACACACTGATAATGTAGAAACATCTTGCACGAAGGCACTGACACACTGATATGGCACGAACATCTTGCACAGAAGCACTGACACGCTGATGCACAAATACCCAGCATGGGAGCACTGCCACACCGATAACTCATAAATTTATTTTATCTAAGCAGTGGGCCTGATTCAGTGCAATAGGCAGAAATTGCATTTTGGGTGGGTCTAAATAAATGTGCGCTGCCTTACAGGTCATAATTAAATGGAAAACATAAATTTCTCCCTCAAGCCATACAATGAAAACTTCACTGTTTTCAATCGTTTTCCTTGAATTACAAGTTATCCTATTATTAGAATAATCCATCAGCAGTGGAATACACAACTTCCACCTTCATGTAATGTTGTGACAATTAAACAGTGAATTTAATTGGGAAAAAGGTTTTATTCACTGAGTACGCTTTACTAAAAAGAGATAAGCCACAATGTTAATTTCTGCATTTGCTAATGCGCATTCCACAGTGCAAACTGTCCAACCCGCAGCTTGAGGTTGTCTTAACTACAGCAAAGACAATGATCAGCAACAGGTATCCATTAGTTTGAATGTTTATTGAAATGTGTAGAGTTTTACATCCACATTGAATGCTTTATTTCTTGTCATATCTTCGCGAGCAGAACTGACCACAACTGATAGTTGTGTTTTCAGAATTCATGTAATGTTAATCACGAAAAAATATTGACAACAGGTCCAGATAAATTATTACTTTATAGGGATGCTTTGTGTCATCTCCATTTTTGACTCCGCAGCCACTGGAGTCAGGACCAGTTACATTTCTTATACTCTCACAGACTTCTTTTGAATGTTCCTGTTATCCCAAACACAAACTAAATTATAGGTTCATATATATATATCTCAATTATTATTAAATCAATGAATTCCTACCAAAACCAGTGAAGTTGGCATGTTGTGTAAATCGTAAATAAAAACAGAATACAATGATTTGCAAATCCTTTTCAACCTATATTCAATTGAATACACTGCAAAGACAAGTTACTTAAAGTTCGAACAGGTAAACTTAGTAATTTTTTGCAAATATTAGCTCATTTGGAATTTGATGCCTGCAACATGTTTCAAAAAAGCTGGCACAAGTGGCAAAAAAGACTGAGAGAGTTGAGGAATGCTCATCAAACACTTATTTGGAACATCCCACAGGTGAACGGGCTAATTGGGAACAGGTGGGTGCCATGATTGGGTATAAAAGCAGCTTCCCTGAAATGCTCAGTCATTCACAAACAAGGATGAGGTGAGGGTTACCACTTAGTGAACAAATGCGTGAGCTGATTGTCGAACAGTTTAAAAACAACATTCCTCAATGAGCTATTGCAAGAAATTTAGAGATTTCATCATCTACGGCCCGTAATATCGTCAAAAGGTTCAGAGAATCTGGAGAAATCACTGCACGTAAGCGACAAGGCAGAAAACCAACATTGAATGCCCGTGACCTTCGTTCCGTCAGGCGGTACTGCATCAAAAACCGACATCAGTGTGTAAAGGACATCACCACATGGGCTCAGGAACACTTCAGAAAACCACTGTCAATAACTGCAGTTCATCGCTACATCTGCAAGTGCAAATTAAAACTCTACAATGCAAAACGAAAGCCATTTATCAAAAGTACCCAGAAACGCCGCCGGCTTCGCTGGGCCCAAGCTCATCTAAGATGGACTGATGCAAAGCGGAAAAGTGTTCTGTGGTCTGACGAGTCCACATTTCAAATTGTTTTTGGAAACTGTGGATGTCGTGTCCTCCGGACCAAAGAGGAAAAGAACCATCCGGACTGTTATAGGCCACATTCTGCATGTGTTACAACAGCATGGCTCCGTAGTAAAAGAGTGCAGGTACTAGACTGGCCTGCCTGTAGTCCAGACCTGCCTCCCATTGAAAATGTGTGGCGCATTATGAAGCGTAAAATATGACAACGGAGACCCCGGACTGTTGAACAACTTGAGCAGTACATCAAGCAAGAATGGGAGAGTTCCACCTGAAAAGCTTCAAAAATTGGTCTCCTCAGTTCCCAAACATTTACTGAGTGTCGTTAAAAGGCAAGGCGATGTAACACAGTGGTAAAAAGGCCCCTGTGAAAACGTTTTTGCACTGTGTTGCTGCCTTTAAATTCTAAGTTAATGATCATTTGCAAAAAAAAAAAAAAATGTTTCTCAGTTTGAACATTAAACATCTTGTCTTTGCAGTGTATTCAATTGAATATAAGTTGAAAAGGATTTGCAAATCATTGTATTCTGTTTTTATCTACGATTTACATAACGTGCCAACTTCACTGGTTTTGGGTTTTGTAAATCAATCATCATTTTTAAATGTAAACAAAAAAAAAAATAAATGAGTTGGTGGCTGGGCCAGTGCACAATGTGGGTGGCCTAGTGCCACTTAGGCCCAATACAGGCTATGCCCCTGCCCTGGCTGGGACCAAAGGTTCCTTTTCAGCAGGGCTTAGCATTATAAATAATTAAAGTACAGCATGTTTAAAGGACATTAAAATATGAATACAATAAAAATAATGGTCATCATGAAATCAAATAAATAGCTAAAATGAGCAGTTATCTTGATAAAACAATATGATCAATGTTTTAAAATGTCTAAACAGAACCAGTTCACACAGTTTCTGCTCTTGTAGCCAGGGGCGCCGGAAGGGGTTAACCATGGACGATTTAGGGGCCCCACCGAGGATACTGTTATTATTATAAACATTTGTGATCAAAACATATGGACAGTTTGGTTTTATATTTTAATGTTTGTAATAACTTGATGATATTAGAATTAATTCGTTTGTTTCTCAATTATCAACGTTGTAAGAATAATCTGTGCACACGCGCCCCCCTTACAGACAGGTAGATTTCTCCAAGAACTACATCTCTCGCCAATAGGTGAAATTCTTTGTCCATTATTTTAGGATTTGCCCTACTGGCGGAAGATGTAGGTTTTGGAGAAATCTATCAGTTTGGGCAATAAAGTACCTAAAAGTACACTACAGGCCAGAAGTTTGGAAGCAAGGCCAAAAATTTGGAACCAACTTCAAGTTTCTGTTAATCCATAGATTTCATACTGGTTTTCAAGAGAGGCATTGTAAACAGAAACTTGAAGTTGCTTCCAAATTTTTGACCTGTTTTGGCCTTGCTTCCAAACTTCTGGCCTGTTAGGGCCCATAATTGCTAGCGGCGACCCTGCTTGTAGCTGTCACCTTGTCGCTGATTATTATTATTCCTTGTGTTGGAATATCTTGACCTAAGAAGTCCTGTGACCATGTCCAATAGCAACACACCTGTCAGACACAAGATTTTGTGGGATTTTAAATAAAACAAACTTCAATTTGATTAAGATTTCAGTGAACATTCCCAAGGTGTTACCTTTATTATGATACCAAGATTATTCAAATTGACCAATTTGTTGCAGAGATATAGGCTAGTCATTACATTCTGGGCATGGTCACTTTCAAGCCAGAGGCTCAGGGCGTAAGGGGTTAAGCATTGAAAGGTGAGGCAATCAATGGCCTTAAACCAGCCATGCACCACTACTGATCTAATGCCATCATAACAATGTCATTTAAAACTACAGAGCCAGCAGTAACTGTGCTATGCCCAGACCTGAAATCAGATTAATGAGCATTTAAAGCACAATTCTCTGTTTAAAAAAAAGAATCTTCACAGAAAATTAAGGGGGGACTCTCAGTCAGGCAAAACAATTTGGATATTGGATGGTAACTAATTCAAATTTCTGGTGTTTCCCTTTATAAATAAAGACGGAACATTACAGTCTTCTATACTTTTGGTATGTTACCAGCAATGCTTAATTTGTAAATCAGACGATGCCAACCCATGACGTGAATTTGAGAACAGAGGGATGAGGAGGTCTGCGAGGTCTCAGTGCTGAACTTGGTGCTGAAAACAATCTATGTACTAAAATGCCTGCTTACTAAGATGTGGGGCTTGCAGACCTCAATTTCAAATGGCGTGCTTGATACAAATGCTTTAGGGGGGGCGTGTGCTTCAAGCAATTCTTGACTGCAATTCCCCCCAAAGACAGTAGATGGAGGTAAATCATTCCAAATCACAAAGAAAATGTGTCTAACTACTTAAAGATATAGATTTTATTTTATATTACGTTATTAGATCTGTTTTTGTATTACAAGAGGTTCTGGATCCACGCAAATAAGAATGGAACAAAACCAAGAGGTCTTGGATCCTGTTCTGGCGGGATCCGGTGCAAATGAAGCCCTGTTTACTGTATAGACATGTTAAATATATGAGTCAGAGGCTTGGCAATGAGTGGGGCAGACAGTTTCCAAAGTTACAAATTATTTTTTTTTTACCCTAGAAAAAAGCACTGACACACCAATAAAGCACAAATACCCAGCAACGAAGCTCTGACGCACAAATGCAGCTCACATACTCCACACAAATGCACTGGCACAGCTTTGAGATCCTGCACAGAAGCATTGCGCACTGATACAGCACAAATACCCAGCATGCAAGTACTGACATAGCGCAGAGATTCTGCAAGGAATCATTCCACACTAACACAGCACAAACAATCTACACCGAGGCACTAACATAGAACAAATACCCTGCACCGATTTAATGATACAGTGTAATGTCCCAGCACAGAAGCGCTGAAACACAGATACAGCGCTAAGACCCCGCCTAAAAGCACTGAATCAGCAGACACCCTGCACAGAAGCACTCAAAAACTAATACAACACAAACACCCTCCGCAAAAGCTCTGATACATCACAGAGAACCCTCACAGAAGCATTGCACACTGATACAGCGCAAATACCCTGCACAGAAGCACTGACACAAACACAGCGCAAACAATCTGCACAGAGGCACTAACTTAGTACAAATACCCTGCAGACATACTGACAGAGCACAAAGTCCCAGCACAGAGGCGGTGAAAGACTGACACTGCACAAATACCGTTCTTGTAAGCATTGACATAACACTAGCAGCCTGCACAGAACAATCGTTCACTAATACAGCAGAAATACCTTGCACAGAAATACTGATATACAACAAATACCCAGCGAAAAAGCACCAACGCTTTGATAGAGCATGAACACAAGCTCAGGAGCATTGACTGACCGATACAGCACCAACACCTGGTACAGAAGCACTGACACACGGGCACAGTACCCTGCACAATATAGCCAAAACACAGATACAGTGCGAGCTCCCAGCATGGAAGCACTAATACAACAATGCAGTACATGCTAAAACACACCATAACAAATCACCATAAACATACTGAAGAAACAACAGATGCACTGACCCACCAGGAGTATGAATTCATGCATACATGCCCCAGTACACACGCACACACACACACACACACTCCAACACAAACCCCTAACAGACTTTCTGGCCCACCCAAAAATGCCTAAAGTACATGAAGGTACAGACAAGGCCAGCAGCACAGGGCTGTAGTCACCTCCCCACAATCATTAGCTCCCATTCACTGGCACCACGGCGCAGAGTTTTCCACACATCCATAGTGAAAATGCTGCTGGAGCTGTTGAAGATGGAGGTGAGAGATGACATCATAGCTGCTATCATCACTGCCATCATCAATCCCCTCAACCCTGAGAGAGAGCGAGACAGTAAAATGTAATCATATGTAAAGGTATCAGTTTTGTGAAAGCTTAACTACTGCACTGTTGATTCAGCAATACAATTCCACAAACCATTTTGTACTATTTTCAATTAAATGTTGATTTTAAATGATTTGCCAATCGTTGTTGTCTGTTTTTATGTACATTTTATACAGCATCCCAACTTTTTTGAAACATGGTTACACCAACTAAAATGTTTTTCCCAAACATTTGGGAATTTTGCGCATCAACGGTGATATTTGAATAATTCTCTGTTTCGTTAAAGTAGAAAAATATTTTATGTTCTTTTTGCGACTTTAGTTTTATTTAGTCTTTCTATGACGGCTATTTCGTTTCATCAAAGTTTATGGACCAACTACCGTAACTACACTCAACTGGTTATTTCCAAACAGCAATCAGAGGAATGTTCTCCTTTTCATGCATGCGACTTTTCTTTGGTTATTTTCAGGCCTTATATGCATTTTGACAAATACTGTATGTTTTGGAAACACAAAAGTAGTGAAAACTGGAATTAAATTTAGACATTGGAAGACACATTGCTGGTCACCTGAGGGGAGGATCTCCATCACAAGTTTGGGGTATGCAATGTCCGAGCACCCAGCAGGATTCCCACACACTTCCTTGCAGACGTCAGGATCTGCACATGCCACCTCCTCTGGATCAAAGGAACATTCTGTTATGACCATCCACCAGGCCACTGGCATTAACACAGGTTGAACAAACCTGATATTCTGTTTTGTATTTTCAACAAAGACAATTCTGTCAGCTTCCATTTGAATTTAAAATAGAAAAATTTGATATCAACTTTGAAAATGATTTGGGGGATGTGACTTGAATTAAATAGACAGCATTGATGCGATTGTCGAGCGAGAGAAACATCAGTAATTAAGAGGTAAAACAGAAGGAAGGAGCTGGATAGCTGCACCTGAGCTGGTCAGTCAATTAATCTGCGATAATATCTCAGAAAACAGCTTGATGTTGCTTTTTTCGGGAATATTAAAGAAGCGTTCCCAACATATCTCGTTCACTGAACGAAAGAACCATTTCTATAAAAAAAGATACCTTTTACAAACCATGAAATTAGGCTGCAATGCTACATCTGATAATCATACCAATATATCCACCTGAGACCGGGAAAGAGAAACATTTCTTTGGCATAATCCAAGCATCCTGAATGACAAAAATGCTTTGTGGTGAGAGTATTTTCAAAAATATTAATTATTTACATTGACTGTCCCCTTCAGGGCAGGTTCCAGCATGGTTGACTATTTGGTTCTTTAAGATGAAACTAATATCGGGGCCTTAGGGGAATATGGATACGAAGCAGGATGTCACTCAATATTAAAGGAACAAAAGTGTTCTTGGCGTACCTCTGCAGTGACAGATTGTTAATGTTAGCTAGTCTGCCAATCAAACGGCATTAAAAAATTTAATATGTGACACTCAATGTACCTAACAACTTGGCTAGCAATTCGCCATTCATGTGCCTCCGCAGTTCGAGCAGGTTTGTCGCTGATGAGTCATCCCATTTCTGTGATTCCAATACCGGTTTAATTAGAAACATTTATGGAAAACAAGCACTTTATGAAAGCACCAGTTGAATGCGCCAGTGGAGTTAATAATTCGCGAGCTAGCATGCTAGCGCTTTTTGCCATTAAATTAATGAATTCAGCTTTCTACAACAACTTAATATTAACAAAAAGCTTTAGCATACCAGCCGGCCAGCTATGCAAACAGGGCCTCATTTAACCTGCAGAGGTCATGTTGTTTGTCGAGTGTGCACTCTTGAATGAAAGTGTTGTCTTCATAGACGTAGGCTACCGATTTTCAGACACCTTTTCTTCTCCTGGCCTAATAAAACTGTCAGTAAGTAGTGTCCAGTTTTGGTGAATCATGCGTACAGGCTGATTGTCATGTTGTACCCTTTCCCCTGTGGAAAATATTTGTTTTCATCATGGATTGTATAAAAAGATGGACACCCCACCCAGGTCCGAAAAGTGAAGCCAATGCGGAAATCTCCTAAAAGTGCATTCTATTTAATAGCCAGCAGATGGCGTTATCAGTGGTTACAGAGAGAGGTTCAGTGCTATAGAAGTCCATGAGAAAATGACCCTACTTTCCCACCTGAATTATTATTTCAATAATGATTTTCCACGATATTTTATGGTATCCATTGCAAATTTCAAGTCTCCTTCGATATATCATGACGTTCATTTTTGAAAATTATGGCCCCAAATAGACTAGAATAAAGGATGAAGCCAGATATGCTTTGGGGGTGGGCTATCCTCTGGTCCTTGTCTGATACGGTCAGATCTACCCATAGATCCACCCCTCACTCCTCCCTTATCTTCAATTCATGCTCTCATCTAATAGGAATAACATTTGGTTTCAAAATGACTAAATGGTGTTGTTCAAATTGCCAAAATGGAGGCTTCCTACATGGTATGCTGAAACCAATGGGTGACGTCACAGTTGCTTCGTCCATCTTTTTACACAATCTATGGTTTTCATCAATTTGTGGAAATAATTTGAAGACTACAAAGGAAAAACAATCAGTCCAAATATACAATTTTTGTTTATTTTATATATTATATATTATTTATAATAATATATAAAAATATTACATATTATTATATTTTATATATATTTTTTTTCCAGTGCTTTGTTTCTAAGATTATTTTGAATTTTTAATTCATCATTTCTCCACAATGTGAAAATGTGACTGATCATTTTTCCATTGCAGTCTTTATATTCTTTGACATCTCGTTTTCCAATCGTCTTCAGTTGACTTCAGTGTTTGGAACAGCTCCCGTTTTGTCACATCCGCAAATTGGCAAATTTGGGTCAATCATCATTTTGTCTTCGGAAATCTCAGCACGGACCTCGATAAAAGACTAATTTTTGAGAAAAAGTTGCAAATTTGGGGCATTTAATAAGCAGGATATTGTTTATGAACAGTGTTTTGTTTAATGAACCTTAGCAGAGGTAATCATAGCAACGTTTTATAAGGAATCTATTCTCCCTGCGTCTTTTTACTTCGCAGATGATGACTGAGAAAAGAAGTGAACTGATATTACCAGTGAATAGTATTCTGCTGATCATTCCAGGCAGGAGAATGATGAAGAAGGGCAGGATTTTCAGGTATGAAGCCAGTAAGGAACCACCTTTGGCATGGAGCAGGTTCTTTGCTGCTAGACATCGCTGCACGATCACCTGCACCACAATGATAACAGAGAAAAGATCAACTGTTGCCGCTTGGCAAAGTGTGTTTTAGAGTGGCACTCAGAGTAATGCTTTTGCATCATAATAAGTAGGCTATTTGAATCTTGGGCCTGGAGCCTTCCAATGTGGAGTTTACATGTTCTCCCTGTGTTTGCATGGGTCTTCTCCACGTACTCCAATTCCCTACCACAGTCTGTAGACATGCATGAAAGTTTAATTGGAGACTCTAAATTGACCATTGGTATGAGTGTGTGAGAGAATGGTGAGAGATCACTGTGATGGATTGGTAAACGGTCCAGGGTGTGTTTCTGCCTTCCACCCATCGTATGCTGGCATAGATTGCAGATCCCCCCAGCGAACCTTGCCAGGAATAATTGGGTTACATAATGGATGGATGGAATTAGTCAAAAAAAATGTTAAATGAGTGAACTTCAGCTCCATCTCGGAAAAGTTGAGACAATATGGAAAATGTACATAGAAACAGAAATGAGTGAGTTCTATATTTACTTCGACTCATATTTCATTGCAGGCAGCATGAAGACTAGATGTGTTTTGCCTGGTCAATTTCATTCAGTTTGTAAATATACTAAGTTTGTATATCCACTCCTTCCATTCCGGCCAGCAATGAATTCTAAAATAAGTTGTGATTGGGCAATTTAGGAGTAGTATGAGGGAAAAAAAGAAAAAAAAAACATAATAATGATGTGATTTTAAACGGCTAATGTCAGCAGATGATTGTGATCATGATTTTGTAGAAATGCAGCATCCAGAAAAGGACTAGTTCTTCAGGAGCAACGCTGAGCTGGCAATTGACACGGGGTAAATGACCTGGGAGCTGTCGGCAATCAATTCAAAACAACAGAGACTTTGGATTAAATGCAGGCATTGTTTTTTTTTTAAATTGTTATTGTTATTGTTATTGTTATGTCCTCAAACTCAACTCTGATCCAAAGAGACTAAGGTAAGACATAATTAATGGTTATGGCAGTTCGAAGTGCAGTTTGTTTTTTGTTTTTTTTTTTTTTCTTTTTAATGGCTGCTAATTCAGTGTGCTTCAGTCGTATAGCGATAAGTCTTGTATGGTTAAAATCCGTTGAGTCACGGCTTTTATACGAATTATTACTTATACAGAAGAATGAAGTTACGGATTCACTAGCACCGTATATGCGAAACATGCACCATTCACATGTTTTTGGTATGACCTCGTTTACTGTATTTGCTTGGAGTTGGAATTGAAGTCCTCCATGTAATAACCAGTTACGTCGCTTTCTGGTGATTTTGAGATTTCCCACCAGATGGACCTACAGACAGCTCCTCTATCTTATATATATTTTTTTTAAAAAGTGACATAACTGGTTCTTGCATTGAGGGCTCAATTGTGATTCATTTTGGTAAAAATTGTTATCATGATGGCTAGTTATAATAGTTATTAAAAAAAATCATTTTAGCTAAGTTTCTTCTGGATAAGTGGGTGTATAATATGACTACGTTGCAACATGGTTATCATGCCCTACGATGTATGGTGTTTACTGTAAGATGCGCTGCTCCTGGTACTGGGGGCGTTTGGGTTCTGCAGATTAAAACATACCCCAAATCCAAATAATAAAATACGGAGGGGGTTGTAATAGAAGAGCCAAATGGGTAAAATATTTGGTAGTCAGATAAAGGTAAACTGAACCACGAGCAATCAATGATCCCGTCCTTCTGAATAGGGACTGTATGCCTACCTGTGGAATTTTTCCAGGCAGTATCAATGATCTGATGTCACATCTGGTGCTGCCACCATAGTTATTCATGAGTGTAAAATCCAGTTATTCAAAGTTAAACAGCTGTTATATATGTGTATTTTTTCTGAGAAAAAAGGAAACAAAAATAAGCAGTAGCCCTGTGTTTAGCCTTGCGTTTCTGTTTTTGCAGACTGACCATTGACCACTGCAGTTACCCTTTAAGTCCAAAAGCCATGTTTTGTCCTGGTATGTTTTAATATCAGAGCCCTTGGAAAGAGAAACGTGCACTTCTGTGGAGACACCATAAATGCTGAAAAGTACAGCATTTTGGAGTCATATAAGTTGCCTTCCAGACAACATCCTTCCCAGGTAAGCCCGTGCATATTTCAAAAAGACAGTGCTAAACCGCCTACTGCACGCTTTACAAAGACATGGCTGCATAAAAAGAGGATCCAAGTGAAATGTGTAATACATTTCAAAATGAAAAATGGAACAAAGTCTCCGTACTACTTAAATATACTTAAATACTTAATATGAATAGAATTTTCCTTAACCCCTTTGTGCAGAAGATAAATTTGGCTATTTATGGGTTACCCACTTTAATGCTGTATAATTCAAGATTTAAGCTTCATAAAGAGGAAAAATCAATTTTTCTGAATCAATTCAGAAAAGACACTTACAGCATTTAGAATTACATTGTATTTCAGTTTATTTTCATGATTTTACATGTATTACGGTGTATTTTTTATAACATTAAGGAACTGGTATAGCAATGTAGCTATATACAGTGGGGTGCAAAAATTTGGGCACCCCTGGCTTAAATGTCTGTTACAATTAATCTCCAAGTGATTGAAAGCAAACCTGGACACTAAATGCTACAAAGTTAAACATGACATATTTCATCACATTTTAAAGCAAGTATAACTTTTATTCTTAACTTTTTATAGTTTCAAAATAATAAAACAAGGAAAAAGACCTTGTGCGAAAGTTTGGGAACCCTGTCAGCTAGTGCTTTGTAACTCCTCTTCAGGCAGCAATAACAGCTTGCGAACACTTCCTGTAGCCAGCTGGGAGTCTTTCAATTCTTCTCTTTGGAATTTTCCCCCATTCTTCGTGACAGATCACCTCTCGCTCAGAAATATTCTTCGGCCTTCTTGCAAGCATGGCATTTTGAGGTCTCTCCACAGATTTTCAATAATATTCAGGTCTGGGGACTCTGATGGCTATTCCAAAACCTTCATCTGTCTTTCCTGGAGGTACTTCATGATGGATTTTGAGGTATGCTTTGGGTCATTACCTTGCTGGTATACCCAATGTCTCATCAACTTCAATTTCTTGACTGAACTTTGAACATTAGCCTCTAGAACAGATGTAGGCAATTCTGGTTCTGGAGGTCCAGTGTGTATGCAGGTTTTTATTTCTATCAATTACCCTGACAAATTGAGTTAATTGATTGCGTGCACAAATATAGATTTTCGCAATGATTCGATCAAAGGAAAATGTCTTACGAAGGGAGACAAGAAAAGTCTTTGGTGGTCATTCACGATTATTTAAAGAAACTTCAGATTTCATAAATGGTTTGGCTAATTTGGATAATCAACTAATTGAAGGCCAGAAGTTGGTGTGAAAACCAGGAACAGATATGGCCCCTCGCTGCCCACCTCTGCTCTAGAATGTCTTTAGGTTTGGTGGAATCCATTATTCCTTCCACATGCACAATATTGCCTGTGGCTGTGCCCCCAGCTGCTACACAACCTCAAAGCATTATGGATCCACCTTCATGCTTAACGGTTGGAAACATGCTCTTCTCTAGAAATGCTTCACCCTTTTTTCTCCAAACCTACCTTCCTTGGTTGTGGCCAAAAGTTCAATTTTGGTTTTGTCAGTCCAAAGCACATTGCACCAATAGCTTGAGGTTTCTCAAGGTTTTTTGCATACTTCATACGCTTAATTTTGTGTTGAGGATTCTTTCTCGCAACTCTGCCATGTACACTACAAGCCAAAAGTTTGGAAGCAAGATCAAATTTGCACAAAAACAGATCATAGTTTGGCATACTTTGCAACAAAATAAACATGATTATTATACACAGTCATTTAACAGAATATATTTTCGCTCAAATTATCAGGCCCATATTATTAGACCCATGGTCCTAGTGCCCGCCGGATTGCCATTGGCATCCGGTGGGCTGTAAACCATGACATAGAGTGAATAATGCAAACTGATTTGTTTTTTACTTTTTCACTGATGTTGTGAGTCTTGCAAATCTTCTGAACCCAAAAACTAAGCCCCTCCTTTCTTTTGTCAACATTTATTCAGCAATGGTCTGGTAATATCAATGTATACAGTACCAAAAGGTAAACAGAGGAAAATGGTGCATATCAATGAAAGAGAAGTCTAATCATGCCATAAATACATCCCGAAATCCATAGATTTTATACTGATTTTTAAGAAAGGCATTGTGAACATAAACTTGGAGTTGATTCCAGATTTTTGACCTGTATTGGCCTTGCTTCCAAACGTCTGGCCAGTAGTGTACGTCTTTGTTGTTTAAGATAAGCTGTATTGCTGTCCTGTAAACAACTAGAGCAGTGTCTGCTACTGTTTTTTGCAGCTCTTTTGCAGTGATGTGTGGGTTTTTCTGAACATTTCTCTCCAGATCTTGGGCCATTCTTTCTGAAAATTTTCTTGCCTTGACATCAATTGTTCCATTCATTATCCATTTTCTTACAATGTTTCTGACAGTAGAAATGGGTAGTTTGAAATGTTGCGAGAGTTTTTGTAGACCTCTCCTTGTTGGTGGAAGTGAATTGAAAATTAAACGAGACTTCCATTGGGAAGTTGAAGTTTGATTGTAATTCTGCCAAATTATTAGTAGTACAGAAGGATTAACATGAGATGCGTACGCACCGCCGCGGTTCAGTATTTTAACTACATTTTGTGGTCACAAGAAACCTCTCAAGAGACAGGTTTCGTAGAGGAAAAATATCCCCAGCAGGGTGAGGAGGTTAGAATATGGGCATGTTAACCCTTCTGTACTACTAATAATTTGGCAGAATTACAATCAAACTTCAACTTCCCAATGGAAGTCTCGTTTAATTTTCAATTCTACCAAATCATTACGTACATCCGGGATAACATGAGATTTTAAAGCAGTGAACACAAAATGCCAGTATCGCCAATCATTTTAATGGCAAACCATCAAGTGAACCCTACAATGTGTAATTTTTCATTGTTTTAACACAGCTTCACTCATTTGGTTGGTTAGAGCTACAGGCTTGTCATAGAATTTCCTGAATGTGGACTCCTCATTCCAGCCTGCAGTAGCTATTATGATATCAGCAGACACAAATGAAGTTGCTTTACTTGTTGAAGCACATCTGGTACTATGAGCTGAGAAAACTTGTGTATCTATCCTAGCTTGACCTAACAATGTCTTTATCCAGCGACCAATAGTGGAGGAAGTTACCTCCCCATAAGGTTTAATATATGAAACCAGAAGTTTACTAGATGACCGCTGACTGGCAGTTATGCCTAAATAATACTCCAATGTTTCATAGACACAGAGCTCCCTCACGGTGTATCTATAAAGTCTAAGATTTCCAAAAACCTTTCCTGGCCTGTCCTGTTTTATGTGCTCTGTCAATGCAAAATCATAGCAGCTGTCATCTTTATGCATATAACCCTCTGAAATATCAAGAAAGGTTAGAGTCTGGCACCTCTGACCTGTGGTCAATGCAATAAGCATGGTTAGTTTTAAAGTAAGTTCCTTCCTAGAAATCTTATCTAGTGGCCAGAGTCCATTAAGATAATCCAGAACCCTTTCGACCGGCCAGATGTAAATGTACTTAGGAACAGGCTTGAGTTTGTTGAAAACACCTTTGAGATACCTTCATATAAGAGGATGCTGGCCAAAAGAGACAGATTTAGAGTCTAAGCCATTGTTGAAGTCAATATTGGAAATTGCTGAGTGAGCAGTATTCAATGCCGAATAGCTCAATCCCTTTTCAAACAGAGCATGCAGAAATTGTAAGACCCACCTTAGAGTGGGACACAATGGATCAATTTCTTTTTTACCACAAAACTGTATCCATTTTTCAATGTAGACCTTGTACTGCTTGTGGGTGTTTTTCCCCCATGACTGCGTGATGACATCCACAATACCTGCCGGAAGCCCCGACTTTTGCAGGGATCGCCCGGTAATTTGCATACCAACGGCTCGAGATGATTGTGTAGTGGATGTGCATTCACTAGAGTTAGATGAACCAGACTGGGACTGTGTGCCTTCAGCACTCGAGGGGTATCGATAAGCATTTCCAGAACTGCACTGAAAAACGGTTGACTTGTCCACAGGGGAACTATTAAAACCCCTGTGGCCTGTTCCTGGTGAATTTTCTGAATGCTCCTAGAAACAAGACAAAATGGTGGAAACGCATAAAATAAATGTACTGACCAATCAATGGTAAAAGCATCAATAAATTTTGCCTTTGGGTCTGGTTTCCATGAGACATAATCACTGACTTGGGCATTCAGCCGACTAGCAAATAGTTCTATATCTGGTAACCCAAAAACATCAACAATTCTGTTAAAAACACTTCTAGTAAGCATCCATTCTAGGTCCAAATTCAGATTACGGGATAGTTGATCAGCATCAACATTACTGGCACCTGGAATGTGTGCAGCTGAGAGCCAGTTATTTTTGCTAATGGCCCAATCCCATAATTCCACAGCAACAGCATTGCATTCTACAGACTTACAACCAACCATGGCATTAATATAAGCTACAGCAGTGGTATTATCACACATAATTCTAATGTGAACATTTGTTTCCGCATCCAACAAGGATGATAATGCAAATTTCACAGCTAATAATTCTAGCACATTAATGTGTTTAGCAACTTCAGGCTTGGACCAAATGCCTGAGGTTGACCTACTATCAGCTGTCTTAGCACCCCAACCAGTCCCAGATGCATCAGTGTAGATTACAATATTAGGACTGGAATGGTAAATATGTCTTACAGCTGAATGAATATTATCAAGCCACCGATGAATTTCATTCAAACTAGCTTGGGATAATGTCATATTTGCATCAAAATTCCCATGGCTAAGCCTGAGATGGTAACCCTTGTCAATCTCAATGTAACGATAATGCATAGGTCCAAATTCAGAAATGACATGACAGGCAAAGTTGATAAATTTTGTTCCTCTTATGAGGTGTAAGTTGAACGGTCATGCTAGAAGAATCAATAATGAAACCCAAAAACTCAATTGACTCAGATGGGACAATGACTGATTTTTGTGGATGGATTTTGAAACCCAAACTACTGAGAAGCTGGACTGCATGTAATGTAGCTTCCTCGCATTCTGAAAATGATCCCCCAAAATAGAGAGAATCATCTATATAGCCAAGACAAGTATGAACATGTTCACTTCGTAAAGTAGCAAATATAGGTTTCATAACCTTAGTAAAAATCCTAGGACTGCTCGATAACCCCATAGGTAGACAGGAAAAAACATAAACTTGATCTCTCCAACAGAACTTTAAGTACTTTTGATGCTCTACAGCAACAGGAATAGAATAACAAGCATCCTTGAGATCAACAGAAGTCATGTAACAACATGGGCGTACAAGCTTAATTGCTGTATCAAGGGAATCCATTTTGAAATGATGGTATGATACAGATTCATTCAGCCTTTTGAGATTAAAGATAACCCTATGGCTTCCATCTTTCTTGGGTCTAATGAAAATGGGCAACAAAATATCACCTGGCTCAAAATCAGATAGTTTGATGATACCCTTGTCAAGATATTTTACAATTTCATTGTCAATAATTTACTGTTCGTGTTGATTGAATGATGCATGTGATCTAGAAACATTGATCACTGGATCAGGGATACAGTCAAACTCAGTATGGCAATGAGCAACTGCATCCAGAACAAATGGATCAGTTGTAATCTTAGTCCACTCATTGACATAATCCCTCAAGCCCCTTGCTTTAAATGGGGGTTGATCCCAGATAACTGAAAGGCAGGCATTGTGCAAGTCACCCACCTTAGCAGTAGGCCCTATTGAGGCTCGGCTTGTGGAGACTTGGTGAACTGCTGGGGCCTTGACTGGCCCCGGCCTGCCCCTAAAGGGGGAGCTGACCTGGAGTATTTTCCCCTTCCATCCTGCTTGAATCTACCTCTGCCACTTGCAGATTTGTACGGCTCTGTACGCTGCTTAGGAGTGACTTTCACACTTAACTTGTTTGACCTTGTGAGTTCTTCCACCTCTTTGTTCAGTTCGTCTCCAAACAGGAAAGTGGAAATAGCAGTTGATGGATTACAAAGAGCTGCATATTGCTTGTTCAGGTCAGGACGTACAAGGTCCCTTCTTTTCAGGTTAAACTCCCTGTTCGCCGACAAAAGAAGCACTGCTGCGTGAGTCAGGGTATTCCTTTCATCCCCTTTAGCTTAATTGCAAATTTTCAGAACAGCATACAACCCAGACATCAAAAGAGCTTGAGCCTTTTGGAAGGCGGAATCTGTATTTTTTGTTTCTTGGCGCAATTGCTGCCAAATCTGTTTGTTTATCTTGGCAGATACCAAATTAGGGCAATTCTCCGGCCTCAAATATTTCCCTTGAAGCTCTGTCACCTTCTCTTTGGCCAATTTGTCTTTCAGTAAACTGTTAACAATCTCTGCCAAAGAATTAAGTGCAGGCAATGTTTTTTCTGCTGTGCTGAACTCTTCAACTAAGGATTTAAAGTCATCAGTTGGGGCTTCATCCTTATTAGACTTTCCAGTAAAATCATCAAGCTTGGCTGCTAGTGAATGGCAGGAGCCCGCTTCACTTAGTGTGTCAGCCTGTGAATTGTCCTGTTCAACAGGATTCTCAGTCTCCTCGGTGTACTCAAAGTCCGTGTAAATCTGTTCAATAGACTCTTGGACTTGTTGGAGAATATCATTCTTAGTTTCCAATAATAAGTCGGAGAACAGGGCTTTCATTTGTGTCAGCGAAACAGGTGCTGAAGATTCCCCGTCAGTGTCAGACATTATCAATCTACAAAACAATGATCGACGGTCACACGTCACACCCCAGCGAGGCAATTCAGAAGGCTATCTGGCAAACCAAATGGTTGCCAAAAAATCTGAAGCGGAAAAGAGAGATAAAGAGCTCGTTTGTACTCTCGCTTCAGTTCTGTGAAACAACTTCGGCTTCTAGAATGCCGAGTTGGATGTGTGACACGTCACACCACTTAAATGATATAGTAGAACACGTCTACTGTCAAAATAAACGAAAATAAAGTGAACTTATAAGGCTTACCTTAGAAAAGGGTAGCAAAACTCCGTTGAAAGCCGAAAGGCAAAAATCTTGCCACCGAACACACAGCGAAGGAAAAGTGCACTGAACGGCGGCGGTGCGTGCGCATCTCATGTTATCCCTGATGTACGTAATGATTTGGTAGAATTATCTTGATTTTGACATCCTTAGACAACTGTTTTGATGAACAAATGGTTTTTAACAACAGCCACCACAGTCAGATGCTTTAGAAGGCATGGAGTTACTTCAGAATACATAGTTCAAGTACAACCCTGGAATTATATTTACCTGACTCATTGAAGCCCAAACAAGTAAATGACCTGGGTCTGGGCCTTAGTAATCATCTTCTTAAAAGGTAACAAAGAATAATTCAAAAGGCTTCCCAAACTTTTCCATAGGGCCCTTTTTCCTTTCTCATCATTTAAAAACTCCGAAAAATTCAAATAAAAAGAAACCTTCCTTGTAAATTTGCAGAGAGGTGTCAGGTTTAACTTTGTAGCATTTAGTGCTCAGGTTTGCTTTCAATCACTTGGAGATTAATTCTGCCCTACAAAGGCTAAGTGCATAACTACGTAATAATTTAAACAGCAAAAAAATGGCTTCAGAGTTAGTTTGCGGTGCCAACAAATGAATAGTTGGCACATCCGTGATAGATTATAGATAACTGATTATCATGGTGTAATTTCTGTCCAAATAAATCCTGACCTCCAGATACCCTCAGGCCAAAAACTGTATAACTCACATTTTACCCAGAATGTAGTTACTGCATTTGTAGGGCAGAATTGTAACAGACATTTAAATCGGGGGTGCCCATATTTTTGCACCCCACTGTACAGCATTGATCTACAGAGTAATTTTGAGCTAAGTAGCTACATTGTACTAAGGGAAAAATTACCGTACAAAGACGATAATTACCATACATCTGGCAATGCTGAGCTTGAGTGATGATCAAGGGGCTTATGCTTCTGGGGGAGTTGAGCGGCGAAGAAAGAGCCGACTTCGAATTTTGTGTTTACAAACAGCAACAGACAAATCGCACTCCTTGTACTTTTCAGGGATGTGTTTCCCAAAATCACAGGTGCTAACTTACATAGTTGCGCCCATTGACTGTGAATGGACGAACTACGTAAGTTGCTAAAATAGTTAGCAGCCACGCTTTTGGGAAATGCACCCCAGGCTGGTTTGAAGCAAGAATGGGACTATGTCACACCTGAGACATTTAATAATTTGGTCTCTTTTGTCCCTTGATGTTTAATAAGGTTGTGAGAAAGAATGGCAACATGATAAATTTTTGCTGTCCCAATTTTTTTTAAATGACCTGTAAGAATAAAAATTTCAAATAAGAGCTTATTCAGAAAAATCAATAAAATTCATGAGGTGAAACATCAAATAACATGATATTGTATCGTTTTAAACGTAATTGATGTCAAAATAACTCACATATCACTTTTTTCTATTTTAATTTTAGTTTTACATACCGTCCCAACTTTTTCCAATTTGGGGCTGCGCAATGAGAGATAGAAGATTTGGTGTCGAGCGCTTATTTCTTACGTACAGATGATTGTGCGAGGACATGAGATTGGAAAAGGAGGTGGACGATAAGTGATCACCTGATCTGTGCACCAGTACCAAATGCTGGGGATGCTCATCCCAAACACAACTCCAGGCCAGGGGAGGTCAGAGGTCACAGGGTGGCGGAATAGCTGGAAGGCGTCTGCACGTGGAATGCCACAAGTTGTGTTGGGGTCTCTGATTTCAGGGATGGCCTTCGGATATTTCTCCAGGAGGGCATTCCACCCCCCAACCTCAGCAAAAGCTAAAGTCAACAGCACACAGTTTCAGCGACATTCTCACACCGAACTAATCTAGAGTAGCAGGAAAAGCAAAGCTGCAGGTAACAGATTCAAAACCAGGATAAAATGTATAAAATGGAGCTTAAAAAATTAATAACACATGCATAAATATGGAAGTAATGATAAACTAGAAAATTTGGGTCTATGGGACAGAGATGCCTCCACAAACACCTGCAAAACCTTAAAAACATTATTAAAATTTAAAAAATTCAGAAACAAGGTAAGAGATGCATACCTTTAGTGTACCTACAAAACTAATGCATAACTTCAATGAATTATTTTGACATGTTTTTGAGCAGAAGTAGATAAACGATACCTCCTGTCAACAAGAAGTTCCCACTTTTGTACGAACAGACAGAAAAGGGTAACCCTATATACCCCTAACCAAATATGGTGGGAGCATAAAAAATGAATTTATGGATTTAAAGCTCAATATGTCATCATTGATATTGTATGAATTGCATATGAGAGCTGTCTCATGTGACATTCATTTGAGCAAGGCCTTTTAAAATGAGTGGTCAATCTGTTGAACTTCCTCTTGATAATTATTTAAAATAAAATAGCAGGCTACATGCCACATTTTAAAATTTGCTGGAGGTCACTCCAACTAAGTATGACTTTTGTTGGCCAGCCTTACTGTTTACAGTTTCCAGCCATTCTACAGCAGAAACCTTTGCAACAAATCCACAATCGCTTCCAATCTGGGCTTTTTTTCTCAGGCGGGATTCTGCTGCATTTGATTGAACAACAACTATTTGGCATTTTGGCAAAGCAATATCGTAAAAATTACTTGAGGGAAGTGAAAGAATCTTTCTTCTGCCCTCCAGGTGAACATACTGGCTATAGGTGTAGGCGCCTGTGACTGTGATGTCACCTGAAAACTCTGAATACTGAATTGGATTTGCCCGTTGCCGTTTGTAAAAACAAATTTCAAGGTTGGTCCCTCCTATGGTCTAGCCACACCAGAAGTGTACACCCCCTGACCCTAATCTGAGCTGTGCTTCACACTAGATACACACTTTTATCCTATGCAAACTGTAGCTAACACAAACATAATTTTTTGCTAGTTTGCACTAAATAACTGTATAGTTGTTTTTGACCAATGCTTAACATGACAGCGTTGCTTTACCTGTTCTGCAACGTTATAAAAAAATACACTGTCAATAATACACTTGTTTTGGAACATGCTTTTTCTGCTTGGTGTTTCGCCTTGCTGTGATTCTTCTTTTTTTTTGCACAGTGAACATCATTTTCATAGCCTCCACTTGGGAACATGGGTTGCCTATGTGCTGTTATTAGCTGGGGGCTAAACATCCATTGGCTGAAAAGTGACTCCCAAGAACATCCTGTGCAAAGTAAAATAACAAAATACGACAGACAGCTGGGTCTCTGGAGTTACAGACACTCCCACACACATCTAGTGGGTCATAACAGATGATTGAGAGGAATCATTTTTGTATGAGTCAATACAGTTTTTTAAAGTAAAATCCTACTCGGCACACCTTTAATGTAAATTACAATGCGAATTTTTAATATCATTTTTAAAAATCAATTACATGCTAAAGGCATGTTTCTCTTGGATCTCACCAGGTGCTTCATATATTCTCTGGGCATGCTGTGTCAGGCCTGTACTGCAGCCCATGAAACAAGATCGATTCTACTCAGATTGGCGGAATAACTTGGCCATTGGAGAATATTCCAGCTTTCTCACTTTGAAAAACTCCATTGTTGCTTAAACAATATTTTGGAGACATCTGGCTAAAATTAAAGTCAGTTCTGCTGCTATGAACAGCTATATCATCAAAGAAGTCAAGCGAGTATTTGTCTTTGGCAGCCTTACGTTCTCAAACCATAACAACCCCACCATCATCGCTCATAGTTCAGCTGGTCCTTTGAATCTTTGGCGGTTCTTTTACCATCTGCACTTAGCCCTTGCTCTCTCCTCATTCCTCTGATATAAGCAAGTCTTGAATCTGGTCTCCGCAATCCACAAAGCCTGATTCTAGAACATCTCAGTGCCCCTTTGCAAATAGTAATCAGGCCACTTTGTTTATGTGGCATTGGCTTCATGGCTAGTAGTTTGCATGTTGGAATTTAGCCTCCTTTTTTTGTACTTTTCATTAAGTCTTCTGAAGACATGGTCTTTGATAAAGTCACAACTGCCTGCTGTAGAGCATTCGGATCTGTGGGGTAGGTGTTTAGGACAGCAATCCAAAATGCCATTCAGCCCTGAAAACTGAGGAACTGTATAAAAAGTACGCAGGTGTAAATCAACACTAAACGGTAGAACAAATAGAGGGAAATAACCATTAATAAGCAGAAATTTCACAATTTGAACTACAAGTTTGTGGTAAAATTGTGCCTTTGTCCTTCAGCTAATCGAGTTCACAGTATGCTCGTCAAAGTTTGGCCCCTAGATGTGACTGAAGTGAAATCACTCACAGAATCCTGTGAGGATTATGGCTCCAATCAGCATGACAACAGTCTGCAGAGCATCCGTGTAGATCACAGCAGCCAGGCCACCTGAAAATACATGTGCGTTTTATTTTACAATGGCAGACCTCTGGCCAGCTTTCTAATTCTAAGGCTTGAGTTGAGTATTTTCTTCACTGTATTGTATTGTGTCCAGGCTGTTTGTGGTAAAAAAAAAAAAAAAAAAAAAAAAAGGTTTACACCCCCCTACCCCCGCCCTCTCACAGTCCAAAGATAAGCATGTCAGGCCATTAAGACACTCTAAATTGCCCATATGTATGAGTGTGTGTGTGTGTGTGTGTGTGTGTGAATGGTGTCTGTGCCATGTGACTGATTGACAAGCTAAGTTATTTGTAGACAAAAAGTATATAACAAAACTAAATTAAAATTAATTATTACTTAAGTGTAATGAATATGTTCAAAATTAAGTTATCTTGCATGAGAGGGCGTCAAATTGTACATGACGAAAATAAGCTATGTCATTGATATTTTATTTTGAATAGTTTGAGTTGTCCTTTATTGAGGCCACCATTTTCAAAACGATTAACTAACGTTCGGAGAGGAAAATAAGTTTTGCGTTTATTGCCTGGAGGTGCTGCCGTGTATTCTGTCTGGCTTCCTGTGATTAGTTAGCATTGGCTCCGTGTCAGGTACACCAAAATTCCTTGTGGATTAACAAAATAAATTGAATCATTATGCGGCTGGGTCGAAAGGCATCAAACCATCTTAGAGACCAGAGAAGACAGAGGAATAGGGTCAACATTGGTTTGGCTTTCAAAAGATGGAGAGATCTTTTGCAAAACAAAGGGCCTCAAAGTGACGCTGAGTCACTTGCTTCCTGCTTCATGTGAGTAACATTTTTAAGAGTTTTTATGACCTCTTTCCTAATCTGATGGGATTAGTTTTATTGTGGAGTAATGCAGTATTTACTGGAGCAGCTCTGCTATTTTAGCCTTGTCCATGTTTGCTATCTAGCTAATCTTTACTGATTATGGGCTTCCACGTAAGTAAAACTTCCAGTATCTTTTACCTGCTGTGACATGCTCTGTAAAACCCCCAGGTAATACTAAATCCATGCCATTCAAATCTGTGTATACTATCTCATCTCAAATCAGACTTGCAAATGCAGTACAGAAGTCCCGCAGTTGTCCTGAAAACTACAGTACTGGAGGGCAGATGCATTCACATTGCATATAGATACAAGTAACTCGTAATTAAGATTGACAAATCTGATCCAAGCAAAAAATTGAAAATGAACTGTGAGCCTTGTAATGTGAACGTACCTCATATTTCTATCTGATCTAGGACCACATATGAAAGTGGCTCAATTCTGCTCTGAAGATCGGATTTAAGATCTAATTTCTGTGTCCATACACCTCCGAATACATGATCTATGTCACATTAAAGCAAAAAATCTGATTTGAGCCACTTCTGCCTGATAATGTGAGTGTAGCACTGTTTAATTAGAACTCTAAAGATCGGTATTCAGTGACCTAAAATTTTGTTACCTGAAATTGCTTGCAATACGGAACAATAAACATCTTTTATTCCTCATGACTGAACACAAGTGCTAAGAATTTTAACAAAACAACGCTACTTTGGAATCTGTCTGAAGTGACTCAAATCTGATCTTTGGCCAGAATGTGACACAGATCTGATGCTTTCAGAGCTGTATGGACATAGATATCTGATCTTATATCCAATCTCCAAATCAGAATTGAGCCACTTTCATATCTACTAGATCGGATACAAATCTGAGCATTTTTCACATTACAGACTTCGTTATACAATTCAGATTTTTTTTCTCAGATCAGATTTTGTCAGTCTCAACATTTCACTTTCATATTTTCAAGTGAATGGTATGTAAAGTGAATGCATCTGCCCTCCAAAACGGCAGGCATGCGCATTTTGATTCATTTTTGCACAAATCATCTGCATCACTTACAACAAAAAACATCATAAAACTGTCATGGTGTAAAAACCTCATTGAATGCATGTGTGGGATTTGGCAAACAGTACCTCAGCTGTACGTGATACAATGTCCATTATTTGAGCAGAATGACATTTAACAAGTGGATTTGGTTCTGTACCTGCCACAGTGTAGAGCGCGGTGATGAACAGCAGCACGCATAGAGCCAGGTACAGGTCCCATTGCAAAGCCTGCTGGATGAACAAGGCTCCAGCATACATATCCACCTGTGCACATATGAGAAACACTCCAGAAACAGGCTGCTGACCATGGAGAATAAGGATGCTGCTAAACTCAAACTGATAACTGCGCAAGTTAATGGAAAGCAGTAATGCCTATGCGCTAATGAGCTAGTGGTTTGGTGGCTGCACTGGAAAAAGAGCCAGTGTACTACTGTGTATTGGCATTATTATCCCGAGTGAATCCTATATGCACATATTAGTATCATGCCCTGAAGTTTAGGATTAGTTCATTATTTACAGTTGTTAATTAAGGCCAAGGAACCGTTAATTGTTTGCTGTTCTCCCATTGTCTTTGGAGTAAGTGCCACTCAGTGCGCACCTGCATCTTTAAATCTTGCACAAATAAGCTTCTTGCCAAATTTGACTCAGATGCGAAATAAAAGGAATGATCAACATGGTGAAAGTATACCAAATTAACCTGGTAAAGACAGGTTCTGATTAACTAATGTTCAGGTTCATTAGGGCTTGCAATCATCATACCAGGGAATGCCTAGTAAAAGTGACCCCAGTTATTAAAGGGGACCTAACATGCTGATCCTTCTTTTAATATATATTAGTAATGTTTTAATGTTGGATGTCCATGCTCAACCTCTGAAAAGTTTCTAAACATAAGATACAGGGATTTTGCCGTAATCCAACAACGTGATTTTGTGAGCGTGATTTCCTCTCTGAACAGCACCTCCTGAGATCTTCACGAGATCTGGGTAAAACCTGACGTCAGGTTGTGCCGTCCAATTAAAACAGACCTAGCCAGAGCCAACCACTGCGCTGGACCTGCCCACACCAGAAACTATTCTAGCAGGCACTAACAACAGCAGATCATACAATGCCTTAGTAGCATCTACACTTTTGGAAATACAAAAGAAGAACCGCAGATCATTTGAGGTGCAATTTTGTCAGTATCTCTCCCTACTTGTCCATTTACTTTTGGACGCAAAAAAAAAAACGAAATATTTCTCTTCCAAAAGACGATACCATTAGAAATCAGTGGGAAGCTTTTTTTGTTTGTTGGCAGCAAACAGCCACGGCCAAAGGGAACGTTAGCTGTTTGTGTTCAGCATTTCAAAGACAGCTTTGTCAATAGAGGATAATTAGACACAGCATGAGCGTTTCAGCTGCCTCTCAAACCTGAAGCAGTTGCATCGATCAAGCGCTTGGAGCCACAAGCTGTAAGTAACCATATAACAGCGAATAATGTAAGTGAAGCTAACATGTTATGGGTGGCTTGCAGGACCACTAACGATAGTTAGCACTAACAACTGGCCTCAAATGCAGGCTTTGTAAAATATCTGAAGATAAAGCCTGTATCTGTCGCGACTGTTCGTGATTCATAGCACAGCGCCTAACGTAGCCAAGTTACTGTTGCTAATATTTGTGTCCTAATTATGCAAGAGTGATATCAGGGGAAATTCTACAGAAGGTTTGTGAACATAAACCTCATTTGAAGCTAACTTTTAATACTTGTTTGTAATTTGGATGCTTGGTACAACTGTTCGGAGTGACAGAACTTGCTGTCTGTAGAACCTGTATTGCAAGGGTTTGTCTCTGTGGTCGTGACCGCTCACTTACCAGCTACTGCATGTTAGTTTGCGTGTCGTGCTAATTAAAAATGCTCCTGGTTAACGTATATGCAGTAATTCTGATCGGTATGCTTGTGTTACTTCGGTAAGCATCAATGTGGGAGTTTCATCATAACGTTACCTGATTGTAGCCACTACAGTTAGGGATCGCTTCACTTATCCATGACTGGGATCAGCCGGATACTTCACAAATGTCTGAGCAAGCTCTCTGGTGCTACCATAAAAGCGATGCGAAATGCAGAAGCTCTGACGGTTTACAAATGATTTCTCTGCACTACCTTGACATAATTTCATCCCCCTTTAGAAATTGTTGTGGCTAATAAAAAGCTGAAATAGGCGGAGATAAAATAGGTAATTCATTCCTGTAAAAGTGATCAATTCGCTAGCTCCACATAAGCAACTTGTCCACGTGAACGGAACTTACGGTTTGCAAAACCTGTACTATGCTCATAACATAACTGAGCTCTCTCTAGCTGTCGCATACTATCCATAAAGCTGCTTTCACATCAGTCACGAAACAAATTTTTCTCAGGACAGATACGCCTACATTCAAAGTCAATGCAAAGATGCAAATATACGTTATGGGCACGAAAAGCAGGTTTCACACTGGACGTGAAACAAATTTTTCTCGCAACAGTTTAGCTACTTTCAAAGTCAATGCAAAGACGTGAATACAGGCGTTACAGGCACGTTAAGCAGCTTTCACGCCGGACGCGAAACGAATTTTTCATGCGACAGATTACATTCAAAGTCATGACCACTTATCAGCTACTGCATGTTAGTTCGCGTGCTCTGCTAAATAAAAATGTTCCTGGTTTACTTATATGCAGCAATTATGATTGGTATGCTTGTGTTACTCCGGTAAGCATCAATGTGGCAGTTTCATCATAACGTTGCCTGTTTGTTGCCACTACAGTTGAAGCTAACCGGAGTGGTGCTATATGTGTCCGCCAAGTTGGGCAGCAGTTAGATGTAGATTTTGCAGAGCTTGGGGTGAGTTTTTGGGTGCTTATGAAACGATCGCTTCACTTATCCATGACTGGGGTAAGCCTGACACATCTGCAATAGCTGGGCAAGCTCTCTGATACTACCGGTGAAAGCAGTAGGGAAGCACACAGGCTAACGTTTTCAGTATAACAAACGCTGCATTGCCTTGGATTGAATATTAAATTCTTTCTAGTGGAAGTAATCGATTCGCTAGCTCCACATAAGCAACGGTTCACGCAGACGGAGTTTACAGTCTGCAAAACTTGTATTATGTTCATGACATAACTGGAGCTCTGTCTAGCTCTTGCACGCTATCCATAATGCCGCCATTTTCCGCGAGGAAAAGCTGGTCATTCCGAAGCAATAAGTAAACCAATACCGCGGGCAATTTCCGAAAAGGCCATTTAACTTGGAGCTTTTGCCCCTCCGTCATATACCAGCGCGGAAGCTGTTCGTTTCTCCACGCTAACAACACACCACAGCTATGCACACAAACCAGCAGGTCCTTATACACACCGAAGCAGTCCATAAGCTGTTGGTCCACTTTAAACTGCCCCTCACTGCCCATGTTTCCCTCTAAACTCAGACCCACCGGATTTCTACGGTCTCTGGTCTACACTTGGGCATGTTGACCTGTTCTACAAATGCATCTATATGGGGTGGATTCTAGCTTCCTCTGCATCCTAGCTAGAAGTAGTAAAACCACTGTACTCACCAACTGTTGCCATGGCAAACTGTAACCGAAAGCAAATTAGTGCTTAAGCTGTCAGACTTTCGCACTGCGCCCTCCACTTTCGCCGTAGCGTTTATTAGAACAAGTTAATTTCATTAGATCTATACACATGTACTGCGTTTTATAGGAGAATTTCCCCGCTGATTCCTTAGCTCAGATGGCAGACGCATCAAACGTTTCACTGTGACACTGAATCCCCCACCTAGATCCGCCCTCCACAGAGCTGGCCAGTCAGAAGAAAGTGGGCACACGGGGTGTGGGGGCCATAGCGGAAGAGCCACCCCAATGAGGTGTTTCAGGCAGAGACTACTATGGACTACAAATGGGGTTTTTTGAGGCAAAGTACGAGCAAAATAAGTACCCTTTCCTTACTTTGCACGATCAGGAGTACTCTAGGGGGGTCAAAGACCAAAATATAAACTTGGAAAAATAGCATATTAGGTCCCCTTTAATCAAATTTGTTCAACTGGTTGTGTTAATAACTAAGGTCATAATTACTCATTCACACAGCGCAAGGCAGGGCTGTGTAGCTCCTTTCCTCCAATAAACTGAAATTTTATTTTGGGTATTTTTGTGTAATATTAAAATTTCTTTGATGATGTGAAACAATTGAGTGTAACAAATATGCAAAAACAGAAGAAATCAGGAAGGTGCGAATACTTTTTCACTGCACCGCATGCTCCTGCCTGGAAAGCCAACTACCCCTTTCTTTCTCCAGACTATTTTTATGTCTATGTATACCTTTTTGTGTGATAGTACATGCTTTTAGAAATATAACATATATGAACTAAATTAAAAAAGGACGTGGAGCTCTTTGCCTGCAGAACAGAGGCTTAGGCTAGACTGGAGAAGTAATGAGGCGACCTGGCGAACGTAAGCCCTGGTTGTCCTTCCACTTTCACCATTTCAGCTCAGTCACCTTGTTTTGTGGAAGGAACTACACCCCTGAAGGAACCAGACCCACAACAAGTAAAAGAAAAAATTTTTGCGCAGAAATTTTAAATATTTGCTCCATAAGCCCAGACAACATTAGTTGTCTGATATTTATCCATTGGGTCAACTTGCCTAGTTGTTGATTCGAGAATAAAGACTACATGTTTTCTGTTTTTTGTTTGTAAACCTACCGATATTTTTGTAAAAATATAAATAAATAAGTACAAAATGGCAATATACAGCTGGATCCTCTTCTCCCCGAATCGGCGCTGAAGATATTCCGGCATTGTTGTCACCTGGAAAGAAATAATACAATAAAATAATTAAAGGAGCAATATGTAAGAAATGTATGTTCATTAATCATGAAATAGCCCTGATTTATCACCAGACATTAAGGAATGATGTTAATTTCAAATACACTGAGACAAAAAAGAAACTTCACACTCATAAATTTGTAAATATTTTCTTGAAACTTTTAATAGAAGAGTTTTTATTATCGCTAGGGGTAAACGTAGCACGTGCGTGCGTACTTTCAGCTAAAACCATGTTTTCTCGTGTTCCTAGTAACGTGACAATATGAGAGATGTGCAACTGAGCTCACGTTAGCACGTCAGAGTGACATCTCGAAAAAACAAGTTTTTACAGTTAATTATTCGTTGATTTTCAGTGCCATGGCTGTCAAACATTCAGCGTGAACGTGCCATTGGCATGCTGAATACGGAAACGTCCATCACTGACGTTGCAAGGGTTATGGGATGCAGTCGACGGACTATCCATGATCTTCGGACACGTCTCCAACAAACTGGCACCACAGCTGACCGACCTCGTTCTGGTAGCCCACGTGTGACGTCAAAAGCAGGAGACCGACAAATTGTCTTACGTCATTTGCATAATCGATTTGTCACTGCAACGTCCACTAGGAATGAATTGTTTAGAGGTCGAGTGACTGCCCAAACCATACATAATCGCCTGCGCACTGCTCTTATTCAAGTTGTAACTTACCATTTTTACTCTTGGACATTTCCGTAGCATTTCCGTTGGAACTGGTTACATTATGGACATTATTTTTATGAAACACCATCTTAAATGAGTACAGAATTAAATAAAATCATTATTTAAAACCTCATTTCTTGTATGTTCAACCAATCAACCTCCAAACGAGTGTGAAGTTTCTATTTTGGCTGAGTATGCTAATATCATTGACAACAGTAGTCCAGCCAGAATATTGTCATTACAAAAGCAAAGTTGCAGCCCACAAATAATGCTTAGGTTGACATTTTGTGTTTTAGCCTGTGTGCGCCGCCCTCACCTATCTCCCAATCACGAGGTCAGTAGCATTTCGGCATCCAGGTTGCCAGTTACCACTGAGCTGCAGCTACCAGCATTTCGAAGCACAAATGTCTGATGTTACTAAACCTAAAAGGCCTCGTTATGATTCCAAAATACATTGTGACAAAGTCAGAAACAAAACAAGGATCTGTATAGGACATGCCTTTGAAAGATGGAGGTGGCTGAAAGCAGAAAAGAATTTGAAGACCGACGGCGAAGTTGCTAATTTTCTCCTGGGCAGGTAAGATTCAGCTAAGTTTGGCAAACTTAATTCTATTTAATATAGGCACGGACATTTCAAATATTCTCTACAGTCAAATAACGTTATGTATGTTCGTTCATGGTATGTTGAATTGAATTGACTAGGTAACAAATTGTTTGAGAAATAGAACAAAAATAAATAAAAACCGCGGCTCTTCATCGCTAGCAATGCATTATTAGTCCGTTTCTCTGGAATTATGCTGAGACGCTGTGCAAACCGATCCAACATTAGCACAGCTATTATTGCAGTATGAAATGTAATTGAGACAGTACATTGGTCAAATGAGTCCTCATTCATTCTTTACGCATTTTACAGTATGGACTTTAGTGGGCTATCCATATAGAAGAGTGACAAGCAAGTTGACCAATATGACCATTGCTAGTTACTTAGTCATTTGTCTCGATCTTTTCTGAACTGAACTGAACTGAACACAACCCTGTGAGAGCAAATCATTGGTGATATTGAAACGAAAGCCATGGTAGCTCCGTGTAGTAGATGTTCTCGCTGGATCTGGCAACCTAGCTGGTAACCTTTCTGGTGGTGAGGAGGAGGGGATACTGCGCTGTGCACTAGTTTGAATGTGGTTGCCAACCAGTTTTGGCCACAAACTTACATATAGCTCCTTTAAGTAAAATAAGAAATTGAAGTAAATAAGTTGTCAGTCCATCAGACTTTTTTTATGCAGCGTAGATGGCTGCAGGCACCAGTGTTTGTAATGACAGTGATGTGATGTGTAGACTTACCCTTGAAGCAATGTAGATGGGGAGGAAGACCCAGGCGAGAAGCAGTACAATCAGCATGCCCTGTGGTACAGCAAGAACACCATCGAAGTTTGTTCTGCACTAAAGCTCACTAGCGATTGATAACAATCCAATGATGTCAGCCAGAACATGCCTGACCCCAGGGAGACGCTTTAAACAATTTTTGCTTTGTCAGTGACTTTGACCTTAACCCAGTTATGTCAAAAAAATGTAATTAGGTAGTCTTTGGAGCATTGCATGCCATTCCCATAATTTAGCATAATTTTATCAAACCATTTTTGAAATAAACTGCTGATAGTCACTCAGAGCGATAAACACAATCCACTGAAAACAATAAGCCTCCCATTTCGAGCAGGGTAATTGCGCTGAACACAGTGAGGGTCCCCAAACTTTGTGACATGGCCCTTTTAAAGCCCCATCTTACATTCCACTCGAAGGCAATGGCACTGATCCCGGTGGCAGCCCCTGAACCGGCCAGTCCGATAAAATGGAGGCTTCCAATGTTGCTAGCGAACAGCGATGCTCCCACCTCAAAAACAAGAGGGGGAAAGGCTGTGGATTAAATCATTACGACAGTATTTACTGTCCCTCTTCATGTCAGTCATCCCGAATGGTGACATTATCAAATAAATCCACTGTATTAATAGCACTTATTAAATAAAATTGTGTTGTGCCACCAGTGTTTGCTTATACCCGATATTGAGCAACCCCTTGTCAGATCTACGTGAGTTCTGACTTGGTTGGGCTAGCTGTGGGCCAGAATTGGCACCATAAGTTTCTGGTACGAAGATATCTCCATGAGTTTTACAACTTGGTGTAAATATGCTCTTAGACTGTGTATTATTTGAAAAATAACATCATTTAACAGTTTAGACCACACAGTTATTGGAGCAGCGGGGTAATAGGGTAGTTTAGTCTCAAAGGAAAGTAACCAGTAACTGATAGATTCTGTACTGGATTCTCAAGCTGGTTGAGAACTGTCTCAGTAAAGGCTCTGGCAAATATTTGGCAAATACAACAGTAATTTTCAAGTTTCAAAATCTGGTGTGTTGTCTTTGTGCCATTTTCAATTAAATATTGTTTAAATGATTTGTTAATCATTAATAATAATGATGTTTTAATTACATAATAATGTTTTTATTCACATCTTACACAGCATCCCAACTTTTTTACAAAGTTGTAAAAAAATTAAAAACAGTTTATCAGCAACAAATGTATGCCGATCGTTCCATCCTAGATCTTCACTATGAGTGTTATCAGTAGTCCCAAAAATACAGCCCCTATTCCAAAAAAGATGGCACATTTTGGAGAAAATCACCACTTGGATTTAACTAAGCAAATAGGGGGAGAGCCTTCCATTGGATAATTACTGTGGTGATTTCAGAAGTCAACAAGTTATTTAACCCTAACTGGTGCAGTGGGTGCCTTTTATACCTTTTGTGTAGCCTTACGAAAACCTCTTATCAGTGAGGCTAATTGGCAAAAAAGGCTTCAGTTTGCTAGGGAACATGAAGACTGGACTACAGATCGATGGGAAAAGGTCATGTCAAGGGTTTGGAGCACAAAATATGTCCATTTTAGAGGTTTTGAAAAAAATTGATTCTTAAGTTTGCAAATGTTCTACTAAATCAGATACATCATTGACATCATTTTTATGTCAGTCACTCTTTTACTGCATGGTTCAGAAGTATACTGAACATGTAAGTTTTCCTAAGTGTGGTACTGCGACATCGTGGCCAAAATTGCCTAAATGGACATGTCACCTCCATGTTCCAACAATTCTAGCACTTGATGTTACATAACACAATGGTGATAGATTGAAGTTAAGTTTGTTTGCAGTGGAAGACAAATGATTCTGTAATACTATTCTTGTTTATTCATCAAAATATGGATGTTTAATTAATATAAGCAGCTTTTGTTGGACATACCACAAAATTAAAATGTGAATTTTGTTTAAAACTGAGGCGCATGGACATATAATTATTGTGCTCCAAGAATTAGCTGATAGAAATGTGTGACAGAAAGAAAAAATTTCAAAATCACAAAATCTGGACATATCACCATTGTGCTCCAAACCCTCAATGTTGTCTGATGAGTCTAGATTTACCCTGTTCCAAAGTGATGGGCACATATGAGTAAGAAATACAAATGAAGTCTGTTGGGGCAGTGTTATGATCTGGGGTTGCTTCAGTTGGTCCAGTCCGGTCAATGCCAGTGCCCCTGCATATACTTGAACTTGTAATCCCAGGTCACAAGACATGAAACATACCCCACCCATGTCTTACCGGCCACCAGACCATGTTCTTCCCAGCAAGAAAATAGCCATCCACAGTGCTCCTCTTTGTCGTCCACATGGACTGAAAGGCAGGAGCCATGTACTTGATTATAAGGCAAGCAAAAGTATTCGGACACAATACATAAAAATGTACACAAAACAAAAAACTATAACTTGAAAATATCTTGAATGCACAACTTACCCAAAGTCCCACAGCCATCACAAATACAAAATACAGAACCAACACAACAATATCTAAAGCTGCCAGTGATTGTGTCATTGTGCCAGGGTGCTTGGTGGTGGTGGGAGGAAGGGGAGTATGTGGGTCGATGGTTATCTCCATTGGGTCAGGTTTGAAGGCCACAATCCCAGGAAACGTGTCCACAGGCGTGTACTAGTGTGCGGCAAAAAAAAAAAAAAAAAAAAAACAGCTTACCCCCACACAAACCCAACCTGCTGTCTCCAAGCTGAAACTGAGTTCGTCAAGAATTATTCTAGATTACAATCGATGTGACTATGCTACAATGCTTCAGTTCTATCCACCTCACCATACATACGGTACGGCCACACTTCGACACTGTATTGACGATGTGATTTGAAGAGATGTTTTCTTTTGGATAAGATAACATGTACTCAACAACGAAAGAAATGCAAATTAACAGTAGGGTCGTACTTTGTGCTCTCAGGGTGGAAGAAAAATTTCTTTGCATTGAGTTTGCATTGAGTCTATCTGCTCATTTGAAGCAAGATATTTTGTTTGTGTAGGTCTAGAAGAAAGCTGCCAGATCACAATTTCCTTTGAGAGTTATATTCAACGGTCACCACATCTTAAGCCAGCATTTGTCTGCTCTCTGACGGCGCTTGCTCATGCAGAGGAGGAATTCCAAGATTAAATTCAATAGACCACAAAAGAGCCATCCGATGTTTGCAAACTGGAGACTGTTCAAGCATGGTTACAAAAGCATTTGAGGAGCCTGTTTCAACCATCTGTCATCTTTTGGCTCAATTTAAAGCCAGCAGCGGATGGACCCAGAAACTAAACGCCTCATGTAATGACTGCATGCATATGTAGACACCCACATGTGCGGAGACCATTCCCTACACGGAAACAATCGGAAACACTATTGGAAGGCATAGCCATTAGTGGGCGAACAGCATGACACTGACTGGCAGAACGACGTCCTGCAAAGACAACGTGCAGACAGCAAGGTCTGGGCAGCAAAATTTCCAGTGGCCCTGAAACGCATGAGCAGGAAAAGACAATACTGCAAGCCTTTGTTCAATGACTTTTCATAAAAAATGCCAAGGAGGTAAAATTTTCATTAATGTTTAATTTACTTGTTCAATTTGTATTTCTTCTGTTGTTCAGTTTTAGCACGGAGTAAAAAAATCCCCAAACCAGATACTTGACCGTAAGAACAAAACCGGATTTATTCAAAGCTTTCGATGTCTCCCATTGAACACTAAGATAGTTCTGTCTTAAGCTAATCATTAGGCCGTCCCCTTCAATACTATGGAAAGCCCATTTTATTTTCTTTCTATAACGCACATAGCGTGGCTGCTGGCTGTGACAAAATTACGATAACAGAATGACAGCAAAAAGAGAAGCTGTTGTGATAATATTTTGCACACAAGCAGAAGCAACATTTTATAAGGTCACTGCAATTTTACATTTTAATCACACTTAGCTGGGGTACAGTGCAGCGCCGCATATTAAAATACCACCACTCTACAGATGGACTTTCCCAATTTCCTGGCCCACACATGCACATCATCTACTCAGGCACCATCCCCTATCCCTGCTGTTGGATCAGATTGGGATAAGTCATAAATATGGATAGGAGGTGGGTTTTCGCATTCACGGCAACAGTGTTAAATTGCGTGAGAGAAATTGAAACAAATTCAGAAACAACCAGGATTAAGGTGTGTCCTGATCTGTACATTTCACATATAACTGACGAGGAGGGAGATGACACACAGGGAATTTAAGAGAAAGCAATTAGACTGGGCAATTAGACATGCTCAATAAAGAATGTTGGTAGGGACTTTTTTGTTGTTGTTGTTTGTTTGTTTCAATAGATATGACAAGAAACAGATTATAAAATTTAATATACCTTGAAGGTAGCGGTAATACACTTGATTAACATATTAAACTAAACAACAAAGAAGTAGCAGCTCTGGTCAGGTTTTTACTGAATTATTGTGCAAACCTGGAGGCTCCACTAATGCAGACATGAAAATCCAGCTAAGTGGACCACTACTTTGGTATTTCATTGGGTTATATCTGTTTTTCAGTATCATAGATATGCGGCAGTTCTGAGGTTCACCCTTTCACTAACTACTGTATGCCATCCAGTCTATTTCAGGGACCAATCGTTTCTCAATTGGAAATTAATCAGCAAGGGTTAAGGTTATAGGGTCTGGATTAGGATTATGAATCGTTACAATCAGAGAAACCTACACCAACTGTTTGTTTGGTCCAAGGAATCTAGACTTTTGTAAACCAGGAAACTATCGGCTAACTGGCGTTTGTTGCGGAAATAATGAAACCAGTCCTGTTTATTCTCAATATGTAATAAAACTGAGGAGGAAGGCAGGTCCAACAGTCAGATACAGAAATAAGGCACGTTGGATTAATAATCAACTGAGGAAAATTCTGGTTGGTGTAACTGTAGCTAAGAAATCATTTTGACAAGGAAGAGTTTTTCCATCACCACAGTGAATACAAGCTAAACAAACTACAGTACAGGGGAGTTCCAGAGGTAAAAGGATGGCTCAAACATTTTGTATATTCCAGAGAGAAATGGTTGTGGGTGTTTTGTGGGATTAAAAGCTTACTGGATTTTCACTGATCATCCCAAAGGAAATTACAACCCCATTACCTAAAAGTAAGCATATTGGAGAGAATAAAAATAAAATCAAAAAGTAGTCATTTGAACTCTAACTATATTAAGAAGACTGCAACACATTTCTTGATACAGTAAATTATGAATTCTGTAACCACAATCTCTGATCCCTAAGAACTTACTGTCTTAGAACGGTCATGTGACTTCAGTGGATGTCACAAAATTGGCTTGAAAATACTTTAGTAAACTGTTCAGTCAACAGCATTACTATGCAAAGTAAAATCCGTACATCAACACTGTCCAAAAGCGCCACCAACATCTCTGGGCTCAATAACATCTGATATGGACAGTAGCACAGTGGAGGCATCTTTTAGGGTCAGATAAATCAACAATTTCAGTGGTTTTTGGAAAAAATGGCTGGAGTATTCTGTGGACCAAAGATTTAAAGCGCAACCCAAGCTGTTATCTGATTAAGGTTGGGTAAAAACGGGCAGAGGTAAATCAATCTGTGAAAAAGCCCATTTCAGAAAAATGCTCCTCAATGTAAAATTGCAAAGACTTTGAATATCCCTCCATCTACAGTACATAATATCATCAAAAGATTCAGAGAATCTAGAAAAATCTCTGTGCGCAAGGGACGAGGCCGAAGGTCAGTATTGA
Source organism: Gymnothorax reevesii (assembly GCA_029721435.1). Classification (NCBI taxonomy): domain Eukaryota; kingdom Metazoa; phylum Chordata; class Actinopteri; order Anguilliformes; family Muraenidae; genus Gymnothorax; species Gymnothorax reevesii. Next base: position 32,828,226 of record CM056584.1, on the reverse strand, counting down.
ATGCTTGTGATCGATGAGCCTTCAGGTGGCACTGCATTAAAAACAGGCATGATTCTGCACTGGAATTCACTGCATGGGCTCAGGAAACCTTCCAGAAATCATTTTCTGTGAGCACAGTTTGCTGTGCAATCCACAAATGCTAGTTAAAACTGTATCATGCAAAGAAGAAGACATATGTGAACACAATCCAGAAATGCCGCCGTCTTCTCTGGGTCAAAGCTCATTTCAAATGGACTGAGGCAAATGGGAAACTGTTCTTTGGTCAGATGAATCAAAATTTTAAATTCGTTTTGGAAACCATGGAGACCATCTCGCGCGGACTAAAGAGGAGTAAGACCATCTATCAGCACACAGTTCAAAAGCCAACATCTCTTATAGTATGGGGTTGCATTAGTGCCAATGGTGTAAACAGCTTACACGTCTAGAAAGACACTGTTAATGCTAAAAAGTATATAGCGGTGTTACTACAACGTATGCTCCCATCGAGACAACATCTCTTTCAGGGAAGGCTATGCATATTTCAGCAAGACAATGCTAAATCGCATACTGTATCCATCACAACAGCATGGCTTCGCAGTAGAAGAGTCCAGGGGCCATACTCATAAAGATTCTCCGAACGTTCTTACCCCTAAAGAATTCTTAAATCAGGTAGTTTTTCTAAGATTTCCCATTAAAAATTATTAAATGGCTAAGAAATAGTTCAGCACTATTCATAAAACTTTTCATCATCAAAGAATTTTTTTAACTCTAGGAGGACCTGCGAGGACTCCTAAATCGATGGAAATTTCTTAAGAATTTTTTTTTTTACCTTAAACTAACATACCGGCTACTCATCCAAACAGACGCTAGCTTATGGTACAAAGAAATTTTTTGCAAGGGTGCAGTGATAGGGAGTTTTGAGATCGATTTAGAGTGAACTTTGCATGTATACGGTGCATCGAACCACTAGTTCAGGAATATACTGCAATTGGATCTAATAGGAACTGAGCACTGAGCCTGACTCAAACAGTTTTCGCAGTGTTTTGAGACATGGTTTTTATTGGTATGGCAGACGATTTCAAGGGTTTCAAGGGTCCTGACCTGTTCGCAGTCACTTTCATGATTAACAAAATGTTCACTCCGAGAGCGCTCCGCACTTAACAGGTGCTGCTTGTTCTCCCCGATTAGGTAAGACGACAATCATTCATCTGGGAACATTTGCTTAATGTAAATCAACGTTATTCAAAATTACTCTCGGTATTGAGTGGGGAAAAAAGTGGCACTTGGCAGTGAAATAGGCTATAAAAAGCATGCGGCTCTATTTGACGTTGATTTCAATTATGCAAACGCGTCCAGATGAATGATTGTCGTCTTACCTAATCGGGGAGAACAAGCAGCACCTGTTAAGTGCGGAGCGCTCTCGGAGTGAACATTTTGTTAATCATGAAAATGACTGCGAACAGGTCAGGACTAATAATTCTTTAAAACAGATGTTACGTCCACCCCAATTCTCAGTTTTACGGAATTTACCCCATGACTTCATCGCTGTTTGATCGCATGAGAAAGTGTCTTCAGTTGCCTATGACGATAATTGGAAAACGCGTCAATAAAGAAAAATAATTGAGAACTAGCCAGGACTATTCCAATTGTCATAAAGGGACGTGTCTGTGCCACCCCAATTCCCGGTTCTAGCTTCGCCCCTGGGGCCCAGGTGCTGAACTGGCCTGCCTGCAGTCCAGACGTTTCAGCAATAGAAAACATTTGGTGCAATCTTAAAACGAAAAAATCTGGCAAGGAAGGCCCAGGATTGTTGAGCTCCTAGAATCCAAAATCAGACAAGCGTAGGAAAACATTCCTCTCACAAAACTCCAGCAGGTGGCCTCCTCACTTCCCAGATGCTTGCAGACAGTTTTTAAAAGAAGAGGGGATGCTACACAATGGTAAACGCGGCCCTGTACAAACTTTTTAGCTCCGCTGTGATGATAGTCAGCAGTCAGCAAAGCTTTTCTGGTGCCAATTCGTCCGGCGTCTGTCTGTCTGGTGTCAACTCCTCACTTCAAATTTGAATATCTTAAAAACTGTCTGATATATTTCTTTTTAATTTGGTGTGAGCCTTTCTTATGATATTCTGAATATCCCCTGTAAAAATTAGAAAATTTTACGTCCTGCTTTTTAAGAAATTCAGCATTTTGGACTCAGAAAAACAGTGTTTGTGCTCATTTTTTCAGTCTTTCATTAATATCTGAAGAAGGGGCCTGTCGGCCTAGAGAGCTCTGCTGAGGATGACTAAAATGATCATATTGTTCTGGATCAAAGTTATTCTGCATCTGGTTGTTCCTCATCATTGTTCTGGATCACTTTGTTCCAGATCATCGTTCTGGATCATGTTGTTCCGGATCATCGTTCTGGATTAATTGCTCTGCATCATATTGTTCCGCGTCATATTGTCCCATGACAGTATTAGAAGGATTGTGACTGCTATATTCACAGTATATTCTGTTTACCAAATGTGTCATAAATTTTCATATTGCAATAGTTGTCAAGAACTCTGAAATTAAGTTATGACATGGACATTTCATTCATCCTCAGCAGAGCTCTCTAGGCAGATAGGCCTCTTGTTTGAGATTTGTTGCTGCCATCAACTTCAAAATGAGCTATGCTACTGACCTAAGTTGTGTTACAGACCTGTTGCCAATTAACCTAATCAGTTGAAAAATGCTCCTCCAGCTGTTTTTTTAGTAATACCACTTACTTTTCCATCCTTTTGTTGCCCCTGTCCCAACTTTTTGAGATGTGTTGCTGTCATTATATTCATAATGAGATAATATTTTTCATGAAATGGTAAAATGTCTCACTTTCAACATCTGATATGTTATGCATGTTCTATTGTGAATAAAATTTGGGTGTATGAGATTTGCAAATCATTGCATTCTGTTTTTATTTACATTGTACACAGCATCCCAAGTTTTTTGGAATTGGGTTTGTAACATGTCATCCCATTCCAACGAAATGAATAACATAACATAAAATAAATGGCAAAACAGGCTATTCTGCCCAGCTATCCCAACTAGGTTTGCCATTGTAGAAATAATTACAATATGCAATCGTAAGAATGTGATAGGTCATCAATTTGTCTTAATTTGTGCATTTAAGTTATGTTTAGAGCAGTAACCACTTAAGTCACATTTGGACAGATAAATTTGTGCAATGAGGGAATTTGAGCCCATCAAAGTGAACAATCAATAGGTACCTAAATGATGAAACTGTGGACGCATGGTCATGAAAACTACCAACTAACATGTCTTCTGCCATGCTCGTGTTATTTAGTTCAAGCAAATTATTTTGAAAGAATTCAAAACTCTTGTCTTCAGCGACCTAATTTGGAGCTTGCTGATTTTCACAGAGTCTAATTTCATCTATTTAAAGCAGTTTTTGCACAAAATTGCTCACAATATAGAAAAATAAACAATACATTCAAGGGTCTTTAAATCTATATGGCATTCCTGGATATTTCTGTCAAGATGTGGCTTAAAATGGTAATTAACAATTTTAAACATGAAATAAAGACACATTAACAGCTTATCAAAACCCTACAGCTGCAGTTGTGGTTGGGGAAAAAAAAAGCAGTATGCATAGGGGTTTCCCAGGACCGTGTATGGATCCACTGCAATTGAGAGTAGCAGAATGAAAAATTGCGAATGATTTTTATTGAAAACTATGTTTACCAGAGTAGCTGTTAGAATGAGTTTGTATTATTGTAGCGCCTGGTCGAAGTCGGTCGGTACTATGAATTCATGGGCATGACTTCTATCGATTTTGGTTGCCATGGCGGCAGAATTGTCCGGATAAAGCTCAATTTCACGGTGAAAATGTGCCTGTTTCAGTGTATGCCTTGTGCGCAAGTTTTCAAGTATCACAAGCAGGCACTCAGGGGCTACACCCATGCGATCGCAGGTGATCAGATTATCTAGTTATTTTATTGGGGTTTCAATATTTATCTTAAGGGATAATTTTATATGCTTAAAATGGATGAAAATCTTAGTTTTCAGAGATGGTTTGGAGACCAAATACATAGGTGCTTCATATTCCCCTTCATTTTTACTAATACTACTACTACTTATCATCATAATAATAATAACAGATGCAATTAATTATGCAAAAATGAGAGCCATGCATCAAAACATTTAATTGGGAGTAAAAGATATGAATACACATCATTGCCATACATCTCAATTTGAAAGCTGTTTGGAGCCATGGGGTATAGGTTATATTTGTCTTCACAGATAATCTGTGGTCCTGAATATCACCCTCAGATACAGCACATTTGTTTTCATGGAATTTATGATCCCGCTAATGCACTGTTTTATCACCTTTTTGACAGTCAATATTTCAATACTGTCTGAAGGAGCAAGAAGTGCCAAGGCATTTGTGCCACTTTTTTGTCAAAAAATTATTTTAAAAAACGAAATGAAAAGGATTTCTAACTCATAAAAACCAGCTTCATTGAAGCAACTTATCGATTCGCTGAGATGCTTAAATTCTGTTTCAAAGCATTATATGGGGACATGCAAACGTAGAGAAGGACTGCATCAGTTTAGAGTCAGCAAAAAGATGTTTATACAGACCATAATATGTAAATGTTTTTTGCAGTTGTGCAGTAAAATCTAAGCTAAACTGTCATACCTCCTCCACCCACAAGCTTGATAAAACATTACAAGAGTAGTAGATCATAGAACGACATTTCAGACTTCAGACAAGTGGAAACCACTCTTTTTAAATCAACCAGTATTGACTCACCACTTTTTTGTTTATCCTCAGTGTTGTGCTGCTCTGCGCTGGTCACACATCACTTGAGTTTCCGTTTGATTCAACATTCACCTTCCTAACAAATGATTATAGAAATGTCATGCTTGTACTTAAGTGGTCTTGCTTGGAAGCTGGGGATCAAACTCCACTGATTGTTGGCGCATGGTTAAACTTTAAGTGGTTTATTGTCAGGTTCTGGAAAGAGCCAGAGAAACATGAACATATTCAGAACTTGGTATCACATGGAGCTCGGTATGTAGACAGGTTTACATATACTGCTATGCAATACTAAATAGCTTACAGAATGAAATAGGGACTCTCCTTTGCGCAGAGGCCAAATCAGGCAATTCGTGCATTCCTCAATTTAAAGCTTTATACAACCCCAATTCCAAAATAGTTGGGACAAAGTGTAAATTGTGAATAAAATCAAAATGTAGTGACTTTCAAATCGCACCAGCTAGTGTTTTATTGACAATAGAACAGAGATAACATAGCAAAGGTTGAAACTGAGGAATATTACAATTTTATCCAAAAAATGACCTCATTTTATTATTATACCTATTTATTTATTAATTTATTTATTTAACTGTTTTATTATGTCTTTAGCATGTTTTACTAGTGCTATGCACACTTACTATTTGTCTGTCTAGTTGTGTTAAGCGCTGGACGCCAAGTCAAATTCCTATGTGTCCATTGATGCATTTGGCGAATTAAACTGATTCTGATTTCCCTGATTTGATGGCTGCTACAGGTCTCAAAGAAGTTGGGACAGGGGCTTGTTTACCATATTGTAGCATCACCTCTTCTTTTTAACACCGAGAGGAGGTGTTTGGGCATTAAGGAGACAAGTTTCTTGAGTTTAGTCATTCAAATTTGATCCCACTCTTGTTTAATACAGGCTTCCAGCTGCTGGAGAGTTTTGGGTCTCCTTTGACGGACTTTTCAGTCAATTTTGCACCAAATGTTCTCAATCAGTGAAAGATCAGGACTGCAGGCAGGCCAGTTCAGCATACACACTCTTCTACTATGAAGCCATGCTATTGTAATAGCTGCAGTATGTGGTTTTGCATTGTCCTGCTGAAATACACAAGGCCTTCCCTGGAATAGATGTCGTCTGGAGGGGAGCATATGTTGCTCTAAAACCTTTATATACCTTTCAGCATTCATGGTGCCTTTTAAAACATGCAAGTGTCCCACAGTATATGCACTAATGCATCCCCATACCATCAGAGATGCTAAGTTTTGAACTGAATGCATATAACTCTTTCTCCTCTTTAGCCCAGGGGACACAATGCCCATGATTTCCAACGAGAATGTCAAATTTGGACTCGTCTGACCACAGGACACTTTGCTACAGTCCATTTTATATGACCCTTGGACCACAGAATATGGCAGCACTTCTGGATCATGCTCAGCAATGGCTTCCTTCTTGCATGATGAAGTTTTAGGTGGCATCTGTGGATGGCACGACAACTGTGGTTTCTTGAAGTATTCCTGGGCCTATATAGTAATGTCAATGACAATATCATGCTGGTGAGTGATGCAGTGGCGTCTGAGGGCCCAAAGATCACAGTCATCCAGTAAATGTCTTCAGCCTTGTCCCTTAGGCACAGAGATTTTTTCCAGTTTCTCTGAATCTTTTGATGATGTTATGCACTGTCGATGATGAGACCTTGAAAGCCTTTGCAATTTGACGTTGAGGAACATTGTTTATCAAGTATTCCACAAGCCTCTCTAAGACATCCCTTTTATAGCCAATCATGTTACACACCTGATGCCAGTTAACCTAATTACTTGCTAAATGCTCTTTCAGCTGATTCTCTTATGTATTAATTGCTTTTTCAGCCCTTTTTTGCCTGTGCTCCAACTTTTTTGAGACCTGTTGCAGCCAGAAAATTTCTAATTTTTTTCAATTTCAATTTCAATTTCAATTTATTTGTATGGTGCTTTTCACAGATAAACTGTCACAAAGACGCTTTACTGTCAGAGATGAGTTACTGAAAGGGCAGTGCCCAGCCTATTCCCCACTACAGCAAATGAGGGAAAAAACTCCCAGTAGGGAGAAAAATCCTCAAACAGTGGTGAGAAAAAACTCCCCAGAGGGAAGAAATCTCAGGAGGAACCCAGCTATAGTGGGGGAGCCCATCCTCCACGGGCTAGCTAGTTATTAACAAGATAAAGCTAAATAGGATAATGACAATACAGTTCCACTAAAGTCCATCTAAACAGTGGCATCAGTTGCTCGAGGAAGTGGCATGCCGAGGATGGTGCAGAACTGGATCAGGACTGCATCAGGACAGCAGCAGCCAGAGCTCCTGGTGAGGGACAGGGCTCGGATGATCCAGGACTCAGGGTTGTGGAGGGAAAGATCCTCGGAAAGAGACAGAAAAAAGTGGGGTGAGGCACTGGATAAAACTACTGCATATTACTAAAAATACAGTCCTGTGTCATGTGCCGAGTGAGAATTTAGGAGCTGACTGGTCAGGAAACAGTCAAAACCCCTCCATCTACTTCCTGCAGCACAGAGGCCCTACACTTACTCCAGGCTGGAAGATCACTTTAGATATTCTAAACACTAGTACCATATGGACCTCCCCGGTGACTAAGGCTGTAGCAAGCCCCGCTGGCACCGTTAATGCATGCTCAGTGCCACCGGTTCCACATGGATTTGCTTAACACTACACCAGTACCATACGGACCTCCCCAGTGACTAAGGCTGTAGCAAGCCCCGCTGGCACCGTTAATGCATGCTCAGTGCCACAGGTTCCACTTGGATTTGCTTAACACTACATCAGTACCATATGGACCTCCCCGGTGACTAAGGCTTTAGCAAGCCCCACTGGCACCGTTAATGCATGCTCAGTGCCACCGGTTCCACATGGATTTACATAACACTGGCATCCAATATCGTGAACATATCATAAAACAAGGTTGTAGTCAGTCCCATCAGAGCCAACACAAAACTAATCATGAACTAATCCTAGGCTTGACTGAAAAGATAAGTTTTCAGCCTACTCTTGAGGATAGGGAGTGTGTCTGAAGCCGGAATTCGTCTTGGGGGATTGTTCCATAAAATTGGTGCTTTGTAAGAGAATGCTCTGCCTCCAGTTGTAATTCCAGATATATTTGGAATTTTCAAGTAGTCAGCACCTTGTGAACGAAGTAATCTTGGTGGGGAGTAAGGAATGAGAAGACTGCAAAGATATTCTGGGGCCAAGTCATTAAAAGCTTTGTAAGTTAGTAATAGTATTTTGTACAAAATTCTGAATTTTACAGGCAGTCAATGAATATTTTTGAGCACCGGGCTAAAGTGATCATATTTCTTAGTCCTAGTCAGAACCCTAGCAGCAGCATTCTGGACTAATTGAAGACGTTTCAGGGCCGAGCTAGCGCAACCAGACAGTAAGACATTGCAATAGTCCAGCCGAGACGACACAAATGTGTGAACCAATTTTTCAGCATCTTGAAGGGACAATATTTTTCGAAGTTTAGATATGTTTCGAAGATGGAAAAAAGCCACTTGAATGATATTGTTGATGTGAGCCTGGAAAGAGAGTTCTGAAGCAAGAGTCACTCCAAGGTTTTTAATGACAGCTCTAGCAATATTTCAGTCTTATCTGGGTTTAGTGAAAGAAAATTTTGCGTCATGGAAGATTTAACAGCTTTAAGACACGTCTCTAATCTAATAACTGGATCATTTTCACCCAGTTTAAAGGATAAATAGAGCTGTGTGTCATCTGCATAACAATGTTATTTAACATCAAGTCTACTTATGATATTTCCAAGGGGAAGCATGTATAGAGAAAAAAGCAAAGGGCCCAGAACTGATCCTTGAGGTATTCCAAAGTTAACCTTGGAATACTCTGAACACTTGTTATTTACACAGACAAAGTGAGATCTATCAGACAGATAAGACTTAAACCATGAAAGGGCAAGTCCAGAAATACCAACTAATTTTTCCAACCTACGAAGAAGAATATGGTGGTCTACAGTAACAAAGGCGGGACTTAAATCGAGAAGGACAAGAACAGAGATGCGGCCACTATCCATAGAGAGAAGCAGATCATTTCCTACAACAGTGAGGGCTGTTTCAGTGCTGTGATGCTTTCTATAGGCAGACTGAAAACTGTCAAATACCTCATTAGTTTGCAGGAAAGAAGAGAGCTGTTGGGTGACACATTTTTCGAGGATCTTAGATAAAAAATGTGAGGTTTGAGATTAGCCTATAATTGGCTAGGACTGTGGGATCCAAATCTGGTTTTTTAAGCAGCAATCTATCTTCTATCCAAGATAGAAGTAGATGATTTGGAAGTAACAACAAATTTGGCAAGTTCACTCAGGGATATAGGAGAAAGGGATACAAACTGGTTTTTGTGTGGAAGACTTATGTGGAAGACTCCATATCATGAGAAACGCCGTCGCAAACTGGTAAGGAAGCCGTGATCTTCTCTCTAATTCCAATAATTTTGCCATTAAAGAAATTTAAAAAATCATCACTCCTGCAAGAGACTGGAATTTGAGGGTTACTTGCAGCATGATTGTTAGTTAACTTAGCCATGGAACAAAAATCGAGAATTATTTTTATTTTCCTGCATGAGATTTGAAAAGTAAGCTCATTTTGTGGATAAAAATGTAAAATGTCTCAGTTTCAACATTTTAAATGTTCTGTTGTAAATAACATATTGGCTCATGTGATCGAAAAGTCATTGTATTTTGATTTTATTCACAATTTACACTTTGTCCTAACTATTTCAGAATTGGGGTTGTATATTCAGGTGGGACCTTGTTCTTTTTTTATTTTGTGTTCTTTCTTTTATTATCATCAAACTTATTCATCACTTGCCAGCCTTGCACGTGAGTCCAAACTCCAGACCCGGGTGTTGGAGTCTGCTGGACTGCCGTGAGGCATCCGGTGGGCCCAACTCTTACAACTGTATACAGAATAATAGCCACAAACACAAAGAATTTTCAAGCAAATTCAGAATTGAAGTTATTGGAAAAAAATACAAAGAATCAAAAAATGGCTCAGAGGTAAAACAACATATTTCTGGGATTATAAACTCCTTGACCACACGAGTATTCCATCTGAGAGCGATATTCAACATTTACAACTGTTCAGGAGACAAATTAACAGCACTCTCCAAGTGGCTCCCATAATGGCTTTTCAAATGGCTACAAATGGTGAACAGTAAAATAATCATATTTTCCCACAAATCAACCATTTTCATCCATGATGGTCCAAATGAATTTATTATTTTCTAGTGAGAATTGTTGTGTTCTGGAATGTTATGTTCATTTTTTGCCTTGTCCTGTCATGTGTGTTTGCTTTTTTTCAGCATTTTTCCCTGCCTAGTCTGCCAGCCTGACTCCTCCTCTCCAAGTCAACGTTCCGGTTCAGGTTTTTGTCATCTCTTAGCCTCTCGCTTCATCTCTGCATTTGGGTGCGGCGTTTGGTATTTCTTACTTCCTTCACAGCTGTTCCATATTTGGGCCTGCTCGACGCTTAAGTGATTGATTGATCTTGTATTAGTGGTAATTACTAACCCCACCACTAACAACGCATGGGAAGGTGCCTTAGTAGATAGTCACAGGGGTGAAAGTAAGATTAGATTCTTGCAGGGACTGTGCTACTCAAAAAATGTTTTTGCTCGCGCGCTCACATCATATTAAAGACTGCTCTTTTCTGACTTTGAGATTCTTAAATTCTGTGCACATCTTTGAATGCATGATGTATGATGTTAGACACGTAACGTAATTTATGGCAAAACATTTATTTTCATTATTTTATCATCTCTCTTTCTTTTAAACATATAATCAATTTTTCTTTGCATTTTGAACAAGTTGCGTTTTACCGATCCCTGTCAAAAGGATGCACGCGACCCCCAGCAGCCAGCCTTGCATCACCTAGGCAACCAGCATCTAATCAAAGGAACGCATTGAGTGTTCCCACTTTCCGCATGTGTTTGTTTGCGGAGGTGAGTGGTGGACTACTCGCTCGCATGACAGAGAGTCATTCATGATTTAGATCGTTAATCGTGAAACCTCACAATTTATTACTTTAGGATTTTTTTTTTTTTTTTTTGCAAAAAAGACTCACTGCTGTCTGCAAAAATCCACAGCACTCGAGTCACTATCATTGGATTAACGTTACAATGCAGAGTGTAGACTGCCTACAAGTTGCAACATATCACGGTAAGCGAGTGGCCTACTACAAATGATAACGTTTGTCCACCCCACTAAAATCTACTTTAACACGTCACGGTCGGCACATTCTGTTGATGACTTTCGTGTATTTATCAAATTTACATTTATTTCGGAGAAATTTGCTTGAACATTGAAAGGGCTCATGGCGTGTGTAGGGGTGAAAGTTGCTTTTCGGAGGCGTACCCCTGCGTACCCACAGTAGAGGACTGTATATCTCTTCCCGGTACGGCGTACCGCTGAGCTCCGGCTTACTTTCACCCCTGGATAGTGATTGAATTCCCACGCTCGCTATTTTCAGTTTTGTGCTATTCTGTTCAAAGTTTCACTTCTCTGCTTTCCTTTAATCTTCTTTTTTGGTGCTCCTATGCTGATCACGTTCATTACTCTCAATGAGCTTGTCGTTGTCTGATTGCTCGGTCATTTTCAGAGTCCACGATTCCATTGTGTTTCCCCATGTCTTGTTATCATGTGCTTTTCTTCTCATGGGCTGCCCAGGTGTTCCTCGTTCCCGTTGTCCCGCCCCTTTGCCTATATCTGGGAGAGGCTGAAGGAAGGCTGCAGATGGAACCTTGTGTCTTGTTTGGCATTCGCTTCATGTCTTTCACGAGCCTCATCTTTCATAGTGTTTTTTGAGTATTCACTTACCTATATCCACATTTCTAGTATTGTTTAGTTTTTGCCAAGTTGTGCATTCCTAGTTTTGTATTATCCTTTTGGTATTTCTGTTTCTCAGTTTATTAGCTCTGTGTAGCGTACCTTAGTTTCCTTCTCAGGCCATTGGGTGTAGTTTTTTGTGGGCCCTCGTGCCTCGTTGTTTTCTGTTTGTAATAAACATTCATCGTTCCTTTACATCTCGTGCCTGGAGTCTTTCATGCCAAATCCTAACAGGAATTAGTCCATCAATATGCTGGGTTGTCAATAGAGGTCTCTAAAAACCTCTCCAAACCCAAAAACTATCTAAAAACCATTGAAATTTGTCCATTTTTACCACAGCCCCAAAAGGGTTTGACTTGCAAAATGAAGAAAAAACTATTTACAAGGAAAGCCGGGCTGCATACTCAGTCTTAAGGCGCTCCACTCCTCTGTAGGTCATACCAATCAATAGAACAGATGCGATTGCCACACTGAGCAATATGCCACTATATTCAGTATTTTTAGCGCAGGCTAACGGTTAGTTATAATAACCAATGTCACAACTAGCTCCAGCAGTATCATAATCATAGCAACGGTGGAAAATGGAAAAACCACATAGCAAGCTACACAAGTGATATATGACAAAAAACAATACTTACACATCGAAGAGAAAGACTCCCCATGAAAATAGGATTCCTCCTGCGGAGAATAAATGCTGTCAGGCTCAGAGAACCCTCCAATGCTGTCCCCTTCTGAATCACTCCCGGTGTCCATGTCTGTATGATGGTTATATAGCTTTTCCATCCCATTAAAGTAATGTGAACACTCTTAGGTTTTGTATTTTGGAACATCTTTCAATGTGTTCCCGTATTTCAAATGCCCGAAGTCGAGATGATGCGACCTAACTGGCTGTTACACAAGGTACGTAATCTGGAGGCCCAGTCAATTTCAATTATCATTGGAAAATTCATACTGTGGGATGATGCTGATTTTGTGCGGCTTCTGGTACTTTTAGCAGCGTGGTTTGGGCTGCCCGGCCTGGGCCTAGTGTCGGATAAGGCTGGCCACGGTGTGAATATGGTCCATTGCTCCTGTTTTAGTTCGTTATTGTTATTCCTGTTATTATCTCCGCCAAACGAAGTTGACAGGAGGTTATGTGATTGCCGGCGTTTGTTTGGTTGTCTGCCTGTCTGTCGGTTTGTTTGTAAGATAAATCAAAAATTAATGCACAAATTTTTATGAAATATTCAGAGAACGTGGGTATTAGAACAAGGACGGGGTGATTAAATTTTGGCATATGTAGGCAAAAGTACAGCTGAGATATACACCAAAGTTCAAGATTTCAAGTCTTTCCAATGGGCCGGAGTTCCAATCGACGTGCTTTTGGATTTTGCTGCCACCTGGCGGAGGTCTGAGTGCTTTTCTAGTTGTTTCTGTGGTTATCATACATCTTAAGGTATGAGTAGCCATACACAGAGTACCATGCCTATTTGATCTGTTGTCACGGTGAGATTGAAAGTCTTTTCTTAACTGGACTGGAAGGGACAAGAGATACAAGAAAAAGGACAGTTCATACTGACCAGTTTGGGATAAAAACGCTTGCAAATCAACAGATAATTATCAGGAAAGTTCAATGTGGGCATGAACCAGGGCTGTGCTTTTATGCAGTGCTGAATCAGCAGGTACTAATAAGACTGTATTTCTGAGAGAGGTTGTTTGAGGTGATAAATGACCACTGAATCCTGCAAGGCACAGATGGACTGTTTCACTATCAGGGTACCACACGTTGTTTCACCGACACCCAAAATTAAGATCTGGGCATCATTTGTCAAATGCTCCCATATTTTAGTGTATACATGTTAAGATATAACTCCTCAACATTAGACCTAACATTTGTTGTTGATTTTGAATTAATGCACCACAGATAAATAGTTGCCTGAACTGAACAACCTAATTTTTGGAGAGGATTTTTTTTGACAGCAGTAAACATTCACTTATGCCTACAATAATATGCAAGCAATCGATAACATACTGTGTTCCAGAAAAACCATGCCTATAATACAACGTACTTAAGTGCCATGATATTTTAAGTTTTGCATTGCTGCTTGAATTTAGATCAACATCTGTTTTCTTTGTTTTTGGAGAGGACGTACGTTGATGGACAGAAATAGTTACAACACATATACCATAACTAATACCAAGACTGCAATAATTTATTATGACATATTTACTGCAGTGAATTGTTATTGTATGTGACACGAAGACATGCTAAGACAATAAATCAATTTATAGTGGAACTTAAATTGGTTTTCTGGAGAGGAGAGTTTTTTCTACAATTATTTTCAGGCCTGTAATAAGATAGTCATAGCCTTTTGTGTGCTAAAAAAATGGTAAAAAAAAACAAAAAACAAAAAAACAATTGATATCATATAACACCTGGTAATGTAATTATGACATTTTTTTTTCTAATTTCTCCACCACTCCCCCCTCTCCCCATCTTAGGGGTCATCTGAATTAATTCAATTACAATAAATTTCTCTATAGACCCCACACCCTCCCTTTGACTCCCATGACAGAACGCTACACCCATACATACAAATGCAAAAGTGAAATCACAATGGCATAGATAAGAATAAAAATATTTACAAAATTAAATTAACTGAATTACGTGGTCTACAGGAGCTGCTAAGGATCTGCTTGGTAAGGTATTTGTTTTATTTCATCTGTTGCTGATAGTATTGAGTTAGAAGTTTGCTTGAGTTGTACCTGTTTATTTGCTACTTAGCTCACCATTTCAGGATTTGCACTTCATAGGCTTGGCCTGACTGTTGATAGGTAACTTGTATAATCAGACTACTATTGGTTGCCTTTTTGTTTTTGGTAATTTAGTAGGGAGTGTAGTGTCATGCGGAGTGATGTTAACATCGCTCTCCTTCTAATCCGAATACTAGGTGTAAGTCTATCCCTATCTGGTGTTTCTCTCAGAAGATGTCTCCCTCGAAATGGCCCCCCACGACAACATAATCTTTCTAACCTCCTTTACCCAGTGCCAACCCCCTGCAACACATTCGCATTCACAGGGGGGCTCTGGAATTGCCAGTCTGCCATACAGAAGGCTGACTTCATCTCTGCCTATGCTTCCTCCCTCTCCATCCATTTCCTTGCCCTCACAGATGCTTGGATCACACCAAACAACACAGCTACTCCTGCTGCTCTTGCTTCACCCTTTTCTTTTTCCCCACACACCTTGGCCAGCTGGTCGTGGTGGGGGCACAGGTTTGCTCATCTCTCCCTCTTGGACATTCTTAGTCCTCCCCCTCTCCAAACTCTCCATATCCACCTTTGAGTACCACGTTGCTTAGTAACCTATCTAATTGTTGTCCATTGTTGGTGCTTACCATCCATCAGGCTACCTGGGAATGTTCTTTGATGAGCTGGACATTGCTCAGTTCCTTCCCTGAGGACAGCACCCCACTGATCCTCTTAGGCGACTTTAACATTCACCTTGAAGCCTCCCAGTCGGCTGTCTTCCCGTCCCTGCTGCAGTCTTCTGACCTTTCCTTGCAGTACTCATCCACAACTTACAAGGCTGCTAATCTCCTAGACTTTGTTATCTTGAGGAACGGCTCCTCCTCTGGGCTCATGGTGACTCCATTTTACCAATCTGACCACCACTTCGTCTCCTCCTCCCTCCCTCTTCCCCTTCATCCCGCCCCCCACACCCCCTTCCACCATTTCAGTCCGTGGCAGCATCCGCTCTCTCTCTCCACCTGCTCTCGCCTCTGCAGTCACTGCTTCCCTCCTACCTCAAGTATTTTTCTGAACTCTCCACTGACTCCACTGCATCTTCCCCTCTGCTTTCCTCTCTCACCTCAGGCATAGATTCTCTCTGTCCTTCTGTTTCTAGGCCTTCTCACCCTTCCTCCCCGCTGCCCATGGATGTCTGACACACTACACACTAAGAGGGCCAGCCTGCATGCAGCAGAAAGGAAGTGGGGGAAGTCCGGTGCCCAGTCTGACCAGTCCTCTCACCAGGGTTTCCTCGCAGAATTCTCTGCATCAATCGCTGCTGCTAAAATTAGTATTTTCATTATAAAATTGAGAGCTCCACCAATCACCCTCATCAACTTTTCTCCCTATTCTCTTCTCTCCTCCCCTTCCTCAGTCATAATTCAGAGATTACCAGTTCCTTTACATCTGTCTCCTCTCTCCACATCTCCCCTGCTTCTGCTTGCTCCACTTGTTTTTCCAGTTTCTCTCCCCTGACTCAGACATCTGCCAACTTCTTCTCTCCCACCGTCCTACTATCTGTGCCCTCAATCCCATCCCTTCATATCTCTTTTAAGCCACACGCCTGATATCCTGTCTTTTATCGCCTCCCTTGTCAACTCCACTATATCATCTGGATGTTTTCCCTCTTCTTTCAAGCGTGCCCATGTCACCCCTCTCCCTAAGAAGCCTACTGTCGATCCCTTCCTCTTGTGGAATTACCATCCCATCTCCCTGTGGAATCATTTTTCTATTGAGTCATTTAATTATTATGAATTGCTAATCCTTGCTTGCTCATATTCTGTTTTAGTTCTCAACTTCATAGGCCTAGAGTGTGTGTGTGCTTGCATATTTCTGATTTAGCAGGGGCCTGCATAACTGTACCAGTGCGTCATGACATAAAGCCTATCTAAAGTCATACAGACCTGAATGTCTGTACCGAGGACAAGATTTTTTTCTCTTTCTCTAAGTTTGTGTTTATAGAAAGCTCCAGAATCCATAACAAGATAAGCTGGAGCCAGAGCTGAGAGAGAAGGCAGGTGCTCTCCTCCCTAGCAAGATGTGTGTGTGTATCCCTAGACAACTTGACGCGGTTGTGTGCCACGGCAAAGGCTCGTGTGATATGTAAATCAGCACGGGGGGAGGAGAACGCCATTTTCGCCATTTTCCTACAAATACCAGAGAACTTTCTATTTGTGTATCCTCCATTTTGCTGACTTGACTTGTATAGAGCTCCGGGGGCTGACGTCATGCAATCAGAAATCGCCATATTGGCAGTAAAGTGTGTGGTTAAAAACACTGGCAGGCATACGGCAAGCCGATAATTTGCTGATTATATTCATGAAAAGTGAATAATTGTATTTCTTAGGTAATTTGGACAGTCATTCAAACTTTGATAACGTGGTGACACAAGCTAGTTAACATACACCTTGAGCAGAGCGAATAGCTAGTTACTTTATTCTGCCCACTTGCTAATGCTAACGTAACTGTGATGAGGAGGTGCTTAAGACCAGCGTTCACAGGCTGCGCTTTCAGAGCTGGAAGTGCCCGTGATCACATTTACAGAGCGCTGCTCTCTAGCGCCGATTTTTGCTAAAAGTTGCTAAGACTGTGTGAGCATTTCCTCTATGCATCGTTATTCAATGAAATGAAACCGGGAATAACTGTCGCAACTAAGCTAATGAATGTTCATTTCCCAAAAGTGCAATTGGAACCGAATAAAGTCAATGATTCCGACTATGTAGCGAAGTTGCTAATGTAGCTCCCAACCATGCTATGGGAAATCTAGTGACCCATATTAAAATAAATGGGAACCTAAGCAATCACAGAGTACCAAGCTGGCTAAAGCTGCTGGGGTCTACAGTTGTCATAAACATTAATACTGAAAAATTTGTCAGCAAACTTCATGTCCCAAAATGGGGAACAGTAAGCAAACTTAAACTGTAGCAAGCTAATTGATTAGAAACTCGACTGTGGCAGCAGGAAACGTTTCTCACGATTGATATTGTTAGTGCCTCCCAATTTACGATTATGATTTGTCAGCAAGAGAGAAGTGACATTAATGAGCCCGGCGGTGTTCCAAAAGTTGAACTATTTCCAGCCGAGAGCGCCGTGGGTAAAAGCTGTAAGCTGAGGACGTTTTGGTAGCTGAGGACGTTGAGCGCTGTCAATGCTAAACTTCATTGTATTTGCATTAAAAACGGATGCAGCCAGCACAAAAAAGAAGTTTCCTGACACAGGCCCTATTCATCACAAAGCTAAATTGCGTCCATTTGTATCCCTCAAGGCTCATGTATGCTTTGATAGACTCTATGAAGGGAAAGTTGATCAGGTATTTGTAGTTGCTGGATACTGCAGGTCTGGAACATTGTCCGAGCCGGCTGAGTCAATGTTTGGGAAAAGCACACCTGAGGCATTATAACGGTCAATAAAGTTTAACCTATTAAGTGTTGAATTATATAGCTCAATTACTTGACATGTAAAGCGGGCAATTAACTCTGATGGCTTGAAATCAGCACTAGCGCCATTCATTTTCGCTTTAGCTTTTACTGCCAAAATGGTGGCGTAAACAAAAGGAGTCACGTGGGGTCCGGAGCTCTATGGGGATCCTTTGCTGCAGAAAAGTAAACTGACTTTGGCTTGGATATTAACTTCTCTGTCTCCGACTGATTTCTTCTCTGAGTCGTGAGTGTCTTTTTGTGAAGGTGATACCAGGAATATAAAATAAAATTCCTTTAACAGTCCCTCCTTTCTTTTCTAGTTAAAACACTCAAATGAGCAGCTTTTAACAAATTGTCATTTTTCCTATCCCAGGATAGCAGATCCTCATGAGTCTGCCTTCAGACCTGGCCACTCAACAAAAACCGCACTTCTCTCTGTTAATAAGTCGCTTCATGCGGCAATAGCTTCTCTTTCCTCTGTCTTGATCCTCCTTCACCCATCTGCTACCTTTGATACCATTAACCACCCCATCCTCCAGTCATCTTTTGCAGTAGGCATTTACGGCATAGCCCATAACTGGATCAAGTTTGATCTCTCAGACCGCTCCTTCAAGATTCCCTGACAAGGGCCATTGTCAGCATCTTGCCCCCTTTTTACAGGAGTTCCCCAGGGATCAGTGCTAGCCCCCCTCCTTTTTCCCTCTATACCAGTTCTCTTGGTCTTGTGATCTCCGCTCAAAAGTTGTCCTGTTATGCCAATGACACCCAACGTTTCCCATCCTTCTCTCCAACTGACACCAAAGTTACTGCTAAGGTCTCTGCTTGCCTGAGGGACATCCAGAGCTGGACCGATAACCAGCGTCTAAAGCTCAATCAAAATAAAGATATGAAAGTTTATTAATGGATAGCCCCTTGAGATAAAACAACTCACTTTCAAGGGGGTATATATAAGCAAGAATTGGCCAAAAAGGTCCTGGCAGGTCCATAGACAGGGCATTTTTGTCAAATAATTTAAAGGCAGCATATAAACAAATAACAAAGTATATTTTTGAAGACGTTTTGAAATGTACACTAGGTCTGCTTACTTCATCTGCAGAATGCACATATTCAACATAGGATTATTACTGCACTTTATGTCCTTCTAATTTGTCCATTCTTGGTTTGCCAGTTCTTACAGTGTAAACAGTTGTTTCACTTGCCTTGCGTGATGCACAAAATAAGACAATTCTTCAGCAAAATATACCTAGTCCGCAAATATGTCATTTACAATTGCATGACCAGTCCAGTCGAGATTATTGTTCAGTTGACTATTAAATACACTATATCTCCACTTCCATGTGTGTTCCAAAATCCATTCACTTACAACACACACTGTCTGTGAGATAAAACATGTCCAGCAAAATCATCCCTTTTTTGACAGATTTGTGTTTATGTTCCAAGATTATAACAGCTGACAATAGTTGCATAAGCCAAGCAGATGATAGTTGTTGGTAGAATATCGCATCATAATTGTTAACCTTTTGTGGAATCATGTGATCACAGTCTTGACAAATTCTGTCTCATTTCACAGTGCAAGTTCATGCTACTTGCAACATTTTTTTATGTTCTTCGCTTGTTCATTGTGATGTTGTAAATTACTTACTTGAGTACTGAAAGAGAAAAAAAAATAGGATTGGATTAATAAGCAGATCATTAGCAAAACATGTATCCCAGATGTCTTGTGGATTACTCACAGAGGTAAATGACTATACTTACCTTCTCTATGCCAGTGCTCTGCCTTAGAGAGGAGAGTTGGGGACATGCATAGGGCTCAAGATGAACCCACATTGTTTTGTTTATGTACATGTATACAGCCAAACTTCTAAATCAAAGTTCAAAATATAAATTTCAGTCCTAAAAATCTATTCAACATCTACATGAAATTAAGAAAGAGTCTGATAGCCTCATGGTCAGAATAATAGACACTGGCAACAGAATTCTCAGAAACCTCAAGTGATTCAGTGTTCAGGTACACATGATCCAACAAGCTTCCAGAGGACACAAATGTAGGGCTCAACCACAGCTCTGACATACATCTGAATACACATTCTTGTGCACTCACTCCTCTAGTAGACAGAAAAGCTGTACCTACTTTCCTCAGAGTTTCTCTGACATTTAAATTGGATTTCTTTGCTTTCCTTAGCAGCATTTGTTATAACCTGTGAGCATTCAGTTTCATCTTTTGAAAAATATGAACAGATGTAAGTTATGCACTTGCAAAGATTAAAGACTGGCTGCAAGTCAACGTTTACTGCAAATCCCAGTATTCCCGCAATAAAGTAGTTAGTGATAAAGCAACTATCTGTTGATCGCTTAAGATGGAATTTATAGTCAGAATCTGCAGATACAGAAAATGCCCAGTTATAGTCTTCTTCAGAAACACCAGAAGCAGTCAAAACGTGTGCAGCAGTTAAACAGGGGTCATATTCTGATTTGCCAGGATCTAAAACTTCATTGATTTCGCTCTTTACAGCAGACAGGTAGGCTGTTCTTTTTGTAAGCAAACTATTTTTTTCCTATGCACCAAGATCTTCTGAAAGAGGTTTTGATACAATGGTCTGATCTGTGAAAAACTGACCAAAATTAAACCAATATGGTACATTCTTGTACTTTCTGCATGTTTTAGAGTGGGTATGTTTCTGATATGTAGAAACTAACTCATGAAGCTCAGGTTGTGTATCCTTATCAGGAAGGTATGCTTGAACACATCTGTCAACAAAGTCAGTGTATTCTTGCACATTCTCTTCATTAAGCTTGGGACAATCTGAGGTCCAGATAAGAGCATGAAGGTGAGGTGAGCCTTGAAATTATATTCTCAGTGCATAATAAATTACTTTATCAATAGGATTAGCATTGCTCATTAACACTTCTGTAAAAAAAGTCTCAACTCTGTACTGGAAATGTTCAGCAACTACGACTGCGTTCAAGTTCAGCATTGAGCACCTCTCATGGTAAGACATTGCCTCAACTTGTTCATCAGTTATATTCATATCTTGGGTTCGTGCAATAATTTGAAAAAATTCAGGCCATCTAAGATCAGCACAAGATAGAGTCATAAACCAGGTAGGAATTCCAAGTCGCTTGACCCTAGCAATAACTTCATACACAAACTTCTGCCAGTACGGCGGAGATCCTGGAATCTCTCATGAACAAATATGTTTGGTCTTTGCAAATAAGGTTTTGTAAACTCTGTCTATCAGCTCTGATTGTTGAGACTGTCATTCTTTGTCCATGCATTTTCTTTAATGCAATACTAATACTATCAGAGACCTTCTTTTGCTCCATTATAAACTGTGCAAAAAACTAATATTCTGGATTTGTTGCAAAGCGTCCGCAATGATGTAGAAAGTCATGCATTGAAGTACTTCACAGGACTTAACATCTCTTTCAGCTGTTGAACCAAGTCTACCTTTGGGAAATAAATTTGGAAATGCCAATTCTTCACACTGTTTATCAGTCATGAATGCTACTGGATGCTTGTTTTCTCCAGGTGAAATACTGTAAATTTCATTACCTACTGATACACTTTGGTCATTTCTTTCTGCAATTACAGGATAATCTGGGATTAAAGCCTGTGAATACGTCTCACTGATTGGTAATCTGTGTTCATTTAACGGATCATTAATCTCCTCATTGGATTCACCATTATCAACATTATCAGTCTCACTGGCAGCCCGGGGATTTTCTTCACTTGTGTCAGATGTTTCATCATATGGTTGAAAACTCGTCACACAGCTCTGAACGTTCTCAGCATTGATTGTTATGTTTGAGTACAATGCATCATTTGCCTTAAACCAGACAAGCGCATTTAATAATAATTGTGGTTTAACAGCTTGAAAGTGTACATGACCTCTGAATTCCTGTTTTTTTTTTCAGTTTAATCATTATTATTCCTGACTGCTCTGGAGGGCGTGGTAAAACTTTACAGGACTAATCACAATCTACAGGAATATTACAAACTGCACCTTTGATTTTCCTCTGCTGACCTTTTGGCATGACCACTATCTTCTCAAAAACTATTTTTTGAGCAATTAAAATCTGTTCAAGTTTCCGCAGAACTGACATTTCTGTGGGTATCTCAACCACATACATATAATTACATACAGCCTGACATGGCACATTCCCTTTCAAAACTTTACTGTGGCAGGTTTTGCAAATATACTCCCTGCCATCAAATGACTGTGTCTGTGAAAAGATACTGGATGTTGTATTTGCTTTTATTCAACACTAACAGACTTTCTGTAAAGAATTCTATTGCATACATAGTAAGGCCCTTCCTTTATCTTTTCTTTGAACAGGGAATCATAATAATCTAAATCATGTCCTGCTTTGGCATTACTTCTCCTCACTTCCTTCATTGCCATAAGTTTTTGTCTGGCTCCATATTATCATACCTTTAACAGAGTGAAGGAGTTGCTCTTTCTCTTTGGGACTGATACTGTTATACCTTTCAGCACTTCAGATTGCACCATGTGATAGAAGTTGCTCTTTTCTTTAAACGTCCATATTCTTAAATTTTTCTGCATAGTCTGAAAGATGTTTCTATTTAGTTTGAGCATCCATGTTTCCATAGTTCTCACAAATTCTGCTCTGAAGCTCTTGCTTCCTTTGTACATCCATACTTTTGTACTTTTTCCACACAATTTGACAACATTTGTTCTTTTTTAACCAAGTTCGTTGTTTGGTAATCCTTTCTTTTCTTCAAAACAATTGAATCTTTACATGATACAGACTTGTGCTTTCTTACTAACTGTTTCCTTTCTGTATTAGACAGTTCACACGCACATGAAACAAACACAATCTCGTAATTCATCTGAAGACATTTAAATTGATTAACAGTTGCTTCACAAAACAAATCATGCAGTGAATCTACATCTGGGGTACGTTGGACTTCCTGCTGTGATGATACGCTCAGGAACCAGTCGCGAGAACCAAGCAATGCAGTAGATCTGATTTTATTGATCAAGGGGGAAATCCCCCGCAGGGCAGAAGGCAAAGGTACAAAGTCCACTATCCAAAAATCACAGGCCAGTTGGGCAAAAACAGACACAAAAGCCAGGGCAGCAATCACAGTACTTGTGGTCGGGCAAAAATAGGTTTGGTACACAGGCTCAGGTATGTCAGAGAAGCAAAGCCAAAATCCAGTGTGCGAAATCCAAACCGTAACCAGGGTAGCAATCACAGAATTCGTAGTCGGGCAGAAATGGGCCAAAAACACAGATGCAACAATAATCCAAAAACACAAAGCCAAAAATCTAAAACAGGGACGGTCCAGTCAAAAGAGAATCACTGAGAGTACAAGGCGAGAAAAGGCGTGGCACAAGCAAACTGAGAGAAACGTTCTGACAGGGAAATGCTGTGAAAAGACTCCTAATATACATTGTCGGGAAGTCACATGCTACACAGAACCCAGGTGCAAGAAATTATACTAATTACAAAGGGAGGAACAAGAGGGAGAACCTAATCACATAAAATAGGCAAAAGCCAAAACGCGGACGGGGATCACAAGACAGCCTATAGACAGAATAAACAAATCCGGTTAGGGATTTCTATGTGCACAGAATGAGTGGCAGAACAGTGATTAGACAGGTGCAGAGAATCTGCGAGAAACACAGCAAAGTAAATTGAGTGAAGACAAGAGGCGGAGACTAGAACAGGGCAAATGCTGAGAGATCGTTAGTCAATTAGTAGTGCAGCTATACAATCCCTAGTGCTCGTTAGTCAGTTAGTATTATATATAATGTTAGTCTTGGTTAGTAATTTAACAAAAACAACAATCTGTTAGTATTGGTTAGTAATCCCGAAAGTCTGGCACGCAGCACTGGGGCTGTGAATAAACACATGACAGAAGACCAGACAGGGGGAGACAAAGTGCAATGCATGGCAAAAACATGGACCGGAATATAACTGCAGCAATGGAATATGGCAAAATACAAAACATGGAAAAACTAAACTAGACAAAACATGAACAAAGCTAAGTCACCAAATCACAATACATAATCCAAGGCATCGTCAGACATAGCAAAGATCCAAATCCAATTCAGACAGAATATAACAGTGGTTCCCAAAGTGGGGGGCGCAGAGCAATTGCAGGGGGGGGGGCGCGGGAAGCAAATTTTTTTCCCCGACTAGAGATCCGGACACCAACAGAAAATTGTTTGCGTACAGCAAATCAGCAACCTTGTTCCGGACCACTGAAGGAGTGACTTGAGACAGTTTAACTTTTTCTGTCTTTACTGAACTTGCACAGAGATACGGTCTCGTAACCACTGACTGCACAGTCCATTCGCTGCCCAGAATTCTACGATTACATCGTAAATGCCCGTCTTACTCTCAACATAACTGTTGGCCAAATCATTCATGTAGCCAGCCGTTTTCATAAATAATTTATGAATGTAGTTGTTCAAATATTTAAAGCTGGTAAAATGAGCTGGTTACAATCGATGTAGTCTAGTGATACCCAACTCGCCGCTTTTTTATCCTGCACTGATCTGGCATATTAACAATAAACTAGTAAGTGACACCAAACTAAATCCGATGAATATAAAACAGAAATAACCGAGATTGCGTCATCTTATTCTCGATAATATGAATGACAGATTATTTTTATCTAGCCTAGCAACTGAACGTTACAAACATATCCGCAGGTTTGGCAAGTGGTGTTCGTGAAATTTTTCGCACTTCGCTGTCGGCTGTTAATATAGGTTGATTACGGTGCTTTCTTTGTGCATCATAGAAACATAAATTTAAGTAGACGGCTATACTCAGGCAGAGGGGTGTGATACAGCCTAATGATTTTATACTTTAAAAGAGGTTTTGAATTATTAAATCTTCGTGTCCTTCATTTGAAAATTACTGTGGCCGTTTCCAAACCTGCTGATCATTTTTAATGTTTCCAGCTAGGCTAGACAAAACTGATCTTTTCAGAGCATTTATATTTTCTATAATAAGCTGACGCGATCTCAGTTATTTTTACTTCATAAGTGCAAGGCCAGTGAAACGAGAAACATGTAACTGTCCCGAGACACTCCTTCAGCGGTCCGGCACAAGGTCGCGGATTGGCTGTATGCAAGTTAGTTTCTGTTGGTGTCCGGAAAATGCATTAATAGCAATGTTGTTGAGTATAAAAAAAAAAACAAAAAAAAGGTGGCTCGTTATTTTGTTATTCATTTCTCATTGTGAAAGTAGCCTAGTTGTAGTTGATGACAACCTACAGTTTATGGAAGTTGACAGTTTTTTTTTTTTTTTTCAAAAAAGGTTGAGGTTTATATTAATTAGAACGTGTGAAATAAACTGCAATGGGCTCAGAAAACAAAGTATGTGTATTACCTGTTTGCAAAAATTTTCTTGGGTACCAAAGGGGGGCTCAGCAGAGAAAGTTTGGGAACCACTGGAAAATAAGAACATGGTAAACAGATAAGGCACATGGCTAAGCAGATCATGGACATGGCAGACAGGCAGAATCATAACACCTGCAGTTTACTCTTATCATACATCAAGACATTATGCGTAACTTTCTGTTTTGCACAACACTGAATAACGCAACCAATACAGTAACTTGAAATCCACAACTAAAATCCTGTACTTTTTCCTGCATTGTCTAGAATGAGACTCCTAAGGTCTCTTCTACTATTATCATAGTTACAGGTGAGAATTCCGTCTAACCTTAGACCAGGATTTATGACAACATGACCACGACCAATCTTTAATCTACTTGGTACATTAGACATGAGCATATGCTTCCCAGAGTAATACTACTCTGTATTACTGTATAGTAATTTTCAACTGTATTTCAACTGCTACTGTATAGCATTTTCAACAATGCTTTGTACAGTGTCTGCATTCCAGTACGTTCATGACTTAACAGTTGAAAAACAAATGGAATATATGGATACTGCTCCACATTCTTTGCAAGAGCAAGGGTCAGCCTGTTTGCTTGTACTTGGTGAACTAATATTGTTATTACAACTTGCTCTCTTGTTCTCACAGTCTTGCAGCTCCTGGGACTGGCAAATATGTACACCTTTGATCTCAAATACAGTGTTTACTGATTGTGCATGGAACGTTTGGAAATACTCAAGTAAACTATCCACAGTCTTGATTTCTATAAGAGTACATGTTCCTAGTGGATGTGCCACACCTGACAAATCTTTACTATGGGAATCAAACAGTTTAAATCTACCATTAGGAAGGCGATATACTGCAACACAATGACACCCAACAGTAAAAATAAATGCAGAGTAATTTTGCCTGAGCAATAATTGGAAAGCTTCGGGAAGTGCCATAACATATGGGAAATCTGCAGTAGGGATTGTATTTCCATGTAAATTACCAATATACCTTTCACTGTATCTTAGAGTATAATTAGTTTCACCTATTTCACCTATCACTGTTCCATCCCATATGGAGAGAAACCGTGTCCTCAGTTGCCAATTACAATAATTGGAAAAAGCATCAGTCAAGGAAAATGATTGAGAACTAGCCAGGACTAATTGTCATTAAGGGACGTATCTGTCCGCACAAAATCGCAAACCGAACTGACAAACCTGAACTACTGACAACTACCCACGAGCTGCAGAAGAAGATTGGGATATTTGATAGTCGAATCACCTGCCGAAAGTGATCCCCCCTCTCGAAGCAACATCCTAAATGAGGCTTTGAAAGTAATGAGTGACGTCATTTTGCCAAGAGGACACAAGCCTCGACACGGAGCTCCATTAGGAAGTGCTTCACATTTTTGATTAACCTCTGAAGCCTTACAGCACTACCAAATACATTTGCTTTTGTTTTCGCTTTATTTGGCAAAAAAATGCGCACTTTTCAATTGGTGTCTATGGAGCTGCCGCATCTTTGGCCACGAAATTGCCTCCAGTGGGAAAAGAGGAAGCAGGAAGCTAACATGCTAAGTGGCTGAAGCAAAGGTACCTTCCTCGTTCTCTCTGGTTGGTTCCCCACACACAGAGAATTGCCGAGTCACTCAGTGAAAGAAATCCTTGCTCGCGCACACCTCAAACTCCTGCTTCTCATGCAAAAAACGTTCAGTCTGTCACAAATGAAACCACATCATTCAAGGCACAAGACTTTGCTGAATGTGTGGATGTCTTTTTTATTTCTCTCAGTGATATAATTTTGGAATTACAGCGATCTAAAAACTCTGTGCACTTGCTGTTCTCCCAACAATTTTTGGGTGATTATTGAATGGGAAAGAGAGAAATTAGAAGTGCCCTTGTGTCCTTTGACTGCTCCCTGAGCCACAGAAACTACAACAACAAATTTTCTGACATTTTTGGGAAATTTCATAAAGAGGGATTCAAATTTGTGATAGTTATAGTGACATGAAAAGTATTTTTTGCAGCCTCTGTGCTCCCAGCTTCCACTCTAGGTGTGACATCACACACTCTAGCAATGAGAACCCAACTCCCTTTCCAATGGGAAAAATTTTGGTTTTGGTTTGGTTTTTTTGGGAATATTTCAGACACCGCATGACGAAACTCAACCAAAATCAATAGGCTTCATCCTCTAACCACTATCTGTCATGGGAGAAGGGATTTATTTAGATTTTATCCACTCTGACTATTTTTTTTCTGCACGCATGGTCATAATATGCTTTTATTTCTCTGAGTTTACCTTATTTCCTATTTTTCTGAATCTTTGTTACGCTAACGACGTTATTTCTGCTAATCGGCATTTCTCTTGGAAGCAGAGTGTCCTGCACAGGTGCCTGATTACCTGGATGATTCGATTGTTGATCTGTTACACCTGTGGGAAGTCTATTTAAGGTTGCTAACAGGGCCGCTCGTTGCTTCAGAGTCATTTATGCTCTCAGCAGGTGACAGTCAGAGGTTTAGTCTTGGATACGCGAATCATTCGCAGGTAGACTGTGTTCTGACTGATATTCTTCAGATTTTTGCGGACGCTTGGTAAAGTCCGTTTTCGCTTAGTGCCGGGGTTCGGTAGTTTCTGCACGCTTGCTGCGGGGCGTGCAACTTTCGTTTCTTTCTTTTGTTCTATGCAGTAGTTCCTACGCTTCGGTAACTACTGGAGATATTTCGTAACCTAGCGAGGAGGATTTTGTTTAACTATTCACAGTGGTTATTTCATTCCTGCTACTTTTACCAGTTAGTCTCTAAGGAGATCCTTGTGGCTAGTTCGCTAGCCTATTGATTGAACTTAGTGTGCACTTAATGGCAAAATTAAACCTTTACAATGTGCAAGTGATTCCATAAACAATTGAGTTTGGTTGCTGACAAGACAGGCAACTAGTTTGAAACCAAAATAACCTACATCGTGCATCTTAGTAAATGCTGTTATAAATATCACCAGTGAAAACCGTCAGTGATAACAATGTGTTGTTGAAGCTCATTTGCGATTATCCATGCTTTCATCAGTTCAAAACATTTATAATAGCAACATTAAAAGTTTCTGGCAGTAGACTGTGCGCTACTGGTAGAAACAATGTTTCGAAACATTTCGGAACTTTTGAAATAGTGGTTGTTTCAAAAGTTCTGCAACTGCCATAAAATTGCCATCTCTACTATGAATAATTGCGTGGGACTTAATGAGTGCATCTCCCTCATCACGCCATGTTGTGACTAGAGTGTCTTCCTCTCACATTTTTACCTTCATTTTCATCACAAAAATAAGAAAATGATCATTTCACAGATGAAACATTCATTCATCTTCTATACCTGCTTATTCCTCACTAGGGTCACAGGGGAGCTGGAGCCTAACCCAGCTGACTAAGGGAAAAGGCAGGGACCCATCCTGAACAGGTTGCCAATCTATCGCAGGGCGCACACACCATTCACTCTCACACTTATGGGCAATTTAGTGTCTCCAATTAACCTGATATGCATGTCTTTGGACTGTGGGAGGAAACCGGAGTACCCGGAGAAAACCCACGCGAACACGGGGAGAACATGCAAACTCCACCTAGAAAGGCCCCAGGCCAGATTCAAACCCACGACCCTCTTGATGTGAGGCAGCAATGCTAACCACTGTGCCCTCGATTATTAGCTTATTTAAGAAGCAAAAATCTTTCATCAGGTAAACAGTCATCATTTACCCCAAGATTACTGCAAAAAAAATTGGCCCAAGATATAAAACAAAACTGACCTAGTACTCTGACTGTGAAACGGCTCAGATTTTTGCGGAAATTAATGGTATGGTGATAGGTTTTTTTTTGTTTGTTTTATCTGATTTCTGCAATGGAATGCAATGGAATAACGTAGGATCAGTACCATGTTGAATTTTTTCTGCTCCAGAAAGCTGATTTTTTTAAGTATTGAATTGACCTTTGGGCTATTGTGGCTCTAGCTTTCTGCTATGATGGAAACAATTTTTTTTTTAATTTTCCTCAACTGGTGAATTGATGCTACTGCCAAATATGTTAGGCTGTTTGCAGATCAGGCTTGGTGGAGGAGTTTAATTCATGCCATTCCTGGGCTAGTTACAGGCACCACTTCCTCATGAATATTCAATATACATTTTGCATCAACCCCATATTGCTTGGATAGTGCAACTTAGAGCATCCTTGGAGCAGTTCCATGGATGCCTGCATCAATGATCTGCTCCTCTCTGCAGAGGGCTTAATGCAGTCCATAAAGTAATTTATGAAAGTGAAACCAGTCCAGTCCGTCATGATCACTTTAAATGCAGTAGACTGATTGTCTACTTTGTCCATCATCCCTTCGGTGGCCTTCTTGAATTTAAAATGCACAAAGCCACACACAAAACAGCAGAGATGTAGTCTGGAGTTTGACTCCAAAGACATATTTATTTCTGGCAGCATTTGCTGCCAGTGCAGCATGTCTGTACATTGTTCACAAAACAAAACCAACTTAATGCAACTGAACAGCACAGAGCAGCATTACAATAAATAAACCTTTTACTGCGGGGTGGTAAGGGGATTGGAACCAACAATCATCTTTAAATAAAATATATGAATGGTGAATAAAAAAACTGATTAAATGGTCCATTATCAAGTCGTCTACATACAGTACATAAATCACAAAATAATTTTAGACAAATTGCTGTACATGCACACATCCTCATAAATGAAAATTCATCATAGTGAATCCAATAAAACCAAAGGCAACATTTTTTTTTTAAATTTCAAAGGCCTAATAATGCTGCTGATTTTAAATTCTTGCGTCTGGTGACCCATAAGCATTCTCCTACAAAGTCATCACCTTTCAAAGTGCGTAGTATACAGAATTTTCTTAGAAGTTGATACAAGATCTGAGTAAGTTAATGCTTGTGGGCAAAGATGGTAAGGAGAAGAAAAGCACATCGAATATAGGTGCAAGGATATCAGTAAAAAGCATTGTCCATATTTATTTATTTTTTTTGTTTGTAGCATTGAGCAAATGTGCGGAAGTTAATTTTTTCCATTGTGGGTAAATGTGGGCCAAATCGACAGATGTGTTCTCAATTGACAGACAGTGGGCTGCTTGAATGGTAAAACAGGCAGGTGAGCCGCAGCAGACCCTATTCTGCCCTTTACCCATCGCAAACAGAGCACCACTCCCACATGGAAATCAGTGAATATCGTGCCACATTAACCCTTAGAGCGCCATAGGCCACCATGGTTGCCCAATGGTGTAAGATATCAAAACCCGATGCCGTTAAAAACCTATCATGTGGCAACTTGTTCAAAAGAGCTCCCCTGCAGGAGCTTTTTTTTAATAAGTTGCCACATGATAGGTTTTCAACAGCTCAGGATAATTACATTCTTAATTCCTTGAAAATGTATAAGGCGCTCTAAAGGTCAAGTCAGTGGAAGGTTGCAGCTCATTTACGTCTGTGGCCACAACATTTAAGCAGTTTGGTGGTGCCAGATGTATGAATTGGACCAAATTCAGGCCAGAATATATTTAAGGGCGAACTCATCTCCAGCCTTCACAAATCCTAAAACTACCTGCAGAAGACAACCAAAGAAAGTGTCTGCCCTCCCAACTGCCGTTCCTGAATCTCCAAAGCATTTGAATTCCTTTAACTCTCATTAAATAAAATTGTTGATGAACAGGTACACGCAATTTTAAGCTTATTCTACTGTATATTTAACAAATTATTACTAAATATATACCTCTATTAAATCTTTTAAATATTTATGTTTACTCTTTTGATGTATAAAGTTTCATAGCCATTTACTTGGACTAAGTACATCTACCAGTACCAGAACAATTCATATAGTTTCTATTATTTACGCCAAGCTTAAAAATTCAGTGTTTGTGTCTTACAATTAAAGTCATTGTAATTATTTTGTCATTATTTCACACAGTTTTAGAGAACTGCAGAACTGTCGAGTCATACTGACTCAGGTATCTTCTGACTCAAATTCAGGTTCCCAGCTTTCACACAGTTGTCATTTTGTTAAATCTATGCTTAAATCTAAAATCTTCAACCTACTGCCCAGTGTAGTCCATGAATCTCAGCAGAGGATCAAATAATGTCAGTCACTCAACATTGTATAATCTAGCAATTAGTTCATCCTCCAATCCACAAAAAATGTCAAATGTCCCAGCGCAAAATGATGGCCTAATGCGAACGCAAATTTAGTCGCAAGAAACATCAAATAAATGTCACTTCCGAAAAGAAAACTGAGTAATTAGGCTTGTGGCACATTCAGTCAGTGACATATGATTAAAAATACAGCTTAAAACAATTCTATCAACATTCAAGTTGAAAAGAACAAGTAAGCATGACTATTTATGGGGTACCATATGTAGAATTCATAATTCGTTTAAATTTATGGCTGTAAGTTGCCTCAGAGTGAAAAACAGAGAGAGTTAAGTCATCAGATCAATTCAGATCTTTGCTTTATTTTACATTTAAATTCATATTTATATTCATGGAATGGCAGGCAATATAAGTGCAGGGTTTACTCCAAATACTTTTGCTTGGATTTAAAGTGTAAAACATTTCTTGTTGTTAAACTGATCTATCCATGTTGAAAAGCAACAACATTGCAGCATATCAAAGACAATGTGCCTAAATTACTGAAGTTTGAGTTCTGTTGTTTTGAGTATTGACAGTGCCCTAATTCCCATTCATCACATTCATGGAATAATACTTCCCTGCTGAGCCTTTAATGTTGAGCCTTCATGTATCTAGGTCCTGTGCCAGTCCAGTAGGCTGCTGTATGAGAGCATCCCGATTCTGTTGTGCTCCACTGGGTTATTGTCATGGAGTACCAGAGTGATATCTGGTTGTGTGCCTGGTCTCTTGGGGTTCTTTGCCTGTTCGCTGAACTGGTCTCTCAGTGGATCTGCAGGAGCCATATCTGTACCTCATAGTGACCTTAGTTGAGTCTTGGTCCTTTTGGCTTGTAGGTGAGGCACAGGGGTGAGGTGAGGAGAATCACCAGGGCGTCGGAGAGGGAGAGGGCAGTCTGGGGCTCCTGGGGCTCCTGGGGATCTCCGGGGCCTGGATCTCATTTAGTGCCCTCTGCAGGAAAACAGCTGGTCACTCCAGAAGTCCAGCATGACCATCTACTGTATACAAAGTATCTATCTGATTATTTTCCATTTTGAACCAAGGGAGGGTATTTAGAGAAAGACAACAGTGTACCAACGCCCAGCAACCATCTGACATGCACTGCAAAAAATGAAAGATAAAAATAATAGGTTAGGTGATTTAAATAATAGGTAAGGTGATTTTACTTATTTTAAGACTAAAATTGCTCATTTCTTTTTCAATATTTCTTAGTAAGACACAAAATTGTCCTTGATTTGAGGTAATTTTGACTAGCTTGCCAATGGGGATTAGTCAATCTCACTTTTCAAGCAAATAGTAACTAATTTTAAGTTTCTATTTGCATGACAAGTGAAATATACCTATTCCATTAGCCAGCTACTGAAAATTACCTCAAATCAAGGAGAAATGTTTTGTCTTACTAATAAAAATTGTGATAGAAAAAAGCATTTTCAGTCTTAAAATAAGTAAATTCATCTTACATAGTATTTTTATCTTTCCTTTTTTGCAGTGTGGTTATGTTGGGCAACATCATTTAAAAGATGCGCCATGCAAATTGAATGCCTCTCTGTTCCCAATCAATTATTCCCGAGGTGCATCCGCTCATTGAACTCACACATTCAGAACACAAGACTCGACAGGCGCTATGCTTACCTTGACACACACTGTGGGTTTACCACTGCATGCACCAACCTTAAATAAAACGACTAAAATAAAGTATAATATCAATCAATAATTTAATACAATTGGCATCAAATAATGCATCCAGTAAATCGTCTATACGTCAATAACCACATGCAAAAAAAGTCCCTTATTATGCTGTTCAAGTCAATTCAATTTATTATCCTGTTCACTTGGAAATCCAAAAGGGAGGTTCATTAACTTTACAGCCAAAAATTCCATAAAAATCCATAATTTCGGGGCCATGCATCGCCTCTCATTCTCTCCCTCTTAAGAATGGGCTAAATGTGAAAAGAAGTGAAAAAGTGAGCAGATCTGTGGTCTGACGAGTCCACGTTTCACATTTTTTTGGAACTCATGGACGTTGTTTCCTACAGGCTAAAGAGGAAAAGGACCATCCAGATTGTTATCAGCGCAAAGTTCAAAAGCCAGCATCTGTGATGGTATGGAGATGTGTTAGTACCCATGGCCTGGGTAACTTGCACATCTGTGAAGGCACCATTGATGCAAAAAGGTACATACAGGTTTTGGAACAACATATGTTGCCATCCAAGCAACGTCTTTTTCAGGGACGTCCTTGCTTTTTTCAGCAAGACAATGCCAAGCTACATTCTGCTCGTTTTACAACAGCGTGGCTTCCTAGTAAAAGAGTGCGGGTAATAGACTGGTCTGCCAGCATGCCAGATCTGTCTCCCATTGAAAATGTGTGGGGCATTATGAAGCACAAAATATGACAGACACTCCAGACTGTTGAGCAACTGAAGTTGTACATCAAGCAAGAATTGAAAAGAATTCCACCAACAAAGCTTCTACAATTAGTGTCCTCAGGTCCCAGACGCTTATTGAGTGTTGCTAAAAGGAAAGGTGATGTAACACAGTGGTAAAAATGCCCCTGTCCCCTTTTTTGGAACATGTTGCAGGCATCAAATTCAAAATGAGCGAATATTTTCAAAAAAAAAAACAATTAGCTCATCAGTTTGAACATTAAATATCTTGTCTTTGTAGTGTACTCAATTGAATGTTGGTCGAAAAGGATTTGCAAATCATTGTATTCTGTTTTAATTCACGTTTTACAAAACGTCCCGACTTCATTGGAATCGGCGTTTGTAGCTTCAAATATCTTTATTTGATACTAAAATAATATTACCTACTTCAATTTTTATGAAACTTGGCTCTGCACCTCTCCTGTTAATCCAGATCACGAGTGCAAAATTTGACTACAATCCAAGGCTAAATTTTTGAGATATCAATCAGGCAAAAATTTCTAAAGGAGTATGATCGGATGGAAGGAATCCTTGATATTAATATATACCCCTGCCTTTTCAGGTCGGGGGTAATAAAAGTAACATTAGTGGTTTGATTGAGAGAGAGATGGGGTAGCTGAGCATGGCTGAGCAAGGAAGGAGGGTACACGGGCAGAACTATTAGGAGCAAGTCTATTTGTGCAGTTGTATACAACAAGAATAAGGCTAAGGCTAAATAAATCTGTGATGGCGTAGGTTGTAGGACGCCACGTGCAGTGGCCCGAAATAAAAGAGAAAATCAGCAACGTGCTGAGAGATAAAATCAGATGGAAATCACAAGCCTCGCACTACCAACGGACCAGACTCAGTCCGTGGTAGCAGACAGGTGAGCTCGAACCAAAGATCAAAGTAAGGGAAATAAAAACCAAACCAAACCCTTACTCACTAACACTTCTCCTTAAATGCAGCTAAGATCCTGCCAATACTCTAACTTCTCAAGATACCTTACCGGCTAAAGCGTCAAGAGCAAAATGACACTCCAGCAACATGAACGAGGAAGGACAGGAGCTTAAAAAGAGTCCGGGAAACGCCCCCAATCAATGCCAGCTGGCTAAGGAATCCGACGGTGAGCAAAACGATATCGTCCCGGACGAGAGTAACAAAAAGGAGCTCACAAAGCTCCCAAACCATGACAAAATCAATAATGGATGGTGTGTTTGGATACAATTTCTTATTTCCACCAATTAACTTGTATAAATGAGCTGTACACACCCGTTGACCATGAGATAATATTCCATTATCATATTTTAAAAATTAAATATAACCTCTTGATCTGACTTGGGTGTTATTCTTATACTTCTGTGCCTCCTGGCTTACCTCAAACTTGCAGATGAACTCAGAGAAAATGCCGAAAAAGCTCTCGGTGGCAGTGGATTTGCTGTCCTCACCAAAGAAGGAGGCTGCCTTGCTGAACTCTCCCATGGCTCTCTGCTGCAGGGACTCCAGTGATTGCATGGCAGGGTGCGTGTTCTCCAGGAAGCCCTTACACACACTGGTGTCAAGGAAACCCAGCAGGGGTGTGTGTGCATGTGTCAGAGTGCATATGCATGTATGTGGAAGTGTGCAAAGGCATATATATATATATATATATATATATATATATATATATAACAATGAGTGTGAATTTTAAATATGAACAACCCCAATTTCGAAATAGCTGGGAGGAAGTGTAAATTGTTAATAAAATCAAAATGCAATGATTTTCAGATCACATGAGCCCATATGTTATTAACAATAGACCATAGAAAATATTTCAAATGTTGAAACAGAGACATTTTACATTTTTTTCCACTAAATTAGCTTATTTCAAATTTTCTGGCTGCAACAGGTCTCAAAAAAGTTGGGACACATGCAAAAAAGGGCTGAAAAAGCAATTCATTTATAAGAGAATCAGCTGAAAGAACATTTAGCAAGTAATTGAGTTAACTGACATCAGGTGTGTAACGTGATTGGCTAAAAAAAGGATGTCTTAGAGAGGCTGAGTCTCTCAGAAGGAAAGATGGCCAGAGGCTCTCTAACTTGTGAAGGCTTGCATAAAAAAAATTGTTGAATACTTTAAAAACAATGTTGCTCAACGTCAAATTGCAAAGGCTTTGAAGGTTTCATCATCGGCAGTGCATAACATCATCAAAAGATTCAGAGAAACTGGAAAAATCTCTGTGCGTAAAGGACAAGGCCGAAGACCTTTACTGGATACCCGTGATATTCGGGCCCCTCAGACGCCACTACATCACTCACCAGCATGATTCTGTCGTCGACATTACTAAATGGGCCCAGGAATACTTCCAGAAACCACTGCCTGTAAACACAGTCTGCCGTGCCATCCACAGATGCCACCTAAAACCCTATCATGCAAAAAGGAAGCCATTGTTGAGCATGATCCAGAAGCGCCGCCATGTTCTGTGGGCCAAAACTCATTTAAAATGGACTGTAGCAAAGTGTCCTGTGGTCAGACGAGTCCAAATTTGACATTCTTGTCGGAAATCATGGGCGTCGTGTCCTCTCGGTGAAAGAGGAGAAAGACCACCCCTCCTGTTATCAGCGTTCAGTTCAAAAGCCAGCATCTCTGATGGTATGGGGATGCATTAGCGCACATGGGGTGGGACACCTGCTTGTTTTAAAAAGCACCATGAATGCTGAAAGGTATATAAAGGTTTTGGAGCAGCATATGCTCCCCTCCAGACATCATCTATTCCAGGGAAGGCCTTGTGTATTTCAGCAGGACAATGCAAAACCACATACTGCAGCTATTACAACAGCATGGTTTCGTAGTAGAAGAGTTCATGTGCTGAACTGGCCTGCCTGCAGTCCTGATTTTTTGCTAATTGAGAACATTTGGCGCATAATTAAACGAAAAGTCCGACTAAGGAGACCCAAAACTCTCCAGCAGCTGGAAGCCTGTATTAAACAAGAGTGGGATCAAATTCCAATGGCTAAATTCATTCACTTAATGCCCAGACGCCTCCACTCTGGGTTAAAAAGAAGAGGTGGTGTTACGCCATGGTAAACAGGGCCCTCTCCCAACTTTTGAGACCTGTAGCAGCCATCAAATTTGAAATGAGCTCATTTTGTGGATAAAATTGTATAATTTCTCAATTTCAACATTTGCTATGCTATCTTTGTTCTATTGCGAATAAAATACTGGCTGGTGTGATTTTGATGATTGCGTTTTGATTTTATTCCCAATTTACACTTTGTCCCAACTATTTCAGAATTGGGGTTGTATCGGTTTGTCACTGCATCCAACAGAGAACATGACTGCATATATATGAGTACACTTGTATAAGGATACTTTCATCACAACAGCAAAGCGATCCTCAGGGATGGCTGGCATTGACTGACAAGCGGCTCTAATGTCTTGGATGGTAGACTGGAGATCGCTCAGGTCTGTTGTGATGGTTTTCTGATTAACTATGGGGAACAGAAGAATACAGAACGATTGTTACTTGCTATCACCCAAATTATCCATATAATAGATGGTTGCACAGGTAACAGGGTTTTGGCTTAATAGTTAACAGATAGTTGTTGACGGTATGGGGTCCTGAAATTGGTATCTGGGGTTCCATACGTATGTATTGCTCAGGTCAAGGTCAGATACACAGACTCTGAGATGCATGTGTACCTTTAGCAGCGAGCGGAACAGTCGTCAGCTCCTTGGAAAAGCCCAGAACATCTGGGAAGTGCTGACTCAGGGATTTTACGAGAATGTGCAGGAAAGTCGACTTCCCATCCACAGTTTTTGTGGTGCTCAGCTGTGAGGGTGTAAGAAAACTTCATTATGTACACAAAGTACTCTGTCTGGTGACCGTTTCACACAGCCTGAGCTATTTAAGTGCCAAGCAAATCAAAGATAATTTTTACAAAGTGTTCCAGTCTAAATACAGAATTCCCTGAATGAAATTTACAGTGCTGTCAGACAAACCTCAGTGAGGAAGTTTATTTTGAAACCTGTGGTCTTGTTCGTCTTTGGCTGGCCGTTGTTCAGGTAATTCCCCATGGCCAGAACGAACTACAGAATGGGACAAAACAAAAGCAACAGAGTACACATGAGACCCAGCCAAGACAAGACAAGTTCAGCAGAACACCAGAGCTCTGAATGTAGAGATTCCAAGTTCTAAGATCAGGGAGAGATGAGATGACTCCAGTCCACAAGAGCCACAGAGCCAGCATGTTTTTGGTGCCTTTCCATATAAGTGATACATTCCATCACCGGCTGGCCAATGAGTCCAAATACCTCATGTTTCAGGCATTAATTGCCAGCTGATTGAAAGTTGGCCACAAATGTAATGTTAAGAAATGAATTTGGAATATTGGAGAGAGGAAATTAAAAGCCAAAGTAGATTAGAATGTTATCTGGCCCTGAAAAGAATGTATGAATCAGCAGAATATCTCTCTACTGTCATGGATAGAGAGCAAAGACAAATCTAAACAAAGTACAGGCTCAGTGACCACTAACTGGCAATCAAAAAAGGAAGACACTAAAAATCATGGCAACCAAAAGAAAACTGAATATGTGGTCACTACGTAAATGACTGGTGAGGTTCATACGGTAATGCACTTCCTTCCACAATGTCAAACATTCCATGAAATGAGGAACATATACTGGAATAAATTCAACTTCGTAATCTCAGATTTCAAAGAGCTAAATGATTGCTCAAAATGGAAAATACTTCTTTGAGAAGGAGACACATCATACCTTGCTGTGCAATATCTAGAGAATATCATATGGTCATTTTCATATCACCCCCTGTATAAACTTGAGACCCCAGTAAGAGCCCGAGAGCTTTAGC
The DNA here is from genome assembly GCA_029721435.1 of Gymnothorax reevesii. Classification (NCBI taxonomy): domain Eukaryota; kingdom Metazoa; phylum Chordata; class Actinopteri; order Anguilliformes; family Muraenidae; genus Gymnothorax; species Gymnothorax reevesii. The sequence continues at coordinate 32,789,607 of CM056584.1, read as the reverse complement.
TCGATACTGGTATGTTCTATTTATCATCTCCTCATTTTTATCAAAATAAACAATGCATTTCATCCAAAGCATTTATTGCAGACTATTATTGTCATCATTACAGGCCAGTAGCATTTCAATAACAAAGAACACAACTAAAACTTATCATTTATCTACAGTGAGTTCAGATTATTTCTGTTTCAAGTATTTTCTGCAACGTTAAGGTCATCAAGGTAGCTAGTTAACTGGTGACTGTTAACAGTCGCTAGCATTTGCTTTTAGTCAACGGTGCATTCAAGTCAGTGGAATGGCTAATTAGCTGGCTAGCATGCAAATGCGTTTTCCTCCATTAAGGTAATAGATTTGCTTTTCTACGATAACCTACGCATTAAACGTTTTACCACAGCCCTTTGCATGAATATTGCTGCAAAACGAGACATTACGCATACTGTTTACAAATAATTCTGTATCAAGTTCCTTTTCTATAACATGGTCCAGTTTAGAAATTTCAGCCGCTAAGGAATTCGCGAGTCTCTCCGTCATGACAGCGTCGGCAGTGATGTGTTTCCCACAACGCTCGTGACTGTGGCTATGGCAATGGTTGCTGCCACAGATACAGGATTTTGCTCGTGGGCAGATACGGGTGATACAGGATTTTGACCGCAGGCTGATACAGCCTTGTGCTTGTATCACAGCTGCAGATTCCCTGCATTTGTCAGGAAGTATATTATAAATACATATATTAAAATGCCACAACCTGAGAGACAGTAAGTTACCGAGACACACAGAACATACCCTCACTCACACAGTCACAAAGGCTTGCGCGCACACACATACACACATGCACAAACACACACATTTTCATTCGAAAAATGTTTGGAGTGTTTACGTAGTTCACATTATTTATTTAACAGAATTTTTTTCTAACTGCAAGTTTATTTATTTTTTCTTTCACTAATAGCAAAAGCACAATTTTTTTTGGCCATTTAATTGTTTTATTTCAAACTTGCTATGGCAATGTAAATGGCAGTTTCCCATGCCAATAAAGCCACTTTGAATTTTTAATTTGGTCCAATAGACAGAGAGAAACCCTATAGACTGAGGAAGAGAGGCCCTATAACTGAAAAAAAAAAAAAAACTGTGGAATATTGGCGATAAATAACCTAATTTCCAACTTTGATTTGAGCATTTGAATACACGTCATGCTGCACGTTCTGTTCAGGGGAGCAAAGAGTTCCTTTCCAGTGCCAATCTACTTCCTCCACTACATCCATGGATTGAAATCGGTTGAATATGACTTCTTTGACACACTGTAGTCTATCCTGAGTGGTAGCTTGTACAATGTTTACAGAAAGAATGAATAATTAAGGAAGTTTGGTCAAAAGCTGGTAGACCTATTTGGCTGGAACATTATTGCCGCTGCGATGCTAATTTCCGATAGCGCTATGATGGTAATTCCAATTATGTGAAAGCAATCAACTAGCTCCATTACTCAGCTACTCAGTGAGTCACTGACATTCACATTGGTACGGCCAGCTCACGGTTGCAGTGCAGCCAGCAATACATTTAAACGTTTTTCGACTCGAGATTTAACTAATAAGGTCAATTGTGAAAAATGTTTTCTCAATCCAATGTAAGAAGCTGCAAGATAGCTAATCACTAACGTTTGCTGTGGAAATTCAATGAGCTCCTCTATGGTCCATTTATAAATCTATAGTGCACACATATAGTTCTACAAAGTTTCATGCCAAATAATTTTCAAGATTTAGGCTATCAGAATTGGGTTCATCCCTGCTCTGAAACAGCCCAAGATGCTTTGCCTACTCAGGCCAATAGGTGCTTCTAGAGTGCAAGGATAAATCTAACTACTGTGTCACAATGATCAGAGGGTTCAATCTGCGAAACTAAAATGTCTCTGGAGTAGATAGCCAAATGGTTGTTTCATTCTAATTTAACACCTTCTAGACTAATTGATAACATAAATACACAGCCTGGCCAAAATGTCTGTTCATTATTACAGTGATTGAGCAATTTTCACGACCATTCACAAAGGGCTTTTCCGACTTGCTCCGACCAGCTCCACCCCCCTTAGTTATTTTTGCTATGGCCCACATGCAGCGCAGCTAAATTCCACATTGACAACAGCACAGCAGAAGTTAGAGCATCACTCTCTCGTGCATATTCCCGAAAATATTACAGTTTGTTCCTCACCAAATGGGTCCAACTTGTGCTGCAAAGCTGTCCAGAGAGGCCTTAACTATTTTTCACAAGAATATATTCATGAAATCTTTTAACGGAACGGGTTGATAAACAAGAGTCACAGCAAAGTGCTGGCAATTGGAGTGAGCTGATATAGCGTGAAACTGTTGTAAATCAGGAGACGAGATGAATGAATGGGATTTCTTGTAGACGTCCACACTTCCGGTAATTGGGCAAGCTTTGCCAAGCCAATGCATGCATGTCAGAATGCAATCAGCATTGTGTAGCTTCGCAGTAGAAAACATTGTGGATACACAGATATGAACACGAAAAATACTGCAAAAAAAAGCCCCACTATATTAAAGTCTGAGGACCAAGTCTTGGAACTAAACGCTATAAATCACAATTATATTAGCTATAATTATATATTATATTAGTGCGCGGGTATTGATGGTATTCGATGCGTGTCATCAACGTTCGATGCGGCCATATTGTTGACATGTTGCTGAGGAGCAGCGCGAAGATTTCAATTGAGTTAAACGAGCCGTCATGGCATCCTCATCGCGCTACGACGAGAAAACTTGATTGATAGGCGTCAATCCATATAAATTTGACTCAGTGGCATTAAGCCGAGATATGTCTTTGCTGCCAGCCGTGGATTACCCCGATTTTTTCCAATATTTAATCCACACAGTGTAGGCCTACTCGGCGCAGGAGCTGAAGGCGTAAGGAGTCGTATAACTATTTCAGGCTTTAGGCTTCCCAAAGTGCCTGAATTAAATCCTCTTTCTGTAAACTTGCGTTTGGTCCAAAACGTCGGTTTTTGTGTCCGCATTAATATTTTGTATTTCTGTGTCTTAACTGGCAATTTCTGTTGCACAATAGGAGAGTGCTAACCGGGCATTTTATGGCGTCTTAAGACACAAACACAAAATCTTAATGCTGACGCCAAAACCAATGTTTTGCCAGTGTAGCTACAGAACGAGGATTTAATTTTGGCGCTTTTGGATGAAGACATTAACTCCATTCAACAGTAACTTAGCTCACCGTGAATCTCGTAAGTCAGTAATATCGACTGTCAGATCAGCTGTCTTGACGTCGCCTCCTACCAGAACGGTGTCAGGCGCCGGTAGCTCGCACCCTGCGCCGTTTATCACATCAATCAACATTCACTGTCTGACAAAACAATATTTTGACTAATAAAACCGATAACTACCAGTGATTAAATGCTGGGCACACACTTTACTGAGGAAAGCGGCTTATCTAACTGTAACGTTACCTGAGGTAAAATGATTGCAACAGACTTTGTTGTAAGGAGTAGCCTGAAGTCTCTCCTATTAATTCTAGCGAGCCACAGGTCTCTCTTCCGCTGGCGCAACTCCTCTCTGTCTCTCCCTTCTCTTTTCCTCACAGTGGGTATTGCAAAGAAATGTAAGGCAGTTTTTTTTTTTTTTGCTGTCATTAGAACAGCCGTGAACCACGCAGCAAACCATGTTGAACCAACCAGGGTTGATACGATCGCTAAAGAATGTGAAGTAGAAGCCTCTCGATAGAGTCTAGTCAGGAATATTAGTGGGGATGTCAACAATATGGCCGCATCGAACGTTGATGACGCGGATCGAATACCATCAATAGGCAGAAGTTCACGCATTTTGAACTACCGTCAGCATCGGCAATCATATCCGCCTTGCGATGCGCCATATTGGATATCGGGTCGCAGTAATTGCTGCAGAATAACTGAACACCCCAAAAACTTCACATTGAGATGAGTTCAAATGATACAACAGTGGAATCATACCGCGCATGTAAAGCAGGGTAAGTAGTTTTTATATGTTTCATATGTTTGCCATCACTGAGCTAAAAATAACACTGGATCCAGTGGCTGTATAACATCAATTGGCCATGACTCAGACAATATGCTAGCTAGACCGAATGATATTGCACAATGCAGCAAACCCTTAAACTAGCAATATTAGACATAATCAAGTTATTAATCTATAGTCTGTTATATCGGCGTTTTCCTCCAAACCAATTTCGATGACAAGCTTTACTATTTTCGGCTAAGCGACTGATATTCTGAATTCGATTGTAGCTAGTTTGCTGGCTGGCTACCTAGCCAACTAAAGTTTCTAAGCAGATTACATCATGCCATTTCAAAATCTTTCACTGAATGTTTTATATTATATAGTTTTGCAACTGCTTTTTTGGCCTTGGAAAAAGGGTTAATTGAGCTGCCTGTTGCCAGGCAGGGTATCTTTCATCAGTATTACACGTTCTCCAAGCGCATCTAAGAACCATTTTCGATAAAGTCAGACAGCTTGCTTGTTACACACAGCTAAGGACTGCATTGAATGTGGGACAAAATGGCGAGTAGGTTGGACCTTAGTAAGAGAAGGTAATCTGATTGGTAATAATTCTATGCTTGATTAACAGGTCTGAAAGGTCCATCGTCTTCTGGAGTCTGAACTGGATTAAATGGTAACCTTTCGCTTTCATGCTTGACAGTCACTATGGCAGCACTGTTAATCAGTGACATCACATGAAAGTGGTCAATACACAGAGGAGAAATACCCTACAGACAGAGAAAGAGACCCAGCAGACAAAGGGAGAGAAATCCTATACAGGTAGATTGCGCACCTCCAGGATCTTGGCCAGCCTCTTGCTGGTTTCAAGCTCTAGGGAGGCATTATAAATGCACTCATAGCCAGCCTTCATCTCCTCCAGCTTCTCCTGTAGAGTGGTTTTAAAGAGCAGGCTGCGCAGCCGAATTTTGTACTCCGGCACAGACAGCATCTGGACATGCAAACAAACCATAATCACACTGATGCATACATGCACTCAAACCATTAATATTCAAAAGTATGGAATAATACAGAAGTTTACTTTTTTCAATTTGATCCTTTTTCACAAAGTTTGCACTAAATTGAAAAAAATAAGTAAATACAGCCATGGCAGCAATCACAATTTGCAGCATTGTGATGTTTTGATGAGTTTATTGCAACCTCAGTGAAATAACGTATAAATTCCTTTCAGAAACCAAATACATTTATAATATCATGTAAACTTTTTAGCAAGAACATGGATTCATAACTACATTGGCACCATTGGCACATAAATGCGTGCTCACGCACATGCAGACACACGCACACGCACACACACACACACACACACACACACACACACACACACACACACACACACTCACAAACTGAACACAGATACAACACAAACACTCCAAACATGCGGACAAATGCAGAAGATACTAATAAATGCACACAGATTATGAGGGCACGGATTCGTAATCGCATTCGTCCTGTGCAGAAGTGCGCATTGTGTGAGTGAGGCAGTAGTAAGCGCGCGATGCCACCTGCAGGACAAACTGGTCGGGCTCGCTGAGTTTGCGCGGCTCCTGGCTATACTGCTGGTACTGCTTGACCTCGTCCTCGTCGGGCGAATACAGCAGCAGCTGCTTCAGGTGGGCGGGCTCCAGCCGCTCTGCGCTCATACTCATGAGCACCTGTCTCAACTCAGCGGGGGACAGCTTCAAGTGAGCAATCAGGATGGCTGTGGGGGCAGATGGTGGCTGTGGTGATTTTCTGCCCTTAACTGTAGAGCCTTTTTTTTTTTTTTTTAATAAATGATGAATTCTGCTGGCATTAAAGTCACATTTAATAGCAGAACATTTCCACAAACCGCCAAAGGTCGGCATAAAGAATTTTTTTTTCCTGACCGACATAAGGTAATCATGACTGCTGGCAGAAGTGAAGCCAAAATAACTTACGCTGTTCATTGATTTAAAATATTTGAAAGTCTCAATCCAATCAATCTCAAATCAGCAGATATACTCACAGGTGTTGTAGGCTTTTTTGTGTGAGAGGATCTCAACCACATCTTTCTTTTTGAAGGTCTCGAGCTGAGGGACAGTCAATTCTAGAGGAGAGACTGACAATGCAGCACCGAGTGAGAATGTTTCCTCCCGGGTCTGGCACAGGGCATTCAGTCAGAGAGAGACACGCATGCAGGAGACCACTGCAAAGAGCAATAATGACCAACCACCAGCAGGGAATGAAAGAAGCGACCCTCTGAGAAATTGCACTTAAGAGACAGTGTGAGGTGAGAGGAAGGGATTGAGGGAGATGGAGGACAGAGAGAGGAAATGAGAGGAAAGAGAAAATGGAATAGAAAAAGAGAGAATTGCAGGAAAGAGAGGGAAAGGCAGAGTAAAAGAAACCACCAGAGTTTTCTCTCTTAAATTTGATTGAGTGCAAAATTATTGGCGTTAATTCAATCAACAGAAGTTCCTGTGTCTGCTGCAGTGGGAGGTAAGCACACAGCTGACTGAAGACGCAACATAAAAGCTTTAAAGTAGGCCAGAGAGACGCTTCAAGCTATGCTGCTGTTACCATTTGTCCAAGCCTGTCCCAAGATAGATTAATCAAAAGCTATTTTTAGCCCTTGCCAGACTGTAAATATGGTTCAAGCTCCATTTTCAACCAGGGAACAGTAGGGGGCTTTATATCCCTCATAACATAATGTATTAACATGGTGGTGTATATACTACAGTGTAACATCGCTTAAATGCACATGCATATGCACTCAAGCTCATACGAGTATATACAGATGGGAATACACATTCTGATGCGCTGCAAAACCGCACACATCCTCAAGTACATATAAATGCATGTTTAAGCATGCGTATGCATAAGCACACGCACACATGGACAGGCATACACACCCAAATACTCACACACACACACACACACACACACAAATGTGCACACACATACTACTTACTGAGACTTTTTTGTGTTCCAAAGTGGAGCTCTAAGTCTAGATACTTCACCATATCATTCAGCTTGTCATAATCAGAGTCCTCACCGAGCTGTGAACACAGAAGAGCCATTTACAGCCACCACTGGGGCAGAAGTCCTCCTCTCTCCCAAAAACTATACTGAAAGTGTCTTTCTGATCAATCCTCCAGTGGAAAGAAATTGCAAGAATGATGGGGCTATACTTATGGTTGTGTAATGCAAGACATTAAGGGCTCTAATTTCGTGGCGTAGCGTGGTGCAGCCCACGCAGTGGTAATTTCTTCCGGTGCAGCCCGCACAGTGGTAATTTTGTGCGGTGCATCACCCTGCCCAGCCACTTTGGCAATTTGGTCGACGGACGTGCGCCGAGATGGGTGGTGCGGTGTAGTAGGGGTAGGTGTCACATATTCATCAAGACGCAGTGACTATTTCGTAGAAAAGTCTTCGCTGCAGTTGCGCAGAAAGCTCGCCAGCTCCAGCCTGGTTCACTTTCTGTGCAGTGGTAATTTGGCTGACTGGCGCACAGTGCGCACACGTCACCGAAATCTCACAGGCAGATTTTCAGAATGTCAGGCACATTTCAATGCAATAAAAAATTACAGCAACCACTATTTAATGTAACTATCTGAATCAGCACATAAATTATAGTATCTATATCGATTGTCCTGATGTCAGATCAAAGAGAGAGAGAGAGATGTGTACATGTGGGCGCGTGAGTGCGTGGGTATGCTATGTGGGCATGTGCCCTTCAGCTGCTTTCACACCGGACGCGAAACGAATATTTTGCACGACTGATTACATTCAAAGTCAATACAAAGCGTGTATTTGCCTCTTTGAGTTGACTTTGAATGTAATCTGTTGTGCGTAAAATATGTTTCGCGTCCAGTGTGCAAGCGACTTAAAACTATTATTGTCATAGGTTTTATCCTTTTTAGTGGGGGAAAGGAATACAGCCTGATTGCTATGATCTCCTACTGAGGTAAGATCACATATTGAAAATAAATGTGCAACGTATCTCGCATTGTTGGCCATGGCGCTCCCCCCATTGGCTGCGCCTGGTCTACGAATTTAGAACCCTTAGACAGTATAGCATATCCTTACATGCTGACTAGTAAAAGCAAAAGTTCACTGGTATAGATACTGGTGCAGTCACAGACATGGGTCAATAAGAAACAACCTCACCTGTAATAGAGGTGCATCGTATTTAAAGCAGCACTATGTAGTTTTTGCCGGATTTGCTTACGGTGTCCCCCTGCAGTTGATAAATAGTATTGTCTGTAACAACTGTGGTAAAACCTGTCTACAGTGCAATTGTTGACAAGCCAACTACACCAGCGAACGTTCTGAAGCAGGACATGTAATGTGTGCTCCGATCAACCATGTCTTCAGACCAGTTAAGGGTGACAAAAATCGGTCTAACTCACGTAGATGGTTAAGTCCACACTACAACTATAACAACAATGTTAATGGCAAACGACATCATTGTGGTCACTTTCAGAGCGACTTTACACATGTTAGAAAAACTGACCGGCAATCAAAATCAGTCGAAATTTACAGGGCTTCGCGTTCATTCAACATGGCAGATGACATCGCAGAGAAAAAAGAGCTCTGTCACGGCTGGAAAGCACAACATCAATGTTTACTCAGCGATATTGTTTGTCAGTGTTGATACTCAAATGAATATGGTTATGGTTATCATTATAGTTATCTTTCTCAGAGTGGACGGCTCCTTATTGCATTTATGCATGCAATTTGAATGTCAGGAACGAAACCTAAGATGGAAGTTGGTGTCGCTTACATGCGCAGCTGCTACTAATTCTAGCCCTAACCGGCATCCATTCGTTTATGCTCTGCTAAGAAGTGAGTGGACGTCACATACTGTTCAAATAGGCAGTCCCTTTGCAGAATCCGACCACAAAGTCGTCATGCACAAAACCGATTAGCTTGTGCAATAAAACAAGAGGGCGGCTGGGCGTTAACAGAAAATCCCTGAAACTACATGAGTACATGCCAAATCAGGTCATTACCATATCCTTCCAAAACAAAACATGGCAAATCTTCTACCTTTAGTACTCTATACGGGACTGAAGTACACATTGTGATGAATCCGTCTGTGGCTGAGGGGGGTACGTCCGGATTCAGTGACCGGGAAGGGCTCGCTCCTGCTCCGCCGGTTGAGTCGTCCAAGTGGTGAGAGGAGAAGAATGCGGGGTAGGCAACCCGATCCATATACATAAAGGAAACAGACTTGACAGTAACTTTGTTAAGGCACTCAATACAATAGCCATGTGTAATGCCCAACGAGTGGTCCATCGTTTTCCTACTCTCATTCGTACTCTCCAAGTAATCTGCACAATACCAGATCCTTACATATCATCATGTCGCATGTCAATACATGTCATCACTTCGATTCCAGGGAACTTGTATCATTCAGTCACACGTGTATACCGGTTTATCATGCTCGTTACAACGTTTATGATTACACATTTCGACTGGCGACTAGTTTAGTAATGTTTGCCAGCTAGCGCTAGCATGACAACTTGCTAGCATGTCAGATACCAACAAGCTAGATAAATCGCTGGAGACGATTAATTAACAGAGAATAAATGGGGTACTAGATGATTTCAATGACACTGCTTGACACAAAGCAAGTTCAAACGTGCTAGATTCAGATCTAGAATGAAGGATTAAGCTAACAATTTGTACTTACTTGCCCAAAGGTAACAACGCCAAGTCGCCATCGATTGGACATCCCTCATCCTCTAGTCTTTCAGATCTCACCAGCGAGTGAAAGCCGGTCCAATGTTGACCCTAGTCCTGGATCTTATTTTATCGCTTTCTCTTTTTCTCTTAAATGTCCCCTCTGACAACTCGTTTGCCTTCTTCGGTTTCCTCGCCGCTTCAGCCATTACAACCACTTCCTACTCTGCTTCATTCTACATTCACATGTTGGTCGTGAGAGATGTAGGGGAGGGGGATTGTGTGACTTTTGCCGTAAAGCAGTAAGTAAGTTCGTAGTTCTTTTTGGGCCTGGGTGGCCTGGGTTCCTACCCGAAACCCAAAGTTACATAGTGCTGGTGAGGGCGATGCAGGCGTGATCGAGCCATGACAAAGGTGTCATTCAACCTATTGTGAGTTGATGTATTGCCAGAATAATCTTGGAAATATATATTTGAGAGTGAGAAAACTACATAGTGCTGCTTTAAGGGTATTAAAGATGCAAGATGGTTGACTACCATCTTTAATTCTGCAGTGTTGCTGGCGTGGTTTGGTAGACTCACCTGTCCCCAGATGGTACCTTCAGAGTTCTCCACCTGCTCCCAGCGCAGACGTTTGACATTCATGTGGCTTGAGTCCATCTGAGCAGGGCCGGGCAAAGGGGGTGGTTCACATGGGGGAGGGAGAGGCGGAGGTGTTGGAGGATTGGCCGCCCGGGACAGGTCAGAAGGGCGAGCCTGGTGTGAGGAGAATGTGGACGGCTGGGGCTCAGTTTGGAGACTCTTTTGAGTCTGGTCCAGCTGCTGAGCACAGTGAGTCTGTCGCATTTGCTGAAGTGGGTGGACTTGTTGGGTGGGCTGAAGGGACAGGCGCCGTTGGTGAGTTTGTTGGGTCTGAATACCTGCGTCAACCTGATGTACCTGGTGTTTCTGCTGAGCCTGTTGCATTTGTTGAGTTTGGAGAACCTGGCGTGCCTGAAGAGCTTGGTGAATCTGTAGTGCTTGCTGCTTGCGTTGTGCTTGTAGGTCTTTGTGAGATTGTTTAGAGTGGTGTGTTGGTGGTAGTGAATGGCCTTGAGAGGTGGGCTTGGGGGACGAGTCATGCAGATTCATTTCATCATGAACCTGATCAGTCTCACTTGTTTTCTGAGAATGTTGAGTTTGTTGCTTCTGGTGAGACTGGTGAACCTGTGGTACTTTCTGTATTTGGTGCGCTTTGTGAATTTTCTGGAGTGGATGACCTTGTTGAGTGGGTTCACCGGATGGATGGTGTTGATGAGGAGCTTCAGACGATGAATCACCTTGGAGACTATGATGTGTTGGACGAATTGGTTGAATTTTCTGAGCTTGGGTTTGCAGACCCTGTTGTGTTTCAGTTTTTTGAGCCAGATGGGAGTGGAACTTTTGTTGAACTTGTTGAGTTTGGTGGGCTGGTTGCATTTGCTGCAATTGATGAACTTGTTGCGCTGGTTGAATCTGTTGAGCTTGTTTAGTTTGTTGCATTTGTTGAGCTTGTGGAGCTTGGTGGGCTTGCTGAATATGTTGGGCTTGTTTAGTTTGTTGCATTTGTTGAGCTTCTGGAGCTTGGTGGGCTTGCTGAATTTGTTGAGCTTGTTGCATTTGTTTTGCTTGTTGCGTTTGGTGCATTTGTTCACCGCGCTGAGCATGGTGGACTTGTTGAATTTGTTGAGCTTGGTGGACTTGCTGAATTTGTTGAGCTTTGTGGACTTGCTGAATTTGTTGAGCTTGGTGGACTTGCTGAATTTGTTGAGCTTGGTGGGCTTGTTGAATTTGTTGAGCTTGGTGGGCTTGTTGAATTTGTTGAGCTTGGTGGGCTTGTTGAATTTGTTGAGCTTGGTGGACTTGTTGAATTTGTTGAGCTTGGTGGACTGGTTGAATTTGTTGAGCTTGGTGGGCTTGTTGAATTTGTTGAGCTTGATGAACTTTCAGAGCTTGTTGGATTTGTTGAGCTTGTTGCATTTGTTTTGCTTGTTGCGTTTGGTGCGTTTGTTCATCGCGCTGAGCATGGTGGACTTGTTGAATTTGTTGAGTCTGTTGAACTTTGAAAGCTTGTTGAATTTGTTGAGCTTGGTGCCTTTGCTGTGCTAGTTCAGCTTGATGCATTTGCTGGAGCCGGCTTTGCCGAATAGGCTCAGGGGACAGACGACGCAGAAGAGCCTGTTGACTTTGTTCACTCCGTTGAGTTTCTTCCGCCTGCTGCGTTTGTCGCGCGTGGTATATTTGTTGAATTATCGGCGCTTGGCATATTTCTTGAGCATGGTGAAAGTGTGGCTGCGGTTGCGAAAGTTCAGGAGATGACTGTCGCTGTCGGCCCCCAATCGGGTGCAGCTCCTGTAGAAGTCTTCCAGGAGAGGCAGGCTCTGGTGAAAGCCGTGCCGGAAGACTCTGCCGGGCTTGGTGACTGTGGTGAGTGAGGCTGTGTGTGGGCAGGGACACTGGACTGGGAGGGAGAGACTGTTGTTGGCGATGACGGCTCAACAACTCCTCCTTTGTTGGCAGAGCTCTGTGCAGGGATTGGCGGTGGGGTACAGAGGAGCGACGTGGTGGAGGAGGGGGAGGGACTGGATGAGGGTGGCGGCGCTGGTACGGCAGGTGCATCCTGGGAACACGTTCGGGCCCAGAGGGAGTTATGCTCAGGGGAAGAGGTGGGTCATTGAACATGAAGGGTGGGGGAGGGGGTGGAGACTGAGGCGGTGGGGGGATATGCTCTGAGCTGGAGGAGTAGGTAAGGGAACTCACCTCGCCACCTCCCCCACCCTCATTACTGCTGTGGCACTCACTGGGGCTGCTCAGGTCATGTGATAAGAAGACTGCATCCTCATCTTCATCTTCATCCTGAAAGCTCATCTTGGAGACATTTGGAAAAATAGATTGTTATTTAGGTGCTCTTAAGTCTTTTCCCAGCCACCACAAAGCACTGCAACTTTTTCCATCATTGTATCTGTAAAGGTACACTATAAATTTATTGCCACATAAATGCTGCTGTAAGGTTGTAAGAAACTTAAAAATTGTATTAACTATTGAGGTATAAAATGCCGCAGAGGCTAATAAAGAAAGAAAGAAAGAAAGAAGGAAAGATAGAATATTCAATTTTGATCAGATGAGAATAATGTCCTGCAGTCATGATTTTCATGATTGATTGTTTGCTAGAGCCACTATTTAGAGTTGTCTATATAAGTACATAAGTTATTAATTTTTACTTTATACATTTTTCCAGTCTGAAGAATGCATCTTATGGACTGATCCTTTTTATTCAAAAGCCTTTATTTGTGGCTGAGGCTTCCTACCTCCTCATAATCGTTTTCAGGGGACAGGAAGTCATCAACAGAGGAGATGTGATGGCCTAGTTGCTCACTCAGAGCATCCAGGAATTTGTCTGTGTCGAGGCTTTGAGGGGGACGAGAGAAGGTGAAGCGCTTCTTACGGCGAAAGGACGGGCTAGCAGGGTACCCGAGGGGTGGAGGCGAGGGTGGGGGGCTATCAAGGCCGATGTAGGGGTTCAGCGCTTCACCCTGCGGATAACACTGGTAGTGGGGGTCGGGCAGATCCTCCTCCCAGGGCATGACGAGCCCAGAGATATGTCGACCTGCAAAGGGATAGAAGGAGGACTATTATGAAGTCCATGTGTAAGACTGTGAGTTGGTGTATGTACAGGTGTATGGGCTCTAGGACTTTGTTCCCGGACTTTTCGTCCCTGAATTTTTTGTCCCCTTGGCACTTTCATCCCCGGACTCTTCTTCCCTGAATTGTTTGTCTTCAATAATGCTCTCTAACCCTAACCCTTATATCATGGTGATCTGTCCGTCCATCCGACTGTCAATGTTGTCATGTTTGGGTATCATCAGGGGACAAAATATTCAGGGATGAAAAGTCCATGGGGACGAAGAGTCCAGGGATGAAAAGTCCATGGGGATGAAAAGTCCAGGGGGTGACGTCCGTGGGGATGAAGAGTCCAGGGATGAAAAGTCCGGGGACAAAATATTTAAGGACAAGAAGTCCAAGGACGAAGAGTCCTCTAACCAGGTGTATGAGTGCATGTATCTACCCATTTCTGTTCCTGTATCAGGCTGCAGGGCCACAGGCTGCATCAGGTCCCCAGGGTCAAGGCTATCAGTGGCTGGGTCAGGATCGGGGGCGGGGCTGGGACGAAGCTTCAGAGATTTAGACTTGGCCCTTTTCCCTGCATAGACTCCCTCCAACTCTGCATACACTGCTGACACCTGTTCACAGAAAAGGAGTGTACATTTGTACATGGTCAGTGGCCTGGTGCAAATTCGATCAAATACATTGTGTGAATGCAACAGGCAGTTGTTACTGAACTCGACTAGCGGTGGCTGCAGCCTCCAGGCGTAGCCCTGTTGCTGTAGGCCTAAATAATGGTGTTTGGTGTGGATGAAATATCACATTCTGTAAAAGATAAAGTTCTAAAACAGAAGGCACAGAGGAGGAACTGGAGCAGGGCACTTTGTGGTTTGTGCTTTTTCTTTTTTTTTTTTGCTCTTTTAACCTTTTATCTGTGTGTTTATAACCTTGGTTTTGAGAGGAGCTATATAAATAAAACTTAACTAACTAAAAATGTTCAAGAACAGATGCATGAAGCGTACACACATTTGTCAAGTTGGGGGTCTCTGGGAGTGATGTCCCATCTCCAGACTGCCTCTCCCCGGGGGTCAGCCTCATCCCCATTCCTGTCTCTGCTGGTTCCAGGTGTATCCCTGAAACAGACCACAGGGGCTCAGTCTGAAAAAAAACTGATCTGACAGGTTTGAACTACCTAAAGACCCATACAAGGCCTGTAAACAAAAGAAGTTACACATGCAAATTAGCCAATTAGGTGAAGGTTCCCCCATTTATTTCACATTACAGCAATACATTTCAGAGTTAAAAATGCCTGGCCGATGTGTTTTCGACTGTACCAGTCAATCATCCTCCACAAAAGGATTGAAATTCAACAGTATGTCCTGAGCAGAAACAGCAGAAAGCTTTAGCTCCAGGCTATAAAAAGAGGACTGGAATGTGGACATCAACAAAAATGTCTTTCTGCTGAGCCAATTTCATAGTCGGTCAGATGACCACTGAACTTTTCTTGTTTTCCTGTGAATGTCCTTGCCAAGTAGACCCAGCTATGTTGTTGGTCAGTTCCTAAGCAGGTTAGCAGTATGCAGACCCTGTGCCTACTTTAATAAAATTCCATGGGAGATGACATCTCCGGATATTTAGGTCCACTGCAGTCTATAGTCATGAAATCAGCTTACACAGCTTGTAATCATCTGTTTCAAAGTTAATTGTAAAATATTGGTGAGTTGCACCATGTCAATCATGAGAAAACCACCGACTTTGCCAAGCTGCAAATGTATATTGTGATGGTGTCACTCATTAATGTGTCTATTGTTGGGGCACACGCATACACACACCACAATAGTGTGTGGGCAAGCATATATTCACTCTATGGCAGTAGAAACAAACATGAAATATTCAGATTCTTTGCCATGGGGTGGCTGATATCCTCGCTTGGAAACAAAATGCAGTTTAGGGATGAATAGCGGAATAGACGAACAGCCAAAAGTATGAAAAGTATGTATGGTGTATACACAGAATACATCTTATTGTGTTTATATACACAATGTATCCTTCTATAAAATTTTGTTGAGAAATATTGCACTGGTCTGGAAAAGAACAGGACGGCTGATATCTGGCCTGGAAACAAAATGCGGTGGAGGGAGGGACAGATGGACCGGAGGATGGAAGTATGACAGGACACATCTACAGAATAACGAGTATCCATTTGTAAAATTCTGTTGAAAAATATTGAATGATATAGAAGTTCTAGCCCGGTGAAGAAGCGTGATGGACAGATTTTTGTCATTTTCAACACAGAATCAATAATATTACCAGGAACATAAACAAGAACAATCTGTTGTCAAGTGTAATACTGTCATGTTAGACAGAAACTCAGGTGCAGACAACAGTACAGAACAAACTGCAGTTTATTTTAGAAGTCAAACAGGCAAGGATCAAAACCAAACTGGCTGATTGCAGCACCAAATTAGAGTCCAAAATTGCTGTCAGATGGGCAGAGTTCAAAAAGCCAGAGAGGTAGAATGCTGAACAGATTCAGGATCCGGGGAACCCTGGCGTTAAATGGAAAAAGCTAGTAAGTCATTCAGGCATTTTGATAAAAATGGGGAAAACGTAACCAACCCCATCAATAAGGCCACGCCTTTTGTCATTCCTTTGTTTGATGTTTTTTTGCAAACAAGTGCATTATTTCTATACAGTTCCAGAGTTAAATAATGCAAAAGAAGCCAGCAAGTCAATTAACGTCAAAATTATTTTCCTCAAAAAATGTGACTAACTAGCTTTTTCCATTAAACGCTAGAACCGTGCTACATGTAGAATGTAGAGTCAGATCAGGAGCCACAGAGGACAGGCAGGATTCAGACCGGCTCGGGAACACAGAGTAAATGCAGCAGAACTGCAAGCACAGCAGACTTAAACGCCACAGAAGTAACTCGGCTAAGACTGGCTTGGGAAACCAGAATATATGAGGGAAGCAGACAGTGAAAGCTGGCTTGCACAACAGAAAATAACACCGGGTTGAATGCAGACTTGCTGAAGAAACAAAGTGACAGATTAACACGCCGACAAGATGACCTAACATGAAACAGACAAGGCAGGACATGAGGGATGCAGTGAAGGTGACGCAAGAAATGAGACAATGATAACAGAATAATTAAGAATTAAGGAGCACAGAAGAAAGACGTGCAATAGAAAGGTGCGCAAACACAATGGAAACTGGAACTACACGATTACAGGGAGAAACATACCCTGACAAATACACTGTATAAAATACATTGACATTGTAGCATACTTTGAGTTTGTGTCAAATATTTTTCAGTCCATGAAAATCAAGGATTTGCGGCATGAAAAGAAATGAAGCATAGGCTATAATAGTCTCTGTTGTATGTCCGCTAAAACAAAAGTATGTCGAAATGTGCCCGCCCAGTTCATTTTACATAAGTTTAACCATTCCTCCACTGTGTTATTAATGTTAGCTTTCTTTTATTATTATTTATTTATTGACATATTTTAATATGTTGGAGGATTCTTAGTCGACTGTAGGCAGGAGTACATCATTGATAACTTCTTTTCGAGGTATTGTTTATATCCATCAATAGATACACTGCCTGGCCAAAAAAAGTCACTGTTTGGATTTGAATAAGCAAATACTCGAGAGCCTTTGATTGAACCGTTATTGCAGTGATTTCAGCTGGCAACAATTTTTTGACCCTGACTTATGCAGTGAGTAGCTTGTTATTTATTAAACAACCATGTTAGGAGATGTATTCCATGGCTGTGAAAAATATTTTACTGTTTTTCAAAAGGGGAAAATTATTGGCCTGCATCAAACAAGAAAAAAAAAAAAACAACTAAAGAAATAACTCAAATTGGATGAAGCACTGTCCAACACATTACTGTAACCTGAAAGGGTAGTGATGAACCGTCAAATTCAAGTAGAAAATGGATTAGAAAAAAAATTGTGAATGATCTTTATCAGAGATTATTAAACGCTTAGTGAAGTCTCACCGTATTTGTACAATGTTTAATTGTAAAAATAAGAGAATTCTAACTGCCCAATGTGGCAATGACTTGCAGGAGATGGATTTAACAGCTGCATGCCCACATGAAAAGCGCTTGTTAGTGAGTCTAATCAGAAAAAAACCTCAATTTGCTAAGAAGTATGAAGACTGGACTGTAGAGCAATAGAAAGAGGTCATGTGGCCTGATGATTCCACAGCGATGGGCGCATCTAGGTAAAGCCTAGGATCCATTTATGCTCTTAAGGTCTCCGATTGTCCCGATTCTCCCCTTCCGACCAGGTACGAGCTATTAAGAGTGTAAATTTTTGTTATGCGCAAGACATAGGTGGATCATGACTTCCGACCTGTACTGACCCTTGAATAAGAGAGGTTCCGACTGGATCAGATCAAACCAGTTTGATTTTGTCGGAAGGTATGAGTTGTCGGAAGGACGGGGGAGTAGCGGTTCGTCAAGTGCAAACTAGGTGGCGAATATTTCCACTGCAATTAGCCAATTAGAAATCGTTTACAAATACAACCACCTCTTTATAGTTGATATTGGCAGAAATCAATCGGAAGTGCTCGCGTTAGTGGATCATGGGATGAAATTTTTTCCCCAATCCCCGCAAGTTTCGGATGGTTCCTGGTGCTTCCAAAAGCTTCCGACTGGCCACAATTGCTTGCATGCGGAAGCCTTAAAAGCGTCAGTGGATCACAGGCATAATAAGAAAGCCCATGAAGAGATGTATTCATCACGCATGTCTAGGCCCAGCAATGTTACGCAGCAATAAAATTAAATCAAAACACAACCTGAATGTACTGAATGACCAGGATATCCCATCAATTTTTTTCATCCTTGAGGGCACAGGATGACAGTGCCACGATTCAATAGGCTCATATTCTGAATGTATGTTTCAGAGAGTGTGGGGAGCCATTTTCACTCATGATTCAGCCACCACAGAATCCTGACCTTAACCAGTTGAAGGTCTTTGGGATGTGCCGGAGAAGGCTTTAAGGAGTGAATGGACTCGCTCATCGCCAAAACACAAGATCTCGGCCAAAAATTTATGCCACTCTGGTCGGAAATAAATATTGTACCATTGCGTAGGATTGTCCAAACAAAGCAACAATGAATATGCTTCATGGTCAAAGCTAAAGGTGGTCCACAAAACTATTAGCGTGCAACTTTTCTGGCAAGGCAGTGTATATTCACCGAAGTGGGTATAGCAACATCATCAGATCTCATATTCCTCATATTCTCATAAATCTGCAGACATCTAATATCAGACAAATTGACTTGAGCTGGGTTAACTTGAACGCAATCCCAATCCTGGACCCATAATAAGCTTGGAAGTTGGTTTGAGTTGACTCAGTGAAACTTCAGGGAGTAGCTGTCATTAAAGTACACTTTACACTTAACAGAGACAAAAAGTTTCAGCTAGGCATACTGACTGGTTCTAAGCACAAAAGGCTAATTACAATCCAGCAACTTGAAACAAAAAGCAGGGGGCTTAAATACATGTCTCATGGTCATTAGGAAATAACCGTGGAACAAGATGCAGACGAGGAGTTGCAAGCATACAAGACGTAAATCAATCAAAAGTAGACATACGTCTTCTAGACACGGAAGTTGCTGAATAGAAAGAAACAAGAAAGGCATTCACATGAGAGTTTTGACAACCTTGATTATCTTCAGAGGGGAACATTTCCACCACAAAACATTCACCAGAGCCACCATTCAGATTCACAGAACATTCAGCCAGAGGAGAAACACATGGAGAGTGAATGTCCTCTGTTGTCTAAAACCCAGGTTTATGAAACTCTAAAGACAGACAAGCAGGATGGTGAACTAAAGCCAGTTCAATAGCACTCATTCTTGATGTAGTCTAATAGCACAGAGCTCAGTGGGTGTCAGCCAAATTTGTGTGAGTTTTGGCACCGCTGGAATTTAACACATATGCATGTTCAAACTTAGTGAGTAGTGAGCAGAACAGCTCTGTCCAATGGTGAGTAGAGAACAGGGCAGGTGAGGGTAAATAAAAATGCAGTAATTCAATTTATTTAAGAGTGATGAGGAAGGTTGAGAGTGCAATGTAAAACAGAGATAACAGGAAAGATGAAAGCAGCTGCTGAGAGATGTGGAAGTGTACCCTTGCCCAGGTGAGTGCCGATGATGCAATCATCAGAGCTGCGTCCTTTCACACTGCTTCGGTAGGTTGTCCCAGTGACTCGCATGGAACTGCTACGACGCTGAGGCTCAGGAGCCGGCTCAGGCTCTGCAGTTACCGCTCAAAAGACCGAGCACGGTGAGACACAATATACGTTCATACACCACATTCACACAGCATGCATTTACTGCATACACAATATACTTGGTCTATAATGTACACATTAACTAAATAGATACAGTATCTGTGGAAACAAACCCTGTTCCTGGAGATTTATGATGTACGTTCTTTATTTTAACCCCAATTTGGCACACCTGACCTACTGGTTAGCAGGGGAACAAGCGCCAAAAATGTAGAATGAGGTGTGCTGGGTTAAGTTTGAAATGAAAACCTCAAACATCTTCAATCTTCAGGAACTGGGCTGGTAATCACTCATATTTTAAGGGGTCTGTGTCACGATTACTACACATGCTTGTGTTTGAAAAATGCAAAAGATTAGAAAAGACCATGACCTCAACTGAAAACTGCCAGCTCATTCTGATCATAGTTTTACTGGAGATTTAACGAAAGATTTGCGTCAGATAGCTGCAGAAATTAGCGCTTTGACAGACCAAGGCAACTGTTCAGCAGTAAGGAGCTGCGTTTAATTTTGGCCACAGCATTTTTACCGCCTTTGTTAGGCAAATTTCAACTAAATTTCGACTTTGGATGCGCAAGCTACATCTTTGGGGCGACATGAATTCCAGATTATTTGCTTCCTGTTTGCACAGGATGATTCCCCTAACTTTTGCCAGAGTATTAGCACTTGTTCAACAAAAGCTGGAAGAAAACAAGTCGGATGCCCTTGCAAAACAGCCAGTCGTTTCATTTTGTTTTATATCCTTTGGCTCATGCGCTAAAATCCTCAAATTACAATAAAAAGCATCTTAATATGAAAAGCATAATACTCAAGTAAATAAAATGTATTATTACAATGCAAAATCGAAGAAAAAATGGCAACGATAGAATCAGATCATGACTCGCAGTCAAGCAGATTCACTTCATTTGGACTCTTTATTAGGCTGATAGTGTTCAAAGTTCTGAACAAACGCAGCAATTATAACACAGCTCCTTTAAATATGAGTGAAGACATCTCTCCATTCATCCATCCCCACACCGCGCCCACCTGTCGCCCTGTAACCCAGGAAGCGGGAGATCTTGCTCTGGCAGTGCTCCTGCTCCTCATAGGTCAGCAGCTGGTAGATGAACTGCCAAATCACCTGCTTGGCTGGTGTGTCCAGTAGTAGGAACACATCCACAATCAGGTTGTCCAAGTTCCTGACCAATCACATTAAGAGGAGTGTGACCACTCCCACGAACCCAAAAAGGCTGTTCTGCCACGACACGGGTTCTCCAATGAGCAGATCTAAACTTGTTTATTAACTGATTTATCCAGCAGGGCTGAGGAGCCTCATTCCAAAAGGGCCAGTGTAGACGCAGTCTTTCACTCCTCAACAATGACACCCCTGATTCCACTAATCAGCCAATAGAGTCTTCATTAAGGACCTCGATTTGCAGAATCGGGTGTGGCATTGCATGGTGAGAATAACCAGAATCCATACCGGCCTGTTCTGGACAAAGTTTCCAAATCCCGCTTTAAAGTATCCAGACAAGCAGCTACTGGCCTTATTGCACTCTTAACAGCTAAATTAAGGGAGATTTCAAATATATTCATAAAGAGGCTAGTCCAAGAACATCTACCCCCACCCGTTACTGACGCCGACCGTTCACAAAAATCACATAGTATTCCACATATTCCATTTCAATAGCAGAGAAATACACCTCATCAATGCTATTCACTGCCTGCAATCCTCTGATTGGTTTGCAACATGGAGCAGCGAGTTCTACAAGCTCCTGACTGGTCACCATCGTTGGAAGGCGGGTTGTGTGAAATCCTGCCTGGAAAGCATTACAGGAAGGCAGGTTGCGTGAGCTTTCAATTGGTTACCGATGCTGGAAGAAGGCCTGCAGGGCCCTGCAGAAAGCATATCGCTCGCTGTGGGTCAGCAGATGCTCCAGCTGCTGGGCGAAGGTCATGCCGTTGACGCGAATGCTGGGCGGCAGAATCTCAGCCACCCACTGCAGGGAGGTCAGGACTGGGGAGCGCTGGGCAGGGAGCGGGGAGCCCCGCCTTTCTGGAGGCTCCATCTCCTCCGGGGGGAAGCCCATCAACCCGTCCTCCACCAGCAGAGTGGGCATAGCCCCACTGCCTTGCAGCATGGACACCACCTTCTCATGGGAGCATGTCCTGCCCAAGCACACAAACACACACACACACACAAAGTTGGTCAAACAGACAGATACATTGTGACTCATTCTGAGTTTTTTTGTGGAGAGGTCTTTAACCCTTTGAGCGCCATAGGCAACTATAGTTGCCCAATGGTGTAAGATATCAAAACCAGATGCTGTTGAAAACCTATCGTGTGGCAACTTGTTTAAAAGAGCTCCCGCAGGGGACCTCTTTTAAACAAGTTGCCACATGATATGTTTTCAACAGCTCAGGATAATTACATTTTTAATTCATCAAAAAATTTACTCAGCGCTCAGAGGGTTAATTTCTGAGCAGACTTTGATGGAGATTCAGATTTCGACATGAGCCCGTCTATTCTCAATCACTGTATTAAATAATGCCCTAGTAAATACACAAACCCAAGGTCAAGAAAAAGTCTAGTTTTACACCCATTTCAATTCAACAAGGGATTTTCCCATCAGGCTTGCGCCTTTCTATTTTTGATACCGTCAATAGCTATCAGGCCGCAGCCATAATTTCTTTATTTCATGTGTAAATTAATAGCAGCTACGCAGGTGCCTCAATGAAACTGATAACGTACTATACGACTGGCGCAGCAAAGGTGACCAGGAACTGCGAGCTACAACTCTTGAGATGACTTTAAGTTAACGAATTAGCATACAGTTCATGTTCTAGCAGGAGTAATCAATGATACTGCAATTGTCTGCGTGACTTTGGAGGACTGGGATCCTGAGTGTTGGCCATACCGCATGTCCAGCCCATTGAGAAAAAGGATGCGGTCCCCAGGCTTTAGGCCAGCCTTGTCTGCTGGGCTTCCTGGAATGAGTTGAAGAGAGAAAGAGAAAATATGAACAGCATTCAGGTATTAGATGTACCTGCCAACATTTGGTAGTAAAGTAGTCTTGCAACGTCAGAGTAAAGCCTGAGCTATATTTCAGATAACCCAGTCAGTAAATATAACTGTATTTAAAACAACATTTCACTCCCACAGCATCTACATTCTCACTTTTGCTCAGTAGGGAAAAAATAAGGTTGAATTTACATAATACATAACTGCCCAAAATTCAAACTGATGCTGCAGTTCTCCCCATAATCTGTTTATATAACCCATGGACAAGTCACAGACTCCACCACTCTCGGTCTTTCTCTCTCTCGCTCTCATGAGGGTTTGTGCCATCTGGTGTCTAAGCTAGTGGTTTGACCACAAACATGACCTCCCTACAGCCTGTGCCCTGATTTTTTAAAACAGTCCCATTCAACATAAACCCTAAAAGAACAAAATACACCAAAGACCAGATTTCTGCCATTTCATGTGTTATTTCACATACTTTGCAATCTATATCTGTGAGACTGCACACAATGTTTAATCCTAACACACATATCTCCGCCTCACTACTGATTCTAAAAACAGAAGATCACAGGTCAATTCTTGATGCTTTCCCCCACCAGCTCACAATCATACATTCCTGCACCTTGGAAAAAGATTGAAGCATTTTAGCCAGAGTACTATATAATCAGGAGGCACTCTTTGATTAGACACAGTTTGTCTGCTGGTTACGGATGAGCAAAAATATCCATCTCTTGACAGATGGCTGAATACGCGGCGGAGGCGCTCCAGTGAGTCACCATCGCAACCAGTCGAAATCACGAGTGGCACCTGCCAAAAACCAGCATTACCCTTTGAAGAACATTCACATACATACCAATTCATTTATTATGCAATGAGATAAAGGAAAATGGAAACTGAAATGATGCTGAAAATGATGCGAAGCCTGCGGAGGCACAAGGCAGACCAGTTGAGCTCCACTGACATGCAGGAGCTCCATTTTGTTCTGTGAAGCTGCTTCCTGGATGAGCTCAGGCTGACTGTGTGCACAGTAAGAATCTCAAACTTATAGCCAACGATTAAGCTCAGTAACAATCCTGAAACCCGCAGAGACGACAGTCTCTTCAGACAAGCACACTGTATGAAGTGATAAATTGCACACAAGCTCTTAGGATCCAGTGTGTATTGAAATTTGCAGGGTCTGGCATAAACACTGTCCCTGTAATTTAGTTAACAGGTTGTCTGGAACAGGTCACTCCGGCCCTGTTTACGCTTAGTTTTAAATGTGCCTTTGTGATCAGAACACAAGTGCTCATCTGAGACAATTATCCATTCACACCAGCCTCGACCGAGTGTCTCCAAAGCGTCTTAGCTGACCACTGGTGTTCATTTTGGTTACTGCATACATTTTTGATTATGTATTTTCCGGTCAAGTCCTTGTCTGAGACAAATGAGGACACATGACCATTTACAGCGCAAATTATGCTGTCAAAGGCATTTTGAGTGATCATATTGCGTCTTTGTGGTTGGGTGCACTTGTATTTTGTGCTGTCCTCTTGTGATCTGATCACCCAAGACACATTTTAGAAGCAAGAGCCTCTGTATACCAACTCAGTGGGGCACCAGTGGATATTTCTTGGACTGTGGTTGCAAAATCAGTGCTTCACCTGGTATGACTGAGTCTATCCAGACAGGGGCGTGGCCACGCAAAGTGAATCCGAAACTCTTGTTTCCCTTGTACACCCGCACTGTCCTGTCAGGGGAGAGAGTGGCATGAGAGATGAGAGACTGGAACTCTCTCACACAACAGTATCACCTGGAATGCAAAAACAGACAGTATCTGTTATCCACCATTCGGCGCAATTACATAAACCTTTTCAAAGATTGTCTTTTGTGGAAATTTTTTCAAAATTATGCTTGTTCTAGAACTCATTGATGACTACCAGTAGTTATCAGTAGTACTACAGTTTCATCAGCATTAGAATTCTTATTGAAGACTATTCTAATTTAATACCTGCAATTTCACACCCTAAATACACTGAACAAAAATATAAACGCACAAAGTGATTTTTTTCGAATTATTTTATATTAATCTGTAAATATTTCAACAAAACAATTATTATTTTATTCTTGCTGTAATACTCAAGCAACAGAAAAATGACTAACAATTTACTGTGAACGATTAATGAGTTATCACAGCCTGAACCCAACAGGGGTCAGCAGGCAGAGTTCACAGCACTCATTAACGAGTGTGTCCACCATCGGCATCACGTAAAGCGGTACACCTCCGGCGCATGCAGTTCACAAGGTTGTCAATAGTGGCCTGTGTAATGTTGTTCCATTCCTCCTGCAGAGCAACTTGGAGCTGGCATCAGCGTAACGGTCGCCCACACGTCGCCATACGCGTTGTCTGCCATCACCACGGTACAGTTGGAAATGCAATTTAATTGCTGAATAACACCGTCCTCCACCGTGCAAGCATCCAGTGAAGGTTACGTTTGGCCCAGTTGAGTCTGTAGCGATGATGGACGGCAGTCAGGTCGAGACCTCGGTGCGGTCGGCAAGCTCGGAGGTCTGCCTCCCTCAGGCGGTTTCGGATAGTCTGAGCAGATATCCGGCTGTTGTGCAGTCCGACGGTCTCGTCAGCTGTCCTGGTGGCTGGTCATAGCCGATCACGGAGGTGCTGGAGGCGCATATGCCGATCCTGTGTGGGCGTGGTCACACATGGTCATGGGCATGTGGACGATTCACAGTTTTGCCAGTCTCTCTGAATCGACTTCTCAACCGGCTGATGGTGGACTGATGCACATTCAAGTGTGTTGACGCGGCTGTCACAGATATCCCAGCATTCAGCATGCCAATGGCACACTCCCTCATGACTTGTGACATCTGTGGCATGGTAACTTGGGACAAAAGTGCCCATTTTGTGGTGGCCTTTTATTGACCCTGGTGCAAGGAGTGCCTGTGTATTGGTCACGCTGACTGACATTCTCAATGTTATGCTCTATGCAGCTCAGGGGCAGAATAACTCAATGAGTGAGTAATCTCACGGAGTGGTCAATGAGAAATGGGTCACCAGATCTGAGCGAAAAAAATCAGTCAGTAAACCAATAAACACTATTTGTGGGCATGTTTCATTATAGGTTAATTTAACTCAACATTTCTGGTTTGTGCATTTTTATTTTGGTTCAGTGTACATTTTCAGTGGCTTAATTGGCAAATGATTTTGTGGCATAATCACTATAGGGATCAATTAATGTCGTGCTCTATTCCAAATCCAGCCCTGGTTTCCTTTTCTCCCATAATAAAGTAATTATTTCTGCAATATAGTGCTTCTGATAAAGAGTGCCTATACACTGGTTTCCTGTGAAAAGGAAGAATGGAAAACCAGCAGTTCACAGACTCTGAGGACCGTGATTGGATGATCCCTCGTCCAAAGCAATTCTGCAGGCTGATGCTGTGTATATGCCATGTCCACAGTGCCATGGCTTTCAGGATGGTCCAATAATCAGCTCCATCCTAACAATCACATGTGACCATCAGATGAAGACTAAGTGGGAAGTCTTCTCAGCTGAGCAGATGCACGTGCACACTCACACGCACAGGCGTGGGAACCCAAGAAATCTCTCACTCACACATCCTCTGCTTCCCCCAGCATCTGTGGGGTTTCCACAGCAACCCCCCAGGGTAGCATGAACTGTCATAGAAGTTGCATAATGTTGCTAGGGTTTAAATGCCTGCCATGACATTCCACTTTGCTGTTTACTGGAGGTGAAATAATCAAATCAATCAAAATAGGACAGAGAGTCTAAAATTATTGAACATGCAATACTCAACATGTCAAGCTCAACCCCCAGAAGCACTAACAAAGAGGACACACAAGTTTGAGAAAAAAAAGTGAAGGTGGGTGATTGTATGAGTCTGAAAGTGAATGACTGCAGGTAACAGACAGAATTAGTAGCTGTAAATAGTATGACGAAATAGTATGCATCCTCCTGATATCCTCTGTTTTTAAACAAAAGTGAAACAAAACAAAATTTTAGTAATTAACGAGAAGCTCATAGGCCCTGTGTCAACTCACTTGGTTTGACATTGTAAAAACTTTTTTCAGTTATGCAGTCCTATAAAGTAAACATCAGTCTACTTGACAACGTACCTAAATGGTTATTTTAGAGTTCATCAAATTACTGTCATTGAGGTCTGAGAACCGCTGGTTACCCCACCGTCCTTTACCTGGGCGTAAGATGTAAGGATTCTATCCAATTAAAAAAAATAATAGCCTAGTTACCTCCGCATCCAACAAAGTTGGAGTGGGAGGTAATGTCTTCATCTCCGTTTGTTACTTTGCAAAATCTATGATTTTGTTGTGGCAAGGAGTGCAATCAACAGTTTGCAATAACTGGCAATGAGTCTTTGACATCGCTGCGAGGGAAATTCTTCTTTGCAGAATTGTTTTAATTCAGCCACATTGGAGCATTTTCGAGCATGAACTGCCTGTTTAAGGTCATGCCACAAAAGATCAATTGAATTAAAGTCAGGACTTTGACTAACCCCTTCAAAATATTCAGTTTGGGGTTTTTTTTGCCATTCAGAGGTGTGTCTGATGTGTGCTTCGGATCAACCTCCTATCACGGGTCCAATTATATCTGGCCTAAAGCTATCACAGCATTCCTCATATTAACTTTCAAACATGGTGGTGGCAGTTCGATGGTGCCGAGATGCATTGGAGCCTGAGTGACTTGCCACGACGGAACCATAAATTCTGCTGTCTACCTTATAATCCTGAAAAAGATGTTGAACTATTGATCTATAATTTGAAACTCAAGTGGAACTGAGTAAAGCAGCCAGCTGAAGCACAAAACCAAGTCCACCACTGAATCACACAAAAGAAGCCAAATGAACACCCAAAAGCCCAACGTCCCCCTAACGGTAATGCTGGCGTTGCAGGACTTTCAATAGTGTGCAGTGATAGCTTTCTTGCTGTTCCACTTTTTTTGTTCACTTCATTATTAATCACAGAATTAATTTTCTGAATAATCAAGACCGATATATAAGCCTGTTATGATTCAGAAATTACAAAGAAATGACGAAGATCACAGAGGGGCTGCATTAACAAGGTACTTTATCGTGATATTGCAGGGATGGAAAAAAAAAAAATAATCCAATACTTTCTCTGATTTCCATCTCCTGTTTTGGCTATTTTTTTTAGCAGTGCAACCTAATTTATTTTAAGATTGCACTTAATCAAAATGTTTTCAGCGTTCAAAGGAACAAGTCACATTTGCGGGGAAGAGCAGTTGCACGCTCCTTGCCGCGATGCAATAATAATTAATTTATGAAATTACCAATGCTTCTTACATCTACACATTGGTAATTCAATCATTTAGTAAATTGTTATCAGTTATCAGTGCCTCGCGAAAGTTTGATCCATGGCATGCATTTTACATGGCATGCATTTAAAATTATTTAAAATGCATGCCACGTGTCGAACTTTCACGATTGCAAAATTATGGATGAGGTCTGATTTTCCAGCTTCTAGGAAAATTGTAAGAATGCTACAATATGAAATATTTTGTAGCATTGACAGGCATTGACGTTTTATGTCACCATTAATGTGGATAGGAAAATGCTTGATTATTATTGCAATGAATAATAATGTAAGCTGAGGGGAAAGAGACAGAAATTCTACTGATTGATACTCGCACATAAATGAATTAATGCTTAGTTGTTGATTAGGAAGCGTAAATGGAAACGGGTTTTAAGAAGTACTGCGCTAACTGAGAGCCAAACAATTATCCCTCTGATGGTGTGTTCAGAGTGGAAGAGGTTAAGATATTGAAGTGGTAGAGTCAAGGTAAAATACCAGGCATGAAACCCATGAAAATGCTTTGGCAGAAACATAAAGTAGCCATATTATGTCAATTTACTAGTTTAGTATTATCATTTATCGTCTATTTATAAAAATTTGCAGGTTGGGGTTGTACTGCTGAGGTGTAGTGGTAAATTTAATTTTAACTACTGATTCTTCACTTCATCTTTCTTTGAAGGTCCACAGAATGGGAATTTGCTTTCACACTGAGAAAAACGGCCTCCTCATGACACGGCGATACGTACTAACCAAACTTACGGGTCTTCAGTCTACTTCACTTAGTTTAAGGACATTCCCAACTAGTTGTTAGTTCAGCATTATTCAAATAGGTTATATTTTGATGTTCACAAGAAAATGGAAAAAAAAGCAGGATGACAAATGAAGCATTTCAGGGAATTCAGGAGCAGTGTTTTTTTTTGTTTGTTTGTTTAAGAGAATAACACCCCGTGCAACTTCGTAGACATTTGACATTCCCACAAAAAGCTACATGACACAGCAAAAAAAAAAGGATTGACAACACCAAAAAAGCTGAGTATTACCCCTAAAATAGGCAGTAGCCCTGCAATGTGCCTGAATTATAGCAATTTTACACATAAAAGGGGGCCAAAATTGCTCAAAAACAATGTAAAGGATTGATCTCCAAACTGGAGTTATCAGCAGTTTCTGCAGCTGAAGGTGGCAGATCCAATTATATGTCCAGAGGAGCAATTACTCATGTCCAGGGAACATGAGAAACACAGTAAATCCCACAGTCAGTATCTGATTTTGGATTTTACTAAATCGCACAATGCAGGAAATAATGGAATTAATCTGCCCTCTTTAAGATTCAAGCGCAAAAGGTTCATGAAAAGCTGTCAGTCGCAATTGAATTAACACTGAAAATTTTTCACATATAGAAATTTGAATATATGAAATGAAATTGAAAGTGCTCTGCACAATCATAGAGGGTTATGATCACATGACTACATTAGAGTGCTGTTCGCCTCCTGATTGTACATGCAGCATTACTTTGAGTTTGGATGGGGGCGGGGGGTTTAACTGACCTGCAGCCGATGGTTGAATGGGCCGGCGCAGAGGTGTGTCCCGCCATGAGGGAGGTGGTTTTCCGAAGGCCACGCGCAGGCGGGACAATGCCGGACTCCCCAGCCGTTCGGGGCACAGAGCTGGCCCGCGTGGAGACCAGCAGGCGCTGAGGGTATCCCTCGCTACGGCTCCTCCTCAACCGGTTCCGGTCCAGATCCGCCAGACTTTTTCCCCGCCGTATCCGGCCAACCAGGCTCTGTGACACGACCTCGTCAAACCTCTGGCGGTGCTTCCGCGGGATGAAGATCCTGGCAAACATTACACCACCAGCAGGGGGCGTCAGTGAGACAGGGAGAAATACATTCCTCTGAACTCCTCAATACTGCGGTGGAAGGCGACAAGAATGTGGGATTCAGGCAAACCGAAATCGGTCCCAAGACTGAAATAAACTTCAATCTGTATTTGAGCTCCGAGGGCTGTCCAAGGATGACTGAGCATGCACTTAAAACATCGCTGAAGGTAGGTGCTTCGTAATGAGACCACAGATCTCAACAAATAGTTTTTAAAAGACAAGAAAAGACCAAAGAACATCAACAGTGTTGCAGAGTCCCATCAGAACAGAGGATATGTCCACTGGCTTGACTGATGACATGCTGAAATCGTCCAATAAAAATGACACGTGTCACAGCTCCTCCATCTCCAGTCCAAGAGACGAGCCTGAACACACCACATCTGAGAGGAAGCCCACGAACCCAATCCCCACCCAACCCAAAAGAGGCAGGACTGCGGAGAGAGGGAGAGGTGAAGGAGGGAGGAGAAATAGAGGGAGGTGGAGAGAGAGAAAGAGCAAGAAAATCGAGAGAGAGAAAAAGGGAGTGGGGGACAAAAGCTACAGTACACAGTATCGGGTACAGAGAGCAATACAAACATCATTTAAATCAGAGCCGCAGTGACAACCCCCCACAGAAGTAAAGTGTGGCATCACTCACTCCCATCTTTAAACTCAATCATGCGTTATCTCCCCCCATTTTTCTCTTCCATACCCCTCTCACTCCCCCCTGTGTCCCATTAATATCCATCTCTTCTCCTTCATTTTTTTCACCATCTATCTCTGTCTACGTTATTGTCTGTCCCAAGCTTCTCAAGCTCACCCCCTCCAACCCTTTCAAACTTAAAAAATGCCTTCTCTCGATCTCTCCCACCTCTTCCAGCCAGCCCTGTTTTCAATCAATTTAATAAATGAGATTCAATGGACAAAAATAATAGAGGATAAATGAATACACATTCACTTCATAATTTGAAATGGACTACATACAAGTACAAAGAATGTATGAGAATAGTATTGAGACTGACTTAATTTGCCAAGAATAAAATCAAGATAAAATATGTAAATGACTCAAGCAGAGGCAATATTCTTCTTCACTCTCATATCCCTTTCTGTCTTTGTCAGCTTGATCTGCCTTTCTCTCTCTCCATCTGTCTTGATCCCTACCCTCACTCTTGTTTCTTTCATACAGCGCAGAGCTAAATTAAGGTTTATGCTGTTCGTACAGTTATAAAGGAGAGAGAATAATTTAAAGTTTGAAGGGAAAGGCTGTCGGAAAAACGCGGCCCCCATTTTCTTCGCTCTCGCTAGCGTAACAGAGGTCTCTGTTTGCAAGACTGACAAGATATACACTGCGCCTCCTCTCATCTCTGAGTGGGGATAAAGGGGCACCTTCTCTATACATGACGCTAAAGACACGTGGCATGAATGAGGACATCTTGCAGAGAATGTCTAACCCTCAAACCGCCAGCTGGGGGAGCAAGGATTAACGTGGTCATAGTCTCTGCATGCCCGCACGACTAAAGGCTTTTTTATGCTCCCTGTTCATACGAAAATAGATACGTCCTTTCAAAACATTGAACAGGTCTCTGCCCACATACTTCCTTGCGTCCTTTGCATTGGCATAGATGTTCAGCAGTAAATCCACTTGGGGGCAGCTCAGTGTGAAGTTCCATTTTTAAAGGTACTTCTTCAATGAAAGTTTTCCTCTTCACATCTTGCTCATAGACCGATCTCTTTTACTATTGGCTACACTGCCCCCCAGTTGGCGGTAGTACTCCTCTGTTTAATCCGTATCTGTAACATGCACAAATATAGACAAATATGGACTACATCTACAAATCCAAGTTAAAGCTCTGCCATGTAGAGACTAAACCATATATATATATATATATATGATCCAGAGACACGGCCTGGCTCTCTGGGCCCACGCTCATTTAAAATATACTGAGGCAAAGTTGAACACTGCCCTGTGGTTTGAGTAATCAAAACATGAAATTCTTTTTGGAAATCATTGATGCCACATCCTGTGGATTTAGGAGTAGGGAGTCATCGGCTTCTTATCGACAAATAATCAAAAGCCAGCATCCCTGGTAGTATGGGGGTGCATTACACATGGCAAGGGTAACTTGCACATCCGTGAAGACACTGTTATTGTTGATATATACAGGTTTTGATGTGAGATTTTCTGCCATCCAGATGCCTTTTTAAGGGAAAACCTTGCTCATTTCAGCGACACCATGCCAAACATCCTACTGTGTGCGTATTACAACAACATGTCTCTGTAGTAAAAGAGTCTGGGTGCTAAACTGGTCTGCCTACAGTCCAGACCTGCCACCGACAAACAATATTTGAGGCATTTTGAAATTTAAATTATGACAAAAAAAGTATGACAAAAAAGGCCACAAAGCACTGAGCAGCTGAAATCCTACATGGAGCAAGAATGGGAAAACATTATTCTTTCAGAACTACAGCAGTTGGTCCCTTTAGTTCCCAAACGTGAACAGAGTGTTGATTGAAAAAGACGTGATGCAACACAGTGGTAAACATGCCCACGTGCCAACTTATTTGAAATGTGCCGCAGACATCAAATTCAAAACTAGGCTTATGCCGTCGGAGGCGACGGCTTAGGGTATATCCCCGAACGCCTCCAATCCTCCAATTCCCCAATCCTTGAATAGACCTAATACAATATAAAGCCCCTCAGGTCATGACCTTTCATGTGAACTTAATTTCAGGTCAATCAAACAAATGGTTCTGAAGATATGGCCAAAATGGTAATTTTCCATCACAAAGCCCCACCTAGTGGCAAAATATTGAACCATACAGGTATGATGTCATCATGTGACACGTTGTGAGGTCATGACCTTGCAGTTGCACATAGTTTCATATCAATTGGACAAATAGTTCCAAAGATATGGCAAAAATGGTGAATTTTATGTGACAAAGCTCCACTTTGTGTCAAAATTTTGAACCAAACAGGTATAATGTCATCGTGAGACACATCCTCAGGTCATGACCTTTCATTTGCACTTAATTTGAGGTCAATCGGGCAAATATTTCCAGAGATATGATAAAAACAGTGATTTTTTTCCGTTTTTGGCCCCTGGTGGCCAATCTAGAAATTGTAAATTGTCCATAATCGAATCAGTTCTTCCTCTTTATGATACTTGCTTATATGCAAAAGTTGGAATTTCTAATTGAAATATTACTGAAGTTATCGCGTTAACAAGTAAATCAGTTTTTGGCCCCTGGTGGTCAATCTAGAAATCGTAAATAGTCCAAAATCGAATCAGTTTTTCCTCTTTATGATACTTACCTATATGCAAAACTTGAAATTTGTAATTGAAATATTACTGAAGTAATCGCGTTAACACGTAGTGCGGCAGCGGCGGTCGGACCAAAAACATAATATCCCCGGAACGCCATTCGGCGTTCGGGGATATAATGAGCACAAATTTTCCAAAAACTAATAAAATATCTCAGTTTCAACATCTGATACTGTATATTGTCTTTGTACCATTTTCAAAAAACATTAAGTTCAAATGATTTGAAAATCATTGCCTTGTCTTTTTATTTACATTTCACATAGCATCCTGACTTTATTGGAAATTAGCAAGTCTTTAGCAAGCCGTATGGCTTGCTCAGATTCTCACTGTAGAAGATTTGGTTGACTGCCCTACCATTGTTGTTGCCCTCAATTTAAGGTCTCATTGATGGGTACAGACAGCCCAGGGCCACCCTCATAGTAATGCTGGACCCAACACTATCTCTTAGGTTTGCTGTTAGAGGTCAATTCTACAAAAGGCATTCTGTATCTCTCGGAAGGAAATCTCTTTTTTCACAGCCTACATATATCATGATATCACCTGCCTAGCATTTTTCCTTTTCTCCTCATACTGACTCCTCGCTCTTTAAAACCATAGGTTGTGGCCCAAAACCTTGAGACCAAGATCCATAGTTCCTGACAACGCATAACATCCAGCCCTTGAATCCCTCACCCTAAACTAAGCACCTTGAACCTCCTCCCAGTTTACCCTGAATTCTAAATCATAGGCCCCTCCTCCCCCTCTGGCTCCCTCCCCTCTGGCTTCCAGCCCAAAACCGGACACTACAAGTTCATGCGTTCACGATTCTGATAGTCATTCCCAACACAAAAATTACATGACTTATGCACAGCTGACAAGGATCTGCCAGCGAGGTGTGCAGCTTCCCAGTATGAGGTTTTCTTGTGGACTTCTCCATGGAAATGGAGCAGTATCAATCACAGGAGGCTGAAGCAGGTCGACCATAATGACACTAAGATGGTATTCTGGGCCAGTGTCATTAGCCATTTTCTTCACCGGTTCTATGCTGGTTCAACCTCTGAACATTAAGCTAGCTCCCTGAGATCATTCTCTCCAAAATTAGCATCAGTATCCTCAATATGAAGAGGGCTCCTTATTTTCCAGCACAAAGATGCAACAGAAACGTTGAAGACAAAAATATCAAACTGTTCAGACCACTGCAAAGTGACCTGCACTCATCGTCTCAGGAGGAAGATGAGGTGGCATGTGATTTCTCCGAATCAGCCCTCGGTTCTTTACACTATGCAGTTGCAACACCAATTACAGACTGCCAATGCCATCAGAAAATCACAAAGTTAGTGTTCAACTTAGTTCATAGAGCTACCTGCGCCTGGTTGACCAGAAGTAGTCGCTACAGAAAGATGATCTAACAAACATTAACTGGCTTAACCCTCATTATCTCCTGCAGCAGTTGTTACTTCGCCCATGCAGACCTTCACCCATAGCCTGTAATGGTGTGACTGCGATGCGAACACCCAACCACTGGGCTCACGGACAAACGTCTCAGTTGTGAGCAATCCAGAGGCCTCTGAAAGATTTAAAAAAAAAAAGAAAAAGAAATAAGCCATGGGTCAGACCATGTTGACTTTTAGTAAGTAAATACATAAGTAAGTAAGAGCAAATGAATGCAAAAATCATCACAATATGTGTCACCAAGGGCAACACAACTTCATGGAATTGAACTGATTGAAACAAAAATAGCCAGACCCCAGCCCTCCTAATGGCACCAATAGGGAATGAAACCATGCTCATTAACATTTGAGTGAGTTTAAACTGAATAATTTTTCAAAAGGATTTTTTTTTTTTAAATAACAAAATATTCCCTTCTTCTTTTGCCTAAATACTGTCTGACACATACGATAGGGTGTCATGCTAGTCTACAAATGCATTAAGCTGTGGTCTGCAGAGGCAAATATCTTTCTGTGGATTAATTTTTCTCACATTCCATCACTTATTTACATTTTTATCTACATTATTTACATTGTTAACGACAAATTACAGTTTTAACTGCAACATCTGTAACTTATTTCACTCCAATCCAGACCTGGGGTGGATTACGCATTATCAGTGCGATTACGATTAAGATAATTACAAGACATTTTTTAAAGATTACGATTACAGCCTTCCAAACATTTATGATTACGATTACAATTACAATCTAGATTACAATCATGATCACAACTGGTTAGACTAAGGTTTCTTTGTGGAGATATCCTTATAATGGTATGTGTATATTGATGCATTAATACATATATTTATAAAATAGCATGTGAAATGCTACATTGTTTTTGTATTGTAGAATTACCTGTGATATAACAACAACTTGTACAACCACAAATAATAACAGTCCCTGCAAAATTACAGATTACGATTGCAGGCCTATCGAAATTAGTGATTACATTCGCTCCAAACTTGGGTCTGCTCCAAACTGATATTTTAAGGAGCAAGGACATTCCACATACGCATCTATTTCCCGTTTTCACTTCTTTTTCTCACTTCTCTTGGGTCTCAAATGGGTAAAGCAAAGACTAAGAAAAGAAGTAAGGCAGGGGTCAGAACCAGTAAGACAGATGAGAAAAGGTACAAAAACGATAGGCAAAAAGTCAAATCCAAATTTCAAATCCAAGGGTCATAAGCAGGGCATCCAAATACAGAAATCGTAGTCATACAAAAAGACAAAAACAGTACAAAAAGGGCAAGGCAAGAATCTAAATCGGACAATCCAGTAGAAGAAAAATCATACTCAATGGCAAACAAGGCGCTCTGCACAAAGAAATATTGATCAACGTTCTGACAAGAGCTGTGAGTGAAATGACTGCTTAAATACTCATTGGGGAAGTCACATGCTACAAAGGGGAAGCAGGTGAATTGGATCACACTAATTACAAAAGAATCAACATGAGGAAGTTCCTGATTACAAGAAATTGGCAAAAGCCAAAACACGGACAGGGATCACAGTGACAGCCTACTGACAAACATACGGCTCTGGTTAGGGAGTTCTACCATGCACAGAGTGAGAGGCAGAACAGCGATTAGCAAGGTCCAGAAAATCTGCTGAAGCACAGCAAAGTAAATTGAGTGAAGGCAAGGGGCAGAGACTAGAGCAGAGCGAGTGCTGAGAGCGCGTTAGTCAATTAGTAATGTGCAGCTATACAATCCCTAGTGCTTGTTAGTAAGTTAGTAGTATAAACAATGTTAGTCTTGGTTAGTAAGTTTGACTGAAACAACAAACTTTTAGTATTGTTAGTAAAATTGAAAAGCAAGGTGAAGGAAGTAAACGAGATTGGAAGAAATGGTTGAAATCCCAGTAACCATGAAATCACCCCAAAGTGTGGCAACTGGGGCAGTGAGCGATCACGTGACAAAAAACCAGACAGGGGGAGACAAAGTGCAGTGCATGCTTTGAGACAAAACATGGACCGGAATATAACTGAGGGAATGGACTGAATGGAGAATATGCAGGAATAAACAGGAACAAAACATGGCATGGATCAAGGTATGGCAAAACATGAACAGAACAAGGCAGAGTCATAACATTAATAGAATGACTTTTTTTGCAATGTGAAGTGCCAAGATGTGTCATGTTGAGTCTTGAAAGATACTTTCAACAGGAAATTTGCTTTCTCAGGATTCCTCAATTACAGTAAATTATAGTATGCCATTTAATTTTTTCTTTAAAAAGATGCCATTTTTTTTTCAGTGTAGCACAGGTGTATCGATAACAATGGGTTCCCTTGGAGTAGAACAGTGATAAACTCTCAGCTGCAACTCCCAAAAAGCAAAAGCAGATTTTAAGAGCTGAGGGTAAGTCTTTACTGCCTTCCCATAGGTTAAAAATAAACATGAATCAGAAGAATTTCAGCAGCAGAAGCAGCCACAGAATGTCAAAAAAGCTTTCATTCACCCTCAAATTTATCAGCAGCAGCCTGAATTAAAATGAGATGGTGGCCTAGTCTTTCTGCGTGAAAGAGAAATGTATTGCTGGACAGCTAATGACTCTTTAGTATACTACAGGCCACAAAGAACACATACTTACATACATAGTAATACAGGAGCATTAGGGCAGTTTATACTTCCGCGGAGTCTATTGGCTCTAAATTCGTAGAGGCACGGGAAACCATCCGACTGTTGGATACGGAGATATGTTAAAACCTAGTCCAACTTTCGGACACGTAGACACTGCATACATCTCAAGTCAAGACAAAGACGCGAATACACGCGTGCCATTACATATGCCAACCGCCTTTAATCCGACATCAGGACAATCGATATAGATACTATAATTTATGTCCTGATTCAGATAGTTACATTAAATCGTGCTTGCTGTAGTTATTTATTACATTGAAATGTGCCTGACACTCTGGAAACATGCCTGTGAGGTTTCGGTGACGTGTGCGCACTCTGCGCCGGTCAGCCAAATTACCACTGCACAGAAAGTAAACCAGGTTGGAGCTGGTGAGCTTTCTGCACGACTTCAGCGGAGACTTTTTCTACGAAATTGACACTGCGTCTTGATGAATATGCGACACCTTCCCCTACGTAGCCGCCACAATCAACTCGGCCCACGTCTGTCCACTAAATTGCCAAAGTGGCTGCGCACGGTGTTTCACCGCACAAAATTACAACTGCGCGGGCTGCACCGGACGAAATTACCACTGTGTTGGCTGCACCACCCTGTGCTGCGCCAAGAAATTAGAGCCCTATATGTTCGCATTGTGGGCAGCAGCTGTGGACAGTAAGAGAATTTATAAAAGTGAAACATGCTGTACTGGTGACCTAGATAGTGCAAGTAGATTTTTGACGGAGGGGCATTTATTCCTTATGGAATGCCTCGCTATATCTAACCTAATTTGCCGTTAGATGGTAAATGATCCCTCTATATATGAAATGTTTAAAAATTAAAGATTTTTCCAAATTCTGGGAGTGTAGCTGTGGTTGGGACAAAAACCAGATCACACAGGACATCCGCAGGAGTCAGGACCAGGGTTAATTACCACTGGAGTAATGGTTTATCGTGGAGCTTCTTGGTCCAGTCCTTCATCAACCCACTTCAAGTTACATTTACAAATCTGGTTCAGGAAGTGAAATAACAACATCCACATCATTCAAACATCTCTGCAATGCAACGTGCAACCTTTGCTCATGCTGCAAAATATCAACGGCTTTACCCACTTTCATGTGAACTCACCAGAGGTGTAAAATCACCCATAAGGTGGATGTAAGTAGAAGCAAATCTGTCACTGTGTTCAACAGGTATCCAGTAAAGGTCAAGTGTTTGGGAAGAGCTGCTCATTTTGGCCTTATTGGAAAGGATAAACAAGCTGCTGACATTGTCAAGCAATATCCCCCGCAACTGACATTGCATTTTTGAATACAGAATGTTTATAGATTGTTTAGATTTCTAAAGAACTGTACTAATCGCAAAGCTGTTAATTTCCTTGCAAAGAAAATAGGCCGTAGAGTATGCATCAGAAAACTTGGAAAATTATCCCAAATTGTTTTCATGACGCACCTTTATGTCACCTCAATGCGAAATATGATCAAGATCGGATGACTAGTTTCAAATTTTTAGCCAAGACAGGACACATTACAGATTTCCCACAAATCTGACGCTTTTTGACCCAAAACGCAAACAATTGTAAAGATATTTTCAAAATTTTTTTTCATGACACACCTTTATGTGTTTTTACACCTTGATGCCAAATGTGATCACAATCGGATGATTATTTTCAAAGTTAAGCTGCAGCCGGTGTTTCCAAGTGCCCTGCAATATAAGTTTTCCCTCATTTAAAAAGACACTGAAAATGACGACTCCAGCAATCCCTGCTTTTAAAACTCATTCAGTTTCTCAGATGCCCCCAATTAGAAGGAGGTCGAGAGGAATCTAAAATTAAATATGTGGGTGGGAGGCGTGGCTTCAAATCAAGGACGATGCACACACTCACTGGCAGGGCAGTGGAGCCAGAGAAAGCTGCATCTCTCAGAGAGACTCTGCGTTATATTCCATGTGCTAGACCTCGTCACGTCGCTGAATCAGCACAGCACAACGTGACATGTTAGCTGGAAGTGCTGAAAGAAAACTGGAACCATAGTATATCTATGCAGTCCTGTGCAAACTTCACTGGGCACCTGCTACATCACCTGCAAATCCTTTCTGCTATGTAACTTTTGATTCATGCACAACAGTTCCCCAGGTAAAATGAAGAGAAAAGAATAATGGATTTGGTCGCAGACAAGTCTTTGGAAAGCGACTTCATGAACTATTGCACGGATATTTAGCATTACAAAAAAAAGGTTTACAAAAGTCACTGTAAAGGCAAGTCAAAAATAGGTTAATACTGAAAAACTGTAATGTGAGGGTAAGTCATTTAGGTGCATGAACTGAGTGCAATATTGGTGAAGCAATGCCAAACTAATTTAAATGTTCATATCCCACAAGCAGCCTCACCCAGCATCATGTCTAGAAAAATACTCTCAATCCTGTCAACCGGCTGCAACTAACAGGCTAATTATGAAACACCTGAGAAACAATCATAAAACTGAATTTAAGTGACAAGCCGGCGACTAAAATTCTTTGCAATTAATTGCGCTGAACAGAGAAAATGCAAGGGAGACGTCAGGAAACATACAGACACCTTATAAAGAAGCCTTACCGAAAATGCCGGGAGAAGCTCTTGTCCCAGCCCATGGTTGGTGTCCAGCCTGGTGCGTGCTGAGGATTCAGTGTCCAAAGGAATATAAGTAAAGCTAGGCAGTGCAAGCAGAAAGCCCAAAGAC
Source organism: Gymnothorax reevesii (assembly GCA_029721435.1). Lineage (NCBI taxonomy): Eukaryota > Metazoa > Chordata > Actinopteri > Anguilliformes > Muraenidae > Gymnothorax > Gymnothorax reevesii. Next base: position 32,749,675 of record CM056584.1, on the reverse strand, counting down.
TATGCCTGGTATTGTTTTAGCAACTAATTATCCAATACAGCGGGACCTCAGGATAGGTCGTGGATAGCAGGGGTGGGAGTGGTCATCGGGTGCATTTTAGCTCCCTCACAGTTCAGTTTTTAGATCCACACCTTGATTTTCTCTGGTCTTCATCTCAGTCTTCCTCGTCCTTCTACTCTCTCACATTCCCTCTTGCATCTCCCTGTCCAGAACTCAAAGATCGTTTGGAAATGAAAAGGGCAGAGCTTTGAACTGCAATCCCATCATGAGGTTGGTGAGATGACAAGTTGTGTGGGCAGGTAGGAAGTCAGGGAATAGGAGATATATAAAAAGAGGAAAGCAAATGAGAGACGAGAGTGAGCGAGTGAAAGAGAGCACTAGAGAGAGGAACGGAGCACAGGCCCCCTGAGATTATGGGCTGCGAGTTGGAGGCCCCCCTCCGAGACAGAACCACAACTGGCTAAATTAGGAGCTCAACCAGTAATTGTCCATCAGAAGTGTTAAGCCGTGATGACTGGCGGGCAAATGGGTTCAGCTCTTGTTTCGACTACTGGTCCTCTGGCATAAATGGGCCACCGGTAGCAGTCCCCTTTGACGGAATCTGAGGACTTTAGTGTATCTCCTGTGCAGAAGTATTGGAGGATACGATGGATAAGCGATCTATACACACCTGCCGCCATGTCTGCCATTGACGCTGAGATTTCCTCGTAATTTCTCCAGGGCTAAGGATTTTTGTCCAATTAATTCGAATTTTTGTAATAATGAGAGGGAAAAATGTAGTAATTTTGTAAAATTAAAAAAAAATAATAAAGAATTGCACAGTCATTGGTGATATTAATTACTTGATTCACGGATGAGGCCCCATTCTTGTAATCGACCTCCAAATCAATAATTTTGAATAATTTCTTTCAAACTTAGTCTGAGGATGATCTGTTACGAGAGGATCAAACCAAGCAATTTTGTAAAATATTGGACGCAATAAATTATTTAATTTTTGTTAAACCTACTAAATAAGAGGGAAAAAAATTGTGTATTTTTGAGGTTTGTGGGATTTCTTTAATAATAACACTGGCTGGGTTTTAGTATATTGAGTCATTGTCATGAATAATATGGGCTTATTGGAAAGTTCCTGAGCCCATTATGCCACTGCGTGGCACTGCTGGTATATGGTTTGGTTGCTACAATCATGAATATTATTTACTGATAAGAGTAGCACAAAGTGAAGTTTCAGATGCATGGGAGTACACCGGTGATTTCGGGTTGCCAACTTTTCTGGTTCTTCAATAGCACTGACCACTCTCACTTGCAAAAGAAAAACCATCACAAATAAATTTAGCAGGCCAATTTAAAGGGGACATATAATGAAAAATGAACTTCAGTTCTTTTCTTTTCTTGTACATAATAACGCCTGACACATATTGCGTGAAATATGACAACCAGGTCAATCTGGAGCAAGCTGGCCTCTCCTTTACTACTGTGCTGGAGCTAGCCAGTCAGATTTTACCTTTCTTCTATGTCGAAAATGGGGCATGGCAACGTCCCTGTGCATTTTTTTCTCATTGTACCACAGCGTTTCTTGGAAAAGAAAGGACCAGAAGCCATTTTCCACCCGGAAGCGACAGGTCGCGAAAGGAAGTGATGGCAACGAAAGGCAAACGCGGCAGCTGTTCTATGGTGGGCTGCCAAAGCATCAGTGCTTGCAGGAACTCTTAGCTTCAGAAGAAAAAAGCGTGGAGTGGTGATTACACTTTATTTTTGACGGTAGTGTCCCGATCCACATCCCCAAGAGGGACATTCTAAAACGCTTTACGTGAAAAAGCTTAACATGGCTCCAGAATGGCAACCAATAATCACCAAATTCCTCTAGGACATTTATTGTCTGGAGCACCTTCTCCAATCAAAAAATAAATAAAAAATAAATAAAACCAAAGAGTAAGGGACATGGTATTTATTTCAAGTTCAGTGTTTTCTCCTCTATTTACTTACATTGAGGGAAAAGTTTAAAAGGATAGTTCACTTTTTTCTGAAGTGGGGTATGAGCGACAAATTGCCTCTACGTACATTAGATGCAGTAGAAAGCTCCCTGCTCTCCCCCAGTTAGCCGCACCGGTGCGTAGTGCTGGATGGAGATTTACGCGATTCGCTGTTGTGAACGGTCCCAAAGTAACAGTGTATTTTCTCGGCCTAAAAGTGGTCCAACCTGAATACACCACTTCAATTGCACGCTATATTACAACAATTTACAGTGCTTCAGCTGCTCAGAAAAAACACAGTTGCCCTTGAACTAACCAACTGACGTATTCAATCGGTGTAAACTGGGCGCTGTAGCGATTAGCTGATTGGGTCACAGTCACTGCGGTTGCAAAGTCGGACGGTCGTTAAACTTGTGCAAACATTTGGAATTGCCCATGTGTGTTACTTTCCTGGACGTGAAAGCAAAGTTGTATCAAAGCTGCACTTACAGCTTCCACCGCATTCCTTTGCGGGATATTGGACTTCGGCAGCTGTGGCTAGTTGTGCTCAACATGGATATTGATACGCCACCCATATAAAGAGCTCCGTGTTCGCAGTATTCATTTTTCTAATGATTTCGTGAGGCTACATTCAGGGAAATCTCAGCGGTGCACGCTGAAAAGTACTGCTGTCCCCATGCACAGGTAACCCTGCTGAAAAAGCCAGCATGGACCAGCACCAAAACACAACATATGCTGGTACACGGGTTGCACTGAGAAAAAGCATTGTCACCACGGTTTGTAATTAAAGCGACTTTCTTCTATATATTCGACTCGACCTTCAATCATAAGACAAGAGGAAACAAGTTGATATTATTCAACGGACTCCGCTTACCAGCATGTGTTGTGTTTTGGTGCTGGTCCATGCTGGTTTTTCCAGCAGGGAAGAGAGTGAAACACTAGTGTAAAAGTCTAATGGGCTCTAATTTCTTGGCCCAGCGCAGGGTGGCGCAGCTTGGCGTAGCGTGACGCAGCCCACGCCGTGGTAATTTCGTCCGGCGCAGCCCGCGCAGTCGTGATTTCATGCGGTGCAACACCATTTGGTAGACAGACGCGCGCCGAGATGAGTGTGGCAGCGTATTAGGGGGAGGTGCCACATATTCATCAAGACGCAGTGACAATTTCGTAGAAAAGGTCTCCGCGAGTTGCGCGGAAAGCTCACCAGTTCCAACCTGGTTTATTTTCAGTGCAGTGGTAATTTGGCTGACCGGCGCACAGCGTGCACACGTCACCGAAACCTCACAGGCAGGTTTCCAGAATGTCAGGCACATTTCAATGCAATAAATAATTACAGGAAGCACTATTTAATGTACCTATCTGAATAAGGACATAAATTATAGTATCTATATCGATTGTCCTGATGTCAGATTAAAGGCAGTTGGCACGCGTAATGGAAACTTGACCTGGCTTAATCAACGCAGTTGAATCTGTGATGCAAACTAACGACTTCACATCCTTCTCGGCCAACCACAAACTGACTTCATATATTTTATATACATATATATATAGAATGCTTGCGTTCTATGCTCAGTATAGCCGCTTGCGCACTGGACACGAAGCAAATTTTTCGCACGACTGATTACAGTCAAAGTCAATGCAAAGACGCGATAGTTGGACAGGGTTTTAATATAGCTCCGTGTCAGAAAGTCATAAAAGTTCTAATTTTTCAGAGTATTCCAGGAATTATTAGACGTGCAAACTTGGCCATGTTTGTGTTCGACCCTCACAAAATGCAAATTGATAGCTATCGAATTTTCTTGGTCTTTTTAGCCTATTTGTCTGTTTCCTTCCGTTGATGATAGACAACAGTCTTTATTTGGTCTTTCTTTAGAAAATTAGTCAGATGGATCAAACGGATTCACGCTTTCTTTCCATAGCAGAGATGCAGAGTGCGTGAGCAAATCAATTCCATGACCATTGACATTGTGAATAAATTATCGTATCCACGATCAAGACTGTCCAACGCGAAATGCAAAATACTCCAGGTTCAGCAGCCAGCAAAAGGTAAATGTATTGATATAAGAGCAGATTTATAACAAAAAAAAGAATAAAAATATATCACCAAGAAACGGAACAAAAAAGATGACCCGCAAATTAATAAATCGCAGTGTTCATTGGATGTTCTGTGGTTAAAATGTTTCTTTTTATTTTTTATTTCGTTATCAATCTGTTCTAATCGTCCTCTTTTTTTTTTTTTTTTTTGGCTGTCCGACACAGGCATTGAACATTGTCTCGTGGCAATGCCGACTCACTTTATTGAGCAGAGCTTAAACAGAAACTTTGATTGAAATTCTCGGTACTCATCTTGAAGAACTGAGCCCTCTTATCAAAACATTTACGTTAAATATCTAAAAGAGTCAGTAGATTTGAAGAAATTAAAAATAATAATCGACTGTCCGACACGGAGTTATATTGAAACCGTGCGACTTTCAGACACGGAGATATATTAAAACCCTGTGAGACTTTCGGACACGAAGACACAGCGTTCAACGCAATCTGCCGTGCGAAAAATTTGTTTTGCGTTCAGTGTGCAAGCAGCTTAATACTGGGCTACTATTATTGTCACTTAGGTTTTTGTTTTTAGTGGAGGAAAGGAATACAGCCTGAGTGCTATGATGTCATACTGAGTTAAGATCCCATATTGAAAATAAATGTGTAACGTATCTTGCATTTTTGTCCATGCATGTTAATCCCAAAATATTAAGCAGCAACAGGGTGTTATAATAGGAACACGCTATCCATCATTTCTCCTCCCAGTGAGCAACCGTCATATTTCACTCCAACTTCATAAGTTTGAATGATCTGACATAGTTTCCTTTTGAAATTCCATTCAAGTTCGCTATAAATGGTAATAATTCACGAATGCCCTAGCTAGCCAGCTAACTCATATTCGTAAAGCTTAATACAGACGTAAGCGGTGCAGAAAACAAGTCTGAAGCAGCAAAGTAAAATGCAACATTAACGCATCATGCAGATATAGGACAGATGGTTCTATATTCCAACACATTAAAGGTGAGGAGAGGAGCTCATTTGATTGGTGAAGATTTGACTCGGCTGTGTTATACCCAAACACGCCTTCTTTGCCACTTGCGCCGGAAGGAGGGACAGAGGCAGGACGCAATTTTACGAATCGTACTATAAATTCAGGAAAATGACGAATATTAATTAGCGAGCGATACCTGATTAGCCGAAGGTCCGTACACTATCATGTGACGTAGGCACCATTTGCAGCTGTCATTCTTGCCCGCTTCAAGCAGAAGTTGAAGCAGAGATTGTGCATATGAGTATATTTTGTTCCATATAACCTCATCAACCCCCGAATGGGGAACGCGCCGCGTCTGGTCTACGAATTTAGAGCCCTTATGTAACATTGAAGCACAAATTAATACAACATGGGGTCTACGCAGCCACACGCTGTGTATCTGCTGTGCTGGTTCTAATAGGGACTTTTGTTTTTTTTTGAGATGTAATTCTCTGCTATTGAAATGCTGTCTCCACCACAAACTGCTCAGAGTCTGACCCAAACAGGTGATCGCTACAGTCAGTTGGTTAGTTCAAAAGTGACTGTGTATATTTTGGAGCAATGTAATATAGTGTACCATTAAAGTGGTGTATTCAGGTAGGACCTCTTTTAGGCCGCGAAAATACACTGTTACTTTGGGACCGTTCACAACAGTGTATCGTGCAAATCTTCGTCCAGCACTATGCACTGGTGCAGCTAACTGGGCGAGAGCAGGGAGCTTTCTACTGCATCTAATGTATATTAAGCTACTCCTAGCTGATACCCATGCTACGCGCAGCCTATATGCAAAGGCATGATAACATCATTGAATTAGCCGGTTTTATTTGCAAAAACGGCTTCAAAATGCAGTTTTCACTTTATAGCTAAGTTCGAAACCTGGCGCATCGTCACACAGTAAAACCAGTGTATGCAGAAAACAGACTAATTATTCATGGTGGCTTTGGAGGAGATGTGTGAAATTATGCAAATCGCCAACTCAGTAATAATATATAGATGGAAAGCTGACCGAAACGCAAACTGGGAACAGCATTCGCGGTATGCAATATTTCTTTTCGGAGGATGGGAACGACACAGGAAAAAAAATGCCATCGGCACACCCTGCGGAAAAGGTAGGCGGAACAAGCGGCCAACAGATTGGTCGGGAGCCATGGAGGGGTATTGTCGCGCATATAACTCATTTGCATCATTAATTATAAGGTAATGACAATGTGTGATAAACAACGGGCTTTCCTAACTTTGCTTCATATGGTCTCAGATCCTGTTTTCATCCCAGCACTTTTTTGAGGACAATAGATGCATCACAATTTACGTAATTAGCCTGTGTTCACTCAGTATCGTACTGTGTTCAGTATGCGCAATCGCACAAAAAAGCACTGAACCATTATCTATGTAAACCTATGTAAACAGATTTTCAAAAAAATTATAGAATATTAATTTTGGGGCAATTTTTCAAAGTGGGACATTTTCTATATACCCTGTATATGTGTTTTTTCACAATACTGGAGATGTTGCATCAGTAGTTTTTGTTCATTGTTTTATTTACCGACAGATAATGTTCATTTTGTACAGCACACATAAGAGATATAGTGAAGATAAAACTATCACTTGAACCCGAGTTGTTGTTTTTTTTGTTTTTTTTTAATAATTTCAATGATTTTTGGCTCAAATAAGGACACTAAAATGTGACATCAAAAATAAGTTTTTGTCAAAAAGGATGCAAATTTTTAAAAAATTAAAATTGTTGAGTATCAAGTACATTTGCCCATAAGCTATTTATTCACAGTCCAGTGAATAAATTCCACTTAGTTACAAAACTTTTCTGTTCAGAACATGATATGATGATATCAGGCTGAAATTATCGTGTCCGCTGTGCTAACGACTGTTACCACGGCAGGCCAGCCTTGAGTGAGTGGCACTGCTCACCTATACTGCTACTCCATAGAAGAACTGGCATTCTTTACGCCAATAAACCAACTTCTTCAACGCTAATTTCAGTCAATTTGGAAAAATATTAACTCAAATACTTAAAATTTATGTTGTGTCCAGTAAATCATGACCGCTTGCGTTACCAAAGAAAAAGTTTTATTTTTATTCTTTGATTTTATGCATGGAGCATGATGTAAATTCTGATAGGCACGGAGTAAAGCTTGCTAACTTAATAGCAGCCGCTTCTCGCGCTGGAGAATCACGAGTGCTCACGAATGTCATCTTTTTTGCTGTCACATGATTGCTTGATCGATAATATGCTGGTTTACTTAGGCTCTCATTCTGAGAAACGGCTCCGCAGCACGGATGCGTACCACCGCTCGCACAGGAAACAGAGCCACCTGCGACAAAGTTTGTGGTATTCCTTATCGCTGCTATTTCCGCGACATGTTTATTTTGGTTACTGAACTTCGGTGGATTTGATGTGGTTTGATGTCATGCTTGCATGCTGCCACACTGTAAGTACTCGGTTATGCAGCGCAAAAAACGAACTTGTCGTAAAAATGTGGCTCGTTTCGAAAACATTGCCTTTGTCTTTGCTGAAGGAACCTTTCGTTATTGGTGAGGCATTGTTCAAACCGCAAATTCAAAGCAGCGCATGGTAATCCGGAGGTAGCCATGAATGCTGGATTCCAGTTCTCGCTTAGCGAGGCAGTACTCTTTGTCAGAAGCTGGTCTTTTCTGAGTGTCGAGAAAGCATTTGGATGCTTTATATAAATGCAGTAACGCACTACAGTCTTGTCTTATGCCCCGTTCACACATATCGCTACTCGCACATCTCTGAGCGAGAACCGTCAATGGAATGTGAACGTTTTCCAGCAGAATGTGGCGAGGACAGGCGAGTTGAGGACTAGCGATGCGATGTGGGCGGGTACGGACATAATATATTTTTTACTGTCAGCGATACGAGTGAAGTGAGTTACCAATGGGAATGTATGATAGAGATGATTGACGGTTGACGAGAACAGACAGTTCCACAGAGAGCTGCCGTTTGAACACCACGTCAAGAATATTGGTTCCTACCATCATGTCTGAAGCCACAACTTGTTTCCCTACGACACTTCTGAACACCACGTCAAGAATATTGGTTCCTACCATCATGTCTGAAGCCACAACTTGTTTCCCTACGACACTTCTGCGGTGGGAAGTAAACTATCGGGAAGCAATGGCATGAAATGCCAAATGCCAAGAAATTATGCCAGCTGCCGGGCTATCAAGACACATAGCAACTTTACATAGAATATTTCTCTTGTGTTTGGTTTCAAGAGAAAGTGTGCCAGCCACCGGGCTGTCATGACACATAGTCCACTTCACTTAAAATATTTCGCTTTTATTTGACTTCAAGAGAAATTATGCCAGCCGCAGGGCTGATGTCTTGTATACATTATGTAGAGTATTCTATGGTATTTGGATTCAAGAGAAATCATGCCAGCTGCCGAGCTGTCAGTACACATAATACGCTTCTCATGGAGAATTTCTCTCGTGTTTGGCTTCAAGAGAAATCGTGCCAGCCGCAGGGCTACCACTAAACCTATGGAAGCTTCATATTTCATCTGTTGGCTTAAGCCAGCATGGTTCTGTTTTGGGGGGTTAGTTGCAGCTCCCTGCCTTTGGTTCCACACTGGACGGGCAGGGATCTCTCAAACAGAGCCATGCCGCCCAAACTCAATATATACTTGTATGCCTTCAATAAATATTTCAGAAATCAAATTATTGATTTTTCATGTCCTATGGTATGACTGTGCAAATATTTTATCGGCAACTAAAGTTTTCCCATGTGCTGCTGTGAGTCGGCTGATTTCCGTGACCACACCTTTCACGTACACAATTTTGTTATGCAGCAACGACTGTTAAGTGAAAGGGAATTATGATTAACATCATCTGAATCCATCCTTCCTCTTGATCATCGTTCATCAATTGGCCATTCTCCCACAAGGTAAGACATTGCTGCTATTTTCATGACTTTTCCTTACAATTTGTGTTCTTGATTTCATATTTTAGAATTATTGAGATTTGTTATCATGCAGTGATGGATACATTCATACTTCTTTCTCGTCCACCATTATCCATTGTGATGAAAGTCATGCTTCAGAAAAACATTGTCCAGTAAACTATTGCATTAATTAATTGTACAAATGATATTACCCAGAAGCAGTGATGACAACTTTTGAAATTTAATATGAATAGGCATTTTCTTGCTTGTTTCATGGTCGCGTTTTGTTACCCAGTATCATGAAAAGATAATATATAAAACTGTCATCTTATTACCCTCAAATTATGGTGCAATCCTGAAATCTTTACTGACAAGAACTCCTTAAAAACTTTAAAATGTTATCATTATTTTTTGTTAAAATCTGGATCTTGAATCTTGAAACATAAATTCATTTGCAAAATTGAAATTCAGCATTTCAATAAGTGTATTTAATACAGTGAACTGATCAAATTATTATTACTATCAATACAATACCAACTTTGTTGAAAATATTTGCGCGGTATAAATTACATGTCGTAAAAATCAGACAAAATGTCTGGACTCTTGTTGTTACGTAATTAGACCTTATAGATGGCAAAATTCGATCAGCTGAATTGCTGCAAAAAAGCAGCAATTCTAAGTACAACTCAAACAATCTTTGTGTATTCATGGGCCGGGAGGAAGATACATGCCAAGTTTCAGCTAATTTGGTGCAACAATTTCAAAATCACTTCTTTGCAGGCACGGCATGATGACAAAGGTTAAATCAAATCCAAAATTCCGAGAATGACAAGACATCTAATTTATGCCATGAGTCTTACTACTTAGAGCCTTAATATCAAATTTCACCTCAACTGGTGCATGAAAAGTTGAAATATGAGGCATTAAATAGCAGGCATTTTTCAGATAGCTACTCGGTGGCCATATTGAAAATCAGTTCAAAATGATGTGATGAGTGAGGTTATGGGGTCACCAAACTTGCAGTTCATATAGAAGATTATTAGACACAATATATCTGTTCAATGGGCTGCCAAAGATACCCATCACAAAATCTAAAGAAAAACTTGTCTGTCTGTCTGTCTGTCCTTCAATTTTCTAAACCACCGCTCATTCTACTGACTGCACATCTGGGTATAGGACCCAAGGAAGTGCAGTGTCAAGTGTTAAGTTAGTTACCTTAGGCCAAATAATCAGTCCGGTCCAAACAGGCACATCTTGGACAGGCACTACACTAGTGATAATAATAATATTAATAATAATAACAGTGAAAGCAGATATAATACAATGTTAAAGCAGAGACAGCCAGGCAGATAGTCATTGTAATAGGGTCATTGAAAGGCTGTTAACAGAGTTTCATCCATCTACTTGGCTAATCCTGCAACTACCTGCATTAAGCAGATTTAAAGAAATGCACGACCCCAATGAACAAACCTGGAAACTGTAGAAAGCGAGGGAGATACTAGAAGCGCAACTGATTGACAGAGAGCGATTGAGCGGTGCTCTCCTCAAATGAACACAAAAGCTCCTGGTAGATATCAATCATAGCATCTTTGAATGAGGGAAAAATACTTTAATATTCCAAATTTCAACAATCAAAAGCAGAATTCACAGCTGCACCAACGTCTGCCCTCAGTTCTGCTGAAGAGAGGAAAGAGAGGGCAGTCACAGTGTACGCTCAGTTACCAACATGTTATAAACACTGCTATGAGACAATATCTGCAGGCCTATGGCAACTGGATAAGATCAAATTTGTGTGCATTTCTCGGCAAAGTGAAAAGAGAAAAAACTCCAAAAGCCAGACAAAAAAAGGCCCTTCAAGTTTTACAGTTTGTAAACAACATAGGTTAAGCTGGAGGTCATTTGATTCAAGGTCGGGTCAGAAGGGCAAAAAATCCGAACTCAGGCAAATCAGGGATTTCAGAGCCTAGAGCTGGTAAATACTGTACTTTTAGTCGAAGGGTAGTCATTTGATTTGAAGTGACAGGTGATCCAAGAATGAATAAGTTAATCATATGTGGTGTTATGGCCCCAATTTGTTATTACATTTATAACACAACAGCAACAGCAAGGGATGACAGACACAGTTTTAAAAACTTAAACACATTTAATTAAACACAACAACTAACTAAACTGACCAAGATTGAATAGGAAAAAAAAAGAAATATTTACAGTCCCTTTTTGTGGGGTGGCTTGGTGATGTCCTGGATAATGAAAATGCTCAAACACAGGCAAAGAAATCCACAAAAGAAACGTCACAGGTCTTGAACAGAATGGCAGGTCTGGTCATCTTCTTGCAATTTCTCCTACTACTTTACTGTCTCAATTCTTTTCCTTATATACTCCCCTGCAGACCCCACCCACATTCAGACCTTTTTTTTTTAATTTTCTGAGACTTGCCCCAGACATGTCCAGGACATGTCTAAACGTGACTCCAGTCTGAGCTCAACAAAAAAAAGGTAAACACTGCCATCTAGTGGCCTATATTCACATTACACCTCCATTCCAAAAGGGAAAAATTTTGACTCATAAAGGCAAAATTTTTCTTTTCAATACAAAATGGTTTAGTGAACACTTGTCTATATATACATATCATACAATATTCAAACACATGATATATATATACACATTCAAACACGGGATAAGCAATCAGCAATTACATTGTCTGTACCCTTCACATGCTTAATTTCCAAGTCATACTCCTGTAAAATCAAACTCCAATTCAACAATCTCCGATTCTTGTTTTTCATCTTACTCAAAAACATTAACGGATTGTGGTCAGTGTACACAATCATTGGCTTTTGTCCTGTACAAACATAAACCTCAAAGTGTTGTAAAGAAAGGACCAGAGCCAACAGTTCCTTCTCTATTGTGGAATAGTTCCTTTGGTGGCGATTGAACTTCCTGGAGAAGTATGCCACGGGATGCTCAATGTCATCAGAGTCACTTCTCTGTAGGAGCACAGATCCACAAGCTTGGTCGCTAGCATCGACCGCGATGGAGAACGGTTTGTTGAAGTCAGGAGATTTGAGCACGGGGAAGTGACACAGCAGAGACTTCAGGTGATCGAAGGCTCTCTGGCATGCATCATCCCAGGTGAACTTTACGCCTTTCTTCAGTTGGTTAGTTAGACTGAGAGCAATCTCAGCAAAGTTCTTGCAGAACTTGCGGTAGTACCCGATCATTCCAAGGAAGCGGCGCAAAGCTTTTTTGTTGTCAGGAACTGGAAAGTCCATGATGGCTTGGACTTTAGCATTCATGGGTGCCACCTTACCCTGGCCTATGACGTAGCCAAGATAGGTGACAGTAGCACAACCAAAGTCACTCTTGCTCAGGTTAACAGTCAGGTTAGCCTGGGTCAGGCGCTGGAACAACGTCTCTACATCTTTTAGATGTTCTTCCCAGGAGTCACTCCATGTGATCAGGTCATCGATGTACGCACCCGTGTGTGGCAATCCGGCGATTGTAGACTGTATCATCCTTTGGAACGTGGCTGGGGCATTTTTCATGCCAAAGGGTAGGACTTCATACTGGTACAATCCAGATGGTGTGGCAAAAGCAGAGATGCTCTTGGCCCTCTCAGTTAAAGGCACACACCAATAACCCTTCAATAAATCAATCTTGGTCAGAAACTTTGCATGCCCTACACTATCAATACAATCATCAATCCTAGGTATTGGAAACACATCAGTTCTAGTTACAGCATTGACTTTGCGATAATCTGTACAGAATCTAGTACTTCCATCAGGTTTTGGAACTAGCACACAGGGTGAACTCCAATCGGAGTTGGAGGGTCTGATAATATCATGTTTTAACATGTACTCAACCTCTTTCTCAGCAATCTTTCTCTTTTCAGGATTTATCCTGTATGGATGCTGTTTTATTGGTTTGGCATCACCAACATCTACATCATGAGAGGCTATAGTAACTCTCTTTGGAACATCAGGAAACAAATCCTCATATTTCTTGATCAACCTTTCAAACTGATCTCTCTGTGAGGGTTGTAAGTGCTGGAGTTTTACATCAAGATTTTTGCAACACTTCAGTGTTTGACAATTTACATGAAAGAACTTCAGCTTTAATTCTTGGTTCATCACCTTGAAACTCCCCCTCATCTTCACACGTTTCGACCATTGGAGAATCTGAAGTGACAGCTGCAACCCTAGCATTTCTGTCATGATAAGGCTTTAGCATGTTAATATGACACAATTCTTCACAATGTAATTGAGATCATTGAGTTTTGTCAGAATTTCATAAGGACCATGAAATCTAGCCTGCAATGGATTGGACTGCAAGGGAAACAACACAAGGACCTTTTCTCCTGGTTTAAACTCACGGTTTCTAGCCTTATGATCATACCAAGTTTTCATTTTTCCCTGACTTGATTTCAAGTTCTCTTTGGCAAGGTCACAAGCTGCACGCAATCTTTCCTTGAACTTGCTAACATAGTCTAACAGACTGATATGCGGCTCTTTCTCTTGCCATTGTTCACTCAATAATAGCAAAGGTCCTCTCACTTCATGACCAAACACTAGCTCAAATGGACTGAATCCAGTAGACTCCTGCACTGCTTCTCTAGCTGCAAACAACAGCAAATGAACCCCTTCATCCCAGTCTTTCTCATGGTCATAACAATAAGTCCTCATCATTGTCTTGAGAGTGGAATGAAACCGCTCTAAGGCACCCTGACTTTCTGGATGATAGGCACTAGAAAGAATCTGCTTTGCACCTAGTTCATACACAACCTGCTGAAACAAACCAGAAGTGAAATTGCTACCTTGGTCTGACTGAATTTCCCTGGGAAGGCCCAACAATGTGAAGAACTTTATCAAAGCCTTCGAGATTGCAGTTGCCTTGATGTTACGTAGAGGTATGGCTTCGGGGAATCTGGTAGATGCACACATGATTGTCAACAAGTACTGATTTCCAGATCTAGTCTTGGGTAATGGACCAACGCAATCAACAATGACCCTCGAGAATGGCTCCCCAAATGCTGGGATAGGCTGCAATGGAGCTACAGGTGGGTCTAACTGGTGTTTTCCAACTACCTGACAAGTGTGACAGGTTTTGCAAAAGTTGGAAACGTCTTTCCGAAGCCCAGGCCAAAAGAAGTGTTTCATGATCTTATCAACAGTCTTGTTAACACCAAGATGACCTCCTAAAGGTAAACTATGAGCCATTGTTAAGATCTCATTCCTATAGACCTTCGGAACAACAATTTGCCTGACCACTGCCCAATCTGCATTGGCAGGGATATCAGGAGGGCGCCACTTCCGCATCAACACACCATCCTTGAGATAATACCCAACTGGAACTGCGTCTATTTCTTTATCAGGAAGGGCTCTCCTCTTTAGTACACAAATTTCAGGATCATTAGTTTGCTCCTCAATCAACCGCTTTCTGGACAGAGACAAGTCTCCAGACACATCAGAATCACCAAACCCATCCGGCTGGCTGAATAGAGAACTGATAAAAGTATCTGATAAGTCCTCAAACGGAGAAACCATAGTAGGCCAATCAGAGTCATGAGGCGAACCACCTGAGTCCTGACTATTCAATGTACTGGACGGCACCACATCATCTTCTTCTTTCGCCTTCTTGGCCATAGCACGAGTCACTGCACAAGAAGGATACAGAGATGGGTCCTCATCCCCATCTTCAGTGCTCGGCTGTGAAGTAAGATGTACAGGGGGAACTACTTTGCCCCCAGCCAGGTCATTGCCTAGCAACAGAGAAACACCCTTTATAGGTAGACTTGACATAAGTCCCACCTTTACCTGTCCTGTAACTAAATCTGACTTCAAGAATATAGAGCGCAGGGGTACAGATACAGTCCTCCCTTCAATACCTTGTACAAGTATGAAATCCCCTGAAGCGGTCTCATCACGTAACTCCAAGGAGTCCATCAACAAAAGTGACTGAGAAGCTCCGGTATCCCTTAGGATATATATGGGGACAGGAGTAGTATGCTCATTCAGAGCCACAAATCCCTCTGACACAAATGGAAGAAATTCCTCCCTCACGAAGTCAGCTGTATCAGGCTTTTTAGCCCCACAAGAAGCAGGCAATTTAGCAGATTGGTTATCTACTACAGGGGTTTCTAACCTTGTTTTCACAAAGGAATTTGGTTTGGTATCCTTTTCTTTTTCTTTCTTAGCTTTAAGGAACCAACAGTTAGTTGTAACATGACCAGATTTCTTGCAATAACTGCAAACTAGACCACTTTTGTCACTGTCAGCTTTCACACTTTGATCAGACCTGTGACTGGATTTCTGAGCACCATCACCAGATTTGTCTTTGTCTTTGGGTGAGGAATCTTGGGTATCACCATAACCCTTTTTCTGAAATTGGGACCATCTATTATTACTGCTAGACTGAAATTTGGACTTATGTGTGAGAACATATTCATCTGCAAATTTGGCAGCTGATTGCAAATTCAGTGCTTGCTTCTCATTAAGGTAGGTCTTAACATCATCTTTAACACAGTTCTTGAATTCTTCAACTAACACCATCTCTTTTAGTGAGTTGAAATCATCCTTGACCTCCATAGAAGTACACCAGCGCTCAAAGCAAACCTGCTTTTCATTAGCAAATTCAACATAAGTCTGATTTTCAGATTTCTTCAGACCTCTGAATTTCTGTCGGTAAGCCTCTGGAACCAACTCATAAGCTCTCAAAATAACCTTTTTGACAACCTCATAATCAGAGGAATCATCTGCAGACAAAGCCGAATAGGCTTGTTGAGCTTTACCCTTGAGGACAGTTTGCAACATCAGAGGCCAGTGTTCCTTTGGCCACTGGCAACTCTTTGCTACCTTTTCAAAACACTGGAAATAGTTGTCAACATCCTTTTCCGAAAATGGAGGCACCAGTTTTACCTCCTGACTGGCACAAAATTTATTTTTAGTTTCAATTTTAATTTTTAGTTGCTCCATTTGGAGTCTTTCTTCTCTATCGAATTTCTCTAATTCAAAATCTCTCTGTCTCTGTCTCTCTCTTTCTGCTCTTTCCTCTCTCTTTCTCTCACATTCTCCTTGTTCTTCTTTTCCTTCCCTCTCAATTTTCTCTTCTCTTGCTAATTTTTCTAACTCAAACTGCCTTTGTTTTTCTTTTTCTTCCCTTTCAAATTCTCTTTGTTTTTCTTTTTCCTCCCTTTCAATCTCTAGCATTTTTAATTTAAGTTCCATTTCTATATTTGGATTTTCCACTGGAAACTGTTCCAGATCTCCGGGTGCAAACACATTTTCATCAATGTAATATTCAACTATCTCTCGAGCCAGTCTTGCTTTTCGCATGGCTGGTTTTACCTCTGTCAGCTCTAACTGTCTGCAAATTTCTAGCAGTTCTGTCTTTTTAAAAGACTTCAAAACCCCTACGGTTGGTGATGCCAAGAAATCATCCATTGCTGTTGTCAATATATATGTATTCAATTAAAAAAAAATCAATTTTACAATTTGAAATGTTAGATTTTTAATAAATTTCTCACAAAATGGTCTTTCCCGGACCTTGAGCCCCCAATTTGTTATGGCCCCAATTTGTTATTACATTTATAACACAACAGCAACAGCAAGGGATGACAGACACAGTTTTCAAAACTTAAACACATTTAATTAAACACAACAACTAACTAAACTGACCAAGATTGAATAGGAAAAAAAAAGAAATATTTACAGTCCCTTTTTGTGGGGTGGCTTGGTGATGTCCTGGATAATGAAAATGCTCAAACACAGGCAAAGAAATCCACAAAAGAAACGTCACAGGTCTTGAACAGAATGGCAGGTCTGGTCATCTTCTTGCAATTTCTCCTACTACTTTACTGTCTCAATTCTTTTCCTTATATACTCCCCTGCAGACCCCACCCACATTCAGACCTCTTTTTTTAAATTTTCTGAGACTTGCCCCAGACATGTCCAGGACATGTCTAAACATGACTCCAGTCTGAGCTCAACAAAAAAAAAAAGGTAAACACTGCCATCTAGTGGCCTATATTCACATTACAGTGGAAACGAAAAAAAAAAAAAAAACTCAGATTATGAATAGTTATTCCAAAAACAATGTGCTGCTGGAGACTGTGTATCCATGTGAGTGTACATCACATATAAGATTTTTTTTTTTTCAGGACCATTAATTCAAATGCATTGAAATATCGCACACTAAGTAAGCTTGTGAGACTATGGAAGCTCATTAATGATGCTGGCAGGGAACTGTTGGCAATATTAGTCCAACTCATAAACAAACAGGAAATGCTGGTTTGACTAGGGGTGTAACACCAGATTACACCTCTGAAAGCAGCACACTGTGGGTCTACATCCATCAGGTAGCCATTAGGGAAATGACGGCTGTATGGAAGGACACTAAACCAAATTCTGAAAGTCACGGCCACTCTGGGTGTGACTAGTCGATTAAAAAAAGGGTTTAATTGAAACATATATGAAAACTAGAATGTGTTTTTAATCATAAAAACATATGTCTCCCTCCTGACCCCCCTTCCGTACTTAACCTATCAGACATACGGACAGACCGACAAGCACATATCAAAAAATACCGCTGCAGGACCTGAGAAGTAAATATGCAGAGTTTTGTTAAGATCTTGCAAACGGTTGTGGAGTTATGTTCCAGACAAAAATTGATGACATCTGGACGGACAGACAGATGGATGGATGGACAGACAGGCTAATACCAAAAGGCAGCACTTCAGGACCTGAGTAGTAAGTACACAAGTTTTTTTAAGATCATGCACGGTTTTGGAGTTATGCTCCAGAAACAAATTGGGAACGCTGACGAGAATGGATATGCGAATGGGAATGGGAACGAGCCTAGAACGATAGGTCTCCCCTCTCCCTCCATGTAATGAAAGCGCTCCGTCTCAACACTCACTCTGAATAAGCAGCAGGAATCGGGATGGATCGGACCATTTCTAACAATATGGGAATGATCCCAAAGGGACTTCAGCTAGTTATTAACTCAGTGCTGCTGTATGAGCAGCACACATGGGCGTATTTAGCCCACTTCTTTACCCCTTCGGGACAGGGAATCAGGACATGCACTCATACCTTCAGAGTGGCACAGACAGAAGAATAAAGCTTTCATTATGAGAGCACACGCCCCACCTCTGCCACCTCACTGACTAAAGAACCGGTCCCTCAGCCACAACGAGCCTTGGAAATTCACTGTTCTGGGATGAAACCTCAAAATTTATTTCCACGATGACAAAGTTACGAAGAGTAGCTGAGATGACAGAGAAAACCGTCTTATCATATGTCCCCCATGACTGAAACTTCTTAAAGACAATCCATTCATGCTAATTAAATCCCCTTTTTATTTTTCTTCTCTGAGAAAACGCACTGTTAAGGAACTATCCATTAATTGCAATTTGCGGTAAAAATCTGCCACTGATGTCAGTCATACTTTTTGTGCCCTTATTCATGCAAGAATAAAACTAAAGATATGCAATCCATTGCAGATGCATTAATCTCCTACCATGACAGCCTTGCACACAGTGCAGGACCTTTGTCATACAAACAAATCAAAATAATAAACACATGATCAAGAATTATAATAAAAATAACAATAACCATAATAATAAAAATGATGGCAGAATATAGCCATCAGAACCAGATACAACTGGATCATCCAACAGGACACAAAGACACGGCCTACAGCAGGGGTGACATCACTGTCAGGCTTGAGGATGGGTCTATAAACAGCTGCTTTTTTTAACACAGACTGACAAAAAACTAGAAAAGTTCTATTATTGCCTGTTTTAATCGAGATTTTCTTTGGCCAAATGACCAAACTCTCATTTGTTACTCCGCCAGTTTATTATGTAAAATATTCATCACATCCTCAAAAAACAGCAGCCCTCGTTGACATTCACTGTCAAGGGAATATTTAGTGGACTATATTTAACTTTCCTCTATTTGGCTATTCTGATTCTTTTCACCTTTAAAATTTGGTTCTCTTTGGTTGTAGGGTTGAAAGTTGTTGTTTTTTTTTTTTTTTTACATACAATCTTTGGACTACTTTGCTTTTGAAGAGGTGTCTGAGAAACCTGAGAGTATAGTTGAAAACTTTGTGGTCCAAGTGCACTCCTCTCATTATAAAAATCATATGAAAACAAATGCCATGTTGTCCATCTTTTATACAACCCCAATTCCAAAATATTTGGGGAAAAGTATAAATTGTGAGTAAAATCAAAACGCAATGACTTTCAAATCACACCAATGTTGATAAATGTTGAAACTGAAACATTTAACAATTTTATCCACAAAATGAGCTCATTTCAAATTTGATGGCCGCTAAAAGTCTCAAAAAAGTTGGGACAGGGGCCTGTTTACCATGGTGTAGCATCCCCTCTTCTTTTTAACACAGAGTGGAGGCGTCTGGGCATTGAGGAGACAAGTTTCTTGAGTTTAGCCATTGGAATTTGATCCCACTTTTATTTAATATAGGCTTCCTGCTGCTGGAGAGTTTTGGGTCTCCTTTGACAGACTTTTCGTTTACAAAATTATATGCCAAATGTTCTCGATCAGTGAAAGGTCAGGACTGCAGGCAGGATAGTTCAGCACACGGACCTCTGCTACGAAGCCATACTGTTGTAATAGCTGCAGTATGTGATTTTGCATTGTCTTGCTGCAATACACAAGGCCTTCCCTGGAATAGATTTCCTCTGGAGGATATGTTGCTCTAAAACCTTTATGTACCTTTCAGCATTCATGGTGCTTTTTAAAACATGCAAGTGCCCCACACCATATACACTAAAGCATTCCCATACCATCAGAGATGCTGGCTTTTGAACTGAACACTGACAACAGGATGGGAGGTCTTTCTCCTCTTTAGCCCAGAAGACACGTCACACGATGCCAATGATGTCCAAGAAGAATGTCAATTTTGGACTCGTCTGAACACAGGACACTTTGCCACTTTGCTACAGTCTATTTTAAATGAGCCTTGGTCCACAGAACACGGTGGCGCTTCTGAATCATGCTCAAAAATGGCTTCCTTTGTGCATGATAGAGTTTTAGGTGGCATCTGAGGATGGCATGGCGGACTGTGTTTACAGACAGTGGTTTCTTGAAGTATTCCTGGGCCCATTTAGTAATGTTAATGACCGAATCATGCCGGTGAGTGATGCAGTGGGGTCTGAGGGCCTGTAGATCACAGGCATCCAGTAAAGGTCTTCGGCCTTGTCCCTTACTCAGAGATTTTTCCTGTTTCTCTTAATCTTTTGATGATGTCATGCACTGTCAATGATGAGACCTTCAAAGCCTTTGCAATTTGATGCTGAGGAACATTGTTTTTAAAGTATTCCACACATTTTTTTACGCAAGGCTTCACAGTGTGGAATAATTTTTAATATTTGATTCATTTGCTTTATTATTAATTGTTTATCCTTGCTTGCTCTGGCTCAATTTTTCTTAGGCCTCAGTGTGTACTCTTGCATGTTTCTGATTAGCTTGGGCCTGCATAACTAAGTTTCCATAAATCTGACCAGTACGTCATGGCATATAGCTTATCTGGAGCCATGTGGACCTGATGGGCCCATGACAGGGGCAAGATGCTCTTTTTCTCTCTTAGTTTATGTGTTTACAGAAGAAGAATTACAAGGGAGGGCACCAGAACATGAACGAGATTAGCCGGAGAGGATAGGGAGGAATCACCTGTCTTCTCAACGAGATGTATATGCATAACTCAGGGGCGGTTTGATGTGGGTTGCGCGCGACTGCAAGAGCTTTCCGGATTATATCATGATGTGTAAATCAGCGCGGGGGGAGAAGAAATCACAATGTTTTCCTATATAAGCCACAGAATCAGAAACTGTCCTTATCCTTGATTTTGCTGACTTGACCTGTATGAGGGATCCTTTTTCTGCAGAAAAAGGAAAATTACTTTGGCTTGGATATTAACTTCTCTGCCTCTGACTGATTTTTTTCTCTGAGTCGTCTAAGTTTCTTTTGTGAAGGTAATACCAGAAATATAATATCAAAATTCCCACAACACACAGGTTGGAGGGCCTCTGGCCATCTTTTCTTCTGAGAGACTCCGCCTCAGTAAGACATCCCTTTCAAAGCCAATAATGTTACACACGATGCCAGTTAATGTAATTACTTGCTAAATGTTCTTTCTGCTGATTCTCTTGTTTATCAATAGCCTTTTCTGGCAAATTTTTCCTGTGTCCCAACTTTTTTGAGACGTGTTTGAAATATGCTCATTTTGTGGATAAACAGGCTTCAGTTTCAACTTTTGAAATGTTATCTATGTTCTATTGTAAAGAACATATTAGCTCACGATCTGAAAGTCATTGCATTTTTATTTTATTCACAATTTACACTTCATCCCAACTATTTCGGAATTGGGGGTGTAAAAGACACTAAGACAGTAAATGCTCAGAATAATCACAGATGCGGAGGCACATGCTGTGCTCACACGAGTTCCAAACAATATGAACCATGCCTAAAAATGGAAAGTAAAATCTAATGAGTTCACTATTCCCAAGAAATTCACAGGCTGGCTTAAAACTACAATAGAAAGAGCAGTGACTGACATTAAACATCAGTCAGAGGTGGGAGTCCAGAAAACAGGGAGCAGACTGAAGACTTGTTCAGAGAAAGAAAATGACAAAAACTATGACTAAAATGCAGCAGTATATAAAAGACCAGAGTCATTAAACAGACCAGAAATCAAATATCAATGGAGCCACAAATAAGAAAACAACCAAATTAATCTAATCACACTAAACACCTGCACAGTTACATGCTCAAGATGGAAATTTCAAATGATTCAGACTGTCACAGGGTTTGTAAACCTTTTTTTAGAATCTGAGCGACTATGTGGGTCAGGAAAAGTAGGTTAGAGAAACATTTATTTTGAAAAACCTCTTTATCTTCCAACTTGTCACCAGTGATTTTGAAACACCTTCCTGAATGTCAGATCCAAAACAGCTCATTAGCAAAGCAGGTTCAGCTCATTTAAGTTTTGCCTTTCCATCCAACTCCGTGTCGTGCATAGCTCAACTGTTGCTTATGCGAAGAATTTCCAACTTAATGACAATACCAATAAATAGAACATTCCTGCAGAAATTCTGCGGTGGAGTTGCCAGGTTTCGCAACCTTTTTCTGAGGTATCTCATTACCTGCTGAGTCCAAGAAGATCTCTCCCAATGCTCTGATGCAAACTGTTTGAAGTGATGGAAAACCAGGTGATGATCTCATCAAGACCAACATAATGTTAATATTCCGAGGGTGTTTCAACCAGGTTGCAAAGTTAGCCCAGGTGGTTGCTACAGTGTTTCGAGGTAGTCGCTAGGTGGTATGCAGTGGTTGGTAGGATGTTTCTGAGTGGTTGGTGTTCTGGGACTAGTCGCTTGCGGATTACCAATGACAACAACCGCAACAAAAATAATGACACTACTACTACTACTACTACTACTACTAATAATAATAATAAAAACAACAACAAGCTCGTTAGAGGCCACAAAAGTTGCCCTCCAAAGACTGGATGCACATACACACACACACACACACACACACACACACACACACACACACACACACACACACACACACACACACACACACACGAACACACAGACAGATGCACATACAGATGGAAGGATGGATGGACAGGGCCAAAAACAACACTCTGCTGACCTACCCGTCAGGTGACGGGGGTCTAAAAGGCATATTTGAAAGGCCACCGCAAGTAGTTTGGGAGGTACTCTCCAGAAGCAAAACAAGGTCAAGGTCACGAGTTATGGGTAACATAAAATGTACTGTAGAAGTCATAGGTCAATTATCACGATCAGATGATTTGTATGAAAGCAGAAAATTGTAGAAAAAGGTCAAAGGTCATAGGTCAACAAAACATTTGCACAAATAGAGGATGAGGCTGAACTACATAAGTGATTTCGAAAGGCCACTGTCAACAGTGTCTGATACCTGCTCCAAAAATAATAAAAGAAATAGAGGTGATTGGTCGGAGGTCAGAGGTCAAAGCTTTCGTATAGGTCATAAAGTCAGTGAAAAATGGAAAGGCTGCTGGAAATAGTTTCAAAGTAATGGCTCTCAACGGATTCAAGCATAAATGCACACACGGACAGACACGGTCCAAATGACTAGCTCCACCTACCCTTCGGGTGGCAGGGGTCTAATAATAGTGAAGTAGCCTGAGGGCAAACCCTCACCCCAGTGAAAAATAGCACATTTCATTGGTCAGCTTTGGGCATTGTTTATCATTGCCTTGCTAGATGCAGGATGACCTAAGGATTGGTCAACTCTGACCTTATAAACCAATACTGAGGAGAAGCCAACTAACGGTTACAGAGAAATGACATCACATTCTGTACACATGAATGGTAGGAGTGAATTTTTTGAGCACCCAAAGGGGCTATCCCCAAGTCAGTGATGAAGTTCCATGTCAAGAGACTGAAGAATTCCCCAGATTTAGCTTCTTTCCAGTTTTCAGTCTTCACCATCACTTTTGTTGTCAAATTTTGGGGAAACAATAAAAATATCCAGAAACCTTTTCAATGAATCAGGACAGTCATAGTCTGAAGAGGACACATGCAAACTTTTGTAAATTTAACATTGGCGCAACAATCACGGACCCACAGTATCCCCACTTTGTTATCTGAGGCTACAATTACCACACCACCATAAAATTTACCTTCCTAAAGCCCAACATCCCCCTAGCAATAACGCTGGAGTCACGAGGTTTACAAATGTGATTGTGAGCCCCTGACCCTTAACAGCATAATTGCTTTCAAGCTGTTCCTGTTCAAGATTGCTTGATAAATTACACAATTTAGTGACTGAAGAATCAAGTCCGATATATAGACCTGTGATTAAGAAAGTATTAAGAACTGACAGATCACTGAAGGGCTACATTGACAATGTACATAATTGTGATATTGAATGGAAGCAAAAAACCAAATAATAATAAAAAATATTAATAATAACCCAGTGCCTTCCCTGAATTCCGTCTCCCCTTCTCAGATTTTTATAGCAGTGCAATCAAATTTATTTAAAGATTGCACTTAATCATAAAGTTTTCAGTGTTCCTCAAAATAAGTTGCATTTGCAGGGAAGTGTAGTTGCACACTGTATGCCGCGTCAAGCGATAATAATTAATTTATTAAATTACCAATGCTTCTTATGTTGAAGTGTTGGTAATTGTATCATTTAGTAAACTGGTTATAGTTGGATCATGAAAGTTCAATGCATGGCATGCATTTAAAATCATTTAGTATGCATGCCTTGCGTCAAACTTTCAAGGTAGCGAGGTCACTCATGAGATCTTTACAGTCCAGCTCCTGGAACAGCAATTATCTAATTAAACAAAATCTAAACCTTGTCTGAGAACCACCTTTAGCAGCATTTACAACATTACATTCTACTTCAAGATAGATTTTTGAGAAATTTCAGTCAATTGCCTTCCAAATGATCTCATTGTTGCCCTAATCATGGACGCAAAGCTGGATGTCTTAATCATTCATGGCAACGCAACTGATTGGAAGCGTATTTGCGCAGTAAATTCAATCGGTCTATTACTCGATTTTACTCGAAAAGACAAACCCCAATTCCAATGAGGTTAAGATGCATAAAACGTGAATAAAAACAGAATACAA
Organism: Gymnothorax reevesii; assembly: GCA_029721435.1. Lineage (NCBI taxonomy): Eukaryota > Metazoa > Chordata > Actinopteri > Anguilliformes > Muraenidae > Gymnothorax > Gymnothorax reevesii. The sequence continues at coordinate 32,725,061 of CM056584.1, read as the reverse complement.
TGATTTGCAAATCCTTTTCGAACTATACTCAATTGAGTACATAACAAAGACAAAGTATTTAATGTTCAAACTGATAAACTTGATTGTTTTTTTGGAAATATTCCCTCATTTGGAATTTGATGCCTGCAACATGTTCCAAAAAAGCTAGGACAGGTGGAACAAAAGACTGGGAAAGTTGAGCAATTCTCAAAAAGCGCCTGTTTGGAACATTCCACAGGTTAACAAATTAATTGAAAACAGGTGAATGTCATGATTATGTATAAAGCATCCCCAAAAGGCTCAGTCATTCACAGGCAAGGATGCGGTGAGGTTCACCACTTTGTGAACAATTGCGTGAGCAAATAGTCCAACAGTTTAAGAACAATTTTTCAATGTGCAATTGCAAGGAATTTAGAGATTTCATCATTTACTATACATAATATTATCAAAATATTCAGAGAATCCAGAGAAATCTCCAAACCAACATTGAATGCCCATGATCGTCGGTCCCTCAGGCAGCACTGCATTAAAAACCGACATCATTCTGTAAAGGATATTACCATGTGGGCTCAGGAACACTTCGGAAAACCACTGTCTGTCAACCCAGTTTGTCGCTACATCTACAAGTGCAAGTTAAAACTCTACCATGCAAAGTGAAAGTCATATATCAACAACACCCAGAAATACTGCCGGCTTCCACTTTGGACTGACACAAAGTGGAAAAGTGTGCTGTGGTCTGACGAGTCCAGTTTTCCAATTGTTTTTGGAAATCATGGACGTCGTGTCCTCAGGGCTAAAGAAAAAAAAAGGACCATCCAAATTGTTATCAGGGCAAAGTTCAAAAACCAGCACGTGTGATGGTATGGGAATGTGTTATTGCCCATGGCATGTGTAACTTGCGCATCTGTAAAGGCACCATTAATGCTGAAAGTTACATACAGGCTTTGGAGCAACATATGCTGCCATCCAAGTGCCTTCTTTTTCAGGGACATCCCTGCTTATTTCAGCAAGACAATGCCTGGCCACATTCTGCACGTTAGAACAGCGTGGGTTCGTAGTTAGAGAGTACGGGTAATAGACTGGCCTGCCTGCGGTCCAGACCTGTCTTCCATTAAAAATGTGTTGCGCATCATGAAGTGCAAAATACAATGGAGACCCTGGACTGTTGAGCAACTGAAGTCATACCTCAAGCAAGAATGGGAAAGAATTCCACCTACAAAGCTTCTACAATTAGTGTCCTCAGTTCCCAAATGGTTATTGAGTGTTGTTAAAAGGAAAGGTGGTGTAACACAGTGGTAAACATGCCCCTGTCCTAGCTTTTTTCGAACGTGTTGCAGGCATCAAATTCAAAATGAGTGAATATTTCCCAAAAAACAATGAAGTTTACCAGTTTGAACATAAATATCATGTCTTTGTAGTGCACTCAATTGAATACAAGTCGAAAAGGATTTGCAAATCATTGCATGCTGTTTTTATTCCTGTTTTACACAACGTCCCAACTTCTTTGTAATAGGGGTTTGTAGGTTGAGAGTTAACCTGCATTATGGCAATATCACTGGTTGTAGATATAGTTTTACTTTTGCATGATGTGGCAAACCGGGGCGTGGCCATGCCCCCTCGACCACGTTAGCACGCCCACAACAGCTCATTCTCCTCTCCCTCGCTCTCGGTGCAGAGCGAGATTTCAGCACCCGGGACAGGGGCCGGAAAGCCGACGCCCGCGCAGCATTCCCTAGACTAGAGGATTCACACTAGAAACGATAATGATAAGCCGACAGACCGTAGCCAATACACTATCAATATGATATGTTAACCGTTTGCAGTAGAAACGCTACCCATAATTTGTGATAACATTGTTAATTCATTATTGATTCATTACCAATACACAAGAAGTTTGCTAAGAAATCACCTCGGTTGGGGTGGACGAATGAGACTGTTCGGATGACTAACCGCTTCTGTACTGCGGACGAACAAAACATTCGCATTGTGCTTACCCAGTTTAGACGCTGCGTACAGACTGTTCACTGGCACATGCTGAAAAAATCAAGCATGCACAAAATATTTCACCGCACGAAGCAAACAACAAAATACCGGAACTTATTAAAACAAATAGCAATGAATTCAAACCAATGTTCAAACGAACTTAAGTGTCTGCAAAAATTTTCCGGTATGCTGGCATACACTGGATCAATTCGGGAGCGTGTCACATCCACATTAGATTCATGCAGCTGGGTAAATTTTTTGTATTTGTGAATGTTGCCAGAGGGTTCAGCTGGCGTTCACAAGCTTATTTTCTGTTTATAATCAGGTGATGGTGCAGCCAAGTTAAGGCCCACAATTTCAAATTGAAATTACATTAATCTTTGCTTGATTTTGTGTGTTGCATTGCTGAGTGCATAGTTTAAGTCAGCGGTTCCCGAGCTCAGTACTGAGATGTGACTGTGTATGCTGGCTTTTGTACCAACCACAACTGCAATCCCAGATTTTAACAAGCCGTTAATCATTCTTAGTTGTTTCCATGTTTGAACATTAAGTGATGTGAGAAATGGTAATGCCATTCCATGATGTTCAAAAGCCCATGGTTCACATTGTGTTTACTTTGCGATATATATTAAAAAAAAAAAAAAAAAAAAAAGAGATGCGCGTGTTGGGAGTGCCAAGTTCGAAAAATATTTTTCTGGTCTCAATGGCATCAAAGACAATTCTATACACTGGCCTCGTTCCAACAGTTTTTGTCAAATTAGTGGCAGCCATAAGCAAATTGGGGCCCGCTCCATAAGCTAATGTGGGACCCTTAAAAAAAAAAAGTAGGTTTGCATAAAAAATGGCATATTTTCAAACTTTAATACTTAAGGAGTATTAAAAGAGCTGTGTCACGATTACTGCATGCTTATAACTTACATCCCAAGAGATGAATTTGCTTTACAGCAAGTCATATTCTGATTCCATCCTTGCCAATCCATCTTTGTTTTGCATTGTATTTATGTATATTAGTTAATCTAGCATAATGCTTAAGGAGCTTTCTATGGAAATTTGAGGATTCAAAGTGCTAGTTTTAGCTTTAACCAAGGGAAATGACTAATATAACCTGAATCCTATAGCCAGTAATCATAAAAGAAGAAAAATACCTTCTAGATTTTGGCTTGCAGTCGAGCAGATGTACTTTGTTCAAAGTTGTGAGCGTACACAGTAACCGTGACACAGATCTTTTCAGTGCGTTACATGCACTTCCAACATCATGGTCAGCTCAACAGAGAAATAGTCCATACATTTCCCTTAATTAAGGCTGCAGTCCATAACTTGGAGAAAAGAGCAAGGGAGAGAGAGAGATATTTCTGATCATAAACACCACTCCCTGCTCCTTCTCTTCCCCTTATAGTCCCACCCTCCAAGTGCACCCTTGAATTCAGTTAAAAAGCCAAATAACCCACAGAATCCCATGGTGAGCTCCAGTATGTCTTGCTGCAAAGTAAAGAGACCACATAACAATAAGAAAACAATGAGGATTTTTTGCTATGCCTCAACACTTAACCACTTAATCTCAAAGTATTTGTAATTGTGCTTGGTAATTGAAATATGATAGAGAAAAAGACGTTGTATATCAGCCATGCAAGTCTGGGAACAAACGAACCTACATGACATTACCACTAGCTAGGCAACTGAGAGAAGCGAGGCTGTATGCTGAGCTGAGCAAATGAGCAAACAGACTTTATCAACACGTTAGCAATAGCTATTGTACCAAGTGAAAGAAGGCAGTAAGTTGTATCAGCCAAGCACCGGAACAGAGTAGTGTTACATACACAACGTTAGCATTAGTTACCGAGCTGCATCAGCCAAGCAAGTGAGCAAACTAGCATTACCTACACAATGTTAGTATTAGCTACCAAACCGGGTAACCAGCCATAGTTCGCTTACATTACATACCACAAAAGCCACCTAATGACGCATGATATGAAAGCCTTTTCACATTCCATAGACTATACTGGATGAGAGTCTTGGCTCCAGTGACTACTTTAGCTATGCTTCTGGTTAAATCACAGGATGACGGGAGCAGACAGTCTATAAAAAAAAGATAAGGTAGTTTGCATCCCTGTACACTGCAGTGAGGTCTGCTTCCCAGCTGCTTGCGACCTAGCCACTGATCTGGCTTTATATTTATTATTATTTTCACTATCTCACCAGGCTAGGCTACACAAAGCTACGACACCATGCTTGGCTATCAAACAAATGTACGCACTGGTAATTAAAGCTATGATTTCTAAGCGTTAGCTACTTGCTGCCGACTATTCTGTTACAGATGGATTGCTTTACCATTATAACAGCTGGAGCCTAGTCACTGTAAATGAATATGCAGACCAGTGGTTCTTCGCTAATGTAGATACTTGCTAAAAAGCTCTTTACCTACACAATGCCAGCAGATCTTACTTTTAAGTCCAGTTTATGCAGAATGCAATTTTTACAGACATACTCCACCTCCTTCTTGATTGACTGCTTTTCTACCTGAGTCCTTAGTCTTTTTTCTGCTTGTAACATTACAGTTATGCAATTTTTGAAAATGGAGAAACTGCAAGTACAAACCCTGCGTATTACTGCGCCACTCAGGAATACATAGGCAATAAGGTTACCAGAATGCCATATGGGTAAAGCTAGACTTTTGTGTGGAACAACATAGCTTATCATTCCTGATTAAACACCCGTCTAGAAGGGGTGTGTGTGGAGGCCTGGTAATTTCTTGTAATAGGTAGATATTCGAGGCAGGGTCACTAATCAAAGCATTTCTAGGGGAGCACTGAAGCGGTGTGCATTCAGGTAAAACCCATCATCGATAAGGAAATCAGAAGTGGATTGAATGCCGTGACATTAATTCACGTGACATAGTGTTTTAGGCTTTATGACTTCACCTGACATATAAACAGCCGATTCCTCTGAATAGACCCTGAACAAAGGTGGGGGCCTGGCTCTCATAGGTACCTGATGGCCTCAAGCAGCTGGCGATGTTCTTCATTGGTCAGGATGCCAGGGAGGGCAGAGGCCAGCATATCCACGTTCCTTTCTGCAGCATATTGCTTCAGCACCGCAAACAACTTGTCTTTCACTTCTGGCTCTGAACCCAGAACCTCCTCAATCTGCCAGAAGCAAGAAAGAACCACAGCACTGTGAGAGAAACACACTCTGATCCCATGTCAGCACTAAAAACAGTGAGAAGCAGCTCCTGGCAACTCAGACATTACCTCTAGGCCTATTTATTGTTGTGTAGACAATTTAAAGGGTCTTTCCACAGGGAGAAATCCTTACCATGCACTGAAGCAAAATTTGCCAGCAACAAATGAGGAACAGGGAACACAAAACATTAAAATAAGTAAGAATACATAATATTTGGCATCACAATGCAGCTGTCATATAATCACAGAAAAGCTGAGACCCAGAAAAGCTGAGACAGGGAGTACATACTCTCCACAGGCACAAACCTAAAGCAGTTATGCTCTCTAGGCCTCGAGTTTAACACCAGTATTCAGCATTACGCAACACAATGCAATGTAGGGTCCTATGTTTTACTTGAGATAGCAGGATTAAGAGCATTGTCAGTCAACAATAATGAAACAAAGAATAATATAATTTAAATTCGCAATGCTAATGACAGTAGAATAGCTATATACTGTATAATAAATATATATTGCCATGAAAAAGTATTTGCCAACTTCCAAATTTGTTCTATTTTTGCAAATTTGTCATAGATAAATGTTTCAGATCAAAAAATATAGCTTTTAAATGATCATGTCCTTTATTGAAGGCAAATAGCTATCCAAAACCTATGTCACTTGTGTAAAAAAATTATCAGCCCCCCCGCGCTTAATATGTAGTTATGTCATCCTTGGTGGCAACAACTGCATCATTGAAGGAATTTTCACCCCCTTTTCTTTGCAGAGTTATTGAATTTCGCCAAATTGGATCGTTTTCCAGCTTGAACTGCCTGTCACAGCATGCCATAGCATCTCAATCGGGTTCATGTCTGGACATTATCCAGCCACTCAATAACCGGCATTTAGTTACTTTTGAGCCATTCAAAGGTGGATTTGCTTGTGTTCTTTGAATATTTGTCTTGCTGCAAAACCCAAACCAAACTGCGCTTAAGCTTTAGGTCACAATCTGATGGCCGGACATTTTCCAATTGAATTTAATAGTAAAGAGCTTAATTCCTGGTCCCATCAATTATGGTAAGTCACCCAGGTCCTGAAGCAGTGAAGCAGCCTTAGGCCATCACACCACAACAACCTGCATTATGCAGCAAGGTGAACAAGTGATGCCCTCAGTGTGACAGCACACACCAACCCAAGCCGTGCACCTAAAAGAAGCCCTGTAACATCTGTCAGGAGACACACCTTCAGATTCTGCACCATGTGAAGGTGAGGAATAACTCTCGCAAAACTATGGAGATGACCATGTAGGCAGACCAGCCAATTGAAGCACTGATTACTAAAACCCCACAAGTCAAGTCAAGTGTGATTTATGGGGTTTAAGTAATAGGTGCTTCAATTGTAGTTGTGTCTTCCTGAAGGTCACAACGGATGAGTTGCACCACCAGGACCACACCTTAGACACATCTACTGCCTTGGATGATGGCTCAGAATGGACAGTGCCCCTGTCTACCGCTGCTGACAAACTGAGCAGACAGGGCACCTCAAAAGACCTACCCTTGAGAATGGTCAGGAAGGACATTGAGACCATTGATGCAACAAAGATCTCCTTCAAGACCTCCCCAGCCTCTCATCTTCAGCAGTTCTACAACATAAGTGGCGCCTTCACCTCCAAGCACCTCAGCCTCACAAACCATTTGCACCCAGTGGCCACCCTATCGAGGAGACAAACACCTGAGAGGTTTGCCTCCTGAGTCAATTGAGGGAGTCTATCCCCTGCTGCTCATTGAAACTTATTGATCCAGTGCAAAGGGGATCAATAGGGGGACCTGGAGCCATCAAGACCAAGTCAGGATGGACCATGCAAGGACCAGCAAGAAGACTGCCACAGTATCACCAGCCACAGAGCTGCCCCCTGACATCCACCAACCCAGCCATAACTGAACTTCTGCTGCGAACACCATACCTCCGATGAAACTTTCCAAGGTCCGACGATCCTTGTTCTACTCTAGTAAAACTACTGGTCCAGACCCAGCTGTGCTGGATCCAGAGAGATATGACACCTAGAAGGACCTGATTGATGCTGCGGTGAAGCAGCTTCACATGCAGTCAGCAAAGATAAAATGCCCCCACCAAGTTTGTATCAGCAGGCTATCTCATCCAACAAAGAGCCCACGTGTTGCGTTGAGATGAGACTGTGTTGCATGGAGAAGGCTTAATGGAGTGTTTTGACTCACCCATTGTCAATACAATATTTTGGCCAAAAATGAATAAACATCTGGTTGTTATATTGCATGAGATTGTCGAAACAATGCCACAAGGAATGGGTGCCATGATCAAAGCTAAGGTGTCCCAACAAAATATTATAATGCGCAACTTTTTTTTCGAACAGGCAGTGGACAAAGGCAGAGAGACAGAACATGTGGAGAACTCACACAATTAGGTATAACAGAGTGGATAAGCTAAATAGTTCAGTATAATTGGACATACCTTCTTGTTGAACTCCACAGCCTTGTTCTTGCGGTCCTGCCGTACACTGTCGCTGCTCTGAGCATTGACTGGCCCCATCACGTCACTCTGGTCTTGATTGTTGCTAGTCTGGCTCCCTTGTAGGATGCCTTGCAGGCTTCCAGACAGACCCTCTTGACTGCTGCTCAAATGGCCTGCATGCTGGCTGTTTGGATGGCTTGCTTGGAGGCTGCTCAGCAAACCTTCAGGCCGTGTCCCTTTAACACTCCCATGCAGGCCGCTCTTCAGCAGCCCCTGACTGCCAGGTTCCTTAAGGCTCCCCCCACTGGTATGCTTAACTCGCCTGCCCATTCCGAGGACACCCAGTTGTAGTGTGCGACCGTGCGCCGACTTGATCATTGCTGCCACCGTCTCATGATGCTTTACTGGGATCCCATTCACCTCAATCACAAAGTCTCCCACCCGCAGCCCACTTCTGCCTGCTGGTGAGTTCAGCTTGCAGTCGTCCACCAACACGGGGCAGTCTCCCATGATGGTGAAGCCAAAACGCCCGTCAGGCCCAGGAGGGATATCCAGCTGCGTGGCACACACATCGCAAAGGCAAGCAATAACACATTATGTGCTTGGACAATCGGGGCGTAGCAAGCATTTTAAAGGAGCAATGTGTAAGAAATGTATTTGATTAATCATGATATGGCCCTGATACATCACCAGACATTAAGGAATGATGTTAATTTCAAATACTTATATCACTGACAACAGTAGTCCAGCCGGAATATTCTCATTACAAAATTACAATACAGCCCACAACTAATTTTTATGTGGTCATTTTGTGTTTTGGCCTGTTGCGCCGCCCTCCACCCATCTCCCAATCATGAAGCCAGTAGCATTTCGGCATCCAGGTTGCCAGTTACCACTGAGCTGCAGCTACCAGCGTTTCGAGCACAAATGTTTGATGTTACTAAAAGGCCTCGTTATGTTTCTGAAATATGTCGTGACAAAGTCAGAAACAAAACAAGGATCTGTTTAGGACATGCCTTTGAAAGATGGAGACTGCTGAAAGCAGAGAAGAATTTGAAGACCGACGCCGAAGTTGCAAATTTTCTCCTGGGCAGGTAAGATTCAACTAACTTTGGCTAACTTTATTCTATCCAATGTAGGCACGGACATTTCAGATATTCAGATATACAGTCGAATAACGTTATGTATGTTCGTTCATGGTATGTTAGTGCGTATGCAGGTGGGTCATCGAAATGACTGGGTAACAAATTGTTTGAGAAATAAAAACCGTGGCTCTGCATTGCTAACATCAGCAATGCATTATTAGTCCGTTTCACTGGCTTTATGCTGAGACGCTTTGGAAACCGTTCCAACATTAGCATAGCCATTATGGCAATATGAAATGTAATTGAGACAGTACATTGGTCAAATGAGTCCTCATTCATTTTTTACACATATTACAGAATGGACTTCAGTGGGCTATCCACACAGAAGAGTGACGAGCAACTTGACCAATTTGGCCATTTCTAAAGTTAGTTAGTCATTAGTATCTATCTTTTCTGAACTGAACTGAACTGAACACAACCCTGTAGCCATGGTAGCTGCGTGTAGTAGACGTTCTTGCTGGATCCGGCAACCTAGCTGGCAACCTCTCGTCTGCGGGAGAAGAGGAGGGGATACTGCGCTCTGCACTATTTTGAATGTGATTGCACCACCAGTTTTGGCCGCAAACTTACATATTGCTCCTTTAAAAATGAGGATGGGAGTTGGGGGGGGGGGGGTGGGGTGTGACAGGACGGGGCACAGTAGCCACTGGATCTGCAAAAGAGGGGCACAGGTTGGGCCGAGAATGCGATTACTGAACCCTGACTACCCTGGGTGTTCATTTTGAAAGCATGGGTCTACTTCTGTGCTCGTGCCACAATGAACGCATACAAATTACAGGATTTGCTGAACAAGGATCCCTGAGCTTCTTTTTTTATGCTCATTTTTTGTAATTTTGTGTGCTACATTAGATCATCAGAGAAGCATGGTCCTATTGTTCTCTCTATTTTAGTCCTAACCTCAGGTATTTACGTAGTTAAGCATTTAGTACATTTCATACAATCCACAAAGTGACTGCATTGGTTCTGTGTGACAGCACTCAAACATCGAACAACATCACTTTGTGAAATAACACTCCACGTGAATTAATGAAATAGGATTACATTGGACCAAGATTGCTAGCCAAATGTTGTCATTACCTGAAATAAGGGCTTGATGCCATGAGCAGATCAACAAAGCATTACTCTGCTTTGCATCTCTCTTGACTACTATAATATGACTGCAAGGTGCTGTGGCCACAAGACCAAAAATGAGCATGAGAGCATTACCATTGGCATGAAATGAAGATGCATACAAGAAATGGAACCTCATACCCAAAGTGAAATACGGGGGTGAATCAGTGATGTTTTGGGGCTATTCCGATTCCAGATGACCAGAGTTAGTGGCTAAGATCAATGGTTAAATGGATTCCACCTATTATCAGGCAAGTTTGGCACACATATCTTGTTGCTTGTGGCTGAAGGCTCAGACATGGGCTTTCCAGGGAGACAGTAACCCAAAGCACACCTCATGATCCACACAGAATCGGTTCCCAGACAATAAAATCATTGTTTTGCAATCCAAGAAACTAGACCTCAATCTAATTAAGACCCTGTGAGCTGAACTGAGGAGGATGATTAACGCCTTTGTGCAGAAAGTAAATCTGGTTACTTGTGTGTTACCTTATTTAACCCCTTTGTGCAGATGTGTCCGCTAGCGGACATGGAGCTGCAAATGTATGCATGCAGTTACAATATTCTATCACTAGATGGCATACTCGGATCAGTTATTGAACATTCACAAGCAAGCCGAGCTAAAACATGGGTTGGAATATGGACGAGTTTAGTCCCATCCCTGTTTTTCAGGAGTCACATGAATTAAGCTCCTCAGCTAAGCCTGATGTGCAAACTGCTCAATATACTTGCCCATCTACTGTAAAGTCAAATCAGATCAGCTACTTGTCATCAGTCTATCAAACAGCACAGTTGGATAGCAATAGGCAGATGGCAAGGTAGGAAGAAACAGGTTGGAAACTGACATGTTCCATCACAGTAAGTAAATTGCTCTGATATTTTGTTCAAACGATGTCTTGATTACAAATTGTAGTTTTCCATTAATGTAATTGGTCAATTAAACTAGTTAGTGCGACAAATCTTTGTGCAAGGTTAGCACTGCCAGGACGTTCGTGGTTTGAGCAGAATATCGGAGCAACTCACATTACACAATGGCTGTCGGTGATGCAGGCTAGTTTGACTTTATCCTAGCTATGAAATTAATTAAAGAAAAGCAACTAGTTTGGATTAGAATTCTGTATTCAAACACCACCAATATTGAATGAAATCAGTACTTTTTTAAGTTTAGAATTCACTGATAGTTTAAGTTTAAGAATTAATTTCTAATTCTGCTATACGTGATAATAGCAGCATACACTTTTGCGATATTAAATATTAATATTAAATTCCAACCCCTCAAATAAAACCCCCCAAAGTATATTAGAGCCTCCCTTTAAACTCTTTCTGGCAAATAAAAAGCAAAAAAAAGTGGAGGTTGGGTCTGGAATTCTTTCCCTAGTTTGTGGTTTGTGTTTTTTTGACTGGCCTCACAGGAACAACTCTACATTAAGAGTGAGCACATCGCAGTGTTGCCAATTCTCACATACTTGATATGAGACACATTCATTATGTCCAGTGTCCAGCCAGTGTGACAAATTCCACTGACTTTAATGCATCTCACGCCAAAAATTACACTGGCTTTGGCCAATCTTTGTCAATCTTACGCAAAGTTAGCCTTGAAAGTTGGCAACTCCAATTGATGTTGCATAAATGTATGTCCTTTCTATTTCAAAGTTTTAGAGGTAGGCAAAATGAATGAAATGAGCGACGCAAAGAGGAGGAATCTGACGTATTTTCAAAAGGTAGATGCCATCAGACAGCTGGTTATGGACCAGCATTTTTGTTCTTCCAAATTGGGACTTATGCATAATTGTAAACCTTGCTCCACCATCTACTCTTATGGACAAGATCCTTCTCCTCCTAACGTTGTCTTCATTGGGAAAACCAAGAGAGGGCAGGTAGCGTTGCTTCATTTTCGAGTTTGAACAGTAAGGAACATGGAACACCTAACTAACCTCATTCTGCTATTGTTGATTCACTGAGAATTAAGGTAGCAGAAAAAAGTATACCCTCCTTCAGGTTAGCATACTCAACGTGAAATGTGAAATCGGCCTATGGATAATGCGCTGTGTTTGCAGATGAGAACAGGGCATTGCGCATGCGGGCTAAATATTTAAAGGAAAACTACTACTGGAATAATTTGAAGTTATTGAATGTGCTTCTCGAGCTCTGTAGTCTGGTTTAACTTGCGTAACGTTACATGGCGAGTGAAAAATACGCATGTCATACATGACGCTCTACATTGAAAACATTGCGTCAGTTTTCGAATTATGCGCGTCATTTACCCACTTCAGCGTGTAATCGGGAACCCTGGAGGTGACGTGCACGAGCACCCTTAATGGTTTCCTATGCTGTTAAAGAATGCACATTGAAAACAAAGCAGCCCATTCCATACCTGGACATTGTGGTAAATGCTGATGGCAGCACAAGCCAAAGAAATTCCCTGCCTGTGATGCATATGGCAATAATTGGAAAAAAAAGAATTTCTCTGTATTGTGCAAATCAAGATCTCATGTGGCACCCACTGACACTGAGTTGCAGGAAGCAGAGTTGATGCAAATGCACTATTTTCGGATCAATGTCACAGCTACACAAAGTTGATGCAGTTGAAACCCGTAAAAACCCATTGGGTGGGGAACAAAACGGGCAAACACCACTTAAATTGATTTGCATATTAAAACAAAAGACGTGCTGACTGAATCATTTTCTTTTCTGTGGAAACGATTCATTTCTAGAACAGTTTTCTCTTTTCCATTGGGCTGCCTTACTGGTCCTTATGGTATGCTAATTGCCACTACAAGGCAGAAACTGCTTATGCATTAGTGAACGAACAGAGGCAACTGCTTACTTACCCTTCCAGAGAAGACTGGCATCTACAGCTGTGGCACTTAGTAAAGTATGTCAGCTAATTGTACACAAACAAACCCATATAATCACAAATAAACAAAAATAAGCACGTCTGCATAATTTCACTGTTTGCAGAATATTTGCAGTTGTCCCTCGCCCTTTCTTTATTGGCAAGGTGCAAGGCTTACCTGTTGCACGCGGGACACCACACCAATACTGGGCGGGACATTCTTTTGTTTCTGAGCCAGAGCAGCAAGGGCCTGGGGGCTGAGGGCGGAGACATCCTGCCCCTCAATCTCAAGGACCTGGTCTCCCGGCTGTAGACCTGCCATGTGGGCGCTGCTGCCCTCCAGAACAGACAGGATGTAGCTCGGGCCACTTCCTCCCAGACTGAACCCAAAATCATCCGGCCAGCCCTTATTAGTTACTGGCATCGACAGAACTGCAGGAACAACACATACAGTTGCATTGGGGTTACTGGCAAAAGTGACAAATTTCAGCTGTTTGTGATAAACAGATTAAGTAAGAACATTTTAATTAGCTCAACACAACTAATATTACAAGTGGTTTCACCAAATTTAACACAAAATGCCACTTTTAATAACCACTGCAGTCTCAAAATTATTCAACCCCCCAAGTAGAATCCCCCATAAGAGCATATTTGCAAATCGGGTGTTGTCTCAAGCACACCTAATGTGGCTAATCAAGAGCCTCATTAGTTGCATCAGGCTTGCTTGAGATAGAAGTCATCAAATGCTTGCACTTGCAAGAGGTTTGTTGACAGTGACATTTGATCGCATATTAGAAATATGGCTGACAAGAGAATTGTCAAAAACTCTAATAGAGGAGATAATTGCCGGGCACAAACAAGGAAAAGATACAAAAAGGTAGCACAGGCACTGAATGTTCGTAGAGATACAGTTGGGAGCATAGTGGGCAAGTTCAGAGTTATAGGAAGAGTGGCTACAGTACCAGGGTGTGGTAGAAAGAGGAAGTTTTCAATGGCTGTTACCAGATTCCTGAGGAGACCGGTGGTAAAAAACCCTCCAGTGACTGCAGGAAACCCGTAGCAAAACTTGGAGGGAAGAGGCACGGAGAATTTCGTTTGCACAGTAGAGCGCGTAGTAAACGTTGAAGGTCTCCATCCCTGAACTCCAAGACATACACCATAGCTGATCCAAAAGCACAAGCTCCAATAAGCTCAAACCACATTTATAAGCCATAGAAGTTTTGGGAGTGATGAAAGTTCTGTGGAGTGATGAAACAAAACTGTTATATTTTGGGCTTATGAATCAGTAGTATGTCTTCGGGAGGAATAAAGAAGCATATGCTGAAACGTACAACCTGCCTACAGTGAAGAATTGTGGGGGCTTTTTGATGCTCTGCAGCTGCCTTGCTTCCTCTGGCACTGGAAACCTTCAGTGTGCAAGGCAAGATGGATTCAGTCAAGTACCAGGATATCCAGGGAGAAAATGTCATGCCATACGTTGGGAAGCTGATGCTTGGGCATCATTGGACAGTCCAAAGCAATAATCCTAAGCATACCTCAACATCCACCAAGGCTTGGTTTCAGAAGATGTCAGGGAAAATTCAAGAGTACCTATGACAGTCGTCTCACTTGCACCCCATGAAAAATCTCTGGTAGGATCTGAAGAACACAGTTGCAGCAAGCAAACCCTAGAATATTAATGAACTGGAGGCCACTGTCCATGAGGACTGGACTAAGATTCCTTGGGAATGCTGCCAGAAGCTGTTGTCTGTCTATGAATCACATATTCAGCAGGTCATAGCAGCAAAAGGGGGCTCTACTAAGTATTAAAGATGCTTGTCAAGAAGAGGTTTCATAATTTTGAACCTGCAGTAGTCATTAAAAGTGGCATTTTGTGTTGAATTTGGAGAAGCTACTTGTAATATTTGTTGTGTTGAGCTATTTAAATTGTTCTTGTTTGATTTGTTCATTTCAAACGGCTGAAAGTCTGTACATTTTGCCAGTAAACCTAATTTGCAAGGGGGTTGAATAATTTTGATTGCAAGTGAAGAAACAGATGGAAATAGAAGCAAATGGTTATAAATTGTGTCAAATAGCAGCAGTTCAGGAGCTGAACCACACATAAACACTACCCTTCTGCTAGTTACAGACAAAGACCTTCCTGGCTGCACTACCTCATCCATTACGATCTCGTTTACATGTCCTATGCTCCTACCCCTGTCTGTCTGTGCCTCTGTCTACATCTCTACAACAGCGTCCGAACGTGACAGCAAATCCTTCCGAAGCCTGCCCCACACTGTAGACTTGAGGCACTATCATCCAAACTACTCGACAGTCCACAATTCATTGCATTCAATTAACACTGGCTCAATAAACATTTTTTTCATTCAGTTGAATGTTTTTATGGTGTGGTTCTTAGATAGTGAAACATACAAATACATGCACGTGCTCCAACATACACACACACACAAAGCTGAAATAATTCAGCATCAGTAGCTGCGTTTCCATTACAGGTTTGCGCAAAATAAAATCAATATCCCTCAAATTTCGATTAAGTTCAATTGCGACTTGCTGCTGTTTCCATTAAAAGGTATTTTGCGTCATTTAGGGTAATTCTCGTAAAGTCGCGCGTCTCGCGATACTGCACGCAGTATATAGACGGCCAAAACATTGTAAACAAAGTTAACCAGAGAAAATCCTTCTATGCATGGAGAGATTCCTCAAAGATATATTTATTTGACTGTTTTGAGGGATGGTGCAAATAAGCCACTTCACAATCTCGAGTGAACTTGGAGTGCGGATGCTCAGAGCGAATAGGTTGCCACATAAGTTGTAAACAGGAGCACGTTTTGCAGTTGTCCATTTGTGCCCTGTTAAAGGCTTGTTTTTGGCGCTCTATTATTGGACACACAAAATTATGACGGCTGCAAGTGCTCCATCCCTGAACAACTTTTCAGCATGGCCAGAGGTTGTCTTAAACCATCTTTTGAAGGCTAGGGGACTGCCAGTGACAGGAGGAACTGTCCAGGAAATTACAGCACAGGCATATGCAGCCAGAGTGATGCACATTCCTCTTGTGTAGACGCCACAAGAACAACAAAAGTCATTTTGTCCCTGTATAAATTTCTTATAGAAGCAGAGTTGCCTAATAGTACGGATTTTGTATGGACTTGCGTTCTTGAATACCGATATTAAAAAATCGACCAAAGTCTCAACGAATTCTTAATGCATTCAAAACAATTCCTATTCTGTGCGCGGTAGGGCCCGCAAGTTTCCTTTAGAGAATGTTATTTATGTCGAGAAGAATTCAGAACTCATTAACGAATGAAATCAGTACATTTTTTTGGCATACCTTGACGTTATGTTTTAAAAGTTTGAAGTGCTACATGGGGGATACTTACGGGACGTTTACAACTTCACAAATAAGGGAAACACAGAATATTAATAAATGTTCAATTATGGTTGCGTAATGTTTATTCAGCTATCTAACGCATTACTAACCCGCTAATTAACTGATAATTAATGAACTAAGGTGAATAAATGTTTATTGTTGTACCCTTATTGTAAAGTGTTACCACTGCGTTTAAAGCTGTGCTTTCCTTCGTTTCTCTCGTGGTGCTTTTTACTCATCACGTTTAGATTACCTTAATCTAAACTGTCTAGTTTGATTGATGGTTTCAGCATCTTTTTGCTTTTAGAGTCCCCGCCTCCTCTCGTGACTTTAATTGCGGCAGAGATGGGCGGGGTCATCAGATGGAACTTTGCTAGGCTCAGCGCTGCATGGTGAAATCTCAGCTCCTTGTGCTTTCCGAGTATTTCCTTTGTATGATTCCCGAGTCTTTTATTTTGCTGTGCCCACATCTTGTCTGCTCCTTGTTTAAGTCTCCCAGTGTGTCCGTCAGTCTAGTTAGGTCCAGTTTTTGTTTTTCTAGTTTAGCCACTCTTGGAGTGTGTACTTCTGTTTCCCCCTGCCTTGGGCTGTGTACCTTAGTTTTTCCATTTGTTCAGTGCATGTGCACGGTGTTATTTCTGGCGTCTGCCAATTTTCTCCAAGTGTTTTGTGTTTGAATAAACATTTCAGTTCCTGCATCTGGTGTTCACCTGTCTACTTCCTAACAATTTCCAGGTCACTCTTATTCCGAGGCAGGAAAAAGAAATTCATTCAACATTAATGATCATATGTTTACTGCCAGCAATGCAGCAGATTAAGGGGTCAGAGGTCGGACTCTCAACTATCAGACAGACAACAGGTTCCCTATTATGCCCAGTGATTTTACTAATACTCTTGCGTGTATGGCTTTACACAAAATTATTTTCCTGAAACAAATGGTATAGCTTTTGAAATGGTTATCTGAAATAAGCTTTTGAGCTGGGACAGGATGATGTCTGTTAGGCATCAAAGCTGGGGTGTCTGGAGCTTCCTTTCTGAGGATTAAAGGATAGCACATGCTAAAGTCCCTCAGGACAGAGGTTACATAAGTCAGTCGAAACCATAACCCCTATTAGGTACGAGGACAATCATTCAACTGGACACGTATTTGCTGAATTCAAATCAACGTTATTCAAAATTGCATACCTGCACAAATAGCTTCAGCCGCACGCTTTTTATAGCCTATTTCACTGCCACGTGCCACTTTTTTCACTCAATACCGAGAGTAATTTTGAATAACGTTGATTTAAATTCAGCAAATACGCGTCCAGCAGAATGATAGTCCTCCTACCTAATCGGGGAGAACAAGCAGCACCTGTTAAGTGTGGATTGCTCTCGGAGTGAACCTTTTGTTAATCATGAAAATGACTGAGAACAGGTCAGGACTAATAATTGTTTAAAATGGATGTTTTGTCCACCCCAATTCTCAGTTCTACTGAGTTTACCCCATGATTTCATCGCTTTTAATTCGCATATGGAGAGAGACCGCGTCTTCAGTTGCCAATTATGATAATTGAAAAACGCGT
Organism: Gymnothorax reevesii; assembly: GCA_029721435.1. Lineage (NCBI taxonomy): Eukaryota > Metazoa > Chordata > Actinopteri > Anguilliformes > Muraenidae > Gymnothorax > Gymnothorax reevesii. The sequence continues at coordinate 32,707,431 of CM056584.1, read as the reverse complement.
CAATATAGGAAAATAAACGAGAACTAGCCAGGACTATCCTAATTGTCCCCCCCCCCCCATTCCCTGTTCTAGTGCCAGGCCTGGTACTTCACCAGCCAGGCTCACTTGATTCTTGTACTCCTCTGAACCTCACTGTCTACTTCAGCTGTAACCATTTGCAGGCCAGAATTCAAGAATCATGGTCCTTCACACATATGATGATGCAGTGATCTGGGACCAAGTCTCTGATGAAAGGCTAATACACCAGAGGGTACAACTGCTACAGAAAGTCTATGGGGACATCTGAGCTTATCATCCACACAAGGGAAAGTACACCCCCCACCAGACCATTCTTTGAGCATTGTGTGCTTAGGACATAATGAAGATAATTTAAGGTGACGTTGAAGATAACATCATCATCATCATCTCCAAAAACAGTACAGTACTGCTGAGTGACTGAAAAAGAGTCTTGACTGTTTTGAGTTTGCTTTCAGTGTGCTGCAAATAATTGCCAGACAAGGCTCAAGACAACTCCACATAACACAAGTTGTGTTATCCTAACTCTCATAATTATGGGTGCAAGTAGGGGCTAGCTCAGATGTTCCTAGAAATGACCATAAACATAAAGATATCCACCGAATACTCAAGTGGTGATCTACTATTTTTATCAAACACCAATGAAGTTATATGTCAGGGGGAATTTACTGAAAAGGAAAATAGTTTATCATACAAATGTTGATAAAAAAATACCAGTCATATGCAAACAAAAATTTCAAAAATTATGTTGAATAAATTGTAATTTTGGTTGGCCCTGACATTTACTGAGCTCCTTCATCTGTAAACTCATACTACCTGTTGCAACATTTCATAGTTGGACGTCGCAGATGGTGTTGTCCTTTACTGCTTCAGTCAGTGAAACCAAACAGGACTCACAGGGTTTATGCAAACTGAAGAGACCTCCATCATGCCACACAGAGCCCAAATGCTCTACCAACTAAACTTTCAACTTGCTATACTTGTTTTTTGTTTGACTGGCGCACATACTTACAAAAAGAAAATAAATTTGCAATTATTTTTTCAATCAACATAATTCAGAATACAACATGGCCAACCACCATGCCTCAAAACAGTACGACACGATCACAAGTAGAGGACTCGGCAAACTGCAGGAGATAGCCATGTCTCAGTACATTAGAGGGATTTTTAGAGTAGGGAAGAGACAGTTACTCAAACCCCTGATAACATTTGGTTCCCAAACTCGGGGAAACATTAAGTGAGGACAGCACTGCATAAAATGAAGGTAAAGAGGGCTCACCGAAGTCTTTGGAAGCCGAACGTGAGCCAGACCTGCTCTGGCGCAAGGAGAACCGACCCTTTTGACTCTTGAGGAACCTCTTCATTTTCAGGTCTCAGGGACTCACAAAGTGAAGAATAGCAAGGTTATAGTGAGGTCAATGAAAGGTGCCCCACCTTAGTTTCCATGCCAATATTCACAAATATAGACAGCTTTTCATAAGATGTCCTCAGTTTCACTGCCCCCACCATCAGGCATGGGAGCCAGCTCTTTAAGGAATGGCGTCTGGAGGTGGGAAAGAGACTTGAAGAAGCAGAGAAGTTTTTTCTGTGCTGAAACAGAGCTGGAGGCTCAGGAGGTGATGCACAGTGACGACTCTGTCAGTGTCTTCATGGCTTGCCAGGGCCACAGTGCTGCACTTTTTTTTTTTTTTTTTAACAGTAGTGCCACTCAGGGAGGAAATAGAAAAAAAAAAGCCTAGGATCTTAAACCCTAGCCAGATGGAGTACTGATTCCATCCGGAGAAAAGATTCTATGGAGTCCCATGTTTTTCGAAAGACTTCTCTGGTGTGCGCTGGTGCTCTGTCTCTCCCTCTCTCTCCAAGTCTCTCGCTCTTTTTCTCTCTCTCTCTGTCTTTTGGAGTAGTCGCTCTCTGTGGAATGGAAGCTGACCCAGAAACACTATAGTAAGACAGCGAAAGGATAGCCATCACTGATAGGAGTGTAAAAAAGAGAAGACACCAGTGCACAGACGAGGTACAGGCACAGAGGCAGAGCAAAGACTCTGGCCTAGATACAGTCTTAAATGGGGCAAGCTATGACCCCCATCACTGCCATAAGCCCCATACACGACAGGACAAAAAGTGGGACAGTCTAATATATATAGCAGTAGCAAAAGTTTTTTTTCATATAGATGTTCAGTTATGTATGTGTGTATATATGTATGTGTACATGTAAGTATATTATATATATATATGTGTGTGTGTGTGTGTGTGTGTGTGTGTGTGTAAAAAAAGTATTTGCCCCCATCCTGATTTATTTTTTTTTGCATATTTGTCTCACTTAAATGATCAAACAAATTTTTATATTAGACAATAATAACCCGAGCAAATACAAAATGCAGTTTTTAAATGATGATTTCATTTAAGGGAAAAGAGCTATCCAAACTTACATGGCCCAATGTGAAAAAGTCATTGCCCCCCCTTGTTAAATCATGAATGAATTGTGATTAACAGTTGAACTGAGTTCAATTTCACTAGCCCCACCCAGGCGTGATTGCCAGACCTATTCAATCAAGAAATCACTTAAACAGAGCCTGTCTGACAAAGTGAAGTAGGCAAAAAGATCTTAAAAAGCAATACATCATGCCATGATCTAAAGAAATTCAACAACAGTTGAGAAACAGTCATTGACGTATGTCTGGACATCTAGTCTGGAAAGGGTAACAAAGCCATTTCTAAGGTTTTGGGACTCCAGCAAATCATGCTGAGAGCCATTATCCACAAATGGAGAAAACTTTGAACAGTGGTGAACCTTCCCAGGAGTGGCCAGCCTACCAAAATTATCCATGAGCACACTGACCACTCATCCAGGTGGTGACAAAAGAACCCAGACCAACATCTAAAGAACTGCAGGCCTCACTTGCCTCAGTTAAAAGTCAAGGCTCATGAATCAACAGGAAGACAGACACTGGGCAAAAATGGCATCCATGGGAGAGTTCCAAGGTGAAAACCATTGCTGATCAAAAAGAACACAAAGGCTTGTCTCACATTAGCCAAAAAACATCTTGATGATACCAAAGACTTTTGGGAAAATATTCTGTGGACTGACGAGACAAAAGTTGAACATTTTGAAAGGTGTGCGTCCCGGTAGATCTGGCATAAAACTAACGTTGTAATACGACCAGGAACCAGATGCGAGAACCAGGAAGTGCAGTAAAGCTTGTTTTATTGAAAAAGGGGGATGACCCCCGCAGAGCGAAAGGCAACAGTACAAAGTCCACAATCCAAAATCCGTATTCCAGTTGGGCAAAAATAGAATCAAAAACCAGGGCAGCAATCACAGTAATCATAGTCGGACAGAAATGGGTCTGGTACACAGGAATAGTACTTTCAGAGATACAAGCCAGAATCCACAGGACGTAATCCGAATTGTTACATGGGCAGCAAACAGAAATCTCGTAGTCGGGCAGAAAAATGGTCGAAACACACAGATGCAACAGTAATCCAAAAACACAAAGGCAAAAATCAAAAGTCAGAAAATCCAGTCAGAAAGATAAACACTGAGAAATCGAGGCGTGAAACGTAGCACAAGAAAACTAGGGAGAACGATCTGACAAGAAAGTGAACCAAACAGACATCTTAAATACACACCCGGGGTAAACACATGACCAGGGAGAACAGGTGCAATCAATGGTAACAATGATCAGGGAGAGACACATGAGGAATAAACTAATTACATGAATTTGGCTGTAGCCAAAATGCAGACAGGGATCACAAGACAATCCTATGAACAAACAACAGCTCCGATTAAGGAGTACTAAAGTGTACAGTCTAAAGAAAAGGGAAAGCCTGAGATATACGTGGAAACTGCAGTAGAGATAATTAGTGATCGGCAAGGAGGGCGGAGATACAGATTGGGGGAATGCTGAGAGATCGTTAGTCTATTAGTATGTGCAGCTATTCAATCCCAAGTGCAAGTTAGTCAGTTAGTAGAAATATACAATGTTAATCTTGGTTAGTAATCTATCAAAAATAATAAACTGTTAGTAGGGTTAGTAGATAGTAAAAGAGGGAGGAAGGAAGCACATGAGATAATGAAGGAAGATTGAAAACCCAGAAACCAATAAATCACCCGAATGAGTGGCACGCAAGACTAGGGGCCGTGAGCAAAGACCTACACAAGACAAGACAGGGTTGACGTAGTGCAATACAAGGAAATGAAAACATGGCATGGCTGAAAATAACTGTGAACATGAAAAATAATAAACGAGAATCTAACTCACCAAAACACAACACGTTATCCTAAGAATGGTCATAAGGCAGGCAGTGGTCACTAAACACAAAAAGCTTACATGGCTAAGCCAGGCACAGAACATAAACATGACAGCAACACACCATTTCATAAAAAGCACAACATACCAACATTCAAACATGGTGGTGGTAGTGTGATAGTCTGGGGCTACTTTTCCGCTTCAGGACCTGGATGACTTGCCAGAATTGATGGAACCATGAATTCTGCTCTACCAGAAAATCCTGAAGGAGAATGTCCGACCATCAGTTTGTAATAACAAGCTCAAGCGCACTTGGGTTATGCAGCTTCGAAACACAATAGCAAGTCCAGCTCTGAATGGCTTAAAAAAAACCAAATGAAAGTTTTGGAGAGGGCTTGTCAAAGTCGGGAGTTAAATCCTATTGAGATGCTGTGGCATGACCTTTAACAGGCCGTTCAAGCTCGAAAAGCCTCAAATGTAGCTGAGGAAAAAACAATTCTGCAAAGAAGAGTTGGCCAAAATTCCTCTACAGCGATGTGAAAGACTCATTGCCAGTTATCACAAACGCTTGATTGTGGTTGTTTGGATAGCTTTTTCCCTTAATAAATGAAATTATCATTTAAAGCTGCATTTTGTATTTACTCAGGTTATCTTTGTCTAATATAAAAATTTGTTTGATGATCTGATACATTTAAGTGCGAAAAATATGCAAATAAAAGAAATCAGGAAGGGGGCAAATACTTTTTCAGAGCGCTGTTATATATATATATATAATCAAAAAGAATTTAAACTTTGAAAAATGTCTCCAAAATTGATGTAATATAATTTTCCAAAAATCTGTTATGATGTATTGTTGGACCATGCCCTCATGCTCCCACTGACACCTTGTTAATCGCCTGCTGTTCCGCAGGAGTGAACACGGGTTGTTTATTTTCACCCAATTTAAACTGGCTTGCGCACAGAATTGAGAGGGTTAAAAACGAAACAAACACGATGGTTGGCAAGTTTAAACATTTAATTTCTTTCTGACCAATTTTCATGAAAATTATATTAACCCATTGCCCGTTACCAGCCCGCCAACTTCAGACTCGGATTGCCAAGGTTGCCATTTTGAGGCAGGATCCTGCAATGGTCTAACAGTCTGTTTATGACATGCTGAGCAGAGGTTAGTGTGCAAAGGAATGGAGCCCATGTCGAAGACTGAAATTTGAATGCAAAGTTCCTTGAAGTATGGACTTAAAAACAGTCATCCTGTTGTATGTGTGCTGAGAATAGCAAAATGTGAGTCCGATGTTAGTAGGCTGGTAGTGGACAAAAGGTTAATCCAATTTTCATGAAAATTTGTGAGGAAAGAATTAAATATTGAAACTTGCCAACCATTGTGTTTCTTTCATTTTTAACTTTCTCATTTCTGTGCGCAAGCCAGTTTAAATTGGTGAAGAAACACAATCCGTGATCACTCATGCGGAATAGCAGGCAATTAACAAGGTGTCAATAGGAGCATGAGGGCATGGTCCATCAATACATCATAATAGATTTATAGTAAATGATATTATATAAATTTTGGAGACATGTTTCAAAGTGTACCCTTTTTTGATAAACCCTGTATGTATAAGGGATGTCCAATATTGGCTTTTTTGCTGATATCCGATGTGCCGATATTGGCCAATTCTTAATTTCCAATTCCGATATCCACTGGTACCGATAAATGAGGGCTATAGTTCCCCTCAAACTAATTTTAGACAACATGAAATATCTCCTGTCGTGGAATCAACACATCATGTCAACTTTTCTTGTGATGCCCCACTGGATGCATACAAAAGTCCAACAAGGCTTTCCAAATGTAAACAAATGAAAAAAATAAGAAAACAACTTCAACTTAAGTTAGGAAAAAGTTTATTTTTAAAAATTTTTTCTCAACAGGTTGGATCACCCTCTCGCTCGGATAATCTTGACTATCCCCCCAACACCTAGACAATTCGACACCTTCACAAATTTAATAAAAATATTGGACCAGTACAACTGTGAGCAGCAAGTAAGGGCGACTGAAATAACATGCAAGTGATAAAATTTTGGCATATCTAGCCCAAGTGCAGCTGAAATATTCCTGGGCCCATTTAGTAATGTCAATGACAGAATCATGAGTGATGCAGTGGCGTCTGAGGGCCTGAAGATCACGGGCATCCAGTAAAGGTCTTCGGCCTTGTCCCTTACGCACAAAAATTTTTCCAGTTTCTCTGAATCTGTTGCTAATGTTATGCACTGTCAATGATGAGACCTTCAAAGCCTTTGCAATTTGACGTAGAGGAACACTGATTTTAAAGTATTTCACAGTTTTTTACGCAAGCCTTCACAGGTTGGAAAGCCTCTGGCCATCTTTACTTCTGAGAGACACAGCTTCTCTCAGACATTCCTTTTATAGCCAATCATGTTACACATCTGATGCCAGCTAACTTAATTACTTGCTAAATGTTCTTTCAGCTGATTCTCTTATATATTACTTGCTTTTTCTGCCCTTTTTTGCCGGTGTCCCAACTTTTTTGAGACCTGCTGCAGCCAGAAAATTAAAAATAAGCTCATTTTGTAGAGAAAAAATGTCTCAGTTTCATCATTTGAAATGTTATCTATGTTCTATTGTAAATAACATATTGGCTCATGTGATCTGAAAGTCATTGCATATTGATTTTATTCACAATTTACACTTCGTCCAAACTATTTCGGAATTGGCATTGTAGTTGATTATCTAAATTTTCCAAACTATTTTTAATATCTGACATTTCAGGCATATTTCTTTATATTGTCATGAATGGCCAACAAAGACAGCTCTAATCTCCCAACATAAATCATTTTTCTTTGATCTAATCTTTGCACAAATCTATATTAGTGTATGTAATCAATTAACTCAATAAGTCAGGGTAATTGATAGAAATAAAAACGTGCATACACGCCAGAATTGGACCGGAATTGCCCACCCCAGGTCTAAGCAGAATACAGTTGGTTAAAAAAAGGCTCTCTGATTCTTCCATTTGCTCATTTTAAGTAAGCCTGTTTCGAGCCTCGCGGCCCATCGGCCCGGTGCTTATCCCTGATTTCTATGGCATGAAACGACTAGGAGTATAACTACTCTCCCTGGATGGGATGCCAGTCCATCACAGGTACTCCCCCCAGCTCTTAGTCAGGTTTTCAAGCCTAGTTGTCCACTGCGCTACCGCATCTCCCGATTATGTTGGCACGCCCATACACGGCAGGTTTTTGCAGATGAATCAAAGGATCCAATAACAGGAAACACATGTTGTTTATGCAAGTATAGTTCCAATCTATAGAGGTAAAATATGCAGAGGGACCTCAAAGTACGCAGACTGTTGAGTTGTACTTCATTTTGATGGCCTAGAGTGGGTGGGTTTGCTCATTTTGCGATCTGATAAATATACACATTTTAAATGTTGCACTACTGCCATCTTCTGGAGTTGGTAAATTCCTAAAGTTTCCAGTAAGTCATATTCTCATGATAAGTAATTTCCTCATTTGGAAGCTGACATAGCATCTTTTGCCTCACTAACTTCCACCACACTCTAGTATACTTTTTACTTCCATTCCTGTTTAACCTAGTCATTCCATTTCTTCTATCATGTCCTTTCTCTCACTTTCATGTTTCCAGCAACTAACAAGCACATGATCTACAGTTTGTGGGACCAGATTTGAATGCTTTCCAATAATGTGAAGTGTACTGTCAGCATTACTACGCCCAGTCCTTAACCTAGTCATGATTGTATCCTCTTTTCTATTTCCTCCCCTAATCATCACAGTACCCACTCTATTATGAATGGAATATTACTGTCTTCCCTTAATTTCCCTGTCAAAGCTGTCACTACTATTATTGATTTCCTTCCAAACAATGCCCATTCTCCCTGATTTCACTGTCATTGTAAGAGTACATTTAAAATCATGTTGCAGATTGCAATATTTTTTGATTGCACGTTGTTGATTATTCTCTCGGCTGAACGTGACCTAAGCCTTAAGCAATTGTGACGTCAACAGTTCGTTGGTAAATTAACAAAAAACCAAGAACGTTGTCCCGATGAAGAAGCAGACGCCGATGTTCGTAGCAAAAGCAGGAAAAAGTTTATTACATAGTGGGAACAACAGCATGATGCAGAGTTCTAAAATTCCTTAATTTTGTAAGAAACTTTATACATGTTAAAGTACAGACATTTGCATATGATTTCTTTGATATTATCAGAAGTTGTTACTGATTGGTCCTGGGGTTTACACAGTGATAAAAAGGGATACTCTACAATAGGGCCTCTCCTGAACCTCTCAACTTAATTGGTTCAATAGACTCCCAACTCTCAGAAGTGAGTTCCATGTTTGGGCATACGGAACCTCCAACTAAAAGTTGCTAGTGCGTATTGTGTCCTGACGTAACTGAAGATAAATGGAGATCCAAGCAGCAATTGGCAATTGGTAATATGCCCTGTCGGGCCAGACGACTTCTCTTTATCTCCTAATACACATTCAATACCTATTGATCAAACCGTCTGGCTCATCTCATATTGCTAACACCCAAAAATCCTGTTTCCCAACAAGTTCATCAGCCGCTGCCTGTGCAATGACAGGCGAACTATTGACGTCACAGTCACTAGGAGTTAGGTCACGTACACTAACATAAAATAATAGCATGCTACCCACAACAGCGACCCTGGTCCCAGCCCTCACACGCCCGATTGCACCATTACTCTTATCGCTGGCCGTATTCTCCTGGCAGATGACTTTGGATTGATGGATTTTCGAACGACGCATCTGGCAACACTCCGCCCACTCACCCCTGAATAAATTTGGCACAATATATCTGGCGACACTGCCGCACCTTCACACAAGAATGTATTTGGCTCGATACCAAATTCTACCAAATTCTACCACCCACTCAAGCCCATATGAATTTGGCTTGATAGGTCGTATGCTGTTCACTGAAAGAGGCTTAGAAGTTAAGTTTCACTCTAATGAACGGTAGACTACATTCTAAGTAGATGATATTATACTATAGGTGCAGTGAAACCTAAAACAAATGATTTCCAACGGCCATGTGTGTAAACGACGGTACATTCGACAATGTTCCCGGCCATAACACAGTCAGGGAATTTTCAGAAATTTGCCCTAGGGTATGGCCAACATTCAATGAAAAAACCAGGATGTGTGGACACCGGTAGCATCTTCATCCAAGCACTTGCATCAACCCATTGTTGTAAACCCTAAAACGGGGTGTGTTGATACGAAATGGATTTATAAAGACATATTGATATTTTAAGTCGCCATTTATGCGCGGAAAAAAATGCCCAATAATTTTGTGGTGCAATGTATTACAATGCTATCAAAAATAAATTTGACTGTCATTCAAGCAATTAGTCTGAGCAACTATCGCTAATCGGGAAAAGTAAACTGTGATAGGCTTAGGTTATTACGTATTGAAAGGTGTGGTCTCTGAACAGCTTTGTTAATGCCGACTGCCTCTGATTAGCATTTTATCATTAAGTTAATCCTGACGGTTTCTGGATGGACCTGACATTACACTGAAAAGAGCGGAGACTGAATCACAGCAGACTAGGACCTTTCTTGGTTAGTTATGTTATGCCATCAAAATGAAGTACAATTCTACAGTCTACATACTTTGAGGTCCCCTCTGCATATTTTACCTCTATAGATTGTAACTATACTTACATAAACAACCTGTGTTTCCTGTTATTGAATCCTTTGATTCATCTGCAAAAACCTGCCGTTTATGGGCGTGCCAACAAAACGGGCTTGCCAATCTTTGCCCGCATGCTGACAATGCAGTTGTTCGCTTTCATTGCTACGGCCTGATTCCAATGCAAGACAGGGACACGGAAATGCATGCCATTCTGACTTACCTGTCATTTTTTGGCTGCATTTAGTGGTTAACTGCTTCCGTATGTAGGCTCCATAATCTGAGTTAAATGTCAGTCCTCACTTGCCGACAAGTTATCCTGTAAGGTAAGCAATTTCATGAAATAAAAACTTAGTGCCAGATAGATGGCAGATAGATGAAATATTATTTTTTGCTCTGAGATCAAAAGAAGCATAGCATCTCTCTCTCAGCTGATAGCTGACGTCACTCTGGATGACACTTGCCCAGAGGGACTCAAGTTAATCATGGGAGAGTTTAATCAGTGTGTTTTAGATAAAACTTTTAGATTCTACAAACAGCAAGTAACCACTGCTACCATGCTGAAGAACACTGTTATTGATCTTTGTTATGAATCGGTAAATGGAGCATACAGATCCATGCCCATGCCGTATCTTGGTGCTTCTTACCATAACAGCGTGTATTTAATGCCTCTGTAAACACCCACCTTTAGATGTCTGAATCAAAAGGAGAAGACTTTAAAAATCTGGTCAGACTGTATATCCAGGGGTGCTTCGAATGTATGGACTCGCAATGTTTTTATGATGATTGTGGTGACTGGTTACTGCTCTATATACTATTTTTATACTGTGCTATAGGCCTACTATTATAAAAGTTCATAGACTCATTCATAAAGTTGTTCTCATAATTCATCGATAAAGCTTTTATGCGACTGTGTAACATTTTGAAGATATTTGTACATCTGTCCGGTGAACTTGAAGCATCATTTTGCAAGGTAAGTAATAATAATTAAAAAAACATGTATTTTTGTCATTTTGATGTTTTTTCCTAATATGATGTTAGTTATGACATCATTATGATGTCATAATGTTTAAATTTGTTTTATTTGTACTTGATTTGAAGAAAGGACATCTGTAGCCGTACACTGATACCAAACAAGATTATGTTTATTGCTTAATTTCTAAATAATCAGGGTGGTCGGGGATTTAGTAGAAAAACCCTTAGTTGGACAAGGGTTAACTTGCACTTGTAGATGTAGCGATGAACTGAGTTGACTGACAATGGTTTTAAAGTGTTCCAGAGCCCATATGCTAATATCCTTTACAGAATGATGTCAGTTTTTAATGCACTGCTACCTGAGGGACCGGTGCTGGTTTTTGGCCTTGCCGCTTACGGGTAGAGATTTCTCCAGATTCTCTGAATCTTTTGATGATATTATGGACTGTAGGTGATGAAATCGCTAAATTCCTTGCAATTGCACCTTGAGAAACATTGTTCTTGAACTGCTGAACTGTTTGCTCAGCAGTTGTTCACAAAGTGGTGAACCTCCCTTCCTTGTTTGTTAACAACTGAGTCTTTCAGGGATGCTTGTTTTATACCTAATCATGACTCTCACCTGTTTCTAATTAACCTGTTCACCTGTGGAATGTTCCAAGCAGGTGTTTTTTGAGCATTCCTAAATTTTCCCAGTCTTTTGTTGCCCCTGTCCCAGCTTTTTTGGAATGTGTTGCAGGCATCAAATTCAAAAAAATATTTCCAAAAAACAATAAAGTTTATCAGTTTGAACGCTTGTCTTTGTAGTGTACACAATCGAACATAGGTCAAAAAGGATTTGCAAATCATTGTATTCTGTTTTTATTCATGTTTTACACAACATCCCAACCTCATTAGGACCCGAGCACCAAGGGTGCGAGGACGTAAACGCCCGCCAATGTAATAATGTCCACAAACGTAATAAACTGCAAAAATAATAAAAATCTGCAGCTTTTAATGTAATAATCCCACAAAAGCAATACATTTTCCACAAACGAAATAGCCGCTGGCTACTACAAATTTAACACGCGATTTTCCGCAAACATAATAACTATTACGTTCGCAGAGATTTAAATAAGTCAATAAATTCTATTCAGCCTTTCAATTTACAGGTATTTGGGGGAAAACCCTCCAACCTAATGTTACTTAAGTAATTTCTAAACTACAGCTTATCATTTGAATGTTAAAACTGAGATTGTAGCTATTAATTCTGAAACACGTAAAACCAAAGAAAAGCCAACATTTTATTTTCTTCATCTAGGATCGTGTTTAGTAACGGACTGCTGCTGGTTCCAACACATTTTGATGTAACACATTAGGCCTAGGGAGAACATCATTTTGCCATTCTAAAGTCACCATCACAAAATAAACCCAGACAGGGTGATGAAAAAAAGGGTAAGTTGCATATCTTTTTAACTTTTTTAAATTCAACATAAATTCCACATATACATTCAAGACTCATTTTCATGACCGTTACAGTTGTGCATGTGACCTTAGAGCCAATAGGAGCTCAAATATTGTAGTAGGCACAAAGTTAATACTGTATGAAATAAGGTAATAAAGAAATAAAGTGCAATAACATCTAATACAAAACAAAACAAAAGAAATCAAATAACATAAAATAACAAAAAGGACAATAACAGGCTGTCTGAGGTCCGCCCTCCCTCACCCACCCTGCTAACCCTCCCCTACTCATCTCCCCCCTTCCCATCTCCCTCCACCCATAGAGACCTCACACTCTTCAACCATCTCAGTTACTGTGCAGAGTGTGCTACAATGTAGACTGTTGTACTGCCTTTGTAGTTGCCAGATATGCTATGAGGGGTTTCCAGGTTTTATTGAATTGTCTGTCTTTGTGTCTGTCTGTCTTTTAGAACATATCTTATCCTTTCCAAATGAAGTGAATTAGTTTTTTCGGCCGCATCTTAGAGGTAGGAACAGTTGCACTCTTCCATAAAATGAAAATTAATTTCTTTGCCGTTATGAGGCAGTAAGAAAGAAAGCGCTGCTGTGTCGCGTTTAGTTTTCTGAAGTTTTAGATAATCCAAGAATGATGAGCAAAGGCTCTGGTTTGATCAGAGTATTCATGACCTCAGACTTAATGTTACAGAAATCAATCCAAAATGATTGGACCTTTGGGCTTAAAGCACAACTATGAAGAAGTGTTGCCACAGACAATTGACATTTATCACACATAGGTGACACCTCCGCGTATATGTTATGTAGTTTTTGAGTAATGGAGCTGGTGTATAATTTTAAATTGAATGAGGCTATGTTTTGCATTATTTGAACAAGTATGTATACTCTCTTTTCCCATAAATCATCTAGAGTTAATCCACCAAATTCCTCTTCCCACAAGTTTACAATTTTCAGACGAGGGGGAGCTTATTGATAAGAGAATATTATAAATTTGAGATATCAACCTACTTTCATTTGGGTGAGTTTCAAACAGTCATCTATTTTTGAATGTGTTTCAGTCGCCTAATCTTTTAAGTTTTTCTGTTGCATTTCTTACAAAAAGAAAACATCAAAATGAAATACTGGTAGTAATTTTACTGCAAATAATCTTACTGTAAACTAGTAAAGAGCTGGCAGAAGGGACCGCAGCCATCACGGTGAAGGTGGTGTATCATCCAGCGTGTGTAGTAACATGATCCTACACTTATATTGAGGCAACAGAGGAAGTTATTAAACTAAAATGCTAATATTTTCATTTTAAAATTAAAAGCTGTTCAGCCTGACAAAGACCCAATTCAGCCATGACGACGCGTCTTGAAATAAACAGCATCCAACAGCACACTAATCTTATAGAAACATATTCATGCTGCACATTAAATTAAACAGAAGATTCTGGGCTACAAGCTCATACAAGTCGTTTCTACATTCACCAAACACAATGCCAACACCAAGCAAATATTTACCACAGATCAAAATCTCCATAGCACCATCTATTCCAACATAATATTCACCGCTAGTATGATACTTCATCCTACAAACACAAACGAAAAATCTGTTCTAAAGGAATTTGATGGTCTTTTGGACCTTCTAATAGAACAAAAGCTTACTGGGAAAGACATCCTAAATAAGGGTTAAATAAAAATAAAAATAAATTTTATGAATCCTTGCAATGCTCTGTTCAAGGGTCCAGTTACCTTCAGTGTACCTGGGTTCTAGAAGTGAGAAACCGGACTAATGGTATAAAAATGTGCAATATGCAGTGACATCCACAATACTGAAGTAGCAAGGAAATCTTGTCCCTTTTAACTTTAAGGTGTGCTTAAGCACATGGGGCACCAGGCACATACCAACTCATTGATTCTCTGATCAAATGATTGATTGACTGACCACACAACTTAGCAGTATTTCTGTTACGGTATATGAAGACCTTTTTCCATTTCTTTGGCAGCAATTCAAAATTATAAATGTAAGGCATTACAACTGTATTATGCAAGAATTATGTATTTTTGTATTATGTATTATGTATTCTGTATTACGCAGAATTACATCGAAGGTTTGACCTTTTGAAATTTTCCTTTAATTTTGAAAATTCAATTCAATTATGCCTTTCCATTCACATGCATGTAATTGCAGATTATTAAGAGATTTAGAATTAATTTGCTTGGCAAAAGCATTGCTTTTTCAGGGCAGAAGTCTGTGGGTTTGAGTCCCGGTCAGAGCAGCACATGATTGGTCATTGTGCTACAGGGATGCAAGTTGGGAAAGCATTGCTGGGAAATGTCACATATGATGGTTGTTTTGTTTGTGGTTGCCTACGGAATTTGGGTCGGATTGAAGTTGCCAAACTGAAAAAAGTTCTCCAGAGATTACAATGACCATTATTCATTGCGTTATTACATTTGTGGGAAGTAATTACAATATTGAAAGTTGAAGATTTTCACTTCCCCACAAACGTAATAGATCTCTGCAAACGTAATAGTTTTTATTTCGTTTGCGGGAAATCGCGTGTTACGTTTGTAGTAGGCAGTGGCTATTACGTTTGTGGAAAATAAATGACGTTTATGGGATTATTACATTAAAAGCTGCAGATTTTTATTACGTTTGCGGTTTATTACGTTTGTGGACGTTATTACATTGGCGGGCGTTACAGGACCCTGTAGTAACTTATTACTATATTATTATTTATTATGTATAATTATTACTTATTATGTAGTACTTATTATTATTATTATTATTAGGGCCCAATCACTAACGGTGCAAGGACCCAATTGTAATGGTTAAAATATAAGGCGGGGCGAAATGGCGCCCCGTAGAAAATTTCAAAAAGCCCTCCTGATTGGGGTTAATTTGTCGTAGGCCAACGAAATTTGGTATACATATGTATCATACCAAGACACACAAAAAGTGTCATGATGTCATGGTCCAACCCCAATAGGAAGTCGGCCATTTTGATTTCAATTTTTGATTACCAGCGATTTCCTCACCTTGTATTTTAACAAACTCCTTCTCGGAATTTCACCCAAACAACTTCTCATTTGGTACATCTACAGACCATGCTGATCAAAATTTGTGTAAAGACTGTCTGTAGGTCAAATGACATGGCTGCTAGGGTGTGACAAACTGTGGTAATTTTTCATGATTTCACCATCCATTTTCCGACGGCTCTCACGCTCACATACTTTATCCTAACAGTTTCAAATTTCATGGACATGATGATGGCTCCGCCCTGAACGCCCGTATATATTAATATCCTGCCTTACTCAAAGCGTCCCCCACTGGTAACAGGAAGTGACTTTTTTTTACTCTACCATGTGCTGATCCAATATACAGCTGTGACCAAAAGTTTTGAGAATGACACGAATATTAATTTTCACAATGTCTGCTGCCTCAGTTTCTATGATGGCAATTTGCATATACGCCAGAATGTAATGAAGAGTGATCAGATGAATTGCAATTAATTGCAAAGTCCCTCTTTGCCATGAAAATGAACTTAATCCCCCAAAAAAAAACCCATTTCGGCTTGGCCTTGGTGGCTTTAAGCACGTATAACATCAGGCATCCTAGATGTCGTCACATGATCACAACATGGCTGCGCCCCTGTGACGCTTCACAATTTTCGGCAAATAAACCAAAATCTGGCGATGTAGTAGAGTTGAACCAAAAGCAAATTGCTGATATAATAATTAGGGTGGATATTTTTATTGATTCCTTCAATTTCAAGATGAGTGAACCATCTCTTTAAAGTATCTATAAAAGCTCTATCCAGTAGGTTTCTATAGGTAAAAGTAAGCTTATTTAAACAGCTCCGGTCCGGGAATTCTACGTGCACAGATAAGGAGCAGGAGAGTAAATAAGCATGTGCGAGAGTTTCTCGCTGAACACAAGGCAAAGGACAGGGATAGCTCAGTAAGAGGCGGACATTAGAACAGGGCAATTGCGGATAGGTAATTAGTTTAGATTAGTAGCGGTGCAACTTTACATATTAAACTAGAGTGGTCGTTAGTAAGTTAGTTATCTTATATACATGGATTAGTAGTGTTAGTCTTGTACAATACAAATGTTAGTCTTGTTAGTAATCAGAACAGAAGGGTAAAGGAAGAAAACGAGATTTCGAAGGAATATTTTAAACACTGGAATTAATTTAAATCACCCAAAGTCAGTGAGCACGCAGAAAGGGAAGACGGACTGAACCAACTAGATCACATGACAGGGGAGACCAGTGTGATGGAACTGAACATAGAATGAACCAAAAAACCTGAATGCTGCAAAAACCAAAAAGAATAAATAAAAGCGAGCAACCTGTACATAAAGAAAATCATAGTGACAATCGTCAATTCCTCGATAATCCGCTGTGAATTAGGAACTGGTCATTCGTGCCAAGATCATATTTATCTTACCAGCCGTGGTCGTGCTAACAATAATTGATTGGTGCAGGACACATGAGTCTCATCACAAAAACTCCTTCCTAAGCTTTGCTTATCCAGGAGTAAAAACAAGGAGAAACTAGCAGCTTGGGTAACTTCGCAAAATGTTATATTACTACACTGATGCACAAGCACAAGCATACTCACCTCCTATAAAGCCTCAGTGTTGCAAGTGCTTGTCTCCCTTTGAAACTCAGCATCACACAATCGGGGCCAGCTGAGCAGGTTGTTAGAGGGTTACGCACGTGATCATAGAACTGAGGTTACATCCAGGTAACCAGTAGTTCTATTTCATACGTGCTCCGCCCTCTAACGGGCTTTGCTATTGGTTTACACCTAAGGGGAAGGCCGTTATGGATGGATGTACTCCCAGGTGGCCCCAGACCACAGACCAGAAACCCAGAGAAACCCTTCCACACACTGTGGGGAGCACCGCCAGACTGCATACTCCGCTCCAGGTTGAGGCACAAAGGAGCAACACAAAACATAAGTTGGTGTCGGAAGGGGACCCCAACAATTGGGCCCCTTCCCTGAATAGATAGAAGATTTATTGTCATTGCATTAAATACAGTGTATTAACACAACAAAATTCAATGTGCCACTCCTGATCAGGGCTTTAAAAAGAATAAATAATACAATAAATATGGAAGAAGACCCCCCCCCCCTTCCCCTACATACACATCAGTCTCTCTTCTCTCTCTCACACACACCCACTCATACAGGTTAAATATGGGAGACTGACATAGATTCTAACACCCACCCATCCCTCCCTATAAAATACACCCTCCCGCATACAGATGCACAATGTATAAAATATAAAATAGCAACAGGTTACATCATGGCAGGAAGGTAATGTCCAAGGTATTGTGAGTGTTCATCATGGGGGGACGGGGATGTGGGATATGGGCAGTATTGCACGAGCTACTGTTTGTTCAATGATCGTATGGCCCAGGGGAAAAAACTGTTTGTTAGTCTCGTAGTGCATGCCTTCATTAACCTATAGCGCCTGCCGGAGGGATGCATGTTAAACAGGTAGTGAGCAGCGGGGGCAGCATCTCTGAGGATTGATCTGGTCCCATTTAGGCAGCGAGAGTTGGCGAGCTCTTCCAAGGAGGGCAGAGGGAAGGCTATGATCATCTGAGCTGTGCCTATGACCCTCTGCAGAGCCCTCCTGTCTGCCGCCGAACTCCCAGCATACTAGGCTGTAATGCAATGAATGGTAATCCTTTCGATTACTAACTCGTAGAAGGACACCAGCTTCTGTTCGAGGTGGTTTTTCCTGAGAATTCTCATAAAGTGAGAGTGGGCCTTCTTTGTTATTGTTTTTATCTATGTGGTCCATGAGAGTTCTTCAGAGATGTGCTCACCTAGGAATTTGAATGATGAAACCCTCTCCACGCAGTCGCCATTTACGTGGAGTGGTGCAAGGGCTGGACTGTTGCGTCTGAAGTCTATGATGATCTCCTTAGTATTACTTGAGCTCAGTAGCAGGTTGTTGGAAGCACACCATGTTGACAGCTGCTGGACCTCATCTCTGTACCGCGTCTCGTCTCCACCTGAGATGAGTTCAACCATAGTGGTGTCATCAGCAAATTTTATAAGGTTGGAGGGGTGAGAGGGGGAGCAGTCTGATGTATGTAGTGTTTTACAGAAGTGGGCTCAGCACACAACCCTGGGGAGAGCCAGTGCTAAGTGTGAGGGGGGAAGAGAGATTGGGGCCGAGTCTCACGTACTGCGGTCTGTTGCAGAAGAAGTCCTGAATCCAAGAGCAGGTGGAGGGGGGGAGGTGTAGGCCCAGGTGTTTATTGGTTAGAATGTCAGGGATTATTGTGTTGAAAGCTGACCTGAAATCTCACGCTGAAACTCGCCGAAAGCGTCGAGTGGAGGGTAATGGCAATGGCATCCTCAGTGGAGCGATTTGCTCTATAGGCAAACTAGTGAGGGTCGAATGATGGTAGGAGGCAGGCCTTGATGTGCTGGGCAACCAGCCTCTCCAAGCATTTCGCCACCACTGAAGTGAGTGCTATACGCCTAAAGTCATTCAGGCCTTTGCCAACTGGTGTTTTTGGGATTGGGATGATGGTTGCTGATTTCCAGCAGGATGGGACAGTGGCTCAGGTCAGGGAGCCATGGGGTCAGGGAGCTACGGGGTACCTTTCGCTGTTACCCCGTCCGGTCCAGCTGCCTTCCTTGGGTTTACTTGCTTCAGTGCCCTTCTCACCTGGTGTTCCTAGTGGGTTAGCGAGGTATTGGTGAAGGTGAGGTGAGGCATTGGTTGTCTCCACACCTCAAACCAGGCAAAGAAACTGTTTTCCTCTGCCATTTTAGCATCGGATGAGGTAGGTGTGATGCTGTGGCCCTTGTAGTTGGAGATGTGCTGTAATCCCTGCCATACTTGACAAGGGTTTCTGTCCAGGATGTAGCCTTCTATTTTTCTTTGGTATGCAGCCTAGGCAGCCCTTATGCCCCTCTTGAGGTTGGCACTGGCTGTGCTGCATTACGCCCCATCTCCTGACCTGAAGGCAGTGTTACGGTCCCTGATCAGGAGCCGCACTTCACTTGTCATCAAGGGTTTCTGGTTGAGGAGGACCTTGATCCTTTTTGTGATGGTGACATTATCTGCACTAGATGTGATGTAGGATAGGACGGTCACTGTATACTCCTCCAGATCCAAGCTCTCGAATATACTCCACTTCGTGGTTGAGAAGCAGTCTTGCAGCTTGGAGAAGGCGTCCTCTGGCCAGGTGTTGATTTTTCTGGTGGTGGGCTTGTTTTTCCTAATATGAGGGGTGTCGGCTGGTATGAGGTGCAATTAGAGATGGTCTGACATGCCAATGTGTGTTTGGGGCACTGCTCTATATGTATGTTTGATGTTACAGTAGACATGGTCAAGTGTGCTGCTCTCCCTAGTGGCACACTTCACATATTGGGTGAATTTAGGGAGGACAGCCTCTAAACATGCCTGATTGAAATCTCCAGCTGCTATGTGTACCCCATCTGGGTGTGCCTGCTGCTCTTTACTTATGCACCCATGGAGGTAGCAGAGGGCTCTGCTAACGTTGGCATCTGGAGGGATGTACACAGCTGTGATGGTTACCACAGTTATTTCTCTAGGCAGGTAAAACGGACAGCAGATGACAGTCAATGCTTCGAGATGGGGGGAACAGTGTCTATAAGCTGTGAACACCAAACGTTGTTAATATAGATACAAAGTCCGCTTCCTCTGCTCTGACCGGAGTCGCTATTCCTGTCATGAAGGTGAATGGTTCGGCCCGCTAGCTGAACGGCATTATCGGGGATAGCGGGATGGAGCCAGGTTTCAGTCATGATCATCACACTGCAATCCCAGACAAAGTAGTTAGTTGCCATCCGCAGCTCCAGGTCATCCATTTTGATCAGGTTTGTACGACTTTATATACGTTGTGCTTGGTAGAGATCGCCATACCTATCCAACGCCGTCCCAGCTAAACATAGTAAAAAGCACCGAACAAGAGAGCTCAGAGCCGCTGCACTAACGCGCGCCACCGCCATGTCACAAGACAAACAAACTACATTTGGTAGCAGACTTCTTTGAATGGGAGGGCTTGCTAGCTGTCATCTCCCTATAAGAAACCCCCACACCCCCAGGCGAGCACCGCCAGAGCGCATTGCCTCAGGCCGTGGCACAACACAAAAACTGAAGACAAGTTGATGTTGAAGACCCCCCTCCGATAGGGTCCCTCCCCCATTTTGCGCTTTTCAATTATGTGCCATCGTGTTAATGTTATTTTAAATGACTAAATTAGTATAACATCATTTCTACATCTATTACCTCCTCGCACCCCTAAAAACTTTCCAAACATGACTCTCAGTTATATTTTAAAAATTACAACAAAGAGGAAGTCTTGAGTTGCAGCCAAAGCCAGACAATTCACCATCTCACCTTTTCAAGAAACAATATTTATAAATTGGCTAAGATTTGCTTTAGGGTGCCAGTATACATAAACAGGCATTCCTCTTGAAATATTTTGTTGTTTCAAAGCAAATATAACTCATTTATATATGATTCAGGATCAATTTTAAATATCAAGGGTATACAGTATATTTTGTAATGGCATAAGATTTTAAGGGTGCATTTCTTTGTGATATTTGGGTGCATTTGGTCACATTTGGCCAAATAATAATCTAAGGCTGCTAAAATGTGAAATAAATTATGTTATTCACATTCATATACAAGATACTTGGCATAATAATACAGCTATATTATTTAACAATTAATTTTACACCCGCTAGTATTTGTCAGATCAATCTTTTCCACGGCAGCATGACTTGAACAGAATGAACCCAAATGTCACAGATTAATGTTTTCTCTTTCAACTTTCAAAATAAAGTACAAAAACAAGAAAATATGTATATTTTCTCAAAAATTGTTTTCATTTGCAAGAATATATCAAATGAGAACAAGAGTGTGAATGGAACGTGCGCAATTTAATTATCCACGTTATGCTTGAAGGCGGTGAAATGAAATTTCCATAACGTTTATGTCACGTCCGTCCTCTTTTATTTTACCATGTTTGGTTTTGGATGTTTTTGGATAAACTGCATTAACACTTATATTGAGTAGCACATATGACCACAGTAGCAATAAGTTTATTACAACTAAAATACTGGTAATAATTGTGAGGTGGTCCTCGCAGCCCTCCTCCTCACACTCTCACGACCTTAATTACACCACCTGCAGCTCATTATTGCTGAGCTGCAGGTAAGAGTACTTCAGGCTGCCCTCCCTCTGCTGGTCAGTGGGAATTTTAACAGTCACCTCTCCTTTTGAGTTCTTTTCATTTGGAACATTGGTTCCCTTTGGTTTTGTTTCACTTCTTTGTTAATTAAACAATAACTCATCACTT